>OW443333.2:8744700-10012200 GCA_937001555.2 Hypsopygia costalis | reverse complement strand
TATTTACCATACCATAAAATAAACCAAACTTACAACATACACTATGTACCTACCTACATATATATGGCTGTACCAAAAAAATTGTAAAAACCGCAATTCGTGAAGTTCTGCACTCCTAATTGTTGACTGGTAGAAAATGAATTTTGCATTAAGCCCGCCTGTTGTACCGAGATTTTATGGTTAATAAAATATAAATAAGTGAAAATAAATAAATTAATAATAGACCACTGCTACGCTGCAACTACATATCGTGCTCTTTATTGAGTACACCAATTCAATACCTATCGATCAATAAAGCAATAATTTTGTCAACTAGAAGTCTTCTACTATCTTGGGTGGCAACCAAGGGGTCGTCCAAAAAATTGTTGTCACCACCTCCATGGCTATAACTTTATCATTCTCAGGATATCCATGAAAATTAAATATTGTCAAGATTACTCTCAATATAAAAGTAAATAAAAAAAATGCAAAAAGAAACTATGAAAACGGAATAACCATTTTAGTGATAAATGACAATTATACGGTATGCCTGATGAAAAGTGGTTGCCGCATTCACTCGCATCGTAATGAGTATGGCAGGCAGCACACTGCCTGTTAAACGTGACAACTTCACAGGAGCTTGTTTACTGCTAATGTCTTTCACTCGCAGAAACACAACTTTTCAGGAGTGGGTTATTATTTAGATGCATGGTGGAATACCCATTTATTAAATAACTGCACCTCTCAACAGGTGAGATTTACTTTTGCTATAAAAATAACCTACACCCCTCATACAATACTAATTTAAAAAATATATACAGTTTACTTATTTAAAATTTATTTCAAAAGTTACAATTATTAGATACCTCAGACCAATATTATTGCTAAATTACCATTGATGCTGGGTAGGTCGCAGCATTTTGGATATAATATTTTTCTTTTTCGGGAACGATAGGTAGCGTAATTGGCGGGGCGAGTGCTGCGTATACTTTTTTTTAATATGATAAAGATACATAATTTTTAATGTAATGTAAATGTAATAATGTATAATAAAACGTCGATTTTTTTTTATTAAGATAAAAGAGAAACGTTTGCGGTGATAATGATGATTATATATATGATCAAGCTTGTCCTGAATTTGCCAACAATGCCACGAAGGACGACCTGGTTGAAGACGGTCGAAAGAGAAAAACCTAAAAGAATCTCTTTTGCACCAAATCGTGTTGAATGGAGAAATCGGACAAGGCAGGCCTACCCCCAAGTCAATGGGGCCAGGGGGTCTACAGCCGAAGCTGAAGCCGATTACTTACATATAATATTTTGATTCGTAAAATAGGTCTTACGATCTAGTTATTGACAAAGGTTTTTAGCTTATGTGGTAGAGCTCTAGGGTTTCTATCAACTTAGATAACTACCAAGTAGAAGTTTGATTTTCCCAATCAAAAAATATGATTGTAACCGGCTGCAGCTTTGCCGGTAGGGACTATGACTTGTATAAATGCCCGCAAATAAATAAATTTGAATTTATATTCAAATTTGCAACGTGTCAGCTTGTTCAAATGTAAGGGACATTTGAACAAGCTGTGCCATTTCAAACCTCAGTATTCACTTGACATAGGTGCAGTTATGGATCCTCATCCCTTTGCACAAAGCATAACAAATTACATAATTCATCCTCATAATAGCGGTCCCTTTGCGCCCTAAGAAAAATTGCAACAATCTCTCACGGACCGCGTTAGCCGGCCTTATTATTCATATTTTCTTGTAATAAATGATTAAAATATTCTTGGAAATGATTTCATTATCCGAGTTTCTCTTCTTGGTTCTGGAAATATTAATGCTGTAGGTCAAGGCTGTTCAAACGGTGCCTATTTAGGCGATCGTGAGAGTTTCTGGCGCCGATGTAAATATATTTTACAAGTTTTTATTTAGTTTCACCGCGGTGTCTGAAATTAAATTTTGCAAGTTAGATTTGAGCCACTTTCCAGTGTACGGTAGAGCTGAAATTTGGTACGCTCGTTTGGTTTTCGTGACAATACACTTATACGTAGATACCACCATTTTATCCAATAGTGGCGATAACACTATGGCGATTTTCTGCATTTACCCATATGGTATGGGTATCAAATGAAAGGGCTTATGAAAGAAAACTTTTTAGTTCTATTTTACTAACTACTAATAAAAGCTTGCATTTTTTTTTGTTTATTATCTATATTTTTATTTGTATATTTTTTTTTATTTATGTCTTATCGGGTGGCGAATAAGCATACGGCCTACGCGTGTCTGATGGGAAGCGGTTACCGTAGCCTATAGATCCTGCAATATAAGGAAGGTGTATTCGCGGACCGTCACCCCTGCTGCTTTCGCTAACTTCTAATTATTTTTTGAAACATTATTCACGCGCTGAAACACAATAACCTTTTAAGAATTGTTATTTTACCTGCGGTCTTCTGTGACATGGAGGTACTACGCCCCTTTTCTTTATTAGGTTGCCGACAGCCACGCGACGCTCTGGTCAGGTAACGCTCGTGTACGGATAAAAAAAAATCGTGACTTTAAAATTGTACAGTGAATTACGAGTATACGTTCTTGTAAGTTAAAGTAATAGCACAAGTATCAAGATGTTTTTTTTTTGGTACTGATATTGCAGTAGTGGGCGTCCGAACACTCCGCATCTACCGTTCGGCGCCAACACTGCACGAACTAGACATCGCGGACGTTTTGACTCGCGAAAAATTTGCCTAGTGTTTTTATAGGCGCTACAGACTCACGCGAGAAGTCTTGCCGAGAAGTCTTGCCGAGAAATTGCGCGAGAACCGAGAAGACATCTACACTCATGCGATCTTCTCATTCGCATTCTCGATCGTTATTCGGAATGGACCACAGTGCAGCGGCTTTGGTTTTGTGTGCATTAGCATATTATAATCTTGTGAATACTAAAATTAGAAATTACAAATGTAATTAAATAATAGCTTGGCGATGGCGACCATAGACTACACAACAACACACTATCAAATCAATGCCACGGTCGCACTGAGACCGAACCGAACAAGAATATGACTCCGTTCTCTTTTCTCGCCCGAGAAACCCTTTGAAGCGGGCAAAAATACCAACAACGTTCGGAGAACAGGCGAGCGCGAGAACGAGACGGCGAGAAAGCGATCACATTCACGCTTATCAGGTGTTCTCGGGGGTTCTCGGTGTGAGTCTGGATCAAGCTTTAAAATCCGGAGATTTCACACTTCTGGTCCTAATTTATAGGGTGTAACTGATTCATCAACATCTTTGAACCAAAGCCAACTTCACCTTCACGCGGTGCACCCTGCTGACTGATAAACGAAGAGGTAGGGATCGTAATTGCAATCTACCTGAATGGGGAATGTACCTCCACTGCACAGAATACTGCAGCCTTATAACAATTCCCTTGAGGGTTGTTGTGTTCCTGCGAATGAGTGAGGTCACCAGAAAGGAAGGAGATGTTATGTTGGCAGCGGGGGTGGCGGCGCGCGAGCGATATTTTTAATATTGCGAGCGTTAATATGGCTACGGTAACCGCTTCACATCAGGCGGGCCACCCAACGTAGTATATAAAAAAAAATGTTGTCAGATTTCAGAGATGACAAACCTAGTTGTGGTGAACACGTCACAACTTCGTTCAGATGGTCATATTTCTACCCGGAAAGAGAAAATATACATATTTTTTATTATAATGTAGAAGTGGAAGTCGTTTACCTTTTGTTCAGTTAACTCAACATTCTTTGTGAAAAAGCTTTGATTACGGATATGTTTCTTATGTTTGTTTCATAAATTGAACATGCTGAAATCGCTTTGATTGTACGAAGTTCTGTTTAATAAATACGAATTATATATATATGTGTGTGTGTGTGTGTGTGTGTGTGTGTGTGTGTGTGTAATTGTAAAAAGAAATAACTTTATTTTTACCGAATACAAAACAAGCAAGGTGTGACCACCTTGCTTGTTGCTCGGGAATACTCACTTCGTGAGGGTCCTATTGGAGGCTCGTGATTAGAGACAAACTAAACATAACCTAACCTAAAGATAAACAACCTACATGTAACTGATCTTGTATCGTCTATAAATCTTGATCCCTTGGTATTCCTGATTATGGTTGTATGATTGCTTTCCATCAGATGATCCACATGCTCGTTTGTCGCCCTGAACGGAACTATTTTCAAAACAGCTAGCCGTTACGTAATATGGCTGTTCTATGAATTGGCTGCTACATACAATTATGATATTGAAATCAGTGTGTTAGATTATATCTAAGTTTTGGCTTCCTAATAGTGTCCGATTTTTATCTAATAATTCGAGGGTCACCTCGAATTATTAGATGGATAGGCAGGTTAGTTAAGCACATACCTTCTAATTGGGATTCGCCGCAGCCGAGCAAAATTAATAAGTCCTTATTAACCTTTACGTGTAGTGAATCTTCAAATTGCCCTCCAATATCTGACACCATTATCTAATACTTGAAACTTGTAGTGAAAACTCAGTGTTGAGATAATTTCTAATCAGCTTAAGCGATAAGCCCATAATTAGATTTTCATCGCCCTGAGTGTTCTCAAGAAATTATTAGCGTATTAATGAAACTGTTAATTCTAGTACTAATAAATACCACTTATTAGTACATACTATAATTTACACTGTTTTTTTAGGGTACCGTACCTCAAAAGGAAAAACGGAACCCTTATAAGATCACTTTGTTGTCCGTCTGTCTGTTTGTCAAGACCCTCTAAATCGAGAATGCGTGAAGGTATCGAGCTGAAATTTGAACTGTATATTCAGGTCTGCGGTCACATGAAGTTGTAAAAAAATCAAACTACTAAGTTTACGTAAAAAAATTGGTTGCCTGTAAAGTCGGTATACGGGCGAAAGTTTTACGTGACAACGACTTTGAGTGGTAAAATGTTTTCGAGTGGAAGGGACGCATGCCTTTCACTTTTTATGTCTGTCTCTCTCGCTCTTAGAAGGGACACGCGTCCACGACACGCTTACAATGAGAGCGAGTGAAAGGCACGCGCCTTTCACTCGCTCTCATTGTAAGCGCATAACGTGACCCAGTTTCTTGAAGTGTCACCCGGCTAACCAATTTATAAGACGTTGTCACGTCAAAAAAGATACGGCCGTTTATTCTGCAAAAAACGCATACTTAGACACATTCTCAAGGGAATCAAAACTCATAGGGTACTTCCCGTTGACCTAGAACTATGAAATTTTGCAAATAACATCGTTATAGATTACAAGTACAAGAATAAATCTCAAAACTATACATTTGTAATTAAATCTTAACAAATAGGGGGTTAGATTCCTGAACTATTCCTATAATGATTCTACGTACAGAGCCCTCGGTGGGCGAGTCAGACTTGCACTTGTCCGGTTTTTTTGTATTTCTTTTAAATCATGAGTTAAGTATGGGTATAAAGGATAGGTTGGGCGAAGTTATAGGTCCAACCAGTAAAGGCCCCTTCGATAAATTTGATGTCGTACACCAGCCATAATTTGCTCCAGAAACAATAGAGCTTTGAGCTTTGAGCTTTGAGCAGCTCCCTTACCACCATCTCTTATTCCGATTCAATAACTGAATAGAATGCTTATTCGTACCAATGAATAAGCGACTCTAATCCATTTGAAATACAGTCTCAGAAGGCATGGGCACTAGTAAGTTGAAAATTAAATATGCTAAGCTACGGGGATGATCTGAATGGACTACATACTGGGCTATTTGCAGAAGAGGGACGAACGCCTACCATAAGTCACTACGCAACGTCACTAGATGGGCCCCCGAAATGCCAGGATAAGCCAGTCGGAGACAACACCGATGTGATTGTGGGACTTGAGTTTCAAGTACGTAAGCACTCATATTTTCATTGTCTGAGGTGTATCGAGAGGTACGTATACTCCAAAGTTATTTGCGGTATTAAGACCCTAAACACTTCCACCCTTAAAGCATTATACTTAGTTCTAACGACTCCTATCTGGACGGTGAAATAAGGCAAGTTCTGTGTGCCCTTATTGAGTTTCACTTTGACCGACCAAGACACGTCGGAGACGAAGGTGCTCTGGAGATTTGTAACCGTATCGTTACTCAGAGCAAGCTGCCCTCCGTGCCTTAACTTATTACACTTGTTATTACACTAAGAAATGAGCCAAAACGTTGTTGTTCTCATTTATCTTTACTACATATAATCGCACGTCATGCATGTAAAATGTTACCAATATATGCACACAAATATCAATGTAGAAAGGCGAGTACTGGTGATCCGAAATATAGAATTTATGCCTGGTTTAGTCTTAATTTTAATTTTATATTATCTGTATGCTGTATCAATCCACATTCCTTCTACAACGAGATACGAGTCTCCTTTTAGAGGAGTTGGTCCAGAAGTCTAATAAGTTGGGCACATAATCTTTTTCTATTACATAAAAATGTTATGTTGTCTAATGTTTGGCTATAAAGGCTATCATCTTTTCCGCATTAATTCAGCTCTTTGTACGTTAAAGGTTATCGAATACCTCATCTATCGGAACTAAAGTGCCCATCGACCTTTAAATATTAATAATTCATAGTGTTGATAGCGAAGCGAAATCTCTAGAGATGAAATTGTATCCGTATCACTTAACCTCCATTACATTATTGAAACATTAGAATTTCAGCACAACATTTCACTTGCGTAGATAACAGATATTTTATAACGTAATGCAGGCATAATGATAACTGTTTTTACAGTCATTATTGTCATATTTATATAAATTTTAATAGCCATAAAATAAAAGCATTCTCTACCAGGCAACTTTTAGAATAAGCCGACACATACTCGAATTATTATCATCATAATTAGCTTGTATAGCTGCTGGTTTTTTTTTATATGAGAGGGGAGCAAGCGAGCATGTAGGTTACCTGATGGAAAGTAATCACTACCGCACATATATACGTTCCCTGATACTTTCCATTATATGCAATCTTCCGATTTCCTTATCCAACCGCATCGTCCGCGTACATACTGTAATGCGGCATATTTGTTCATAACGGAATAAAATTTAAACCGTAGTTTAGGGCTTTATTCGGTTGTATGCTTTTACAGATTTTTTTGTTAATACGCCGGGTGACAAATAAGCATATGGTCCACCTGAAGCTACCACATAAAATACAAATGCGAGCCGCCGCTCCCGCTACCAAAACGTAGCAATTCCTTCCTCCTGGTGACCCCACTCATTCACAGCAATCCAAGAATCTTCTAGATTTATGTTTGGCTACGATATTCTGTGAGCTGGAGGCACTGGCCTATTCAGACAGCTTCTAGTTTACGCTGTGCGCCTTTTCTTTACTCACAGTGTCAATAGTTAGTCGGCAGGGTGAACCGCGTGCAGAACAAATTAGCATTTGCTAAAAGTAAGAACTTACCTAAGGCATTTTCTTGACGTTTAATACAATCGTAGTACTTCGTGATAGATATCTCCTCACTTGCAACGATCTCACTCATTCACATGAACACTACAATCTTTAAGTGTACCCTAGGTTGCGGCCTTATGTAAGATATGCTCTACTTCGATATCCCCTACCTCCAAATTGGAAAAGTATTTGCACCTCAGAAAAGACCGAGTGGCAGCAATCCATATTCATCTTATTGTCAGGATACGGGTCTTCCCTCAATGGAAGGGGATAAAACCACGCTGATCATCTGAAGGTTGGTGGAGGCCAGTGTTTCAAGTCGCTCAAAGGCTATTGACTTAATACTGTCGTCTAACCACAACAGCCGGGACCGACGGCTCAACGTGCTCCCCGAAGCATGGACTGACAGAAACTCTAAAAGATTCACTGATAAAAGTTCGCCAGAGTCTTATTTGCTAGTTAATCTTTATTCATCGTCTCAATAATAGATTTTTTGTCCATCTTTGAGTCTGAGCACTTAATGAAACTCACCGATCACTCGATTTAAGATTATTAAGCTTCGTCAAGATTAAGAGCTAGGTAGTTGCGGCAAAATTAAGTTCAGCTCGGCGGCGTTGCCATTAGAAAAGCCCCATCAGGACAACATGTCGCTACCTGTCCGGCGTGATATATCGCGGCCCTCGCCTAATTGCTTGTCTTTTTGCGTAGTAATCTCTTAAATTTCAGATAATTTACATTTTATTAATGTTACTGAATTTATTACTGCATAACTCAAAATATTTTTACGATTTGCTCTTACCTCGCAGCTCCGTTTGCGTAGGATTTTAAATAATCTGCATACATGTAAATGTGTATAACTTAATCAAAGTTAAGCATATATTATTAAGCAATTAATATTATTTTTAGATGTAGTAGCGTTAATGTACATTTCGTATTTAAATAATGTCATGTCATTAAAATATATAATATACATATATATCCACCGTCCATGGAGATCAGCAACACCAAGAGGTCGCCAATCCGTTGCCAGCCTATACACCTTCCTTTCTTTCTTTCTTGTAAACTCACTCTCTCGCAGGAACACAACAACCCTCAAGGGAATTGTTATTTGGCAGCGATATTCTGTGTGGTGGAGGTACTTCCCCAGTCGGGCAGTTTAAAAATACGCTATGCCCTACCTCTCTTTTCGCCAGAGTCTCGTTTGTCAGGCAGCAGGATGCATACTGTAGGTGAGATTGGCTTGGTTCAAAGATGTTAATGAACCACTTACACCCCTTATTATTATTATATAATGTAATGTAATCTACTTTGAGGCGCTGTTATACTGTATAGTACCTAAAATGAGTTTCGATGTTTTACGTAAGGGCCGGCGATTTATGTATTTTTCTTGCATATACTACGTCAACACCCCATATTTAGGGTCGTGTACATATGGAATTGAATCGGACTGCGCAGGGTCGTTAGCGCACAGTTTAATGACTCAAATACTCTATGACATAACGACCTCTGACGCTCTGAGGCCAACAGCCGTCCAGTTTCTCAACACTTTTATTTTTTTTCTGGTGAGTAACAATCCAGCTGTTTCATAAAGATTACAAAATCATAAAACAAGAAATTATGGAGCAAAACTCCACTGCGTCAGAAAATACTATAACTTAATAAAAAAATTAAATTAACACGTTTTTACCTCTATTTTTTTTCGCGAATACCTTGTCTTAATTTATATACTTTATGTCCTCCTCCAGCTGCGTGAATCTAATGACACCTCATTATGTTGAAATTCATTAAACGGTTTGGGGTGTCATCATTATCATGATCATCACCTTCAGTCTGTATCTATTCTTTGCTGCATATACGCTTACCCTAATGCCTTCTACAGTATGCGATCCACTGCTTTCCGCATCCAGCTGCATCCGACTGTTCCCATGATTCCCTTGATCCTTGTTCCCTTGCTGACTCTAAGAGCTATGTCGAGAACTTTTGTCGAATTTCTTCGTTCCGGATTCGGTATCTCTATCGGTCACTGCGCAACTTTCAATTTATGGACCAACCCAACGGTCAGAGCTCAAGTTTCTGCTACGTAGGTGCATGGCAGGTAGGACACACTGGTTGAAGAACTGAAGACTGAAGGCTTTGGTCTTCAAAGTTTGCGGTATTTGCGTTGTAAAGGTGTTCCGAAGTTTTCCGAATGCAGCCTAGCCCAGTCGAATGCGTCTATCGATATCTTCGTTCAAGTTACTCTGTCCAAGCTGTATCACTTGTACGAGGTAGACGTACACAACAAAAAAACAAACGAGGCATCGTCTCTTTTTTACCATGTGCACAAATAACATAGGTGTAAGTTTGCCGGTGATGCCAAGAATTTCTCGTTTCTGAACCCACATGGCCTAAGCTAGTATCCTGATGCTTCCTTCCAAAGGTGACAATAGTACTCCATGTGAGGTCACGCTTGGAACTTGCTTCAAACTCTATACTGTTACGCTCTTTTGAGTACACCGAGTGTCTTTGTTTTTAGATATGTGCTCATAAAAATGTAGATCAACTTTAGTCTTCTTTTATCAAACCATTGTCAATGTTATTTAAAGACGATACCTACTTGATTTGCATTGAAAAATCTCGAAAGTGTTCAATTCAATTTGAAATTCACAATTTGATAAGACGTTGTCCAAATTGATACCTACTTTTCAATAGAGGATTAAGTTTATTCTGAATCGAAAATATAGCGTACATTTACAGATTGTCGATCAACTGATCTGACTTGTATGAGTTTTGACTCTAAACTCACTAGCTACTTCTTTCTATATGTATTTTCTATTCTATACATATAATAAAAGCGTAGCTGAGCAGGGTCTAGTTGGTCATAATTTTTACCTCAAGTACATTAAGTATATTAAGTTACTAGTTTTGATACTAGTTAGTAACAATTCGCGCCACACAACTATAAAAAAAATGTAAAAAATGTTTCAATGCAATGAGCTTAGATGACAACTAATTGTTGTGACGAATTTAGTCATTATAATAATATATCTAATTTCAACAATTTATTAAATTAATACTAGTCATATTTAAGAGATTGTGTGATACGAAACCATCATCATCATCATCACTGCCTGGTCGAGATTGCTTTTGATTTAACAACTGTACAATAATATGTGACTATGTAAGTATTCTTGAAAATAAATATTTGATTGATTGATTTTAGCGATAATACCGTCCTTTATACTTTTCATTATTGCTACTTTCTTGTTTGTCATATTCTGCATCTTTGTCATGTTGGTGCAATAAAGAGTATACTCGTACTATTCTATTGAATAGAATACAGTACTATGTATTCGTGTAGTTTATTTTTAAACGTTATTGATATTTTTCCTCATTAGGTTCAATTCCACTTTTGATTTTTCATATATTTAATATTAAAAATTCTTCTTTGGTGAGCAAGTTGCTTGCCAGGCCAAAGTCAAACTCGTCTGTACGTGGTGCACCCTGCTAATAAACAAAAGAGGAAATAGGAGGATAAAGTATGACTGACGAAAGGAGAGGAGGAACATACTTCACAGAAGGGCGCAGCCAAACGACAATATGCTTAGTATGTGTCTAGTAGTGAGGATTGTTGTTTTCCTGCGAGTGAATGAGGCGGAGGTACCAGCGAACATGAGACCAATACTTGATTCTTGCCGGTGTGTATAGACACTGTAGCCAATAGGTTACAGTAACCGCTTTACGTTCGGCGGGCCGTATGCTAACTTGGCACCCCGATATGATATCAAAATAATACTGAACGGATTTTGACGAAATGAGCATTTTTTTCTATTATTAATAATAAGTTAAAGTTGCAACTTGATCGCAAGTGTGCGCGTTAGAGAGAAAGTACGCACACGCGTTAGACAAGAAGATTTGTAATAAAACGCATATCTGAATTGATGAGTACTATTGAATGCCTACTCGAGTAGCGATTCCCCTTGTATTGTAACGTGAGCGTTTAAATCACACTAGCTTGCGCCGGCGACTTCGTATGCGGGATTTTTTTTAAAATCTTTTAGTGCACCCTTAGACCTCTTAAAAAGGAATCTACGTAGCTAATCTAAACTCAGCGGTTATTGGGGTTTGTTCTTAGTCAGACATGTCAGTCTCTCAGTTTCTTCTTTTATATATACACTTAGGAGTCACTATCTCCATTTTATTTGTTAAATTTAAATAAATACTGGACAAGTCTATGTCGGACTCTTGACTTTGAAGGAAATAATCAGTAAAGTAAGAGAGCGCCTAGATACCAGCTTGCACCTTGTGCCTCAATTCAAAAGCGTGCTGTGAGGCTTGTCGACGATCCAAACTAACAGACGGTTTGGAACCTTTAAGTCTGAGAAGAGATTTTGCATCCCTTTGTGTGTTCTACCGTCTGTACAATGGGGTGTGTTCAGATGAGTTTTTTGACATGATGGCAACGGCCTCCTTCTACAGTCGCACCGCTCGCCATCGGCAGGGAATTCATCCTCACTCATTGGAGCCTAAGTGGTCACGTACTGTGCGGTTCCAGAGAAGTTTTCTCCTGCGTACTGTCAAGCTGTGGAATGAACTGCCAATCGAGGTTTTCTCAGGGGACTATAGCATGGGGTTCTTCTAAAGGGGCGTGAAGTGGTTTTTACGGGGTCGGCAACGCGCGTGTGATGCCCCTTGTGTTACAGGCGTTCATAGGCTATGGTAACTGATTTCCATCAGGCGGGCCGTATGCTTGTTTACCACTCTAGTGGTATAAAAAAAAGTAAACCTTAAAATACAAATTCGTCTCGTCGACAACCCTTATTCATCCCACTGCTGGGATTCTGGTCTCCCCTCGATAGAAGGGGTTAAGAGCATACTTCACCACGCTGCTCAACTGCGGGTTGGTGGAGGTCAGTGTTAAAGCCCATTGACTTGGCTTAACGTCTGGATCTATTGACAACAGCCGGAACCGACGGCATGTCATTAGATGACAGTCATTAGAGGGGTAGTCCCAGCAGTGGTATGAGTAAGTAAGGGAAGACGACCAAACAGAGACCTTACTTTTCAAATACTTATACTACTGCAATTAACCTAAAAATAATATATCAAGCATAATTTTTGATGATGTTTGATTCTCATTGCCCTGAGGCAATTTCGATTTGACAAGAGCATATATAAACATAGATTACTATCTGTGAATGTTGTCATACGACGTGGATTCCATTCCATTTAAAATAAAACCAACTCACGTTCATCTTCACTCCTGAAACACAATAACAGAAAATTCTTGGAAATTTTAGAATAACATTTGAAATTACTTTTTAAAATAATGCTACGTATTTGTCAGAGTTTATGAGATATTCGTTGTTCCCGACTTCATACGCGTTTACATGCGTTTAATTTTTTGACCTGATAACATCTTATGAGTCATTGTCACGTTCCGCCTGAGCCGAGTGTGCAAGCGAGAGCGCAGAAGAAGTTATAGAGAGGCACGATCGGCCCAAACGTTGCTTGTTGGCTGTAAAGCATCTATCTCTCTTCCACTTCATCGGCCGATGTCCGAAACCGACTTTACAGACAATCACTTCTTTTACGTGGAACCACACCCCGGCTATTTCACATAAATGCTGCGTCGAGAACTACTACATAAACAATGACGTAAGTGCATGTCGTGAATGAGCGTGTGTATGCCATACAAACTGTTTCAGACTTGTTTCAGAGGGGAGGTGAGGTCAATACGAGAGAGCGGCAGGGAGTAGCCGTACGTACTACTATTAGTTATACTGTGGCGGAACAGAGATAAACACGTCTTATTGTTATAAAACCGCATACATTCATCCATAAACATTAGATAGAAAGCTGTTAATTACTGGATGGATCATACTTCAATTTGAATACAGGTTTAAAACTACAGCAGTGCATTATTCACTAAAGTAGGTTTTTTTTTAACATTTCTATGAGATACGGGGAAAAGAGGAAGTGCTTGTAACACTAGAGCCACTCCAGTAAAAAAATAGTAATTCGATAATACACTACGAATGAAAAAACTATATCACAGCATGGTATTTTTATAACTTAGATTAAATCGACGAGACATATTATATTGCCTTTGTTGAACTGAACATTCCTAAAATCTTCCGTGGGTAGCGCGTTTTATTAAAAAAAAAACCGGACATGTGCGAGTCGGACTCGCCCACCGAGGGTTCCGTAGGTACGTAGTATCATTATTAAATTTGATATTTTTCATTATAAATAAGAAATAAAGCGTCGAAAAAAATAAATAAAATATATTTTGCAATGTGTACATCAAGCCCTTTCATATGAAACCCAATTTGAACTAGTAGTTTCAATTTGAAATTTCGACACCCTATAAAATATATAGACCCCCTATTTTTTAAGATTTATTTACAAATGTATAGTTTTGAGATTAATATTCCTGTACTTAATAACGATGTTACTTGCCAAATTTCATAGTTCTAGGTCAACGGGAAGTACCCTATAGGTTTTGATTCCCTTGAGTGTGTCGAAATATGCGTTTTTTGCTGAATAAACGGCGGTAACTTTTTTCTACGTAAACTTAGCAGTTTGATTTTTTTACAACTTCATGGGACCGTAGACGTGAGTATACAGTTCAAATTTCAGCTTGATACCTCCACGCATTCTCGACATAGAAATTCTTGATAGACAGACAGACAGACAGACGGACAACAAAGTGATATTTAAAGGGTTCCGTTTTTCCTTTTGAGGTACGGAACCCTAAAAACTACGGAGTATAATGTTTTACCTGTTTTGTGAGTTTTAAAAAACTCTGAGACATAATAAATAATCATGTAACATGATTTTTGATTCGTTGTGTTAATTTATTTTATTAATTTCTCCTTCACGTGGTGATAGTTTTACAGCAAGAACCGCTAAGGCGGTAGTATAAGTACTATAAGGTATTGTATAAGACGGTCGGGTATAAGCTATTCACTAAATAATTAAACAATTTCAAACTATTATTGAATTATTGGCAATTCGCTGTCTCGCTTTTCGATTGATATCTCTATTTTAAATTAGACCATAATTTGATTTCAAGTGAAATGCAATGCACAGAAATATTTAAGTATTATATTTTACCCAGCAACTTCCTTCTTGGAAACTGTCAAGGGTCGAAACCGCTAAGTCGCTTAAATGTTAAGAGGTTGGCTATTTATAAAATTAAACGGACCCTAAAGGTGGTTATTCACTTACATTGTTAAAATTTACGAGCCCGGTGGTCTAACCTTTTACCATGTCCACTTTGACTCCGGGTGGCGGGTTCAATTCCCGCACCGCATAGAGAAATATTTGTGTGCATAAACATGTCTGTTTGACTTGGTCTGGGTGTTTTCTATGTATTGTTATGTATTTTGTACTATATGCGAGCGCGGAAACATTGAACTTTGAAAATAACAAAAGACACAAGTAACTTTAACAAGGTTTTATTGTAGATTGTGAAGTGCCATACATAAACAAGATACCCACATGGTTATTTTTAAAAATAATGAAGGTGATTTCTAAGCACTACTACAAATGTATTTAAAAATATATATATTAAAAAATATATTATTAGTTATCTAGTTCCCATAGTACAAGCATTGCTTAGTTTGGGACTAGATGGCAGTGTGTAATTCGTCCAAGAATATTTATTTATTATAAAACATTGGTTTTACAATAAATAAATATTCATGGACGAAGGTATGAAGATTAATAAACTATGTAAAAATTTATGAGGTAATACAAAATTTATAAGGGCTTCCGATCATAATCGATTTCCCAGCGGTCAAGCTAGCTCGAAGCCAAAATTCAGTAAAATCCGTTCAACAGATTAGCCATGAAAATATAATAGATAGGACATCGTATCTATTTACAAAACAAGGTTAATAGGTATCAGATTTGTAACATTAGTTATTATGGGTATTGTGCGTGAATCAAATAAACTATTCTATTCAAAAACTTTTTAACAATATCGTTTCTTCTTTCGATATTCTAATGTTTTTTACCATCTTTGTTGATACAGATACGAATTACAAAAAAAAAAAGCCAAATCTGCCGTGTATTCTTAAGACTCTTTAAGTTATACATAGCACTGACATCGAAAAAAAAATGATGCTCATAAATATCGTTAATTTTGTTTGTGCAGTTTCTCTTGAGAATTGCGGTTCCGTTTGTCGATGTACCTCCACTTGTGCCGGGTGGGTTTGTGACTCTAAGGGAATATGCCCAAGGGGTGGCAAACCAGCTCGGACGGTGAACCCTGGGCAATGGCAGCCGGTAACGTCCTTTTAAGGATCTTCCCGGTTGACGGCCAAAGCATTGACTAACCCTCTTCCTGTGACCCCTTACCCAAATTCCCATCACATATCCTAGCACCCACACTATTCAATTCATCCTTGTATCCTTCCAGTTTCCTTTCTGTCCTATACATCAGCCCCGTGGTCGAGTTGATGTGGGCCTGTCGTCACAACAGGCGTGGCTGCAGGTTTAACAATCGAGCTCCCGCGTGTTTGTGCCGTGCGCGGGGTCCCGTACGGGTGGATGAAGGAGTCCTGGTGGTTGAGTTGGCGGTGACCGCCGTCAGCAATACACCTCTTTGGCCTGGAGTTCACCTCACACGGGCGGTCTCTGCCTAGCCAGCAGGGATCAATCGGCTGCGGTGTACGGGTAGACCTACATCAGGCGACGTACGCTGAGGGGAGGCGGTCTGCAGACGAAGGATCCAAATGCTTGTGGATTTTGGTACACATGCAGGCGGAGCTGGCTGTCTCGTAGATTGCGCCCCGAGGCGTGCTATACTGTCCTAATAGCCCTAATGCTGAGCAAGCATTCCCATTTGAGGGCTCCGGGGCGGGTGGGGAGTTAGGACAGCGAATCTCAAAACCAAGTCTACATGGATATGACTAATAAAACCAAAACCGGCGAAAGTAGGAGCGCGGGCCAACCTGGTGTGAGTCAGGGGAAGTTCGCAGGTGTACCGGGAGCTACGCACGGCGGCCACCGGGGACACAAGGCCAACATGACATGGGATAAGAGCGGGGCTCCAAGAGCATCTGCCACCCTGTCGTCGTTGGTGAAGCTTGGGGGAAACCAAGGGCAGTCGGGTCAGCATTGCACCCGCGTAACTGACGGGAAACCCCAGTCGCAGCCGGGAACGTCAAGAGCTGGTCTCATCCGCCATGACGAACACGGATGCGATGCGGGTCCCAGAGATGGTACGTCGGAGGGCACTCACCCGGAAACAGGCAAGCGTAAGCGGCTACCGGCATCTGTCAAGAGGCGGATGCAAAAACTCAGAAGGCAGCAGGCACTGGAGACGCAACCTGCAGCCAAAAGAGACAGGGAGATCAGCGACGAAGCCGCAGAGGCCGTTGCTAGAGCCAAAAAGACGAAAACGGAGGTAAGTTCCTATAGGGAGGCATTGGCTGGCATCAAGATGGCCATTGTACCGGTTGACTTCCCCCGTATTAGTCTAGAGGGAACAGCTATGGCGGACATACAGCATACGGAATTAAATTAAAGGATAGTAAAACCATTATAGTGGCCTCGGCTTATCTGCCATATGAGGAGAAGGAGCCTATTTCATCGCAGCTTGATGCCTTGGTAAGGTATGGAGCATGGGAGAAAAAGGAACTCATCATCGGTTGCGACGCGAATGCACACCACGTTATTTGGGGCAGTTCAAACAGCAACACTCGGGGAGAGAAGATCAACGACTATCTGGTAAGCTCACCTATGCATTTATTAAATAAGGGTAATAGACCAACCTTCTTTAACGCTAGAAGACAAGAAGTTATAGATATTACTTTGGCCTGTAATAAGGCATGCAAAAGCATATCTGATTGGCATGTATCTGATGAGGTCATACTATCGGACCACAACTATATATGTTTCAGGTATAACTGTGAATTACAACCACAAAATATACGAAGGAGGAACCCTAGACATACGAATTGGGTCTCGAATAAAGACGACCTGAAGTTAGAACTGGGGACCCCCACGTGTAGTTTTAACTCTGTTCTTGATATAGAACTGGAAGCGGATCGAATTGTGACTGCTATTAAGACGTCCTGGACAGAAAACTGTCCGGAAATGGTAGTAGTAACAAGAAAGGAGCCGTGGTGGACACACGAAGTAGCTAGGCTAAGAAAGGAAACGAGAAGAGCTTTCAATGAAGCAAAAGCCAAGAAAGACTTCAATAGTTACCATAAGGCCCTTACGGAACACAGCAAGGCTGTAAGAAGGGCAAAGCGGAAAGCTTGGAGGAGCCATTGTGACGCCATAAATACGGCCCCGGACGGTATGAGACTGGCGAAAGCAATGTCTACTATTAAGGCAAGTCCCCTAACAGCGGTGCGGACTGAGAATGGAAAACTCACGGAAACTGGAAAAGAAACATTGAAACAAATGTTCAAAACCCACTTCCCAGGTTTTAATGAACTCGAAAAAGGTGACACTGAGTACATCAATGTTGCAGACACAAACACTGTAAGAACGCATAGATATGATTGGGATGTAGCTAAGAAGGTGGTGGATGACAATAAAATCAGATGGGCCATCAGGAGCTTGCAGTCATACAAGTCTCCAGGTCCAGATGGCATCTACCCCATTATGCTACAGCAAGGAGCCTCCATACTTATACCACACCTGTGCAGGCTATATAGAGCCAGTTTAGCATTTGGATACACACCAAAAGCATTAGGCAGGGTAAAAGTGACATTTATACCAAAGCCGGGTAAGCCCACGTATGAGGACGCTAAAGCGTATCGACCTATAAGTCTACAATCGTTTGTTCTAAAAGTACTAGAGAAAATGGTAGACAGATATGTAAGGGATGGACCCTTGAGTAAATATCCATTACACAAGCTACAATGTGCATACCAATCAGGTAAGTCGACGGAGACTTCCTTACACCATGTTGTTAGCAGAGCTGAAAAAGCAATTGAAAGCAAGGAAATTTGTGTAGCAGCATTCCTTGACATTGAAGGAGCCTTCGATAAAACTACATTTGACTCCATCAATAAAGCGGCAACAGCGCACGGTATTCCGAATACAATATGTAGATGGATACAAAGCATGCTCAAAGGCAGGATTATCAACGCCGAGCTTATGGACGAAAAGTTATTCGCCAGTACCACAAAAGGCTGCCCTCAAGGAGGCGTCTTATCACCGACACTATGGAGCCTTGTGGTGAACTCACTTCTGATTGACCTAAACAAGGGGCCCACAGTGGCTGTCGGTTATGCGGATGACATAGTCATCCTAATCAATGGAAAATTTCCTAATATAGTAACGGAACTTATGATGGTAGCCCTTAAGGTGGTTGAGAATTGGTGTAAAACAAATAGCTTGACTATCAATCCAAAGAAGACGACATTAGTTCCGTTTACAAGGCTGAGGAACCTAACAGGTCTAAAAACAGTATCATTATATGGCAAGGAATTGCAATGGTCTGATGAGGTTAAATATCTAGGAGTGACATTGGATAAGGGACTCAGTTGGAATGCACATATGAACAATGTCCTTCAAAAGGCAACACGAGCCTTCAACATGTGCAGGAATGCCTACGGAAAAACATGGGGGTTAAAACCAAGCATTCTGCGCTGGCTATATATAGCAATGATAAGAGCCATGGTGACTTATGGCTGCCTAGTATGGTGGCCGAAAGTAAGACAAGTGACAAGTAAGATGTCCCTGATGAAACTGCAGAGACTTGTCTGCTGTGCAGTCACGGGAGCATTTCCCACTACACCCACATCAGCAATGGAAGTGGTCCTCGATCTCTTACCATTGCATATATTCATTGAGGCGGAGGCTTGTAAAGCCTTATACAGGATGGAAACGACTGGACTATGGGATAGACGTTCCCCTCAGACCAGGCACACACATATGGAGTTCACTTTGGAACTAAAGAGGAAGATGGAAATGTGCAGTGATAAGATGTTGCCGAAGTACATTTTCAAGAGGAACTACAGAATACATCTTCCAACCAGAGATGAGTGGAAGAACAATGAATTCAAACCCAAGGAGGAAAATAGCCTCATATGGTATACCGATGGTTCCAAAACTGAAGAAGGTACAGGAGCGGGTATTTTCTCTAAGGACATACAACACAGTATGTCCTTAGAGAAAATATGGGGAAAAAGTATGGGGCAATATGCTACTGTATTTCAAACTGAAATGTATGCCATAACTGCTTGTGCAAAAATGAATCTAGTTAATAGGGTCGCAAAGCGACACATCTACATTCTCAGCGATAGCCAGGCAGCTCTTATGGCCCTGAGCTCTGACAGGGTGGAATCTAGGCTAGCACTTGCGGGTATGGATGCCCTTAATAAATTGGGCAAAAATAATCGGCTGGAGTTGGTCTGGGTTCCAGGACACACAGGCGTTGAGGGCAATGAGAGGGCTGATGAGTTGGCAAGGGAGGGATCAAGCAAAAACTTTTTGGGACCTGAACCCTTTGTAGGTCTCTCATATGGGACAGTAATTGGGGCTATAAATGGCAGGGCAAAGTCTAGGCATCAGGCTGAATGGAAGGAAATGAGTGGAATGCTACACTCCAAAGAAACCATTGGCGAAGGTACAGTGAATTGGTACAGACATGTATATAAATATGACAGAAATCGGATGCGTCTCATGCTTGGGGCACTAACGGGCCATTATGCCTGTCAAGGACACCTATACAAAATGAGACGTGTTGACAGCCCAGAGTGCAGAACATGCAAAGGATCTAACGAGTCCATGAAACACTTGATGTGTCAATGTGACGCCCTAGCCGGCAAACGAATGGAAATCCTAGGAAAGGCGTACCCGGACCTGGAGGACTACAGACTCTTCCCAATAAGCGGCATACTGAAGTACATGGAACATGTCTCCAGACAGTCAGGGGAGAGTGACTAAAGGATTTGGGAGAGCACAAAAGATCCATGAGGGTCGACGTGTCACCGGTGCTTCAGCACTGGACCCACTCTAAGATAAGATAAGATTCTCTTGAGAATGCAATCAAGTAAACATATATTAGGCTATAGCCTACACTTAAAATGTTATTTTGTTAAATCTTGCGCTATTGTTGAAAACGTGATGTTTACACATATCTATTACGTTTTAACAATGACGCGATGTATTTTATTTTATTGTTTTCTTATATTACGCAAGGTGACAGACAGGCATACGCTGTCAACACAGCAACTTTTTCCTATCTGGTGAGATCACCAGATAGGAAAAAGTTGCTGTGAAAACCCTCAAAGAAAATTTTATTTGGCTGCGGTATTCCGTGAGTGGATAATTTTAATTGACTTAAAAATAACATACTCTCGATTAACAGAGAAAAATTGAGAGTTTTGTCAATTGTCGATTTTTTTTTAAATCTCAAATGGCTAGTGCGCTGGAAGAACAGTCATAGGTGTAGTGTGTATTATCGAACGTGTTCGCTGTTAGATAAACGCATATCGCGAATGTTATTTTACAAATATACAGTACGGGTCAACAGGCACCTTAAGACACGATAAAATTAATTGAAGACCCTTGTTTATAGGAGCGGAAAAGTGTCCGAAAAGTTTATTGATATTTCCTTCGATGACTTGGCAAGTTGGACAAATCGGGCGAAAATTGCTTTGTTTTTCGACAACTCTTTACATTTTCTTGCAGTTTTATATCTTGCAATTCTTTAGGGATTTGCGCGTTTGGAATTCTATTGAAGGGAAATAAACTTTATTTCACTATTTTTGTTGGCCTGTATACTAGTATATTCATCTGCCGCTTGACGTAGTATAAAACAATAGTTGAAAAAAATAATCTCAACAAAAGTAGTAGACTGAAGTTTATTTCCCTTCAATAGAAATTCCTAACACGAAAATCACTCAAGAATTCATCATCATCGTCCTGATGAAGCTGCCATCGCAGCAACTCTTTCCCTTCTTGTAACCTTCTTCACTATCTCCTGCAGTGATCACTCACCACCGACCCACCATTCCCTTGATCACGGTATCAAGCGTGAACGGTTGGACCGTAGGATGGCCGCGCGTAGGGCGACGAAGCGTTAGACGCCCTCCTTCTTGATCATCTATATATAGATATTTATATATAGACGCGTCATAGGTGAATATCACGGCAGTCAAAATTGGCTACAAAGCTCTTGCGTAATGCTTAAACATCCAGTACGCAAAGAAATTAAAAGAACATGAATGCACAGGAAGGAGTCTAATCTACAACTTTTCGAAAATTCATTTTGATTAGCGCTAACGTCTTGCCGCATTGGCAAGTGGTGTAGGACAGAATGAATATCGGGCAATTAACTTACTTTCGGCACGCCACAATGGAAGCAGGTAGAACTCTAAAATCTTTAGGTAAAAACATCATTACAATATGATGTCACAAAAAAAAAACTTTATTTGCGTGCGATAAAACCAGCCATCATGTTTCAGCTACAAAAATAGCGGCTTTTACTAGTAACGAACCTCCCGTTTCCGTATCCGCAATTATGGAACTTCCGCAGATTTTTGGCTTCCGCTTTTACGCTTACAGCGAGTTACATGAAAGTAGTTTTGTAAATATTGTTCTGAAATGAGTTTGGATATATTCGTTTGTATTTTGATATTGCATTTTCGCGTTTGATCTCAGATCAATTTTTAGTAATGAATCTATTAGAACATATCCAGTTACGAGTATATATATGTATTAAATGATAGACATTTACTAAAGGGGTGGAAGTGCCAAACTAAGATTGATTGGGCGGCTATATAGTGGAGAGACAAAAAAAACCGACTTCATACATACATTTATTTATGTATTTACAGGCTGATGATGATCATGATGATGAAAAAAATATGGGACCAATCTGGAAGTATACTATTTCAAATAAAAAAAGTTTTTTTCAAATTGGTTTGAAAATCACGGAGTAATTAACTAACAAACATTAAAATAAAAAAATACAGCCGAATTGAGATCCTCCTCCTTTTTTGGCGTCGGTTAAAAAGACACATTAATGTGTTCGCATCTCTTAATGTATACAGATTTTTTTTGTAAAACAACAATATCTTGTGAAATGTAATTGTATACTTTGCATGACTTGACACAGAAATATTAATATTACACTATTTAATAAGTACGTAGCATTTAAACACCTTTTTTAGACACTTCTTTAGGTAGGATTTTTTTCAATTCCCACATTCTACAGGAGAGGAGCTCGATGGCGACGTTGCGCGTGTCAACGGAATCGATCACGCAAGTTAAGAAACTTCGACCGTAGCCTGTTCATGGATGAGTTTATTTATGTCGAGCTTTTCCGTGCTTTGGATGGCACGTTAAGCCGTCGGTACCGGCTGTTGTCATTGGATGACAGTCGTTAAGACAAGCCAGTGGCCTTTAGGTGGCTTGAAAACGCTGATGCTCGCTAACCCGCAGTTGATCAGCGTAGTGGAGTATCCTCTAAACCCCATCGATTGAGGGGAGGCCGGAATCCCAGCAGTGAAATTAATAACGGTTGACGACAACATTCTACAGGAATGCACGCGAACGGATTCGCGGGCTCTAGTATAAGTATAAAAGGAAGACAGAGACAGGAGTTTTAAATTGTATTGTAGTGGTAACGAATGTCTATACCTTCTTAGATCTATGAACTCATTAATAATGCCGGCCTGTGACATTTTCATAATTCATTCAAAGTGTTTTGACTCTCGTAACTTGAAATATAGTTTAATATAACACGTCAGGCGGCAAGTCAATATTTCCCCGTCACAATATTGAAAGTAAAGTATTTAGAGATTATGACGAACTTAGTGGGCGAATGGCTAGCCATGTCCACTTTGACTCCGAGGTCGCGGGTACGATCCCCGCACAAGACAAATATTTATGTGCATGAACATGTCTGTTTGTTCAATTGTCTAGCACTCATAGTACAAGCTTTGCGCTCAGTTTGCGCTTAGTTGGCGCTGTGTAAAATATACAACCAGGCAGGTGTAACAAAATTTACTGAGTAAAAGTTATGTATGGAATAGCTGATTTATTTTTCGCGATTGTGCAAGGGTCGCCATAGTAAGTTTTAGAGTGTAAGTGGACCACAATTTTTGAGTTAAAGCCGACCTCACTTATAAGTAGTGCATCTCTGCTGATAGATTAACGAGGCTCTGGCGAAAGAGAGGTAGGGTACAGCGTATTTGTCCAACTGGGAAATTAATCTTCATCATCATCATGGGGTCCATTTTAGTCTCAAGATTTTGCGAGGATTTGGCCTACACTCCCCATGCTGGCCAAACGGGTTGGGGAGGCCTGATCGATGTTTGATAATGTATTTCCCTTAGTCGCTTTGTACGACATCCACGGGAAGAGATGGAGTGATTCTATTCTAGTCTGCCGGAATCTAATGTTTATGTATATGCTAAACTAATGTAATCCTGTATTTGGTGCAATAAAGAGTATTGCATTGCGTTGTGTTCACCAAATTATTAATATTTAATGGTAATATTACATTATCCATAATAACACATCATTAATGGCACCGCACAACACTAATTAATTATTACGTAGCGATACGCGGGATGGGTAACAACCGCCACTTGCGGTGTTGTGGTGAAACTACAGTCAGGTATAGTATGCTAATATTGTAGAACATTAACCATATGTGCTTTAGTGTCTGAATTATACAAGCATTGAAACCTCTGCTTCATCTCGAGTGTATTTCAGATGTTGTGATTATTTTGCGCATAGTATTATCTCATCTCACATCATAATAGTATTATCTCATCTCACTTCATAATATGAAGTGCGATGAGATAATACTATGCGCAAAATATAGACGAGGAGAGTTAAATTATGAGCTGAGGCGAGGTGATATTATCACCCCGTCTCAGCTCATAATTTAACTGATATTATCACCCCGTCTCAGCTCATAATTTAACTCTCCTCGTTACATTTCATCTCATTTCGATTGCATCGTCAGCAGTACTGGTGGCATATCGACCTTCTTGAATCTGTTTAGCTCTCTTTCATCCTTTAGCCACTTCCCCAATGTTTTATATATGAATGAATGAATGTCCATTCCTTTTAATAACTAATGTTATAGTGTCCCATTGAAACACCACATATTTCATGATGTAGACCTTAGCATGGTCTTTAAATTCTTCATGTTGGGTTTTCGACGAGTGTCATCTTGTCAACCCTTACTCATTCCACTGCTGGGATACGGGACTCCCCACTCCCTTAAATCGAGAGAATATTAATGTGACATGGTGCCTAGTTCTAAATGAATAACTAAAATTTCGACCGAATTTTCTTGTATCAATAACCAAACAAATGTTTATTAATTAATGAAATTAAATGGAGATCTTCATCAGGGCGAATACCCATTTCATTTCATTAATTAAATTACTGTGATTTCTCACCTGAGTTTTAATAATGTCAAACAAATGTCATGGTTTTATGTATAGGTAGTGTTGGAACTGGCTAATCACAAAACACCTGTATTCTATTTATATGTTTTTTTACCATTTTTTAAATTTGACATATTGTACTTTCAAATATACTATCTTCAACTGAAGACGTATTTTTCTTAGATTCAACCACAAAATATCTATTAATACCATAAAAATTACAACAGGTAGTAACTATGATATTTAGGTAACAAAATTAGACCAAGTGTCGTCGTTAACCCTTATTCAACCCACTGCTAGGGACAGGTCCCCCTTAAACGAAGGAGTTTAGATCATACTCCACCATACTGCTCAACTGCGGGTTGGCGGAGGCCAGTGTTTTCAAGCTGCCTAAAGGCCACTGACTAGGCCAGGAGTACCAAGACAGATTAAAAGTGAATATTTACTGACAGAATCGACTTATATTCATATCTAGAATAATCTTGACATTCGCCCGAAATCTCGGATTTTGACATCAAAGACCTCGAGAAGAAGAAAGGTATGGATCACTCAACGTATAAGAATTTTTACACCAAAAGATTTGACAGCCAGACTCACGCAGTGCTTCAATAAAGGTTTCGTTATTATTTCCATGTACGTACGAAACCTTAAAAAGAATCAAGCAATGCCAGCAAGTATACATAAAAGATCGATTCGATTTTTGTACACGAAAACATAATCTCTGTCCACGTACGCATTACGGCACGTCATACATTATTCTGTAAGTATCATACACAAGGGGATAGTAAACTTGAGTGCGACAGTAGCTTCGCCACTGGGCTGCGATGAATAATTTAGTCCTGCCGGCTATGTTCGTGAAATATTATAAGGCATGTCTTATACTTGGTATGCTGTGAAGCTTGGGGTTAGCTTTAGGCTTGTAATATTTTTTTGTTATATCACAGTATAAGTAATAGTACTAACGTACAGTATGGACACTCTCTGCCGCTCTCACTAGTCGACCTCACCTCCCCTATGGAACCGATTTGGAACCGTTCGCAATGGATGCAACTTCCTACAAATTGACGTTGCTTGTATTTTATTCTCCATTCAGTTTAAAAGATGGGAGTTACTTGTGCAGTGGATGGATGTCTCAACACATGGAAAGTCAAAAAAAGAAATTTATTCGATCCCTTTGGATGAAATAAAGTACAGTTTTTTTAAGGCTATTTTTAAATAATAAATTAACCTAAAAAGCACGTGGCAGCCATAGTTTCATCATAACTAATTCATGTCATTTCATGTCTGACAAAGTAGGATACAAGATACAATTAATACGAGATGAGAAAAGGATAGCAGATTTATATGTCTCAAAGAGCAAGTGAGTGCGCAGACGCGCGGAAGTGACATTGCTGTCACTTGAGTTATGGTGGTTTATTGTTAAAATTTACAATTTTCTTATTTACATTTCAATGTTTATTGTGCGTCATGTCATGTGTGGTATTAGTTTTATATTACGTTTGTTCCATGTGAATATGAAAATGAATCAAATCATTACGCATACATTTATATGAATAGTAAAAAGCTACAATTAATGAGAATGAAATGTTTTGACCATTACAATGAACCGGTGTTCGGAAGGCGAATATTCGATTTAGTGGTGATTAGAAAATATAAAATTTTGAGTAAGTTAGCAATGGCAATTATACAAGGCGTTTTGTAAATATTGGCTGTAGTCAGTGTAGTGTATTTACTATGTTTTTTTTTCTTCACTACGCCCACCTGATGTGAAGCGGTTACCGTAACCATATTAACGCTCGCAATATTAAAAATCGCTCGCGCGCTGCCATCCTCGCTGCCAACGCAGCAACTCCATCCTCTCTGGTGACCTCACTCACTCGCAGGAACACAACAACCCTCAAGGAATTTTTTTGACTGCGGTATTCTGTGAGGCGGTGGTACTTCGTCAGTCGGGCTGCTTAAAAAATACGCTATGTCCTACCTCTCTTTTCGTCAGAGCCTCGTCTGTCAGTGAGCAGGGTGTACCCCGTGCAGATAAGATTGACTTTGGTTCAAAGATGTTGATGAACAACTTACACCCCCTTACATGTCCGACTAATAATTGAATAATGTCAGCCCTAGAGAACGTCACTCAAACATAGGCACGTGTACAGACGTCATTTGGTTACTACATGCAAAAGCGCCATTTTTGTATGGAGTGGCCGGGGTTTGGTTATATTCTACTTTTCCACTCCAAAAAAGGAGGAGGTTCTCAATTCTGCTGTTTTTTTTTAATGGTTGTTACTTAATTACTCCGTGATTTATAAACCGATTTGATTACAGGCTGACTCAGTCAGATTGTGACCACAGCCGGTGCAACCTGGTCGAAACGTCAGGCAATAATAAAGGTATGTAAATACCCTTATGCATGATCGCGTTAATTCCCGTTCTTATATTTCATAAATCACGCAACGCGAAAGTTTAAAAGTGTATTGAGGCATGTCTTATGAGATATAGTAGGACAAACAATCCCAGATTATCTATCGATGGATATATGCAACGGGTAAAGTGGGATTTACCCGATTATTCACTCGCATATAATAATCTATACAGGTATAAAAATCACCAAACAGATACGAATACGGACGGATATTTCGTACAGAGCGGAAGGTTGTAAAATGAAATGCACACTCTGGATTTCATTTCGCGATTTCCTGCTTTCGAACGCGTTCACCATTTCAAGTTTATCATTTATACTGATTATTCACTTTGACCTTTCACATAAAAAAGGAACGTTCAGAATGTAACTTTTTAACCAAAAGTAACATCTGATACCTCAACCTTTGTTCGCAATTATAGTAGATTTGACAAAAAAGACGGCACAGAACAGGGGCCTTATCACCGAAGCTGAAGCCGATTCCGATTGAATATTTCGATTCCAAAAACAGGCCTTAGGTAAAAGTTAATGTGAAACATCTTCAAAATAGTCGGTAGAGCTCTGGGAACTCTATTCGTCGATTTTCGTTTGTTGTCCGTGACGGTGGTGCGGGATGATTCACTCGCACGTAGGACAAAGCCGCCGCGTGGCACCATTTCGCATTGAATTCGCATGGCATTACTTCGTATTGCAAACGTGTTCGTTTTGGATCGCCTAGGGACGGATGAAGTCGTAGGCTAGGCACATAAATATAAGTTTCATAGCGACTGAAAAGTTTAGTCGAGTTGTGTCGTCGTCAACCCTTATTCATCCCACTGCTGGGATATGGGTCTCCTCTCAATCGAAGGGATTGTACAACGATAGAGCATGTCACGCTGCTCAACTGCGGGTTGGCGTATTGTGTAGTTGGAACCATTTTCACACAACTAAACTGTTTAGACTATGGAACAACGTGTGCTTGTCAATTATATAAACTGCAGCATATTGAAAAGCACGTTTATAGTAGTTCTACTTTCTAATCGATTTTTTAATCACTATTGTATATACGAGATTTGCCGCAATGGATTTTTGTAACAACGTTGCCGAAATATCGAACGCCGCTTTTTAATTTTACTAAAATTCGTTCGATGTGGTTTTTTTTTTTAGCAAGATTATCGAGTTTGTTGTATACTTTTTTTTTTTTTTTATACTACGTCGGGTGGCAGACAAGCATACGGCCCGCCTGATTTGAAGCGGTTACCGTAGCCATATTAACGCTCGCAACGTAAAAAATATCGCTCGCGCGCCGCCACCCCCGCTGCCAAAGCAGCATCTCCTTCCTTTCTGGTGACCCCACTCACTCGCAGGAACACAACAACCCTCAAGGGAATTGTTATTTGGCTGCGGTATTTTGTGAGGTGGAGGTACATTCCCCAGTCGGGTAGCTTACAATTACGCTCCCTACCTCTCTTTTCGCCAGAGCTTCGTTTGTCAGTCAGCAGGGTGCACCCCGTGCAGGTGAAGTTGGCTTTGGTTCAAAGATGTTGATGAACCACTTACACCCCAAAACACTTTCATACGTTGCCGAAATACTCTGGACACACAATTGTTACTTGTTCAAAAGTTGTATGTGAGCGCCTAGCCTTAGTTAGAATACGTTTTACATGTCAAAAACATCCGCCACATTTAACGTAAAAGTGTCGGTCGAACACGATGTGAACCAACTCATGTGAATCGTTTAGCGCCCTTCAAATACCAATAGCATAAAAAATGCTGCATACCATCATGAAAAGAAACCGGCGGCTCATCAATTCCATGTATATTCAACATATATGAACATGTTCCCTTCGCTATGCAGATATATCAGGCTCTTTATGCTGCATCCACGTTTTAGTCGCTATGAATTTTGGTTTGGAGTGGAAGCGTTCACGTGCATGCTAGAATGGCTAAAAGATTAGGGTAGCACGTTCACAAAACATTACTATACAAATGCTCGGGCTTTTCCGACTAAAGTGTATGCCGTGTACGTGTTTGGGATACTCGTTGGATAGCTTGTATCTTAACATTATTGCAAGATAGTTTATTTTGATTAGGCATGTTTAAGTTTATGAGTGTCACTTCTAATAATTGCATATTTTTTTCGTTAGCGACTTCTAGCAATGATATGATGAATAGATTCTTTTAATTTAGAAGAAAATTTTCATTTAAAAGAAATGATGATTTGATATAAGAAGTGTACATTTTTTAAGTAATAAGAAAGCAGTTCACCATGTATACTTTAATAGAGACAGATAGACGAGAAACAGAACAAGGGACCTACTTCGCAAAGAAAATGGGAAATTTCGTCCGAAAGCTCAGATGTTTTCTACTTTTCTAGAGTCCATAACATATAAGTAAAAATATAATTTTTAGCGAAGTACATGTATGTCTTCTATGCGATGATTTATTTGTTTACTTTGCTATTTTCATAATATCATGGGTTGTGCTAAATAAATAGCTTGAAGAGATCGATCGAATATAATGAAATTCGTAGCTGAAAAATTCTGAATTTTCATCCGAGACTTTAGATTTTCTCTTTGGAGTAGAATGAACTTTGCTTTTCCGTTTCTGCTTATTTATTCATATTTTATTTTAACCCGCATATATCTAGGTCTATTTTGTTATTCTGATTTTAGTTATTTTACGAATCAAAAGTTACATTACAGTGCAAACGACAGATTTATGTTGATTTTATGGCAGTACGAGCTCGTATCTTGTTTTTGAATTTATTATTGCCAAACATACATATCAGGGATACCACACCCATTGCTGACAGCTATAAAAACCTCTTTACGCTCTTTTAAAAAAAACCGTTGCTGTGGTCGATAATTTAGTTCACAGCTTGATGGCTTAGTAATTCGAATATTGAATTACATCACCACTTTTACAAATATCAGTAATGGTAAAATCTGAGGGCCAATTCTCGTAATTTCTCTACGATAGCAGATTGAAAGTTGACCGAATCGAGATTAAATTGTGAATTGACTAAAATTATATACTTGATTTCATTGATTAATTTATTATTAATTCTTTTACTTGGCAAAGTAACATTCTTAGTTTGTTTAAACAATTCTCAGTCATATTCCGACATAATCCCACTTAAATTAAACTTTGAAGTTCAATAATGTGATACGAGAATACCAAATATGACATCTGTGAGAGTTTTAATTACGAGAATTGCCCCTTAGATCGCTGTTCCTCTCTATATTCTCTATCCAGTAAATGTAGGTACTTAAAACATTTAAACGTAAATATTTAAACATACCTTCATTGCTTAAGAGTATTAACATGTCTATTGATAAAATATCACGATATAAAATAGTATTCCATTTATATTTTGTCATCTTCAATAAAAGACTCAAGGCTATAGGTTTAGTATACCAAGGAGATTATATATTGCATTATGATGGAAATGCTGGCGTGCATCGGAATATTCGCGATGCGTTCGTAGACGATATTGGGAATTGTGTTGTGAATACATATACTCGTACTGCATGTTTTGTATGTTTGTCATTCCTGTAGAGTACATGTATGGGCGAAACTGCCAATATATGTATACATGAGAAAGGTCCAAAGTGATAATCCTTTACAGTGTCTATATTTGAGATGAATAAGAATTTATCCAAGCAATAATCATCATTGTCCTATTGTTTTTCCTTTGCTTTTCCGTGTATAATTATGTATATATGTATAGTTATGTATATGTGTATGATTATGTATATGTGTGTGTATAATTAGTATATGTCTAAGAGTATGTATCGTATGTAATGTTATGTTGTCATAGATTTATAATGTGTGTATGTTCGTTAGTGTTATTTTGTGAACTGCATTCGAGTTTTATCTGCTTTTCCCAAAGGTTGACTCGTAGAATATGCTCTTAACATTTAGTCGATCTTTTGTACCCTTACTTTATGATAAATTAAGTTTAAATAAAATTAAATAGCAATGACATTATGTACATTGCTTATTATGTTTATACTAGTGATTATTGGCACCAGGTGGATTCTTTAACATATTGATATAATAAAATCTCTTTTCTCACTCACTCTATGACTTAAACTTCCCTAAAAAAATAAAAATCGAAGTATATAAAGATGAAAACATGAAAGGAATATTCAAGTATTGTAAAATACTGCCAGTTCACATTCAATTCAAAATGATAGTAATTACCGAGCTATTTCGTAGAAAGGAATTACAAATAAAACACAATCACAGCATTGTTACAAGAAAAGTTACTCAAAGAAACCTCATTGGGCCTAGAATCTATAATTATTACGGACAAAGTACAAACTGATATATAATACCTACACTTATGAATGAAATCCCAACTAAAATAATATCAAACATCAATGACAAAAATTAGTCATACTTTTAAAAAATACTATAGAGACTTATTACAAAACATTAATTAGCACATATATTAACTTTACTGGCTCCGTCTTGCATAAAGCAATTCACGTGAAACAGGTTTTATTCGAGCCTAGCTGCAGAGTGGCTGCAGAGCGTGCTACCAATTTGCTTCGTTCGTCTGTGTTACTTGTGCTATTTATTTAATAATTGGGATATCGTGCGGCGGTTAGATTGACGTGTGCTGTGCGGTAGATAACTAATAAGAAATTATTTATGTATCAGTATAGATATCAGTAGGTGGTAGGTTTAATAATGTAATCAGTGAGGTAATAAGCAATTTGTTGTTATATAATAGTAATACTCTTAAACACACAATCAAAATGCACAGAAATTATGATAAAATAATTGAGGAACATGAAAAACCCTAAAGATACTGACTAGAGCTAGGAGACGAAACGCACATTGAACACCTCAGGACTCCTAGTATGATTCCGCCTCTCAGCTGATGCCACCCTTCCCTCCCCCTCTTCTGTGAGCAACACTTGTCCTGGAGGAACTAACCTCACTGCATACCATGAACGGATGCTTTTTGAGTTTCAGGTTCTTGAACCACCTGTCAACGTCTCGAACCAATGACTTTCGGACCAAATGCGGGCTATTCAACGCTGTCATCTGTTAGATGCTGTCGCACTTAAGTGGACCACGTTTGCCCATGCATGCCATTAAAAATACCTAATTTGCTTATTTTGTGTCGAATAAAATGTTATTATTATGGAACACGCCACATGTGCCGAACTTGGTCAACACTGGCCCGTGTTTAAAAATTTCAACAATAATTTTCGACGAAAGTTGTTTAACGTTAAACCGAAATTGCTCCTCTTTTTTTTAATTAAAACAAACCATGATAAGTCCCGGTTTTATATTGTTCATTGAATCAGAATTGGGCTTGATTTAGAAGCCTGATTAAATAGAATATCACATGTTTGCCAAAGCCCTCAAAGGATATTTTTTTTATACTACGTACGTGCGGATGACAGACAACGAGATACGGGTCGCCCGATGTGAAGCGGTTACCATAGCTTATCGACATTACCTTGCAAAAAAAAAAACTGATCCGCATAATAGTGAACATAGAAAAAACAGACAGTTGTAAACCTTATTTTGAAAAGCTTCGAATCCTAACTCTACCGAGCATCTACATATTTGAAACATGTAAATTCGTACACAAATACCCAGACTTCTTCATGAAAAGGAAAGACAAAACTGCAAACTATACCATGAGACATCAAAATCGACTACGCCTACCAGCTTCTCGCCTTGAGCTGCATTCATCTAGCCCTCTGGCTATGTCGATAAGAATATATAATAAGCTACCAGAAACTATAAAAACCATTGAGAACAAGAAACTATTTCTATCACAGATTAAAGAGCTATTGTTTAAAAAAGCTTATTATACTATCTCTGAATATCTTAGCGATAAATCAATTAAATAATAAAACAATAATAATAAATATCAATTATATTAATAATAATAATTAATAATAATTTTATCAATCAGAAATAACAATACAATTGAACACAATACAATACGGTACAATACAATTCAAAATAATATAATAAAATATAAGATAAAATATGACGTCACGACACAAAACTCAAGGAAACTTTCTCATAGAATTGTGAACAATGGGTAGGTTATTAACAATTATAAATATAAGTACAAAATAACAATTTTGACTGAATATATATAATACAAAAATAAATGACTAAATAAAATATGATTGACATCAAAATTTATATAAAATTATTCTGCAGGTGCCAAAACAGTAAAAAATATACAGGTTGTTGTAATAAAATAGATACATATAGAATTATCAAGCTCCTCTCCCATTGCAGCGCCCCACAGGGTCCTTGATTGTTACTTTGACATTAAATTAAAAGACCTATGTATACATTAAGGATGCAATAAATAATTGAGTATTGAGTATTGAGTACATTGGGAATATAGAATTCACATGTCGCTACAACCGCAGCCATCTCAGGAACTCCTTCGAAGCGGTTACCAGCAAATCCCCACTCACTTGTAGAGACACAAAAAAACTCCAGGTCTTTAGTTCCAGGCCCAGGATTTGTTATTTGGCAGCGATTGATTGTGAGGTGTAGGTATTTCTCCAGTCGGTCAGCTTAGAACCCTTTTAGCGGAGTCTCGTTAGGTAATCAGCAGGGTACACTACGTGTACGTGAGGTTGGCTTTGGCTCAAAGATTAAACTGAGCTAATAGCTCCTCAACGAAAAGACGCCATCGAGCTCTTGATACACAATCGTTGAGAATATTTATATTTCTTTCAGTACAGTTCATTAGAATGTACTTACTCGTCAAAGGCAAAAGAAAAAAATATGTTTCAATACTGCTAAACTGTCTATTTTCATTTAGATAATTTTCAAACAAAATCCTCAAAATACCTACTATTAAAAATTTTCCCTATCCTCACCCAACGTCAATCTTCTTCTAATATTTTGGTTCTGTGCTAAATCAATCAACTGTCAGGTTGGAGTCGCCTTTCATCGTTTATTTTTGTTCCCAACATATTTTTACTTTGAACTCGCAAAAAAATGTAGGTGTTTTATTTAAAGAAAATATACAATCTTAGGAGTGTGGCAAGGGTTATTGCTATTTTATTTTGATAAATAGAAATTATATCGAGCCGAATTCTACACCGAGTCCTGCGTAGGCGGTCTTGACGCGAAGGCGATATGGCGCGCGGTGCGAAGGCAACAGACAGTTGATGCCTGTCGCCGTCGGCAACCCACATTCATCCCTCTACTGGGATACGGGTTTTCTGTCAATCGAAAGAGTTTAGACAAAGATGTTTTTACATATAGATGCGTACTACCTGCCTCTATTCTGGCAAAAAAGAAGGCAATGTAATTGCCCGACATTCACTCAGCCAACACCACTTACCGTCGCACGGCAAGACGTTGCGCCAATCAAAAACAAGTATTAAAACGGAAATAAAATGTCTTCCTTTGTGTTCACGTTATTTTCCTTTCTTTGCGTACTGTACATGTATACGTAGATATTATTAGCTATTGAGTAAGCGCTTTGTAGCCATTTCTTACTGTCGTGATGATCACCCATGGCTCGTCTATATATTATAATGTGATAGGGTTTAGAGCATACTCTACCACGCTTCTGAACTGCGGGTTGGGGGAGGATAGTGTTTTACAATGACAACAGCTGCGGCCGACAATTTATCGTGCCTCCCGGAGTACGGAGGAGCTCGAGATAAATAATTATTATAGTAGACTGGCTATGTATGACGTTGCATAACCTGCGGGACCCATTAGAATGCGCAACGTCACCATCGAACTCCTCAGTCGATGCCTATTGAAGTATTCATATACATTTGACTCAGAAATCGATTTATAATTGTGCTTATTCTCATACAACGATTATGATTATGATTGATAAGGTCTCTATTTTGCTCAGACTAGATGGAAGCAACATAAAAAAAAAAAAACAAAAAAAACTATCTTCTAGCCGTAGACGCAGTAGAGGCGAGCCGTTGTCATGTATTCTTGATATTACTCACGACTGGACCTTTATTTAAATTTCTACGTCCGCATTACTGCATAAACCCTTCTAATATAAATCGCAAACATTAAAACTATACAACAAAATCGAGCTCAAAACATACGGGAGTGCTTTATGCATGACTCCGTTGCTGTGGTCGATAATTTAGTTCACAGCTTGATGGCTTAGTAATTCGAATATTGAATTACATCACCACTTTTACAAATATCAGTAATGGTAAAATCTGAGGGCCAATTCTCGTAATTTCTCTACGATAGCAGATTGAAAGTTGACCGAATCGAGATTAAATTGTGAATTGACTAAAATTATATACTTGATTTCATTGATTAATTTATTATTAATTCTTTTACTTGGCAAAGTAACATTCTTAGTTTGTTTAAACAATTCTCAGTCATATTCCGACATAATCCCACTTAAATTAAACTTTGAAGTTCAATAATGTGATACGAGAATACCAAATATGACATCTGTGAGAGTTTTAATTACGAGAATTGCCCCTTAGATCGCTGTTCCTCTCTATATTCTCTATCCAGTAAATGTAGGTACTTAAAACATTTAAACGTAAATATTTAAACATACCTTCATTGCTTAAGAGTATTAACATGTCTATTGATAAAATATCACGATATAAAATAGTATTCCATTTATATTTTGTCATCTTCAATAAAAGACTCAAGGATATAGGTTTAGTATACCAAGGAGATCATATATTGCATTATGATGGAAATGCTGGCGTGCATCGGAATATTCGCGATGCGTTCGTAGACGATATTGGGAATTGTGTTGTGAATACATATACTCGTACTGCATGTTTTGTATGTTTGTCATTCCTGTAGAGTACATGTATGGGCGAAACTGCCAATATATGTATACATGAGAAAGGTCCAAAGTGATAATCCTTTACAGTGTCTATATTTGAGATGAATAAGAATTTATCCAAGCAATAATCATCATTGTCCTATTGTTTTTCCTTTGCTTTTCCGTGTATAATTATGTATATATGTATAGTTATGTATATGTGTATGATTATGTATATGTGTGTGTATAATTAGTATATGTCTAAGAGTATGTATCGTATGTAATGTTATGTTGTCATAGATTTATAATGTGTGTATGTTCGTTAGTGTTATTTTGTGAACTGCATTCGAGTTTTATCTGCTTTTCCCAAAGGTTGACTCGTAGAATATGCTCTTAACATTTAGTCGATCTTTTGTACCCTTACTTTATGATAAATTAAGTTTAAATAAAATTAAATAGCAATGACATTATGTACATTGCTTATTATGTTTATACTAGTGATTATTGGCACCAGGTGGATTCTTTAACATATTGATATAATAAAATCTCTTTTCTCACTCACTCTATGACTTAAACTTCCCTAAAAAAATAAAAATCGAAGTATATAAAGATGAAAACATGAAAGGAATATTCAAGTATTGTAAAATACTGCCAGTTCACATTCAATTCAAAATGATAGTAATTACCGAGCTATTTCGTAGAAAGGAATTACAAATAAAACACAATCACAGCATTGTTACAAGAAAAGTTACTCAAAGAAACCTCATTGGGCCTAGAATCTATAATTATTACGGACAAAGTACAAACTGATATATAATACCTACACTTATGAATGAAATCCCAACTAAAATAATATCAAACATCAATGACAAAAATTAGTCATACTTTTAAAAAATACTATAGAGACTTATTACAAAACATTAATTAGCACATATATTAACTTTACTGGCTCCGTCTTGCATAAAGCAATTCACGTGAAACAGGTTTTATTCGAGCCTAGCTGCAGAGTGGCTGCAGAGCGTGCTACCAATTTGCTTCGTTCGTCTGTGTTACTTGTGCTATTTATTTATTTATTGGGATATCGTGCGGCGGTTAGATTGACGTGTGCTGTGCGGTAGATAACTAATAAGAAATTATTTATGTATCAGTATAGATATCAGTAGGTGGTAGGTTTAATAATGTAATCAGTGAGGTAATAAGCAATTTGTTGTTATATAATAGTAATACTCTTAAACACACAATCAAAATGCACAGAAATTATGATAAAATAATTGAGGAACATGAAAAACCCTAAAGATACTGACTAGAGCTAGGAGACGAAACGCACATTGAACACCTCAGGACTCCTAGTATGATTCCGCCTCTCAGCTGATGCCACCCTTCCCTCCCCCTCTTCTGTGAGCAACACTTGTCCTGGAGGAACTAACCTCACTGCATACCATGAACGGATGCTTTTTGAGTTTCAGGTTCTTGAACCACCTGTCAACGTCTCGAACCAATGACTTTCGGACCAAATGCGGGCTATTCAACGCTGTCATCTGTTAGATGCTGTCGCACTTAAGTGGACCACGTTTGCCCATGCATGCCATTAAAAATACCTAATTTGCTTATTTTGTGTCGAATAAAATGTTATTATTATGGAACACGCCACATGTGCCGAACTTGGTCAACACTGGCCCGTGTTTAAAAATTTCAACAATAATTTTCGACGAAAGTTGTTTAACGTTAAACCGAAATTGCTCCTCTTTTTTTTAATTAAAACAAACCATGATAAGTCCCGGTTTTATATTGTTCATTGAATCAGAATTGGGCTTGATTTAGAAGCCTGATTAAATAGAATATCACATGTTTGCCAAAGCCCTCAAAGGATATTTTTTTTATACTACGTACGTGCGGATGACAGACAACGAGATACGGGTCGCCCGATGTGAAGCGGTTACCATAGCTTATCGACATTACCTTGCAAAAAAAAAAACTGATCCGCATAATAGTGAACATAGAAAAAACAGACAGTTGTAAACCTTATTTTGAAAAGCTTCGAATCCTAACTCTACCGAGCATCTACATATTTGAAACATGTAAATTCGTACACAAATACCCAGACTTCTTCATGAAAAGGAAAGACAAAACTGCAAACTATACCATGAGACATCAAAATCGACTACGCCTACCAGCTTCTCGCCTTGAGCTGCATTCATCTAGCCCTCTGGCTATGTCGATAAGAATATATAATAAGCTACCAGAAACTATAAAAACCATTGAGAACAAGAAACTATTTCTATCACAGATTAAAGAGCTATTGTTTAAAAAAGCTTATTATACTATCTCTGAATATCTTAGCGATAAATCAATTAAATAATAAAACAATAATAATAAATATCAATTATATTAATAATAATAATTAATAATAATTTTATCAATCAGAAATAACAATACAATTGAACACAATACAATACGGTACAATACAATTCAAAATAATATAATAAAATATAAGATAAAATATGACGTCACGACACAAAACTCAAGGAAACTTTCTCATAGAATTGTGAACAATGGGTAGGTTATTAACAATTATAAATATAAGTACAAAATAACAATTTTGACTGAATATATATAATACAAAAATAAATGACTAAATAAAATATGATTGACATCAAAATTTATATAAAATTATTCTGCAGGTGCCAAAACAGTAAAAAATATACAGGTTGTTGTAATAAAATAGATACATATAGAATTATCAAGCTCCTCTCCCATTGCAGCGCCCCACAGGGTCCTTGATTGTTACTTTGACATTAAATTAAAAGACCTATGTATACATTAAGGATGCAATAAATAATTGAGTATTGAGTATTGAGTACATTGGGAATATAGAATTCACATGTCGCTACAACCGCAGCCATCTCAGGAACTCCTTCGAAGCGGTTACCAGCAAATCCCCACTCACTTGTAGAGACACAAAAAAACTCCAGGTCTTTAGTTCCAGGCCCAGGATTTGTTATTTGGCAGCGATTGATTGTGAGGTGTAGGTATTTCTCCAGTCGGTCAGCTTAGAACCCTTTTAGCGGAGTCTCGTTAGGTAATCAGCAGGGTACACTACGTGTACGTGAGGTTGGCTTTGGCTCAAAGATTAAACTGAGCTAATAGCTCCTCAACGAAAAGACGCCATCGAGCTCTTGATACACAATCGTTGAGAATATTTATATTTCTTTCAGTAGAGTTCATTAGAATGTACTTACTCGTCAAAGGCAAAAGAAAAAAATATGTTTCAATACTGCTAAACTGTCTATTTTCATTTAGATAATTTTCAAACAAAATCCTCAAAATACCTACTATTAAAAATTTTCCCTATCCTCACCCAACGTCAATCTTCTTCTAATATTTTGGTTCTGTGCTAAGTCAATCAACTGTCAGGTTGGAGTCGCCTTTCATCGTTTATTTTTGTTCCCAACATATTTTTACTTTGAACTCGCAAAAAAATGTAGGTGTTTTATTTAAAGAAAATATACAATCTTAGGAGTGTGGCAAGGGTTATTGCTATTTTATTTTGATAAATAGAAATTATATCGAGCCGAATTCTACACCGAGTCCTGCGTGCGGTCTTGACGCGAAGGCGATATGGCGCGCGGTGCGAAGGCAACAGACAGTTGATGCCTGTCGCCGTCGGCAACCCACATTCATCCCTCTACTGGGATACGGGTTTTCTGTCAATCGAAAGAGTTTAGACAAAGATGTTTTTACATATAGATGCGTACTACCTGCCTCTATTCTGGCAAAAAAGAAGGCAATGTAATTGCCCGACATTCACTCAGCCAACACCACTTACCGTCGCACGGCAAGACGTTGCGCCAATCAAAAACAAGTATTAAAACGGAAATAAAATGTCTTCCTTTGTGTTCACGTTATTTTCCTTTCTTTGCGTACTGTACATGTATACGTAGATATTATTAGCTATTGAGTAAGCGCTTTGTAGCCATTTCTTACTGTCGTGATGATCACCCATGGCTCGTCTATATATTATAATGTGATAGGGTTTAGAGCATACTCTACCACGCTTCTGAACTGCGGGTTGGGGGAGGATAGTGTTTTACAATGACAACAGCTGCGGCCGACAATTTATCGTGCCTCCCGGAGTACGGAGGAGCTCGAGATAAATAATTATTATAGTAGACTGGCTATGTATGACGTTGCATAACCTGCGGGACCCATTAGAATGCGCAACGTCACCATCGAACTCCTCAGTCGATGCCTATTGAAGTATTCATATACATTTGACTCAGAAATCGATTTATAATTGTGCTTATTCTCATACAACGATTATGATTATGATTGATAAGGTCTCTATTTTGCTCAGACTAGATGGAAGCAACATAAAAAAAAAAACAAAAAAAACTATCTTCTAGCCGTAGACGCAGTAGAGGCGAGCCGTTGTCATGTATTCTTGATATTACTCACGACTGGACCTTTATTTAAATTTCTACGGCCGCATTACTGCATAAACCCTTCTAATATAAATCGCAAACATTAAAACTATACAACAAAATCGAGCTCAAAACATACGGGAGTGCTTTATGCATGACTGCAACGAAATGTACAGGGTTAAATTCAATAAGCAACAAAGACAAAGGCGAGTGCTCAAAGGAGCCAGCTCCAGGAAATTAAACTTTACATGTGAACGGGTTTAAAGCTAGCCATGATGTGAGTTATATTAAAATTCCTACCCTTTTTGCTCGTGACTTTGTTTGCATTTTTAAACCCGCTATTAAGTGGATTCGAAGCCTAATAATAAGATACAAAGCAAGAGAACTATCATGTATCATGAGATACTAGTTTAATGTAATGAGTTCAGACGAAAGAACATTTTTTGATGATTGTATGTGTCATGTGAACTTTCGAACCCGTGCTCTGATTTTAATAAAATTTGGTATATAGGAAACACAGGTACAAATTAATTTCCAAGATCACCGTCTTGGCTTAACAACTGTCATCTAATACCAGACAGCCTTCTGTCGACGTTGCTTAACTTGCGAGATCGCGTATACTGATATGCACATTGATGTCGTCGAGCTTCTCTTAGAGTGTATCGAAATCAGTTCAGAAGTTAAAATAAAATCAAAAAAAAAAAATCTGCGAGGTCACAGTTCTGTTCGCAAAAAATCATTAGTATTATTAGAGCCGAACCCTGGAAGTCGTGCACTCCGCTGATCTGCAAAATTTTCTCAATCGATTTGAACCAGTCCGTCTAAAGAAATACTACTTAATAAGATTGATTAACCTTTGATGAATGAATGAATGCATGAATGAATGAGAGATAGTACAAAGAAAAATACAAGTGACGTATCCGGATGCTGCTATTATTAGGTGGCGCAGCAAACACAAAAATATTTCAGGTATTTAATATAACAATTTATAATATCTTAGAGTCAGTATCTGAGGTGACAGTGGGCTGGCCACATCAAAAAAGTGGCTTGTTGGATGCTGGATGTGGAGGACGCATATGGTGGAAAGCATTAAAAGGGATAATAATGATGACAATTAAGAAATAATGTTTGATAGAAAATCCTAGTAAACTGTTTCCAAAAAATTCTAGTAAACTGTAAACTTGGTGGACTGTATACTTGCAAATTACAAACTTCAGTTCCCGAATGGCCTTAATAGCGAGGCTATAATAGCCTGGAAACTTGTCTCTTAAAGTTTTCCCAGACATCAATTTTGTAGTTGTTCCATTCCTTATTATGAGCACAACATAATGTACAATACCTGCCCGTTAATATTGCACATTTAGGTTTTAGCGTCGTCATTTAAAAGAAAGATTTTTTGGATTCTCACTTTCGTCAAATGTTTTTATAGGGAAAAATGTAATCATAAAATTAATGTAAATTATTTCAGATATTAATCATAAATCATGTGATTTCACTCAACTTGTTAGTTTTTACAAATACCTAGAACTGTTTTAGAGCTCCTGAATCCGCGTCGGACGGTTCTACGAAACGAATTAAATCCTGTACATTTGAACTTTTCAAATCTTATTTTTGGGGATTAGACGTTTTAAATGCCTGGTCTTGTTCTTATTTTTCGCCCAAGTATCACATAGGTTGGTAAACAGAGGGTCTTATCGTACCTACGGTATATTATTTTGGTCGAATCCCAACTCATGTTATAAGAAGGCAAATTGTTTAGACCTCGTTCTCTCCCCTTGTTTTTTCCAACTTGCCTTACCATAGTCGGTTTTGGAATATTGATGAGCCGCACTATTGCGGTAAACAGAAAAAAAGGTTTTGTTTTTATTCTCCTGTAGATAAGCTTGTGGGTGTATTTTAAATGAACAGAGCTAAGTAGTAAGCTTTGTTTATTTAAAATACACCCATATCGTAATCGTAAATTAACAGCCCCCCTAGCCAAGTGTAATTCGTAGCGTAACGAACGTTAGATAGATCACGTGACATTTGTCAAAATCGAACATTTTAGTATTAGAATTGACAATTGTCACGTGATCTATCTAACGTTCGTTACGCTACGAATTACACTTGGCTAGGGGGCCAGAGCTTATTACTTAGCTCTGTTCATTTAAAATACACCCTTATCGTTAAGAACTCACTGATTAAAATCTATCTCACTGCTTAAAATGAGGATTTTTTATATTTCAGGGTCGGTAACGCGCGGTGTGATACCTATGATGTTATATGTAGTGGTATAAAAAAATGTAAGAAAATTTTGGATTGTAATTAAAAAGTAAAAGTGGGTTCAAAATGTTATTATATATATTCTACTTTCCCAAACAGATATTTTAAGAAGATTATTATTTGCTTTTCCTAAATTATAAGGTGAGCAAAACGCTGCGAGTTGCTATCTTCTGGGTCGTTGTACACACTCACTTGAATATTTGATACTTTTCTACACATTTGCACGAAAATTTTGTTTTCATAAGGACTAAAACACAGGATTAAAATCTAATATTGCGCACTGTTCAAAAAACTAAAGTATGTTTCCTTAGGGTTGTCAATTTTACCTACTTTTAAAATTTTGTTTTTAAAAAATCTTTTAATATTTTATTTCATATATTGTGTTTATTTATAGACAAATGACTACTATAAGCAATGGTCATACTTGTGAAACTGATTGAAATTATTTGAAACAGAAATAATTGTTTCCATCACAATTATTTTGTGAAATTTTAATTGTTAAAAAACATATAATATTTTCAAACTTTTGTTGATTTTCAATTCTTGTAATAAATTACATCGTCGTCAACGCTTATTCATCCCATTGCTGGGATACGAGACTCCCTGATGAGAGTGCCTGGTGGAGTATGCTCTAAACCCCTTAGATATCAATCTAAGGTGGAGTTAGGAGTATGCTATAAACCCTTTAGATAGATTGACGAGCTCTGTGGTCGAATGGATAGGAATGGCCACTTTGACTCCGAGGTCGCGGGTTCGATTCCCGCACAAGACAAACATTTGTGTGCATGGACATGCCTGTTTGTCTTGGTCTGGGTGTTTACTATGTGTTATAAGTAGGTATGTATTTACAAAAAAAAATGTATTTACGTATGTTTATCAGTTGTCTAGTAGCCATAACACAAGCTTCGCTTACTTTGGGGCTAGAGGGCGCTGTGTAATTTGTGTGACAATATTTATTATTTATTTATTATATCTAAGGGGTTTAGAGCACTCTAGTGTCTAGAGGGTTTAGAGTATGCTTAAACCCCTTATATTGATATCTAAGGAATTTACAGCATACTCCACCACGCTGTTTAACTGCGGGTTGATGGAGTGGAATTTACATGAGTACACAATTTTTTTTATTATTATACCAATAAGGTGGTAAACAAGCATACAGCCCGATAAAAAAATATTTATTTGTTTATTAATAATTTCCATTAATAAACAAATGGTTATCACAGTTTATGGACGCATGTAACACTAGCGGTATCACTTGGGCGTTACCGACCCTGTAAAAACCTTTTCATGCCTTTTTTGAGGATGCTATAGTCTCCCGAGAATACCTCGGCAGGGAGTTCATTCCACAGTCAGAAATTTCTCTGGAACCGCTCCGTACGCGACCAATTCGGTTCCAAAGTGCAAGTACAGTATAAGTAATAGTATATAGTACTTTTACTTATACTAGTATTATATAAGACACAATACAGTATAGCCGCTTTTTCGTGTCGATCTCACCTCCCCACTGAGACAAATCTAGAACAGTTTGTATGGCTCCTCACGCGCACACACTCATTCACGCTCTGCACAGACATATTTGTTAATATAGTAGTTCACGACGCGACATTTGTATGGAGTAGCCGGGGTGTTGTGTAAGGTTAAATCATCCACTGATCGCGAGCGGTTAGATTACAGAAGGATGAGATAAGCCGTAAAATTTTATTTAATTATGATGTTTTTTGTAACTGTATTCAAAAACGTCGCGCGACACGGGCGGAAAGTCATTGCAAACTCAATGACGTAAAAATCTTTCTAACGTTTGGTTTTAAAACTCTCTACTCGTTTGCAATACAATAACTAATTTTCCACTCTAGTGTACTGCATGCATAATACCATGCGTTGTTGGATACAACGCAAACTTAATATAATAATGTTTGCAAATGAACTCCGAATTTATTCAGTGCAACATTCCCGTATCCTTTGCACGTCGTTAGGTCCACGACGGTACTTTTACAGAAGAAACTACGGCACTAAATTACATGTAAGTCTAAGCAATGTCTCTAATTTACCACAGCAACGGTGGCAACCATAGATATAGGATAGTAAAGATTACCAATCGACAGAACAAAATGAGACCAAAAAAAATTCGTTGTCTGTAAAGTCGGTTTACGGATGATAATTTTACTTGATAACGTCATAAGAATCGTGCCTCTCTATCGCTTGTTTCGCACTCTCGCTTACACGCTCGGCTCAGGTGGAACGTGATAATGCGTCATGTTTTTAATCGACTCCAAAAAAGGAGGAGGTTCTCAATTCGGCTGTTTTTTTTTAATGTTTGTTACTTAATTACTCCGTGATTTATAAACCGATTTGAAAAAAAAAATATTTGAAAGAGAATTCTTCCAGATTGGTCCCATATTTTTTTAACCTAACTCATCAACCGGTAGAGGGCGCTGCGAAGTAAACATTTCTATAACAGACGTTGTTTATTTAATTGTAAAAATAAAATAAAAATACTTGAATTGGTGACAATAGTTCGTGAAATTTTAAACTGTGGCATCTAAGGATTATCAGTGATCGTTATTCATGCAAATTGATAAATATAAAACAAAAACTGGCAAAATACAGTGAGTACCGTACTTGTTTCTAAAGTGCGAAATTTTATGACTGTCATGTAGCGAACCAAATATAGTGAAACGGATTTTCTTATTATCATACATGTGAGTAATTTATAAACCAAAAAACAATAATATTGACTATTATTCTTCATTTGGCGAAATTATATTAAAAATATATCATTACCTACATTTAGTTGCAAGCACAAAATTGTTTGGTTATTTACAACGCCATCTACAAATTGCAACAACATACTTGTGAAAACGCCATCTATCGTATAAGTATGATCCTGCTAATAAACTTGATAAAAAGGCCTAACTCATACCTAAGATGAGGACATTTTTAACAGTCATACTAAATAGTCGTTTGGCGTTACAGTAGAACAGCAGCCAATCACTTACTACTGAACCTCAGTTCGATCCCTGGCGCTAAAAACTTTTTGGATTGATATTTATATTTGACAATATTAATAATAAATTGAGAACACGCATTGGTATATTCACCAGTATTCAGAACTTGAGAGTATAACAACACGTTTTACATTATCCGACACGATATCGGAGTCGGATAAGACGTCGATTCGACATCCGGTCAAGTACAATCACATAGATAAAATGTCTCAGGACTGCAAAAAATGCAAAAAAGCAATTGTAAACAAACAGTTTCTTAAATGCTCTTCATGTGATAAAGATTACCACCTGGACTGCACTAGTATATCCTTTCAACGTTTTCGGATTATGTCTGCGGAAAACAAAAAATCTTTTAAATGCAGTGACTGCTTAAATAAATCTAACTCTAGTATTAAAACCACTATAGAAACGCCAGCAGGACATTTGCGTCGAAAATTAGGAACTATGAAGTCCACTGTAAAGGATGACATAGAGACATCGATAAACAGCTCGCATCATGAAAAAGAACATGTTACCTATCGCGATGCCCACAAAATTAATATCCCGACACAGAATTCTTTTGAAGAGCTGTCCAATGAAATTGATGAATTCTCATCGGTAGAATCAACACCAGTCGGAAAAACAAACAGAAGCTATACCGAATTACATTCAGATAGATCATACATAAGTGAATTAAAAAATAGAATTGTAAAACTAGAAGAGAAACTTGAGATTGCAGAAAATGAAATTACAAATCTAGTTACAGAAAATCATAATCTTTCTAAGCGTATTGCTGACTATGAGTTAACAGTGAATAAACTTTCTCACATTTGCAAATCTCCTAGGACAATCCGCAATAGAAAAAGTCGCAGCAGCACTCCAAATAAAAAGATAGACTTTACAAAAAATAAACAGAACATTGAAGAAACACAAGTTGTGCAAGAGACTACAACCATCACAATATTACCTACACAAATTACAGAAAACACAAAGACCGACGACAAATTAATTGACGATTCATTAAAAATGCCAATAAACGACGCCACGAGTTGCAACTTAAACACAGCTAATAAAAATAAAAATATATATATCATTGGAGACGAACATGTGAGAGGTCTGGCGGCGACAATACTAAAATCGAGAAGAGGTGCATGGAATGACGTATACCAACCCTCGTCATTTATTATACCTGGTGGAACAAGCACAGAAATATTAACTTATTGTGACTCCATTTTGCATAAATTGACTAATGATGATGTAGTTATATTGGGAATTGGCAATAATGATAAAGATTTGCACAAATTACACTCGAATATATGTATTGCTATAAATAAATTAAATAAGGTCGCTGTATATATTGCACCTATCTATTATAATTGTTATTTTAATGAAAATATGCTGAATTATAATATAAATTTATGGACCAAACATTTTAAAAATTGTACGATATTAGACATTAATAACTCGAATAATTATAATTATGTAAATAAAATTTCAGACAAGATTAATTTATGCATTGACTATATGGAATATAAAATTCAATTCTTATCGACGCACAACATAAAAAAACATATTAACAAATGTATCAAGCAAACAAAAATATATGACAAAAATGATGTACAAAAGGTGACATCCTCTCCAAAAAAAGGAACAATACCGTATTATTTTAGTAAATTATCCTTACGTAATACATTACTTTTGACAAAATGCAATGAAAGCTTAAAATCTATACAATTAAATAGTAACCTGAGCCCAAAAACGGGTAGCCCGAGCTTTTTTCGATCCCAAAACTAAAAATATGTTTATAATGTTACACCAAAATATACAAGGGCTACGGTCAAAAAAAGAACTAATAGAGCTTACCCTAACAAACCTTAATAAGGAGCTTAGTCCTGATGTTATATGTTTCACAGAAACATTTGTGAAAACCGGCGATGAAGTCCATATAAATATAGATAATTATGAACTATGTGCCAACTTTTCACGACCTAAAAGGAGAGGTGGATCTTGTATACTTGTCAGGAAAGGACTAGAATATGCACGGATTACTTCTTTTGATGAACTACAGATGATGTCTCATTTTGAATGTTGTGCAATAAAATTTAATATCTAACAATATTATAATAGTCTGTATATATATAATACCATCAAAAACACAACGACACATTGAATATTTCCTAGAGAAATTTGACTTGCTGTTATATAAATGCCTACAAAAGTACTCTAAAAAGAAAATAATCATTACTGGGGATTTCAATATAAATATGAATGATAAAAAAAGCAAAAATTGCTCACGACTAAATGAAATTATAAACACCTATAATATGCAACAACACATAAATAAACCAACAAGGGAAAACTCATGTATTGACTTAATAATAAGCAATATAAGGCAGGCGTATGGGTATGCTATTCCTTTATGTTTGTCTGATCATAACACGGCACAAGTACTCAAATTTACAGTAGATGATAAAAAACTAAAGAGAAAATTCATTTTTATATATAAGAGAAACTATTCAAGGGAAAATATTCAAAAATTTCAAACATATCTCAAAAGTTTATCGTTTTCAGAGGTATATAAAAATAATGACTTTAATTCTGCATTCAACGAATTCTATGACTTATTCTGTCTTCACTACAATCTGTGTTTTCCACTAATTAGAATAAAAACTAACTTATCGAATAAACCCTCTTGGATATCCAAGGGACTGAAAACAAGCTGCAAAACGAAAAGAGTACTGCGACAAATATATTATTCCACTAAAACAAAAGTTGACAGAAATAAATACATAAATTATGACAGACTGTTAAAGAAATGTACAAATTATTCTAAGAAAATAACAAACATGAAATACATAGGAAAAAGTAGAAATAAAAGTAAAGCCACATGGACTGTAATAAAAAAAGAGACGAATAGTATCCCCACAAAAAAATATATTAGTAAAATTATTAAAAACAACAAGGCCATAGAAGATCCAACGGAAATTGCTTTAGAGTTCAATAAGTATTTTATTGACCTATCTAATAAAATAAACTCAAATAAATTAAATACATGTAGTAATAACATTGTACCGAACACAATCTTTTTAAAACCTGTAAGTGAAGACTATATAGGTAAATTAATAATGAACTTAAAAAATATGGAAGCAGTGGGATATGATTCTATCTGCACTAAAATAATCAAATCCTGTAAAGATCAAATCAGTCCAATATTGACATTTCTGGTTAATTTATCGCATGAGTCAGGAACTTTTCCAGAAAAATTAAAAATACAAGTTGTCAAGCCTGTATATAAAAAAGGAGATACAACTGAAATGAATAACTATCGTCCTATCACTATGACATCCATATTTTCAAAAATCTTTGAAAAGGCTATGTACGATCAACTAAAGTCATTTCTGGATAAATTTAATATTATTAAAGAGAATCAGTATGGCTTTCAAAAAATGAAGTCAACGACAACAGCAGCATTTAATTTAGTAAAGGACGTGTTGCACAATGTAAATGAAAAGAACTACACAACTGGCCTATTCCTTGATATGTCCAAGGCTTTTGACCGGGTCTCCCATGATCTGCTATTGTCAAAATTGTCACGTTACGGGATTAGAGGGCCTTCATTGAGTTGGTTTAAAAGTTATCTAGAAAATAGATTACAGTGCATTGAAATAAATCGATTAGACTCTAAATACACTGTACAAACCTACAGATCAGACCTCGAACATAATCCCTACGGAGTTCCCCAAGGTAGTGTACTGGGACCACAACTTTTTCTTCTTTATATAAATGACCTACCTGAACCAAGCCATGGTAGAACAATCTTATTTGCAGATGATATCACGATTATAATTTCAACGAATAAAAATGGTTCATTACAACAACATGAAATTGACATTAAGAATAGTTTGACATTTATAACGGAATGGTTGACAACAAATAATTTATTAATTAACTTGGACAAAACAAAATTAATTAATTTCAATAATTTTCAAAATCAATTCATTAATATAAATACAAATGAACATGTGTTACGTAGTATTGCTAGCACAAAATTTTTGGGACTGATTATTGACAGTAAGTTAACATGGAAAGAACATATTGAAAAGGTATGCTCAAAAATAAACAAATTTCCATTTGCATTATATAAACTGACAAAAGTAGCCTGCAAAAATGCTGCAATTACAGCCTACTTTTCATATGTGGAAGCAATAATTAGATACGGACTTCTGATATGGGGTAATGGAGCAAATATAAATAGTATATTACTTGCTCAAAAGAGATGCATACGTAGTATTTCTAACATCCCACCTGATGTTTCATGTAGGCCCTACTTTAGATATTTAAACATTCTGCCTCTTCCATGTTTATACATATTAGAGGTAGGAAAATTTGTAATGCAGAATAAAAATATATTCAGGCATAACAAAGACATAACATCAAGAAGTATAAGATACCCTGGCAAACTTATGCATAATATAATTCCTAAAACTACGCGTTATCAGAAGAATGCTTATTTAATGTGCGTAAAAATTTTTAATAAAATACCGGAAGAAATAAAATGCCTACACTTTGATAAATTTAAAACAATATTGCGCAAGTGGCTTTTGGATCGAACTTTTTATTCGATTAATGAATTTTTAGAATACAAAACATGAGCTAGGTATGTTGGTATTTAAAAAGTGCAAAATCTACACGTATAAATAACATGTTGTCAATGCATGAGTTAATTTTAGAACAATGAATGATAAAAAAAAAAACATTGTATTTGCATGCTATTATTATTTATAGCTAAGTAGGTATAAGGACATTACTTTGTTTATCCATCAGCATTTACTGCACCAACCCTATTTATGAGCAAATAAAGAAATTTGTATTTGTATTTGTATTTGTATCATCAGCCTGTATCTACAACATAAATGTAGAGTAATGTTTGGAGTCGGTTTTTTTTTTGTTAAAATTATTTCGAATAAGACAAAAGACAAATATTGTATGTGCATGAACTGTACGTCTTGGTCTGGGTGTTGCTACATATTATATGTACGTATTTATGAAAAAATATTTATGTACGTATTATATCAGTTATCTAGTACCCATAGTACAAGCTTTGCGTGGGTTCAAAATCACCTAGGCGGGTGAAGGGATTTTTTTTTAATATTTATAATATTCTGGCAAGTTAGCCGAAATAAAATATCAAATAATAATTAAGCTTTGCTTAGTTTGGCATTAGATGGCCGTGTGTAATTTGCACAGGAATATTTTTTTTTTATTTGTTTCTAATATACTTCAATAAGGAGTTAAACAGAGTACAAATAATATTGAACACAGTTTTCGCAGCTTGATATGACACATAAAACTATGATAGATTACTTTTGTTTAAACACAAATTTTCACTAACGTTCAGTTTGTTTTAATTTAAAAATAATTAAAAATAAGCGTTGAACCTGTGGTTGAACTTAAACAATGACAAAAGCCGCGGGTTATTATGACGTAAACATATGGGTTAATTTTCTATCTCGTTCTAACTTACCTGTATTGTCCTGTATACTTCTTTTTTCTATTTTTTATCGCCAGCACCATCAGCATTTTCATGCACTGAATATTCTTTTGTTTGTTCTAGCATAGCGAAAAATTCTAATTCTATGGTGGCATTGGACCATCGCACTGGCTATCAGTCGTGCCGATTGCCTCTCTTCCACGTTATTACCGCAGCGGTCTCGTCTCATTCACGCCTCGTTACGTATGTACGGCTCTTTAACTTGGATAAAGTAGACGTTTTATTTATAAATTAGTAAGCTGCTATGGATTTACTCGGATACAAATTGTACATCTAAACCAATGAGTCTATTTGTGAAATTGATTATTTTTTTTAAGAGAAATCTTCTTTAGTCGCGCTATGTACTTCATTTTGAGGTTAGTAAATGAGATTGAGCCGTCACGCTCGGATTACGCTCATTTATGTTACGCTCATTCGGGTAAATTCGTAAAGGAGAGAGCGAGCTTGTAAAAGATTTGGTTCTGAACAGGAAGCGTTATTTCACAAAGGGTATGATTTAATCAGTTATCTAATAAATATATTTGCAAGAATCTAATGAATAGTATTTCTTTCTAAAATAGTAGATCAGTCACTTAAAATGAATCATCTATGAAATACCAAACCGCTAACCTAAATATTAATAAAGAAGTAAATAATATCAATAATCAAATAATTGTATTGGGTTTCCAAGTAAAAGAAAGGACACCTAAATTTAACCAACAAACAATGTAAAAAAGTTTACCAAAAATCCCCAATAGAGTATATTTAATCATCTATGGTGCAAGGCAGTTAAGCTTCACTTGACTAGCCATCTCTTTGAAGGCTTTTAATGTCGTATTTGTCATATTGTTGTCTCTCACATTGCCAGGGGGGGGGGGGGGGGAAGCCAAACTATAAAGTTTCTTATTTCTACTCATTTCTTCTGATTAAATTCGTTGTGAGTTCCTAGGCAGCTGTAGTTTCACCCCCGGGACTGCAATGGACTGAAGTTCATTGCAGTCCCGGGGGTGAAACTTGTATTGTACTTTGTTTATTGCCTTTTTCGTGGTCGCCGCTGTTAATCCTAGCTACACTGGAGACACAATGGTGGTAATGTTTGGTGGGTCTCCGTCTGGAAAAAGCTACTAAATTGCTTAACCTAACCTGTTAGGTAATTTCCTGCCCCCTGGTAACCTACGCACCTGGCATCGTACATGCAAATTAGTCATCTGCTATCAGCATATTATGTTTTGATTTAGATAAACTGAAACTAGTTTGACTAACTTCCAAATAAATTCAAAACTAATCTCCAATTCTGATTGTGTCATTCCCGTACAACGAAACGGAATATAGTCCAAACACAGTTGAGATCAGTTTTGGTCTTACAATGTTGCCCTTATCAATTCACAATGTTATTTGTATGGTGTTCGTAGAATAGGTACAGACTAGTAGATATAATATTATAAGTTTGTAAGTGGCTCATTATCACACGCAAAGATTTGCGCGTGAAAATAAAACAATTACGTTAGCCCCAGCACGAGATTAAGCGAAGTCCTGTATTAGCTAGTTTTTCAATAGTCTCTAGATCTCGAATTTCCTTGGATTAACAAGAGATCGTCATCGGCGTATCCAGTTAAAGAGCATCCTTCCTGTAAGGGCAAGCTAAATAAACCATTAAAACTGATATTCCAGAGATACGAACCCAACACCGAACCCTTGAGGGCAGCCCCGCAGTCTTTTGAAATAATGTAATGGCCTAGTTCCAATTTAGTTATACCGTTTAGAAAGTAACATCGAATTAGAGAGTAGATATTGCATGATGAACCTCACTTCTTTAGTTTCAGCAACAACATTGGCAACCAAGCATAATGAAAGACAATTGAAATATCCAAGAATATACCTCCTACATATTTGCTGTCTGAGAGTTCTACGATTTTGTACACGGAGAGCGCCGCATGAACAGTAGACTTGCCAGCGGCAAAACCATATTAGTTTTTATAAAATTGAGGTTCACCTGGCAACAAACGTAGGACATTTAGGTTCTGATAAAACTGCTTCATAAGATTCCAGGAAAACGTCCTTCTACAATGCACCTATTAAGAACATTGCATGCTTCTTTAATAATTTTATTCCGGATTTCATCATCACCAAGGTTTTGTTATTAAGTAAAGTTTTAACAACAGACAGAAATTCGTCCATTGACGGCACATTAGACATCGGAATAGAATGACACAAATCTACCGCGCTCCTAACTTCGCGATTGTAATCACTATCATAATCAGTCCAATCATCTGGGATTAGTGTATTTAGGAGGATATCAGCAGTCTCCTCTACATCAAAGTACGTGTATTATCAAATTTTGTATTGTATTGTATGCTTGATTAATCCGCCTATTTGCTTTAAACTCGTGATATAGATGAGACTACATCATCATCAGCCTGTATCTACCTACTGCTGGATATAAGCCTTCCCCAATGCTTTCCACCAAATACGATCCTTCGCCTTTCGCTTCCAGCCGCTTTCTTAAGGTCATTGGACCATCTAGAAGTAGGGTGCCCAACGTTTCGTCGTCCTACGCGCTAGACCACAACCACGGTCCCTCGCTATTTAACCTTTGTACTATGAGCTTTAGTAAGTTATTTTTAGATTTTTCAAGCGACCATTTTACTACTACGAACGCTAATGTTTACCATGGTTACTACTGGAAAGTGTGGCGTAGAACGACCCCCCGCTATATTTATTAGACGGATTAGCGGATGAGCTGGTAAAGATCTTATGGAGCTGATACGTGCAAACGGCATTACATATTGTTATTGCATTAAAGAACTTACAAACAAACAAACGGCACAAAATAGATCGTTTTGTAAATCTGACTGGGAGACTAATGTTCAGCAAAGGATGTCCTTCTGTTGAAATTATAATGATGATGACTATAACACTGTTAACTGAGAGCTACTTAAACTCTCATAAGTCAAACAATATAACGTGTTTGAACACAAGCCCAGCCGTGTGTACATAGATCAAATACCATTATAATTTCGTTACCGATTACTTACGCTGTTTACGGATCTCCGGTTTCGTGTCCGGAGGAGATAATTATTCATGAACATTACAAGTTTCTTTCAGGAATGGCTTCAAAGCTGGTCGCGTTCTTTGGAGATAAAGACGGGTTCCGGTTCTTTCTTTGCTCAGAAAATCAGTAGTGTGGTGTAAGTGGTTAACCAACATCGTTGAACCAAAGCCAACCTCACCTGCACGTGGTGCACACTGTTGACTGACAAACGAGGCTATTTTTAAGCTGCCCGTAGTAAGTAACAATTCCCTTGAGTGTTGTTGTATTCCCGCGAGTGACTGAGGTCACCAGAAAGAAAGAATAGAATGAGTATAGACTGGCGATGACGATTCGGTGACCCCTTGATGTTGCTGATCTACATGGGCGGTAATCATTACTTTCCATCAGGTGACTCATATGCTCGTTTGCCCCCTCTCATATAAAGAAACGGAATCGTTTCTTTTAGTTTTTGTGTACCTAAGTGTAAAAGTGGTCCACCAGCATCAAAGCCAAAGTCAACCTCACCCACACGTGGTACATCTTGCCATTAAGTAAACGAAGTTCCGGCGAAATAGTGGTAGTGGATATCGAACGATCAGTACGATGGTAGCAGAGGTGCCAGTGAGCGTAAAATCACTCACTGGCCTACAAAACAATCCATGGACAGGCTACGGCCGACGTTGCTTAACTTACCTATTCTATTAGACTGACACGCGCAACGACACCACCGAGCTTCTCAGAAAGTGGGGTCAAAGTGGCAAGTACTTCTACATTCGACCACAAAGCTCGTTAATTTAATATAGTTAAAACTAAAACCTAAATACGTAAATACTGTGTGCTCTTGCCTCTATTTCGACCTTCATTACTAACTTTTCTGAGCAGTTAGTCCCTTGCGTACCATATGAAAAAGTTTAGTATGCGGGTTGGTTCAGGATTATTTGGTAGTGGATTTTACTAACTTACTGTCCGCAATCCGCAGGATCTCCTTTATTATCTCTCGAGTTACCGCTTAGGTTAAGACTACTCACAAAAAAGGTTTGGGGATAATTTTTGTGACTCGACTTTATAAAGTAATTGGCAAAATTCTAGTAAAAGAAACATACAATTTTGAAGGAATTTGTATACGTACATTCATAATTGCATAAATATGGATAAAAGATATATGATTACGGAAAACGGACGAAAAAGAAAGGAGTTAGTAAAGAGGAATTAACTCACTCGAGTAAGAAAAAACTCGGGTGGGGCTGTGGCTGTGGACACGGCCATTGGTTAACGTGAACGTCTATATCAGCGATCACCGCGCTATCACGTGTAAATCGTGAATTATACAGCCTCCTTACCACCATCTATTATTGTGATTCAATAATTGAATAGATTGCTTATTCATACCAATGAATAAGCGACTCTATTCCCATTTGAAATAGAGTCGCTTATTCATTGGTATGAATAAGCAGATTATTGAATCGCAATGAGAGATGGTGGTAAAGGGGCTGAATACAAAACAATTGCGGCGAGGGCGCCGGTTTTCGTTATTTTATGCTATGCTCTTCCCCCGCCGCTTCGCCCGGCCCCGATGCAAACTTAAGGTCTTAGCAGCGAGCTAACTATATACGCTAAATAATGACATTCGATTCATGTTTCTATCACTTATAGTTTTGTAATTATTAAGGTAAGATGAGATGATATAGACAAATTCGTTACAGTTGAGTTTTTTGACCTGGTACCCGTACGTACTGGAGTGATTTTGAAATTTTTGAAGCCGTTTCACGTCAAGAAATATATTTAGGCTGGAAACCTGAATATATCTCTTGATCCTTCAACTCAAACATGTCAGGGCCGGGGGTCTTCTGTCTACCCGAACTGAACACGTCGGGGCCCTTGTAGCCTGAGGGCCCCGAATCCTTGATACGGCGAATACAGCGGTTGCTACACCCTTGTCTGCGTGCTTCGGAGGGCACGTTAAGCCGTCAGTCCTGGTTGTTTAGTCGTTTAGACTTTAGTCGTTAAGCCAAGTCAGTGGCCTTTGGGCGACTTGAAAAGACTGGCCTCCGCCAACCCGCAGTCGAGCAGGTGGTGGAGTATGCTGTAAACCCAAGCGATTGAGGGGAGACCCGTATCCCAATAGTGGGATAATTATGGAGTGATACCGATCATGAACGTACTTCACGAGCTCTGTTAAATGGTATCTTGTACAGAATGATTTAACTGATTTCCAGGTGCATTAATGCGTGTGATGGCGTGTGATCTTAATTTTTTGTCGTTGTGCTGTAGTCGTAGTTATTTTTAATTATAAACTTAATTATGTTGGATCACTTTTTTAATAAAATTTGGGGACTTGTTTGTATTTTTTTATACATCTTGGTCTGATATTAAATAGTTTCATAAGGTAAAGGAAGGTTCAAATTTTAAGCCATAAAATTACTAAGGCGCTAAACTGCTAGTTTATCGCTTTAGTAATCTAGTGGTCTATAATTTGGAAGTATAAGTCTATTTTTTTATAATAAAATGATACTGGAATAAAAGTCACAATTAAATATGTATGTATAATGCCTTCTCGGTTTACCGAGTATACACAACTCAATCCGAAGAACTAAGCCTTGAGGAGACATAGTACGATTACAGCATAATATATCAATGTTAGTCATAGAGCCCTGTGAAGATTGGGCCTAAATGGATAAGATGGTTAGTTTGATGGAAAGAGCACTTAAAAAATCATCATTAAGCCTCTGTCTAATAATCCAGACCGGTCACTGAAATTATTTAAAGCGAGCGGAAAACCTAGAAAATTTTTGTTCTGGGTATAAACATATAAGATGCAAGGTAAAGGCATTGTGTGAAGGAGACAACACCAGACATATATTATATATATATTTTTAAAATCGGTCACTGTACAAAATTAACGGTCCTACCGCTTCAACTGAAGGCAATTACCATCGAATTTTTGACTGCGAAAATCTAACTTTCGCTAATTGTGTGCAGCTCAGCTGGGAAAATCCTGGAGCTCTACCAATTAAACTGAAGATGTTTGTCATTAATTTAAACCTAAGGTCTTTTTTCGTCATCATAAAATCGTATGGTAATCGGCTTCAGCTTCGGCAGTAGGGCCCACTGGGTTGAAAATCGGAAAAGATCGCTCTTGGGCCTAAACGTATAAGATCGACACATGGAACACATTACGAGAAAGTCGGTCATGTGAAGCGGAGCGGACACCGGGCCAGAGTCAGACTACTTTTATACAACACCTAAATACATGAATTTAATTATAACGTTTATTGAACACATTATGGCTTGTAAGTAGTTCATTATGGTGTGTAAGTCAAATTCAATGACCGATCCGGATCATAAGACCGAGGCTAAGTATTGTATGTAGTTTGAAGTGCTCTTTCCATCTAAAATAGAACTGGCCATCTTATCTCTTTAGGCACTAAATGCCCCAAGGCTCTATGACTATAATGTCATCTACATAACGAATGTAACTAAAATACTTTCTCTACGTCTCAATTTACGACATACAATTTGCGTTGGCCCTCTATCGGCATAATTAGATGATATCAAGGCGAAATAACATAGGACCCAATAACCGAGATAACTATAGCATAACGATTCGTGGAAGGGGTCTGTTCTATCAATATACGTGCAACCCTTCGAGAAAGAATTAAGTAAGTCTCAATATGATAATAACAAAAGATTTGTATGTTTGTTTATATCGACTGCTTCGATTAGATGGCTTTATACGAAGAACGTAAAGCTGTGTACGAACGATCAAATTTGTTACGTTTCATGATACGCGACAATTTTGTTTGTTTATGCGTACCGCTAACGAACATCGAATATTGTGTACGTCAAAAATGTTCGTCAGTTATCCAATTTTATACTTCTTTGAACGATATTTGATAAACGTTACAAAACAACAAGTTTAACTATGTCCATTTAGGTACAGACTAACTAACAATCGTAGCTTGTACTCACTTGCAATACCAAACTATTTGCTCCCTGGACGAGGTATCCCCGCTACTAACGAAGCATCTACTTACGGTTGGTGACTTCACTACTCTCAGAAACAGAACAGTGCTCGTGGAAGTTATTATTTGATTATGGTATGCTATGAAGTGGACGTATTCCCCCCGTAGGGCTGGAAATAAATTACATACCCCTCTCTGGCCAGATCCTGGTTTCATTTACGTAACTATGTACGAGTACACCTTGGCAAGTATAAGCATATCGCTAATGAGCAGAAGTATACATGCGGCGCCCTTCGATCACCTGCCGCGCAGAACAAACTTTTCCAGGTTCGTCTCAGAGGGGAGGTGAGGTTGACTCAAGAAAACGAGGAGAGAGTGTCTATATTGCATAATGCAATTACTTATACCAAAGTGACTTAAGCTCTAAAGCCTTTCATAACTATTACTGTAACTGTAACGGATACCAATGACGTCAACGATCATCATAGCCCAGTGGTTATAATAAATGTAAATAGATATAAGCTTAAAAAAAATCATAATTTTCTTGTGAAATTTAATATTCTTACTTTCCACGGTTCGCTAACATTTACAGCTCATTAAAATTCTCGACCTGATGAAGCAAAAGATGTTTCTTTTTACACTATTTTTGATACAACAAGCCTTAACGAAATGAGTTTAAGTTTAATTATGAATAAATGGTCAAAATTATCATCACAGAATGAATAAACATTAATGTGAAGCAGTTGCCGCCTTCTCGCGTGTCGCACGTCCACTGCCAATATATTAGTTCCTACGGAGCTTCCAAGATTTCATCTAGCATAAGTCCAATAACGGTAAAAATCCGATACCGGTGATTAATTCTTTTCTGATCTTTTGTGTTCTAGGCTTAGGTAAGTCACGACAATTTTATGTCATATTACTGTACCATTGCCTCTAATCAAATGAGCAGCTTAATTAAGGAAGCATCTCCACTTTATAGAAACGAAAGGACGACCATAGCAGCTGGATCTACTAACGGTAGTGGGTGGGTGCCGGCCAGCAGTAGTTTGTATGATCTTATTAATGTAATTTTTTTGGATATGTTGGTTCCCATAGTCACTCTTGAAACCGTGCACGAGTCTCCATGGACTGATTTAGAATAAATATTTTATTAATTTTAGTTTAGGTATTTATTGTCTAATTTTATCACTGTGATTTATGATTACAGAAATATTCGCACCAAGCAATAGCAATAATGTCACCAAGGATGGAGAGGGGGGGGGGGGGTTCAAAAATCCTCTAAAATGCCTCACTTAATACTAGATTTTTATATCGAGTGGCCCAGCTGTGACCGAGTGAAAAGAACTAAACACTCGTAGTCATTCAAGAGTCAGAAGAGCATCGTATACATCTATGTAATCCAGCTTTGCTCAGCTCTCGACAGTATCGATTCAATGATTCGATGTATGCACAGTACTCGATTCGTTGCACGATACTGTAGTGTCTCCAAGGCAATACTCGTGTTGCAATCGCTTTGAGAAATAGTCCTATAATGCCAAGATTATCATGAAATCCACTTAGGTCAATTAAGTTTGCCAAGGGAAATTATTTAGACGGCACGCGGTCGGACCAACAAAATACTATACTATTGTACGCCATATTTGTTTCGTTTTTAAATTTCATCTAATAAGTTGAAAGTTACTAAAACAAGAGAGCAATTTGTTGCATTTTCCAAATTATTTTACTTTCGACGAGTTCGGTGGTCGACTGGTTAACAATGGCCACTTTCGCTCCGAGGTCGCGGGTTCAATTCCCACACAAGACGAACATTTTCGTGCATGAACATGTCTGTTTGTCTTGGTCTGTGTGTTTTCTATGTATTCATCATTATCAGCCTGTATCTACCTGGTGGGTATATATATGGCCTATAGGCCTTTCCCAATGCTTTCCACCATATTTTGCCGTTTCGGTAAATTGGAGGAAGCAAAACCTCGACGACACAAAGACAAAAAGCTTTAGGCACAGTTTTTTTTTTGATACAATACAATACAATACAATACAAGATGTATTTCCCTTGTTTTTTTTCTTGCCAGACATCCTTCTGGCAAGAAAAAAAACTATATCCGTTAAAACAAATATTCAAAAATTATAGATAATTATAATGTCTTCCTGCGTAATCACATTATTTACCTTTCTTTGGGTTGAGTACCTATTACATGTTTGTTTGTTTTTAAGTTCTTTAATGTAATGACAATATGTAATACAATTCTAAAAAATATAGAGTAGTACATAGGCGGATTTATCCCTAATAGAGATTTCTAGCAGTCGACAGTAGTATACTATACTTGCGTATGTATTAAATAACCGCTTTGTAGCCATTTTTTACTGCCGCGATTCACCTTCATATAAAATGCAATAGTAAGTATAAAGACTGCATTATCAAAATCAATACCAAACAAAACACCTGTTGATATTAAAACAATCGTAAAAGACCAAAAGAGTTTGCAAAGGTAAACAAGAGAAAAATCCCTCAGTAAGAATTTTATTTGGTTCATTAAACAAAGGTGGAAGCAGACGAACTCAAAACACGGCGCCCAGAAGGTATCTGATTCTCATTTTACGGTTGAATTATATCCAGTTGCTTCTTCCGTACGTTTTTAGAAGAAATTTTTATTTTGGCCAATTTAACATCCTTTGTTTTAGCTATGGGAATTTGTAATTGCGATTTTAAAAGGGAGATATTACAAAATCAATTTCGGAGACAGAGTAAAGAAAATCTTTTTTTATATCAATTTGTTAGGTAACTAATTGTTCTTAGGAAATATCTATGATTTCCTAGATTTTGATGGATAAGATTAATTACTAGATAGGTATTTTTAATATTTGGTTTTATAATACAATTTAACTACATTCAGCCTCCAATTTTACAATCGTGTCTGAATATACATAGGTCACACTAAAAGTTTTGCATAACTTAAAAAAACAACATCTTATAATCAAAATATTATGTTTACACTCTACATTTTAAACATTTTTTCATGCGATCGAACCATTTTTTAAAACAGGAGGACCACAGATCTGAAGGCATGTTTTCTTGGTGCTGATTGAACGCTATCACTGCCTCTTCGGAGTTGGTGAAAGTGAAACCTCTGATCAAATCTTTGATTTTGGGGAAAATACAGAAATCACAGGGTGCTAGGTCGGGGCTATGTGCAGGATGGGTGAGGAGTTGTACTTTTTCGGAAGCTAAAAATGACTTTGTTTTGTTGGCCGTGTGTGAGGAAGCGTTGTCATGATGTAGGAGAACGCGGCTTTTTGGTCGTCTTTCGCGAACTTTATCTAACACTCTGTGTAAACAAATGGTAGAATACCACTCGGCATTAACACTCTTTTGATCTTCAAGTGGAATTGTGCTGATGGGACCCGTAGCTGAGAAAAAAAACGCGATCATTTTTTTACCAACGCTTCTCGACTGCCTCACTTTTGTTAGTCTGTTCTCATTTTCAAACACCCATTCACAAGATTGCTGTTTTTATAGGGTTCAAAGCAATAAATCCACGTTTCGTCTCCTGTGACAATGTCATATACAGCATTAGAATGTCCGTTGTCGTACTTCAGTAGCATCTGTGAGCACCATTCCACGCGAGCCCGCTTCTTCTCTGCTGTCAGTTCATGAGGGATCCAACGACAACAATGATTAATGAGCCACATTATTTTCGTTGAGAGAACTTTTAAAATCATAAAAAATCATCGCTCTAAAATCATTTCGACTTAATTCCATTTTCGTTGCGTACGTAGAACTTTGATGTGTGATAAAAAACAATTGACAAATGATTTACCGCCAATTTTTTTTAAGCTATTGCATAGCTTTTATCGCGGGCTTTGAGCGCGGCGACCGAATCAAGAAATTCCGTAACGAAAATAAAACCTAACACCCCCCACTCCGCCTACCATATAGCTCGGCCGAGTTAACGTTAAAGAATGTTAACGTTAAAAGTTAAGTTAACGTGTATATATATGGTACGACTGTACGAAGCTCGCACGGATCGAGAAGAGCTGGGGGCCTACTATGAACACACGAAACCCGAACGAACTCCGTATTTTCGGGCTGTTTCCTACCACGACAATACTACGGGACCGTCAACGGAACGAAATCGGAGTTTGACGTTTACTGCTATGGGTGACTTACTATGATCATACGAGCCCGACACGAAAATTCGAATTTGACATATAGTTTTTCGGGCGTTTAACCTTACTTTTCACGAGAGCTTAAGTGCCGCCGTAAGAGTTTCGGATTAACATTTTATTTAAAATATAAGTATGTTATTGTCAATTCTATATCAGTTTGGGTTTTGTATAAATACTGAAAAGGTGTAAATGTCTTATTAAAAATACTGCATAAATAAATAATTAATTATAAGTTGATAAAAATTGCTATGCAATTGCTTTACCACGGCAGTCCCCGAGTGCCACACGTATTTTTTTTATTACTAAAAAGGTTGCAAGTCGTTTCAAAAAATATAACATTCGATATTAAAATAGTTCCGATTAGCTAGAAGTGCAAAACTTTTAATGTGCCCCATGTAATTATATTCAGACACGATTGTAAAATTGGAGGCTAAATGTAGTTAAACTGTAACTCAACACTTTCTTAAGAACTACTCAGAATACCGAAGCCAAATAACAATTTCCTTGAGGTTTGTTGTGTTCCTGAGAGTGAGTGAGGTCACCACAAAGGAATGAGTTGCTGCGTTGGCAGCGGGGGTGGCAACCGGCGATCGATACTTTTAGTTGCGATCGTTAATATTGCTACGGTAACCGCTTCACATCAGGCAGGCCGTATGCCGTCTGCCACCCGTCGTAGTATAAAAAAAAACGATCTGAGTGATAGGCTAAAATATGACGATAATTTTTGATGATTTCCGAAAAAAAATCATTCTGACTGGGGAGTTTACCTAAGGCACGTCACCTCATAAATCAATACCAATAAAGTTCTAATTGTGCAAAGCAGTGGCGAGTCGCTAGTGTTTACATAAACCAGAATATTTAATATCGTTGGTAAATAAATATATCTTTGCTATTCTTTTAAATCTAAGCCGTAAAGAAATATAAAGCCATCAGAAGATGACCTGACAGCGCAATCATGGCGATTTTGGTCATCCATCATGCATGTCCCTACTATAGCTGACACCTGCATTATTCATAGAAGGTATATTGGCAGGCCACCTAAAAAGATTTGATCACTTTTTCGCACTTATAACCTTCCATTGTACAATCAAACACTAGTAGATCGTAACACTTTTAATACAAGCGGGCCCCACGTAGTGCTACGAATGCTACGTGGCATTTTATACTGGAAGTTTTACAACAATTGTATCACCGATGTCTGACTGACAATGCAGGTGTTCCCAGCAGCAGCGAAGCTTCTACTTGAAACAAGACACGGATTTCAAATATATATCACTAGTATAGCGCATTTAAAGAATAAGAAGTCAAGCAACAAAATATATTAAAAAGTTTATTTAGCAAATAGTGTATAATAAAATTTGGGAAGAAATAAATAGGGCCGATAACGAGTGACTGTCAATAGCTTTGGTATTGTGAAACTACAGTGTATACAATGCCTATAGTCTACTATGACTGCATAATGGAATAATAACCTATCTCACAGTCAGAGATTGATCGCCTGGGTAGAGCAAGATGCAAATCATATTGTAGAAAGTACAATGAATATGCATGTAATATTATTGCTAAACAACAATCTGCATGATACACGAACAAAACCGTATACAAACTTACTAATTTAGATGGAAATAAATAGTCGTCTGGCCAAGAGATTTAGTTGTTCTTTATTTAGATGGTATCAAGCTACCTCTTGAACACATTCAAATAATTACGGAAACAAAAATGAAAATAAACAACTCGAATTAGTTAAATGAGAACAGATTTGGCCAACGAGCATTCTCTTTAAATACGTAAACGAAATGCGAGGACTTAGAGATAATAAGTTTCAATAAACTCAGCGCGAATAAATTAATATAAACAGGAAATTATTAACGGAAACAAAAAACGCTACTGCAAAATTCTTATAATCTTTTTTGTTATTATGCCTCTATTTGTTTTCGCGGATACCTTATTGATATAATATACCTTATGTCACTCTCACAACTGAGAATCTAATGAGACCTAATATATTGAAATCAGTGAAGCGGTGTAGACACACAATCAAAAAACGTAACCATTTCTGCTTCGTCAGTGGGGTTAAAAAGATAACCATAACTTTTTCCCTCCACATAGACTTTCCTAGCTGCATATTAGTATTATTAATCAGCAAATTATCATCTTTAAGAACATATCAGCACTAGATAGGCTTTCAGTATATTTAATTTCCACCTTACAATCCTCTGCTTTCTGCGTCTAGCCACGTCTTTGCTTTCCTGCGTTTGCCTGCGTCTTTCGACTTTTTAACCACTTTCCAATTTTGTAGTTATAGTTCTACCTTCTTGGTCTACCTATCTGTGATACTATGGAGTAGTAAGTCTAAAAAATAAATATTTTTTTAAAATGATTTTATATGAACAATTTTGTGTTCATATGAACATACATTTAACGTAGCTTACTAAGGATTCGCAACTGATTTCATATGCAAATGTGTTTATTCTATGTTTAATACGGAAATTAGAATATTCTTTTGAAAACATTATACGAGTACATTTGAATATTTACGACAACAAACGTTGTTATATGTGATTTATAGAAGTGAGGGTTTAAATCTCTCTAAGCCTGTAAATATAGCAACGTGTTCACGTTCCTATAAAGGCTTAAAGTGTAAGTAGCTCAGCTACCATCACATTTAGAGTTCCAGTCAACCTAAGCTGTAGGTTCCGTGCTTCGGAGGGCACGTTAAGCCGTCGGTCCCGGCTGTTGCCATTAGATCGCAGTCGTTAAGCCAAGCCAGTGGCCTTAGGGCGGCTTGAAAACACTGGCCTCCACCAACCCGCAGTTGAGCAGCGTGGTGGAGTATGCTCTTAACCCTTTAGATTGAGGGGAGACCCATATCCCAACAATGGGATGATTATGGGTTGATGTCGAAGCTGTAGGAATCGCTCGCTTTTGCTGCAGATATCGAATGATGTATATCTATAAGAAAGTTTAACGTCATATTCTTCGATGCAACTCTTGTAACAGTTGACAATTTAAGCTTCTTTGGTATGATAGTTCTCTGTACGCTAGTTTATGTACTAAAATTGCTAAAGATTTTCGTCTCAATACGAAAATCTTTGACCTTGAACTGCCGATGTCAAAAGAGGACTGAACTGTATTTTTGTTTGTGGTCTGAAAATGATAAGGCACAGAATTTAATGCTTGATATCTAATAAAATTTAGAGGTAAATGATAGCTACCAAAAAACTAGGTTAAAAGAGAACAAACGTTTGTGTGCACAAAAAAAAGTGAAAGTCATGTTTAAATGTCCACAACACCTAACAAATAAAAAAATATGTTTCATCTCTAGAGCGAGAAATTAGATTTATCACAATCTAAGCCAGCAAAAAGGTAATTAAAAATTCTATTGGCATCTAAGTACTTACATTATAAGTCTGAGTATTCACATGTCTACACTTTTACTTATTCATAGCTGGAGGCAGTGATAAGAGAAACATTTTGTGAATGTTGACCGCTACGGGCACTGTTTACGTGGCTTTTCATCCGTCAGTTTAAACATGCCCTTACTAAAGTTTGCAGACAGATATGGCCTCATGTATCTAAGCTACGAAATAGAGATTTTGTATAAAATCACATAGGTTTATTTTTTTTATTGTGACTGGAAAAGGATGTAGTCTTAGCGGTCAATATAATGCATGCTATGCTCAATGACCTCAATAGTTTTCCAACCAGGTAGGTCTCAAGATCCATTGGGTCTAATACTAACAAACTGTAATGTACGAAGTGTACGGGGGTACGTTGATAATTTGTATATTTCATATCCACCGTCTTTACATCAATAAATCAGTCTCGTTTGAACCTTCTTGTGTTTCACTCGATATCCTTTACAAACAAACCCATAAGGGTTTGTTTTTTAGTATTAAACCCAATTAGATTATTATTAGATACTTTTTTCAAAAGTAAGTTTGAAAAAAGTGGTAGTAGTTACAAAAAGATTCAATATCAACAAGTATTTGCCTAATTTATATTTTATCGAGTACTCTAACTCTAAACAACAAACCTAATATCAACCGTAATACAAGATTATGTTTACGATGTTGTATATGAGTATTCATAATACCTACGCGCAGCACCTAATACGGTAATTTGTTATCCTTGTAACAGCTACTACGTCACGTGATATAAAAATACGCGGGAAGATATCAATCAATCTCTTGGAGATGCGACATTAACGAAGGCGAAATTTCGTTGTTCCCCAAGGCATTGGCTCAAGGAGTCCTTTATTATTTTATCATCAGAACACATTATTTACCCTAAAATACTTGGGGACGTTTCGTTCAAAGTTTCCGAATTGTTTACGCAAGTTTCTAGACGTTTTTCAATTAGGGTTAATCTGAGTAAATATATAGAGTATTTAAGTCTGTGGTATTAAATTTAATATGAACTGATTTTAAAGACTTTTATAAAAAATAATAATGATGTAGCGGTTCATCAAAGGGCAAAAGAGAAGAGGTTTTCGGAATAATGAAAATTGCGGATTATATTTTCCTTTGCTTATCGTATTATTTTTTTATTGTACTGAAAGGAGCATTGTTATGATAAAAATAAATACCTGCCTCCTCACCTCCAACTCTTATTGAATCGCAATAAGAGTTGGTGGTAAGGGGGCTGGTATTATTCCTTCGTTTTCAAAATTATTTTGACCTTGTTAATCTATAAAAGGCAACTGTTACTGACTGATCCATCAACGCTCAGCTCAAAACACTGGTCGGATCCTGTTGAAATTTGGACTGCACGTAGATATTTTGCAATAGGCAAATAAGATTTGCTCCTTCTCTCCCTTCTTGTCAAGTCGGCTCTGGAGGGATTCTGTCGTGAAAAATTACTCGGATTCAAGACTGGGATTGACACTGGTACTCTTTATGATATTTTATTTGCTTGTTTGAATTAAGTCTTGAGCTGATTGCTTTCATTTGTATTATTTAATGTCGAAACTATATTGTTATGTTCACATAATTTTGTGAGTACTAGTTTATGTTACAATGTGTAAGACTTTTATTTTCTCTGCCTTTTTGAGGTATCATTTCAGATACTTAAAGGTTGGCTGGAATAGATCCCTACACCTGCGCATATCTTAACTCTGCATCACTCTTAGGTTGACTGGTAGAGAATGAGAGAAGAGCTTATATTAAGTGCGCCTGTGTATAATTTTGTGCGTGAAGTTTAAATAAATAAATCCCTGTAAAGGATACGTCCGTGTTTCTACAATTACTATATTTCTACTACAAATAAAGTTCTATAACATATTACTAGTCGACACACACTACGACAAACTAACTAAGAAAAATTTTGCGGTGTAAGCGGTTCATCAAGGTCTTTGAACCAAAGCCTACTTCACCTGCACGCGATGCACCCTGCTGACTGACAAACGAAGCTCTGGCAAAAAGAGACTTAGGGAGCGTAATTGTAAGCTACCCGACTGGAGAATGTACCTCCACCTCACAGAATACCGCACCCAAATAACAATTCCCTTGAGGGTTGCTGTGTTCCTGCGAGTGAGTGAGGTCACCAGAAAGGAAGGAGATGCTGCGATGGCAGTGGGAATGATGGCGCGCGAGCTATATGACGTAGTATAAAAACATATGTATATAGATCTGGGATACCCATACGAAATGAGTGTCAAAAAACGGTTCCCCTCGCCTGAAAGATCTATGTCTATCGCTAGCCTTATCATCTTGACGCTTTAATATACTTGCTATCTCTTTCCCTCGCTGAGTAAGTAAACGGCGCAATGGCGTCTTATTTTCTTGAAAAAATAGCAATTAACCTAAAATATGCATTAACATCAAATATAATTTTTTATTTTAGTGTGATATACGATCACTCGGGCATTATTTACTTTATCAACATAAATTGTGCATTTTCGTAATACAGAAGACGTATTTTCACCTACTTCATTCTATATACGTCAGTGTAGTCGGGTTGCTTGTGCGAATTAATAGGCTATTTGACTAACATTTTTTTCGGTTTGATATGTAGGGACGTCTCAATAATAGAACCATAGGTAAAAGAATTACTTCGTTAGCACAAAAATCTCTCGAGATATGGTAATTTGAAAATCACAATTTTTAGACTGCCCCAAAACGCTCCATACAAAAGGCTACCGAATTATGACGTCACAGGTTTGTATTTTGTATGCATCAAATCAGAAATTTGTACGACAGCTATGTTAAATATTACGTTTATGTGATTAGTATCATAATAAAAGTTATTGCATTTTTATTGCTTCTCCAATGGAAATATTATTTTTTAATAATTTCATACTTTTAAAATGGACTTTCCCGTCAAACTTTGATCGACGCTAAAAAAAGTGTGACTGAAGATATTAGAATGAAAGTTTGCAGATCTTTATAGTTTTGTGTATTTTACGATATTGTTAAATAATTTATACAATTTTTAAACATTGGAAAATAGCCTATTACGAGGTGAGACAGTTGGCTCACTTTTCGGCTGTACGTTTTTGACGCTTGTGGCATATCTATAATAGGTATTTATAATATCATTGGCTTGTAATAAAATATTCAATACGCGTCATGCATGCCTCCTTAATTACAAAGCACCTGAATAATCTTCGAACAATATTTTTATTTTCAGTAAAAACGGCTTTTCCAAAATCATGTATTTGTTTGCTAAAAGATATTGTTAACAGATGGCGTTATATGGCAATACCGGTTGAGCGCTTCTCGGCGTTTTCTGGGAGATAATAGTTATTTGTTATGCAAGGCTGCAAAGTTAATTTTTGGCGCGAGTACCTTGTATTGAAACCTGAGCAAGCGAAGGATTCTAGGATTGAGCCACGAGCGAAGCGAGTGGTTCAAATATAGAATCCTGAGCGTAGCGAGGGTTTCAAAGGTACGAGACGCTAAATAACTTTGCTGCCGAGCGCAACACACAACTTTTCACCTCACTAAAGCGAGGAAAATGTTAGGTGCAAGAAAAACAGTTTTAATAAATATTAAATTACTTGAACAAATCGTACGCTTTTATGTATTTAACGCGCGATTTTTCCGGAAGAAAACTCAACTCGGCATTATGTACCGCTTGCACTAATTCTGCAGGTGTTAAATTTATATCTTCGTCGCTGCTAGCTTCGCTCATATTTTATGATTTCTTTCGATTTTATCAAAAAACAAACCAAAATAATGGAAGTAAAGTGAATTCAATAAAGAGAAGAAAATTTTAAAGTTTTTTTTTTTAATCAAATTTTCTTGCCGGCCAGTATATTCTTTAAATGAGGCTGGCGCATGACATGAAATAAGTATTTGCATTTCAATCATCAATGGACTGGCTGCAGAGAATATAAACTATTACGAAACCAATGAGGTTCTATATATATGTAATTTATTGTACGAAACCTTTATTATTGAATAAAAATATTCGAATTTTAAAAACACTTTCCACGCTAGCGGATAAAGTGCGATTTTCCACGCAGATTTCGAATGATAAACAGAGCTTTTACGAGCTAGTGAGGTGAAAAATAAATTTTCCTTCGTGTAAATTCGCTCGACCAACGTCGTGGGCGGCAGCTACTATATTTAGTTATGTACAAAACTTCCTCGATGAATCCCTTAATCTCCGATAGTAGCGCCTCTTTGGGCAAAAATCGTATCGTAGCGCTAATTATAAAATATAAAAAAAACGTACAGTTTGTTACTAAAGACAATAAAGTATTTTATATCATCATACTGGCACTCAAAATATTTCGGTTAGAATTCGTTAAACGAAAATTAATACTTTTCGTTTTTGGTAACAAACTGAATTTACGTTTTTTTTTTGTTATATACCTTATGATACGTTTTTTCTCCAAAGAGGCATCACTTTCGCGGTATTAAAGGCCTTAATATAAAATAGTTTAGGATGAACGTCTCCACTCTCCCCTATCCCTCAGGTTTCAATATAAACATTCCGATACCTCTGTCCTTACTTTGTCATACTATTTCCGGCTTCCACCCACATCCGCAGCTCGGAGTAAACAAGCCTTATGAATATCGCTCATAATAATGTTAAGTTATAATGTTTCATATTATATTCCCTGAGCACTACACTGAACAAATTTCATTATTTAGTGTAAAAGGGTTAATGTGCTGTCAGTGCCTGTTTTAACTAATTTAGTCACACCGTTAGGATATTGTATAATATATTATTATACAATAATATCTAGTGTCATAACTTACGTACACTAAAGGCAGACGGGACTAGCTTCTAAATTTTCGGGTCTTTTAAATTTTCGGGTTAATATATAACCTATGACACTCACAAATAACGTGGCTTTGTATTGGTAAAAGAATTTTTATAATGTATTCAGTAGATCAAGAGATTACTACTCTCCAACCTCACTAACTTTATCTCTTTAATATTAGTATACAAAATTAGCCAAAATACTAGACAAATTCAAATAATTTATTTACAAATGGGCCCTTGCAGACATTTAGACACATCATTCATTAATATTCTTTCAAATCATGATTTATCATGTATCACTACATAGTATAAAACAAAGTCGCTTTCTCTGTCCCTATGTCCCCATGTATGCTTAAATCTTTGAAACTACGCAACGGATTATGATGCGGTTTTTTTTAATAGATAGAGTGATTCAACTGGAAAGTTTATATGTATAATATATGCATAACATAGTAGAAAAACACTGATAATTTAGAGGTTTCTAATGTGATGTCGTAAATAAACACATTTTTTTGCTCTTTCATTGCAAACGCTGGCTGAACCCAACGAGATAGATCAAAATAATGTAGTACAGTATTGTTCACCTTAAAATAGTCTACAAAAAAGTTCGCGATGGTATATGTCTATCTCTTAGTGGTAACACACAATAACCGTTATTTTATCCTTTGCTTTTTACAAGAAATAATGCCTTATTTACGAAGCGATTTTAAGCAATACAGAATTAATCCTTATCCAATTAAGTACCTTAAATACATTGCGCATTTAATAAAGATCTATATGGCCCTTCACAGCATGTAATTTAAATGAATAGTTTAGAAGATATTACACATTTAAAATGCAGGGACATAACGGCTGTGGCGGTACCGGCCGCGGAGCCGGCGGCGTGTGCTTATAACTGGGGAAGGACTGGATAGGACAAAGCGCAAAGACCTTCTGTAGTACATTTAGTATCAGCATTGCACCCGTGCGAAGCCGGGGCGGGTCGCTAGTATTTTATACATTTTCAAGTAATATGTACATTTTTAAACCATTATGAAGTCGTGAAAAGAATTTTAAAAAAATATAATTAAAAAATTTATTAACAATAAGGTAAAAAGAAATTCAGGTGAATAAGGGGATCATGAACATCTTTGAACCAAAGCCAACCTCACCTGCATCGTACCATGCTGACTTACAAACGAAGCTCTGGCGAAAAGAGAGGTAGAGCATAGTGTTTTTGGTAAGCTGCCCGATTGGAGAAGGACCTTCTACTCACAAGATATCGCGGGTTGGATTCCCGCACCAAGACAAACAGACATGTTCATGTACACAAATGTGACAAACATTTTGTTTTTTTGTCACATTTGTTTGTTTGTCACATTTGTGTACATGAACATGTCTGTTTGTCTTGGTCTGGGTGTTTTATATGTATTACTAGCTGTCCCGGCGAACTTCGTACCGCCTAACAATCAATGAATGTCGTGGTACATATTAGCTGAACTAAATTTATGATTTTATGGAATTAAAATAATGAAAAATATTATTTAAAAAATATATATTTAAATGGTAAAATACAAATTTAAAACGGCAAAAAACTGGTTCCCGATGTTATCTAATCGTAATAAAAATAGTGCAGCAGACTCTACGTGTACAAAATACACAAAACTGAGGCAAACACCGTATGATATATTCTAATTTAGATAGAGAGAATCCCGTAGTATGCTTCGTAGCGGTAGATACGCCAAATATTAGCTTAAATTAACCGCAACGTCACGTAGAGATATAATGGAGCACATTGTGTTGTCTGTTTGCATCACTTTGACCTCATTGTCATGTGTGCAAACTTCCTAGTGTAATTTTAGAGTACAAGATGTGGGATTCACCTTTCCGTAATTTAGCATTTCATTTTTTAAAGCTCAATGATCTAGGTATTGCGCGTGGAAATCTGACCAAATACCAAATAAGAAGGTGTGCACCCTTTTTATTTGGTATTTGGTCAGATTTTTAATAATCGTACTATAAGATGGTACTTATACTATGGCATGGTCAAACATAACCTAAAATCAAACGCATTTTATTTCTTAATATTTCTGAACTACGGAAAATAATACCCTACAAACTTTCTAGAACGTATCTAGTTATGATATAGTAATAAGTAAAGGTTATTTATTGATGTCACAATAATTTTGTTATCAGTACTGTTATCCATACACGAATGGGCAATCTCCTTTGCCTTTGCGTACTTCCGCATTTAGTTCATGTGTTAACTACCTAAATAAAATTTAATCCACAGAAGAATCTACCCATAATCAAATTTCATTCATCTGCCCATTTCACTGTGATGAGAATTGTCATTTATTAGTTGTCGACGTCGTTGTCAACCCTTAAGCATCCCATTACTGAGATACCTAAACCTCTTCGAACGAGGGGACACCTTCCCCTCGTTCGAAGAGGTTTAGGGCATACTCAATATGCTACGCTGCTCAACTGCGGGTTGGCGGACGCCAGTAGTCTCAAGCCGCCTAAAAGGCAATTGACTTGACTTAACGACTGCAAACCAATGACTACAGCTGGGACCGACGGCTTAACATGCCCTCCGAAGCACGGAGGAGCTCAAGATAAATAAACCCCTCTATAGACTATGGTCGACGTTGCTTAACTTGCGTGTTCGATTTGAATGACACGCGCATCGACGGCATATATTATGATCAAAATAACCTCGTCTCTAAAAATATTTTCGTCGATAGTACAGGCATTTAACGTCATTGACATGAAAGATGACATTCATGTCAATAAATGTCAACTTTCATGATCATGATGAAGAAGAAAGGTTTCGTATGATACGTATACTGGAGATATACGGATTTGCTAGTCTAATTTAATACGACCTTTCTCGAGATTAAGAATAAATATAATGCAGCTGCAAACAAGCATAGTGTACATTGCATACACATTAGTGTCACAAAACTGTTTTGAGATAGTTTTAAAATGTAGAATGTTTACTATTTCAAAGTAACTTTGATCTGGATGTTTAGAATCTTCTGATAACCTTATACTTAGATCAACAAACTACTAATTTGTTGTATACGAACCTGTCCAAATACGACCTAGGAAAATTCATAAAGGAATGTGTTTCTGAAAATGCTTCACACAAATCGATGTCTTTTTTCTGTTGCACGTGTATGTGACTGACATGTTCGATGTTACGGGATAGAACATGAAGCCGTGTATACACGACAACACGAATTTAACGAAAAATATTAAGTTTGTTTAAGATAACAGCTTTATCAGGCGAGCCATATATTTTAAGCAAACGGCGAAAAAAAATGTATAGACAGACAATATAATCTAGTTTATTTTTCATGGGATACTATAATATTTAGTGGATATCTTTCGGATGAGATGATGATGATGATGCAATTTTACTAATATATAAATTTTTGTTGAATCATTTTTAACAATACATAAAATAAAACTTTTTATTACCAAGAGTATATCAGCTGTGTTTCAGATCGACAGTTTTCTTTGACGGTGTTTCATTGTTTCAAATAACAATGATTATTACTATGTACACTACTATAAAATTACTTAATGAATAACTTAACAACACTGGCGTGCATTCAGTAACATGTTCCACTTCCCTCATGTATTTTCTGGACATGACTTAATTTTCTTTTGTATGTCGTAATCCCAAGGAAAATGTCGGTTTTCCGGACGAAAATTACTTACCTCGCGTGTTACATTTACGAGAAACATTCACCCTTTTGTAGCTGAGATTTGTACTCTGTACATAAGTTATACATATGTACGTATTACATAGACGAATACATTTATGTAATACAACTTGGAGTACATATATGAAAATTATAGAAACCGCTCATCGTCTATAGCTCATTGTGCCGAGCGTAAACAGGTGCTTCTTATATTTTTAAATTCATTTTAACATTGCTAGTGTAAGTGATTTTCTAAGCATGATAAGCATTTTCTTTGCTGTTTTTGCATGGCTAAGTGATAATAACAGTTGTTATTATTTAAATAGTTGTCTTGGTCAGCTTGTCAGAATATTATATTTAAAAAAATGGAAAAATTCACCAGGTGCAGGGACTCAAAAACACCTTCATAAAGTATACACATTCATAACGGTAACATATTCAATCTGTTACAGAATTATTCCTCTAACACTTATTGGCGTGTTTTAAACCTGTTTCGCCAGTAACACTTATAAAGTGTAACAGATATAACGTTTCTGTTACCAGTGTTTTATAAAGTGTAACAGATATAACGTTTCTGTTACCAATCTGTTAGAAAACTGTTTCTGGACGACGTTGTTTCTAGACGTGTGTACCTACGCACCATACTTACCTACGTACTTAACAATACCGCAACGCCGCGTGAGCTGTTGCAATCGGTATAGTTATTCCAATGTAAACCTTATTGGCTGTGCAAAGCGCAGGGTAAGAGCGTCTCGATGTTCTGGATCAAGGCGCATGTGGGTCTTGAGGGGAATGAACGCGCCGATGAACTCGCTAAGAGTGCGGCCCTGAAGTCGAAGAAGAAGCCCGACTACGACCGCTGCCCTGTCTCATTCGTCAAGGGTGTGATCCGTAAGGCGACCATTGACGAATGGGATAGGAGATACCGCTCGGGAACTACAGCTTCAACGACGAAGCTGTTTTTCCCGAGTGCGACCGCCGCGTACAGTATCGTGGGCAAAATGACTCCGTCTGGCATTACCACGCAAGTCTTATCGGGACACGGTGGGTTTGCCGCGTACTTGTACAGGTTCAAGTGCGCGGACGATCCATCGTGTTTCTGTGAAGCTGGCGAGGGTCAGACAGTGCAGCACATTTTGTTTCAGTGTCCCGCATTCTCCAAACAAAGATGGGAATTGGAGCAGCGTTTGGGAATGCGGGTCACTGAAGCGAACGTGTCCGAGGTGATGGCTGGAAAAAGTAGATCTAAGTATATTGACTACTGTGTCAATCTAGCCTCGGCTGTCATCAGGCGGAACAAGCAAAATGGCCCCACCTAGGACCAATGTTGACTTGGGCGCCTATATTTTCCGATAGGCGCCTCGATCGCGGTGGCTAGATGGGGTTATTGAGTTAAGTGTCTGCTGAGGACAGCTGTGGATAGATTGACAATAAATAGAATAAAAGTTTGACCAAGCCATCACCTCAAATTCGTCGGCGTCCATAAGAGTAGATACAATGTGTTTAATAAATAAGCTATTGCTACATAACATTAAAAATTATATTATACTAATTCGCTATTGCGCCATAGATTATTAGCTTTAAGTGTATATAGTTTTAAGTTCGATTATAAAATATGTAGACGTTAATTATATAGCAAATAAGAGCCTTGTCCATGACAGGGGTGTGCGCTATTTACGAAGTAAGCCGATCTGCGCACACTCAGCGGCATTTTACACCGCTGAGTGTGCGCATATTGCGATTGGCTTCATTAAAAAAAAAAAAAAAAAAAAAAAAAAAAACCTTATTGGCTGTAACAGTTATTAACACTTATAAACCGGTATTTCGGAAAACAGATTCAAAGTATAACACATTCTTTCTGTTTCACTTTAAAAACAGAAATGAAAAACACTGTTCATAACACTCCATTCGGTTACCGTTAAAGTCCCTGCTCAGGTGTGAGTCACGCAGTAAAATATAAGATGCAAAAATTGGTGACCAATACAAACCTTCTGGTAGCTCAGTTGGAAGAGCACTCGACCGGTCATCGAGAGATCGTGGGTCCCTAGGGGGAGGTGAATTTTTCCATTTTAAAAAATATATTAATATCAGTTGTTAAGTAATAGTGTAATAGCTATTTAAAAGAATATTAATAAAACGATTGCATTGTTCATACCCGTGCCAAAATTTCTTGCTCAAGCAGTATGCATATAAGTAAATATGTCTCTTTCGGCTCTGTTTGTCTTTAAGCGCAGTGAAATCCTAGGTTTGTGGTAAGTAAAGAAGTATTCGCGCAAGGACACAATAACTACCATTCGTGTGATAGATGATAACAAACGTTAATATTCAAATCAGTTCAAAATTCAGTTTATTCACAGTTTACCAGAAATGTTTAGATGTATTTTACAATGCAAAATATTTGTAGGGATGTAAGTACGTAGGTTCACCCACATCTTTACAGCCAATGCCAACCGCATTCGAATGTAGTGCACACTGACGAACAGCTAACGAAATTCGAAGTAAGACAAATTGAGCCTGACTGGAGTACTTCCATCTCACAGTATTGTTAGCGAACCATGGAAAGTAAGAATATTGAATTTCACAAGAAAATTATGATTTTTTTAAGGTTATATCTATTTGCATTTATTTAACAAGCTCGGTGGTCGTATGGTTAGCAATAGCCACTTTGACTCCGAGGTTGTGGGTTCGATTCCCGCACAAGACAAACATTTGTGTGCATGAACGTGTCTGTTTGTCTTGGTCTGGGTGTTTTCTATGTGTTATAAGTATGTATTTACAAAAAAAAATGTATTTAAGTACATTTATCAGTTGTCTAGTACCCATAACACAAGCTTTGCGCTTAATTTGGGATTAGATGGCGCTGTGTAAATTGTCCAGAAATATTTATTTATTTAATATATTATTTATTTTAACCACTGGGCTATGATGATCGTTGACGTCATTGGTAACCGTTACAGTTACAGTAATATTTATGAAAGGCTTTAGAGCTTAAGCCACTTTGGTATAAATAATTGCATTATGCAATATAGACACTCTCTGCTCGCTTTCTTGAGTCAACCTCATCTTCCCTCTGAGACGAACCTGGAAAAGTAGGTTACCAACATCTTTACAGCCAATGCCAACCGCATTCGAATGTAGTCCACACACACGAACAGCTAACGAAATTCGAGTTAAGACAAATTGAGCTTGACTGGAGAACTTTCATCTCACAGTAGACCGCAGCCAAATAACAATAAAATTCTCTTGAGAATCGTTGTGTTCCTACAAGTAAGCGAAATCATCAGCCTTGAAGATATACTGCGTTAGTAGCGGCGCTGCCACCGCAAGCAATAAGTATTATGTTTTTTATACCACTAAGGTGACAAACAAGCATACGGTCCGCCTGATGGTAAGCAGTTACCATAGCCTATGGACGCCTGTAACAACAGAGGCATCACATGCGCGTTGCTGACCCTGTACTGTCGCGAATATACGCCGTGGTAACTGATTGTTTCGCATTTAGCGTAATATTAATAAAACCGTCCAAGTGCGAGTCGGACTCGCGCACGTAGGGTTCCGCACCATTATCTATAAAAACGGTACCCTTCAATATTTGTTTTATTTTAATTTAATTATTTATTTTTAAAGTGAATATATAACTAAATATTATGTGAGTATTTCAAACGTTACCGTTATGAATTGCGAGCAAAAACGAGTAAATAAATCACATTTGTTGTATGAGAGCCCCCTTAAATATTTATTTTATTCCGGTTTTTAGTTTTTATTGTTATAGTAGCAATAGAAATACATCATCTGTGAAAATTTCAACTGTCTAACTATCACGGTTCATGAGATACAGCCTGGTGACAGACGGACAGCGGAGCCTTAGTAAATGGGTTCCTTTTTACCCTTCGGGTACGGAACCCTAAAAAAGTAAGTTCATGATGAAGTTGCGTTTGTAGGGGATATAAAATGATAAAATAATGCACAAGTGTTGCCAGCTTTGATTATTAATACTATATTAATGATCGAATGTTACCAAGAATTATGGTGACCGCCGATCAGTTCACTTTCTTATTTTCTAATCGGAAAGATGTAAACATACCAACAAGAGATTAAATGTATAAGATTAGATGTAAGGCTTTTAAGGTTTACGTCAATGGATCTCGAAGCTTTTTAAAAACGCCCATTAATTGTAGGGTAACCACACTAACAGCATTTATATACTACTGTGATTATATGGAATCCATTAGATACGTGCATGTAGGGTCTCCATGAGTTAGTTATTTTTCGTCAATGTTTCGGTCCCTGTTTTGCAGATTTTGCGTGAGTTAAGTGTATTCACACGAATGTGAAGTGTTTTGTTACTCTGTTTTTGTATACCACGTTGGTTGCCAAATAAGTGGATGACCCGCCTGATGTAAAGTAGTTACTGTTGACTTTACAGAAATTTGTACGACAGCTATGTTAAATATTGCGTTATGCATGTAATTAGTATCATAATAAAAGTTATAGTATTTGTTATTGCTTCACCAATGGAAATATTGTATTTAATAATTTAATACTTTTAAAATGGACTTTTCCGCCAAACTTTGATCTACCCTAAAATAAATCGGACGGAAGTTATAACAATGAAAATTTGCAAATCTTTATAGTTTTGTGTATTTTACGATATTGTTTTATACAATTTTTGAACATTGCCAAGCCTATTATTGCTAGAGCGCTGCTGTCCTCGCTAAATACTACTGACTAAATGGCAGTGCACAATTCGTCGAAGAGTATTTACTTATTGTTATTTATTTATTACTTCAATTTTTCTTAGGTCCTTGTGGCTTTACGTATATAGTATCTTCCTAGAGGCCAGTTTGGCATTGCATTCCAAGTGGTCGAGGAACTATACATCACTCGATATATCGGCAACCAATATGCTAGTGCTTGGACTAACACTAACAGAGTAGCTTCCAATCTTGGAGCTACGACTTTTTAGCGATGAACGCGCAAACCTGTGTCTTTGAGGCACTTAGCTGTATCAAATTCAATCTACCCCAATGTTATGTTAAAACAGCAGATTTTTACAATAATAAACAACAACAAGCAGGATGATACGAGTATAAAGAAATCTTTACTATTGTAATTTTGATACGTGGATCTTTTTTTTTTTACAATGTCGCTACTAGATCCCTGCATAGAACCTTTTAACGTGTTTTCCGAGACACCAACCAATAAAGAACATGAATTCGCACAATGTTTCAAATGTAAATATACGTTTTTAGCCGTTACTTTGTTGCTTTATCCAATACTAACATTCTAATATCATTTTATATGAATATATTCATGAGTTGTGTCTAAAAGAGCTTTTTCTCATAGAGGGAAATGAAAAATAGAATGTATCACTCAGACGCAAAATTATTTTTACCTCGGGCTACGTATATTGAATGCCTCGCTGGTCTCGGAATTCTACTACTAGAATCCTTTGTTCTACTCTAGATTCACAATAATATTTCAGTCACTTGTAATTCAATCTTCTATTGCGACCAAGTTACTACTTCAATGAATACATTACTACTTTCCAGTGTAGTAGAAAAGGTATGTCAGTCTACTATAACGCTCCAAATATGTATAATATTTTCTAATCTAACTCTTAGTTGTTTGTTTTTTATTTTTCCAATTGTTCGTTAAGTCGACAAGTCGTCAACCCTTATTCATCCCATTGCTTGTTCGAATATGTGTCTCCCCTCAATGGAAGGGGTTGAGAGCTAAGGCCACACATTGATGAACAATTGAGGGTGATGTTATTTCATACGAAAACGCACGTGTTAGATTATCAATCTTGGAGCTACGACTTTTTAACGATGAACGCGCAAACCTGTGTCTTTGAGGCACTTAGCTGTATCAAATTCAATCTACCCCAATGTTATGTTAAAACAGCAGATTTTTACAATAATAAACAACAACAAGCAGGATGATACGAGTATAAAGAAATCTTTACTATTGTAATTTTGATACGTGGATCGTTTTTTTTTTTACAATGTCGCTACTAGATCCCTGCATAGAACCTTTTAACGTGTTTTCCGAGACACCAACCAATAAAGAACATGAATTCGCACAATGTTTCAAATGTAAATATACGTTTTTAGCCGTTACTTTGTTGCTTTATCCAATACTAACATTCTAATATCATTTTATATGAATATATTCATGAGTTGTGTCTAAAAGAGCTTTTTCTCATAGAGGGAAATGAAAAATAGAATGTATCACTCAGACGCAAAATTATTTTTACCTCGGGCTACGTATATTGAATGCCTCGCTGGTCTCGGAATTCTACTACTAGAATCCTTTGTTCTACTCTAGATTCACAATAATATTTCAGTCACTTGTAATTCAATCTTCTATTGCGACCAAGTTACTACTTCAATGAATACATTACTACTTTCCAGTGTAGTAGAAAAGGTATGTCAGTCTACTATAACGCTCCAAATATGTATAATATTTTCTAATCTAACTCTTAGTTGTTTGTTTTTTATTTTTCCAATTGTTCGTTAAGGCGACAAGTCGTCAACCCTTATTCATCCCATTGCTTGTTCGAATATGTGTCTCCCCTCAATGGAAGGGGTTGAGAGCTAAGGCCACACATTGATGAACAATTGAGGGTGATGTTATTTCATACGAAAACGCACGTGTTAGATTATATAAAAAATAAGTTATATATAAATAAGTATTGTTAGATTATATAGAAAATAAGAAGGTATTTATATAGATACCTTCTTATTTTTCATATAATCTAACACGTGTAAATTGTAGTAGTAAAGTAAGTAAATAACAGTAGTAAAGTAAGTAACAAAGATTTTTTTTATTTTTTAAATATTATCTGTTATCTTGACATATTATGAGACGAACTTCTTAGCTTCCATGGATTCACCGTGCGGGTGCCGGGTCCATCGTGTGGCAGAGAGAGAAACCCCAAGTAGATCCCGAGACTTGTGACACGGGTGTAGGTTTAAGGGGCCCCTTTCCGACGTACATCAACACTCACCTTCACTACTTGTGTTTCTCTCCCTGCCCTGCCAAATCTGGTATGAACCTGCTAATGCAGCTTTAGATACTCGTTCTAGTATAGAACTTACTGCACTTCTATGTATACCTCTCGCTCCTACTTCTACAGCGTATAGATTAACTACATAGCCGCTTTTTGTTAATTCGTTTAGGGGTTTGTTTTGTTTTATCGCGTGGTCTTTGGGTATTATACTAACTTATTTTATATAAATATAAAAGATCTGTTTTTCAATTCGTCGATTTCAATTAAAATGTATTTATATTTCTAATACTAATCTCTGAGAACCAATACAGGAAAATTTTGCTAAATACAAATACAAATGATTTATTTGCAATAAATGCGGTTCGATCATAAAAGTAAAGTTGCTTATACCTATTTAGCCATATCTAGCTAAATCCACTTTTTCGACTATTATTATTATATTACAGTTAAAGTACAAGATTTAGTCGACGTTTTTAATAATAAAAATATTGTCACAAAATTTTATACATATCTCCTCATTTTGAAAATTATTAGACACCCTACATACTGTGATACTAGGCAATAAAGCTCCAGTTAAGTGTTTGAGAGTAGAAAAAGGCTTTTAGTCTTTTAAGTAAAAGTTCATTTTCACCGCAACTAGCACCGTAGAGGTTCTTGAAGCCAGGTTTTCAACATGCAAGGATTATACGGTGTTTACACTTTGAGGAGCTTAAGTGGTTTTATTCTTGTTGGAATTATAACTCTATTTCGTCTCGTGGACGTGTCTTCAAAAGCGGTCAGGGATTAATATCACTGTGTTAATTCTTTGAAGAAATTAGAATGTAATTCAAAATTACTTGCAATTTTTTACATGTGGTGGTAAATAAAAGTTTAGCCTGTTTTTTGTACGATATATTGGTGTGTTCACACTTTGGTTAAAACTTGCTAATGCAATTTATTTTGTTCTTACTCGCAAAAATATGGCATAATACTATAGAGTATATCACTAAAACTTAATCTTCTGTAAGTTGTAGTGGTACCAGCACAGTAGAAGTAATAATACTACGTACACAACGGCCACTCCCTGCTGTTCACTCTCCTCGACGTCATCTCCGCCTCTGAGACAAATCTGGAACACTTTGTATGGCGCCGCACGCACACACTGAGATGTGGTACCAGTTAAATTATACAAAATGGAGGAAAATTAAAGTAGCATTTATAGACAAATATATTTTTACGTGCTCCAAAAATTTTAATTTTATATAAACAGTAAATTCACCTGGGTTGCAGTTCTGTCATGTGGCTAAACTTGATTGCAGGTTTTCCTGCAATTAAGTTAAGTATTTTGGTGATCTTGAGCACACTGAGTCGCATCCTTACATACATCTATGTATGTCTGTAGCTATAACACATAGCTACATGGTCGGTTTGTTTGTAAATATAAATAATAATATTAATTTAGTATTTAAAAAAAAATCTTTTGTATCCGCATGAAAATAAAAAATAAAATGCGTATCTAAGAACTTATATATTATGTCAATACTAATACCTCACATAATTTGTCTAGGGGACTAGGATATTGATAAATAAACTACCTAAAAATATTCCGGATAAAACTTAGAAAACCCGCAGTCACAGTAAATCTTAAATTACCGACCTGTAAAAATGAATATGTAATAAAATGACAAGAACGATCCCCGTAATATAGATTTGGTTTTACGATGAAATGAAAAATAAACAGAGGAAAGAAAATTACACCAACCGCTGAGCTAAGGATTCTCATAAAACATAATGAAATTTTCAAAATTAATCCATGTGGAAAATGAATTTCTGTCAATATCAAGAACCGTTATTTGTCTATTAAAGTAAGTCGACCGAAACTCATTATATGGCCGTTTTATTAACCTTCGACTACTCAGAGTCCAATCGCATTGCTGTGCAAGTGAATCTAATCGAAATTGCCAGTCAAGCAACTGCGATCTAAGCCGTATGGCTGAGTTTATTGATCTCCAACTTTTGGAAAGCACGTCCTCTTCTGTTATTGATAAACTAGCTTTGCGCCCGCAACTTTGTACGCGCATATCTCGGTGTCTTGTAGGCAATTTTCAAAACCCTTTCTTAGTGGATGCCATATACGTATGCCTAATTTCAACCCCAGTGATTTGAGCTGTGAATTGATAGATAGGTCAGTAACGGTTCCTTTATATAGCAGTAGAAGATGTGTTGTACACTCTTTTGTAATTTCTTTTTTATTGTATATATTTGAATTTTTGAATTGTTTTGGTATTTCTATTGCTTTAGTGTCATTGAACGAGAATACTAAATGAACTGAATGCTAAACAGTACACTCACGTCATTTTGACGTGATCGGTGCCGTAGTGGTCAATGATGCGGCTTCGACACCAACGCTCGTGGGTTCGATTCCCACACAGGACAAACATTTGTGTGCATGAACATGTCTGTTTGTCTTGGTCTTGGTGTTTTCTATGTATCATAAGTATGTATTTACAAAAAAAATGTATTTATGTTTATCAGTTAGTCTAGTTAGTACCCATAACACAAGCTTCGCTTACTTTGGGGCTAGATGGCGCTGTGTAATTTGTGTGACAATATTTATTTATTTGTTTTACTATCCACTTCAACATGACTTTTGAATTTAATAATTTTGGATGATTTAATCAGACAATGTTTTGAGAAAATACTGCAACTAATTATATAAGAAAATATTATGGGTTGTCCAAAACCGCCGAAGAATAGTTTGAATTTAAAATGTCCAAAGCCTTGTTTACTCCGATCAGACAAATGAAGAGCGCGGTCATCGTTCAAGTTCGGCCAAGTTCGATTGTTTCGTTTAACCCACGCGATGCCTTTAGCCGATACTAGTTTAGTAGTTAATAATTTCTTATTATGTGGCTAAGGTTGCTTTTGTTCCTCAGGCTATGACAACGGACCCGCTTAGAGAATATAACTAAGTTGGCGTGGGTAGCTAGGTAAGATATAAAGTAAATAACTACCTGATAAGTTATTGGTTTAGATTATCTATTTTACCCGACGATTTAGTTGGTAAGCAATCTTTGTCAATGTATAAATTGTGGGAAAACGAGATTCATTCGATGTTTCTGTCATTTTTTTATGTATTTGGCGGGGCATTAATAAAAGTTTTCTATGATAATAAAATTACTTTTAAAATATCAAGTAGCTAGTGCCTAACACATTGGTATTCTTAGGGCGTTGATACACCAGCAGTACATTTCCAATACGCTAGCGGTTTCCTACAGCACAGGCATCTGCAGCCGTCGACGGCACTCGACGTCACATCTACGGCTGTCGCTGCCTATATCCTTCCTCGGGATATCAAATTTACATCGGTTAAGCTATTTAGTCCGAAAAGATAATAAACAGACACACAGACGCAATTCACATTTATATATAAGCATATAAGTATGCATAAATATATATAAATACAGCGCCGTTTTGTTAATAATAAAAACCAGACAAGTATTAATGTTTTTACAGCTCCAGTTGTGTGATCTTTAAGGGTCAATTGAAACCGAAACGATCAATTGCGAATGACAATGTTTACGTGAATGATCGTTTCAAATAACGGGCAATTGAAGTCTCGATTGAAGGCGCGTCATTCGCGCATGCCTCAGTTGTCCCTGAAACGTGGACGCGGCAAAGTCGTGTTGAATTATATATAGAAAGAGGATAATGATTTCAAATGCAGACATGGCGTTTATGGCAATAACTCTTGCTGTTTCTAAAAAAAAAAGAAAAAAACCAGAAGTTGGTCCAAGGAGTGGTACAAATTAAGATATCGATTCACTCATGAGCATTTACAAAGAACTCTACAAGAAACGGAGCCGGATGACTATAGAAATTTCCTTCGAATGAACCAAGATTCATTTGATACATTATTGGAATTAATCTGGCAGAATATTGAAAAAAAAGATACCAACATGCGTCAGGCTATTCCCGCTAGTCAAAGGCTATCCATAACATTAATATATCTATACAGCGATATTAGGAGTAATATAAAATCGCGTTCTGTTATTATATCGTTGCCAGCGGCTAACGACGCCACGTCGAGTTCGTGTTCCGAGCCGATAAACAAAACGATTGTCATTTGCCGTCATTCGCTGTCAATCTACAGCGCGTCAATCAAAATTTTCATTTGCTGTCATTGCCGTAGTATTATTGACAATGGCTTCAATTGCAAAAAGTAATGTTTACAGTTGCAATACTCTAGCTGTAACTTAGAATCTTGTGTAAGTTTAATCTTGATTCGCTGAATAGAAAAGAAATTATTCACATTAATAGGCTATATATATTATATTTATCGTAAAATACACAAAACTAAAACGATCTTAAAATTATAATGATTTATGTCCGACGTTTTTATGGTCGATCCAAGTTTCGTGGGAAAGCCCATTTAAAAAAGAATACTAAAATATTACCGTTGGAAAAACAATAACAAATACGATAACTTTTCTTACGACACTGACTGTATAATTTAACATAGCTAATTAATTAATTAGTACGAAATTTTCTAATTTAAAGCATACAAAATAGGAAGGTGTGTCGTCATAACATCATGGCCTTTTGTATGGACCGTTATCAGGATAAGTCGCGGGCGGCGAAAATACTTTCTTTAAAAAAAAATACACAGTGACTACAAATCTAGCACAAAAACAGCGATGTCGGGCGCTTGTTTGTTTATGTGACCTAACGTTCACTCAACGAGACGAGTTATTTATAGTCGACATTTCCGTATTTTGTATGAGAGTGAACAATCTGTTATTATTAATTATGACGACGTGCTAAAATAATGGTAGTATAAAAAAAAAAACATTTTTTTTTATACTACTTCGGGTGGCAGACAAGCATACAGCCCGCCTGATGTGAATCGGTTACCGTAGCCATATTAACGCTCGCAACATAAAATATCGCTCGCGCGCTGCCACCCCCGCTGCCATCGCAGCATCTCCTTCCTTTCAGGTGACATCACTCACTCGCAGGAACACACCAGCCCTCAAGGGAACCGTTATTTGGCTGCGGTATTCTGTGAGGTGGAGGTACATTCCCCAGTCGGGTAGCTTACAATTACGCTCCCTACCTCTCTTTTCGCCAGAGCAGACAGTCAGCAGGGTGCACCGCGTGCAGGTGAAGTTGGCTTTGGTTCAAAGATACACCCCAAAATTATTATATCTCAACAGTTCGGCATTAGTTTATCCACGCCAACAAAAGCGTTCTCTTGTTTGCTAGGCTGCGGTCACAGAATCGTCGAAGCATTTTGTCCTAACTAAACCGCTTATGTGTCATGAGTCCCACCCACATCAGGCTGTGTAAACAATTCTGAAAGTGAATCCTTGGGCCTTTCACACGCTTCGATGGCAAGTTTCCATAATTTATTGTTTCGTACTAAATTTATGGTCACCAGATATATATTGAGATTAGAATAGACGTGTCGATTGGCAGTTTGTAGTCAATATATTAGGTTGGGGAAAAAGTCTTTTCGTATTTTATATGAAAATTCAAAACATTTTTTAATAAAGTTTATTTACATTTAACTAAAGTATGTAGGTGCCATTTTGTTCGATATCGTTTTGCCATCTTGTAGGTAGAGACATGATCCCATTACTACAGAAATTTTTGGGACTTCTGTTCAAAAAACCACGACAAGTGGTTTTGGCAGTCTTCTCGTGATGTTAACCTGACATTGCCTAAAGAATTCTGAAGAGACCGAAACAGGTGGAAATCAGAAGGTGCAAGGTCAGGACTCTACGGCGGATGCATTAACACCTCCCAGTCAAACTCTCTTAATTTTTGCTGAGTGGCTAAAGATGTGTGAGGTCTAGCGTTATCATGATGAAAAATCACACCCCTTCTGTTAATTAATTCCGGCCGCTTTCTCTCAACTTTTTGCTTTAATCTCATCAGTTGTTCACAGTAGAGTTCAGAATCGATAGTCCTGCCTGGCGGTAACAGCTCATAATGAATAATGCCCTTCCAATCCCACCATACACACAGCATCACCTTGTTGCGGGTTAACCCGGGTTTTGCCAGAGTCTGTGAAGCCTGACCGGCCTTTGACCACGACCTTTTTCCCACGTTCTTGTCGTACGTGATCCACTTTTCATCACCAGTTATAAGCATCTTCAAAAATGGTTCGCTTTCATTACGTCGTAGTAAAGAATCGCAAATGAGTACACGGTTCATTAGGTTTCTTTCAGTGAGATCGCGAGGCACCCAAATATCGAGCTTTTTAGTGTACCCAGCTTTTTTCAAATGCGCCAAAACTGTTTTGTGGTCAATTCCTAGTTCTTCAGCTACGTCGTTACTACTGATATGCCGATTTTGCTCCACTTTTTCAAAAATGCCATCCATTTTATCCGTAACAGGGCGACCAGAGCGACGTGCATCTTTGACATCAAAATTTCCGGATTGAAAACGCCTAAACCAAATTTGTGCTACTCTCACAGACACTGCACTAGGTCCATAAACGTCACAAATTTTTTCGCAGCTTGCGTTGCATTTTTACCTTTTTTGTAGTAAAATTTGAAAATGTATCGAATTTCTTCATTAGATTCACTCATCTTGACAGTAAAAAAAACAAATGAAAATCACACATTTACCTAATTTGAATTTGAAATTATCTTTTTTAAAATTTAAACTTTTTAAAGATATCAAAACCTTTCAGATACAAATGGTATAACCAAAGAGATTTTATTACAAGTTCATACATATTATAATGCGAAAAGACTTTTTCCCCTACCTATTATATAACGTCGTTAAAATATCAAGAGTCTTACGATTGTATAGGTATTTTGACGAGCTTGGTGGCGTAGCGGTCAATGACGCGGCTTCGACACCAACGCTCGTGGGTTCGATTCCCACACAGGACAAACATTTGTGTGCATGAACATGTCTGTTTGTCTTGATCTGGGTGTTTTCTATGTATCATAAGTATGTATTTACAAAAAAAAATGTATTTACGTATGTTTATCAGTTGTCTAGTGCCCATAACACAAGCTTCGCTTACTTTGGGGCTAGATGGCGCTGTGTAATTTGTCTGAGAATATTTATTTATTTATTTTTTATCTCTTACTCTGGGAAGAGATAATATTTACGTACAGTATGGCCACACCCTGGCCACTCTATACAACATAGCCAAAAAACGACAACACAGACTGCAAATATGTGTGTAGATACCTTAGAGTTGTAATTATGAGACTGCATTAAAATCTAGTTACGTTACCGTGCTACACTAAATGTGTCACGCAGGTTGTAATTGGTTATTATACAATCTATTGCCGTGTTTGTCTATTGAAAATGTGGAATAAATATTAAATATTCAACTTGCAAAAATATCAAAACCGTCGAACTCGATCAACGATTTCAATACAATATGTAAAATTCATTCCCATATCAAACTCAATTCCTTACCGAGTTTTTTGGAACAGTTTGTTCGACGCCGAAATAATTTGAGTTTCTTATACAGCCCCCTTACCACCAACTCTTATTGCGATTCAATAACTGAATAGATTGCATACCAATGAATAAGCCTCTATTTCAAATTGAATAGAGTCGCTTATTCATACCAATGTATAAGCGACTCTATTTCAAATTGAATAGAGTCACTTATTCATACCAATGTATAAGCGACTCTATTTCAAATTGAATGACTCTATTTCAAATTGAATAGAGTAGCTTATTCATTGGTATGAATAAGCATTCTATTCAGTTATTGAATCGCAATAAGAGTTGGTGGTAATGGGGCAGAACGCAAAAAGTAATCGAACAGTTAGTATGAGAAGCTGATGTTTTTTGTTGACATCGAAATTGCTTTCGTAGTAAAAACTATTTGTAATGATCATGTGTCCTTTACAATATTTGCTAATAAATTCAGTTACATCCTATAATTGTAATACCTCTTCCCTTCGTTTATGAAGCTAGGAAACTTAGTTACAGTACAGTTAACATGCTTATTCGCCGAATGCTCATTTCTACGAGCAATGGGCTAAGGGTTACGATGGAAATAACTTAAAGCTACCTACTTCGGAATTATAGTTGCCAACACCGACAAAAGCCAGCTATTCAAGTTTATGGCCGTCCAATACTGGAAGTTCTGTTCAACGTATTATAATAATAATTACGATTGAAGGAAACTCGCACTTTCGGTCTGACATTAATATCTTTGCTGTATTTGTAATTATAACTAAATAATTAAATATTCCAGGTCAAATTACACAGCGCCATCTAGTCCCAAGCTAAGCAAAGCTTGTACTATGGCTAAATAACGGGTGCGGTGCGTAGTTTCGAAAAACAGGAGTGGCACACGTTATAGTGAAAATATTTCAATGTGGTACACTGGAACGAAAAATTATTGAAGCGACACCCTCAAAAACCAATGACACCGCAGCGAAAAATATCTGACATTATACTTACTTATTATCTGACGTATGTACATTTTTTTGAAAATACATCAATAACGAGCTCGTCAAATAAAATGGAGAATTAAAATTGCCAAGAAAAGATGGATTAGGTTCCTAATAAATAAGATTCTGCTCCATTATAAAGACACTGACAGTACGAAGAGAAAGAACATGGAAAGAACTAAATCTCTCTGTAATATGATTCTGTAGCTTCTCTGGAACATAATAGAATATCTAGTCATATAAAAGCATGTAGACATCTAGTTAGATAGAAGCATCTTCATCTTCATCAGTTTTTAAGTATTAACAAATACTTCTATTTAAGTATCGCCGTGTTCAGAAGGAGGATTACCTAGTTTTATTTTTTATATTTTTTGGTATCATCATGACACAAAAAATCTACAACATGAAGAAAAAACCATTTTTTAATGATAAAAACGTGTCATTGAAAATCCATGCACGCATGGGTTCTCAACCCGCGGTATTTGCAAGCTATAACTTGAAAAACTCACGAGGATTCACTAGTAATAAAATAAACTAACACCCCGGAACTTTTTAAAAAAGGGTCCCTTATCCTCGACGCTAATATTACTCTCCAAATATTCAGTGCATACTCAGTGTGATGTCGGTGCGACGTTCTAAAACTCCAACTTTGAAATTCTATCTCGATCCTTACGTGATTTGTACTTCAATGCGTTCATGTGATCCTAGTACCACGAGACATACTCACTTATTTCTCTCTTGAGAAATATATTTCAATATGATTTCAATAGACAGGAAATAAAACGATGCAATAGAAAATTTGCTTATTGACAGGTGTGAAAAGATTTCGGTTCTGATATTGTATTCATGCGGATGAGAAAGTCTACTCCCAGGCGGCAGTCGACTGTAACAGCATTATAGATAGAGACTTTTCCTGAAAACATTGCTTTTTGAAACTGTATTTTTTATTACACCGTCGAGACTATAGATTCAGACAGATTTTAAAACAAATCTACCACAGACTAGATAGATTTTATATCATCTACTTGATTAATATATACTAGAAAAGCATAAACCTAAATTTTTCATAACATCACAGAAACTAGATTTATGCAAGTTTTCAAACATAAATCTATCATATGCCAGGTGGATTTTATATCATCTAGGTGTACCTAAAGTGCCTAAACCTATCTTTGTGATATCACAAGCCTTCCTGATAGGGATCTGGAATACCACATCCAATTTCCGTGCAATATATCAAAAGAGCGCAGATTTTACGCTACCATCTTTCACTTTGTATATTCATATAGAACTCTACACGTTTAAAGGTAGTGTTTGTGACATAAGTTCATAATAAAAATAACACTATTTAGAAAAAAAATATTACTCTTTTTGAGTAATTTCTAAGAACATTACAATTCACGGATTAAACTTTCAGAATATGATAGGTAATCTCGTGACGTTGATAACATTAAAATTTAACACTTGAAAAGTCTCAATTCAAGTAGATTTTAATTATTAACGAGTGTAATAGATACATTGAATGAGAAATTATCCGAATTCACTTGAAAAGTCGCCGAGTTATGGGCAAATTTCCTCATAAAAAAAAAATCGCGATTGTTTTCGATGTTAGCGAAATGGACCGTGGCACAGAATAAGAAATAATACTAGTACTCGTGGTAAGCTTTGCAGTACCTTCGAAAATATATTCGCCTCTTTCCTCCTAATCCACAGAAAGTGGCGACACGAGATGTCGGCACTTTCTGTTGGATCACAAAATTGATTTTTTTATACTACGTTGGGTGGCAGCGTACGGCTCGCCTGATGAGAAGCGGTTACCGTGGCCATATTAAAGTTCGCAACATGAAATATCGCTCGCGCGCCGCCACCCCCGCTACCAACGTAGCAACTTCTTCCTTTCTGGTGTCCTCGCTCATCAGCAGTAACACAACAACCCTCAAGGGAATTGAATATTAAGAAGGGAATATACAATCAAGCAAATTAACCGTTTTTTTATATATATGAGAGGGGTGCAAACGTGCATGTGGGTCACCTGATGGAAAGCAATCACCACCGCCCGTAGAGACCCGCAGCACCAAGGGGTCGCCGATCCGTTGCCTTTACTCCTTCCATTCTTAAACCATTTGATTAAAAAACTTTGTATTGAACTTAGTATCAAAATAAAACAAGTTATATTATATCAACAGTGATAATTTATTCGTCATTCACTCTGTTTAATTAACATCTCGTCCACTGGTACGTCATTATTAAGACGTTACAAAGACTCGCGAGTAGTACAGTCCACGACGAGGGCCGGGTACCTGAAAAAGAGGATTTATATATTAATTATATAGTTAACTAGCTGTCCCGGCGAACTTCGTACCGCCTAACAATCAATGAATGTCGTGGTACATATTAGCTGAACTAAATTTATGATTTTATGGAATTAAAACAATGAATAGTAGAAAATAATAGAGAAGCTCGATGGCGTCATTGCGCGTGTCAGTCTAGTTGAACACGCAAGTTAAGCAACGTCGACCGTAGCCTGTACACGGATGGGTTTATATTACCTCGAGCTCCTCCGTGATCGAAAGACACGTTAAGCCGTCGGTCCCGGTTGTTATCATTAGCTCATCTTGAGCTCCTCCGTGCTTCGGAAGGCACGTTAAGCCGTCGGTCCCGGTTGTTATCATTAGCTCATCTTGAGCTCCTCCGTGCTTCGGAAGGCACGTTAAGCCATCGGTCCCGGTTGTAATCATTAGCTCATCTTGAGCTCCTCCGTGCTTCGGAAGGCACGTTAAGCCGTCGGTCCCGGTTGTTATCATTAGCTCATCTTGAGCTCCTCCGTGCTTCGGAAGGCACGTTAAGCCGTCGGTCCCGGTTGTTATCATTAGCTCATCTTGAGCTCCTCCGTGCTTCGGAAGGCACGTTAAGCCGTCGGTCCCGGTTGTTATCATTAGCTCATCTTGAGCTCCTCCGTGCTTCGGAAGGCACGTTAAGCTGTCGGTCCCGGTTGTTATCATTTAATGACAGTCGTTAAGTTAAGTCAGTGGCCTTTAGGCGGTTCGAAAACACTGGCCTCCGCCAACCCGCAGTTGAGCAGCGTGTTGTAGTACGCTCTAAACCCCTTCGGTTGAGGGAAGACCCGTATCCATAAAAACTGAAGATTTCATAAAAATAAAGATTTCCTTATTGTTAAATTTAAAAAAAAAAACGTTTTGTTTTATTTTTTTTAGTTTTGAAATAGGTTTTATCATTTTGGTGATTTGTAATTGTCATTTCTTTTGATGTTTACTCTGATTCGATTCTTGCGCTCGAACCCCATGGGAAAAGCGTTTTCACCCCTATCGATTTGACATTTTTAAATTTTCATAACAAATCACAGACAACTTTCGCGACATAAAAGTGACACCAATCGATTTGACGTTTTGATATTTGACAACCAATAAATATCGTAATCCCTTTTTCAACTGACACTTTCATTTGTATGGGAAAATGTTTTTTCTTTTATTTTATTTTTTCGAGAATTTTCCAATGTTTTTAAGAATTATTTTGCTATTCGGGACGGAAACAAATCCAACAAATCAAAAACCATGGCAATCGGTCCAGCCGTTCTCGAGTTATAAGTGTTGTAACAAACACGACTTTCTTTTATATATATAGATAGATGAGCGTGTGTATAAGGTTTGATGTGCTCACGAAAACATGAATTTAAATATTGTCGTTAATTTTAGTTACATATTCTGTGCCTGTGAGGACCTCCTAAGAACAATCGAAGCGTATTTTTAACCGACTCCAAAAAAGGAGGAGGTTCTCAATTCGGCTGTATTTTTATGTTTGTTACTTAATTACTCCGTGATTTATAAACCGAATTGAAAAAAAATTTCTTTATTTGAAAGAGTATACTTCCAGATTGGTCTCATATTTTTACCTCATCATCATCATCATCAATCAGCCTGTATCTACCCACTGTTAGGTTTGTTATTTCATTACTCCGTTATTTATAAACCGATGAAAAAATTATTTGAAAGAGTATAATTCCATATTTTTTTCATCATCATCATCAGCCTGTATTAAGATACAACATATGGTACACATACATAATATGGTAGTAATGTTTGGAGTCGTTTTTTTTTTGTTAAAATTATACAGTATCAGTATCACTATGTTAATATATTTATAGCGTGTGTAAATAATGTAGAAAATGTACTATAGATTTTTTTTTTCATTTCCGCGAAAGTGAAGTCACCTGGCGTCCTGGAGACTTGTTACGTTGCTAAGTTGACAACGGGGATAATAAGGAGCAACGAATCCTGAGTTACAAACAATCTACTAAGTACTTACATTATTAAGCAAGAGTACATTTCATATGAGTGCTTGATATCAATTGCACCTAATATGTACGAAACGGTATAATTACCAAAAAGACCCTTAAACGGCGCAATATATCATGGTAACTATATATTTGAGCCGTTAGTGGTCGAAACGCTTGACTCATGTCTGGGGTTGAGTGCACGGCTCCTTTTCAGGGAATTAGCAAAGCGTTTGGTCGACACTTCCCATGACCGGAGGCCTGGCTTTTATTTCGCACAACGCATTAGTATTGCCATTCAGCGTGGCAATGCTGCCAGGCTTCTGGCCACGATGCCTTATGACGGTGACGGAGGAATATTTTGACGCGATATTTTTTTTCTATATTGGTTTTCTCTCAGTTTAATGATTTATATTAACAGTGTTTAATTGTAAGTTTTATTATTTAGTTATTTTAATTTTTTTTTTTTAGTATTGATTATTTAGTCTGTAATAATTTATTAATTGCTTAAATAAACGTTTTGGTTCATTAAACTAATTAATATAATTATTTAACTAAATACTGAATTGATAACTGTAGATAAAAAACGATCGTCTTTATACCTGTGGTAAAAAGCTTGTAAATAAGAAACAAGACCAACTTCAGTCATTAGCGAAGGACAGTGTAAAAAGAAACATAATTTAGATTTATTTGAGACAGAACTTTGTGTGAATCGAATCAAAGACTGGACTGTCAAAAATTATTCTTAGAAGATATTCATGCTCCGTAGGATTTATAAATTAATCTCGCCGAACCTTCATCAAATATTAAAAGACAAGGTAGAGTTCTCATTTATTGTTCAAACTTCAATTAATTAATCAACATTAATTTATTAATTAAGTTCTATTTAAACTCATTGAGTTATAACCCGGTGATAGCTAGAATTTCCAGTAGGTACTGTTTAAGGGGTTCACGGGATCATGTAAGACGTGACGTTTGCGTAAAAAGTATTTACTTTACCGCCTTTCACCTTTCATTTCTAGTTTCTTGCGAATGAATGAGCACACATAAAATTGATCTGACAAGGTCAAAGTCGTACGAGTTTTATAAAGTACGTTAGAGTACTACGTTTGCGTTATTTGTATAGATAACAGAATATATATCTTTATTTTTTAGTGAAGGTGAATCACAACAGTTCAGAATAATGTCTAAATAATGGCCCCTGTTCTACGTACATAACGTAGAACAGGGGCCCTACCGGCTAAGCTGAAGCCGATTCCCATGGGATTTTTTGATTGCTATTATCACATTTCAGCTTAGCCTTATGGTACCTGTTTTTAGCTTAGCTGGTAATAACCCTGGAGCTCTACCGTCTGAGCTGAAGATGTTTGTAAATAACTAAAACGTAAGACCTATTTTACTGAATCAAAATATTCCATGGTAATCGGCTTCAGCTTTGGCGGTAGGGCGCCGGATTAGAGTAAGTAATTGTAGACGCATTAGTGTTACGAAAGGCTCGCGATGGATTGCCGAAAATAGTTGCCAGTGTTAATATGGCTACGGTAATCGTTTCATATCAGGCGGGTCATATGATTGTTTTCCACCCGACGTAGTATAAAAAGAATTAATGGACTAGGAGGTATGCTGAGCTTTTTCCGTAGTTACTCGCGACATTATGCACTTTAACACTTACACCCCTGTAGCATAACGCTAACGTCTCGTCTCTCGACTATTATATTATTAATTACTTAATAAAATGACTGATTGTCTTGACGTCAAGCCACTTGACTGTCATCGATCCTCATATACGAATATTTAAAGAGTGAACATATATTTAAAGAGAGGTAGGGCAATGTTGTTACAAGCTGCTGAACGGGGAACTACCTCCACACCACAGGATACCGCCGCAAAATAACAATGCCTTTGAGGATTGTTGTGTTCTTGCGAGTGAGTGAGGTCAACAGGAAGGAAGGAGTTGCTTTATTGATAGCAGGGTTGGCAATGCGCAAGTGTTATTATAATAATGCATATAGATGCGCAAATATTTCATGTTGCAAGCGTTTATATGTCTACTGTTACCGCTTCATATCAAGCGGGCAATATGCTTTTTGTCACCCGCCTCAGTATAAAAAAAATACAACTTACTGCTGTCAGTGTCCGGCATTGTAATACTGTGCATTTCAGAATCTCTGAGGAAGAGATAGTCGGCTCTGAACCCAGTACCATCCAGTCTGTCGTTTGACTTGAACGTGACCCGAAGAAAATTTTTATCTGAAGTTACTTGAAGCTCTTTGTACTGTCCACAGTACCTCGGACTCTGTGTGTCTATCATTTGGCTGGAAAATCTGACGTAGTCACTAGCAGACACTGCTTCACAACTGCAACAAGTTAAATTTATTAAAAAAACTAGTTGTGTTTGCGGCTCGTCTATTATTTGTAACATTGGCCGATGGAGTGACAGAGAGATAGATGCGTCACAAGCCGAAGGCTTAGGCCGATCGTGCCTATCTATCGCTTGTTCCGCACTCTCGCTTGCACGCTCGGCTCAGGCGGAACGTGACAATGAGTCATGCTTTTACCTGCGTGCAGCCGGCGTTCATTGATTTTTAAGACCTTATCACGTCACAAATGTATAAAAGAGGAAGTTATCATTCATTCATTGTGAACTAACCGTGCAAACAAAATTGTGGAAAATAGCTAGTACATGTTTTTTGTCATAAAACATTTCAGAAAACCATTTTATACGTCATACAGAAAAGATTACCCCAAGTTTACATGTAAATAACATAACGGCGAGGAAATACATCGCCATTGACAGTGACAAATGCCCAAGATGTTGTGGGATATAACGCGAATATAAAAAAAAAGTGTTACATAAGGGAGAAAACGATTCCAATGTCAGTCTTCTACGAGCGAGTATTAGGAAACCTACGCAGCTATTTTTTTTTTTTAATAATGTCTATTTCTTTTTAGAGAAAAAGCAAATGGACGTAAAAAACTATGAACTTTTTTACTTTTATAATTTACTACCATGAGCTCGCGATTTTGTACGCGAGTATCCTGGTATCCCTTAGGAATTTTCAAAAATCCTTTCTTAGCGGATACCTATTCCCTAAGAACAGATTTTCGAAAATTTGTCGTAAAACCATCGTATACTTGTGTGGCAAATTAACCCGATCCATCCAGTGGTGTGAGCTGTGCTATTAGTTCTGTGTTGTTAGTTCAATCATTAATGGTTCCCTTTTTTAGATACAGAGTAGGAAGACTATTGTGTGACTATTGTGTATACAAATATAATACAGACAAAACCAATTTAAGTTTGATCAATTGTAGGTACATTTATTTGTAGGGAAATACAACTTTCCAGGAATATATCAAGGTTTCTGAACGAGTTTTTCAAAAGTATAACGTTCAAATGTATAGTTATAGGCGAATGTTATTGCTTTAGGATAAGGGCTTGATTTGATTGTATAAATAAATGTACAGTACGTACTCATGCAGTGCAACATAAGGCACCGAACTAAGTTAATATGAAGTGAAGAAGTTAGGAATCATCCGGGTGTGGTGGACACAACAACAAGATTTAGTTATTTAGATGCCGAGTTCAGATTAGAAAATATTTAGCCTAACTTCTAATGTTAGGCTTATCTTCGTAAAAACTATTGTCAGTCGGACAATGAAATAAAATATTAATCTTTATATATATTCTTTATTCCATATAAATTATACAGTATAGGTAGTATATATTATTATAATCTCTTTAAGAGGCCTCTTCCAGCCATTGCTGTAGAATGATTTGTAAAATAACGGATAGCAAAGTATATATATGCAAATTACTAGCGTATATACTGCTACATAAACTAAACAACATATCTATATGCTATAGGCTATGTTATGATCGATAAATAATGGTCTTTCAGATTTTTTTAAAGCAAGTGACAGAAGGGATCTAGGGGATAAGAATTATAGAAGAAAATAGTACATGCTATTACTTTCACTATTGCTATAGCTTTCGATTTTACACACTTATTATTACATATCTCAGTCTCAGATTTCTAAAGCTTTCGACGTCATACATAACATTTGAGGCAACAGAACGGAATCAAGGCTATTCATAAAATAACGAACATCTAAAACCGAAATTAAGTAAAAGAAATAATGAAAGTAAGTGCATTAGGCAGTTGAGATGCGGGAACGTAACGAGTAATATCCTTAGTATTACACGTGCCCATAGGTTGCTTCCATTAGGCTACAGTAAGCTTGTTTTCAACCAGTAGTAACAATGAGAAGACTAAGCAAAAATACTTACGGTGAAACTCCTTCCACATCAAAATAAGTAAAATGTAAGTGTACTCTCTCGTTCTCATTTCCATAAAAGAAGAAGTTGCATTCCGTATCTCTTGGATAGAGTCCAGGGTAGTTCGGTGACGTCACTACTCCTCTCGTTCTTTCACTGCTATTAAATACAAAGGCACATGGAAATTCTAAAAGCAGGCTTCCTGATGTGATCCCATAATCTGGAAAGAAAGTAAGGGGCTATAAAAATAAATTAAATCAGCCTTTTAATGGGCTGCTGGAAAATCACAGAAATCCATTAAAGATATTATACGGTTTATGGGAAAATCGTGTTGTTGCTAATTAAATTGTGATACCACTACCTGTCACGTACATAAGTTTCCAGAAATAATAATAATGTTCGAATTTTTAGATGACACATACAAAATCTTAATTTTAGACGGAACTACAGATCCGGAGGGGGAATTTAGCTACATTTATCTCAAAATTGAATATTATAATAAAACTGTTTGGCTATTGTATTTTTGCGAAATGTGTAGGTCGTCTCCATTCGCGCAGCTTATATATGTCAGTGGTTAGTTAAATAATTCAGCTGTTATTTTGTGGAAGTCAAATTTGAAGGAAGAACCTAAAATTTAAATTGCCTGTAAATTTCATCTGAAATTTAAACTTTCATGTACAACCTGTTTCAATAGCATTTTTAAGCCTTTTTTTATTCAACCAAAGTGGCAAACAAGCAAACGACCCGCCTAATGATAAGCAGTCATCGCAGCCTATGGACGATCGCTATACCAGAAGTATCACTCACGCATTGCCGACCGTGTAAAAACCTCTTCACGTCTTTCTTGAAAAACCTCTTTGCTGCCTACATTTAAAAATCTTTTCAATAAAAACATACGACATTCACGTCTTAGTAAGTATATATAGAAAGCTGGCTGTTTCTTATAATCGCACGCCATAATATCATTCATATTAAGGATTCATCATTTACTATTAATAAATAAGATAGCTAATGATGATCATGAATGTTAGACCTAAACCTGAGAAATATGTGAAGTCAATAAATGTCATGATAATTGAAATTATATCATTACTCTTTGTGTTTGCCCCATCGGCCGTCCGATGTTCGCGCTATGTGGCCCGGCCATTGTCACTTCAGCTTGCTAATCCGCTCGGCTATGTCAGTGAACTTAGTTCGTCTACGGATCTCCGTAGACGATCCGGATTTTCGTAGTATCATTAAACTGATCTAGATGAAATTTTAAAGTGACGATTAAATAACGCTTAGCTTCATTATAGACTAACTAGATACTACAACGTGACTTTATCGGGAAATTGGTCCCGATAAAAAAATAATTGATATTCGTTATAACTTCTCTCAGTATTTAGAGTTATTGTTTTGAATTACTTACATTGCGGCTTTAATTGCAGATTTAATTTGATAAAAACATTACACGGAACATATTTAAAAGTCATGCGTTTACTTCAATATTGCAAAGTTTTTTATACTACGTTGGGTGGCAGATAAGCATACGGTCCGCCCGATGTAAAGTGGGAAGCTTAGCCCTATAAACGCTTGCAACATGGAATATCGTTCACGCGCCGCAACGATCGCTGCCAATGCCAAAGTAACTCCTGCCAAAGTAACTCCTTCCTTCCAGCCCCCTTACCGCCAACTCTTATTGCGATTCAATAACTGAATAGAATGCTTATTCATACCAATGAATAAGCGACTCTATTGAATTTGAAATAGAGTCGCTTATTCATTGGTATAAATAAGCATTCTATTATATTTCTAGAATGCTTATTCATACCAATGAATAACCGACTCTATTCCATTTGAAATAGAGTCGCTTATTCATTGGTATAAATAAGCATTCTATTCAGTTATTGAATCGCAATAAGAGATGGTGGTAAGGGGGCTGGTCACTGATTTGCAGGAACGTAACAACCCTCTAGGAAATTGTTATTTGGCTCTGGTCTTCTGTGAGACGGGGATCCTTTCCTAGTCTAATGGCTTACTATGCTTCGTGCTCTACCTCTCTTTTGCCACAGCCACGTAATCAATCAGCAAGATAAACCACGCGTAGATGAGGTTACTATAGCTCAAAGTTGGTGATAATGACTCACTTATGCCCCGAAAAATTCCCATTTATGTCAAAAATATACTTTCGTTTACGTTAAAATGTTTTAAAAGAATGCTATTTAGAAAATGTGAGGCTATAAAACTAATGAATTAAAGCCATCCATTAGATGTAATTGCAGATTTTATTCAAGTAAATTTCTTTGTAACGCGAAAGGATCTCATCCTAAGTTGTTAATCTCAGTACTAATTTTGACGAGCATCATTGTTAAGACGAAATTGAAAGGATTCGAAGAAATAGACATTCGGGCGTCTTACAAAGAAAATTGGGAACGTAAAGCCAAGAATTCGGAGATAGAAGGTATGTTTTAATAAACCAGGTACGCAGGGCAATAAATCGTATTTACATTTCCGCTTAAGTAAATTGAACGGAAAGATTGATCTATGAATCGAATGAAGCAAATTCTTTCTTGGAATGCGATTGTATTTTTGGTTTTATTTGAGGGAAATAGAAGAGGTTATTTAGTGTTTGGTTTGTATTTAATAAGGAGCTCGATGACATCGCTTCGCGTGAGCGATATGGCTACGGTAACCGCTTCACATCACGCGGTTGTATGCCATCTGACATAATTTAAAAATAAACAATTATACGTGAGGTAAGATACAAGATGTAATAGATGATATAAAATATAAACTAAAGTAATCCCTACGAATATTATAAATGTTAAAGTGAGTTTGTTTGTTACGCTTTCACGCCGAAACTACTCAACCGATCGTCATGAAACTTTGTATACATATTCTCTAAAAGGACATAGGATACTTTTTCTTAAAAAAAAGTTAACGCGTTCAAAGTCGAGGGTGGAAGCTAGTACTAAATAAAAGTAAATAATGTGTTCAGACCAACTGGTCTTGGTGTTATTGCAGTATATTGCAGCATTAGAGGCCTTGAGCAGGCAACTGCCTGCTCAAGGCCTCTTTTTGTAGTCGCACCGCTCACCATAGGCAGGGAATTCATCCTCACGCATTGATACCAAAATGACTGCGTACCGTGCGGTTTTCTACCTCGACCTCTCAGGCTGTAGAATGAACTCCATGCTAAGGTTTTCGCATGGGCTTAGAGTATGGGGTTTTCCAAGAAAGACGTAAAGGGATTTTTACAGGGTCTACAAAGCGTGAATGATGTCTCTGGTGGCGAGGGCGTCAATAGGCTGCGATGACTGCTTACCATACGCTTGTTTGCCACAAAAATAATTATCTCAGAATGGCAGCGCTTCTCCCGTCCCCGCACGCGATGTTCCAAAGTTTTTACTTAGCGTAATAAACTATTTGATCCTTCATCTATCCAGGATTTTGGATGTAGAGCATAGATTCGAAACTACAACGCCAAACTATATCCCCGATTTTGATATCATTTGATTTTTTGGATTGCCCCCGTATGCACGTATGGAAGCAAGTTTAAACATCGGACGCGCAACATGCGCCACCATAGCGATTTTTTTTTTTTTGAAATCCCGAATTGATATCGGTAATCCAAACTTTACATTACTACTTTTTGATGTTCTACACGAAGTAAGAATTTCGAAATTTTGAGTTTCATGGCAACGGACGGACAGACAGAACGACTTTTTTTTCGGAAAACCAAGGTCACTTTACATTACTACTTTTTGATGCTCTACATGAATCCGAAGTCAGAATTTCAAAATTTTGAGTTTCATGGTAACGGACAGATAGAACGACCGGACGATTTTAAAAGCTCAATAAATTTCGCTGAAAACGTATTCACGTCGAAAATATGATATGACCTAAAATGTAAACTAAAGTAAAACGTGATCCTCATTTTTATTAAAATGTATAATTATTGTATATTTTTACGCACAGCCTCGGTCAGACTTTTAAGTAAAATATCAGTCGTGCAAAATGAGACATTGCGGGTTGGTAAAAGCACACTACTCCCCAGGAGGATAGTGCCGACCCCAGATGCGCGTATTTCCATCCTTATTTCATTTCTGTAATCTTGATATATCTTTTAGAGAATAAATGTATTTACGTATATATTGCTATTTTTCACAATATCTATGTAATGGAAAATAAAAAGCTGATTTCTTTTTCTTGTATTTTCAAGTATATTAAGACGCAAAATCTATGTGTAAAAAGTGTAAATTTGAGATATTAAATCTGTAAAACTTTATAAAGAAATTATATGTATTTAACGCAATAACGTATTATAAATAAACGATCTTATGAATCGATTTATACAACTTTGTTTGCGCGATTAGTTCACAATGAATGATAACTTTCTGTTATATAGCGGTTGGATGCGGAAAGCGGAGGATCGCATATGGTGGAAAGCATTGGGAAAGGCCTATATCCAACAGTGGGTAGATACAGGCTAATGATGATTATGACATTTTTTTTGATGTGATAACGTCTTATAAATAGATGAACGCCGGCAGCTCGCAAGAAAACGCATGACTCATTGTCACGTTCAGCCTGAGCCGAGCGTGCAAGCGAGAGCGCGGAACAAGCGATAGAGAGGCACGATCGGCCTAAGCGTTCGGCTTGTGACGCATCTATCTCTCTTCCACTCCTTCAGCCGATGTTTTCTTATGAGATTATCACGTAAATTTATCGTCCGTAAACCGACTTCACAGACAACCAATTTTTACAATTTTGATTTAAACTCTCCTATGTTATACCTACTTATAAACAATAGCAGTTTGTTTAAACTAAAATTTAGTTTCTCTTATTGTCGAAAGGTTCAAAGGTAGTATGTTCATTATTCACTAATCCAGAAATATATTTATTTATTAAACTTTTTTCAAAATCGGATGAACATACAATCAATTTTACAATCGTAAGAAGGTATCTAATAGCGCAATATCCACATAATTAATTTTACCATATCAACATACATTAAATTCGCCTTTGTATATGAAGCTGTGTGCAATAAAGTTTATATAAATAAATAAATACACACATGAAAAAAAAAATATAAGTCGATAAGTATCACATAGACATGCTTACATATGTAATAAAAAATATATTTAAACAAAAATGCGCGTTAAATCTATTATGTAAAAAACCTTACCAACTTTGATAGCTTTGATAGATAAAAAATATAAGCAACAGTATCTCGAAATAAGAATTTGATTAAAAGGAGCGCATTATGTCATATGAATGTCAACCTTAATAATTGGTAATTTTCGGAAGCATAGACCCTTGTCAACAACAGCTTACATAATAACATGTTTACATACGTCAGCGTCAACTTCGTAGGTATAGAAATAACCTGACTCGAAATACCACTCACCTTCAACAAAAGAATAAGATATCTTAAATCCTCTACTATGTCTCGACGAATATATTCCACGAAACTCAATCGATAGCTTTGGTCCGTTCGACATTATTGGCTTCGATACATCGTTCCCACAAAAAGAAGCCATCTTTTCAAGTCGTCCGTCTACATACAAAAATACGTCTAGCGAATCCAGGCTTTCACAACTGGAATAAAACGGATCTGTTTACTGAATGAAATAAATAAATATTTCCGGACAATTTACACAGCGCCATCTAGTCCCAAATTAAGCACAAAGCTTGTGTTATGGGTACTAGACAACTGATAAAAGTACTTAAATATATATTTTTTGTAAATACATACTTATAATACATAGAAAACACCCAGACCAAGACAAACAGACATGTTCATGCACACAATTTTTTTGCCTTGTGCGGGGATCGAACCCGCGAGCTCGGAGTCAAAGTGACCATTGCTAACCATTCGACCACCGAGCTCATCTCATTTGTATTGCATTTGTAAAATGAGTACAATAACTTTTAAACTTTCGCATCGCTCGATTAAAACGACAATAACCACAGGACTTATTGCGAACATACATGTAAGGTATTTTTACAACACGGAGGTAGACGAAGATTCATCGATCTCAACAACGGAGGCAGAGTGACACCGACCGTGGTCATAGGCAATGACGACGCAGCGGTCAGTCCACCTGTGACCACGGTCGGTGCAACCTGTTTGAAACGTTAGGCAATTACAAAGGCAAATAATATAAAATACCTTACATATATGTTCGCAATAAATCCCATGGTCATTATCATTTTAGTACACTACTAGTATGTAAATCAAAAAAGTAAAAATAATTAACCAATATTACTTCAATCTTGATTCCTATTGTGTTATGGGTATTGTCCTTGTACCCTTAACTAACATGGTGCCTATTTGATATAACAAATATCGTGCATTTGCATATGTATATATCTTATAAAATAAAGATTGTATCATGGCTTGATTTTTTTTAATTATTTTTATTCGTTTATACAAATAAAAACAATATGAAATTATTATTTATGCCATTTTTTATTTATTTATGTAACATATAGTCAACTTAATAGGTCAACAGAAATCAAACAAAAAATGCTAAAAAGGAACTAAATATATGAATAATTTTGTCATCAAGAAAAAGCTCCCATGATTCACTGTAATGGTGAAAGATTATTTTTGTTAAAACTTATCCTAAAGGCACAAAAACTATGCAGCAGTGCGTGCTGCGTTTCTACTTGCTTCTATCGCATGCACTTAAGTACCTAGCCGTGCCGCGCCGGTAGCTAACACAAACGCATATAAACAAAAACCAGTCAAGTGCGAGTCGAACTCGCGCACGAAAGCGTAACTCTTCGTGCGCGAGTTCGACTCCCACTTGCACTCGCACTACCATTATAACGCAAAATACGGCAAAACATCACGTTTGTTGTATGGGAGCCCCCCTTGAATATTTGTTTTATTTTAATTTAATTATTTATTTTTAAAGTGAATATATAACTAAATATTCTGTGAATATTTCAAGCGTTTACCTGTTACCGTTATCAATATCGAGCAAAAACGAGCAAAAAAAATCACGTTTGTTGTATGAGAGCCCCCTTAAATATTTATTTTATTCTGTTCTTAGTATTTGTTGTTATAGAGGCAACAGAAATACATTATCTGTAAAAAAATCAACAGTCTAACTATCAGGTTCATGAGATACAGCCTGGTGACAGACGGACGGACAGCGGAGCCTCAGTAATAGGGTCCCGTTTTACCCTTTGGGTACGGAATCCTAAAAATACACGACTGGGACAAAATTTACACCTGTATGTTAATTAAGGGTTAAATAACCAAGCTCTGTATTGAATTGACAACGGTTTCATACACAATTGGTTTGTACGTGTACGGTCTGCCAAAAAAGTTGTCTATCAATTTCGACAATACTAACTAACAAACGTAAATGTTGCTAAACATGATCTTCTATTATTTTGAAAGCAAAAATGGAATTAATTTAAAAAGTAAAACGAATGTTAAAGGTATCACTTATTTAGCCGGACATTGTCATACTTGAACTCCAAGACGCTTCTTCACGCTTCGCTTGAAGACTTGTATAAGCAATTCAAGCCTTTATTGTTTATTATTTATGCTCTAAGATTCTGTGTTATGTTAGATACGCTTACCTGATCATAAGCAGCTCTTGTGCAGCTGAGCGTACCTTTAATATTTGAGAAATTGTATTCGAAATCTTTGATATAATAATTTCATACAGCCAATAAAGAATAGGCAGCCGTATTTTAATTTAATAAATACAAATAAATGAGCTCGACTGTATTCTTGTTGACAAATACTTCCAGGCGGTGAAATCAAATTTAATTTCCACAGATAGGAATGTTGAAATAACATTATTGTTCACGAATTCTTAGAATTTCGGGCTCTTTAGCATCAAACAGAGTATAGTGAATGACAAAACGTTGTCAAATAAAGTTGTTAAATTATAGACGTTCTATAAATACAGTGTGGATAGTTGCCTACGCAAATATTATTTGGATTATTTGGTATTTCACTATCAGGGAGTCAATTTAGAAATGAAACTACATGAAGTTTTGACTGAAAGTCTCCTTGTTGTTGCTGATTTTCTTAGGCGGTGATGATTGCATTCCAATGTGACTCACATGGTCGTTTGCCCCCTCTCATACAAAAAAAATGTTTTTTTTTTTGTAGGTAGCGTCTACTAGAAAACAAATGTTAACATTTCACATTTATTGCTATAATTAAACAATAAATTAAGCATTGATCATTGGAAAAGTCCTTATAAATCGAAATCGATCGAATCGAATGAAATTTGTATCTGAAAAATTCCGAACTTTGACAAAAAATTCTAATTTTCACTTGTCCTAGAACAACAATATTTAATTCTGCACTGTCAATAATTTAATTCTTAACAATTTGACACTCTGTTTGTTTAAATAAAATAAAAATAAATATTATATAAAAGGATTTATTTGGACTTATCCCTTTATGAGATCTCTTCCAGCCAACCTTAAAGTATCTGAAAGAACATTGCGTATAGGGCAGCAAAAAGCATATGTCGCGCTTGATTATTATTTTATGAACTATTATTGTTTTTTACAACTCTTAACCGACTGCATTTTTTCGCATTAGGATTGAAAGTTAAAAATTGTCTTTTACATATAAGTTTAATTATTTTCGAAACTAGTAAAGACATAATTTACTACTTTTGTTTCTAGGCTCTCAATTTTAAATTATTTGTTATTTTCAACATCAACGCTTTAAAACTTACTTTATATTTTTATGGACTTACTCGATTATATTCTCCGTCACTTTTGGCAGGCTAAAGTCTTCAAAGACAAGCTTGACCCTTTCTCTACCCCTCGCCAGAAAGTCATAGTGACACTGCGTTTTCTGCGGATAAGGGGCGGGATACAAGGGTGATGTCAATTTGCCGCTCTTGCTCTTATCACTCCTGAATACTTGATGACAGGAGGACGCTGAAAAAGGATGTCATTTTAGTTGTGTATTTACTTTTTCGTTCATATATGTAACAAACCGACACCGGATAATTCAATTGATATAATAATGTTGTCTTTTTTATGGGAAACATCAAATGCAGCGAGTCATTCAGTTATTAGATTCGATGCTCTCCGCTCTGACTATGGATACCAAAGCCTAATAATAACCTAAAAATAACTAATGAATGAAATCAAATAGGTACATTGTTTTTCAATCGCGATTCGGTCGACTTTCATTCTGAGATCGTAATATAATTACAAGAATTCGTCTTCTGTTCGAAACGTCAGGCAATAATAAAGATATGTAAAATACCTTTATACAAAGAGACATGGGGGCCTTCAAGAACAGAATCAATATTTCCCTTAAAAGGCTGGCAATGGATCGGCGACCCCTTGGTGTTGCTGATTTCTATGGATGTGGTGATGGCTTTACATCAGGTGACCCACATGATCGCTTGCCCCCACTCTCATAAAAAAGAACCTTATATACATGATCGCGTTAATTTCCGTGGTTATTATCATTTTAATCATGCAACGCGAAAGTTTAAAAGTGTTCGACATTACTTGTGTATTTGTATTTGTTTTTTTACACTACGTCGGGTGGCAGACCAGCATACCTAGCAGCCTGATGTGAAGCGGTTGCCGTAGCCATATTAACGCTCGCAACATAAAATATCACTCGTGCCCCCGCTGCCAACGCAGCATCTCCTTCCTTTCAGGTGACGTCACTCACTCGCAGGAACTTGGCTGCAGCCAAATAACAATTCCTTTGAGGGTTGTTGTGTTCTGCAGTATTCTGTGAAATGGAGATACATTCCCCAGTCGGGTAGTTTACAATTACGCTCCCTATTTCTCCTTTCGCCAGAGTTTCGTTTGTCAGCCAGCAGGGTGCACCGCATGCAGTGAAATTGGCTTTGGTTCAAAGATGTTGATAAACCACTTACACCCCAAAATTACGATAAAATTAACCATTGATCTAACAAAAGTTATCGTTACGAGACACCTATATAATAATATTTTATCGTCACAGATACTGCAGGTAACACCAAAATTTTATACTCCCAAACTCACAAATTTTACACTCTCAAATATTAAATTCTGAACATCTATAAAACGAGATGTTCATAATAAAATAAAAATTATTATACGTTGAACTTTACTTCCTTGAGTTTATATGAATAAGTTATGGATGTTATTTAATGTTTAATGTTCTAATTCTCGTCTATCTATAAAAATGGAGCCCCTCCCCCTCAATTTGTATCCCCCCTCATATGAAGGTATTTTTATATGTACCATAGATTTCTTAGTCTAAATATATTAAGGGCCTGCGTGAAAATGACGCAGGTAATTTTCAACTGAATAAAGAAAAAAAAATTTTTTGTATCACTAAAGTGGCAAACAAGCTTACGCCCCGTCTGATGGAAAGCAGCTACCGCAGTCTATGAACGCATGTAACGCCAGGGGCATCACACTCGCGTTGCCGACAAGACACAATAAACAAATAATCAAAACTTTAAACAAATGTTCAATACACAATAAACAAAATCGAGGATAATAGAAAAATACTTGATTTATATATATAAGTAAATAAAAATTTGTTACGGCTGAAAATTTGTTCCTCGTTAGTCTATAATAATATAGTTATAGTAGATGACGGTGTAAGAACACCCAAAAAAAAATATGTCAATAACGCTATATACATTATTTCTTAAAAAAAAAAAAAAGTTTTAGTTAAATTTTATTTAATGTTACACACGTTACTATATTTAATGTTACGTTACTATATTAGTCGAAAATTAAACTAATCTTGATTAATAATAGATATACACATTGTTTTGTAAGCTTACCTATGCTTATTTGTGTCGCTGTAAAATGTAGAAATGAGGGATTTCGCGAAATCTCTAGGGATACCGAAATCACGATAAATGACAAATATTCTTGTTTAATACGTCTTCTTACTGGACATTATTAATGATAAGACATAGTTGGATTAGGTTAGGTTAGACTTGCGACAATCAAAAGCCGAGCGATGCTCGACTTTTTTCGAGAGGGAGGTGTACCTACACCATTTCTAAAAGAAATCTTGCTTTGCTTTAAATGGACACAAGCCTAAGCTAAGCTAACCTAACTATGTCGAATTGGCAACCTTATCGAATTTTTTTATTACGTCTGTAATTGGGTAGCGTTTTGTTACATTCAATGATGAAGCACTTCTGGCATATTCGAAGGGACTGCTACAGTAAACGATCTATTTCCTCGTTTCGCTAAACTAGTACAGGGGTTTGGCATATGACTAAACATTTTCAGTACGAAGACGTAATAAACAAATATATTCGTCATACATTTTTCGTGGTATTCCTAGAGATGTCGCGAAATCCCTCATTTGCTCATATTACTGCGACATATGCATAGAGAACACCCGGATTAAAATAAACACAACTGTTTAGTAGGTGCGGGAATCGAACTACCCTTTGGTGTTAAAGTTATCATTGCTAGTCATTCGACCAGCAGCTTATTGATATTAAAAGGGTGATCTTAAAAGTAAAACAAATAAAGTACACAACAAGTTTCCCCCGCAGATGTATACGACACAGAATAATATTATTTCGGTGACATCCTCTTAACTAAATCCGAAAATCTGTCGGTCTGTGAATATTAAATTGAGATATTATTCTAAGTAAAATTTAAAGATATATAGTACTGCCATAACTTACTTGCAGCACTCACAGCGGGGCCTAATCCGGATATTGGATCCATGGTGCTTGATTTTTTAATATCTGGCTCTGCGGAGGAGAAAATCGATTTAAATATGAAGTATATTATCTTCGATATTAATAAATAACTTAACAGAACGTAATCATTTTCTAAATTTACTTATTGATTTGGGATTAGCTTAGCAACATTACAATTATATATTGAACTAAGTTGAAAGAGAAGAAGATCTAGACCAATATGAATTATTTAAAAAAAAATTGGATTATTGCATAACTTCTCAGATCATTCAAATTTTGAGAACAATATTTATTATTGGAACCCACATTATCCACGTATATACAATATATTATTTGTCGACCAATTTTATTAGCAATGTACATTGCGAATCAACTTTTTGGGAAGGAAAGATCCTCGGCAAAATTCTTGGATCTAAAAAGCAAGAACACGGTAGAAATGGTGGAAAAAATAGTAGTTGCGCCAAAAATAAAATCGTAGATGGATACAAAGAAACAAGTCTTCGCTATTTCGACCACTTCCAACAGCATTTAGGTAGCTGCTTAAAGATAATTTAATCCCGTCCTCCTTCTAGATACAGGTGGAAACATGAAGTTTTCAAGGATCTTGACGTTCTCTGAACAAATCTTCAAAATCGTGCAAGAAGATAGAAACAGTTGGCATTTTTTGTCGGTGTCGTGAGTCAAGACCCACTGTAGAAAACAGTGTTTTTTCAGTAAATAAAATACAGCCTATATACATAGCGTTTTGAGGAAAAAAATATTTTCATGTGGAGGCTAATTCAAACATTTTCAATAGTACAGATTTTAATAATTTAAAATAAATGTCTATAATGTGCCATCCAAGACAATACTTATTGATTCAATGTTGCTAACAAATACTACGACTTGTCATTTGTCATTCGAGCTCCTCTTTGTTTTTGTCGAAAGCTTTCAAAAGCTAATAATAAGACGGATTAATTGTAATTTTCTTGTCATTTTCATGAATTAGATGTCTTGATAAATCGAACTGAAATTGGTTCCCGTTTCATCCACGCTTCTAAGAAATTTTGGACCGTAGAATTGATTGAATACACAAAGTACTCTGAAAATCCATTTGATTTATTAAGGAGCATCAGCACTTTTAGCGCTCCAAATAAGTTTACGGAATATCTGTAAATTCATGATTCGTATTAGTTTTATGTTTAAATTTTCGTCTGATGATAAATCACTTTTCAAGTAAATTGCTCATAATAGTATTTGAACACTTAATTGAATTTACATATAATAGTTGCAATATGCATGTATAAAAAATCCATATTATATAAAATATAATTTTAGTTAGATGTTTAATTTACAAAAATTGAAAAAATGATCTATGAGTACAACAAATTTTTTATTAATTTTAAATGTTTTCATTTAAAATTAAACGATTTGTTATACTCATAGAACATTTTTTAATAATAAAGAATATTGTAGAGGTTTAATTTCGGACTGAACTATAATATCAAAATAAATGTAAAATTATAATGTCATATGGACGGTACCACAGTACCAAAAATCTAACAAGAGCAAAAGGCATCACTAATGCAGTTACTAATGAATCTGTCACAGGTTAAAAAGTCACTTAAGCTCTGTGACAAAATATTCCTTTTCTCTTTCTCTCTCTCCAACTATAAAAAAAATGTGTATTGCATTGACTAGGATTCTATTACTAGATCATTTTACCGCGTTGCATTCGAGCTATAAGTATATAATATATTATTTTAAGAAGTTTTTTCTAACATTGAAAAAGACCTCAATTATTCAATCACTATGTATATTTTATTTGTAACGTACTATTAGTTTGTTACTAAAATATTTTATTGACTCTTGATTTCGCAAGTTAATATTTAATTTCCACACTTTTAGCGCAACTTCTAATGTCACATCTTTTAAAAATGCTTACTAAACCTGTGCTAGAATTGTCATCCATTTGAAACTGGTAACTCGCTTTGAACCCTTGTCCTGGTGTATTCGAGTTGGCCGTAAATTGTACTAATAGATCTGATCCAGTCGATAGAATTTCATAACCTGATAAAAAGATAAAAAAATTAAAACATTAAATAACATTCATTAAAAGTATAAAGTTTGTATGCAATCTCATTTGAATCTTACCTACAATTTCATTGCATAGCATCGCTAGAACTGGAGCTGTCGATAATCTACCATCGAAGACTTTTATTATATCAGCTCGATTGAGGCAACTGAAAACAAAAACTAGATAAACAACAAATGCAAATTTTCTATCTACATGAACATGTTCAAGAATATTACCTTTCATCGCCCTTCTGAAGAAATGACTCTTCAAATACTAATTTAATTCGTTCGTGTTGCCTGAAACAATATGCTTATTATATTATTGATTCAAATAATGTATTTTGAGTATGATTCTGAGAAACTAATTTAGTATTCCAGCTTGATATTTCCATTTTATATGGAATTTTCTACCGTTGATAAATAAACTAATTTATTTTGTCAGATGTTATTACATGAATTCTAATCAGTTCGTCATAAATAGACTTTAGTAATTGAAAGTAACAACAAATTATTTGATAACAACAATTGAAAACAAACATCAATTAATGAAGTATACAATTAAAATGTAATATTTAAAGATTTGGAAGTGAATTTGTTATTGAAAGAGAAAAATAAAACTTAGCATAAAATTGTGGATACCTCCATAAAATCTGAGATAACATCGCATATCAAAGAAATAGATGATTAATTTCTGACTCGTTATAAAAACATAAATAAAGATTAAAAGAAAAATAGTCAGAAGAAGATACTATAATAGCAATTTGAATGTATCTATTAACCAAGTAATACTAGCTAAGCCAGATGAGTTCGATGATATTTATAATCATTAAGAAGTAGTTAGTTGCATAATTTCAACTTTTTAACGGACGGGGTCTCACCACACATTCCTACAACTGTGTCTCCTGTGTAGCCAAGATAAACAGCGGCGACCACCAAAAAGGCAATGAACAATGTAGTCCACTGCTGCAGCAGTCCCGGTGGTAAAACTACGGATGCCTTGGAACTCACAATTGAAAGAACAGATACAAGTTGCGTCCTTTGGTAGAAGTTTCCCACCTTTCCTGCCATTCAGGCAGCAATATTTCTCATTAATAGAGTCACTATCAGTCATTGTTAGAAAATCATGGACCATGTTTTAGATGCCATTGTACATTAAAGTACGGTGTGGTCGCTATAAGACTACTGGTAATACGGGTACCTGCTAGCACGCGTGCTTACAGTTCTATATGATTTACATAAGAATGTCAGATCAAGGCACTGGCTTTGAAGCAATTTACGACGTGCTGCACCTATCAGCCCATGCAGGTGAAATATATTTACATACAGTTCACCTGCATGGCACAATCTAAATATGTGACGGTATAAATAATTTTTAACGTTTTGAAAGTAATTAATAGAATTTTTTTTTTGCTATTTCACAAATTTTTATTTTATCGAGCACATGAAGCATGTACATGCTTCATGTGCTCGATAAAATTAAAATTTCTGTCTAAAAGAAAACCCAAGTAACAAAACGAATTTTTATTTGCAACTGATACTCCATTAAAATAAAATCGCGATGAAGCCTGCAAGTTTCCCTAAAGCAAGAGCTGATATGTTTTATGTGGTGCAAAATCGAGACGATTACGATAGCCCTAGTCTGAAAATTAGCCTAGGCTAGTGTTGGCTAGTTTCTCTATGCTAGATCTTGATTAGAATTGATTAATAAGAGACCAACGTTAGCGTAAACAATTAACAGCACCCTGCGGGTAAGGGTAGGCTAAGAAAATCATCAAAACCACAGAGATACGGACCTAACACTGAATCCTGAGGGCAGCCTTGCGTGAGCACCTTTGAAGCAGCATAATGGCGAAGTTTTAATTTAGTTATACCATTTAAAAAGTAAAATTGATTAAGAGAGCAGCTAAGTTTCAGCAATAACATTGGCCACCAAGCATTATTAAAGGCACCCGAGATGTCTAAGAAAATAGCTATGAGATACTTGCTCTCCGAGATTTCAACAAATTTACGCACCGCAAGCGCAGCATCTTAATAACAACGGTAAAACCTTTTTTTGAAATTAAGGGCCGTAATAGTTTAATTTAGACTTATTTTTTATTTGAGGGATTATGGGGTGTAAAGGGCTCACCACAATCTTTAGAACCAAAGCCAACATCACCTGCACGTGGTGCACCCTGCCAACTAGCGAAAGAGGCTGTGACGAAAAAGAGGTAGGGTACAGCGTATTTGTGGGCGACTGGTGAAGTACCTCCAACTCGTAGAATACCGCAGCCAAATAACAATTCTCTTAGGGTTGTTGTGATCCTGTGAGTGAGTGAGGTCGCCAGGAAGGAAGAAGTTGCTGCACTGGCAGCGGGGGTGGCGGCGTGCGAGTGATATTTGAATATGGCGATGGTAATCGCTTCACATCAGGTGGGCCGTATGCTTGTCTGCCACCCGACGTAGTATAAAAAAAAGAAAAAAGAATACATCCAATTAATTTCTACATGTATAAATACTTACAATAATGAAGACTTACCTTGCATGAAAATGATAATTGCACCTAATATTACTAGGGTAACTTGACGGGTACCGAGGACTATAAAGCCTTCCGTGTGCTGGCCTGTTCGGTTGTGAATTAAATACATAGTCACACCACGTATCCGGCACTTGTACGCCGTCTGTTTCAAAATTTTCTGTGGGTCAAAATACAATAAACGTTAGCGTGACTCACATCAAAGTTAATGGCCCTTCCATTTCATACAGGTTTAATTACATCTGTTTCCATGTTTTTTTCATACTATGCCGGGTGGCTGACAAGAATACGACCCGCGTAACATGAAGCAGTGATCTGACTATAGAAGCTTGCTGCTTATATATTAATAAACGGTAATATTCGCACGCCGCCGCCCACAATTTCGCAGCAATATCTTTCTGGTAACTTCATTCCCTCGTAGGTATAGCAATTCTCTTGGTCGTTGGGTCGTTGTGTTCCTGCGAGTGACTGAGGTCACCAGAAAGGAATAGTGACTGAGGTCACCAGAAAGGAATAGTAGCTGCGGTGGCAGCAGCGGGGGTGGCGAGGCGCGACCAATATTTCATGTTGCAAGCGTTAATACGGCTACGTTAACCACTTCACATTAGATGGGCCGTGTGCTTGTTTGTCACCCAACGTAGTATAAAAAAAGGAAAACAACAACCTCTAGGTCACTGGGAACTTGTTATTTGACTGTGGTTTTCTGTGATGTAGAGTGTAGAGTTACTTTCCTAGTCGGGCATCTTAACATTGCGTTGTATCCTATTTCTCACTTTTATGTGGGCTTCAGTAGTTATTCAGCAGGATGCACCGGGTGTAGATGATGTTGATTTAGGCTTACAGATGAGGGCGAGTCACTTACATTCCAAAAATGTCCTGGATTCTTTCTTTAGTCTTATATATTAAATATATACATTCCTATTTTTTTTCTTCCGTAACTTGGGCCAAAGAAGTTTAACTTAGTTACGGCTATATTGCTCTTTTATTTAGATTTCTTGCCATTTGTACCTATATATCTTTTATGCCAAGTTTAAAATGACATCAATAAAACCCACATTCAATCATCTGCATGTAATTCACCTTACTGATTAGCCAAAGAGAATCTGGCGAAAGAGAGGTAGCGCAAATCAAGCCCAAAGGAAGTACATCCAACTCACAAGAGACTGATAGATAACAATAGCCCTTAAGATTGTTGTGTTAAGAGTGTTGTGCTAGTCGTGCTAGAAGCGGTGGTGGTGATAGCATATTAGTAATATTCAATTGTTTTACACTTTTAGATACTGCAGTAAACTTTATATTACATCAGGCAAGCTGTATGCTTACTTGGTATCGAACCAGAGGCCCTACCGGCTGAGCTGAAGCCGTTTCTCATTATTTTTTTTTCGCAAAAATCCAATTTCAGCTTAAATTTATGGTACTTGTGTTTAACTTGTAGAAATCCTGAAGCACTGCCGACTAAGCTGAAGATGTTTGTCAATATCATAAACGTAAGACATATTTTTCGAATCAAAATATTCTATGGTAATCGGCTTCAGCTTCGGCGGTAGGGCCCCTGGTATAAACAAAACATTACGTATAATATATTTGCTTTTTTATAGATCTTATAACTAAAGTGTGGAAAGCTACACCCAGGATCAATTTAGTTAAAAGAAGACACTAATTTACTGCTACTGTCTGCTACCACCGGAATTTACGGCAAGACAGAAACATGCTATATCTAGTGTATCTACAAAAACATTTAGTCTAGCATATTAATGAATTATATCAAAATCATAACTTAAACTTACTTCTATCTATAAATCTATAAGATCCAATGAACCCCGACGAATTAGACACTCTTCTCCCTGTATGTAACTCCAGCACAAGAAGTGGACCATGAGAGTATAAAGCTGGAGGTGCATCAACCCTGCTTCCACAGAGAGCTCGTGACCAAGCAGAATACTGATTGACGCCAGGAGGTCCAGGACCGTGGGTACCGCCTTCAGAGTAGACTTTCAGGTAGTCTCCGTGGGTGCAACTGTAATAGGACAATAAAATTATTTAAAGGTAATTATGGAGTATAAATTATAAAATATAGAATGTACATAATATAAATAAATCAAATCTTAATTGATTTACTGCTGGAATACAAGTCTCCTCTCAATCGAAGCTGTTTAGAGCATACTCCACCACGTTGCCCTACTGTGAGTGTGGCGGAGGCCAGTGATTTGAAGCCCCGCAAAGCCCACTGACATTAGATAAGCCCATTATCTAATGACAACAGCTGGGACCGACGGCTTAACGTATCCTCCGAAGAACGGATGAGTTAGATAAACCCACCTATAAATAGACTACGGTTGACGTTGTTTAACATGCGTGGTTGAATAGACTGACACTCGTAATGATGCCATCGAGCTCCCAGTCTAGATTGCTTGATTGGGGCAGTACCTCTAAGAAAACTACCAGTTAATTATTAACAGGTTCACAGTCCCGAAGCAAGTTGCGATCTTCTTTGTATACGTCCCCATAGTAATAATGACACCTGACGCTCGTGAAGTTTCGTATTAAGTTACGTCATTCTCTTCAATTCTTCATGAAGCACATATGCCTCACAGACGTACCGGTGAAGTCACCCAGGCACTTGTGCCTCATTGGACTGCGAACCTGTTAATACACAGAGGATCTTTATGTTCCTGCGAGTAAGCGAGGTCATTAGTTGTCATAAAATGCTGCGTCAGCCGCGGTAGTTCGTTATATATATTGAATTTATCCATGAACATCGTAGAAGATGTATTTAAGATATTAGTCGAGCACATTCAGTAGTCCATAAATAGCGGTAAAGTAATATAATGATTGTTATATCCTAATTATATCTCATTATTTTAAAAAGGAAAATAATAAATTGAGCGACTAAAAATACTAAATGGGCAGCTAGAATACTAGGTTAGGTTTGGTATGTTTTATATCATCTTTAGTCGCATAGTTAAAACACTGTAAACTAGGCGACTATAATATGTAATATGAATGTATGTATATAAGTAATATCTTATCTTCTTCTAATAATCTAATCTTCTAATGTATAAAATTCTCGTGTCACAATATTAGTTACCATACTGCTCCGAAACGGCTTGACCGATTTTGATAAAATTTTATATGGATATTCAGTAGGTCTGAGATTTTCAGATGTTGTTATCTATTTTTTGTGGCAAAACAACGTTTGCCGGGTCAGCACTAGCTGAACTAATAATATAATAAATTACTAATTTACTAATAATATAATAAATTATTACACGAGCTCGGTGGTCGAATGGTTAGCAATGGCCACTTTGACTCCGAGGTCGCGGGTTCGATTCCCGCACAAGCCAAATATTTGTGTGCATGAACATGTCTGTTTGACTTGGTCTGGGTATTTTCTAGGTATGTATTTAGAAAAAACAATGTATTTAAGTGTAATATCAGTTATCAGTACCCATAGCACAAGCTTTGCGCTTAATTTGGGACTAGATGGCGCTGTGTAAGTTTGTCCAGATATATTTATTTATTTATTAGTAACATATTAGTCACCCAGTCGTACAATTTAGACGCTCGGTCTTTATACCCTTTTAAGGTTATAATATTCGGAGCTGTAATGAGAACATTAAAATTATACACTCATTCAAAAAGAACTTGGTAGTATTTTCCGTTTATGTTATTGGTCGAAACTAATTAACAGAACTCCTTTCAGTCTAATCCAATTTCGCTTCCAGTTTGTTCCTGGGTAAGTGGGAAACGTAAATAAATATAATCAATTAGGATAGAACGTAGAGAGTTGGATTCCGAACAATAAACCGGACGTTTGTTGAAAAACTACTTATTCCATACATAACTACCGAAACTACCTATACAACTTTCGGTAGGTAGTTATATTAGTACAGACAACAGATTGTGTATCGTTAATACATCCAGTACATTACTTACTAGTGAAGTGCTTCCTAGACTCACAATAGTCACACACGGTACAGGATATCAGGCCATTAAGCTTTTTTTTTATACCACGTCGAGTGGTAGATAAGCATACGTCCCGCCTGATGTGAAGCGGTTACCGTAGCCATATTAACGCTCGCAACATAAAATATCACTCGCGCGCCGCCACTCCCGCTGCCAACGCAGCATCTCCTTCCTTTCTGGTGACCTCACTTACTCGCAGGAACACAACAACCCTCAAGGGAATTGTTATTTGGCTGCGGTATTCTGTGAGGTGGAGGTACATTGCCCAGTCGGGTAGCTTACAATTACGCTCTCTACCTCTCTTTTCGCCAGAGCTTCGTTTGTCAGTCAGCAGGGTGCACCGCGTGCAGGTGAAGTTGGTTTTGGTTCAAAGATGTTGATGAACCACTTACACCCCATAAATTTTTAATAGACTACCTAAAATTTTCTTCATATATGTTTGTTTGACAACAAGAATCGTATACTACATATTCTGATTCTTCTTCTAGTGCTAGTAGTATATAATGTTAGTAACAAGTCAGAACAAAACGATTTTTTGAAATAAGTTTGTATTCGTTGCAAATAAATGAAAGATTTTTTTTTTTATAATATTTTTATATATAAAAAATATTACTATTCCCGCGAATTGGCTGTAATAATTAAAAATTTTATATACTGTATTTCGCTTATTAAGCCCTTTAATTTGATTCCCATATCATAGGGGCTAAAGTGAAAGTTAAAAATTGTCATTTTGTGGTGGTCGCCATATTGGATTAAATACGATGGCATTTATGTAATCGTGCATTGTCACAAGGACCAAACAAGTGTGCTACCAGCTCACAACTGTGTGATTTCAGCTCAATCAAATACGAGGAAGTGAGTGAATTTAACTTATTACAGACACCGCAGTAAAACTAAATAAACGATAGTAAATAATATTTCGTACAGTACCACCACTCCCTGTCGCTGTCATGACTCATGACATACGAGTCAACCTCACCTCCTCTCTGGGACTGTATGAACTGTGGGAATCTGTTCTCTGTTTGTAACCAATTTTCGATGATTTGACATTTTCACTATAAGGCTTATGCTGTCTAGTGACACTATCGAAAACAATATCGGCTATTCTGTATAAAAGTCCGTGAACTGGTCAACCCTAGAAAACTGAACACACATATTTTCAGAACAAACATTACAGACAATCGCAATTGTTTATGTAGTATAACAAAATTTTTATTAACTATCTGTTGTTTTTATATGAACGGTGAGCCCTCCTAGGCGTGCAATAAATTTAGTAAAAACAACATTACGTAACAATTTTATTGTGACCAACGTACGAAAGGAAATACTCTATAAAAATATATATAGGTATAATATGTAATTTACCCCACACATTAAGTTTACTGGTACATACGCGATCAATTTAAGAAATAAAATGCAAATAGTACTTAAGTACTGCAATAACCATCTTACCAAATATTTTTAATCAAAGTAAGAGAAAAGAACCGTAAACTGCAAGCGAACTTTTAGCCGGTTCTTCATTTCGTCTTTTAAAACTACTTTCAAAGTGGCACTAATGAAGTTGACTCCTGGTATAATTTAACTTTGTCTTAGAAAGAGGATTTTTCTTCGAAAACTGTATAAGAACTTTTAGAATCTTTTTCTTCTCCAGCCACTTACACGAATTCTAACAAAACTGTATATATAAATAAAATTGAAGATATAAATAAAAGAGAAGAAGATTGTGTTTCTTCTAATATAATATTCGAGATGACTAATTCGATTTTAATGGTATTTTCACTGAAATGCGAAAGAGGTGATAGGACATTAGGCTATAAGGACTATTTTTTATTATATTTATTGAATATTGTTCTTATCTCAGGCATTAAGTATTCATTAAAGTTCATGAAATGCATGTATGTAAAATGAAAAATAGATGTTTAATAAACCACACTGATAAAGCCGTGGGTAAATTTTCATTCAGTGACAGCGACAGACGGTATATGCTGGGTCAAACAGTATAAGTATCTGGTGGGTGAAGAACAGAAAGAAAAAGACCATTGGGAAGAAAATAGAGGTTTCATTGTGCAGCCCTGATAACCCAGGTAGTCATTCTCACTAAAATGTTCAAGCTGATGGTGGTGTCGTGTGTCGCCGCATTTCCAACGTGCAAATGTTAGAAAATTGTCACTAAAAAATACAAGATTGTTAACAAAAGGTACGGACTCTGGGATCTGTACATTGTAATTATTTATTAATAAAAAAGTAAAATAAAAAAAAGGCATGGGCAAGTAGAAGTCTATAATAGTTGTCTTTCATATACGAGTATAATATAGACTCTACATAATATAAAAGACAGGACTATCTCTCAATCCAAATTATTAGTTTCTTCCAAAATATTGATTGTGCTCCGAATAAATTTAAAAGTTTAGATAAAATTGATTTGTGCCATGCACTTAAATTAGTTAAAATCCGTTTACTAGTTCTTCTACATTATTTTACCTTTTACAACTTATCAAACTACTATCCTTTTGTTATCTATGTTGACAAAATTAAATAGAATTTACATCTCTCATATTCGGTAAGTAGGTCCTTATTACCCCCAAATGGGGCTTGTAGGTGACCAATTAGCGCTCTAGGGTAATAATGTAGCTATAAAAGGCTCTAGGGCGGTAAGTAATTTAAAAAAAAACACTTCACTCTTTCAAAAAGTTCGCGTACATCTAACCATCATACTGGCAATAGACATCATGCATTCAGCCCAATGACAAAAGAGGTCGCTTCGCTATTCAGCCTTGTCTTCGTATGAGTATAATAGTCATCAATTTAAATATCGAACGACGAAGCTCAATTTCCTTCTAGAAAAAAAAATAAATAAAAAAAAAGAGATGAAAAAAGGCGGGAATAGAAACTTTTACTTCTAATATTGTTTGTTTTCGGGATTTTTTTATAATTACGTGCTAATTAGGAAAAAAACATGAGTTCTGCAAGTGATGAAGATATAAGCTGCACTCCCGATTCAATGAAAATGGAAGCTGAAGCAGCAATTAACAATATTTTGCCTGAAAGTTCTAAAGAGAGATATTTGAAAACTTACGACGAGTTCATGAAGTGGCGAAAATAAAAACAAGTAAAGTCTTTTATTCTTGTAGTCCCGGTTTTTTTCTACTTACCTCACAATCGAGATGTAAAGCAGAGTAGTTAGCTCGGGTGTAAGCATCAATTGCACCCTCGAACTATAGGCGCCCTCGCTGCGCTCGTGCGCCTAAATATCTCGGGCTGCAATTGATGCCTTACAGCCCTTGGCTACTAATCTACTATTTATAATACGTAAGTGGTTTATGGAAGAAAAGAGACTTAGGGCACAAATATAAATTTCTAGCTTCTTCCTTGAAGTTGGCAACTGCTCTCTTTTGCCACGTAGAGCCCTCTTAATATGGCACAATATCTACATATGATATTAAAAACTATTATATTTGTTCCTGTGTGTTACTACAAAAAAAAGTAGAAGCAGAGTTCAATAAATCTATTTTTATACAGAATAGTCTATTTTAAATTATTAGTCAATATTCATTTCAATCCGTTGAGAAGTTCCGATGGATTGCCCTCTCAGCACAATGTGATTTCGTATGGAAAGGGATCCTGCTTATTTGGTCCTTTTAGACTAACCACACACAATGAAACCGCTGGGCACCCGCTGCTCAATAATATGAAATTTACAGACAATTGGAGAGATTTAATTAAACTCAACAAAACATAATTAATTAAGTGAATAACCGCACAACGATGAAACGAATGGGGTCTGATTAATTATACACATTTAATAGAAATACCCGTGAACTATTTTAGAGTTGACGTCAAAGATGTCAAGTAACAAGAGGCAGATACGTTATTTATCACCACAGACAACACCGTGATGGTTATGAGTTATTATTATCTATGACACAGGTTCAACCTAGTTTAGATAACAGTGCAGAATCTGCATGTTATTTAAAATTTAAAATAGAAAAATATGTTGTAACTTTTATACATCGTCAATTAAGATGTGAAATAAACGATTAGATAATTATACTAATATGCATTGAAGTATATTTCTAAAGTACATGTCAAAAGTAAAGTCAAATGTAGGTTTTTGAGTATTTTTGTTTCGCGATAATTACCGAAATTAACTATGAATTTTTGGGTCTGGAAAAAAAAGTGGCTCTTCACGATCTTTATAGCCAAAGCCAACCTCACTTGCACTTCGTACACCCTCGCGACTAGCGAAACACGCTCTGGCAAAAGATAGGTAGGGCAGCGTAATAACAAGCTGCCCGACTGGAGAAATAGTCCACCTCACAGAACACCGCAGGCAAATAACAATTTCTTTGAGGGTTGTTGTATTCCTGCGAGTAAGTGAAGTCACCAGGAAAGAAGACGTTGCTGCATCGGCGACGGGAGTGGCAGGGCGCAAGCAATATTTCATGTTTCGAGCATTTAGATGGCTACGGCAACCGCTGTGCATCAGGCGGGTTGTAGGCTTATTTGCACCCGACGTTGTATAAAAATGAAAAAACAATTTTCACCTTTGCTATGTTTTTAAGATTTTTGCGTAAACGTGAAAATAAATATTGCGCGTTATTTTTATGAAGCTACCTACCTACTTATTTAGTATATACAATTCATAATTTTTCGGAGCATTGTAATCGGTCCTGTAGTTTTTGAGATCTCGTAACTGATTTCATAAAAGAACTGTAAGGTCACAATTAGTGGGAAAGGACTAGTGGTTACTTGGAGCGCTATTGCATAATGTCTTTTGAGGAACGCGTATGGAGCCGATGTAACTTATTGCACTTTAATGAGTTACGAAAAAAAAATCAGTATCAATGGCATTGGCAATGGACAAAATATGGCCGAAGTCACGAACCTCTGGCACGCGAGTGTGTGTAACCTATCTACTACTTTTTAGTCATTGGTTGTCGTAAAACTCATTTTCCGTATTAGTGTATCCGGTACTAAATTGCTGTCGCTTACATTGTTTACAGTAGTAGTTACTAGTTTAAAATTTACATTCGACACCAAAATGGTTTTAGTTGATACGGTTTTCATAACGCAAAATATTATGCTTCTAGAGTTTTGTGTACGTAACTAGTTTTTGTGTCATAGCTATGACTTACAGGATTCGATCATAAATATAGGTAGATAACATTTCGGTTGAATTAAATAATTAATATCATCATCATCATCAGGTCCATTTTAGTCTCCACTGCGGGAGCACGACCCTCTCGTCCGTCTTAGACGGAAGGAGGATTTGGCCTACACTCCCCACGGTTGGGGAGGCCTGATCGATATTTGATAATGTATTTCCCTTAGTCGCTTTGTACGACATCCACGGGAAGAAACGGAGTGATTCTATTCTAGTCTGCTGGAAACCACACGGTCTATTTCCCTATGTCATCGCATCACACGTGAATAGATGGTAATAATTTCGCTAATTATTTTTTTGTTGTATCTGTTATTGTCAGGAGAAGATTCTTATAAAAAAAAAACAGAATGTTGAGCGGAATGTCAGAAAATTTAAGAAAACTGAATCACCATATTAACTTTTCTAATGGAACTTTATGTCGTTTGACAGAACTGGGTTGTAAGTGGTTCCTCAACATCTGTGAACCAAAGCCAACTTCACCTGCACGCGGTGTACCCTGCTGACTGGCAAACGAAGCTCTGGCGAAAAGAGAGGTAGAGACCGTAATTGTAAGCTACCCGACTGGGGAATGTACCTCCACCTCACAGAATACCGCAGCCAAATAACAATTCCCTTGAGGGTTGTTATGTTCCTGCGCGTGAGAGAGGTCACCAGAAAGAAAGGAGATGCTGCATTGGCAGCGGGGGTGGCGGCGCGCGAGCAATATTTTTATTATTGCGAGCGCTAATATGGCTACGGTAACCGCTTCACATCAGGCGGGCCGTATGCTTGTCTGCTACCCGTCGTAGTATAAAAAAAAAGAACTGTCTAGTTCGAATTCAAAATTCATTGTTAGAACAGATCTAAGCCCCTTTAAAAAAAAAAAAAAAAAAGAAGACAGAGTAACGTCTGTCGGGTCAGTTAGTTAACAATATTTATTAGTAACAGGCACCAGAGTATAGGTCATTATGCTGTCTTTCGCAATGGGGGAACTGATATTTAATTCAAAGCCCTGGGAGCGTTTGAAATTTTATTTTCCTCTCTTACCATTCACTAGTGATTAAATTTGTTACGAGTCAAGTCAGACATATTCGCTCGTGGAATAAGCGCCTTAAATATTTATATGCACTCCAAATTCACCGAACATACATATATTTTGTTTATCGAATTTATTATGTCTAGGCAATGATGTTATATTTCTATACATATACCACTAAGCGTCAAAAACGAATACCCGTGAAGTGAGCCAATTGACTTAGATAGATAGAATATGCTTTATTTGCACTATACAAACAGAAACAATTTAGTCGGCATACAAAAAATATCCACTTAAAGAATAAATAAATAAATATTCTTGGACGAATTACACACTGTCTCTATCTACTCCTAAACTAAGCAAAGCTTGTACTATGGGTGCTAGATAACTGATCTGAATTGATTATTTGAAATAGGTAATAATGCCGCCTTCTGTATTTCGAAAATACATAATTATTTATGTCGATAAAATAATTCAAGCCCAAGATAGATATTACATGAAAGTACACAATAGTAACACGTACTTCAGTTAATTCATATTTTTGCAAGGAAAATTGTCGCCATTTTCGTTCAGTGAGGAAAAGAGATAGCGAAAATGTTAAATCGCTGATATGATAAGGATAGTCTATGTCCCGATCTAAGCATGAACCGTATTCGGACGCAATTTAGTATGGGTATGCTGTATTTTGCTAATACATGATATGAGGGTATAATATATAATAGCTGTCAGATATCATTGGAAAATTCAAGTAAATAGAAAACCGTTCTTGAACTATCTGAATTCTGACTGCGATTTTTATCACCAATTCCTTGACCACCTTATTTGTCAAATAGCCATTTGTTACAAAATATAATTTGTATGAGATATTGTGTAGTAGGGTGAAGTATACGTTTCTTCGGCAGAAGATAATGCTATAAGGATTTCACTAACGATATCTAAGTGCCCAAACACACTGGCAACACGTACGCAAACGCAACTGCAGCCGTCGCTAGTCTTTAGTGGCAGTCGTCGACACGTCGACAGCATCCGTCGGCGACACCCGACAGTCAGCGGCATCTAAAGTTACCTCTGTCGTTGAGAATTTGTCGCTCATGTGTTTGAGCTCTAAAACGATTTTTCTGAAGTTAAGACCCTCTGAAACCATTTTCTAGACCCGTGACACTAAATCTTCATAGAAATTGTTAGAGCTTTTTGCATATATACTTATATATTCATAAGGATTGATCGTTTAATAGTATAGGCTAAAAACTAGGAAATTCACAAAAAATTGACAGCGAAAACGCAAAGCAGTGATCAAAAATAATTAGTAAACTTAAGTTATCTTAACGAGCCGTGCGTGACTCTAGATTAAAGATATTCCAGCACTTAAAATACAAGCAATTATTTTATATAACAGAAACAAATGCCGCATTACAGAGTCTACATTCGTAATAGAAGCAAAATAATGGAAGAAAGGAAGGGTTGTACCAACAACAGTTAGCGAATAGGTGACTGAAACGCACTGCGGGGCAAGTTAAACTTAATTAGAAACCGACATACGTACGTGACCGTAAAACAACAGAAAGTCGTGTCGGACCGTTACCGGAGGGACGTTTAATCTCATAACACACCCGACGTAAATTTGTTTCTTTTTGTCATCTATTTCAATTTGAAATTCAATTAGTACGTTACGATGTTTTGTGAAAGAGCACATTTTGTGTAATAGGGTTATGTTTTGATAACGCGTGATCATTTTGACATTTGATTAACATAAAAGCTAAATGCAAATCAATTTATAAATTAAAAATATTAATTTAGGGATGTAAGTGGCTGACCGCAATCTTTAGAGCCAAGGCCAACTTCACCTCTACGTGGTGCACCCTGCCGACTAGGGAAAGAGGCTCTGGCAAAAGAGAGGTAGGGTACAGCGTATTTATAAGCTGCCCGACTGCGGAAGTACCTCCAGCTTACAGAATACCATTGAGCATATTGATATTTGGCTGCTGTAATCAATAACAACACACAAGGGGGTTGTTGTGTTCCTACTAGTAAGTGAGGTCACCAGAAACAAAGGAAGAAGTTGCTGCGTTGGCAGCGGCGGTGGCAGCGTGCGAGCAGTTTTTCGTGTTGCGAGCGTTAATATAACTACGTTCACCATATCACGAGCCGTCGCACTCTGATAGTAACGCGTCATGTTTGGCTCTACTCGTTCGACTAAACTAAAGTCAGCAAGGAGGGAGGGAGAGCCGAAGTTTTCACATCTGTCATGCGATGTTAAGTTAAGCACACGCGGTTTTTTGTATTTAATTCAAATCCGAGGGATTTGTTGTCCAAATAAAGAGTTTGAAGAGGCGTTCACAAAAATGTATACAACTTATATGGTTAAAATTAATTTAAATAACAAATTGATACATAAAGCACAAATTGTCTAACTCTATTAATTAATATGGGAGCCGTCAAAAACAGAGCAACAGGCAAGGGAACCCCCTGTTGTTTCTGATTTCCATAGGCGGTGATTCTTTCCATCAGGTGATCTACATGCTCACTTCTTAGCTTCGCTCTAGGTCTCATATATAAAAAAAAACAACGGGTCGCACTCCGGGAGTGCCGATAGAAGTGAAAACTTGAACATTAACGTTGTGCATTTTTGAATATTTTGGAATGGTTAGGAAATAATTACGCACGAATTGCTTTATTTATCAGTATAATAGAACTATCATTTAAGTGTTAAACTACAATATTCATTTATTGCGCTATGGTACACAAACATGACAATTTATATTACACTAGCTGTGCCCCGCGGTATTACCCGCGGTTTATTAGGGAAAATAAATTGTGTACTGACGTGAAATAACAAACTATTCACATTTTTAGAAGCAAATCCAGGGTATCAGCTAACTGCATACCAAATTTTATTAAAATCTCTCTAGCCGTTTAGATGTGAAGAAGTAACAAACATACACACACACTCACACACACACTCACAAACTTTCGCCTTTATAATATTAGTGTGATTACAAATTAAACACTTCAGAACTATTACAATTATTTTACATTAAAAAGTTTATCTACACAACGCCGCTAAAGAAGTTTTCTCTTCAAAAATATATTTTGTGTCTTACTGAAATGACATAAGAATTATAATAGAATGATGAAATACGTAGTGCTACCTGTTAGGGAATAGTAAAACCACGCAAAACTTTGTAGCACCTAGACACCTAGCGTTGAATGGCGAAACTATTTCGATTAATTAAAATATTCAAAGCAATCTCAATCGTATCGTCTTTGCTTAAAGTTGAATTTTGTAGTCTCGCAGGTTTGTTTTACGAATTTTCATAGCGAAACTATTTCGATTAATTAAAATATTCAAAGCAAATCAATCGTATCGTCTTTGCTTTAATTTTCTAGTGTCGCTAATTTTGTAGTTCGTGAAATAAAAACGGTGACCACACGACAGAAGTGGAAACTTCATCTGTCGTCCACTCCCTTCTGACTTACCCGAACGAGCGTTACATAGACGAGCGTGACGACTCAGTTTTATTCATTATTATACGTACAATCCTCTTTAAAATCTATTAAAACATTGAAACTCGCAAACATTTTTTATATTCACTTCGCAAATTCATTTCTATTTACCCTGTAAACATTACTTTTGCTTTTTGGCTGACGTGTGGAAAGTAATAGTCAAGAATATTACATAAACAATGTACCAAGAATTCGGTCATTCAAGTTTTTAGAACACTTTCGTAGCAAGTAATAAACTTGGGAGGCAATAAAGACATTTTGAACAAATCGTTCTTCTTTACGAGAAACAAGCCCTCTGGGAGTGAAGCGTGAGTTGTAATCCAGTCTGATGGTGATTTCCAGCGTATGTGCTTGAATGTGACATAATGTCAAAAAGAATAGCTGCGAAATTTACCGACGAATAAAGTTGAAGAAATAATAATTACTAGTTTCTGTCCGCGGCTTTACCCGCATGGTTGTCGGTTCTATGTATTATTGTTGGTAGAAATAATATTTGTTCATACCAAGTTTCATTCAAATCGGTTCAGCCGTTTAGTCCTGAAAAGGTAACTAAAAGCGCGCGAGCGATGTTTCATATTGCAAGCGTTTATATGGCTACGGTAACCGCTTCATATCAGGCGGGTCGTATGCGTGTAAATTTGCAAAGGTAAAGTCTCTTTGTAAACAGCTTATTGTAATTTTTTACTGGTTGCGTAAGTTTGAAAATTAAAAGTCTAAAGGTTTGCTTATGCAGTCATCTCACTACTTATCGAAGCAAATTGATAAGTTGCGAACTTACAACAAATTAATTTGCAGAAACCATTGTAACGTTTCACAAACCATCTTTCGAATCAATTTATACGATTAACGCTATCTAGTGACAGACGCGCAACTAAAACATTTAAATCCATCACGATTAGAAAAATAGTAATAACACATTTTTGTTTATAAAATAATTTTGTTACTATAATTCAACCCCGTTAGCGGATACCTAGTGTTAGATAGAAAGCATGATTTGAGAATTTTCGATTTTGAATTATCAATCAAGTAAGGGTAAGGAACTAAGTGTATCGGTGTGAAGGGATGCTGTGTTAGCAGCAGCGCTGCTAGCGCGTGTGAAATGTTTCTTGTATATCTTGGTAACTAATCCGCATTGGTCGGGCCGTTTGCTTGTTAGGCACTAGGTGTTGTATTAAAATAATCTACATCCATATACACGACTAGCCGTTACCCGCGGCTTCGCCCGCGTGGTCCAGGGAAGCCTGCTGCCATTGATTTGTGTATATTTTTCTTTTGTTGTATTTATTTTTACTTCGTGGGATAAAAAGTAGTACCAGTATGTACAAATTTTAATGATGATTGGCTGCATACTTAAGGCATGAAGAAATAACAAACAAACGAATTTACTTTAACACTTATAATATTTGTATGGATGGAACGCCCACACTCAAGAGAAAATAATTGTTCACCACATAAATGTTTGCCCTCTTTATTTTTCCTTCCAATAAAATATTTTTCCTGGATAAAAAGTAACCTATGTCACTCTCCAGACCGGAAACTATCCCCTGATAAAACATCACGTCAGTACTTACGTTCCTTTCGACGTGATAGAAGGACAAATCATTACAAAGTTTATTATTTCCCATGGGATTAAATTGTTTTTCCGGGATAAAAAGTAGCTTATGTCACTCTCTAGATTACCCTATTAAAAATTCATGTCTGTACTTAGGTTTCTTTTGACGTGAAAAAAGGACATATGAACTTTATTTTTTAATAACGTACGTTTACGGTATGGAGAGAAAAAATACTATTTTTTTTACTTCGTGAGATATAAATAGTAATAACAAACGTTCCTTAAATAGTATTATCAATATTATATAAATAGTAATATCTCACGAAGTAAAAAAAAAAATACAACAAAAGAAAAATAGGTACAAAGTTTACTGATGATCGGCTACATAGAGCGTTAAGAAATAACAAACAAACGAATTTACTTACTTTAACACTTAAAGTATTAGTATGGATCAAGACAAAAAAATTGTTCACCACGTAAATGATTGCCCTCTGCGGGGATCGATTTTTTTTTCCGTGGGAATAAAATGTTTTTTCATGGATAAAAAGTAGCCTATGTTACTATCCAGACCGGAAACTATCCCCTGTTAAAAAAATCATGTCGGTACTTAGTTTCCTTTCGACTTAAAAGAAGGACAAATGATTACAAAGTATGTATTTTCCCGTAGAAATAAGATGTTTTTCCTGGATAAAAAGTAGCCTATGCCACTCTCCATACCGTAAACGTACGTTATTAAAAAATAAAGTTCATTTGTCCTTCTTTCACGTACAAAGAAACCTAAGTACAGACATGAATTTTTAATAGGGTAATCTAGAGAGTGACATAAGCTACTTTTTATCCCGGAAAAACAATTTAATCCCATGGGAAAAAATAAACTTTGTAATCATTTGTCCTTCTATCACATCGAAAGGAACGTAAGTACTGATGTGATGTTTTATTTTAATGATGATTGGCTGCATAGTTAAGGCATGAAGGCCTTAACTATGCAGCCAATCATCATTAAAATTTGTACATACTGGTACTACTTTTTATCCCACGAAGTAAAAAAAATTACAACAAAAGAAAATATACACAAATCAATGGCATCAGGCTTCCCTGGACCACGCGGGCGAAGCCGCGGGTAACAGCTAGTTTTATATATAAAATTAATCTATACTATCTAATTCTATACTAATATTATAAAGCTGAAGAGTGTGTTTGGTTGAAAGCGCTAATCTCAGGAACTACTCTTGAGAAAATATTTTAGTGTTAGATACTTAGCCTATATTTCAAGGAAGGCTATAGGCTATATAACATCACGCTACGACCAATAGGAGCGGAGCACCGGTGAAAAATAGGAAAAAAATATTCCTTTTGAGGGCTTATGTCGCGTGCGCTGCGTAAACGGTTGAAGTTACGCATAAATCATGTATGACGGAATTGTTCCTCTTTAAAAGTTCTAAAAGAAAGTCCGCGACAGTATATGTCTATCTTTTAAGATTAACACACTATAACGTTTTTTCATGGTATCCAATAGGAGAAAGTAGGTAAAAAAAGGTTATAGTGAGTTAATCTTAAAAGATAGACATATGCTGTCGCGGACTTTTTTTTAGAACTTTTAAAGAGGAACAATTCCGTCATACATGATTTTTGCGTAACTTTAACCGTTTACGCAGCGCACGCGACGTAAGCCCTCAAAAGGAATATTTTTTTCCTATTTTTCACTGGTGCTCCGCTTCTATGAGTCGTAGCGTGATGCTATATAGCCTATAGCCTTCCTTGAAATATAGGCTACCTAACACAAAAAGAATTTTTCAATTCGAACCAGTAGTTCCTGAGATTAGCGCGTTCAAACAAACAAACAAACAAACAAACTCTTCAGCTTTATAATATTAGTATAGATGTATCGATTGAAATTATTTAAATTTCTATTAAGTTTACATTACAATGTTTATGTTTCAAGTGTAAATAGGGTTGTATGTGTTGTATAGGATAATTGTATTAATAAAATAGTATTGTATTAGATTTTATTAGCTACCGTTCAAAGCCGTGTGTCTTATGATTTAACGAGTGATATGGATGCGTTCTGAGAGCACTACGCAAAGCAATGCCATCTGGTTTAATTAATGACTGCCATAAATGCTAGATGAAGCATGTTCTCAAGACGACGAAGCTTAAAGGAGACCTCCAATCACTTTGAAGATATGTAATGATTAGATAAGACGGAAGCAGGACATGAAGAGGTGTTTACAATTATTAAATCGGGAGCCGCTGGTATTGCTACCATCTAGTATTGATAGCATTATAACTGCTTACTAATATATAGCATCTTAGTATGGGTCCAGTGCTGTAGCATAACGGTAGCAAGTCGACTCTCTTGCATATTTTGTGCATGCTCTAATTCTATAGTTCTTCCCTGACTGTCTTGCATGTTCCATATATTTCCTTGCGCCGTTGGGAATCCCATTCCAATTCCCAGGATTTCCATCTGTTTGTAAGCTAAATCGTAACATGGACAGATCAAACACTTCATGGTCTCATTAGATCCTTTGCATGCCGCAATTGTGAACAGTTATATATACATATATTACCTGAACCACGGATTACATAATAGTTACTATGTAACAGATACTTCACTCAGTAGAAAATTTCGAATACCTACTACTATAAAAGCCAACTCCGTCGCGTCAGCAACCGCAGCATGCTAAAAAGTGCCTAAATGCTCAAGCGTACAGTTGTGATTGCTTCGCACCTCGCGATCCCACAGCAATCGCAGGGCCTGAATTTGGTCCGCAAACGGCCCTAAACCGCTCGGCCGGGCGGTAGATAATTACACAGCGCGCAAGTACATAGAGTGACGGAGGCCTGCCTGAATTGCGAGTTGGCCGAGGCCAGTGTGTTTTCAAAACCCTAGAAGGCCACTCTTGACATAACGAATGTCATTTCTTGACAACAGCCGGGCCCACAGTTTAACGTGTCCGCCGAATCAAGGATTGTATATAAATGTATATTATAAGTATACTAAACTGGTTGCATGCGAATCGTTCACATTTCTATCCTGTATTCTGTAACGAGTTCGTAGAATAATAAATAAGTCGTTTTTTCCAATCTATCGAGAAGCTCTTCTGTCAAACTTTTAGTAAAAGGTTTAGTTCTTCCCCAAACCGTTTTGCCAATAAAGTAACCAGCTTCCATAGCAAAAATACTTATAGAATTACGGAAAGCTAAAAGCATTTGGCCCGTATTAGGAGAAAACTTTTACAAGAATATTATACCTGTGATACGTATAACAGCACTATTTGAAAACTTAGCTAATAAAGAGCTGAATGATATAGATTTCCTATGCGTGATTGCGGGCTTTCTTAGAATTAGTTTTTTTGCCGGTAAACACAACCTATATTGTAAGTAGTCTATTATAGTGATAGACAAGGGGGATGCTGTTTGTCGACTATCCCCAAAATTATAGTTTTTGTACGTTATTATGTCACAGAATATAGTACTTAGGTATAAAGTAATGTTTACATTACGCGTTTGTGTTCTCAGTCAGAATGAGAGAGTCAGAACTTTTGACTCTCTCATTCTCATTCTTTATATCAGCCGTGGAATGTTTTAATTCTAAAATAGTAATAAGATTAGGGAAAATAAGTAATTAGTGTAGTTATGTCAATTTGTACCTTAACTTGAGGTGTCAAGATAAACATGCTAAAAGTCTATTACTAATACAAAAAAACCGAATCCGGAACTAAGTAATTCTACGGAGAACCAAAGTAGTTAACATAGCTCTCACAGTCAGCGAGTTTAAGTGGCAGTGGGCTGGCCACATCTGCCGAGTCAGCGATGGCAGATGGAGGAGGAAAGTCCTGGAGTGGAGGCCACGTATGGGGCGATGAAACGTAGGGCGCCCTCTCTCTAGATGGACCGACAATCACAAAAAAGTGGCTGGTAGCAGTTGGATGCGAAAAGTTGAGGATCGCATATGGTGGAAAAAACATTAGGAAAGGCCTACCCAGCAGTACAGGGTAGATACAGGCTGATAATGATGATGATGATGATGACCATAAGTATTATCCAGTATTATACATTATTATTTAAATCAATTGCTAGTATAAAGATTTATGGCACTATTACTAATACGAATGTTCGTTATGCCTGTAAACTGATGATAGCTTTCGATCAATTAATTTTGAAGAGATGGAAACAAACCCTTAAAAATAAATCACTGAACTAAGTAACCCACAAAACCACTCTCGCTTAAAATTGTTAGCCATAAATAACGGGATTAGGGGTTAAATTAGGGACGGAGATAAAGCCAGGACATTTAAAATAATACAAAACACAGATATAGTGCAGGAAGACAATAAAAATAGAAAATCCCGGAGTACGCGAACACAAGTCGGCGTCCGACTATAATTTGTTGGAACGGCCTGGCTGCTGTATTTGCCTGATAAAATCTCTGGGTATTTTCCGAAATACTATTGTTGGAGAACAGAGGTTTAAATTTTTTTGTACATCTCCGAGTAAATAATGTTTTTTATTTAAATGTCGTTAAGGAAAAGTATAGCAAGACAGATGTCAGATAATGTTAATATATTATGAACAAAACTGTCTTACATATTGAATATTTCCATTCCTTCACTTACAACAGGGAATTAGTTTCAAAATAAGTGTTCTCGTTTACTTAAAGTTCACATATTACTTAGTTAAAATAAAATTAGTTACAAATTTCTTCGAAATTTATACTTGTTTGTTCCAACAAGGGTTGTTGTGTTCCAACGAGTGAGTGAGGTCACCAAAAAAGAAGTTGCCGTATTGGCAGCGGGGATAGTGGTGCGCGATCGATATTTCTTGTTAATTAGAGCGTTAATACGACTGCGGTAACCTTCGCTTCACATCGACGTGAAGCGTAAAAAATATAATTACTGCGAAGTAAAAAAATATAATTACTGAATTAAAAATATAACTATAATTACTTATAGTATATAACAAAAATGAAACACTCTTTCAGCTCAAATAATGATGATCATAGTTTGTATGAAAATCTAATTGCCATAGTATAGGTAATAGTATTACAACCGATATGCTTAACTCTACTCTCTATAGCGAAATATGTCAAAAACTTGCTCTAAGAACTTTCAACATTTCGTAGCTCCACTCCAACCCCAAAACACCCGCTGACCACGCTTTTGTCAGAGGTGACCGCAACGCGCCGGCTTTTATATCCCACGACTAGATAAAAGCCGTCGATGTGATGCCATTACCTCCAACACATGTCGTTTCAGGCACAGCTATTACGCGAATTTCAGGAAAGCCAAAAGGAATATGTAGTGGCCGATTCGTTTATCTATTTTTGAGAGTCTATATGTAGTCTCTAAAATATATAAATGAAACGGCCTAATTGAACCTAGCTGTGCACAACATTTATAAGTCAAGTTAACGTTATTAAAACTAAAAATAAATTATCTATATCAAAATATTTTTGTATAAAATTTACACAATTTCAGTTTCAGAAAAGCTTTGGTAAATAAAACTTAGATAGTTAATTGATTCAGGTGTTATTTTGCGGAAGTCAAATTTACAGGCAATTTGATCTACACTACTTTGCGTACTCCAGCTGCTGCGGTCGTCTCGGCGAATCTCCAACATCTGAAACAGAATATGCATACGACCACCACTGCCCCGACTGCCGTGGTCGTTTCTGCGACACGTGTTTCGCCTCTACGCGAGTCATCCTCAGGTGATCTGTAGATGTTGATGGTTAGAACAACAACCTACAAATGACAAGCCCATCGCATTGCCGGCCTTTATATTGTAGCTGGAGCAGAGACGACCAAAGCAGCCACGGCAGTCGCATGCAACTACTAACGGTAGTGGGTGGGTGCCGGCCGGTAGTAGTTTGCAGTAACTAATTGGTGGCGGAAGCACGCAAAGTAGTGTAGATCAAATTGTCTGTAAATATGACTTACATTCAGTCATATAAGAATACATAAGACTGAGGTTCGTATTCGGTGGAAAGCATTGGGAAAGGCTTATTCCAGCAGTGGGTAGATACAGGCTGATGATGATGATATAAGTATACAGAGCCCTATTTCAAGAAAGGTATGGAGCGTAATTGTAAGCTACCCAACTGTACGGGGAATGTACCTCCACCTCACAGAATACCGCAGCCAGATAACAATTCGCTTGAGGGTTGTTGCGTTCCTGCGAGTGAGTGAGGTCACCAGAAAGGAAAGAGATGCTGCGTTGGCAGCGGGGGTGGCGGCGCGTGATCGATTTTATGTTGCGAGCGTTAAAATGGCTACGGTTAACCTCTTCACATCAGGCGGGCCGTATACTTGTCTGCCACCCTATGTAGTATACCGGCATAGTCACCATTATCACGATTACAAAACTAAGTATTTTTTACACCCGATGTAGTACATCGGGTGTAAAAAATACTAGTGTTACAAAACTAAGTATTTTTTACACCCGATGTAGTACATCGGGTGTAAAAAATACTTAGTTTTGTAATCGTGATAATGGTGACTATGCCGGTGTTTTGCATTTTTATTCCCAGGAGAGACGTCCCCCTAACTCATTGATTGATTGAATAAATCAATATTCCTCTACAAATTACATAGCGACATCTAGAACTCTGAGGTCTGAAGAGCTCAATGGCGACATTACGCTTGTCAGTCTAATTGAACACGCAAGTGAAGCACGTCGACCGCAGCCTGTTCATGGATAGTTTTATTTATCTCGAGCTCCTCCGTCGTCTTTTCCGGCTGTTGTCATTAGATGATAGTCGTTAAGCAAAGTCAGTTAGTCGGCTTCAAAACACTGACCTCCGCCAACACGCCTCCGCAGTTGAGCAGCGTGGTAGAGTATAATCTAAACCCCTTCGATTGAGGGGAGGTCTGTATCCCAGTAGTGGGATGAATAAAACGGTTGACGACGATCTAAAACTCGACAACAGACAACGTTTATTTGTTCTGGTGAACTCATGCATATTTAGTCTTACGGCCATCTCTACGGAGAGTGTGACCTCGTCGATCATCAAGTGGTTCAGGTTAGAGTTAAAGGTCTATGCAATAAATCATCAATGCGAAAATCCGATTAAATAAAACTTGATTGGAACTGTAGATTGTCAATGTACCAGAAGTGTTTCCGATTGGGCGAAATGGTAAAAAGAGAGCCTCCAATTCTACCTCCTGATTATAAACTCCGCCAAGAGCGAGACTCAAAAGAAAGAAGAGGAGAAGATACTAAAAACTAAATGCTAGTGTTGTGCCAGTCATCAATGAATTTATCAGAGAACTATGCAAAAAGATCTAGTTCTTTTCAAGCAAAATATTCTTGTAAAGTTTTTCCCCATCCGCAGATATTAGTTCCGGATTTTGATGGCAAAAAATCTTGCTGGGTTGTACTGAATCCATCAATCATATAGCTCACCGCTGTCGACAATGAAGAAAAGAAAGCGTCAGTTTTTACGCGGGTCCCAAACGTATTGTAAGGAAATGTTTTGGACTTTCGGCAGCTTCTTAATCCATTCGTAGCAGTGTATGTGAAGATAAACAGACGGACATATTACTGTCGGGTTGTTCCTGTCCGCTCTATTAGAGCTATTGAGAAGAATGAATAGAAAAAATATGCCTGGAGAACCCTTGCTTTGGAACAGATGAAAGTTCAAAGTTCAAAGTGAAAGTGAAAGTTCAAAGGTTTAAATCGATAAATATATTTATAAATAGCATAATATATTAGAGAAAATTTGATATTAATTAGAAAACATTATTTTTTAATCATAGCGGGCTGAATATTTTTTTGTAATTTATGGTGAAATTTAAGCATTTATAGTCTTGACTCTAAAATTGTAAGCAAAATTTCATTCATTAAAAATAAATGGCGAGAGATATATTACGGCACATCGATTTTTCACTCAGTGTGGAGTCAATTAGAGAAATAATTCTTTGTCTCGGAAAAGAGTGGTCCATTCTAGTCGATGTCGAATGTTTAGTAATATAGGGATGGGCAGCTACTGCTGGCACTTATTTTGATGAAGATCACCTTGGTGTCTGCTTGTTTAAAGAATTTTGCCAAATTCAATGCAATTTTTTTTTAAGAAAAACAAAGTTTCACCACTATTTGTTTACTAGACGAAAGAAAAATAGTTTGTGCCTTTTTAAGATTTCATAGTAATAAAGGAGTCCGTCTGTCTGTCTGTCCGCGGCTTAGCTTAGACACTATTAGTTGATATTACTAGATAGATAGATAGCACTACATAACTGAAATTTGAAATTAATGAAAACTATATATTTTTGGGTACTTCCCCTACACGCAATTTGGGGCTGATATTATCTTTCTAGGTCTATCCTATGGTGCGGTTTATCGTTGGATATGTGTTTCAAACATATTGCTAGTATGTGAACACAATTTTTCAATTCAAGGCTTCGTTTCCGAAACATTGAGCTTTAAAGAATAAATCGCAGTTCGAGGCAAGTGTCCAAATTTAGCATGTAATATATAATATCATACGGATTGACACATTGAATACTTTGAATCCCAGTAGTTTATTAACGCGAGGCGAAACCGTGGTTACAAGCTAGTAATAAATCATCAATACCACAGTACCAAACGTTCGTTCGGCTGGAAAGCGCGATGCCTTCTATCATATCATCCACACGAGTTATTGAATTAATGCCGCAAATCCAATCACCAGTACAAATTTAGTATCTCGTGACTTTACATTAAGCTCTAGGCTCAGTTTATCTGTGCCGTGTGATTAGTTCAGTCTAACGTAGTGATGGGCAAGGTACGGAAGTCTGAGCAGAGTCAGTAATAACGGAGCTAAAGCGAAATATTATGAATCGAATATTTAGTTCCTGATGCCGAAATACATAAGGAATTACAAATGAATAAGGGTTGAGGATGGAAACTGTGACGCTTAATGGGACAAAAAGTGAAAAATGTAAGAGATTTTCATGAGAAGCTAAGTAGAATCCAAATGAAAGAATGACAGTCCATCACAAAACACGTCATTACAGTGCGTCAGGTGCAAAGAAAATGTAAGCAATTCTTTTTTTTTTTCGGCTCTGCCGTTTCGTTCGGCTCGATCGGTTCTTTCGGCGTGAAAAGTTGTGCATCGTTGACTTCGATTCGTTCGACGCGTTTGGCTCGGATAAATGTACGTTCACCTTATTATTTGTGGTATAATACAGAACACAAATAATTTTCCAATGTCGTTTATGAAGTGTCGTGTCGTGTCGTGTATCATTAAATGATACACGACACATTTTGTTACGCTCGAATAGCTTGCAGCTTACGCAAGGTGTGTCGGTTTGTGGAACACGCTAGCTTGTGAAAATAAACTGAGCAACTTTTATTGTCTCTATTTTTACAATCTTTTGGTATGATGAGTATATTATCTGCCCTAAGGTTAGTTAGTTTAACCGCGGTGTCGGTAATTCAATTTTGTATGTTAATTTTCACCAACTTCCTAGTATCTGATTGAGTAGAAATTTGGCACACTCGTTTGCTTCTCATGACAATATACAAGTATCTAAATGGCGTCATTTTCAATCCAATATAGAGGATGCAACAGAATAACGATAAATAAATTCCACATTGACTGATATGATATGGGTATCGAATGAAAAGGCTCGATGAGCTAAATACAAAAAGTTTTTTTTTGTAAATTAACAACTAATAAAATCTCGTAATTTTTTTTCGGTTTATTCTTTTATCACTGGATAGCATTGGATAAAACAGCTCAAACTTTATAAAATAATGTGCATTAATTAATTGTAGCTCATGTTATATTTTATTTCGTTGTCATTGTCTAAAAAATGTCGTTCGCGCTTTACGAGGGTCATTTTAATGTAAAGGAGGGACTAATTAAGTTTAGAGTTCATACACCTTCATTAATTTTATTATCTCATCCTATAGTGAGTATAATGTTACAATATTGATATTTTGTGCATTCCTTTTCTTTTGTTAATTTTTTCTTCCATCTTTGAACGTATATCTAATGCACTTTCAATGCCTGCTGACCATCTGCTGACTGACAAACGAGGCTCTGGCGAAAAGAGCGATAGTGCATAGCGTATTTTTTAAGCTTCCCAACTTCCCAATTGTGGAAGTACCTCCACCGTACAGAATACCGCAGCCAAATAGCAATTCCCTTATTCCTGCGAATGACTAAGGTCACCAGAAAGAATGGAAGGAGTATACTCCTTCCATTCTCCAATAGATCCGTATCGAAACGTATGTGATTTTTTTTATCTCTAAACTAACTTTACTTAATCCTCCACTGAATGATACTGCGTTAAGTTTTTGTGTATTTTTTTTCTTAACCCATTCATAATATTGTTTTAATTTATTTAAGTACTCTTTTATACTGTTAAATATTGTAGAATTTTCATTGTTGTGTCATAGGACTGGGACAATTAATTTACCTGGTCGAGTTTTGGCGTTTCCTAAATTTTTAAACGAAAAGCGATAAATCCAATGTTTGATAGTCAAATTCAACCGGATTTCTTAACCCAAATGTGAATAAATAAATGTATTTTTATTTTACGTTCACAATTCAAATGCCAATTGGATTGAATACGCGATGGATGGAATTTTGAAATTTTGCTTCGTTCGATTCGGTTTACGAGAATATCATATCATAATATATATTAATATCATAAATTATTGATCACATATTTCAATTACATGATTCCATTTATGAATAAAGAGATGAGTCGGGACGGGACCCAACATACATTCCCACCACTGGGTCTCCCGGGTAGCCAGGATTAACAGCGGCGGCCACCAAAAAAGACAATGAACACTGAAGTCAACTGCAGTCCCGGAGTAAAACTACGGCTGCCTCGGAACTTCCACTGAATTTAATCAGAAGAAATTAGTAGGAAGCTTTTGGAATTTGAATAGAGATGAGTCAATTTTACGACTACTTTACGATCGAGATTGCGACTACTTTACCAGACCCTGGTAATGGACCTAATTAAAAAAAAATTAAAATAAAAAAAAATCCCCGACACAATAACCAAGGTTCCCGTAAAAAAGTAAAAAAATAATAAAAAAAACTCAATCTTAAAGTACCTAAGTATGTATTAATAATTCTAAAAAAAATACGTCGCGTTGGGGGACCGCTGCGACGGCAGACATCGTTGACGGTCGTATCCTAAACGCAATATTTTGAAGTCTGGTTTATAGTTTGCCATTGGTAGATACCATATCACTTGTATTATGAGCTGAATTTATCAACATGACAGTCAACCAAATGTATTACCGTTATATAACCAGTATAGAAGACCTGCGTAGCGACCAGATGTAAGAGGCATTTGTAGTACTATGCGAGATCAAATTATACTCTTGAGTAACGATCTATGCACGGTTGTCCATAAAAGGATTAATTGTTTCGGTGTATTTATCAGGTCCTCACAAAATAACGTCGTTGTTAGGATGAAATAAGGATGTACGCCGTGCCTGATACTGATTAGCTGAGTATAAATCTTTCACTATTGTCCCAATTCTTCACAGATGTAACATATTACTGTATGTTATTGCAAAAGAGCTATCTTCATTGCATTTATTATTTTATGTCTTTGTTATTATTATTCGGTACAATACTATGTAGTGGTGTATATTTATTTTCTCTGATCTGTTAGATATTATCATTATTAATGTAGATGAGGAATCAGAGACTACTGATAAAATAAATATTATTTATAATTTAATTGGTAGTATTTTTTTTTTTGTACTACGTCGGGTGGCAGACAAGCATACGGCCCACCTGATGTGAAGCGGTACCCGCAGCCATATTAACGCTCTGTTACGCGACGAAGCTTGAGAGTCTTTTTAAAAAAAAAGATTAATTTCGCGTAACGGATTTATTCTGAGATTACAATTAATCACTTCAACACAACAGAACATTAAGTATTATAAGGAATATATGAACATAAAATATTATAAGGAATATATCTTTAGGCAACCGCTCGGAAAGAAAGTTGAAGACGGACTGGCCGCCGAGCTTGCTCCCAGACAGGCTAAGGAGAGAGATTGCTTAGCAAGCTCGGAGGTTGTGTATAGTCAGCACTAATGCCAACATATATAGGATATAACACCTCCCCCTTTAAGAGGGGACTTTGGGGTACATTCAAAGTCTCCATTTAAATTCTAGTTCTAAGTGGAGCAACAGGGTTGGTCATTTCTATTTCAGGGTCATGTATGTCTGTTGTGTCTTCTATTTCAGGAGTAGGTTGGTGCCTTGGCTTATTTATATTAAAATTAAATTTGAAGGGACGATTGCTGCCGGATTTACAAATTTTCTTAAAAATAAAGTAAAATAAAAATACTAAAAATAAACTTAACAATACAATAGTTATTACAGAATAGTGTGTCCCATATTTCACAATATGCAGGTTTTGCTGATATTCTAAAGCCTCTAAGTCCTTTAGCAGGGATTTGATCTTTGCATTACCCTGGGGACCGAAATCATCTAGGTCTATATTTTGTAAATGTACAGAGGGTACATTAATTGTAAGCTTGTTTAGTTTAACAGAGTTACAACAGGTGTCATTGACTATGTTAAAATCAGGGAAACGGTTAATGGGTGAGGTTATGTTCAAAACATTGTACTTTGGTCTTAATGTGGTACTTTTACAATAACCTATACAGTTCTTGGGTATAGTGAGTATACCAGTACCCAAAACATTTGTTTCATATAATTTAGAATTTAGACAGTCAATTGTTATTCTTACAGGTTCTGATTGTACATAAATCCACTTATTATTCACTAATGGTTTCCAAATATCTAGTGTTCCTAATATCACTTTTGTTTCGCACTGGGAAGGTTTCTCACTGTTTACTTTTGTTAATAATTCACTTTCGCATATTGGCCTTGCGTCAGAAGAATACACATTTCCGATGTCACATATGTAGTAACCGGGGGTCACTTGTTTGCAGGTATTAAGGTCATCCAGAGTACAATAATACGTTTTGTCTTTGGTCATCGCTATATATTTGCTAGTTGGTGTAATTAAGTTAAAACTACCTGGTTCCTGAGAGTTATATGGCATAGGTAATGCAATATTGTGAAAAAGTACATACTCTCTAGTATTTACTAGCGGTACTTGCAATACAAATACAATCCTATTACTAACATAATAACATACTAACTTAGATATACTTGAAATAACATGTACTGAATTAATATCTAGAGTTACAGGTAGCTCAAGGTCACTGGGCAGATGTCTGTAGTTACTGGCAAGCTCTTGATGCAATTGGCTCGGTGTTATTATAGCAGGGTGCAAGATATTTTGGCTGGTGAATAGAATACTATTTGTTATATCTTCTAGTTGGAATGACAGTGTAAGTATTGATGTTTCGAGTGAATCGAATACCTTATTAAGATTGGTAAGTATTTGCAATTCATTGGTGATATTTGATATATTTTTTACATTTAGGAAAAGCTTGTCAATAGCTTCCTTAAGAGTGTCTTCATTATCCTTAATCTTAAGTAATGTTTTATTATATTGTGCTAATACAGATGTAGTCACTAAGATATTTTCTTTCATAAGTTTAGTTAACTGCTTACCATTATTCTGTAACTTAACTATAGCCTCCTCGTAATTTAGACCATCATTTTCATCTAAAGTGCCAAAAATTTGTTTAAATATTGTTCCTATACCTCCTATCCATGCACTACGTTTAACTTTCTTATCAACTAGATGTGAAATAGACTCAAACTCTTTACTCATGTCCTGAAATCGAGCCATCAGCGGCTGTATCCAGCTATTACATTCTATGAAAACCTTTTTTCGAGTTTCCTTGAGTTTCCTTGCACAATGATTTTGTATTTTCTAAAGCAGTCCTAATATTTTGTATATGAGGTTGGAAATGTGAGATATCCACTGGAATTATTATTTTTAATTCAGCGCTATTAATTTTAAGTTCTCCCAAGTAGTCATAGTAGAGGCCTGCACTGGAGGTTATTGGCTGGATAAAACTTCCATGAGATTGCCCTCGAGCTAAGCTGCAAATAATAGTTAATGTTATTACTAGCTAAACTAATCTAATTGAATGTACTGTACATGTTTTATTTATTTAATTATATATACTTTTATTTCTTATATTACTAAGGCTTAATTATACTTTACGGGTCTACTACAGTAGTAGTAGTAGCAGGTTTCACCTGGTCATAATGGTGAGTAATATGACGTCGGTTGATTAACAAGGTAAGTGTATTATTACCATTAATCTTAACAACCTTATAAGGTCCTTTCCAGAGAGGTGAAAGGGCTTTACGCATTCTTAGGTGGTTCTTTAAATATACATAGTCGCCTATTTTGTATTTAGTTGGGCGAGTATGTGAGTCATAGTAAGTTTTAGATGATTCCTTAGATTTCCTTATAAGGTCTAAGGCCTTTTCACGCGAGTATTTTAACCGGTTTTGAAGCATGCGGACATAGTCAGGATATGTTGCTCCTGATGATTCTTCGTAGATGGAAGTCGGAAGCACTGGTTTGCTGCCAAATATTAACTCATAAGGTGTGAAATGAGTAGTTGAATGTACCGTAGTGTTGTAGGTAAGCATTGCTGTATATACGTAACGGGGCCAATTGGTTTGTTCCGCGTCAGTGAAAGATCTGAGGTATTCTTTGAGAGTGGAGTGACTCCGTTCTAGGGCACCCTGAGTTTGAGGATGATAGGGTGATGCCCATAGGTTTTTTATTTTAAGAAATTCACAAGTTTTCTTGAAGAGTTCGGAGGTAAAATTAGTTCCCTGGTCTGTGAGGATAGTTCTAGGGATACCGAATATAGATATATAGTGGAGTAGGCACTCACTGGTTTCCTCAGCGGTAGTACTACGGATCGGATATGCGGATGAGAATTTAGTAAGGTCATCTTGTATTGTTAATATATATTTTAGTTTTGCAGGTCCAGCTTCTGGAAGCGGCCCTACGATATCAAGAGATATACGCTGGCAAGGTTCAGTGGATGTACTGGTGATTTGCATGGGAGCACGATTCACTTGTCTGAGGGCTTTGTTAGTTTGGCACTGAGGACATTTCTTTACAAAGTTCTCAATGTCACTACGCATATTCTTCCAGTAGAATGATTCTTGTATTCGCCTTAACATGCGGTTCATGCCAAGATGTCCAGCAATTGGGATGTCATGGTTTTCCCTAAGAATTTTCGGGATTTCGGAGAGTGAGGGGTATATAATTCTATCCTTGTAAATATGAATATTAATTCCTGTGTTATTAAACAGATAGAGTAACATATTGTATATTTTAACAAACTGATGGGTATCGAAGGGGTTCTTAAATTCTGTAATTGCTATATCAGAAAGGGTGTCTTCATCATAGCTTACAATTAGTTCATTCCTTAGGGTTTTGAGACTTGCATAAATATCTTTGTAACTAGATTTATCAAAATGGTATACTTTGAAGAAAAGAAAATAATATGTTTTATTATTGTGGGTGAATGAAATATAGGAGTTTAAAGTTCTTTCTTTGTTTAGGATTTCAGAATTATCAGGAATACTTTCAAGGACAGCTTGTATAAAAGGATTGGATTCATCCATGTCAATAGAAGTAGGAAGAATTATGACCTTATGTTCAGATTTTGTGATATCCTTGTTATGCTCTCGAATATTTGTACGGAAAGAGCTATCTTTACTTGACATTGCTTTTAGAAAAGCAGGATAATCGTCATCGGGTATCGTCATCGAGTTTGAACAATTACTAGTGATAGGATCACTTCTAGTTTGGACTTCAGGAGGTGAAGGGTTATCCGATAATGCTAAGTTATTTGTGTCTCTAGGATTAGGGTTAGGATTACCAGGAGCTGGTGAGTTTACTTCCGGTATAGGTGAGTTGGATTCACCGAAGTCAATAGGGTCTACAGATTGTGGCCCTAATTCATCTGGATTAAATGAGGCTGGAGATACTAACAAGTCCATTAGGTCCCTGTCTAATTCTGTAGGAGGTAGAGTGGATTCTTCTTCCACGAGATTAGGAGTCTGATTAGGTTCCGTTTGTACAGGATTAACCGGATATCGGGATAAAGCGTCAGCATTTGTATTTATTTTGCCCTTTTTATACTTAATATCATATTCGAATTCCTCTAGTTTGAGACGCCAACGAATAAGCCGTGATCCGGGGTCTTTACATCTGAATAACCATTCTAAAGGTTTATGGTCAGTGACCACAGTGAAAGGATGACCATATAGGTAAGGCCTGAAGGTTTTAGTGCCGAAGATTACGGCGAGGCATTCCTTCTCAGTTACACTGTAGTTACATTCTGCTTTGTTCAGTGTGCGAGAAGCATATGCGACAGGGCGGTCCTGTCCTATAGGGCCCTGAGATAATATAGCTGAAATTGCATAATTAGAAGCATCACATGTTAAAAGGAATGGTTGTGTGAAATCTGGATATGCCAGGATTGGGGCAGTGATAAGTTTTTGCTTTAAGGATTCAAAGGCTAGCTGTTGTTCGTTTAACCACTTGAATGGGCTATCTTTCTTTAGGAGAGATGTGAGAGGTTTGGCTAACTTAGCGAATTCTGGTATGAACCTTCTATAATAGGATACTAACCCCAGGAAAGATTTTATATCTTTAGGAGATTGAGGGGTAGGAAATTCGGAAACGGATTTAGTTTTCTCTGGATTAGGTTTAACACCGTATTCACTAATGACGTGGCCTAAATATGCTACTTCTTTCCGTAGGAATTCGCATTTCTCTGGTTGAAGTTTTAAATTGAATTTACGAAGTCTTTCAAAGACGGCCTTGAGGTTATCAATGTGAGAGTCAAGGTCGTATGAATATAGGACTATGTCATCTAGGTATACAAAACATCGTGAACCTTGCAATCCGGATAGGCAAGTATTCATTAGTTTCTGAAAAGTAGAAGGGGCATTTTTGAGCCCGAAGGGCATACGATTGAACTGGAAGTGCCCATGAGGAACGGAGAATGCAGTTTTAGGTGCATCATCGGGAGAAATGAGTATTTGGTGAAAACCGGAAGTAAGGTCCAACGTAGAGAAATATTTACTACGACCTAGTTGGTCTAAGATCTCAGAGATTTGGGGAATAGGATATGTCTCCCCGATCGTTATATCGTTAAGCTTTCGATAATCAATGACGACTCGCCACTGCGGTCGCCCTTGTGAATCGGATTTCTTAGGGACTACCCAAATGGGGGAGCTCCAAGGAGATGAGGAAGGTTCAATAATTTTTTGATCCAGCATCTTTTGGATTTGGCCTTCTACTTCCTTTTTATGACACTCAGGAAAACGATAGGATTTAGTATGGACAGGGACGTCGGTATTAGTTTTAATTTGATGCTCTAGAGCAGTAGTATAAGAGAGATTATCGTTTGGTAAGTGGAAAATATCGGAGTATTGACTACACAGGTCTACAAGTGCGTCAGCCTCTTCCTCATTGAGGTGTGAGGTACGAAGGGAGTTCAATACATCATCGGTGCGATTCGAAGTACTGGAATGATTGTTAGAAATCTGAATTGCGTTTAAAGGCAATGGTGTAAGTTTGAGATTTAAATTCGATTTTAAATTGATAGGATTTTCTGACACATTGGCTACTGTGATATTGATTCTCTTATTTTGTTTAACTTTGACAATACAATTTGATACTAATAGAGAATCGGATATATGCTGGTTATTAATAATACCCTCGTTTATTTCGGGGTTTTGCACCGTGCACTCGATGACAGTCTCGGTGCGAGGGGGAATGATATAGAAAGGTTCGAAAAAGTGGAGTTTGATACTGAGTCTACCAACTCTGAGAGTGTCTTGGGTGTAGTCTATGCTACAACCGAAGGAGGTAAGAAAGTCTGAGCCTATAATACCGTCATACGGTAGGTTGATGTCTTTAATGACATGGAACTTGTGAGATAAAGATTTTTTTTCAGACACCTTTAGTCCGAGAGAAAAGTGCCCTAGGGTGGAGGTCGTTTCCTCCCCCGGGTCGATACCTTTGAGCTTAATTGGTTCCCGTTTCAGGGTAGGTTGCTTTTGGATGCATGACTGCTTTATAAGGCTAATAGCCGAACCTGAGTCTACCAACAGGCTTAGAGGTATATTAGATACCTGAGACTGGAGGAGAACATGAGGCAACAACCTCTTTGTTGCGTCGATATTGATTTCGTACACGGAAGAGTTGGGTTCAGTAGTTTTTGAGTTGGTTCTATGACCGATTTTGATGGAACTTCCAGTTTGGGGCTGGTTACCCTGCTGTGTAGTTTCACGAGATAAGTAAGGATTTCCGTTTTGGGGCTGGTTACCCTGCTGTGTAATCCTAGAACCTACTGAAGTGAGTGAGTTAGGCGAGTTTCCGCTTTGGGGCTGATTACCCTGTTGTATAACTGCCTTGGGTATAGAAGACTGGGCGCAAGTTTGGGGCTGGTTACCCTGTTTGTGGCCCTTGGATATAGAAGACTGGGCGCAAGTTTGGGGCTGGTTACCCTGTTTGTGGCCCTTGGATATAGAAGACTGGGCGCAAGTTTGGGGCTGGTTACCCTGTTTGTGGCCCTTGGATATAGAAGACTGGGCGCAAGTTTGGGGCTGGTTACCCTGTTTGTGGCCCTTGGATATAGAAAGGGTGTCGTTATGTTTACTTGGATTAATTAAGGATTGAGACTTGGGTCTCACGAGACACCGCCGTGAGCCCGTTATTCGTTTAAATGAACAACCAGAGTATTGTCGTAGTCGTTTGGAGAGAGGTCGACCTCATCGCGTCCTTCTTCCTCGCTATTTTGTTCAAGGTAGTTCACCCGAGGGGGTGGTTTGGAGATGCTTTGATGAAATTGTGGATTTGGTTGGGATTTGAATCTGTTATTATTATACTCCCGTTTTTTGCAGTTACTTATATCATGCCCTGCGATTCTGCAGTAGCGGCAGAACAGGTTAGGAGTAGCCCCTTGTGCTACTGATTGCGTTTTTTGTACTGGGGTAGGATTAAAGGATTGTCTTGTGTTATTAGATTTGAATTTGTTACTATTATTATTATTAACTGGCTTAAAATCAGGTTGGGAGCGTTTGTATATTGTTTGCTGAATACGCTCTTCTGAAATGGCAAAGTTAATGGCCTCGTTTAATGACTTAGGGGACTTGCATCTAACTATATTTGAAATGCGAGGATGAAGGCCCATTATGAAATGATGTAAGGCCAGGTCCTCCATAGCAGCCGTGCGGCCGGGGAGTTCTTTGGGTTTAGAATTAGACATTGATATTTCTGTCAATAGTTGTGAAAGATATGTCTCGCTTCTCAAGGCATATACATTGACTGTCTCCTGTGGACCCTGCCTATTTTCTTGTAAGTCAGTTAGTAGGTGTGAGTAGTGTTTGCGCTCACTAAATTGTGTTTTTAGGAATTCTTTTAACTGGTCCCAGGAAGTGAACTCTTTGATGGAACATGCTACCTCTGCTTTTCCGTTCAGTTGGCTTAAAATGAATTTAAATAGAATAGGTTTTTGGACCTCTGTAGCTAAATCCAATGCATTATCGCAATTTACTATAAAAGAGTTTAGCGTGTCCCGGCTTCCATCATATGATTTGATAAACTTAAATAGAACGTTTAATTCTATGCTAGACATTGCGAGTGCGGTGGTTCTACGGGTGACGCGAGGGGAACTAGGGGCTGATTTTGATTTTTCTTCTGTATCACCAACTTGAGTATTAAGAGTAAGAGTGGATAACTCGCTTTCCTCAACCTTGGGCGCTTTTGGCATAATAATTAGAAACTATATTTTTTCAAGTTCTAAAAATAGCATAGAATGTTTCACAATGCCCAATTATACACTACTAAATTGTTATGTACAGACTAAATGATGACCAAAGACTTACAGGGTGTGGGCGAGCGATAAGAATGTGACGGCGGCAACCGGGAACATTCCGATGTAGGTAGGTCACTTCACAGTCACGGAGTATGATAACACTAACTTGAAGGGACTTGATTTGATGATGCAAGAATATCCCGCGCGTTCTCTGCGGGGTGTCGGGCTGGATTCAGGGCACCCTTCCACAGGGTAGGTCTGCGACTCGGGGTGCACCCTTTGTAGGATTTCGATTGCTTCTTAGGATAACCGACTTCTTCTAGATTAGCCACAGGGATGAATATTTTGAAGCACTTTCACAATAGAACTTTAGAGAATAGAACACAATAGAAGTTTTCACTTAGGATCCGGGGTGAGTCCGTGAGCGGGCCTGGGCACTGAGAATTTCCGGATCCCACCGCTGCCACCAAAATGTTACGCGACGAAGCTTGAGAGTCTTTTTAAAAAAAAAGATTAATTTCGCGTAACGGATTTATTCTGAGATTACAATTAATCACTTCAACACAACAGAACATTAAGTATTATAAGGAATATATGAACATAAAATATTATAAGGAATATATCTTTAGGCAACCGCTCGGAAAGAAAGTTGAAGACGGACTGGCCGCCGAGCTTGCTCCCAGACAGGCTAAGGAGAGAGATTGCTTAGCAAGCTCGGAGGTTGTGTATAGTCAGCACTAATGCCAACATATATAGGATATAACAGCTCGCAACATATAATATCGCTCGCGCGCCGCCACTCCGGCTTCCAACGCAGCACATCACTCCTTTTTAACCGACTTCAAAAAAGGAGGAGGTTCTCAATTCGACAATTTCTTTTTGTATGTATGTTATTTGATATCTTCGCGAATTGTGAACCGATTTTCAAAATTCGTTTTTTATAAAATTTTTTTTGTTAAGGGTATGATTGCAAGGTGGTCCCATATTCACCAAGTCAGGATCTGATGATGGGATCCCAGGGAAATCAAGGGAAACTCTTAATTTTATAAGCACGTATGGTCAAATTCTATTTTTTTATTTGAAAGGGTATGATTGCGAGGTGGTCCCATATTCACCAAGTCAGGGTCTGGAGAGAGGGGATTCCAGGAAAAGCGATTGAAACTCTTAAATTTGCCCTGTGGTTGCCGGCAGAATAGAATTGTGCCACTCTATTGCACTGCGCTGTATGTCGTACAAAGGAATCTTGTGTGACGCAATAACTTTTAATTAATCCCGGAAGACGGGCAGCAGCGTCTCACGGGGTATTCCCGGGAAAGCTGCGCTTGCCAGCTGAAGTCGGTTTTTATTTTTTCTTAAAAATAATTATTATATTTCGTAATTTTAGCTTTCGGCACCGCTCGCGTGAAACTGAAACAAATAACCTTTCTTAAAGATTAGGATATCGTCTAACAAAATGGTATGAAAATCGATACAACAATTTATTGTAAATCATTAAGGTGGCAAATTAACACACGACCCGACGTAGGTAAGCAGTCATTGCAGGCAATGGAAGCTTGGAACACGAAAGTTGCACACGCATTACTTGCGCATTGCCAACCCTATATTGAAGGACCCCATGTTCCAATTTCTCTCAGCCAGAGCCGTTTACTAATCGGCAGGGTACACCACATAGGGATGAAGTTATATATGTTCTTTTAATAAAATTAGTTAATTTCACCCAACATTTAAGTATACTTTTATTTTTATATGAAAAGCGACAAAAAATACTAGTAATAACTTTCCTAAATCGTCAAGCCGTTGAGAGACATCATTGAAAAATGCGAGTGTCGAGCGGAAAATATCGCTATCTCCCATAAACCGTAGATTTTGTACATCCACGTGAAAACGTGTATTTATGGCCAACAATAGTGTTGCAGGGACAGAGACAAACGGCGACCAAACAAAAGATAGTTGGCGAGTTGGTACGCCCCAACTACTAGATCTCACATTAAATTCGTGTCTATACACATACAAAGGTGTAGGAAATTTGGGGTGAAAGTGGTTCATCAACACCTTTGAACCAAAGCCAACTTCACCTGCACGCGGTGCACCCTGCTGACTGACAAACGAAGCTCTGGCGAAAAGAGAGGTAGGGAGCGTAATTGTAAGCTACCCGACTGGGGAATGTACCTCCACCTCACAGAATACCGCAGCCAAGTAATAATTCCCTTGTGGGTTGTTGTGTTCCTGCGGCATTCGCTTCACATCATGCGGGCCGTATGCTTGTCTGCCAATAAACATAAAATAAAAAAAAATATAAAATGAAATACTAAAGCGAAGGATATTTTTTTTGTTATTCACCTTTTTTTTGTCGCGGACGCTGTTTATACTTCGTTAGGTGCAAACGTAAGGCCCGCTTGATGTGTAACGGTAACTGTACCTTATGCGTCTGGCATGCAACATTAAAAATATAGTTTGCGCTATATCAGGTCTGCTGCTAACATAGCAATTTTTTCCTGGTGACTTTACTCACTCGCAGGAACACAGCAACCTTAAGTCTCTAGGATATTATTATTTCACTGTGTGTAATCACGCTGTGCCCAACCTCTCTTACCAGAACCTTTTTTTTCTTAATCAACAATATTGCACCACTTGTAGGTGAGCATAGATTTGGCTCGAATAGATATCGATAGAATTCAAGATAGTAGTGCGTCCGTTACACCCCAAATATGTATCAATATAATATCCTACGGTACTCCCATATATGAAACGAAACTAATGTCACTCTATAGGGAACGGCAAGTCGTGGGCTGAAACTAGTAAATAATGCAAACTGAAAATATTCAAGGAACGTATCACTTCACTGAAGGCGTCGTTACAACGACCGTAGCTTCTCTATAGCTTATATTATCTCCTCCGTACTTCGGAGGGTACTTTAAGCCGTTGGTCCGGCTATTGTCATTAGATAACTGTCGTTAAGCTAAGTCAGTGGCATTTAGGCGGCTTGAAAACACAGGCCTCCGTCGACCCGCAGTTGAGCAGCGTAGTGTAAATATGTTCTAAATCTTTTCAATTGAGGGGAGACCCGTATCCCAGCAGTGGGATCAGTAAGACTAGTATCACTTTTAATTTAAATGAGAATTGAGTGAGACGCTACCAATGTTAGTGGTCTTATGTTCCCAGAACATTAATTTTCTTGTAATTGGTTTAGGATCTGAAACGGATGGGCCAATCTAACGATGAGATTTTTTTTGTTCTTTATAGACCTACTGTCAAGTACTGAAGATCCAATTCAGCAATTACTGGATACGAAATACTGGACTATATCTTTAGTAAGACAAGATTCCGTTACAAATATTTGCTGACTGAAGCAAAATTGGCATTTTAATGACGGATAGCTTTAGTGAAGTATTAAATAAGATAGCGCCTTATACTCAAAAGAATTGTATATAATGTATAATTCATCACTTTTACTGGTTTTTATGAATAATTGACTATGTGGTGTGGTAAAAGTAATATAACAAACAAGAAACAATTTGTGTTGGTCAATATTTATATATAATAAATTGTATTGCCAATGTAATAAATTGTCAATTAGTAATAATTAAACTTACTTGGCACCACATCATTCATCATCCAGGTTGACGGAGCTTCGCTTCGCGGAGCTCCTATTTCCGATAACAGGACGCAAGAAAAACCTAACCTATCCAAAAATCTACTCAAATCTAACCAAAACATGTTTTATTATATTACCGCCTGCCTCTGTTGCTTGAATAAAATGCTTAGCATACAATATTTTTTACATTTACCAAAAGTAAGGTTTAATTATTAATAATATCCGGTAAAAGTGAATAATTCATTACTTTTGCCTTCAATTTTGGTAATTATTAATAGTTGTTGGTAACTATTAATAATTTTCAATTAATCACACTTACCGTGACATATATATTAGATATTTTGAAAACATGCATATTAATATAGGTACACCCCTAGAACTTACTTATCTTCATATGCATATATTAAATGATGAATGGCGAAGAATTTTGAGCCTGGAACATACATACATTTGTGACTATCTAATTATATTTACTTTTTTTAGTTATTATAAAATTATCTTTAGAAAATCTTCTCTTTTAAAAACATTTTTTTTACTATTATTCAGATTTTTATTTTTTTAATCTTCTTTAAACCTTATTTGCAAGTTTCTCGCAGTATTTAGCTACTTGCTGACCCGGCAAACGCTGTCATATAAATTATTTTTATCACAAAATATAGAAAAAAAATGAGATAGGGACCATTCTAATCGCGGCGTGAAATATACTTTACGACTTATGCTCATACCTACCAAATATACATAAAAAAATGATAAAATTCATGATAACTATCCGTGTATTCCATGACTTTCGCGAAAGGTTTAAACACTTTCAGAGGGAGTTCCAGTGGCAATCTTTCGGTATCGGACCCTCGTCAACACGTGTAATAGAAAATTCTCAAGATGACAAAACAAACGATCTCAACCTCGATTCTTTCTTTAAGATAATGGATCCTAGTAGCTTGCTCATATTTTATATCGCAAAATAATTAAATTTGTATTAGTCCAATTTATTTTCCGACTACAATTTCATTTTCAATTTGACGAGCCCGGTGATCGAATGGCTAACAATGGCCACTTTGACTCCCAGGTCGCGCGTTCGATCCCCGCACAAGACAAATATTTGTGTGCATTAACATGTCTGTTTGTCTTAGTCTGGGTGTTTTCTATGTATTATATGCATCTAAGCCAAAAAATGTTATTTAATGATGGATCTTTCCAAACATAATATATGAGCAAGCCACTAGGATTAATCAAACAATTAGAAAACACATACAACATATCTTTAGCATAATAAGTGACTGCTGAAAATATATTGAATTGCTGGCCCATTTGACCCCACACGGCATGCGATGTAATTCCAATCCATCAGGCATGCAAAGGGTTCAACCCAAACGAAGTAAATTTATATACAGAATCTCAGCTCCATAAGATTTTTATTTAACAATATCGCACCAGTCCACTAATCCGTCTTAAATTTTTTATAGCCCAAGCGCGCCTGAGCTGCGGAGATTTTCATCAATCTTTTTCAGTTATGAATACTGTTTATTTTATCATTTATAAAAGTAATTTATTTACATAGTTGTTCGGATGATGTTAAAATGTAATTTTGTACTAAAATTGGAAAGGCGTTGGATTTTATTATATACTAGCAAAGTACCCGTGCTTCGCTACGGGAACACTCCTGAATTGCGTCTATTTTTGTTAAGATTCCATACATTTAATTTTTCCCCCATAAAGGTCTGTTTCACATTGATCATTATTTCAAACATATACCAATTAGGTTAAGACCTCCCGATAAATAATATTTTTGGCTTTCGCACCAGGAGCCAAAATTGCTAGGCTATCAGGAGAACTTACTCGTGAGCAAGCTACATACAACTGATCATGAGAGAAGCAGTCCTGTCTCAAGTCAACCCCAGGGATCTTTAGAGACTGCCTCTGAGATCAGGCAAGATCCATCACCTTACACAGCTATATATGGGGGCGTCATCACACCTTCCACAAGTTCAAATTCAGTCAATCTTGTCATTGTTTGCAAAATACAGAAATTTTGATATTAAGTATACCACCCCAAAAAGTCGGTACTTAGAATCGGTTTTTCAATTACTCTTCAGCACCAGATGTCGCTTTATTTGATTGAAGGACGCGGTTTTTTTTACGTCCTACGCGTGCGATTTACAATCTTCCGGGGGTGACTACCGAAAGGCCTGTATTACTACGGGAAGTACAAATACTATAGCGCCATCTAGTAATTAGATAATATAACATTTATAAATATTTCTTGGCTGGGCGCTGATCAAAAGTTAATCAGTTAGCCCTAAACATCACCTTTTTGCTGAACAACCATTCCACCAAGTCTCAAAATCGTAATCAATCGGTTTCCAAAAAGGGGTTTTTTTTTCCAACCCCTATTTTCAACCTCTTACGTTGCATAAGGAACACATATCCAAAGTTTCAGGTTTCTAGCTTCAGTGGTCTGAGCTGTGCATTGATCAGTGAGCTAGCTTTTGCCCACGGCTTCGCTCGCGTGAAATACGGCCATTTCACGCGAGCGAAGCCGTGGGCAAAAGCTAGCTCACTACCATAGATTATCTAAGTCAAATCTAACACGCAACGCAACCACCTTCATGTAGCACCTTTAATTGTACTAAATACGGATGCAAGAACTTTCCAGATACTACTACTACACCCGTCCTGCTCTCGCCGCGCCGCCCGCGATTGTATAAGCACTGATTGACGCCAAACACAAATTTAAAAACCTATTAGGATAACACCACAGTATAAATAATAGTACTACGTACAGTATGACCACTCCCTGCCGCTCTCTCGTGTCGACCTCACCTCCCCTCTGATACAAATCTGGAACAGTTTGTATGTCTCCGCACGCGCACACGCTCATTCACGATCTGCGCCGATATCTTAGTTTATGTAGTAGTAAACGACGCGACATTTGTATGGAGTGGCCGGGGTGTGATAACACTTCAGTCAACCCACAAGTCTTATTCTATCAGCTTAAAAAGGATAAATCAAAGTTTAAAAAAATTACACGATGATGGTCACTTTAGCCACGTTGAATTTTAAAACCGATGTTATTTTCATAATCAGCGACCCGATAAAATATAAAAACAAAAATCTTGACGATTTTCAGACTTTTTGACCCCATTTTACTCCTTTGGGGGTTGAATTTTGAAAAATCCTGAAACATGTGTTTACTCGTTTATCTATAGAATTACCTACTCGTGTAAAGTTGAGGGTAAAATAGTCCAACTAATCTCGTTTCCCTACACAAATTTTGGACCTCCGTTTCACCCTCTTAGGGGTAAAATTTGAAAAATCCTTTTATGTAATTTCGTGTCCACTATGTTATATTTTTAAATCGATGCCATTTTCGTAATTGACGTCTCAGAAAACCATACACTCAACACCAATATTGATATTATGATATTTCAACCCCATCGCACCCCCATAGGGGTGATTTTATGTCACGTCAGCTATGTTGGATTATAAAATAGTTGTTGTTTTCGTAATCAGCGACCCGATAAACCGTAAAAACAATACCCATGACGATTTTCAGACGTTTTCACTCCATTTAACCCCTTTATGGGTTGAATTTTCAAAAATCCTGAAACACGTGTTTACTCATTTATCTATAAAAGTACTCGTGTAAAGTTTCGAATAAAATAGTCCAACTAATCTTGTTTCCCCATACAAACTTTGGACCCCCGTTTCACCCCCTTAGGGGATGAATTTTGAAAAATCCTTTCTTAGTGCACCCGTAGACGTCATAAGGAACCTACTTGCCAAATTTCGAATCTCTAGACTCAGCGGTTTGGGCTGTGCGTTGATTAGTGAGTCAGTCAGTCAGTCAGTCAGTCAGTCAGTGAGGACAAAGCCTTTTATTATTATAGATCACAGTTAAGAGTTTTTTATAGGGTCGGCAACGTGCATGCTGATGCCTCTGGTGTTACAGGCGTCCATAAGCTACGGTAACTGCTTTCTATCAGCATACGACCCGCCGGATGTAAAGCGGTTACCGTAGCCATATTAATATAAAATATCGCTCGCGCGCCGCCACCCCCGCTGCCAACGCAGCATCTACTTCCTTTCTGGCAACCTCACTCACTCGCATGAACACAACAACCCTCAAGGGAATTGTTATTTGGCTGCAGTATTCCGTGAGGTGGAGGTACATTCCCCAGTCGGGTAGCTTACAATTACGCTCCTTACCTCTCTTTTCGCCAGAGCTTCGTTTGCCAGTCAGCAGGGTGCACCGCGTGCAGGTAAAGTTGACTTTGGTTCAAAGATGTTGATGCAACACTTACACCCCCAAACGATACGATACGATGAGTGGAAAACAAGCAGAGGTCCGCCTGATGAACATATAGAAGATTACGACCTATGACATTATAATATAGACGGTCCATAGGCGAACATCACGACAGTAATGAAATGAATATTTTTATTCAGCCATTGGGCTCTTGTAGGCATATCTGACACTTTTTATAACAATATTCTTATTTATAAGTGAAAATTGTCTGCAAAGCGCTTACTCAGTACTTACGTATTTATTCATGCAGCACGCAATGAAACTGAAAGAACGTAAACACACAGGAAGCCACTTTATCTACGAGTATAACTTTTCAGTAATTGTTATTGATTAGCGCGCTCAATAATCTCGCGTCAATTATCGTCTCGGCAAGTAACGTATTGCCGCGAGATTGGATGAATAATTCACGCGAGATTGGATGAATGCCGGACCTTGCTTTCGACTGACAAATTTCAACTGATTATTTCTTTAAGTTAGTGCGATTGAAGGGCGGTGGCGGTAAGCTATTTATACCTATCGTCGTCAACCCTTATTTATCTTTAGTGCTGGGATACGGGTCTTTCCTCAATTGACGCATTGAGCTCGAGATAAATAAACCCATCCATGGAGAGGCTACGGTCGACGTTGCTTAACTTGCGTGTCCGATTAGACTTATTAGACGCATCGACGCCATTCAACACCTCTACCACGCGATCAGTATTCTATATTAATTTTGAAACACTCCATACTACAGTCTTCAGTGAAAGCCTCGATGGCGGTATTACGGTTATAGTTATAGAATGTACTCCTTAGTATATACTATAACAATAACCATAGTGCCAAATACGAAAATGACCAACAAAATATAAATTCGGCGAAAATAACAATGAATAAAACAGGAACAGCGCTAGATGGGAAGTAGCTTACTCAGGGATCCTGAAGGAACATTATTGCGCTACCATCGCCCCTCTAAACATTTACATCCACTGTTTATTGCTACAAATGTGACGAAAATGTTAATACCATTTTACGCATCCGTCGCCCCGTTCTAAGTACCAATAATATTCGTTTATGTCTTATCTTTTATCTTGGAAATTGAAAAGAATACGCTGTTTTCAAGATCTTTTTTATCGTTAAGGTCGTCAGAAAATGTGTCATATTACAAGATTTTATTTAGTTACACCATGGTGCCTGTAATCAAATTTTGCAAGGTATATTTGAACCACTCCTCAGTGTGAGATTGAGCTGAAATTTGCCAGACCCTTTGATTTGATTCACATAAGAATTAATATTAACAATACATAAATGCCATCAATTTAAATCCATAAGTGTATACTTAACGGGACGGGGGCCCAAAACACTTCTTCACTATTGTGTTTCCTATGGAGCCAGGATTACTAGCGGCGACTACCAAAAAAGGCAACAATGATGTCCACTGGAGGTAAAACTACTTGGAACTCACAACAAATTTAATGAGAAGAAATTAATAGGAGTAGGAAGCTTTTGAAATTTCACTTCTCCTCTTGGTAATGCAAGAACAGCATTATTTCTGTTCTTGCACTTGTTATTTGCCTTAGGGCAAATAAAGTATTGAAAGCCTAAAGAGATGGCTAGTCAAGTGAAGCTCAACTGCCGTGCACCACGGATTGTAAACTATTAAGGACCTTACGAATACACGGCAGACATTTACAATGAGAATGTTGAGTACTTTATTTTTTTATTATTATTCAAAAATTTTCTTTTAATGATTGTTTGATCGTATTGCCGAAAGTAATAAACATCTTTAAACCGAAAACAGTGAATTTCTTACCTAACACATCAATTCCAATAATATATATTTTTTAATAAGTAACTATCAAAATTGTAAAAAAAGGCAACTATAAATCCTGACAGCTTATAGGACCCTTTTATTGGTCACAAAGACCTCCAAAGAAACGAAGTTGTTAGAGCTTCATTGCGCCGACAGTTTATACCCAAGTACGTAAGGACCCTAAAACCTTTATAACCAGCCCGTATTGTGCCCAAATCTTAAGTATTTGATTCAACCATAACTTTATGTATAGTTTAGTATACCTAGTCATGTTAATAAAAACTTTTTTATTTGACTTACGTTAATTTTTCTAAGAATCATCGCTATTATTTAGAACGAAAAACATCACTAAGATGCTTTGATCGTACATAAAATATTTGCATTCTAAGACGAGGTTGCAGTAAACAAAGAACCCAGTAGTGAGCAAAGTAAACGAGCTATTGTATAATTGCTTTCATCCGTATATACCTAAATATGCGAAATTGCAAATTTGTATGTCACTTACGTCTCTGATGTGTGAGATGAAACTGTGTAAGATGGAGGGATATACATGGATGATCTTTTAAGGTTTGCGTTACTTTTGACGTGATAACGTCTTATAAATGGATGAACGCTGGCTGCACGCACGAAAAAGCATCACTCATTGGCACGTTCCGCCTGAACCGAGCGTGCAAGCAAGAGCGCAGAACAAGTGACGCATCTATCTGTCTTCCACTCCATAGGCCGATGTTTTTCCATGACGTTATCACGTAAAATTATCGTCCGTAAACCGACTTTACAGACAATCTTTTTTTTTGTATACGGAACGTGAAAAAAGGAGATTATGTACTCACTCAAGATGTTCTTTATATATGTCGAAATCCGTGAAGACAAGCTCGACGATCTGGTGCGGTGCGGCAAGGAAGGTGTAAAGCAGACAGTCGACTTGCGGCGGGTACGGCCGTGGGTAGTCTGGACTGCTGAATGTACCCCGCTCTTTTCCATACGTCGATGTGAAACGAAGACACGTACAACCTGCAATGAAGTATCATCACTTCACTACATAGTATAAAACAAAGTCGCTTTCTCTGTCCCTATGTCCCCATGTATGCTTAAATCTTTGAAACTACGCAACGGATTATGATGCGGTTTTTTTTAATAGATAGAGTGATTCAACTGGAAAGTTTATATGTATAATATATGCATAACATAGTAGAAAAACACTGATAATTTAGAGGTTTCTAATGTGATGTCGTAAATAAACACATTTTTTTGCTCTTTCATTGCAAACGCTGGCTGAACCCAACGAGATAGATCAAAATAATGTAGTACAGTATTGTTCACCTTAAAATGGTCTACAAAAAAGTTCGCGATGGTATATGTCTATCTCTTAGTGGTAACACACAATAACCGTTATTTTATCCTTTGCTTTTTACAAGAAATAATGCCTTATTTACGAAGCGATTTTAAGCAATACAGAATTAATCCTTATCCAATTAAGTACCTTAAATACATTGCGCATTTAATATAGATCAATATGGCCCTTCACAGCATGTAATTTAAATGAATAGTTTAGAAGATATTACACATTTAAAATGCAGGGACATAACGGCTGTGGCGGTACCGGCCGCGGAGCCGGCGGCGTGTGCCTATAACTGGGGAAGGACTGGATAGGACAAAGCGCAAAGACCTTCTGTAGTACATTTAGTATCAGCATTGCACCCGTGCGAAGCCGGGGCGGGTCGCTAGTTTTATATATATTTGGGTTCTTCAAGAAAAGCGTAAAGAGGATTTTACTGGCTCACCAACGCGCGAATGATGTCTCTAGTATCGCAAGCGTCCATAGGCTCAGATGACTGCAAACTGTCATGCTGATCGCATTCTTATTTGCCAATGGTTTGCAATGGTTAAAAAAAATATTATTCAAAAGGTCAGACAAAAAGACCAAACAAGTAAGGTTACCGTTCTCTTTAGAGCCAATGTCAACTTTTTTTGCAAAAACTGTTGCGTGGTTTATGAGAAGTTAGCGATAGACGAACAGACTCTAGGAAAGCGATTGTGTATAGATAAAATCGTATACGATATATCACTTTCAATTACCTACTTGCTTTTCTTTTTTTTTTAATGAGAGAAAGGCAATCGAGCTTGCGGGTCACCTAATGGAATACAATCACCACCGCCCATGGAGATCAGCAACACCAAGTCGCTGATCCGTTACCAGCCTATTCTCTTCTCCTTTCTGGTGACCTCACTCACTCGCAGGAACACAACAACCCTCAAGGGAATTGTTATTTGGCTGCGGTATTCTGTGAGGTGGAGGTACTTCCTAGGTCAGGTAGCTTAAAACATATACTATGCCCTGCTACCTCTCTTTTCGCCAGAGCCTTACACTTACACCCTAAAATAAATAAATACTCTCTATTAATCATAGGAATTGTTGAAATTATTCAAACTGCATAGTTTGAACTAAATTCTTGTTTTTTTTTTAAACTGTACGTTTTGCACGCTGTAATTGAGCAGTAGTCATCAGAATTTTATTAAATGAACCAGACCGTGGTAAAGTGCAAGGGCCGCTAGTACCTAGGCCGCGGAACAATTTCCCACTGCCAAATGACTAAATTTGATTTTATGGTACAGAGTGAAAAATGTTTTTAAACACAATTCAGATAATTTACCCGACTGATGCAGAAGGGAGGGTCATGATTTTTGAGTGTGTGTATGTACTGTATGCATGTCGATTTCTTTGGCGTGTTAAACTACTTATATTCATATTTATTAGTATTGTGGCTAATCACTGGCTGTAGCAGAAATATCAGCGTTTTGTTCGATAGAACAAAACATGTAGCTGAGCTATAGCCATTTTGTGTTAGTGCGGCACACATATGATTTTTTTGTGTTTTTTTTTACCACTATATTGCACTTATGTTTATAAGTAATTATTATAAGACTGGAAAGAACTAATTATTTGTGTACTGGAAATACAAATAAAAGTTTCATTCATACTATACTGCTTGATGGATTTCAATATATGAGATGTCAATAGATTTGTCTCAGTAAGAGTAACGTAGAGTAGGTACATTATTTTAGTATGGCATCCGCGAAAAAGAAATGGCGGATAATAACAAAAAACGAACTGTTAGAATTTCCTGTCTCCTTTTCTGGTTCAGTTATTATATTTTTTTTTAGTTTATTGGTCTATTCGTCATCAACCCTTATTCAACCCACTGCTGGGATATGGGCCTCCCCTCAATCAAAGGGGTTTAGAGCATACTCCACCAGGGTGCTCATCTGCGGGTTGGTGGAGGCCAGTGGTTTCAAGCCGCCAAAAACGCCACTCACTTTGCTTAACGACTGTCATCAACTGACAACAGCCAGGACCGACGGCTTAACATGTCCTCCGAAGCACAGAGGAGCTCGAGATAAATAAACCCATCCATGGACAGATTACTGTCGACGTTGCTTAACTTGCGTGTTCGATTAGACTGACACGCGCAACGCCGCCATCGAGCTCCTCGATATACTAGGTATAAATAATTAAGGCATAAATAACATTCCTTTTTCCAAGTGATCCGGACGACTGACAAACAAAACCGCGAGCAAGTCGGTAGAAATTCAAATAAATTAAAAGACTTCCTTAAAATAGCTACGCATTTACTTTCAATGTCTCAAGAATATCTCGTTTCTCATTTGATACCGCGGAGATTACGTAGCAGACAAAGACGGCACTAGATTTTTACATAAAATATTCATCAGCAAAGCTAAGCTCTTGTAATATCGCCCTTTCATTCGCCCCTGAGTTTCATTATGTGCGATCGTTTGGTTAAGTCTCGTAATAAATCTGGCCAATGGACTGTGAAGTTTAGTGCATATTGTGTGAAAAAGATGAACTAATATCAACGCGGCGGCATTTCTCATTTTTCGTGGTAAAACACTTCCACTGCTTTCTTGGGACAACTTGCGTGTGAAGACAAAATACCAGGGTAATGCTCTGATGGTTGGGTATTAGTATGAACATGGCTGCCATGGCCGTCCCCGCTACACGAGTTTCTCCTATCCGCGCGTTTTTTGCCGAATTGCCGAGAAAAGAAGGGTAACGTTTTTCAAAAGAATTCATATCATTGATGTTATAAATACTAGATTTCCCGAGAATTCCCGAGAGTGAGAGAGGTCATCAGTTTCACTCATATATAAAATTCTCGTGTCGCGGTGTTTGTTACCAAACTCCTCCGAAACGGCTGGACCGATTTTTATGAAATTTTGTGTGCATATCGGGTAGGTCTGAGAATCGGCCAACATGATAATGGTGACCCACCCCTAAATATTTTAATTTTAATTTTAATTTTATTTTTAATTTTATTATGATTTTGAATTGAAAAATACATAAATTCAAATTAATTAAAATAATAAAATGTACTTGGCAAAACAACGCTTACCGTCAGCTAATATGCTATAAAAGCAATTCTATCTGAAATCATATAATATTGTTGTTTTGTTATTATTTTGACGTTAATAGATAGTATTTGAGCTGCAATTAGATAACTTTATTATCGTTAATAATAATGAAATTACACTCGATATGATCTGATTCTATTCATTCCAATATTCATGGGCAGAATGGTAATGTAATATTAATATGTGACAATACAATTTTATGGCCTGATTTCGATTGCACTTGCGGTTTCGTGCGCATGGAGTGTTTGAACATTTTTTATATAGAGGAGGGGGGCCAACGAGCATATGAGTCACCTGATGGTGAGCAATCACAACAGCCCATTGACATCAGCTACACACTATTCGTTGCCAGCCTTTTTAGGAAAATATAGGGTCTTTTCTTAAATACTCCCAAGTCGTATTTGATTCGGATACGCCGTTGAGGGAAGTTGTTTCCACGATTTCAACGTCCATGGTAGAAAATGTCTTAAAAATCGTACTGTGGTAGCCGGCCAATTATCATGGCATCATTGGTGGAATTTTATTATTTTGTGAGGGGCATGATAGTAGAACTCAGCTGTTGCAATTAAATTAAACTAATATTAAATTTAATTAATATTATTGGAATCAATGTGTTAGAAACAACTCAATGTTTTAGGTCTCCAATAGTGTTAGAAACTTAAAATCCGTGGTGCACGGCAGTTGAGCTTCACTTGACTAGCCATCTCTTTAGGATTTTAATGCCTTATTTGCCATATTGCTGTCTCTCACATTGCTAAGAGGGGAAGTATAATTCGAAAACCTTCCTACTCCTACTAATTTCTTCTGATTAAATTCGTTGTGAGTTCCAAGGCAGCCGTAATTTTACCCCTGGGACTGCAATGGACTTCATTGTTCATTGCCTTTTTTGCTGGTCGCCGCTGTTAATCCTGGCTACACAGGAGACAGAGTGGTGGGAATGTGTGGTGGGCCTCCAGCTCCTTCGAGCAGTCCCAGTGGTATAATTTGTACTCGTAAAGCACATAAAGGGAGGCGACATTTTTACGTGTAGACAGCGAGTCCAAACGGTCAGAGATCACTGGGTTGTATACCCGCCGCTCCGATCCATCTGTTAACATCTGTTAGCGCACCCCTTGGGTCACCATGTTCATGTTATAACTTTCCGAGTGGGACGGTATTAGAAGGTCTGAAAGGAAGGACGGACGCAACGTCCACGTACGGCGCCCGCACAGGTGAGGAAACCAACTATGTCAGACCATCATATAAGACAAAGTCGTAAAACGTTCTTCCGGCACTATCAGTAGACTGTGAACCTAGCCATTCATTGTGGTTGGCATTAAAATCCCCTAGCACCACAATATCCCTGGAAGTGATCTGCTGGAGAACACTATCAGTCGTTAGATAGTTAATTGATTCAGGTGTTTCTTAGCGGAAGTCAAATTTACAGGCAATTTGATCTATAATACTTTGCGTGCTTCCGCCACCAAAAAAGTTTTGGTAGCGGAAGCACGCAAAGTAGTGTAGATCGAATTGCCTGGCTATCAGTCGTCACTTGTAGGTGTTCCACAAGACGCCATTGTGGAACATGTACCGGCACGTGTAAACACGGATGTGGTTTTCAACCGTACAAATGTCCGTCCAAAAACGAAGAAATGTCATTCAATGTCACTAAATGACAGTTTGGCTCTACCACTTCAAAACAGCTACTCGATTAACAACACCTAGGGGTCACGTGCAGGGACCAGGGTAAAGCATGCGGATGTGAATAGAATCAACCCTCAAAAACCTCCAAAAAATCGCAATAATATCTCCCTTAAAGGATTTTGTACCATTCTTCGTACAAACATGGCGATGTAGGTTTATTTTCAAAGACCAAACAAACCCCTAAATGTTAACATGAAATCGTTATCGCCGCATAAGATATTTAGACAGGCAAATATATTTTTAAATAAAATTAGTAAAAAAAAAAACAAACCAGAAAGGATCGAGTTGCTGCATTGTGGGATTAGCGGAGCGCTATTTCATGTGGCGATGGCGAGCGTTAATATGGCTACGGTCACGGCTTCACATCAGGCAGGACGTATGCATGTCTGCCATCCGACGTAGTATAAAAAAAAAAACATTTTAAGCTTAACGGTTTTGTTGCAAAGAACGATGATAAAATAAAAATATATATTTATGGATAATTTTACACAGCGCCATCTAGTCCAAAGTTAAGCGCAAAGCTTGTACTACATACCTATAATACATAGAAAATACCCAGACCAAAATACATACTTATAATACATAGAAAATACCCAGACCAAGACAAACAGACATGTTCATGCACACAAATGTTTGTCATGTGCGGGGATCGAACCCGCGACCTCGGAGTCAAAGTGGCCATTGCTAACCATTGGACCACCGAGCTCGTCTTATTAATTTAATTATGTACTAAATGCTAAAAATAACTAAGTCGATCCTAGGTACCAGTCATCACAGCCAATACCTCATAAAACAACAGGGCTTTGCCTCATCAAACAAGGATATTGATCAAAGTAAAAAATAAAATAGCAAGGCGCAATATCATTACGAACTGCACTACACCGAAGTTACAGTTTCCTAAAATTCGCTTGGGAATTAATTTTGCTGTACCCTGTTCCGAATAGAAAATAAATATTTTACCAACTTTCCGTTCTAAAAACGTAACGTTCCAAAAACTACTTAATCCACATACTGTGAAAATGGCAAAACAATTTTATATTATCAAGCTCTTTTTGCTGTTACGTTGCATTTTCAATGGTAACATATGGATTTAGTAATTTTAGGAACGAAAACAAATAGTTAGTATGTTTTTCCGCTGTTATATAGAACAAGGTATTGGGACTGGGATACCACATATTCCCACCACTGTATCTCCTGGCTACATAAGCCAGGATTAACAGCGGCGACCACCAAAAGAGGTAATGAACAGTGGACTTCCCATTGTAGTCCCGGAGGCAAAACTACGGATGTCTTGGAACTCACAACGAATTTAATCAGAATAAATTATTAGAAGTAAGAAGTTTTTAGATTTTGACTTCCCCTTTTAGCAATGTGAACAGGGTATATATAATCTCGTTTATTCAAATAACCTTTAAAATGTACCTAAGACGAAAAAATAACCCCCACTAATCATTTCGGGGCAGATAAGATCGGGTCTTAAGCAATTTGTTAAACCGCGTATCTTGAAAGGCTCGATGCTCAAAATAATTTTCAGTCGCATAACTGGCACCTCCTTTCCTTGTTTTTAATAAATTGTATACATTTCAGTGAGATCGGTTGTTGATATTATTTTGTTAAAAAACTAGCTGACCCGGCAAATGGTGTTGTACTACCTACCTGTATGGTATACTTTACAACCTTAGATTATCAATTGGTCTCCGCTCCGCTTCGACTAGATGCCGTGGCGTATTTGTAAAATGCGGCCACAAATACTACGCCGAACTCGGCGTACCCGAGCCTGTTGCAATACAATTCTTCACGCACACTAGCATCTCCGCACATTAGTTTCAACACAATTCTTCACGCACACTAGCATCGTTTTACGCACATTACTTTATTGAGTTGCCGCATTCACGGAGCTGTTGTCCTTAGATAGTGCGGCATATAGTCGAACTGGAGCGGCGACCAATTGTTAATCTATGTTTACAACCTATTCTCATACGCACCCAATTATACATAAAAAATCCGATGAGCCGAGAACGTGCGACCACAAACAACGTGACACAAGTAAGATTTTATTATAAAAAAACCGGACAAGTGCGAGTCGGATTCGCCCACCGAGGGTTCCGTAGGTACGTAGTATCATTATTAAATTTGATATTTTTCATTATAAATAAGAAATAATGCGTCGAAAAAAATAAATAAAATATATTTTGCAATGTGTACATCAAGCCCTTTCATATGATACCCCATTTGAACTAGTAGTTTCAATTTGAAATTTCGACACCCTATAAAAAATATACACCCCCTATTTTTTTAGATCTATTTACAAATGTATAGTTTTGAGATTTATTCCTGTACTTGTAGTCTATAACGATGTTACTTGCCAAATTTCATAGTTCTAGGTCAACGGGAAGTACCTTATAGGTTTTGATTCCTTTGAGTGTGTCGAAATATGCGTTTTTTGCTGAATAAACGGCCGTAACTTTTTTCTACGTAAACTTAGCAGTTTGATTTTATTTTTAACTTCATGGGACCGTAGACCTGTGTATACAGTTCAAATTTCAGCTTGATACCTCCACGCATTCTCGACATAGAAATGTTTGACAGACAGACAGACAGACAGACAGACAGACAGACAGACAGACAGACAGACAGACAGACAGACAGACAGACAGACGGACAACAAAGTGATCTTATAAGGGTTCCGTTTTTCCATTTGAGGTTCGGAACCCTAAAAACTGCTGTGTCACGGACACGGCAGTGAATTGCCTCCCTATGGAAGCAAAAGACGTATTCAAGTCAAAAGGTAAAAAAAATAGATCCCTTCCCCACCCCTCTACCGTGGCCGTTGGCCGTGTGGTTTCCGGCAGACTAGAATAGAATCACTCCGTCTCTTCCCATGGATAGACAAGGCGAATAAGGGAAATACATTATAAAACATCTATCAGGCCTCCCCAACCCGTCTGGCAAGCGTAGGGAGTGTAGGCCAAATCCTCCTTCTGTCTGGGACGGACGAGACAGGGTCGTGCTCCTGTAGTGGAGACTAAAATGACCTGATGATGATGATGATGCTTAAATATTTAAATAAAATGATGTTTTGTACACAGGTCTTATTTTTCGTACACATTGCAGCCTACTAGAATTTTGAAGCCAACCGTAAGTTTCGCGACCCCCAGAATGAACAAAACCCTAAAAATAATCACTTTAAGGTAATCTGCAAGACGAGTAGATTGAACCAATCATGGCCAAACTTGAAAGGGTTATTATATTTCACTATTGAGATCCGGTTACCAACTTCCGGCTCAATCAACAAATGATCTCCATGATACCGTAATAATAATATTCTTGCCCAAGTAACCTACACGAATATGCCAAATTTCAATTATGAAACTTCAAGCGTTCCGTGTTGTAAAACTCAAGTTAGTAATTTATTATTTGCTAATTAATAGTTAATGACTGGGATTATTAAAAACAATTGCCTTACATGATAATTTCCCCGAAGTTTTTGAAGTGAAGACTTCTTTTGCGGCGTTGTGCACTTTTTGGGATGGATAAAAAAAGTTAAGCTCGCGTCAGGACAGGTGACCTGATCGAAAATTCGTAAGACGGAGGGAGAGTAGACCGCCGGCGCGGCGTAGTAGAGGAAGTAATATCCCCCTTTCTTTCTACTGCGCGGCGAAAATGTATGCCTGCCCCTGCTGTTTATTTTTAATGTACCTAATGTATATTGCCATCTTTGTGTATGGTAGCGCAACAAATGAATATATTACCATACAAATGATAGTACTTTTATACTGATAAATAAAGCAATTCGTGGAAAAAAATTCCCTAACCATTCCACAATATTAAAAAATGCACAATGTTAATGTAGTATTCACTTCTGCCGACACTCCCGGAGTACAACCCGTTTTTAACCATTATTATGTCTTGGCAAGGAGTTCTTTCCACAATATGAGAGAGAGAGAGAGAACCGTACAATACGCGCATTTTGGTTCCAATGTGTGACGATAATAATGAATTCCCTGACTATATTAGAGAAAAAGGCCGAGGTCGCGATAACAAATAATTGGTCCGAAACCCAACCCATTGTACAGTTATAGAATACGCAAAGAGAGGTAAAGTCTCTACTCAAAGTCAATGGGTCAATACCGTCTCTGAGCTTGAAATCGGCCACTAGCCTGAGGACCTACCGCCGAAGCTGAAGCCGATTATCATCGAATATTTTGATTCGAAAAATAGGTCTTGCGTTTTAGTTATTGACAAACATCTTCAGCTCATCCGGTAGAGCTCCAGGGTTTCTACTAGCTAAGCTGAACACAAGTAACATAAATCTAAGCTGAAGTTCGAGTTTCACAATCAAAAAATCCAATGGTAATCGGCTTCAGCTTCGGCGGTAGGGCCCCTGGCCTCTGACCCGAGTAACAGGTCACAGGATATCAGCTGGTATTTGGGTACTCCCGTTCAGAGATAACAGTACTTCTTGTGGGGTTGCTCTTGTGTTTTGTAAAGTAGGTGTTTGAAGTATTTTGATGATCAGCTTTGCTTTATTGAGTACATCCAGTTATTTCGCCGCCAACTTGACCTTCTCCTCCAGGGATTTTGTCGGATAAAAATCGTGTAAGTTTTTGGATTCGTTGTGTACTTAACGAATAATTGAATTCTTCATTCTAGCGGGGTTAGTGTCACAAAAGGGACACCACAAGGATATTTTTATACCACATTCTAATTCACATTAGACGTGCCAATATGAGCACAATAACAAACATATGTACTACAACTACATATATGTACACACATACAATATAATTAAACTTAAAAACATATATGTACACATTACATATATGTACACACATACTATATAATTAAACTTAAAAATTGTTGAAACAGATTTATCGATTAACTTTACATAGTAGTGGCGCAAGGATCACGTGCTTGTCAGTATGTCATATTTTCAGACAAACTGCAAAATCCTCTGGATGTGGAACGACTAACGTCACATTGCGCCCGGGAGAATTTTGTCAGATCCGTGGCGTAGACGTGATATGTTGACAACCTCGCGTTATTCTGGAGAGTTGTGCGCGATATTTGTCGAACGGAATATAATTTTGCAGAATCTGTAAGCACTTCATTACTTTAATTATTCTTTATTCATTACCCAAAGCCAAAGCCACATCTGCACGTGGTGCATTTTTCCGTCGAGCTAGGCTCTAGCAAAGAGACAGAGCATGTCTATTTCAACCGAGGAAGTACTTCTCCCTCACTCACAGAAGACCAGATCCAAATAACAAATTAAGGATTGATGTTTATTTGCGAGTGAGGTGATCAGAAGTGAGCTTCTGCAGCGTGGTGCTGAAATGAGATGAACTGAAATTCTTTATTTTGTCATTGGGTCCTTCTGGGCACTTAGCTACGTTTTACATGTTCTTTTTTTTTGCTAATGGATATTTTGACTTTGAGGTCGCGGGTTCAATTCAATCCCCGCACAAGACAAACATTTGTGTGCATGTACATATCTGTTTGTCTTGTCTTGTATTAACAAAAAAGAAACATTTATCAGTTGTCTTATACCCATAGTAAAAGGTATGCACTTAATTTGGGACTAGTGACACTGTGTAAAGTCATAAAGTTTCTAGAAATATAGAATATTATTATTATTTATAAGGAATATTTTTATTCATTGTATTTTTTTAATCTACTAGAATTTCGGATTTGTCTTAACGTGCCAAAGCACTCACAGTGTTGCAAGCTTCTAAACCAAAGGCTACGGTAACCGAAACTTTTTGACGAGCTCGGTGGTCGAATGGTTAGCAATGGCCACTTTGACTCCGAGGTCGCAGGTTCGATTCCCGCACAAGACAATCATTTGTGTGCATGAACTGTCTGTTTGTCTTGGTCTGAGTGTTTTCTATGTATTATAAGTATGTATTTACGAAAAAAAAATGTATTTAAGTACATTTATCAGTTGTCTAGTACTCATAACACAAGCTTTGCGCTTAATTTGGGACTAGATGGCGCTATGTAAATTGTCCAGAAATATTTATTATTTATGTAAATAAATAATAAATATTTCAACCGCTTGTTAAGGTAACTTAACAAGCGGTTGAAATTAGCTTAAAACGTTTATAAAAAAAAGATACGTAAAAATATATGAAAAAATACACTTACTGGGATTAATGGCGTGGCCCTCATCAACTGTATGGAGAGATAAGTGCAGGAGCAGGATCAACATGGTTGACGTCTGAAACAAAAGAATAAAATATTTTTAAAATTAAGATCTTAATTGAGAAGCGAAAGAATAGATGATTCGGATACATCATCATCATCATCAGCCTGTATCTATCCATTCCTAGATATAGACCTTCCCCAATACTTTCCATCAAATACGTTTCGTCGTCTTTCGCATCCAGCCACTTTCAGCCGCTTTCTTAAAGTCATTATATTATTATGAGGTGTAAGTTATTTATCAACATCTTTGAACCAAAGTCAACTTCACCTGCAAGCGGTGCACCCTGCTGGCTGACAAACGAAGCTCTGGCGAAAAGAGATTTAGGGAGCGTAATTGTAAGCTACCCGACTGGGGAATGTACCTCCACTTCACAGAATAGCGCAGCCAAATAACAATTTCCTTGAGTTGTTGTGTTCCTGCGAGTGAGTGAGTTCACCAGAAGGGAAGGAGATGCTGCGCTGGCAGCGGGGGTCGCGGTACGCGAGCGATATTTCGTGTTGCGAGCGTTAAGGTGACGTGAGTCCAGGGCTTGGCCGTTTTCGAGGGGGTGAGGTGCGGGGCTTGAGAGGAGCCGGCGCGGGGTACTCGCTTACAAGCGCGCGATCGCTGCCGAGACGCCACAGTATAGCGAAGCGACTACCTACACCCGTGTAGTATTACACCCGTCAATACAATAGTTAAAAGTACTTACTGGAAATATAATTATATGAAAATAAATAAACCACATGTAAAAATACATTTTTTTTATTAATGAAGTATATAATATTCAACATGCAAACAAGTGATGTTTTGGTATATTATGAAAAAGTAAAGAATTCAAAATAAAAAGAAAACTATTCAATAATTCTTTTATATTCAATTATATTTATTATTGGTCAAACTAAAATAGGTACATACTTAGACTAACTAACTATCACGCGCCAGCATACACTATTCTTCATCCTTCTAGGAATCGATATGTGCCGTACAGCACGCGTCTGTCCCTAGCTACTATGCCCGAGCATACAGCGGTATTGATATTAACAGTATTTATATTTGACAACCCCGGTGGTCCAATGGCTAACCATGTCCAGTTTGATTCCGAGGTCGTGGGTTCGATCCCCGCACAAGATACGAGTAAATATTTGTGTGCATGAACATGTCTGTTTATCTTGGTCTGGGTGTTTTCTATGTATTATCTATACTAATATTATAAAGCTGAAGAGTTTGTTTGTTTCTTTGTTCGAATTGAAAAAATATTTTAGTGTTAGCCTATATTTCAAGGAAGGCTATATATAGGCTATATAACATCACGCTAACACCAATAGGAGCGGAGCACCGATAAAAAACGGGAAAAAAAAATTGGTTGCCTGTGTAAAGTCGGTATACGGGCGAAAGTTTTACGTGACAACGACTTTGAGTGGTAAAATGTTTTCGAGTGGAAGGGACGCATGCCTTTCACTTTTTATGTCTGTCTCTCTCGCTCTTAGAAGGGACGCGTGCCTTTCACTCGCTCTCATTGTAAGCGCATAACGTGAGCCAGTTTCTTGAAGTGTCACCCGGCTAACCAATTTATAAGACGTTGTCACGTCAAAATATTCCTTTTGAGGGCTTACGTTGCGTGCGCTGCGTAAATTTGCGCATATATAGTGATTTAATCTTAAAAGATAGGCATCTTTTAAGATTAAATCACTATAGCATAATATAGGTAAAAGGTTGTTTGTCCTTCTTTCACGTCAAAAGTAACAAACGGATTTATATGTTTTTTTTTGGATATAGTTTAAGGCCTGGAGAGTGGCAATTTCTTTATCAAGGAAAAACATTTTATTCCCACGGGAAAAAATTAAGTTAATCATTTGTCCTTCTTTCACGTCAAACACGAACCTAAGTACGGACGTGATTTTTTTAATGGGGATAGTTTACGATCTGGAGAGTGACATAAGCTACTTTTTATCACGGAAAAACATCTTAATCCAATGGGAAAAATAAACTTTGTAATCATTTGTCCTTCTTTTACATCGAAAGTAACCTAAGTACCGACATGATTTTTGTTAACGGGGATAGTTTACGGTCTGGAGAGTGTCATAAGCTACTTTTTATCCCATCAAGTAAAAAAATGACAACAAGAAAAAAATATACACAAATTAATGGCAGCTTCCCTGGACCACGCGGGCGAAGCCACGGGTAACAGTTAGTATGTATGTATTTACAAAAAAATATATTGATTTGATTTCATGATTGATTGAGAGAATTGTTATTTGGCTGCGGTATTCTGTGTGGTGGATGTAATTCCCCAGTCGGGTAGCTTACAATTACGCTCCCTACCTCTCTTTTCGCCAGAGCTTCGTTTGTCAGTCAGCAGGGTACACAGCGCGCAGGTGAAGTTGGCTTTTGTTTAAAGATGTTGATGAACCACTTACACCCTAAAATATTAATGATCCAACGTCCTAGCTCCTACACCAAAAAAATATTAAGCGTATGTCGTGTCCTACACCAAAAACGTTGGTGGCGGAAGCACGCAAAGTAGTGTAGATCAAATTGCCTGTAAATTTGACTTCCGCAAAATAACACCTGAATCAATTACCTATCTACCTACTAATATTATAAATGCGAAAGTATGGATGTCTGTTTGTTCCACTATCTTTGGGGTTATCACTATATCTGGGCTGTAAGTGGTTCATCAACATCTTTGAACCAAAGCCAATTTTACCTGCACGCCGTGCACCCTGCTGACTGACAAACGAAGCGCTGGCAAAGGGAGGTAGGGAGCGTAATTGTAAGCTACCCGACTGGGGAATTTACCTCCACCTCACAGAATACCGCAGCCAAATAATAATTCCCTTGAGAGTTGTTGTGTTCCTGCGAGTGAGTGAGGTCACCAGAAAGGAAGGAGTTGCTGTGTTGGTAGCGGGAGTGGCGGTGCGCGGCAATATTTTAAGTTGCGAGCGTTATTATAACTACGGTAACCATTTCACATCAGGCGGGCCGTATGTTTTTACGGCCCGACGAAGTATAAAAAATAAAAATTATGACGCCTAAACGGCCAAACCGATTTCGATGATCGCGTACCTACATGTATGCGATAAACTCAATCGCTGCTGAACGAATTTCAATGTGGGTTTACAGATATTCCAAGAAAGATTTATAATAAAGTTTTCCAAAGAAACATCTAGCATGAGAAAAAAAAACCGGGTCTCAGTAAAAAAATAAATGTATCATCATCATCGTTGTTTTGTTGTCTTACTGATATTCCTACACTGTGTTTATTTCAACGTGTTTATTGACAACGCGTTGAACGGACGCGCGGCACAGGTCCTACCTCGAACGCAGCTCCTAGAGCACTGATGTGGCACTGATGTTGAGAGCGATCGAGAATCAGGGAGGGTGCGCGACCGCAAATCGTTATTCTTTTAATAATTTTATTTAAATTATTTTATTTTTAAAAGTAATAGCATAGTGCTCTCGTAATTAAAATTATGAAAATTTTGGTATAATTTCCTTATAAAAAAATTGTATTAAATAGTTATAATTTTTACTTAGTGCAAATTTAGAGAGTAAGTTCGCGATTTTTTTCTATCGAGCCAAAAATTATTAATTGTGTTTTCAATAGCTTTGTGCCCTGCAGAAAGGACTTAAGATTTCATAGTTAAATTTCTAGGAACCAAATTGAAATAGTTTAATAGAACTATTCTTTCAATAAGCGTGTTTCCTGGACTCACTTCACCTTAATATGGCTACGGTAACCGCTTCACATCAGGCGGGCCGTATGCTTGTATGTCGCTCGACGTAGTATAAAAAAAATATATAGAAAAGGGCGTGGTGGTCGTGGTTGCATGTTGAACAACATACTCACTATTATTTTAAACATTTAATAATATACAAATAACTTATAAATAAAATACCTACTTAAATATAACTTAGAAATAAATAACTATAAATAATGAAGCCCCGCCAAATCGTTACCCACTTGAAAAGTGCCCAAAAGGCTGGCAGCATTGCCACGTTGAATGGCAATGCTAATCCTCTGGCCGAGATATTGGCCAGCCCTTATTATATTATGATTTATGTGATAGAAATAAAATAGTATCTATAGATATTTTTACAGCGCATTTTATTTGCTTAATTCCTTTTCCGAACTCAGCTGATTTTGTATTCACGACCCCAGCAAACATAATCTCAGCTCAGACTTAATTCATGGGCTGCTGATTCGATCCAGGCTAATGTTTTCCAAGTACATTACGTGAAAGTTATTTATCTTCCGTTATTCGGAAAGTTCGTGTGGGAATCTAAATGTATGGCAAGTTTGTAAGATATATGCGAATTCTTAAGTTACAAGATTGTCGTATTACGTAGATGATCTTTGGGTTTCACTTATAACATGGCAAGTTTATGATACTGGAGTCTAACTACTATTTTTTTATACTTTGTTGGATGTCAGACAAGCTTACGGCTCTCCTGATGTAAAGCGGTTACCGTAGCCGTATTTACTCTCACAACATGAAATATAGCACGCAGCAGCGTCCTCGCTGCCAAAGTAGCAAATTCTTCTTTTTCGGCAGGACGTACCACGGTCTGATGAGGTTGGCTTTGATCGTGGTGAGCAATTTATACTCCGTTCTAACTACTACTACTGACGGTAATGGGTCAGTGCCGGGCGGCAATGGTGTTCTTATACTAACTGGTGCCGGAAGCACGCAAAGTAGTATAGAAACTTACCTAATATGACTTGCAAAATAACACGTTATTAAAACGCTTGACTCTAAGAAAAGGTATTAAATATTATAAATTCATTACTCCCTGGGCCAAAAAAAAAAAAAAAAACTCTTTACAGCTCTATCATCGAACATTGATTATTTTTCTATAATCAAAAGGGTCGGCAATGCGTGAGTGATGCCTCTGGTGTCGCAAGCGCCCATAGACTGCGATGACTACCTACCATCAGGGAGGTCATACGTAAAACAAACTGTTCATTGAGCCTATTACAATGGCCTCAAACACGATACCTGTGTTGTACGTTGGTGAAACGTTTCCCATTTTTCGGCGTGATTTTTTTATACAACTAAAATGGCAAACAAGCATACCTATGACTTGCCTGATGATAAGGCCTTTTAAGTAACATCGCTAAGGGAACTTCCCTTAGCGATGTTACTTAAAAGGCTGGTTCCACGATTTCACTATTCGTGGTATGAAATGTCTTAAGAAATGTATTTACGTATTCCGAGCGCAGATGATACTTATCATTAATCTGAAAAAGTTAAAGATGTTTTTATCTCTGTAATTTATGATAACGATCAAGTCGATATATAAAATTGTTCATTTAACGGCAAAATACTCTATGGGAGTTGAAGGCACCCATATAAAACCTTTTATTTCGATGGTCGAACGAAGGTGAATGTCACCTTCTTTCAACCGCTATCCAGTATCTTACCGTTGTGTTGTTAGTAACTAAATGTTGCCATAAAAATACTAAAAAGTTTCTATCTGGTCGTTAACAGAAAATTTACTGATGTAAATACTTTCAATAGGCACGTGTGTGAAAGGTACTGTTTTTTAGGGTTTCGTGTCTACGAATGAAAAAAATTAAAACCATAAAAGATTGTATATTTGTTTGTCCGTGTATATTTTCTCCGAATTTATTGAAAGGATAAGTCGATGTATGAATTTCTGTATCTCAAATTATGGACGTGTAAGGCAAATAAATGAATTTTGTAATAGGAGGGTCACATTTCAGACTATAAAAACTAGAAACGAAAAAATATCTTGCAATTTTTTTATCAAATCAAAGTGTTGGTTTATATGTACAAATTATAGAATTGTTTAGAATAAAGCCTCTTAAAGTTATTTATGTAAATAGATGAAAATTTTGTCATCCCTCCCACCTTTTCTTTCGGCTCCTATTTAGCCAGAAAATAAATAATTACAGACAGATTATAGAAAAGCTATGTCTATGATCTTAAAATAATATGGAAAATCTCTCAATATTGTGCGTCCAACTCATACATTTCCAGTTATAATTTATTGGAGAACATATCTTTCGATTAGGACGTAAAGTTGATATTTGCAATAAATTAATGGTGCTATTCGACTTAGCTAGGCACTCGTCGCGTCGTAGTGATGGCTATAATCATCGTACGGAACACATTCCACGGGATCAACTCGCATTCGTCAGGTTAGTATCCTTTGGGCACAGAAACCTAAAACTAAAGACGTATTAGTCTAAGTCTGTACTAATAACTTAAAAAAAATACCAACAATTCCTATAAATATTTCCGCCATGTTTAGCGGTAGCATTGCAATGGCTTCATTCGATTTTACGCTCCAATACAGTAACTACTAGCTATAATAGTTAGTTAGTTAGTAGCTACGGCTTTCCTCGCATTTTAACTTAGCCGAAGTCTATATTCCGGCTAAGTTAAAATGGGGGGTAGTTATGGAACTACGAATACTTAAAAAAAAAATGAACTCATTATATTTGGTGGAGGTCGATGGCGTCGTTGCGCGTGCATAGTCTAATCGAACACGCAAGTTATATAACGTCGACCGTAACCTGTCCATGTATTGATTAATCAATCAGTATCAATTTATTGCAAATAATTAATGTACCTTCCAAATTATGCAGAATGTGAACAGCCCAGACAAACCTCTGTGGTTTATGGACTGTTTTATGTTAATCAATGTAAATGTTTTAGAAAATAAATAAATAAATAAAAATATCTTCAGTTTCTCCGTACTTCAGAGGGCACGTAAGCCGTTGGTCCCGGCTATTGTCATTAGATGACAGTCGTTACGCCAAGTCTGTGGCTTTTGGGCGGCTTGAAAACACTGGCCTCCGCCAACCCGCATTTGAGCAGGGAGGCCTGTATCCCACCAGTGAGATGAATAAGGGTTGATGACTATAGATGACGATAAGTGTTTCTGACGAATCGGTAAAAAAATTAATGACACTGAAATTTTAGATACATCTGAGTAGCTATACATACATACATAAATGGTAATTTATTGGTAATAAAATAACTAATACGCGACTGCTAAAAATCCACTTTTTGGGTTTGTTGGTCAGAGCATAATAGAGTTGGACACGTCTGAAAATAAATTTGCTTTACTTACAAAATATAGAATAAAGTACACATCTCAAAGCAAAGTGTTGGCTGCCAACGTTCGTGGTATGGCATTGTTTGTATTATTATTCGCAATAAACTTTGCTCCAAACCGAGGCTAAGCTATTACCGCAGCCTAATACCACAGTATAAGTATTAGTACTACGTACCGTATGGCCACTCCCTGCCGCTCTTTCGTGTCGGCCTCACCTCCCCTCTAAAACAAATCTGGAACAGTTTTTTATGGCGTCGCACGCACACATGCTCATTCACGCTCTGCACAGATGTCGTTGTTTATGTAGTAGTCAACGACGCTACATTTGTATGGAGTGGCCGGGGTGTGACAATATGTACTGTCATCTAGCTTACACTCGCAATATTAACGAAATAGGATTTTGGCTGGCTGTCATTTGCGAAACATTACATCTATATATATAAAAGAAAGTCGTGTTTGTTACAACACTTATAACTCGAGAACGGCTGGACCGATTGCCATGGTTTTTGATTTGTTGGATTTGTTTCCGTCCCGAATAGCAGAATAACTATGAAAAACATTGGAAAATTGACGAAAGAATAAAATAAAAGGATAAACATTTTCCCATACAAATAAAAGTGTCAGTTGAAAAAGGATTGCGATATTTATTGGTTGTCAAATATCAAAATGTCAAATCGATTGGTGTCACTTTTATGTCGCGAAAGTTGTCTGTGATTTGTTTTGAAAATTGAAAAATGTCAAATGGATTGGGGTGAAAACGCTTGGCCCATGGAGTCCGAGCGCAAGAATCAAATCAGAGTAAACAACAAAAGAAATGACAATTACAAATCACCAAAACGATTAAACCGATTTCAAAACTAATAAATAAAACAAAACGTTTTTTTATTTTTTTTGATTAAACCATAAAGAAATCTTTATTTTTACGAAATCTTCAGTTTTTATGGATACGGGTCTTCCCTCAACCGAAGGGGTTTAGAGCATACTCCAACACGCTGCTCAACTGCGGGTTGGCGGAGGTCAGTGTTTTCGAACCGCGTAGAGGCCACTAACTTGGCTTAACGACTGTCATCTAATGATAACAACCAGGACCGACGGTTTAACGTGCCTTCCGAAGCACGGAGGAGTTCAAGATAATCTAATAATAACAACCGGGACCGACGGCTTAACGTGTCTTTCGAAGCACGGAGGAGCTCGAGGTAATATAAACCCATTCGTGTACGGGCTACAGTCGACGTTGCTTAACTTGCGTGTTCAATTAGACTGACACGCGCAATTATGCCATCGAGCTTCTCTATTATTTTCTATTTTTTTTTATACTACGTCGGGTGGCAGACAAGCATACGGCCCGCCTGATGTGAAACGGTTATCATAGCCACATTAAAGCTCGCAACATAAAATATCCCTCGCGCGCCGCTACCCCCGCTGCCATCGCAGCATCTCCTTCCTTTCTGGTGACCTCACTCACTCGCAGGAACACAACAGCCCTCAAGGGAGCCGTTATTTGCCTGCGGTATTCTGTGAGGTGGAGGTACATTCCCCAGTCGGGTAGCTTACAATTACGCTCTCTACCTCTCTTTTCGCAAGAGCTTCGTTTGTCAGTCAGCAGGGTGCACCGCGTGCAGGTGAAGTTGGCTTTGGTTCAAAGATGTTGATGAACCACTTACACCCAAATATTATCATCATAATTATTATAAACCAAACTTAATCATTGTTTTAATTCCATAAAATCATAAATTTAGTTCAGCTAATATGTACCACGACATTCATTGATTGTTAGGCGGTACGAAGTTCGCCGGGACAGCTAGTTCGGTATAAAAACAATGATGTGCTGACGGTCATTTAATAAATTACGTATTTGTTTTACGGAGAATGGTTCAGTTAACACGTGAAAGTACGGAACTCGCATAATTACCACTCAGAAATAACGACGTTTAGTTTATGACTGTTTGTTTGTTTGTAGAACTTTATTATATTAACTTTCACAAAACATATTATCACAGTACAATAGTATTACGTAATATTATGACAATGTAATGTGGGGTGTATGTAAGTGGTTCATCACAACTTTGAACCAAACCCAACCTAACCTGCACGTGGTGCACCCTGCTGTCTGACAAACGAGGCTCTGGCAAAAAGAGTGGTAGGGCATAGCGTATTTTTTAAGCTGTTCGACTGGGGAAGTACCTCGCCTAACAGAATACCGCAGCCAAATAACAATTCCCTTGAGGGTTCTGTTCCTGCGAGTGAGTGAGGTCACCAGAAAGAAAGGCAGGAGCATAGGATGGTAACGGATCGGCGACCTCTAGGGTTGCTGATGTCCATGGCGGTGGTGATGGCTTTCCATCAGGTGACCCACATAATCGTTTTCCCACTCACACATAAAAAAAATACATGCGCGGACTTATCCCTATAAAGAATATCTTCCAGTCAACCTTTGCCTTGGAAAGGAATCTGTAATAGGAATTAAAGTAAAATAAAATAATAATAATAGAATAAAACATAAACATAAAATAAGTAACAATTAAGTACACATTGAGTGTATAAATAGTTAAATATGAAAATGTGTTACCATTTTTTTTATTTATTTGCTACGTCATGTGGCAGATAAGCGTACTATTAAATCTGATTTACTAACTTAATCTATATTAAAATACGACATTGCTTTTAAATTTTCTTTGCTGAATGTAAAGATTCATGGACCTAGAATACAAGAGCCATTCGTCGAAGCTCGCTGCTAACTGAAAACTGGAGGAACTTTTTTAATAGGGTAATGTTATAAGTTTGAAGCCTTTGTCTGTCTGTCTATGCTGTTGTAACTTTTTAACAAAGGACCAATTTCAATACAGACAATAAATAATTGTTTAAGTAGTTCGTTGACTACACAGAGACAGGAATAAGAATTGATTGAGTTGGGGCAGGGTTTATGCAATATTTTAATGCATTTCACCATTGCTAAAATGATTACTTGTGACCAGGGATATTCCTGTATGGGATAATAACCGTTATGAATACGGTTTTTAACCGAATCAAATAACGGTTATCGAAATCAATACCTATGTTACCGAATTATTGCTGTTAAACAGAATCGAAATAATTCGATTAATTTCGGTTATTTGTGGGCGTTTCTTTTTAAATATACTCGTAAAGGAACCACTCGTATTGTGTGTACAATATACACGCGGGGTTTTACATTACAACACCTATGAAATCTATCGACTGTTGAGCAGAATCAATACCACAATACAATTGGCGTTGATCACTGAATTTCAGTTGCAAGACGTGTACGCTGCTATGCTATGTTTAATGAGTGTTTTTAATTTTCATTATGTAAGTATTTTAATAATTCAATAATGATAGAAGACAAACAAAGTACGTACGATCCCGTTGAGCTCACGGTGCACAATGGCAAATGTAGTGTGGTTGCTTTGACGCGTTAATTATCACGTGAAATCTTTTTGATGTTGGTACCGCCACTCGAGCTACCCACCGCAAAACGGCAATGTTGAATGCCGTTGTAAAATTATCGCAATAAATCGTGGTTATACCAACCTTAAACGTTCATCATCGCGACAATTAACGCCGTTTGCCTTTAGTGTGGTTACAGCATAACAGTAGGTAAACGTTATTTCTAATTATGAAAATGCAAAGACGTTCCTTAAGAACAAAAGAAATTGGTTTTCTGTAAAGTCGGTTTACGGACGACAATTTTACGTGATAACGTCAAACATCGGCCGATGATGGAGTGGAAGAGAGATAGATGGGTCACGAGCCGCGCCCTTGCTTGCACGTTCGGCTCAGTCTGAACGTAACAATTAGTCATGCTTTTTCGTGCGTGCAACCGACGTTCATTGATTTATAAGATGATATCACGTAAAAAATGCTATAGTTACTCAATTGACAAGAATTTGTCTGTGGGATATGATGATATTACAAATGACAGATTTCATAATAGCACTACAGTACTGTGATAATATATATATTATTTGGCGTCTTTATTTACACGTACATGCTAGCAGATTTTCCCCTCATCTTGTTTATTTTAGGTTACGAGCGTTATAAACCGTCGCACATTATTCAGTGCGCGTGTTATACCTAGTAAGTATTACTATACAAATCCACAAACTGTTATTCCAGCTGTACATGTTTGAGTTGAAATTTCTCTGTAGATATAAATTATGGGGATTTGCTCTGATTACCCGTTGTTTTTAAATAAAACCGAATTTACTTTAGGAGCAAGTTGAACACGAATACATGCTGATACAATTTTTATGAAATCGTGAAAAATAATTGACTTTTCTTTATATGTTAGCTGTTCCCCACAAGGACTTTATACCGATTATTAGACTAAAATAATCCAATAATCGGTATAGAGATCTTGTGGGGAACAGCTCATATTTTCATAATTTGACAGTGACCAATATAGAAAAAAAAATATCATTTTCGTGTACAGTAGGCAAAGAAGTGGTCTACCACCTTAAGATTGATATTTGTCTGGACTTTTCTAATTAAATTGGTCTATTTTCGCTCTCAAAAATAATAGAAGATAAACCTTAACAAAATTTAAATTTGATAGGAAGTCGACGACGATGACGACGACACATTTTACCACTTTGGAAGTGAAGTGTCTCTCGCGTACACTATTCAGTTTAGAAAAAAAATATATTTAGAATTAAAATATATTAGAAACCTCAATATCATTATTGAAGACCTATCCATAGATACCCCACGAATAAGTTTGATGAAAAATTTTTTTTTGGGTTTCAGTTCTAAGTATAGGAAACCCCCAAACTTTATTGTTTTTTTCTATTTTTATATGAAAATCTTTATGCGGTTCATAGAATACATCTACTTAGCAAGTTTCAACAGTATACTTCTTATAGTTTCGGAAATGACATGACGAATCCATAAGGGGTTTTTCAAGATATTCAGGCACAAGACTTAAACACGAATCGGCACAAATACATGACAACTGTTTTACTGTTTTCTATCATGTTACAAGCATAAGTCATTATTAAAACAATTGTAATAAAGTTTATATCCCTTTATCAGCGACAGGCGAAGAGATACTCTGAAAATTAAATTTAGAAAGTCCAGAAAACACTGCGTTTCTTTATCAAGATTAATGATAAACGTGATTGAAAAATTTAAACTTTCTTTGTCACATTTTCAAGATCATTCAAGAATAAATTGGAATAGATAAAATTTAACTAACTATAGGAACTAGAAGATAAGTGTCAACAAGCATTTATATGATTCTAGGAAAATTCGTTTTTTTTAATTCTAAATGCACATCTGATATATAAATATGTGCCCTTGACTATATGTCGCAGGGAAATAGTAATAAATATAGTTAAAAAAAAAACGAATAAAACACGCTTTAAAGCACATCAAACTAAAAAGTGAAAAATAATTCTTAATACAAGCTGAAAATAATAATGAGTGAAAAATGCATGCATTATTATGAAAAAAGCGTGGGGCGCTTTGTGGCATATTTTTCGTAAATCGAGCAATTTAAAATAACAATAAATAGACTAACAAAACATTGTGATTGTATTGTAAAAAGCTCCCCACGCTTTTTTAATAAGTATTTTTCATATTGTCATCAGAACTACATACAGCTGCCAATTTTCATTACGCTACGATCCTTAGAAGATGTTTAAATTAGTTACCTTAGATTCCATTACATAGTTACATACAGGTCGACCTAAAAGCGTGTTAAAAACAGAGGTTTATCAAATCCCTAAACTAGTTTATTTAAATGATGATGATACATAGGTTTTTGAAGTTAGAATTACTTTAACTCCCTCCGATTTCGGAGTACTTAGTATCTATATACCAGCTTGCACTTTGGTACTTGATTCAGTAAGATTGAAAGCGATTGTGGACGATTTCAGAATGACAGACAGTTTAGAACCTTAAACTCTAAGGGTTGGCAATGCGCATGTGATGTCCTGGCATTCATAGTTGCAGGCGTGCATAGGCTACAGTCACCGCGTTTCATCAGGCAAGCCGTATGCTTGTTGTCCAGCTTAGTGGGTGAGGCTCGACTTGCTTTTAAAAAAGCAGAGTTCCCCAAACGTTTCCCAAATCACCCAAATCGTTTCGAAAAGCCAAGCCTCAGTCACTTACCCTGTTCGGCTTTTAATTTTAAAAAGATTATTGCCGATTTTTTTTATAATTTCATTAAACCAGTTTAGGGAATTGATCATATCTCCGATTTTACCATTTCCCTGCGACATTCATACCGTGATATTATGTCATATCTGCGACTGTATTTATTAGTATGTGCGAGTATTAAGCTTAGACACGTCGTCGGATTTATGCAAAATGAAAGGATTTGCAGTATATTAGAGAATTAGGATTGTCTGTCTTTGTATAATCCTATAACGAAACTGAATCCACACATACTCTAAATTGGTTTACGAGTTTGTTGAGACATTCATTAATTTTAATTTATGGGTAAAGGAACCTGTTTTCTTACTTAGATAATGGAAGTATGAAAAAATTATAAAGTTAAGTAAACAAGATGAATGTAAGAAGTTTTGGCATCAATTTTATACTTTATTTTGGAGTATCTAATGACTTTGCATGATAAACAGGGCGAAAAATCGGTAAACACATGCCTTATTTGCTACCATGTTTTTTGATTGGCAAACAAGCGCGAAACTCGTCTTATATAAAGCACTTACCCCGTATAAATGTTTGCAATACAAGGAGTATCGTTAGTATTATTACGTTAGTACTATTACTTATACTGTGGTATTATTACATTGCTCTACCAACGCACCAGTACCATTCTACAGTGTAGAGCGAAACAATAGAGAGAAAAATAGAGAAACCAATAATTTTTAAACGGTAAGTGTCCAGAGGTCTGTTTAAGCGCACCCTGGTCACTCCATACAAATGTTGGATATAACTATTACGTATACAGTGGCGCAGAATGTAAAGGAACATGTGTGCCTGAGGCACTGAAAAAAAAATTCCAGATTCGACTCAGAGGGGAGGTCGAATATAAAGAGCCGCAGGGATTGTCCATATTGTACGTATTCTCTTAATTCACGGGTCAAGCCCGGTCATTTGATAGGCGTGCGCGGGGATATAGATCCAACACGTAGAGGCCCCTTTGAGAAGTTTGATGTAATGTTGTACGCCTGCCGTGACCCACTCCAGGATATATCAATGGAACGATATACCCATGATCAGGTCTCGGCAGGCGTTGAGATTATTACAAAGAGTGATGGAAACTAAATGGGCTATGGAGTTGTACGTATTACTATTATTGTTCAGTATTCTGAATATTACTATTCCTATATTCTATCTATACTATACTATCTCATATTGATCTAATGTTAATTTAACCTAGTCTACTTTTCCCCATATTGTCTTATAATCTAATACAACGCGTTGCTATTTTTAACACAGCGTATCTACGGCTTCCCAGTGGCGTAGCATCCATGTCTTCGAACATAATTTGATATAGGTTTGAGTCTGGTCACGCGATATCATCGGGGATCACGTTCTTTATTTACTTTTTTGCTGACTGACTATCGACTGGGATAGTGTTAGTTATAGCCACGGAATATAAATGTGATCGTATCAACAGAATAACGTGATATTTTATCATTTTCCGAGTATTTCGCCAACTAATTTTGTTTAGCTGTTGAGAATAATGATAATCTTTTCTTTGATATGTTGTTTTGTTAGTTATAATATAATGTAGAACAAATAATATAGTGTAAGATTCTCATTTTTCACTCACACATTGATATATCAAAGGGTAAAATTGATATAGGCTGTGAACGTAATAAAACTGTGTGTGAACGTAATAAACTCACCATTGGTCCTATTAATATTACTAGTGGTCGCCCAGTGATCGAAATTGGACCATAATTATATTAATCTATTCTCAATTGATGACCTTAAGAAAGCAGCTGGGAGCGGCTGGATGCGGAAGGCGGAGGATCGTATCTGGTGGAAAGCATTGGGGAAGGCTTATATCCAGCAGTGGGTAGATACAGGCTGATGATGATGATGATTCTCAATTTGACCACAGACTTTAACAAAAGAGTATATAACGTGTGTGTGTCAAATACTTATATACATAGTAATGTGTGTAATGTTTTTTTATTGATTAAAGTTATATGCATAATAAAAAAAATATACTATATAAATATTTGCATTCTGCACTCTAACTAACTACATAAACTATAAGCGTGCGAAATTTCATACTCCTCCGTCTGCGTGTATTTTTTACCCCTTTAAATTTTTACCCCTTTTTACGAAACGTATTAATATAATAATATTGGGAACTTTGCCTTCGGGCAGCGGTTTATTAGATTAGTTTTGTTTTTAGTTTATTTTAATTAGTTTTAATTTAGATGTATTTATTTAATTATTAATTTTAAATAATGTGAAAGTTTCTATGTCTAGATGATCGCAAAAACCACTGATTTCTAATCTGGATTAATATGAAGGTGTAAGAGTAACGATGATGATGTTGTTAACTCCGGTAGAGTCTGTGATTCTACATCTTTCTATTCTCGCTTTTTCCTTCATTTCATCCATAAACATTTCATGAAATTATTAAGAACTAAACTGAGCGTTAATGTAAAAAAAAAAAAAACTATTCTCAATTGATGGCATATACATACGATGATAATACGTATAATTCTTACCATTTTACCGACTGTCACAGAGAACATCAACAATGCGATAGCTGATTTCAATAAACATTCTTGGTCTGAAAATTTTGGCATACATACCCTGCTAAATATCAGGCAACGGCAGTAGGCAGTTCTCGACAGATTGCAAAGATTAATTTCTATTCTGTATCACCCGGCGGATGGAATTTTGGAAAACGCCATTATCCCTTTTGAACATAATGTTAAAAACCTTGGCCTACATATTGATTCTACTTTGAGCTCGACAGTCAGAGGTGAACTGTGCGTTGCTATCTCTCAATCAGTTTAAAAATTTTCTCCCTATTAATACTAAAGTCGTTCTTGTCAAATCCCTTATCTTCCCGATTACTGATTATGTCGATGTCTTTTATCCGGATTTAAATAAAGATCTTCTCAATAAATTAGACCGACTTATCAATAAACTTATCCATTTCATTTTCTTTCTTCGCAAATTTGATCATGTTTCTTCATATCGATCTCAACTTAAATGGCTCCCTGTTCGTCAACGCATACAACAACAGCTGCTCTGCACAGCACACAGCATTTTATTCTTACTAGCCCTCTTTCTCCATAATACTTAAAATGTAGGTTCTGTACCTTTATGATTCTCATGACCGTCAGCTTCGATCAGATAACTCTTTTGCTTTCTACTCCCCATTTTCGATCTGGATTTATGTTAGATTCCTTCACTTCAAGCTACATGACTCTTAAACGCCTTACCCGGCTCTCTTTTTAAACAAGAAGATTTTAAAATAAATTTAATTTTAAAAAGAAACTAAGTCTAATCTTTTAAACAGTTTAAGTTTCCAGTTCAAAATAATCATTTTAGACTATTTATATGAATGAATGAAATCATATATTTGCTCAGATAAAGGTCCAAAGTGGTCTTATGAGATAAATACATAGCTTCCTTCATCTACTGTTTGTTAAATATGCAATGTCAATGTATGCTTATAGGTATATAAATATAGGTATGTTGATTTAAGTACATAGGTATAAGTTTAATAAGTGTTTATTTTTAATGTATATAATATTTGTAAACCGCATTCGTAAATGTCTGTACTTCCCGAAGATTGACTGGTAAATAACGTTTCTAGCATTAAAGTCCACATTTTGTACTATAATTTATTGTGGTGAATAAAGTGTTTAAATAAATAATTATTGAGTCAAAAATATGAAGAAAGCCTCTTAGGTTAAAAGTGGTTTACTTTTAGAGGCAAAATACAACCTCACACAAGCAGCAACTGAAATTTGTGGATGTCTGCAAATCCAGAGGCATCTCTCATGCATTGTAGCTTTTTAAAAACCTCTTTACACCTTTCTTGTTTAATCCATACTCAATTTTCTACGGAAAACCTCAGCAGAGTGCAGTCCACAAGCTGAGAGTTTGAGGAAAAATCCCGTACAATACGTTTAGTTCTTTTTTCCTCAAAATGTATCCAACCAAGGCTGTCTCAAATGTTCAGTTAATTCGTTTTCACCGTGAGCGTCGCCATCCCCATCCAACCGTTATCTAGTTTTATAGTGACAACGTGCAAGTACCCGAAATTTTATGTGCACGAATTCCTCGCGAACTTCCTGCTACTGCTGAGAGCCGGTAAATATTTAATATGGCAGGTAATTTATTAAGAGAGACTCCTTAAGATATCTCTTACATCGCAACGAAACTGAATTTAGATACATCGCTTTTACTTGCGCACTTTTTGACTGATTTCACAAATAACAGGAGGTTGTCGATACAGATTATCAAAATCCAAAGCATTTATTTATTTAGCTATACAATCGTTTCCGCTGTTAACATTTTTTTTTAAATAGTTTATATAATTTCTTGATATAATTTATAGCTAATAACCCGGCTGCTCCATCTAGTGCAAGATGCTCAAAAGTAATTACAATGGTCGCATAGATAAGAGAATTAAGAGATTTTTTGTATTAATAAGGTGGCAAAGAAGCGTAACGCCTGCCTGGTGTAAGCAGCTACTACTACCTATAGACGCCTGGAATACCATACCACCACTACCACACTTCACATACTTTACGAAGAATCTCATGCTGGGAAAATCACTGCTGCTAACGGACAGCGATTGACAGTGCATTCCATATTATGGAACTCACTGCCTATCGCGCCGGTGTTATTGCGTGATAATGCGGGAAATAAAAACTCTTTGGAACACCAAACATATTGAAATCGCACTTTAGGCTTAGAAAGCCTAAAGTGGGATATATTTGCGGTAGCAGAGACGTATACAGTATATATATACAGACATTACTTTGTATAAAGATATAATTTGTTATCAGGACTTCTAAGTATATTTTTTTGCACTTTCTTGTATGACTGTAACATACATACATTCTATTCATTTCCGTAATTAAACGTAGGAATTAATCATAATGTAGGAGTTCATAAATAATACATTATAGGGAAACGTATGCGACTCCATACATCACAGTGACATTCATATGCATAATAAATGACATTCACACGTGCAGCATTTGTACTAAATTACAATTCTGGTCTACTCGCTACGCTTTGATATTGATTAATGTTCCAGACATTTTAATTAGAACTCTCAAAATCTTATCTGTGACTAGCTTCTGTCCACGAGTTCGCCCACGTAAACATACTAGTATTCCACGGATAAAAAGTAAAAAAATTAATACATGTTAATCCAGAATAATAACTGCTAATAATTGGCGGCGTTAAGTGCTAACGGCCGGAAAATCACTGCTGCTGCGGCACATCAACAAAGCGACAAAAAGATCAAAAATTTTAAAAATGTTTTTTTTAGTTCTATTACTTATCTTCAATAACATTCATTTGTATCTATACAGGTCAGCCGTGTTTGACTGACTGATGACCGTCAACGCACAGATCAAACGACTGGACGGATCGGATCGGATAAATGTGCGTTCCTTTACGTGGATTTTTTTAATATTTTTTTAGCGAATGCTTACATCATAGTGGCTACATATGCCAAATTTCATATGTAGCTACTATGACGTAAGCATTCGCTAAAAAAATTTAAAATTTCCACATAAAAGTAAACGCACAATAATGCAAGCCGAATACGCCGAAGGAACCATACGAATCGAATTTTAGAATTATTTTTATGGAATCTTATGAAAACTTGCATGCCTACCCGCCCTTCCCGATACGGACGATTTGGCGCGGATAGATGTGCGAGTTGTCATAAGATGTCATTATAGCGAGATACGCGTGTCGTTGCTGAAAGCCAATTTTATATAATGAAATTAATTAAACGCAGGAAAATTTTCCCTATAAAATAAAGTCTCCAAATACGAAAAAAGAAATACAAGATCAAGGACCATCACTTACTGTAAGATTGTTAACGTTTCTCATTAAAATAAACAAAATTCAATTTCATACAGATTCATTACGAACATGAATGAATCAGAAATACGACTCTTAGAAAAGATAAAAGAAAAGTGGCAATTTACGAGACCGGATAACATGATATTGTTCGATGTTAATAGCAATAGATATTTTATATATCTTGCTAAAGGTAAATGTGAGCACGGAACCACACAATGAAATTATTCTGTTGCTCATTATATAAATTAGGTAATCGAGTTCATGTTCAAGGGGTATTTCTTACAAAATTATGTTTGTCGTAATTATATTACTGTTTTCTCATATTACTAATTATAATTAACTCATTATCTTATGTGTATAGCTATCGCTCACTATTTCTAGAAATAGCGGGCGATAGCAAATTATAAACATACCACGGTATAAATGGGATCATTTAGTATTATGACGCATGCCTCCGATAAGAAAGGATCCTTAGCGGATGCATGCGTCATAATAGCTTCATTTTAGGGTTCCGTACCTCAAAAGGAAAAACGGAACCCTTATAAGATCACTTTGTTGTCCGTCTGTCTGTCTGTCAAGAATTTCTGTCGAGAATGCGTGGAGGTATCAAGCTGAAATTTGAACTGTATACTCAGGTCTACGGTCCCATGAAGTTGTAAAAAAATCAAACTGCTAAGTTTACGTAGAAAAAAGTTACGGCCGTTTATTCAGCAAAAAACGCATATTTCTACACATTCTCAAGGGAATCAAAACCTATAGGGTACTTCCCGTTGACCTAGAACTATGAAATTTGGCAAGTAACATCGTTATAGACTACAAGTACAGGAATAAATCTCAAAATTATACATTTGTAAATAGATCTTAAAAAATAGGGGGTCTATATTTTTAATTGGGTGTCGAAATTTCAAATTGAAACTACTAGTTCAAATGGGTATCATATGAAAGGGCTTGATGTACATTGCAAAATATATTTTTTTTTTTCGACGCATTATTTCTTATTTATAATGAAAAATATCAAATTTAATAATGATACTACGTACGGAACCCACGGTGGGCGAGTCCGACTCGCACTTGTCCGGTTTTTTTTTATACTCCGTCGCGTCGCTTTAACGACATATTGTAGCAACCCAGAATGTCTCTGCTTATACATAAATATTATTTGTATATCTATGTAATAAAATATAATTTATAAATAAAAAAGTGTGCAAGATATTGAATATTATGTAAAAGTACCTACAACGAGAACTATGCCGATATACTGTTTTTAGTTTGGCATATAATAAATTTGTTAAAAATATGCTTGTTATTTTAATAAACAATACTAAAAAAAATATAAACGAAATTTGGCTGCGGTATTATGGGCCTCAAGGGAATTGTTATTATTTGCAAGTGGTATTCTGGAGGAGACTTTCCAAGATGGGACAGCAACAAAATTACGCTGTGTCCGACCACTCTTTCGCCAGAGTTCTGTTAGCAAATCAGCAGGGTGCACTACGCGCATGTGAACCTGCACGTGGTGCACCCTGCTGATTTTTGAGAAAATGGCGGTGGCTATATACACCCCAAAAATTCGTGTATGTTAAATGTGAACCCGATTCATTTAGGGTACAGTAGGGTCACGTCACGTAGTAGGTACTATGACTTATACTATGGTAGGGTAATAAATCGGTACAGTACACGCGGTACACATATACATATATACATAATTACTTCGCGGAAGGTATTTTTTTAATTACCTTCTACATATACAAGTAAAATTCATATACAAGTACATTCCTATATCAACTAATTTCTTCTGAGTAAATTCGTTGTGAGTTCTAAGGCAATTTTATCCCCGGGACTGCAGTGGACTTCAATACACATTGCCTTTTTTAACCTACTTCAAAAAAGGAGGAGGTTCTATGTTGGTGGTTGCCGTTGTTAATGTGTGCCACAGGAGACACAGTGGCGAGCATGTGTGGCGGCCCCATCCCGGTACCTTCTATTTTACGTTGGCAGAATATTTCACTGAAAAGCTTCACATAATTTTGAAATGTAAATGAAATTACATTCATACAATAGAAATGTCAGATACGGAAGTCGAACCCACACAAATGCGATAAAAGAACCTGGTACATCAGTATAAGGAATCATGTTACAATATAAATTATACGCTACATTTTATTGAAGGAACAAACAATGACAACATCACAAAGCATTTCCGAATAATGATTATTTATGCGAACATATAACAAAGTGTGCTAAAAATAAAAAAATATCGTGTCATTATATTTATCCTGTCATTCGTGATAGCAATAAATATTCTTCAGCTTTATTTACCTGGAAAAGATATGTAAGTTCGGATTTTTTCTAAGACTACGTATCTGAATCTGGATTGGGAAGGATTTTATTAATCCTCTGTATATTTTTATAAAATGCTTTTAATGCACAGTGGATATAATCCAATTGAGAGCGCATTATGCATCTATTCAAATTGGAACAATGGAGGGGAGAAAGGGTATATTTGTCAATTGCGATTTTCTTGATAAACTGTATGGAACACGAATTTGGTCTGTGGCTGTGATTGGTCATTATAAGTCATACTTTGCTAAAGGACAGTTTGCTGGTCAAGGGCCGTCACTCTATAATAAAATAATAAACATACATACAAAGACTTCCTACTGTCGTAAATGAGCACTGTCATCTTATTTGGGAATGTCTACTCAATAGGCTATTTTCCAATGTTTAAAAATTGTATAAATTATTTAACAATATCGTAAAATACACAAAACTATAAAGATCTGCAAACTTTCATTCTAATATCTTCAGTCAGACTTTTTTTAGAGTCGATTAAAGTTTGGCGGGAAAGTCCATTTTAAAAGTATGAAATTATTAAAAAATAATATTTCCATTGGAGAAGCAATAAAAATTGCTATAACTTTTATTATGATACTAATCACTTAAACGTAATATTTAACATAGCTGTCGTACAAATTTCTGATTTGATGCATACAAAATACAAACCTGTGACGTCAAAATTCGGTAGTCTTTTGTATGGAGCGTTTTGCGGCAGTCTAAAAATTGTGATTTTCAAATTGCCATATCTCGAGAGATTTTTGTGCTATCGAAGTAATTCTTTCACCTATGGTTATATTATGGAGACGTCCCTACATAACAAACGGAAAAAAATGTTAGTCAAATAGCCTATTGAGAAATAGCCTAATCAGATGATCTTTCATATTAATAACTACAAAGTTGCTAGCTGTTTCAACAGGAAGTCGACTACTAGAGGCGGTTCATTAATTTTAGTTAAAGATTGCATGTTAGTCAAAGAGCGTGTGGACATTACTCGGCTTTCTGTTGAATGTACTATCGAGATATCTTGTGCCGAGTTAGACAAACATTTAATTATATGTGTATATAGACCCCCAAATAGTGTGTACAAAATATTCGAGGAAGGCATGGAGGATGTATTAAAGTTAGCATTTAAAAGTAATAAGAACCTAATTGTTTGTGGTGATTTCAACATTGATTTGCTTGTTGATAGTACTGTTAAATCAAATTTTTTAAATTTATTTAAATCTTTAACTTGCATAACTTATTTCTTGAGCCCACGCGAATTACTCCAACCTCCGCTACCTGTCTGGATAATGTCTTCTGTAATTCGGAGTACTTAAATAAATGTATAATTAATGACTTACCTTCAGATCACTGTGGACAATATGTCGTATTCAATAACGTAGTTGTGGAAAAAACCAAACTTATTTCGTTCAGACCAATTACTGGTAGTAAAATATCAAAATTCAAAAATGTTTTGAAGGATAAGTTGCCACTAATAGTATACACGGAAAATGATCCTAACAAACTATATGGTGATCTTTTTAATGTAATGTCTGAAGAATTTAATAACATATTTGAACAAAAAGTGGTTAAAGTCAGAAACAATATTAAATTTTGTGAATGGGCTACCAAAGGTATTTGTATGCTCAAAAATCGTATAGACGGGATGGCAATTTTACAGAACACGTTAGACAGTATTCCAAAATCTTCAAGAAAGTCTGTAAGGTAGCCAAGTCTAACTACATAAATAATAAAATTAAAAATTCTACCAACAAGTGTAAAACTGTTTGGAACATTGTCAACAAAGAGACTGGCAAAATAAAAGTTAAAGAAAACGACTACTCTTTGAAATGTAATAATAATATATTAACTTCAAATCAAGATGTTGCTAATGCATTTGGAAACTTTTTTACCAATGTTCCCATTGATACGACTGCCTCTCTCAATTCATCAGCCTCAGAATCCATAAGATTACTTGAGGATAATGTACAGCCCTGTGAGCATGCATTTAAATTTTGTCACATTACCCCAGATGACATTATTCGAACATTCAAACGTTTAAATATTAAGAAATCTGAGGATCTCTGGGGAATGTCCACTCAAATTGTTCTTCCTATTTTGGATACTGTTGCTGCTCACCTGGCTATAGTTTTTAATGAAAGTATAGAGAGTGGTATTTTCCCAGACTTAATGAAACTTGGCAAACTTATACCTTTATTTAAATCAGGAGATAATCGTGAGCCTGGGAATTACAGACCAATCTCTATTCTGCCAGTATTGAGTAAAGTGTTTGAAAAGATCATGTCAAATCAGCTGCTCGCACATCTTAATAAGTTCCACATTCTACATAAGAAGCAATACGGGTTCACCGCCGGAATGTCCACTACAGACGCAGGAATCGCGCTCGTGAAATACATATTTGAGGCTTGGGAGACGTCTCAGGACGCTATCGGTGTGTTTTGCGACCTCTCCAAAGCATTTGATTGTGTTGATCATCAGACACTGCTGCTCAAATTAAATCATTATGGTATTAAAGAGAAGGCTCTGCAAATGGTAGAATCATACCTTAGTAATAGAACTCAAACGGTGGATGTAAATGGCACAAAATCAAATGCATTTGATGTAAAAAAGGGCGTGCCCCAGGGTTCAATTTTGGGTCCTCTCTTATTCTTGGTATACATCAATGATTTGCCTGATTTGGTAGAAAAATTTGCCAACGTAGTACTGTTTGCCGACGATACCTCACTTATTTTTAAAGTTGCTAGGTATAAAGACAAAATTGATGATGTTAATAATGCTCTCTCTGCAATTTTGAACTGGTTTACTACAAATAATCTCCTTCTTAACTCATACAAAACTAAATGTATTAAATTCACGTTACCCAATGTCAGGCAAGTCCATGCTGATGTAGTCATAAAGGATAACACCCTAGTTTATGACAATGATACTGTTTTTCTTGGTATTACCATTGATTCAAAGTTGCAATGGGGCCCTCATATAACGAAACTAGCTCGCAGACTCAGTTCCGCAGCTTATGCGGTTAGGAGAATAAGACAGATAACGGACGAGACAACTGCTAGGCTCGTTTATTTTAGTTATTTCCATAGCATTATGTCATATGGCATATTGCTTTGGGGTAAAGCAGCTGACATTGATAAAATTTTTGTATTACAAAAGAGAGCCATTAGATCAATTTACAATTTGGGTTCTAAGGATTCACTCCGTGAGTTATTTAAGGAGATGAACATCCTCACTGTCGCTTCTCAATATATTTATGTAAATATTATGTACGTCCGTAAAAATATTTCGAATTTTACAAAAGTATGTGATATAACTAATGTCAACTTGCGGAACAAAAACAAATTGGTTATTCCAAAACATAGACTGGGGAAGGTCAATAATTCGTTTGTCGTAAATTGCATCCGCTACTACAATAAGTTGCCGGAATCGGTCCTGATTTTACCCGACACTAAATTCAAACAGTTTATTAAGACCACCTTATGTAAAAAGGCTTACTACAGGACCGACGATTACCTTAATGATAAAAATGTATGGCAAATTCTCGGCACAGGATGTGAAGCACAGGCGTCTTATCTTTACAAGTAGTATTGTGGATATACATATTTAGACTTTATACAATATGTATATACACTCTATACTATGATTTTTTATATTTTAATTTTTTTTACTATTTTATTTTACTTATTTTTTTATTTTTTATTTTCTCTCTTATTTTGGTTGACATACCATTTTTTTATTGTACATTGACATTCTTTTTATTGTATTATGATAATATTGTATGGCTGTTTATTGTGGGCATCACACCAAACATTATATCCTATATATACTGTAATAGACACACTTTAAATTTACATTTATATACGTACCTTCATAGGTCTTACCCATCATACAATATAATACACAATTCATATATGTCACTAGCGGCCCGACCACGCTTCGCTGTGGCTCAATCTTATCGTTTCCATCCATTTCCTTAGAGATGGCGCTGTATGTGAAAAAAGATTTTCCCGCTTTTCTTTTCAAATTTTTCCAGAATTTTCTTTGCTATAAACCTCACGGAGCCCGAGACCTTTCCAACGAAAGCAAAACCGTGGAAATCGGTTCGTGCGTTCTGGAGTTATAGCGTCAGGAAGGAAAACCCGACTTACTTTTATATAGTAGATAAACCACATAGAATACATACATAACACATAGGCTATTAATTGAGCAACTTAAATAATTTACTAGTTATATAAATAAAAACCTTCATAGGTACTTACCAACACCTAATTGTTATGGAGGAGCGGAGTTTCCTAGCACAAGTACATGCTTAAAAAGAGATTCCAATCACAAATTATTTGTTCACAAAATTGTACCAAATAAAGATAATTTGTAGTATGTATTTAAAAAATCAAAATTTGCAAGAACACAATAATGATCTGACTAAATGACTTCATTGTATCTCTATATGTAACATGCTAAGAAGGGCAAAGGGAGCGCAGATCCCAAATCATGTCGTTGGGGCGACGAGACCCGACACCATACTCTAATCCTCTTACCCTAATATGAGATGGAAGCCTTTTATATATCTACCCGTAATACCGACATTGCTAAGAATAAGTCGTGTATAAGTTGGGAAAAGATTTTTGTGCTAAAGAAATTGTAAGTAATGACATATTTATATCATTTTCTATTGTTAAATGTATAAAAAAATAAGCCATATTTTTTTAGACATTAAACAATTCAAGCTTCAGAATTTCTTGCTGTTTTCGTGGATCCATCTATACTGAATTTCTGTACATATACATACGCAAGTTCGGGCGTATGATCAAAATGTTTTCTCAAGAAGGGTATTTCCTCAAACATTCCTTTTCAGTAATATATAGACACAAATATAAAAGGAAATACCTTTTTAATAAAACAGTAATATTTTCCTCATTCCTAGGATGAATCACGTCAAATTGAAATTGGTGGGAAACGGGTCGATTTACAAACATCCCGAAAACGAAACGGGTCCAATTTTTTAAGTCGTAATGGGCATTTCGAATGATCAAAGTGGTTGTAAACCCTTGAAATGTGGGCAATTTGGCATCACTCAATTTGTATTTGATGTAGGGGTGTAGCTGCCGTTAAGGCTTGCGAGTAAGACCTATTTTTCACCGATGAAATGCTCATTAACAACTGTCTAAGTGCGAGTCGCTCACCGCCTGAAGGTTCATTAGAAATTAATGATCTCTTGATTTTTTGCAATTTCTCTCTAAATATATGGTCTAAAGTAAAGTTAGATTATTACTAGTCTTTTTTTTTACAACTTCGGCTGGTAGACAAGTATACGGCCCGCTTAATGTAAAGCGGTTATAAGTTGGGCAGTTTACAATTACGCTAGCCCTACCTCCCTTTTGCCAGAGCCTCAGTCAATTAAAAGGATGCATAACATGCAGGTGAGGCTTGGGCTCAAAGGTATCTTTTGGGGTGTAAGTAGTTCACCAACATCTTGGAACCAAAGCCAACTTTACTTGCACGCGGTGCACCCTGCTGACTGAAAAACGAAGCTCTGGCGATAAGAGTGGTAGGGACCGTAATTGTAAGCTACCCGACTGGGGAATGTACCTCCACGTCACAGAATACCGCAGCCAAATAACAATTCCCTTGAGGGTTGTTGTGTCCCTGCGAGTGAGTGAGGTCACTAGAAAGGAAGGAGATGTTGCGTTGGCGTTGGTGACCGACAAACACCCCAAAACACATAAAGGTTGTACAGGAAGTATTGCTGCCACGTTACTATTACTGTTAACTCAACACCCCAGGAGTTATTATGGTCTTACTGCCTTGCATATATAACAATTCTCTGACGAGTTGTTATTTTACTGCAATTTTTCGCAAAGTCCACCATCTACAGTCAAGCTGTTTTGAATTTCATATACTCGTACGTGTACCATTAAAACCTTTCAAATACGGTATTGCAATCCTAAATTGAGTTAAAGAAACAATTTTAAATGAAATTTTAATTAATTACACTTTTATGAAGTATAAATACGATTTTGTTTGACTTCAACGGAAGTAACTCTTACAGACAGTCCGTTCGTCAATTAATTAATAATTTTCCAAGAATTCCTACAAAACTAAGTTGGCAAGGACTTTACAAAATGGATCGGCACTGTGTTCCTGAAAGCAGGCCCTTCACAACACTAAGTTCCACAACTTTGACACTAAAACTCTCAACTTTAAAACTACTTTATTCTAGTAGAATTATTCAGTTTGTGTAACAAAGGTAGTTTTGACTCGAGTAAGTTCCAACAAACGGGCATCCGTAAGTATTAAATGATGGGGAACGTAAAATTTCGTTCTCTTGTTATGCTAATATTTGCCCCAGGAGATGACAAATTGTGATGCATCTAAAAATCTTGGATAAGGCTGTGACGAATGTGACTGACGAAAGTTGTATCAACATTTAGGAAGTCTCCCCAGGGATAACGCCCCTTTCTTATTGTTGGAATAGTTGGTTGGAAAGTTTAGTTGTGAATAAATCCGAAGATTTGTAGACCCTAGAGATATTTATAGCTGGAGTCTAAGTCGTTTTGTTTCACTTTTATATGTAAAGGGGAAACTGCCATTTTTATATTTTGAATGTTTTCATGTTCTCATAGTCAAAATTTTAAAAATACTAAAAAATAGTTTTGTCTTTAGAATAATTTTTTTCTTTAGAATAATCTAAGGTTTTGGGCATATAGACAATTTAATTTATGAATTTTTTGTCTGTAATTACTTTTGGACATTAATGACACATTTTATTACACATTATTGACTATTTTAGAGACGGCCTCTAAATCTAGTTATTTTGGTATTCTACTACATGGATTTGTAAGAACTGTTGACAATAAAGTTTAAATAATCAAAATATTTTATTTTCATGAAATATTTTTCCTTCCACATACGACATATTTTTTTTGGGTCTAGCAATCGATCTGTCGGTCCTATCATCGATAACAACAATTTTAAACTATTATTAAGATTATATTTAATTCAGTGAAATTCTTGTAGCGTTTTCTTTTGCGGTATTCCGTTCTTTTTTTGTGGCTGACAAAAATTGTCAAAAAATAACTGTTAACAAGTATAAAAATAAGATACCATTTAATTATTTTGCATAGGTATCCTAAAAATTTAAAAAGAATCCAACTAGATACAATAATAATGTTGCTGCTTGCCTCCGTTTAGGCGTTCCTTGTGTTGCTCCGCATCATTGTCAATGTGGAGAAGCTGTCGACCGTCTTGGACACCATGGGCTTTCATGTCGCAGGAGCGCTGGCAGAATCCCACGTCACGGCAGCATAAATGACATTATTCGTCGGGCTCTTGTCACTGCCGGCGTCCCAGCTGTATTGGAACCAAATGGTCTGGCACGCGACGATGGTAAGAGACCTGATGGGATGTCGTTGCTGCCATGGAAGATGGGAAGGCCTTTGGTATGGGATGCAACCTGCGTCGATACCCTAGCGACTTCTCATCTCCCTCACACGTCGGGATCTGCGGGAGCTGCTGCTGCATCAGCGGAGATACTTAAGCGGCGCAAATATTTAAACCTTATAGGTAATTATATATTTGAGCCGTTTGGGGTCGAAACGCTTGGCCATGGGGTCCGAGTGCAAGGCTTCTATTTAGAGATTTAGCAAAGCGCTTGGTTGATACTTCCCGTGACCAGAGGGCTGGCCTATATTTGGCACAACGTATAAGCATTGCCATTCAGCGTGGCAATGCTGCCATCATTCTGGGCACGATGCCTTTTGACGGTGATGCGGAGGAATTTTTTGACGCGGTTTAGTTATTAATTTTATTTTTTCTTTCTTTTTATTTACATAATAATATTTATTTTAAGATTAGTATATTTTTAGTTAATTAAGTTTGTATTTTAAGATTAGTTTATTTTTACTTAATTTAGTTTATATAATATAGTATAGTACCCATTGAAACTTGAAATAAAACACTGGAGATTGACAAAGTTAAAAAAAAATGTATAACGAATTGTATTGTAAATTATGCCATGAGCAAGTTTTTTTTTTATTATTTTTAACCAACTTCAAATTAAATGAGGCTATTAATCGACCGGTATGTATGTAATATTGTCAGAATTGCAAAGTTTTTATATATGTTAGAAGCTGGTATACCAGCTTCTAAACATGCCTATAAAATTTCATAGGTGTATTACATTTCATAGGTGTATTATATGCATGTATGTTTGTACGTGCATATCGCAAAAAATACTAGTAGGTTTTCAAAAATTCGAATGTGCTGCTAATAGCTCTATCTTGAAGTTTTTGTGAAAGCTTATATCAAACCTCAGTATCAAATCTCAGTGGTTAATAAAATGCTTTGATTTTAATAAAGACGTAATGTAAATAAGAGACCTTTCTTCTATAAGACCGTAGAATAAATAAAATCAGTATATAATGTAACTACCGACACATTTTCTGCCAGACGAATGAAAGTAATTTAATTTGATGTGAGTTTGATAATAGTTTGCAATTTTAGGACTAGATTAATTTATTTTAGCTGTCAACAGCAGTTTTTGTTTCCATGGATAATATTTTAGTTGCTATTTTTAGGTAAAATTTATAGCTAATGATAAACCATAAATGACAATAAACAACAATAAACGATGCTTTGGAAATTTAGGACAACGACATCACTTTGAGTTTACAAATCCTAACTAAGTATATTTTTAATATATTTTTTTTCTTAATTCACTAAAAGTATGTTTTTTGTACTATATACATAATAATAAATAATTGTTTCTGGACAATTTACATAGCGCCATCTAGTCCCAAATAAAGCGCAAAGCTTGCTCTATGGGTACTAGATGACTGATATATGTACATAAATACATTTTTTGCCCATTAAAAAAATTCAATGCCTTTCCTGTGGCGATCTGTATACACATAACAATAATTTTGTTGCCTGAGCCGACGATGTCACAACTTATAACTTTGTGAAAATTTATAATAATAATAGGATCTAAAAAAATATTTTAGAAACAAATTTATTGACATATGACATAATGTTGTATCATACTTAAATTACATTATCTAGTTTTTTATAAAAATAATAATTTATTTTCATCTGTAAAAGTTTTCCATAGATTAGTTTGATGCTGTTTCCATCTAGCAAGCAAATCTGGCATGTGCCAGATAGACCCCTCTTTCACAATGAGTAGTTTCATTCTAACAAGAAAATCAGTCAATAATTATTACAGAATACGAACAAGTACGACTTTAATACAAATACAAAAATACAAAATACAAAAAATGTTTATTTCGTTATAACACGCTCGGTCATTTCATTAAACATCACAAATAATAAATGTGTTCTGTATAATTTGTATGAAAGTTTTAGTATCTGCAGCTGTAAAAGGTTTTGTGTATTTACGCAAGCCTGCATTGACGCTGATGAATTAAACAGTAAAATCCAAATAATATATCACAATAAGATTGATCTATCTAATATATTTATTGCTATTTCTTGTTATGTTTTAAAGTTGCGTGGAAAATTAGAAAATTTAAGAAAACTGAACGACCACATTAACTTTTGTAATCATTTGACAGATTGTGCGAAACTAATTCGAAGTCAATATCCATTGTTAAGAAGACAGGACAACGTCTGTCGGGTAAGCTAGTTATAGGCTAAACTGTAAGCGTGCATATTCTGGGCAACAAACACAGAGTAAAATAATCTGTAGTTACACGATTATTCAAAAATCGTACCTACTATTCCGATAAATTTTGATAGATTTTCGACCAAATTGGTCAAAAATCTATCAAAATTTATCAGCAATAATTTTAACAAAATAAAAATCGACTCCAAATATAACTTGGTTGGGCGCTCTCCTTTTAGATGGTGCGATGACCTTAAGAACCAGATACCATCCTCCGCCATCCAGCTGTTTTCTTAAGGTCATCACCTTAAGAAAGCAGCTGGATGGCGGAGGATGGTATCTGGTGGAGGTCATTGGGGAAGGCTCATAAATATCTAGCAGAGCGTAGATACAGCCTGATGATGATGAAAAAAATATGGGACCAATCTGGAATCGGTTTTTAAATGACGGAGTAATGAAGTAACAAACATTAAAAAAAGACATACAGCCGAATTGAGAACGTCCTCCTTTTTTGAAGTCGGTTAAAAAGTACATAAGATTCAAAGGTATCTCTCACCTCCAAATAAACTAAGTCGCCTGACTCCATATCACAATCAACATTGTCAATCGAGTCACGCGCTTGGAAAATTTGGTGAAAATTCAAAGTAAACATTTGGTCGAGAAATGCGCCTCATTTATAGGGCCCACGAACGAACTTTTAACTTTGTTGTCGTTTTGTCTTCTCACAATGGTGGCATGGTTTGAGAGGCTTATAGCCGCGGGAGACTTCACCGCTCGCCGCTCTAAGGTTTTCGGATTTACATAAAATAACAATGTATTTTAATTTTTTCAAGGTTCTCTGAGACCTCTTTGTTTGAGAAATTCATAATAGCTTTAAAGGGACGTTTATAAATAAACGGTGTCGAACAAATTACTTTCTCGTGTAATTTTTAAGGGGGTATAGGTCACTAATTTCCGATTACCAAACCAGGCTTAAGTGGAATTCGATGGCGTCGACCGTAGCCTCTCTATGATGGGTTTGTTTATCTTGAGCTCCTTTGTGCTTTGGAGGGTACGTTACGCCGTCGGTCCCGGCTGTCGTTAAGCTAAGTCAGTGTTTTAAAAACACTGGCCTATGTCATCCCGCAGTTAGCATTGTGGAGTAAAATGTAACCAGTCGGATGAATAAGGAAAGACGACCAAATGAGGCTTTAGGTATTTGATAAGTACATATCCTTGAAGTATAGAATACAATACCAAAGCAGGACCAGACACGCGAGCTTTAGTTTTATAGATTTTTACGTAACCTTGAATCGAGTAACTATTTGATTTAAAAATTTATCATGAAAAGTATTTTGATATTGATTATCAGTTATTTTCAATGTAAAGGTATTAAAACTTCAATGGTCATATATGCAATGAGCCAAGTGAAGCGAAGGTGAAGTTATTAATTAACACGAGAGTTTTAACACCGAATTATGTCAGTAGCGTACACCACTTTATCTACACTTAATTAAGACGTAATTCAATGATTTAATATGATTTTAAAATTATTGGGTTTAAACCATCGTGTGCCGTGCTGTACCTGTCAATTATGTACCAAGCGCTGTACTAACGTTGTACCCACCATGGGACCGTAGCACGCTAAGGGTTATTAATGTATGTCATCATAAACATTTCAGCCAAAGGACATCTACTGCTGAACAGGCCTTCGACGTAGACTTCCACAATGATTGGTTTTGTGACGTCTGTTGGTTTCGATCTGGGTATATAAGTAAGACATAATTGACTGATACAAAATGATTATAAAATTATTGGGTTTAATATAAATATTCATCACAATTAATATTACAGCCAAAAGACATTCACAACTGAATAGCCCCCCCCCCCCCTTGATTTTCACAATTATTAGTTTAGTGGCGTCTCTTTGTTTCGTTGTTGGTATTTTAAATACGAGTACTCTAAGAATAAAAAAATCTGTGAAAGGCTAACCTAGTTTCGCGTACAATCATATCATACATAAAACTGCACACATAATTTTTTTACTGAAATATTCCTAATGCTGCGGCTACAGTACCGTGATATGCCAATAATTATTGCCATAATTTCAACAACGCCTAGGTGTAACCACGATTTATAGCCATAATTTTACAATGCCAATCAATATGGCAAATGGCGGTAGACAATAGCTCCGGCGGCGGTCTTTTTTCGCACATCAAAGAGAATTACCGCGGTAATTAATGCGTTTGTGGCCACACTACCGTTTGTCCAGTGTGCAACATGAGCTCAACGGCGACGCACGTATCGACCGACATTGAGTGGTCAAATGAAAAAAGCTTTAGTTTTGGAATTATTCCAATGCGAACCGTATCTTTTTATGGGCTTTCAGTCGGGTATCCCCCAATAAAAATCGCAGTGTACAATGATGATTTGAAGAAGAAAAAAGACCGAAACCATCTAAATAAATATAACAGCTTCAGCGTCAACCTCCATCTTGAAAAAGGATATTTTTACCGCCTAATTTATTGACATATCTAGGTAAACTCTAGTGTAACCACACCACTTCACGCAGTAATTTAAACGGTAATATAATGCCACAATTATGGCGGTAACAGCCCGGTAGACGGTAAAGTAGTGTAGCCGCAGCATAACAGTTGTTCCTGGCAACATGGTAAGCCTACACGTCTACCTCTGAAGTTATTTACTAATCGCTAATCGCTCTCATACAGGCATCAGCCGAACACTTATTAGAGAGAGAAATTTTCTGTATAATTGACCACTTGTTATACAAATCCGTAATTCTTCGCTTATAATAATAATAAGCCGTGCAAAATATATGCAGATGAGTAAATACGAAAACGTTTGGTAAAAAAATTTCTACGTGATTTACAAGGGCGGTCGAATACATCGCATATTTAAGTGTCTGTTTCACCGCCCTTATACTACTGTATTTTACGATTTGGGTTTCTCGTTGCTTTTTGTGGTCAATTGGTATGCGTCGAGATATGTGCTTGGATTTTTTTAGTGTTAAGCTACGACATTTTCACCTATAGATGCGTTTTGGCTACCTCCATTGTAGCAAGAAGGAAGCAGTGTAATTGCCCGGCTTTCACTCAGTCCTGCGCCACTTACAGTCGCGGCAAGATGTTAGCACTTATCAAAGTCAATAATTGAGAAGTTGTAGATAAGATTTCCAGTGTGTTCGCGTTCTTTTCCTTCCTTTGCGTACTGCGTGTATACTTGTGTAGGTATTGCGTAAGCGCTGTGTAGCCCATTTTTATGGTCTATACATAAAACATCATAAGAGTTTTGCCAATATCATCCGTGACTTTTATCGTGTGTATATTTGGAATTGCAGTAAAGGCGTACTTTGACGAGCCCGGTGGTCGAATGGCTAGCAATGGCTACTTTGACTCCGAGGTCGCAGATTCGATCCCCGCACAAGACAAACATTTGTGTGCAAGAACATGTCTGTTTGTCTTGGTCTGGGTGTTTTCTATGTATTATAAGTACGTATTTAAAAAAAAATGTATTGAAATACATTTACCAGTTGTATATTACCTTTACATTTACATGTTTTGCGCTTAATTTAGGACTAGATGGCGCTGTGCAAATTGTGCAGAAATATTTATTTATTAGTAAATAAATATCTACTACGGCTCCTAGTCACTCACCACGTATTCCAAAAATAATTCCGTAATTACAAATAATTACGGAATTTTTATACAAAATTGTTTGTAACCTGTAGAACAGATCATGATTAATTTTGTGTTTATGTTTTGGCCTTAGCAGTTTTAGTGAACTGAATACTATATGATTGCATTGCTCCGTGAGTGCATCAATTTTATTACCTTTATTCCTTCTATTTTTTCTTTCTTTTTTCTATGTGAAATTGCTGCTTTCCTGAAGAATATTTTCTCGTTTCTCGAATCGTTAACATATCACAAACTATTTTATCGTAATATGTCAATATTAAAATCGCTACTCTCTCAACATGGGTGTCGAAACACATTTAAACAATTAATTCTAAATGCTGCAAACATAACAAAACATGTTAGTCGAAAATGTTAACAAAACATTGCAGTCTCCTGCGGCTGTTAAAAACGAACATACAAAATCTTCTTACTTCATATGGACAACGTTCAAACCCCCCCCCCCCCCCCCACTTCCATCCCGCGCAGGCAAACACAGGTATGTTCTTTGTTCGCTTTTGATAACAACTTTGGTTGTTTTTAATATCAAAACAGTTGCCTATGTTATGTTACATTTTTTTATGTTACGTGTTAGAAACACTAATGAATATCACAGGAGACCCAGCTTATTAGGCGAATAGGTCATTTCTTTGCGACAAACTGGTCAACATAAAACCTAAAAGTAATTCGCTATGGCAGGGACATTGAAAATAAGTATTATCGCTCATAGCTAACCGCCCTCAAGAAGGCGAGATCCTTTAGACATCATGAACAGAGGGAAAACTTCCACATGATTTACAACAGCGGTCGAGTATATCCCATAATTAAGTGTTGATTATACCGCTTTGTTCGCATTCATTAGCGGTAACAACGCCCCGTGAAATTACCGTTAAATCGCTCTTACAATGTTTAGGCCTTGGGGTTTATGTTCATCATCATCGCGTCATTTTAGTCTCCACTACAGGAGCACGACCCCCTCTCGTCTGTCCCAGACAGAAGGAGGACTTAGCCTGTGTAGGCTAAGTGTGAAGTTTCAAAAGTATTTTATTATTATTTAAGAAAATATATATATTCTCCTGAAACATTATCTACAGAGTCGAACGGAAAAAACAACTAACCCAACCCGTCTGGCTAGCGTGGGGAGTTCCCCACGCTAGCCAGACGGGTTGGGGAGGCCTGATCGATGTTTTATAATGTATTTCCCTTAGTCGCCTTGTACGACATCCACTGGAAGAGACGGAGTGATTCTATTCTAGTCTGCCGGAAACCACACGGCTTAATTTGGGGTTTATGTTAAAAATATCTAATTATATGTTATAGTCGGATTCGGTCCTGATTTTACCCGACACTAAATTCAAACAGCTTATTAAGACCACCTTATGCAAAAAGGCTTACTACAGGACCGACGATTACCTTAATGATAAAAATGTATGGCAAATTCTCGGCACAGGATGTGAAGCACAGGCGTCTTATCTTTACAAGTAGTATTGTGGATATACATATTTAGACTTTTATACAATATGTAACACTCTATACTATGATTTTTTATATTTTTTTTTTTTTTTACTTTTTTATTTTACTTTAATTTTTTTTTCTCTTATTTTGGTAGAATACCATTTTTTTTATTGTATTATATATAATGATAATATTGTATGGCTATTTAAAAAAGACCTATATTGACAGAGTTTCTTTCGGCATTTCTTCTCGTCAATGGTCATTCCGAAATGCTGGTAGATAAAAAAATATACCTAATTGTAAAAGACGTGTCTAAGTGCCCGCGAGGGCCCACAGAATAAAGAATTTTGACTTTGACTTTGACTTTGAGTCAATACCCGAAATCTAGGCGCTCCTAGGTTAGGTTAGTTGTTTTTTCCATTCGACTCTGTAGATAATGTTTCAGGAGAATATAAACATTTTCTTAAATAATACCTAATAAAATACTTTTGAAACTTCACATTACGCATGTGATGTCTACCTCATCATTGATTTTTGGTAGCTTCAAAGCTATAAATTGAGAGAGAAACCTCTCTTTACATTATCTCTCATTGGTAAGAATAACAGGGTTTCGTAATGCTCATTTTGTAAAGGTTAACATTATAACTTTTTGTCTGTTATTTGGGCAGGTTAAAAGGCATTCAACTTTTAATGTTATTATATCTCGTGAAAGTAAACGTTTGAAAGCTACTACAATGTACAGGGGTTGTAAGCGACGCAGCGCGTAACGCATTGCGTCAAAGGTCATATTTAAAGCACTAAAAATTGTACTGTATTCAATGGCATCATCATCCAATTTCTACAGATATGGCATATCCATACAAAAAAACCGGACAAGTGCGAGTCGGACTCGCCCACCGAGGGTTCCGTAGGTACGTAGTATCATTATTAAATTTGATATTTTTCATTATAAATAAGAAATAATGCGTCGAAAAAAATTTATAAAATATATTTTGCAATGTGTACATCAAGCCCTTTCATATGATACCCCATTTGAACTAGTAGTTTCAATTTGTTTAATTTATTTTTTAAGATCTATTTACAAATGTATAGTTTTGAGATTTATTCCTATACTTGTAGTCTATAACGATGTTACTTGCCAAATTTCATAGTTCTAGGTCAACGGGAAGTACCCTATAGGTTTTGATTCCCTTGAGTGTGTCGAAATATGCGTTTTTTGCTGAATAAACGGCCGTAACTTTTTTCTACGTAAACTTAGCAGTTTGATTTTTTTTTTTACTTCATGGGACCGTAGACCTGAGCATACAGTTCAAATTTCAGCTTGATACCTCCACGCATTCTCGACATAGAAATTCTTGACAGACAGACAGACAGACAGACAGACAGACAGACGGACAACAAAGTGATCTTATAAGGGTTCCGTTTTTCCTTTTGAGGTTCGGAACCCTAAAAAGCATAAGAAAACGTTTTCTGCTGTTGCAAGGATAGCTGGCTATAAATAGTTGCATAAACTAAGACTAATAGTTACATAGATCCTTATTAAATCAGCTATTTAATAAACTTGCTATCTCTTTTTCTCGTCGAGGTAAACTAGCGTCATTTTTTCTTGCAAAAACATGAAATTAGCAAAAGTACATGCTAAATTCAAATATCATTGTGTACTTTCGTGTGATATATGATTTCTTGGGCTTTAATTGTTTTATCAACATAAATTATACATTTTTGAAATACAGAAGACGGGATTTTACCTATTTCAATCATATGTTTCAAATGTCGGATTTGTCGACTTGCTTGTGTGAACTGAATGCGACGTAAAACATAAGACAGTTAGCTCACTTTTTGGGTGTTCGTTTTTAGTGGTATGGTCTAATATTAAAAGACCCACCGTACCACCAGAGGTACGGCCAGGTATATCGTGGGTCTGAAGGGTCAGTGGTTCAGTGGCATATATAGAAATATAACATCATTGACTGTACAACGGACAACGAAAAATCGTTGAATTTTTTTTTTATTCTACGTCAGGTGGCAGCCAACCATACGGCCCACCTTTTGTGAAGCGGTTACCGTAGCCATATTAACACAACATGAAATATCGCTCACGCGCTGCCACCCCCTCTGCCAACGCAGCAACTCCTTTCAAGGGAATTCTGTGAGGTGGAGGTATTTCACCAATCGGGCTGCTCAAAAAATTCGATAGGCCCTACCTCTCTTTTCGCCAGAGACTAGTCTGTCAGTCAGCAGGGTGTACCAGATGCAGGTGAGATTGACTTTGGTTCAAAGTTGTTGATGAACCACTTACACCCCAAATGAACCACTTACACCCCAGAATTAATTATGTTGTTAAACTTTGTGTTATTGTTAAACTGAAACTTTAACAATAATACAAAGTTTGACAATAACAAATGCTTTTTTATATTTCATTGATATTTTATGTTGATTTCATTGATCATATATGTGGATTAGCCACTCATATGAACAATGGACTCTCAATATCAAATCAAGCCGCTCACATGAACATTTTGAATTAGTTTGGATTGAACGGCTTTCTGTTCAATCTAAACCAAAACGTATCCAGTGTCCAGGCGTCCAACCCTGTCAGTTCTACCCATACTAATTACTTGTGTCCGAGATATTAATATTGAAATGTTATGTATATCAATTAAATATCATTATATCTTATGCTTAGAAATTGAAACGTTACGTCGGTCCTCACATATATTATAAATGATAGTTTCGGATGATTGACGAGCGTTTGTTACTTTTTACGAGCATGGTTATAGAATATGTTGATGACATATTTATTTTTATTCATTTATTTAAACACTTTATTGACCACAATATAATACAACCAACAAGAGGGTGACTTGATATTAGAAGCATTCTCTATCGAACCACATACCTACTAAATTTATACATATTTAACTAACATACATAAATATCTATACAAATATAAATATATATAATGTCTATACATTACATATAAAAAGTATAAGATAATGATTCAGTAGACCTCACTCACTCGCAGGAACATAACAACCCTCGAGAGAATTGTTATTTGGCTGCGGTATTCTGTGAGGTGGAGGTCCCCAGTCGGGTATGTAATTGTAAGCACAATTACGCTCCCTACCTCTCCTTTTCGCCAAAGCTTCGTTTGTCAGTAAGCAGGGTGCACCGCGTGCAGGTGAAGTTGGCTTCGATTCAAAGATGTTGATGAACTTATACCCCAAGATGACCTTATTATAATGATAGGATACTGCATGAATGAGTCCTGATAAGTATATTAAAATTGTATTACGAGTATTCTCCGTACATACAACAATGAGTACGTATAACTTTATATCCTACTCGTAAAACACAACTTAAAACGTCGTTGCAAAAAACTTGACGCCATATATTTTCCGTCACTCGCAGGCGTTCCTGAAAATGAGCCAATCTCAACTTTATACTGTCACGTTGAAAGGTTGATTTGACACCTCGAGAACTTATATTCGTTGAGTAATAAAATATTTTACGAGTTCTCACTTTGGTTATCACATATTACTAGCTTTCGGGTTATAGTGGTCCATGATTGATATAAAAGGTTCCTGTCAATTCCCTTTGTACCACTGAAAACAATAATATTTTATAGAACTAGAGTGATCGCGTAAAATGCAGTTCCAAAAGGGGTTTCCGTTGACGCACAAATTGTGGGCTGAAGTCTCTTTTAAGATTTTCCCGACAGATTGCAATATCATATCAGGTTCTTCAAGACATGTTTTCAGCAACACCCTGCACATTGCAGACCTTGTGATCGGTAGAGACTTCTACACACTTTAGAAACAAATTGGTCGCGACAAAACAATAGAAATAGTTGCAAAACCTGTGATGGTTAGCAAAGGGTTAAGCCGAGGCGGAAAGTTATTTTAATTATATTTAACTGCAACTATTTAGTATACAACACTATAGCCTAGGAAATATTCCGGCTGGCACCCACATACCACCATTAGTTGTTGCATAAGTAAGTGGGCGCTGGCCTGCAGTAGTTTAACGTAGATCAAATTGCCTGTAAATTTGACCTCCGCAAAATAACTGAATCAATTAACTATGTAATATAAATATAAATAAATAAATATTCCTGGACAAATTACACACGGCCATCTAGTCCCAAACTAAGCAAAGCTTGTACTATGGATACTAGATAACTGATTATAATACTTAAATACATTTTTTTTTGTAAATACATACATATAATTCATAGAAAATACCCAGACCAAGACAAACAGACATGTTCATGCACACAAATATTTGTCTTGTGCGGGGATCGAACTCGCGACCTCGGAGTCAAAGTGGCCATTGCTAACCATTCGACCACCGGGCTCGTCATCAATATTAATAATAATGCTGTTTTATTCATATTAAACTATGTATTATGAAAACGATGTTTTTATTGAAAAGTTGGTTGAAATGATTGAAATGCTTTTCATCTGTTTTAGAGCTGCATTCGGAAAATTGCATTCGCTTTTCCAAATCTTTGATTGGTAGACAACGCTTTAGCGTTAAGTTGGTTTTTACACCATATGTAACTTCTTGATCAATAAAATTTAAATTAAAATTAAATCATATACTTAGTACAACATAAAATAAACGATCACTGGACCTGCCTTTTTGTAAACATTCCTGCCTTTTCTGAAAACGATTTTTACGGTAAATGTGGCATCCGTATTTAAATTTTTCTATACGCCTTTATCTATGACCTGTATCCGTAATCTATAGAATTACGTGGGGTGCATTTAGTCAAAGAATTCATTTATTATTTTTATAGAATTAAGGACTTACCCTCATATTGTCGTAACCCATTGGCTGTAGTTCAATCTGGAATACAAGAATATACTATAAATTATTATGCTCTTAGTTCAATAGTTTCATCAATTATGCGCGTGTTAAAATTATTGTGCATTTGGTTGTCTATCCTTGTTCTAAACCTTTGCGATGGATATAATACATGTACTCTAGTACAGAAATAAGTAAGGATGGTGATATGATATGACTCGATTTTCTTCTCACATTTGTTCCACTGTGAATTGTTGAAAAGTATTGTGTATTTTTTCCACATATGTAGGTCGAAATTATAATAAAGAAAACAGAGTGTTTTTGCCTTTACGGTTGAGAAAACACGATGCTCTCGTGGAATTAACGCGAGCGTGTTTTGTGAACATTAGCTTCGCGTTGTGCGTGCTGTAAAGAAAGCTCCGGGATGGAACTGAACACGTGTTGTGAATAGAATACGCACAATGTTTAGCTGTTGGATTTAAATTAATACGTCACTGGGTTTAAACTAAATTTGAATTTAAATTTCGTTTTATGGTGCAATTTTCATTGGTATGTGAATGATAATTTGTGCGATCGAGCGAGCGTGTCGATCGAAGCATGGTTTCTAACCCTTTAAGCTATGCTGTGTTTATAATTACGGTATAAATAATAGTACTTGGTTACAGAAAAGGTCTAAAGACTTTAAAGGAGAAACTAAATATTTCAGTTAAATTGAAACATAAAATAAATTTTAAGGTATTTCACCGGGTATTTAAAATTTAACAAAATAAATATCAAAATATGACATTGAACATACGAGTATCATTGATCGCTATTTACGTTGGACGTAACATCTAAGTCAACATTTACACTGACTCGCCAAACAGTAACACGCTATGCAAATAATATTCATAAAAATAAATATTTTTTGCCATTGATCAGCTATACCTGGTTTTAGCAACTATTGTTTACCCATTAATCTAGAGGTGGGCGTTAAAAGTCATAACAACTAAATTATTATGTTAACGTATAATGCTGTTAAAACATACGACACGATATTGTTATTTTTACTTTCGTTACTATCATCAACAGTGTAACAATAAAGGAAAGTTCAATAATTGTTATTTTATCCAACCTCACGATTTGTTTATTTTTACCTAGGATTAATACGGTTAAAATTAACTCTTTTGGATGGAAAGTTAATAGAAAACACAACGAAATTAAGAGTTAATTTGAACGTGCCTGAATTAATAGCATGCTATGTTAATTAACAGTTTCTTTATCATGTTATTTTTTAGCATTAACTTTTAACTTATTAAAATAAATAACACTTAACCTCGCTTCTACATTAATCTCGTTTAATGTCTGTTAATCCAAAATATGTTTTAATAACTTACATTTTATAGCCAACCAACAACACATAGTTGTTATACAGGCCCACCACACATTCCCAAAACTGTGTGTCCTGTGTAGCCGCAGACCTAGAATTTTTCGCTACACTTCATCATCATCATCATCAGGTCCATTTTAGTCTCCACTACAGGCGCACGAACATCTCTCGTCCGTCCTAGACGGAAGGAGGATTTGGCCTACACTCCCCACGCTGGCCAAACGGGTTGGGGAGGCCTGATCGATATTTGATAATGTATTTCCCTTAGTCGCCTTGTACGACATCCACGGGAAGAAACAGAGTGATTCTATTCTAGTCTGCCGGAAACCACACGGCCATTTCGCTACACGACAACTTATATATACAGCCAATTTAATCAGAAGTAATTAGTAGGAGTAGGAAGTGACTTCTCCTTTTGGAAATGTGATAGACAGCAATTATAGTAAGACATAAATTTAAAGCCTAAAGAGACATGTAATTTGTTATAGTAACAATAATTTTAATTCATAAAATAAATCAACCATCGCCGTGACATTTTGACGTTTACGAGAAAATGGTCCAAATATTGGAAACGGGAGACACCAAGGAAGGGCGAAAATTGAAAAATGCTGATAATAATAAAAAAAGACGTCCATTTCTAAAATTTAGGGTAGGTTATTAAATTCAGAGGCATAACGGAGGCAATATCGGAAACTCATTAATAACGTTACAGGCTGCCTCTAATTTCACCGTGACTTGGGCATATTTTCTAAATGGATCAATTTGGTGGATATTATCGTATCGGTGAACAAAAATAATTTCATTATGAATTTGTAACACGGAATCACTGCTTCTGGTTAGCGTGATTTAGAGATGAGGTGTTATTTGGAAAGCGTTTGTGGGAATTTTAATTAGTCACGAAATAGCGCGTTGGCGTGTTTCATCAAGTCGGTTGATTTTGAGAATAATATATTTGTGTATGCAAGACTAAGCACCTATAAGTATCCTTGAGTAGAAAAAAAACTTTCAAAAACGTAGCTTAAATTATATATTATTGTAGTCATCAACCCTTATTCATCCCACTGCTGGGATATGGACCTTCCCTTAATCGAGGGGTTTAGAACTTTAGAGTATACTCCATGCTGCTCAAATAAGCGTTGGTGGAAGCCTGTGTTTTCAAGCCGCCCAAAGGTCACTGACTTGGCTTATCGACTGTCGTCTAGAGACAACAACCGGGACCGATGGCTTAATGTGCTCTCCGAAGCACCGAGGAGCTCGTTATAAATAAATCCATTCCTAGACTGGCTACGGTTAACGTTGCTTAACTTGGGTGATCGATTAGAATGATAAGCGCAACGACGGCATCGAGCTCCTCAATTGCTACACAATACAAACAAATTGTTACACATAAGTTTATGAGTATTAGGGCAATAATAAAAAATATCCCTGTGGTGTACAAACTTCTACACAGCTCTCATTTCGTGAAATTCAAAGTATATTAATACGGACTTTTTAGAATTATTTCAATATTTGTTAGTAGCATTTGTTTGTGGTATATTTGTAGAGGTCGTGAAAATCACTTAGGTAACATTGTGTCAACAATACAGAGTAATTTGTCATTTTACTTCGAAACTTAATCGCACTTATCATTTTGTCTAAATCGGGGACGTAAATATTCGTGCAGCTAGCCAGATATGCTAAAGCAGTCAACTTTGAGATCATTTTCGTATTAGTATATAGTATTATTGGCGTTTACTAGCATTTTGATATTTTAACTAACTTTTCTTTTTAACATCTTCACCGCACAGATACCCCAATGCTTGAAGACTAAAGTCTTCAACCACTGCGTCCTCTCTGCAATGACCTATGGTGCAGAGAATTGGACACTGACCATCGGACTGAAAGGTCGCGCAGCGACTGATGGAACTTTGCTCGGGGTTTCTCTGAGTGATCGAATCCGGGACGAAGAAATTCGACGGAGAACCAAAGTTGTCGACATAGCCTTCAGAATTTGCAAGCTGAAATGGCAATGGACCTGTCACATCTGCTGAGTAAGTGATGGCAGATCGGGGAGGAATTAGAGTGGAAGCCGCGCATAGGAGGACGAAGCGTTGGACGCCCTCCTTCTAAATGGTCCGATGACCTTAAGAAAGCGGCTGAATGCAGAAATCGGAGGATCGTATTTGGTGGAAAGCATTGGGAAAGGCTTATATCCAGCAGTGAGTAGATACAGGCTGATGATGATAAACCAATTTTTACAAAAAGGATGAGACTATTAATTGGAAATTATTAAATTGTTAAATTGATCCACTAAAAAAAACCTGATTTGCAACATCCAATTAATCTGATCACACATCACATCCTGCATTTGATCTGCAACTGCAATAAGTATTTTTTGATGTGTAAAATAGGTTAGGTTAGGTTTGCAATGTATTTTACATCTCTCATATTCGGTAAGTAGGTCCTTATTACCCCCAAATGGGGCTTGTAGGTGACCAATTAGCGCTCTAGGGTAATAATGTAGCTATAAAAGGCTCTAGGGCGGTAAGTAATTAAAAAAAAAACACTTCACTCTTTCAAAAAGTTCGCGTACATCTAACCATCATACTGGCAATAGACATCATGCATTCAGCCCAATGACAAAAGAGGTCGCTTCGCTATTCAGCCTTGTCTTCGTATGAGTTTATTAGTCATCAATTTAAATATCGAACGACGAAGCTCAATTTCCTTCTAGAAAAAAAAAAAAAAAAAAGAGATGAAAAAAGGCGGGAATAGAAACTTTTACTTTTAATATTGTTTGTTTTCGGGATTATTTTATAATTATAATTTTTTTTTATATAATTACGTGCTAATTAGGAAAAAAACATGAGTTCTGCAAGTGATGAAGATATAAGCTGCACTCCCGATTCAATGAAAATGGAAGCTGAAGCAGCAATTAACAATATTTTGCCTGAAAGTTCTAAAAAGAGATATTTGAAAACTTACGACGAGTTCATGAAGTGGCGAAAAGAAAAACAAGTAAAGTCTTTTATTCTTGTAATCCCGGTTTTTTTCTACTTACCTCACAATCGAGATGTAAAGCAGAGTAGTTAGCTCGGGTGTAAGCATCAATTGCACCCTCGAACTATAGGCGCCCTCGCTGCGCTCGTGCGCCTAAATATCTCGGGCTGCAATTGATGCCTTACAGCCCTTGGCTACTAATCTACTATTTTTGATGTTGCATAAATAGTATCCCTATTAATTCTTTTGTTTATGGAGTGTACTTAACATTAACTCGTCTTGCTTTTAGGAGCAAATATTATCAACCTCTGAGCGAAGCCGGTACCCCAGCTAGTTTTTGTAAATAAGAGACTACAAATATTTTAAAATCCAATATCACTGATAACGGCAAACAACTTTCGGAAAGTTTGTTACAAAAGAAAGAGAAAGTACAAGTACGTCATTGTTTTTCTGTTTTCATTTACGATTTTTGTAATACATATAATTAAGGATTCTGGAAAACAGAAAATGATAAGAAAATGCCAAGTGCGAGTCGGACTCGCGCACAAGGGTTCCGTACTATCTATAATTAGGTCATAAGCTATATGTACCATTTCAACTTCATTGTTTTTGGACCTTATCTCTGCGTCGTAAGGTTCAATAGCGAACGGCGTGTTTCGATACGAGTGCCATCTAGCCTCTAGTAATGTACTACACAATTATATTCATCTTGCAATACATTTTATAAGTTCGTCGGCTTCGTCGTCAGTAACTTGTAAAGTCTACTTAGCCGTGATAAATTTTAAATTCACTATATGGACTACTTCCATGATTTTTTTCACATTTCTAAATATAACAGTTTCGTTGATACAGGGGGGGGGGGGGGGGGGACACTTGCGTCTAACAAAAATTTGCACGTTAAATGTAAATATTTCGCAAACAGATTACTATATCGAAAAATGATCTTCCCACACTCCAAATGTTACTAAAAGACCTATCCAACGACACTCCACACCATGGGGATGTGGATTAAAAAAGATGATGGCATTCGGCCCATTGCTGTATTACTTTATGTAGGAAGCACATACTGTCGCCATGCTGCCAAAATTTGCATAAAAAAAAATTACCAAGCCATTGAAGATAATTTTCAGCCAATCCAAGTACGTTTTAGTACAAACGAAGGCTGCGAGGCGGCGGTACATGCACTGAGAACTTTTCTGGAATGCAATAGTGGGGAAATCATTTTAAAAGCGTTTTTGACATTGGATGTTAAAAACGCTTTTAATTCTATCGATATTCGACTCGAATAAAAGAGAAAATTAATAGTTCCGAAGTGTAATTTTTTTTATGTAATATAAATTGTCATGTTTGTGTACGATAGCGCAATAAATGAATATTGTATTTAACCACATAAATAATAGTACTTTTATACTGATAAATAAAGCAATTCGTGCGAAATTATTTCCTAACCATTCCAAAATATTCAAAAATGCACAACGTTAATGTTCAAGTTTCAATTGTTCGGAAATACCGTTATAATATTATAATAAGTGTAGTGTAGTGACAAAGTTTCATGTAAACTTTCAACCCTGATGTAAGGGACGAATTAAAAAAAAACAATGGAGATAGTGGACTACCCATAGCGAGACCATTTATTTGTTTATAGATTTTACCAGCAAACATAAAATAATTTTGATCTAGACAAATTGCCACGGTATGATTAATATCAACATTTTTTTATGGATCTACCACTTTTTCTATTAGAATATCATTGATTACACGTTTACATTTATCTATCGGAATACTAGGAAAGAGATTTTTAACATCAAATGATACTAAAGTAACACCAAGTGGAGCCGTTACATCTAATCTTGTTGATTAAGTCATAGCTGTTTTTAATTCCATAATGTGGCGTAAACTGATATTAAATATAATAACGTGGAATAGTACAAGTGCTTTATTATAACATTAAGGGTTATGTCTTTCCAGTGAATGTCTGTATAATATATTTCTTTGGTACACTCTACAGCATAAGCCGCTTGACGGATTTTAACATGAGGTGTCATTTGATTCGTCTCAGCTTTAAGAGTTACTAGGGTAAATTATTTCAACATGACCTCTGTGAATAAAATATTGGAGGATAATAGCAAAATAATGTTAGAATTTCCAGTCAGGTTTATTTATTCGGTTAATAATTTCTTGTTTCTTTGTGCGAAAGGGTCTACCGAGAAGGTTCTACATAATTGTCTGTTAAAAAACACAAAATCCCAAATAAGATAACGTCGCCAAAATCCAAATAGCAACGAGAATATCTACATCAAATCTCTTAATTACAAACGGACGTGCCAGGAAAGGCATGAATTTTCGGACATTATCACGAATAACTTGTTTTACAGGGCCAAGTTAAAATATTCTGAACGAATACGAAATTTTTTAAAAGGTAATAATTTAATTGACAAGTTAATGTGATTAGAATATATCTTACAATAATAAATTTAGTCGTCAACCCTTACTTATACCACTGCTGGGATACAGGTCTGCCCTCAATCGTAGGGGTTTAGAACAATAATACTGCATCACGCTGCTCAACTACGTGTTGGCGGAGGCCAGTGTCTTCAAGCCGCCTAAAGGCCACTCACTTGGATTAACAACTGTCATCCAACGACAACAGCCGGGACCGATGGCTTAACGTGCCCTCTAAAGCACGGAGGAGCTCCTTATCATAACAACTGTATTGATGCCTATTTATTTTATTTTGAATAACGTCTACGTCCAATATACAACGACATATTCACTGAGTCATTAATGTCTAATCTAATATCAAGGAACAACTTGAACGTCCCATATAAAAAGGATTTACGATCATCAGGGCTACTACTACAACAATACTACATTCATGCATGAGTGCAATAGAGATGTCAAAGGAATGAAATTTTATATTCACTGTTACACGTAAAAGCGAAACAACCCTATGCATTTTAACATAAATACAATAATGCTTGCTGTCAAAAGTTCGTAGTACGAAATTTATTTAAGGTTAAAGTTTTATTATGAGATTTATTGATTGACAGATTAATTTTGGGGTGTAAGTGGGTCACCAACATCTTTGAACAACAAACGAATACAAACGAAGCTCTGGCGAAAAGAGAGGTAGGGATGTAAATAGTAAGCTGGGTAGCGGACTGGGGAATGTGCCCACACCTCACAGAATACCGCAGCCATATTCTGTGTGGTGGTCCATTTGGTTCAAAGATGTTGGTGACCCACTTACACCCCAAAATTAATCTGTCAATAAATAAATCTCATAATAAAACTTAAGTAATAAAGATTAGTAAAGGTCTTAGTGAACTCATGTTCCTTTTCCTTCCTTTTGTGCCCCAGAGACCAATGGCAGTATAACACTGGATAACGGGGCCAATATAGCAAGTTGTCTTACGTTAATCTTGGGCTTTCTGTCGCTAATATACGACGTCCCAGAGGATTCATCGGGAGCTTGATTAAACAACGAACGGTGTTAAGTTTATGAATATTATGATACAAATTTAATTTGTAAACATAAGTTAGTAAACATTAACGGTTAAGGTTAGAGCGAAAAAGATAACCAACATCATCGCGAATTAGGCGAGTATTCATAGGCTTTTTATTTTTTTAATTTTTTTATACTACGTCGGGTGGCAGGCAAGCATACGGCCCGCCTAATGTGGAGCGATTGCCGTAGCTATATTAATGCTCGCAACATAAAATATCGCTCGCGCGCCGCCACCCCCGCTGCCAACGCAAGATCTGCTTCCTTTCTGGTGACCTCACTCACTCGCAGGAATACAACAACCCTCAAGGGAATTGTTATTTGGCTGCGGTATTCTGTGAGGTGGAGGTACATTCCCCAGTCGGGTAACTTACAATTACGCTCCCTACCTCTCTTTTCGCCAGAGCTTCGTTTGTCAGTCAGCAGGGTGCAACGCGTGCAGGTGCAGTTGGCTTTGGTTCAAAGGTGTTGATGAACCACTTACACCCCAAAAGGCTTGCTGAACATTGGATTTTCCTCTAGACTCTAGAGAGTCTAGAGGAAAATCCACACACGCTCTGACACTGAGCGACCTATACCCATCGACTCTCTACAACTTTCTTGACTCTACAACTTTTCTTCCTTAGCTTTGTATGGACTATATGGCCAGTCTATTGCCACTACAGCTTATTTGGTCACTCCATTGCCACTTGTGTTTGCTTATTCTACAAGCCATATCACTTACTTTAGACCTACTGTGGATATTAATTCCGGATTATATCATGATCAGAAATTCCAAGCATAGCTCTCATCGCACGTTGAGTGACATCGAGCTTCTCCTCTGGGAATTAGGTTTGTAGTGAAAAGTCACATCTCAATTTCGTAAATCAGTCATCATTAATCAAAGAAAAAATTAAAAAGACCTAGGATTATGAGTACTTTGAAGAAAAATTTAAAAACAATATCAAAAAATGCCTTAATTTGTGTCTATCTATTCGTTAGTCACAATCCCGCAGAGATGCAAGCAAATGATTCGAGATAGTCATTTGCAATTTAATCATGTTTTCATTTCGTAAGAACAGAGATTTAGTACTAAATAGTTAATTGAGTCAGGTGTTATTTTGTGAAAGTCAAATTTTCTGGCAATTTGATCTACACTACTTTGCGTGCTTCCTCCACCAATTTATTTATTTATTTTATTTATTTATTCATTCAATTGCTTGCTGCACTAACAGTTTGACCCAAAACGTACAGCAAGCCACAGTACAAGTACACACATACCTAATAATAATAATTGTAATAATAACATTAAATTCATTGAATACACATTACATTAATTTATAAATAACTCGAATAATAATAATAATAATACATTTTTACGAATTGAGTAAGACCAAATATATCCAGATGAATTAGTTCATGCAAACTATTGCCGGCCGGCCACCCACTACCGTTAGCAGACTTATGCAACTGGTTATGACGTGGCCGCTTTGGTGTATCGTTGTTGTTGTTGTTTGGTGGACGCAACCGTAGCAGCTGGAGCATAAACGGCCAAAGCAGCCACGGCAGTCGCATGCATCTAGCGATGGGTGCCGTCCAACAGTAGTTCTTATGAACTAATTGTTGGCGGAAGCACGCAAAGCAGTGTAGATCAAATTGCCATATAATACTAATCTTGACGATCTGAGATCGATCTGCAATGTACGCAAATCCTACTCATCTAAATCGGATCAATAGCTTTTGAGAAAATTCGTTTACATACTACATACAGGTCAAACACGGAACCTCATTTTTTGAACTCGGTTAAAAAGTTTAAAAACGTCTAAATATTTTACAACCACGATATTTTAGTACAAGAAAGATTCAACGATAATATTCGAATAGTCCAACCAATTTCGTACCATTTCGGTACCAAACGCTGATATACGTGTTCCACCGCAAATGAGGTGTTATTGGGTTCTACGTAGAGTTAACAGCAGGGCGAAAATTCCCGTTCAAATTACGTAATACTACTGGATTTTGGGAGAAATATTCGCATAGGGCAATGTGACTGCACAGTCATATGCAAATTATCATACATTGCGGGCTGAACGTAGAGGCTAATCCACTCATGCATTAGTACAAAATAACAAGCTATCAATATGAACTAAGCAATTCCATTATTTTTAGCCTGCAAGTGTAAGGTGTGTTCGGCTGATTCGGCCGAAATCATATGATTTTTTGGTAAGTTAAGAGGCTCTTCCAACATTTAAGGTTTCTCTAGTCGTAAGTAAGTTAGCGCAAAAATATACAGTAAACTGAGCGTAGGAAAACATACTTTTTGTCACGAATTCGAGTATTTTATGCTCTTCGATTTGGTTTTGACAACTTTTTAAAATTCAGGGAAGAAGAAAAGAAGAGAAGAAAGAGTCAGTAAGGTTTGAGAGTCGTAGAAAGTTCTAATGGTTGCGTGGTTAGTTCGGACTACTATCACCTACTTCAAATTTACGTAATTTAAAGTAGGTCGTGATACTACTGGATTTTGGGAGAAATATTCGCATTTGGCTCTAAAAACAGAAAACGTTAAAATAGTCGGGCTTCAAAGGACTCGTAAATATAAAGGACAGTAAAACCATAACAAAAAAGACATAGTAAGGTGTATTTCACTAAGACCAAAACGGGTTGAAATTCAACGAATTATACGTTTTTTTAAAAGCACAATGAAGTCTCATTCAAAGTCGTCACATTGAATGAGACTTAATTTCATTCCGTGACGTGATTGGATGTGCATAGTGAAGAGTTTAAAAAATTGCATTATTTGGTAAATCGGAAAAAATATAAAACGAATATTTTGCTCATGTACACGACATCCAATCTATATATATAAAAGAAAGTCGTGTTTGTTACAACACTTATAACTCGAGAACGGCTGGACCGATTGCCATGGTTTTTGATTTGTTGGATTTGTCTCCGTCCAGAATAGCAGAATAATTATTAAAAACATTGGAAAAATTACGAAAAAAATAAAATAAAAGAAAAATCATTTTTCCATACAAAATGTTCGTGGATGTCGGACCTGTCAAACGTGACGTTAACGTGCGTACGTCAAATGTATGCGTGCGTTCAGAAATGTGGGTATAGGATAATAAGTATTAAAACATTGACAAAATTGTCGAAAAATTAAATTTGAAAACGGATTGGGATATTTATTGATTTTCAATTAAATGTCAAATCGATTGGTCTAACTTTTACGTCGCGAAAGTTGTACGTTGTTGTTTTGAAAATTGTTTATGAATGAATGCTTGAAAATGAATATTAATTGGTTGTCAAGTGTCATGGTACTTTATTTTGTGACATAGTAAAATACTGAACTTAATATTTACCCACTGCTGGGTAATATTTACCCACTGCTGGGTAATATTAAATACGGGTCTTCCTTCAACTGAATATGTTTCGAGCATACTCCACCACGCTGCTCAACTGCGAGTTGGCGGACGCAAGTAATTTCAAGCCGCCTAAAGGCCACTTGGCTCAACGACTGCCATCTAATGATAACAACCAGGACCGACGGCTTAACGTGCCTTCCGAAGCACGGAGGAGCTCGAGATAATCTAATGATAACAACCGGGACCGACGTCTTACGTGCCTTCCGAAGCACAGAGGAGCTCGAGATAATCTAATGATAACAACCGGGACCGACGTCTTACGTGCCTTCCGAAGCACGGAGGACCTCGAGTTAATCTAATGATTACAACCGGGACCGACGGATTAACGTACCTTCCGAAGCATAAATCATAAATCATAAATCATTTATTTGCTAATACAGTTTTTACAGGTCTTATATCAATATACATTGTGCCGTGTATTACGCCTGATAGCAGGCATGCAAATCATTTGTATACATTTGTCATTCGTCATATTACATCGTAGTCATTAAAAATAGTATTCATTACATTTACGGTACAAATTTCATGTCATTATTAAAATTATTTATAAAATTTAGATAAGTTTTCATTATTATTAATAGAATTTATTTAATTTGTGATTTAGAGTGGTCAATGTACTCTTTTATGGAATAGAAACAATGTTCCAATAGCCACACAGTCAATGTTGTCTTAAGAGCTTTACCATACAGTTGTTTCATGTCATTGGGAAGCAGATTATACAGGTATATGGACATATTGTAAACATTTCTCTTATAAATATCTTTCTGGCATGTGGGTTGATACAATTTGCTCATGATAATAGCTCGAGTTTGTCTCTGTATAACATCCCTTCTTTTGCGCCAGAATTCTGGATGCGAAGCACGGAGGAGCTCGAGATAATATAAACTCATCCATGGACAGGCTACGGTTGACGTTGCTTAACTTGCGTGTACAATTAGACTGACACGTGCAATGACGCCATCGTGCTTCTCTATTATTTTCTATTATTCATTATATTAATTTCAAGACATCATAAATTTTGTTCAACTAATATGTATACCACGACATTCATTGACAATTAGGCGGTACGAAGTTCGCCGGGCCAGCTAGTTAAAAATACAATCAAAGTTCACACATAATCATCGCATGTACACATCACATGTACACACACTAGTGTAGGTACTTCATTTTTGGTCTCATTTTGTTCTGTTTATTGCCAATCTTTACGATCCTACATGTATGTATATGCTACAGTCGATGTAATAAATTGGTCATTATTTATGATGGCCGGCCAATGTAATAAATTGTCAATTATTAATAATTAAGCTTACTTGGCACCACATCATTCATCATCTAGGTCGACGGAGCTCCTATTTTCCATGACAGGACGCAAGAAAACCCTAACCTAACCAAGAATCTACTCAAATCTAACCAAAAGATGTTTTATTACATTGACCAAGTATCGGTCAGTATGAATAATAACAAATTTATTACTTGACCATAACATATATACCAAATCCTATTTCTTTTAAAACCGACCAACAAGCTCTACAATAGTCAACTTCAATGCTTTCCCTAAAGGGAATTAAGGTGATGTTGCAATAGCGTTTACTATACGCCCGATACGTAATACAAATGAGGTGCTCTGTCCGTCATACAGTTACCGCCATTGCGAAATTGTCCGCAATTCCGGAACAGTGCTGGATTTTGAGGGAGTTTTCGGTCGCTCATTTAGCAGTGTGATTGAACATTCGCCCTCCACGTATAGAATTTAAGGCGATGACGCAAAGCTTTTGTTGACTGATGATCCTGAGAGTGTAATGCTAAAAGTGCGTGTTCGAAAAACGTTAAACGAAAATTAATATATTGAAAACAATAATTGAAGAAAAAATGCCTCGTAATTTTAATAAAGTAGTGACTGGAAAAAATATTACAGAAGAAGTAGCTTAGCATATTTATAAGCTAACGACTGTAGTAGTACCTCACCTCACAGAATACAGTAGCCAAATAGAAATGTTGTGTTCCTGCGAATTCCTCCACCAATAAGGAAGGAGTTGCTGCGTTGGCAGTGTGGGTGGCGGTGCGCGATCAATATTTCATGTTGTGAGCGCATACATGGCTAGGTTAACTGTTTTACATCAGCCGGACCTTATGTTTGTTCGTCATCCGACGTAGAATAAAAAAAAAATATTAATTAATAAAATAATATGTTATTTTTTGGTTTCATGGTGGCGAATTTGAGGTCAGAATCGTACCCTACAGGAAGGGAGCTACCAAATCAAGTATATAACAGACAGAATTGTGACAGTTATGCCAAACATTAAATAAAATAATAAATAAATATTCTTAGACAAATTACACAGCGTTATCAAGTCCTAAACTAACCAAAGCTTGTACTATGGGTACTAGATAACCGATATACAAATACTTAAATACTTTTTTGTTGAATAGGTACATCTATATATATAAAAGAAAGTCGTGTTTGTTACAACACTTATAACTCGAGAACGACTGGACCGATTGCCATGGTTTTTGATTTGTTGGATTTGTCTCCGTCCAGAATAGCAGAATAACTATTAAAAACATTGGAAAATTTACGAAAAAAATAAAATAAAAGAAAAATCATTTTTCCATACAAAATGTTCGTGGATGTCGGACCTGTCAAACGTGACGTTAACGTGCGTACGTCACATGTATGCGTGCGTTCAGAAATGTGGGTATAGGACAATAAGTATTAAAACATTGACAAAATTGTCGAAAAATTAAATTTGAAAACAGATTGGGATATTTATTGATTTTCAATTAAATGTCAAATCGATTGGTCTAACTTTTACGTCGCGAAAGTTGTCCGTTGTTGTTTTGAAAATTGTTTATGAATGAATGCTTGAAAATGAATATTAATTGGTTGTCAAGTGTCATGGTACTTTATTTTGTGACATAGTAAAATACTGAACTTAATATTTACCCACTGCTGGGTAATATTTACCCACTGCTGGGTAATATTAAATACGGGTCTTCCTTCAACTGAATATGTTTCGAGCATACTCCACCACGCTGCTCAACTGCGAGTTGGCGGACGCCAGTAATTTCAAGCCGCCTAAAGGCCACTTGGCTTAACGACTGCCATCTAATGATAACAACCAGGACCGACGGCTTAACTTGCCTTCCGAAGCACGGAGGAGCTCGAGATAATCTAATGATAACAACCGGGACGGACGGCTTACGTGCCTTCCGAAGCACAGAGGAGCTCGAGATAATCTAATGATAACAACCGGGACCGACGTCTTACGTGCCTTCCGAAGCACGGAGGAGCTCGAGATAATCTAATGATAACAACCGGGACCGACGGATTAACGTGCCCTCCGAAGCACGGAGGACCTCGAGTAAATCTAATGATTACAACCGGGACCGACGGATTAACGTACCTTCCGAAGCACGGAGGAGCTCGAGATAATATAAACTCATCCATGGACAGGCTACGGTTGACGTTGTTTAACTTGCGTGTACAATTAGACTGACATGCGCAATGACGCCATCGTGCTTCTCTATTATTTTCTATTATTCATTATATTAATTTCAAGACATCATAAATTTTGTTCAACTAATATGTATACCACGACATTCATTGACAATTAGGCGGTACGAAGTTCGCCGGGCCAGCTAGTAGATATAAATAATAAATGTGTTCTTAATACAATAGATGCTTTTAACATGAAATTACGACAAACACAAGAAGTAGGTAACATGTGCACGTTGCCAAATACCATGCTCGCTGCTCTCGCATTTCGCATTACGTCTCGAAACGCACACGTCGTTTTTTATTTGCACTGAAAATTTCAAACTCCCATTGAAATAACAATGATACTAAGTTAAATTAATCAAAAACCCAACTGTCCCTAAATAATTTTAATTTTATATGTCCGTCAGTTGTGGCTTTGTCCGCGTGGTCATTATTTTAATAAAACTTTATTTTCACCGCATTGAACAAGATGTTTTTCCAGTATAAAAGTAGCCTATATGACTTTGCAGACCTTAAATAGTTTAAGGTTTCTTAATTAGTTTAAGATTTCATGTCAATCGATTGGTTTATTCGACAAAGAAACCAATGGATTGACATAATTTTCCTTAATGATTCCTTAATGAAAGAAGCTCTTAATTTGAATGTATTTTTATATAATATTTGTGATCGCCTATTAAAACCCATCTTTTATAGCCCAATCGACCAATTTAAAAAAAGTGCTATGTTATACTTTTTTTTACTGTTTTTGTACATATCTGTACACGCATTCAAGAACGAATTTGAATTATAATTTAACAAATTTGATTGAGTTGTTTTAACATACCCACATAACTAGTTGACCCGGCAAACTTCGTACTGCCTAACAGTCAATGAATGTCGTGGTACATATTAGCTGAAGTAAATTTATTAAATTAGACTTTCAATTATTGAACACGCAAGTTAAGCAACGTCGACCGTGAGTTTATATCATCTTATTTATTAACATTTACACATAATATATTTATTACTAATATATTTATTATTAATATACATAATATATGGTTTGACATATATACATGTCAAATACTTACCAACTTTGGCTTCACCGCAGTCGGATAAATATATACACACTCAAATTGTTCAAACCTACTCTACATTTTCTGAATTTATTATCACAATATAAATCGTCTGCAGGCTTACTAAAATTTAATCTAGCAAATGCATGTAATATCTGTGAAACATAATTAAAGTTATTTACGGTTGTTCTAGAGCACTGAAATGTGTTAAATTAATTCTCGTTAGTTTCACAAGTAACATTTAGTAGATATATTACTACTTACTATTATTACTTTGACGAGCTCGGTGGCGTAGCGGTCAATGACGCGGCTTCGACACCAACGCTCGTGGGTTCGATTCCCACACAGGACAAACATTTGTATGCATGGACATGTCTGTTTGTCTTGGTCTGGGTGTTTCTATGTATCATCAGTATGTATGTACAAAAAAAAATGTATTTACGTATGTTTATCAGTCATCTAGTATCCATAACACATAACATGGCGCTGTGTAAATTGTCCCAAAATATTTATTTATTTAATAAAAAGTCATTGTCATCATAATTAAATAAAAAAAATAAAAACATTTCAGGCACCTTTTTATAACGAGATTTAAATTATTAATATTTTATATCATAATTTCAAGAAAAAAAAGTAGGTATAAAAAGTTTTTCTGAAACAAGTTTTTATTAGTTGTTTTTTTAAAGATTTAAATATTTTCTTACTGTATTTCGGTAATGACGCCCTTTCATATGATATCCATATCTCAGAGGTTAATATGAAAATTATTCATCGATATGTACTTTGTCGTCGTCGGCCGCCATATTGGATTAAAAAAATAGTAAAATTTTGATAATCATGTATTGTCACGCAAACCCAGCGAGTGTACATATTTCAACTCAACCGGACATCGGGAAGTGAGTCAAATTTTACTTGTATGGTTACTGACGTGATTTGAAGGGACCCGTATCTCAGCAGTGAGATGAAGATGACAAAAAAAATGTACTTAAATACATTTTTTTTGTAAATACATAGAAAACAACCAGACCTAGACAAATAGCCATGTTCATGCACACAAATGTTTGTCTTGTGCGGGAATCGAACCCGCGACCTCGGAGTCAAAGTGGCTATTGCTAACCATTCGACCACCGAGCTCGTTCTTTTTTGCACTCATGAGTTTATAGAATAGTTTAATACCAACCGAAATAAGTCTATTCTTTTCCCAGCATAACTACTGGTTTGGCAGGTAAAAACAGGTATATCGACACTAATTATTTTCATCTATTTGTTCAGTGAATAAAACTGTTAACAAAATGAGCGCTGTTTCATTGTGAACACGATGGTATAGGGAGACTGTAGTCAAATTTTAGAACGTGAAATATAAATACAAACAAGGATTTTTTTAGACAACCCATTCAAAATATATTTCTAATACACTAAATTTGATATAACTTCATTTCTCAAAATCAGTTCAGGTGGTTTAGTTGCCACATGCATCTAATCATGCATCACAAAAAGTCATTCATAGAAATGTATTTACAGTTCCTAGTAGCCGAATAAGAAAACACTTCTGTAACTTCATTTCTCAATATCGGTTCAGGTAGTTTAGTTAGTACATGGCAATCATGCATCAGTACAAAAAACCAATTCAAGTATGTTAACAGTCCCCGGTAGTCGAATAAAAAACACTTCTCAAGCTAAACCACTTTAGAACCGCCTCTTATAAGCTACTACTATTTATAGCCTCAAGTACGCTCAAGTATAAGAAATTACGACCTCACTCTTACTTGGCGTGCTCCTTTATTCCCTACCTCACTCCCTACTGATATAGTTTAAGATAAGTGAACAAAATTCAGGCTCACTGGTCTGGAAGGCTGATAACAGTTTAGAAGTATCGACTTGAAATTTAACGGCGTTTTATTTCAATGACATACGTTTATGGATTGTGAAGGAATATTGTTCACTTATGTGGATATAATGTTTTTCTTAAAATAATTCCTTCAAATGTAGTTAAATCATGGAAAAAAATTGCTATTGGAAAATACATTTTGTTACAGATATTGTTTTCTTTTTCTAAATTTCAATGTAGGCTTCGTAAGTTACTTATATACATGGGTATGTTTACTAGTTCACTAAAAAAAAACGTATTAAAAATAGACATAGGAGAATCTTTTTAAACCGCAGAAAATTAAATAATACTTGCTATTTTGATTTCTGTATTTATAACAAATTATGTCAAAACTTTTAAATAAAAAAACATGATCCATGGAATCATTGTTTGTAATTTATTACGAGCGGACAGAACAGTAACATAATTATTTGTGCGGGAGCACCTTCTGACAAACAGAACACCGCCTGTGCCATTAAGTATAATTTGAACCTAATTATACATCATGATCATAATCAGCGTGTCTCTACTCACTACTGGGTATAGAACTACCCCAATCATCATCATCATCATCAGGTCTATTTTAGTCTCCACTACAGGAGCACGACCCTCTCTCGTCCGTCTAAACCAGACGGGTTGGGGAGGCCTTATCGATATTTGATAATGTATTTCCCTTAGTCGCCTTGTACGACATCCACGGGAAGAAACGGAGTGATTCTATTCTAATCTGCCGGATACCACACGGCGTAAACGGATAGAACTACCCCAATGCTTTCCACCAAATACGATCCTCTGTATATATCTGATGAACAGGTTGCCTGGAAGAGATCGCTCGACGATAAGACCGCCTTTGTACTAGTACTTAATGTTTTCACTGTATATTGTTTCTTTCCTTTTGGTGCAATAAAGTATATTGTATTGTATCCTCCGTCTTCCGCATACAGCCACTTCCAGCCGCTCTCTTAAGTTCATCGGATCATCTAGAAGGAGGGCATCCAACGCTTCGTCGTCCTACCCGCAGCCCTCACTCTAATAGCTTCGTCCCCCATATGCCATCACCTACTACTTTTCGGTATGTGTGACCTGCCCATTTCCACTTCAACTTCCAAACTCTGAAGGCTATGTTGACATAAACCGCCCAAATTTTGGTTCTCGGTCGAATTTCTTCGTTCCGGATTCGATCTCTCAAAGAACCCCGAGCATAGCCCTCTCAACTTAGGCTATAATTAAGAACACAATCCTTTTTTAAAAATCTACTCACTAATATACTTTTCATTATTAAGTCACTCTCTGCGAGATCGAATCAGAAATGAGGAGATCCGTAGAAGAACCAAGGTTACCGACATAGCCCAGCGGATTAGCAAGTTGAAGTGGCAGTGGGCAGGGCACATAGCACGGAGGACGGATGACCGATGAGGTCGAAAGGTTCTCGAGTGGAGACCACGTACCGGCAAGCGCAGCGTAGGACGTCCACCCACAAGGTGGACAGACGACCTCATTAAGACCGTAGGATCGCGCTGGATGCAAGCCGCTTCCAACCGGTCTTATTGGAGATCTAGAGGGGAGGCCTATGTCCAGCAGTGGACTTCCAATGGCTGAGATGATGAAGTCATGGTTTTCAAAAATTACCATTCTTAAAATCAGAGGAGATTAAAACTAAATGTGTTATTTGAATAATGTATATAGGTTCCATTAGAATTTTCGGTGGAAATCAAAAAATATATTAAGATCTGCAATCAATATGGCGGTATTATTGTGTGGTGAACATACGAGACATTGGTGCATGTTTACCACTATTTGTTCGGACCACAGGTGTACAAAATAAGATTTTTAAAGGTTTTCTGGAGTGGTTATACAGTACTGATATTCGGATGTTAATAATGATACTTCCACATTTGATTTGTCCATTCAGACATTTGTGAAGAAACTTTAATATAATACTTTTCGTCGGCTGTGAAGCGAATACATTTTAAAACACGCGAATAAAACGGTTCTTAATTTTATTAACTTAATTTAGATGAAATACAAATTAAAAACTGTTTAAAACAAACAAAGTAAGTTTCGTCTCCCCGTGACTTTAATTGAAGGATCTTAAATTATGTATTCTATACAATGTTAACAAGGAAGTAAGCGGCTGCATAAACAATTGTGTCAGATAATTTTTTACGTCTGTAGGGGAAAAATATTTCTCATGCCGTGAAAGGAAACCTGTGTCATAGCGTGAATAATTACGAGTATGTATGTATCGTACGTATTTTTTTTATACTACTTTTTTTTTATAATACTAATGCTAAAAATGTTTGTGAGGAAGTAGTTGAGTTACTATTTCTTCAAACTTCTGCTGCAAACGGCTGAACGGATTTTGAAGAAATTCGCCTGACACATAGAATATAACTAAAATAAATAAATATTTCTGGACACTTTACACAGCGCCATCTAGTCCCAAATTAAGCGCAAAGCTTGTGTTATGGGTACTAGACAACTGATAAATGTACGTAAATACATTTTTTTGTAAATACGTACTTATAATACATAGAAAACATCCAGACTAAGACAAACAGACATGTTCATGCACACAAATGTTTGTCTTGTGCAAAAGTCAAAGTGGCCATTGCTAACCATTCGACCACCGAGCTCGTCATTAAGTTTAATGTCAATAACGTCAGAGTTAATATGATCTGCATTAACATATACTTTTTACCTAGATATTTTTTTCACACGGGGCGAAGCCGCGGGTAAAATCTAGTCCCTAATTATATACGGTGACAATTTACATCAGGTGAAGCGTGCACTTGTTTGGCATCCATTATAGTCTTATAAACCTAGTTATTTATTAATTAATTTAGGACTGAAAAGGTAATCGGATACATTTGTAGCTGCTAAAAGCATGTCAAGTTAAAAGCGTCTCTACATGAAGAATAATCTAGTTATTATGAAAATAAACCCACCCTTCATGTTCTTAGGTAAACCTTATCGTCGCTGTGAGACTGAAAATTGTTATGTGAAAAGATTACATTTTATATACCGTGTCATATCACAAGCATACAGATCTGATGTAATGCGGTTTTCAGAAATTATATATATTTGAGGTATCTTTGATTACGATCTTGTGTAAGATGTTCAACGTGTTCGTTAGAGCTTCTTAAGTAAGTCTGAAAGGTGCACCACGTGCATAAGAGGTTTGCCTGGGCTCTAAAGGTTGTAATGAACAACTTCACTTCAAAATACTTTTTATTATAGATTCTATAGTACTCATTAGTACTTGTATGTAAGTTTGATTAGTGAAAGAATAAATAAATTCTTAATAAAATCTGCAGATTTTGTTATTGATTATTGATATGTTTTTTACAGTCGTCAACCCTCATTCATCCCACTGATAGGATACGGGCTTCCCCTCAATCGAAGATGTTTAGAGCATACTTCAATTGCAGTAATTTAGGGCATGCTCCACCAGGTTGTTCAACTGCGGGTTGATAGAGGCCAGTATTTTTAAACCGTCTAAAGGCCACTGATTAGGCTTAACGACTGTCATCTATTGACAACAGCCGGGACTGACGGCTTAACGTGACCTCCGAAGCACGGAGGTGCTCGAAATAAACGAACCCATCCGTGGATAGGCTGTGGTCGACATTGCTTAACTTGCGTGTTCGATTATACCGATTATGCCATCGAGCTCATCTTTAAACTGTCAACGCGTTTTGTAAATGTATATTACATCATTTTGTATTTCACGTGAATTGTCTATTTATTTAATGTTATTAACAGCTATTTATTTATTTGAAATTCATGGCAAAATATGTGTAATTGCTTAATGTTGTGCATACTCTGCCAGTCAATATTAAGCCGAGATAAATTATGTAAAAGAGTATAAGCTGCGTCCATAGGTAGCGGAAACTACTTTCTATCAGGCAGGCCCTACATTTCTTTTCCACCTTTGTGGTGTAAAATTTAACAATATTGAGATAAGCACCTCAATTGTAACCACCATAAAAAAAATACTAAGAAAAAGGGACTAAACCATTTGAGGTTAGTCCACAAGCAAATAAGTACATTCTATAAACTATATGTAACTATAACGAATAATTTTACGGACTAAGAATGGCTATTTATGTGATCCCGAAATATTTAAAAAAAGCTACATAAATATAGACAGAAAATTAAAAAAAACTCTTAGGTCTAAATAAAAAACCTATATCTAATTACCCAAAATGTATTTTAAATGGTTCATCATCCTTGGATAAACACAATGTGTTTTTTAAGGTACGGTACACAACCATTGTAACGACATTATTAAGAGTATTTGAAATTAATGACGTAAAAAAAAGTTACATAGAGCAACATAACTTAAAACTTTCTAACGTTCTACTTCCATTACTTTTATATTATTTCTTAAAGAAACAAGCCGGTATGTTTCTGTTACTGCATACGGTGCGATGACATGTGGGCAAAATATGTACGGCAACATATATACGTATAAAGTTTCTACAATACTTGATGAGCGGTTGATTGCACAAACATTTCACGTTCTAAATCTCTACGTCAATAATGTAACCTACTTTTTATTATAGACGAGTTAATTTAAGAATAAAAAAGATATTTCAATGCTAATGTCAAACCATTTACATTAATTTAATTATTTCTGACTGAAAAATGGACCTGATGATATTAATTATTTCTGACTATAAAAATAACAAAACTGCTAACATTTATAAGTATTATATTATATACTCACATATATCCATGTAAAACCAAGCAAACATAAATCTGAAAAAAATGTTCTAATAACTTGTCGAATTCAATTACTCACTATTCACGAAACTCGTAGCTTCGGCTACGTCGCTACGTGCTACGTCGTAGACGTCCGTAGGCAGTCACGCGCGTAGTCTGACTGAACAGCGATTGCTCGGTTTCAGGCTTTAGTTTGCGATTCTGAATCAAGAATGAGTAGTGAAGTGCCTGGCATAGTATGAGTATCATCAACGTATCAATAGAAATATACTCGTAAAGTTACCAAAGATATGTCAAGTTAAAATTTCTTTAGTACTTACATTCATGTACAGATTTTTAGTGTATTGCAAACAAACATACAGCCCGTCTAATGTAAAGCAGTTACCATAGTCTGTAGAATACAAATGATATTGCTCTCGTGTTAACGCCTCCGCTGTTAACGCAACATCTCATTATAGAAGGTTAATTACTCGCAGGAATGCAACAAAGTGCTGTTTATTGCGAGGTACAATGACAATTTTTTAGAAGCTATACACCTCAAATTAGACCAATGTGATTAGATTGCTATGTGAATCGGAAAATCAATACACTATATTGATTTTTATACATACTTATACACTTACAATACGAAAATCGAAGTTTTCACAATATTACTAACCAATTCACAGAGGCAAATATTAAGAATGTTGTCCATATAAAATGGTATCAAATTTTCTTCAGTAGTTAAAACTAAAACATAGTAAAAAACATCACGCAAAAGTGTGATGAGTGTCAAACATAATTTATAAAAATTACAATTTCGTTTTCTTTCGCCTCCTCAGTATTGTAATTCATCCACATTATTTCTTTAAAAGAAAATTTAAGATACAAACTTAAATTCGGAACGATTATATACCTATAAGTAATGCTATGCTATTCCTTAAAACGGGCTTGAACAATTTAGACAAAATTTTGTATTGAGTAGAACAAAATTTTCTTATAATATTATTGAAATTCACGTGAGACTTTATACTAAATTTGTTAAATAAATAGGTTATCGGGAAAGCTGACTAATTTTGATCTCAAATGGAGAGAGAGAGAATAGTTTGTTTCCTAAATAGGATAGAGTTAGTAGCCTAGGTACATGAATAATGGATGGGGTGAGTAGTACATATAATCAGAGATCCCTGATGCGACAAGCAAATGAAAACATATTGCTCTACTGGGAACCTCTCGCATTCGAACTTTACCAATTGATTTCTCCCTTTCCTGCATTATTAAATATTTATCTCGGTACATGAGTTATTCATACGAAGTAAAAATAAGTTAGGAAAATGTTATGTCTACATCAGTAATTTATGTTGTACGATCATTCTCATGAAGAGCACGTCACTTCCGGCATAAGATGGTCTTGCGTAACCATGAGACAAAAAGCGCTACGACGTACCCTTCTTTATAACTCCTCTTTTGTAAGTACAACTTTACTGTTCTATGTGCAGTAAACCGTTGATAACTACGTATAGCAGTTTTTTTTCGGAATTTGTCAATGGTTAATATCATCGTAAATTAGCCACTTACGTTACTACGGTACGGATTTTGATATTACTTTCACCTATGGTAAAGGAGATAATATAGTAAAATGAAAAACTACAATTAGTAAAGATTATTCGAAAATAAACTATAGTTATTGTTATGATTATATTTATGAATTAAATCCAAAAAATATTTCTATTTGAGACCTTCCGATAAAATAAAATAATATGATGTACATCGAAATAACTGCTTTTACACCCACCCGGCACCCGAGGTAGTATAAAAAAAAAAAAAGTAAACGCATTAGAGCCGGGGAAATGCTGGACGCGTCTCTAGTTAATGATAAATGTATTAAAATTTCGTTGCGTACGATGAAATTTTCTAAGTGCAGGTCACATCCAAAATGAAGCGTAAAGAAGGTCCTTTCGCTTATGTGATATATTTTTGCGATCTTATTGTGATACACTATACATACATATTGAGATATATGTTGCATCTTGTCATACTTTGGTTCACACCGGGAACTACAGAGCTGAAGTAACGATACGAACTTGCGAGCTAGCGAATCTGATGATCTACGATATATTCATACTGCTATGTGCAAGTTAAGCAACGTCGACCGTAGACTGTCCATGGATGGGGGTCATGGGTGGTCTACAGCTTCTCAGTGATTCGAAGGGCACGTTAGGCCGTCGGACCCGGCTGTTGTTATTAGATGATATTCGTTCAGCGAAATTAAAATTTTGCGAGCTTGAAAATACTGGTCTCTACCAACCCGCAGTTGAGGTGCGTGGTGGAGTATGGTCTAAACCTTTTCGATCGAGGGAAGACCTGTATCCCAGCAGTGGAAAGAATAAGGGTTAGTAATGACTGCTACGTGCGTGTAAGAGACGGTAATGAACCTTTCTTGTCTCACATATAGCAGTATCTCGCTTGAAATATATCGCATGTCCTTAGTGTTATTTTTTACAGACTATCCACATAATCATTCAAAGCCCTAGAAGTTCTACAACTTCGTAGGGACATTAGCTTGCTAAGGATATTTTATCGCCTCTACCATAGTACGTGCTCTGAACAACTGTTCTCCCTTATTCCGTTTTGTCCCTTCCATCACGGAACCACGCATGCAGGATTGCATCAGAACATCTCTTTGCAGACTAAAAAGTTCTTCAACTCCTTCTTCTATTGACGAGCTCGGTGGCGTAGCGGTCAATGACGCGGCTTCGACACCAACGCTCGTGGGTTCGATTCCCACACGGGACAAACATTTGTGTGCATGAACATGTCTGTTTGTCTTGGTCTGGGTGTTTTCTATGTATCATAAGTATGTATTTACAAAAAAAAAAGTGTATTTACGTATGTTTATCAGTTGTCTAGTACCCATAACACAAGCTTCGCTTACTTTGGGGCTAGATGGCGCTGTGTAATTTGTGTGACAATATTTATTTAAAAATATATATATATATATTCTATCGCACTATTATATATATTGGGTTCTAAGTGGTTCATCAAGATCTTTGAACCAAAGCCAACTTCACCTGCACGTGGTGCACTCTGCTGACTGACAAACGAAGCTCTGGCGAAAAGAGAGGTAGGGAGCGTAATAGTAAGCTACCCGACTGGGGAATGTACCTCCACCTCACAGAATACCGCAGCCAAATAACAATTCCCTTGAGGGTTGTTGTGTTCCTGCGAGTGAGTGAGGTCACCAGAAAGAAAGGAAGGAGATGCTGCGTTGGCAGCGGGGGTGGCGGCGCGCGAGCAATATTTTATGTTGCAGGCGTTAATATGGCTGCGGTAACCGCTTCACATCAGGCGGGCCGTATGCTTGTCTGCCACCCGACGTAGTATAAAAAAAAAAATTTATTAAAAAGTGGAAAATCTTGCCGGCACATGCATTTCCTCCATCCTACGATATGGGATCCTTCATGGGAAGCGTGAAGAAGCACCTAGCAGGCCAGCATAGTAGTGTCAATTGACAGAACACTGTTGTCTGTTTTTAGTCAGTTACCGCTACAATTTGGGCTCCACTTTTCGCTTACCAACAAGCGAAGCGGAGCCACTATGCTAAGCTAATATATGTAAAAAAAGTGTGGCACTCGCTTTAGTCTGTTGTTCATAATGGAGCGACCTGAACGGAGCGAACTAAACCGCGGTTCGCTCTTAGTGTGGCTTACGCTTAAGAAATAAACATTTGTACCAGCAGCACCGGCATTCTAGAGCACTCAGGTGTACATGTCATAAATGAAGTTTACTCACGCGGAAAGTTATTCAGGATGACAAGGTTTGTAGTCGGGATACGTAAGAGAAGATGACACCTGCTTCGTAGGCAGGCCTTTGCAATTTATACCTTGTCGCTTTAATACGTTCTAGTACTTTAATTATAAAATTGGATTTATTATTTGATAGTAGAGTTTGTTTTTATCTAACTTTTTTAAAATTATGTGCAATTACTTCAGTGATGTAGTCAGTAGGTGTACCAACTACCAGACTAATGAATATTTATTTTCTTAAGCTATGAAGACTATTTAGTCAATACCACCTTTAGCGTATTGGTTTTTTTAAGATAACAAAGATTTATAGTAGAAATTTATTTCTGAACTTCTGTTTTAACCCGATTATTAAGTCAGCATTTATAATCATAACAATGTCACAATTAACAATAACGAATTTTTAAAAATCTTTCGAATTACAATGGAAAAGACACAATGACTGTAAATTATACTTACGGCGATCAAAGTTTGCCAAGAATTTATAGGTACCTGTTTTAAAATCGACAAAACTTCGGTAAATCCACACTTCTCAAACAAATTATGTGTTAATTCTATAGTCTTTAACTTATATTATCTGGCAGTTTGGAGACAATGAAGTCAATATGTAAATGAAAGAATTATATTCGTTCGCTGCAAATTGAGACTTCGCGATTGTTTTTGCAAGCTTTCATTTAGTTTCACCCCGGCGTCAGTAATCAAATGTTGCAAGTAAAATTTGACCTACTTCTCAGTGTCCGAATGAACTAAAATTTGGTACACTCGTCGATTCTCTCTCATGTATATATATATATATAAATATATATATATATATATATATATATATATATATGCATTGTATTATATAAATGAACATAAATATTATATAATATATATACGCATTTTAAGGCGATCGTGATTTGGAGTGAATAGGGGTTTGTTAAATGAAATACGTTTATTAAACTTTTTAATTCCTTTTTTATTAACATCAAATAAAAATTTGGATATTTTTGTTTTTGTTTATACTTTTTTCCAAACAATTTAGATATCTCAACAACTACTAATATCGATTACGCCAACTGACAATGTGAATTGTATGTATGTATATGGAATATTCATTTACGGAGTTTCATCAAATTCGGGTTGTACTTATTTATCTACAAGCGATATTTATTTTAACTTTATCGCAAATATCTCTGAAACACTAGATTAGTTTCATTGCCCAACGAAATAATGACGAATAAAATTGTAGTTATGCTTCCTACATACAACCAAATTTTATTAAAATCCGACACAAGTTCTCGAATTTTGATCAAATCTGGCAGTATGCAGTGTATTCGATAGTTTTAAATTCAAACATATAAAAGAAAACACAAATTCTCGCCACAACTCGATTTTCTAATAGATTATTACATTATCCTTCAATCAATTTACATCCGCCTCTACCCTTCTCCGCCAACCCGCAGTTGAGCAGTGCGGTGGAGTATGCTCTAAACCCCTTCAATTGATTGGGGAGACCCGTATCCTATGAGCGGGATAATTATGGGTTGATTATATATTATTGTATTTCAAGCATTTTATAGGCCAGGGCAACCGGTTCACATGAGACTGGTTGTATTCTTGTTTGCCACTTAAATAAAAATGTTTCCTACCCACAACTTCTATATATCCATCACAGAGAGTAACAACAGTGTCTAAAAAAAACCCTTTAAATTATATAATAAAATATATTTCCAGACTTTTATTTATGTTACTTATTTTTTTTTACTGTATACGTTAAGAAACCTAGCCTGTATATGCTTGAAACATAAGAAATATTGGTCACACCCTACCACCCTCGCTGCTAACGCACCATCTACTCTCGTCTGATGATCTCACTCGCTCGCATGAACACAGCAATCCCCTTATTCTTTAGTTTTTATAAGTACAATTTTTTTATTATTTATTTCTAACTAGTTCGCCCACGCTTCGTTGTGGCTCACTCTTCCCGTTTCCACCTTATTGAGTGGATTTCCCGTACAAACCTTATCCTAACAATTTTATCATAATTTTATTTCGTTAATTTTTCTGATATATAAATAGCTATTCTGCTGTTTAGGATGGAGACAAATCCGACAAAATCATAAAACTCGGTTCAGCTATTCTTGAGTTATAAATGGTGTAACTAACCCGACTTTATTTTATGATTATACTAGCTGCCCGCCCCGGCTTCGCACGGGTAGAAAGTGTTGTTTTCTTTTCCTCGCAATTTTTATGTACCTACATAAGAACCTTCCTTATACCTTAAAGAAAATAAAAATTAAAATTAGCAGAATTGGTCGAGCCGTTCTCGAGTTTTGCGCTTAGCAACATTCATTTTAATATGGGACCACCTGGGGAGTGTACCCTCTCAAACAAATAAGAATTATTAAAATTGCTGTACAATTGACGGAGAAATCATTGAATTTAAAAAAATACATACAGTCGAACATAGAACCGCCCTACAGGTACATAAACAACAATAATAGGTAATTTCTGGGACAAAAACTATTCCCATAGTCGCCTTGTATGACATCCACGGGAAGAGACGGAGTGATTCTATTCTAGTCTGCCGGAAACCACACGGCCGTAAGAAGGAAGAGTGGTAAACGCGGAATAAATACAGTTTCATCGGCACCACTCCCAGTGAGAATCTCAGCTTCAATTATACATATTTCGCTGCTAAACATTGACTTTACTTCAGGAAGGAGATCTTCCCCAAATTTTAATAATATTTTTGAAAACTCTTGGGCACGTAAAGTTCTATCTACAGCTTCTACTGCCTTATTGATTTTTTTTCGCATTCATCTGAAACGATTAGACAGCAATCCTGAAACATTTTCGCTTTGTCACAGTTTCGTGTCACAAAGCATGTATGTGTTTCCGTTCTGTATAAATCGAGTATAATATTGAACATTGTATTTGCGTCATTCCGCCTAGAAGTAATATATGGCTGCAATACCTGGCGATGCTGCTGTGAGATATTATTTTGGCGCCTGATTTCAGCGATGATTGCTCTCGTCGGGTATGTTTTTCCAGTCCCTCCTGAAGCATCTAAGAAAAACAGTTTCCCCTCGTTGTTTAAAAGACTTTGCATTACAAAATTTTGCTACATAGCGTCCCACAAATGCACGCATTCTTCTGGTTTGTGCGAATATATACCAATCGTTCCATTTCAATTTTAGCGTACACGTCTATAATAAACTGACTAAATAAACCACGTTACCTTTGTAAATAAATAAAACGATTGCGTCTAACTTGTAGCAGGTAAGCATAAAAGTAGCACTGCGCGGTTATTTTTTTACAATACAATCAATATTTTGTTAAACTATTTATTGTTCTTTTAAGTAGCTTTTTTAGTTCTATTTGCTATTATAGCGTGTTTTACAGTTATTTTTTTAAACTATAATTTATTGTATACACCATGTTGTTTATGCAAATAAATTTAGCTTTGTTCTGCATCCGGTGTTCCAAATATTGGATTTTTGTACCTCAATAAAAAATACTCATCAGGCTGAACAACTTTTGCTAAGGCGTCATTTTTATGTTTCTTATAGTTTAGCTGAACCGTTATGGTTCTGCATCAGGTGTTCCAAATCTAGGATTTTTTTTTGCAAAGGCGTCAATTTTATATTTCTTATAGTTTAGCTGAACCATTATGATTCTGCATCACGTGTTCAGCAAAAGTTGTTCAGCCTGATGAGTATTTTTTGTTGAGGTATAAAAATCCAAGATTTAGAACAACTGATGCAGATCCATAATGGTTACGGTAAACTACCGTAACCATTATGGTTCTGCATCACGTGTTCAGCAAAAGTTGTTCAGCCTGATGAGTTGCTTTGTTCTGCATCCGGTGTTCCAAATATTGGATTTTTGTACCTCAATAAAAAATACTCATCAGGCTGAACAACTTTTGCTAAGGCGTCATTTTTATATTTCTTATAGTTTAGCTGAACCATTATGGATCTGCATCAGGTGTTCCAAATATTGGATTTTTATACCTCAATAAAAAAAACTCATCAGGCTGAACAACTTTTGCTAAGGCGTCATTTTTATATTTCTTATAGTTTAGCTGAACCTTTATGGTTCTGCATCAGGGTGTTCCAAATCTTGGATTTTTATACCGAGATGGAAATTTCGTGTCAACGTTTTCAAATCGATGCCATTTTCGTAATTGACGTCTCAGAAAACCATATAATCAACACCCATATTGATATTATGACATTTGAACCCCATCGCACCCCCACAGGAGTGCTCTTGTGTCACGTCGGTTATGTTTGATTATAAAATAGCTGTTGTTTTCGGAATCAGCGACCCGATAAACCATAAAAACAATACCCATTACGATTTTCAGACGTTTGCACCTCATTTCACCCCTTTAGGGGTTGAATTTTGAAAAATCCTAAAACACGTGTTTACTCATTTACCTTCAGAAGTGCTCATGTAAAGTTTCGTATAAAATAGTCCAACTAATCTTGGTTCCCCATACAAACTTTGGACCCCCGTTTCACCCCCTTAGGGGTGGAATTTTCCAAATTCCCGTCTTAGTGAGCACCTACGTCCTAAGAGGAACCCCCTTGCAAAATTTGAGACTCCTAGCACTTGTAGTTTCTGAGATTTCGTGATGAGTGAGTGATTTACTCTTTTATATATATAGATTGATACGTGAATTACGTGATTTCAACAAAAATTGCGCGGACGGAGGAGTTTGAAAATTTATTTTATAGAGAAGGAGTACAGAATGCTTTATATATTTTTTTAATATTCATAATTTAAATTAATTATGGTCAAATTTCGACCACTGAGCGACCACTAGTATATATAAGTAGATAGACGATAAAAATAGTAAATTAATTTTTACGATTTTTATATTATACAAAATATACACTATATTATACACGATAAACGTATTTCGATATAAATGAAATATATAAAAAGTAAAATAACCCCTATAAAGTTATCGTATTTTAATGAACAAACGAATTTAAATTTGAATACACAAGATATAATCTATCGCTCCACAGACACTTATGACATTGCTCTCAAAGAATAAATAGTTTATTTATTCGAATAAAACCCAAAAGTGTGTAATAAATCTGATTTTACCACAGATACTGAATAATAAACGGCATTCATAAATCACGTATGAAAACCCTATAAATCTAAACGTGTAGTTGTGTGTTCACCGCAGATAGATGGACGGGCGCACCGATATTATAGTTTAATGTTATTTCTTTATTAGCAGCAACCACTAATCCGGAGCTGATGCGAGCACACGCTTTTTGTTTAGTTTGTATTATGCTGACAGGTTTTGCGTCATCAGCGTATTTTGTGGCAGATATGCATGCATGGAGGAGCTCTATGGCGTCGTTGCGCGTGTCAGTATAATCGAACACTCAAGTTAAGCATCGTTGGCCGTAGCATGTCCATGGATGGGTTTACTTATCTCGACTTTCTACGTGCTTCAGAGGGCACGTTAAGCTGTCGGCCCCGGCTGTTATCAGGTAATTGTAAACGCGTCAGCTTTGGAAGAGCAATAATTACTAAATCTCAGGCTATCTTTGTCATATTGTGACGTTTGATTTGTTTTAGTTCGAAATTCAAATTATAAACACAATCTTTTATTGATGAAATGTATTGAAGAATATGTCATACAAATAATATAAACTACTAGTTTTTTTCAGATCGCCTGCATATATTTTTCATATAACCAATGCATGGTAAAACAGTACAGTGTATAGAATGTAAACTTTCAAACTAATTGTGCATGGACCGCTCGCTCCTTTTCGTACCAGTCGTCCAACGGAGATGTCTGTGCAAAAGCCAAAATCAATGCAGAACTGTATAATGTTACTAAATATGTCAGTAACTATTTAACTCGGTTTGTTGTTCTTCGAACTTAAAATTTGTGATCTACGTTTTCTGTACGTCTTCCAAAGTCTACCAAATTTCACTAAAATTAAACCACGCATTCAAGAGTCATTAGCAATACAAACAATGAAAAATATAAAAAATAACTTTTTTACTCATATCAGTGTTTGCAAAATGTCCAGTTTCATGTTAAACATTCTTGCATACATTACACACTGCTGATTTTTTAATTTCAGTTTAACATGGCATGCTGACATGTAACTGTGGCGCCCAGATTTTGAAGGTATTTTTTGCGATTTTTTTACTGACAGGCATATGTCGGGTAACTTTGAGTGACATTCACAATACCCACGGCTTGCCTATAAAACTGTGAATTGGCGAGCATTTCTGATGGAAATGTTTGACAAAGTTTAGAGCATAGAATATAGTTTTTAGAGGTTCATGCAACGTGATATCGACACATGGTGTCAACTCTTATTGATCTCACTGCTGCGATACGGGTCTGCCCCAAACGAAGGGGTTTAATGTCAGTCTAATCGAACACGCAAGTTAAGCAACGTCGACCATATCTTGTCCATGGATGGATCTATTTATCTCGAGCTTTTCCGTGCTTCGGAGAGCACGTTAAGTCGTCGGTCCCGGCTGTTGTCATTAGATGACAGTCGTTAAGCCAAGTCAGTGGTCTTTAGGTGGCTTGAAAACACTGGTCTCCGCGAACACACAGTTGAGCAGCGTGGTGGAGTATGCTCTAAGCCCCTTCAATTGGGGAGACTTAACTAAAATTGAGTATTGACTATGAACAGGTATTTCATAAAGCAAATAGTATTAATGATCGAAGTACAAATACCAAAAAAATATTTCTAAAAATGCAAGCTCGCTTTAAATGTTACGAATTTCAAATAAACTAAACTTAAAAAGTATATAATATTCTATTACGCTAAAACAGTATTGTCTTAATATATCAATTTTAGTACATTTTATATACAAAATTAGCTGCTGTTTTGATACCTGATAAAAAAAAGTAAGTAACGTATTGTCTCTTATTTGATTATTCATGTTCACTTTAACTTCCATAGTAAAGTAAAAACTTTACCAATTGTCTATAACTATGGAAAAATAGGTACTTAACATATAAATAAATAAAACAGCTCATTTTATTGCTATACTGCTTTAAAAATTGTAGTCTGTAGCTTTCTTAGATGGAAAGGAAGCGTATTCCATAATCGTGTGTCCTGAATTGTGTACGAATTCCAATGGCGGTGGAAGTGGTGATGTCATTAATAAAAATAGAAAACAGTACTGGAGCCAGTACACTAACCTGCGGGACCCCTGCTTTAACTTTGCAATAGTCAGATCTACAATCATCAAGTTTTAATAGCTGTTGTCGGTCAGAGAGATAGGATTGAAGACATATTATTTAGATATTACATAGGATTGAAGATATTTGTTTATAAAACAAAATAACTTATACTATTGAAGTCGTTTTACTAAATAGAACTTCAACAAAAAGTAATTACTCGCTAAATTTCCTCGAAGAAATAACAAATACGGCTTCAAAAAATCTTAATACTCGTCTATTAATCTTCAGTCGCACTGAAAAGTAACTTCCTGCTAAGAGCTATGTTGTAAGCGTCCCCTGAAATCCTCTTAGAATCATCAATTAGCCTAAGTGAAAAGTATACTTTTTACTCCATTGGTCAGTTATCGAAAGTTATCCGAGTATTTTATTGAAATTAGTTTTGGTAACGTTGTTTTTTTTTTCAAGTTATTCTGTAATTGGATTGTCGGACGCTAATGCTTTTTCTATTTATTTTAGTTTCTAATTGGACTAAAGAGTTTGCTCTTATCTTGCTTTAAAAAAAAAAAGGAAACTTTGATCTACTTCCCAGTGTACAATTGCGTTGAAATTTAGCACATTTGGTTGGTTCTCGTGATAATGTACAATTGCCTAAGTATAAATGTATAGCGGCAGCCACAAAATGTCGATTTCTAATTTCCAGAATAACATCCTATAATATGGGTAATCAAATGAAAGAGTTTGATGAGTGAAACATAGTAAATCATCATCATCATCAGGTCCATTTTAGTCTCCACTACAGGAGCACGACCTTCTCGTCCGTCCTAGACGGAAGGAGGATTTGGCCTACACTCCCCACGCTGGCCAAACGGGTTGGGGAGGCCATAGTACATAAACTGTAACAATCTTATTCATAAAAATCCTGCTAACTATACATTTTATTTTCGATAATTTGTGACATTGATGGCAAGGTATAAAAATATTTTGTAGAAACACAAACACCATCTGTTTTCCTTGATAATGCCTTAGCGGCAAAACCGGTCGGTAAAAATAAAAATAAATGTAATTATGTGGAACAGTGGAAGTGCTTTGTTATAACATTATGATAATAATGTTCCACCAAGTGCCAACAATCAACAGTATCAACCATCTAAATACGTTTAAAGCGTTCACTAACCAAAATGCCCATAATAAGCTGATTTTAAGATAAATTCATATATAACATTTAAAAAAAACACAGATTTTGCACTCGGGTAAAGTTAACGTTTGATTCTGAACAGATTTCAGAGGTGATATAGTTGTGTTTATATACTATTTCAAGAAGATATAAATAATGAGAATAAATCCTTTTTCCTTAAAGCGAGCCTTAATATGGCTACGGTAACCGCTTTGTAGCAGCCGAGCCATATGCTTTTCTGCCATCCGAAGTAGTAAAAAAAATGACAAAACTAAATTACATCTCTATCTTTGACAGGTCACTACTCTATAATGAATCATCAACTGACATACGCGCGTAAATATATAATGCTTAATTTACTAACTAAAAACTAAATACAGCACATTCAGTTGGTAATATTTAACTTTTATTACGTGCAAGTATAACTTTAGTCTCCTGTGGTCTCCAAATCAACGGCCAACCGCAGCTGCTAACGCTCTAAAGCGGAACACTCACTAATGAATTAAATTAGTTGTGGTGTTAGTTTACGGATAATATTAAATAGTGCTGTTTTGCTGTACGTGATTTTGCATAACTTATTTTTAATATTATGTATGTATTCGCCAATTCAAATCACGAGTATATTGTTTCAAGTAGATTTGTACGGGGCAGGGGGTAAACACAGGCAGATCGACTATGCATAAGCGGCTGTATTCTACCCAGTTAGGTTATCTACCTAGAATTACCGAGGCATTTCTGACTGGTATTCTATGTATTGTATAGACGCGTCTCCACAATTTTGAGTCGCGATGTAGAGAAAGGAAAGTGAAAAACCCGTGACGGAAATGATCTTTTTTATATGAGAAGGGGGCAAACCAGCAGCAAAACCAAGGGATCGCCTATCCGTTGCCAGCTTATACTCCTTCCTTTCTTTCTTTTGGGTGACCTCACTCACTCGCAGGAACACAACAACCCTCAAGAGAATGACGATAGGAAATCGCCTTTTGTGGTATGGGCCTGTAACGTGGAGACATAACGGACATGTGACAAATAGAAAGATGGATGAGGACCAAACAAGAGGTGATTTGATTGTTTGGGGCATGATGTGGGTATGAAAGAGGTAACTGTAGATATGACGGCTGAAAAGTAAATATGTTTTCTAGCGGTATATTGAAAGGCACTAAGAACTCCACCAAAGAGGAGATATGCGGAGGGTTTCCCCTCCCGGTTTGCTGAAATACATTACACATCTCGCTATACTTCGCTTGACGAAGCATGCCGTTTCAAATGTATAAAAATTCAAGTAACTAATCCTCCTCTCCGTTCGTCTCCGCGTGTCTCCGATTAGTTGAAGTCCGAAACTTAGCGACATTTTGTTCTCGATTATTAATGTTCTAGGCACTGTGAACTGTATTTAGTCATAAAGTGTACATGCAGCTTTACAAACATGCACTACTTGAACCCCTGAGGAAATCTACCGAACTTTGCCTTGCGCATGAAATGCATCTTATTTAGTCATAAATTATGCTGTGTTTGTTATCAAAACTTTACCCCGATATTATGTTAACTATAAACTCTTCTGAAAGAATAATGATCATATTAAATTTATGTATATAAGTCTGCATGTTGCTTTTATGAACATGTGTCTAAGTTTGGTTGTGAAACATTAGGTTCTCACGTCACATTAATACATATAAGTAGTTTGTAAGAGATTTCAGGGGAAATTGTAGTGATTTATCGAAGGAATATTTTCGCCTGTACACAGCGTCGTCTTCTCCACACGTTTGATCACATAGTCATAGAAAGCATACAGCACTGGTTCAAATTATCTGTCAGCATTGGACTACTGTTTATTTTGTGGTGGAACTGGTTATAGACCAATTAACGAATTGCTTATAATGGGGCGTAGAGTGCGCAAGCTGGTAAGCGATACCTTCAGAAACTTGTTTAATGGGCTTAGGCAATGATCATACTAAACGTTCCCTCGTCTCGAAGGTGAGCTGGTTGAGGGGGAGGATTGAAAGTAGTCAATTTTGGGCTTTTCGCTAATATCACGAAAACGATCCGTCATAGAGAAAATGTCAAGCTCTTAGCTGAGTAATTGCGGCATCTGTTTTTAGAATACCCTCTAAGCTATCAAATACACTCGTGTAATACACCTTTACGCCCTATAAACCTGCAGCTGTTTTTGTAACACTAAAGAACGAGTATGGGTCATTACGCGGCAGTATTGTGTAGAAAGAAAATCGAATTGAGCAAGGTCTCACGCGATAAGAAAAATATTTCCTTAAAGAAATCCTCTCCTATACGTGGTGCCACTTAAGCTTGTTGAATCTGAGAGCTATGTTAACAGTCTTGGTTCTCCGTCGAATTTCTTTCGATCCCGTAGCGAACTCCAAGCATAGCCATCTCCATCGTCTGTTGTGCGACCCTTAGACTGGGAATTAGCCCGACGGCCAGCGTCCAAGTCTCTGCACCGTAAGTTATAGCGGGGAGAGCGCACTGATTTAACACTTGAGTCTTCAAGCATAGCACAGGGGTATATCAGCGGTGAGGATGTGCTGAAGCCAGTCGAATGTGTCCATCGATTTGTTTGTTGATTGAAATTACCCCGAACCAGCTCCATGGCCTGCCCGAGGTAGACGTAGTGTTTAATCATTTCAATAGCTGCATTCTGTGCGATAACTGGGCTAAAGATTTCAAAGTCGTCGTACATACGAGTAACTTTCGTTTTGTCTAAATTCATCCCCAGTTACAGGGATCGATAAGCAGCATTGAGATCGTTTAGCTTATTATTAGATTCAAGATACGTTTATTATTCAACTGAGATCCTCCAGCGATTCAGTCATTACGACCACGTCACCGGCAAATCGCAGATGTGAGATGTGCTCGTCATTTACATTGATGACCCGTGTCTTCCAGTCCAGCGTCTTAAATACGTCTTCTAGTGCAACAGTAAATAGCTTCGGATAGATGATATCCCCTTGATCCCTCCCCCTTCCCCCCTAAATAGGCTTAGACTGTTGGTTCAGAAACCGAAATTTCGATGGAGTCGCAGACTTTTTCGTAATCCACAAAAGCCACACATAACCGCAGACTGTACTCTGTAGTTTTCTGTGCAATCAGCCGCAATGCCCTCCGAAAACAGCTTATGCTCGTGAGTCAGGAGAGAGGGATCGGTCTGTAGTTTTTATATAAGAAATAATCGCCCTTCTTGTAGAACAAAATCTTCAAACTCCTGGACCACGTGTACACGGTACACGTTATCTATATAATTATGCATAATCCATTATTGTCAATTTCCTTGACGGTTGTTGTATTCCTGTGAGAACAAAATACATGCAAGGGAGTGAGTCCACCAGGAAGAAAGAAGCGGGTTGCGAACAATATTCCATGTTTTGGGCGTTTATAACAAACTGCTTTATATCAGGCGGGCCTTGATTTCTAGGTTTACTTTACACCCTTCTTAGTATAAAAAAATACAAGAAGTGATATGTCTGCCTGATAACCTAAATTTAGAGGAAAATTTCAACATTAAACAGGTACACAACGTAGAACGTGACTGACAGGGATTATATTAAGGCCGCCTTAAGCGATGTTAAACCGAAACGTCAACATAACAAAAACAAAGCAGCGGTTCACTCCATTATAATAATGCATGCAAAACGTATACAAAATACAAGACCGGAGACAGATTTGCATGCGAAAAATGTGCATTACACCGTGATAATACGACATTTTGCAAATAAAATGCAAATTTTCTTGAGGTGTGACCATTACCTAAACAATGGATACATTTCCATGAGGAACTGCTGGAAATGGGGTCTTTACGACCCCTTATACTGTTTGCAGTTTCTAACTATAAAGAATTATGGCGAAGGAGAATTTTGCTAATATTATTTGACTGAGATTTAAATTGAGGAGGGATTTTTCTATCACCATTCATCATCTGAAGGGTTGAAATATCAGTCAGACAGCGACGGAATATGCTGGGACAATGTAAGTATCTGATGGTTGATGGAGGAGAGAAGAATAAAGACCATAGGGAAATAAATATAGGTTTTACTGTGCAGCCCTGACAGCCCTAGTAGTCATGCTCACTGAAGTGTTCAAACTGGTGGTGGTGTCGTGTGGCGGGTCGCCGCATTCCCAATGAAATGGTTGAATGTGGCGATGGCTGCTGCCCCATGTATCAACTCGTGAATGGGTGCTGCCAGAGGGGACTGGTCTGCCGTGGTTATCATGATTGCAAGATAAACAATAGGTGGATTTAGATTAAGTAATATTAGACAATGGTATCATTATTAGCATAATAGCGACATGAAATTAATAAATTGATTGAAATAAGTGATAAAATATCACGTGGACGAAGTCGCGGACTATCGTCAGTATAATATATATACGATTTTACTACATCCATTCCAATACGATGCGTAGATATTTGAACACTTGAAAGCTATTAAAGGTCACGAGCGTAGACTGCTGGATATAAATTACACGTACTTAAACCGTTCGTTAAAATTTATCGCGTCGTTTCACAGTTAGTTTGCATCAAAGAAAGGTAGCTCTAAAAATGGCAGCATTTCAGGATATAATGTACTGATGAGATGCATAGTGCGTACTCAAGTATTGTGAGGATGTCTTGAGAGTTCGTCATTATACAAATAAATATAACTATAATATAAATTTATTTTGCAGGGACATGAAAAATAGTATGTTTTTTTTTACATACGTCGGGTAGTTATAAAAAGAGTACTGCACGCGCGCTGCCACCACCACTGATATCACAACATTCCTCGCTTACTTTGCTAAGCTTTTGTTTAGATCGATCCCAGCAGTGAGATAAGTAAAGGTTGACGACGAGTATGAGTTCTTTGTGAGATTTGAGCTAAACTGAGGACTTCCTCATTCGGGTTCGATATACCTCTCTTTCGCCAAAGCCTCGTTAGGTAATAGACAGGATACCCCAGTTGACAATGATGGTGGTGAGCCAATTACACCCTTTATTAGTTTCGGCTTGATACATTTTATGTCAAAAAAAATCTCAATATCAAACTTAAATATGAACACAGAATTGCATTCCATCCAGGCATTTGCATTTTAGTCACGAACACTATATTCTACAAACTGTTGGAGTGTTTTCATAAAGTAAATCACTCTGCAACATTTTAGTGGCTGGTTTTGGAACGTGTTTGCTTTTTTATTTGAATTTAAATATTTATAACTTTATTATTGGCATGCATACTGCAGTTTTGTGGTATGTATATAATGTTGGTATTTGCTGTCTCTGTACCAGCTGCTCACATAACATTAACGAGACATTAATCCGAGATTATGTCATTTTATCATGTCATACGAGTATCAGATATCAACAGAGTAAGATTAAGAATACGCAGTACGCTTGTACAAACTCGTCGGAAGGTATTCCTAATATGGTTATTACTTCACTAATAAAAAGATAGTTCATTGACAATTTATTAGTTATTTCACTAACACACAATAATAAAACATGGGGCTGTGTAATATGTTTATTACACGAGCCCCGTGTTTTATTATTATGATATTTAAAAAAAGAAGGTCGTTTGGAGAACTGGAATTACAGAAAAATACTGAGTATAATAAACTACATCTATTTCTTAATTTTTTTTTTTTTTTGTACTCATAACAATATTGATAAGAAGAATAATGACAACATTTTTTTTACACATTTTTTACCAAATTAATGTTTTTTAACTATGATAACAAGAAATCTTGATTATGTTGGGATAAATCGATATTATTTATAACTAGCTGTGCCCGCGACTTCGTCCGCTTGGTTGTGGGTGAGAATGTGGATATCGATATGGATATGTATAAAAATTACAACAATGCGTCTTTTTACACGACATTAGATATATACCGTCAATAATCAAAGCATATAAGTTTCTGGGATCGATCAAGTGCGATAAAGCTGACCGTGCGAAAAAAAGCTAATAATTAAATCCACACTCGCAACTTTCTGCGTTTGTCCTTGAGCTTTGTTAATGGTCATTGAATAGCATAGGCTTACTGGAAATTGGAACCGTTTGAAAGTAAATGTGAAAATATTGGGTATCAAAGGAATTCGAGGTATGAAAACACTCTCTTCTGCTCCACATCACGTTAAAGCCTCTGCCTCTATGACATATGGCTGAAAATTAATAACTTTTAACCTGGTACCATTGCAAAGTTCTGGGGGACTTAGATTTCTAAGCAGCATTATAGGCACGACTTTTAAATTTATCTTATGAGCCGGCAATCCTGGGGCATTAAGAGATTCTAAAAATTCTACCGGATAGTTCGTAGATTCTGCGTCTTCCATTACCCTGTTAATGGAAACATACTCTACACTATCTCCCGAAACACAATTTAAAATTTCAGCATTTATTGCTGCCACTTAATCATTACGCGGAGTTAAAATAACTCTTTCGCATAACCAGAAGTTTTCGTTGCTGGCTATTTGCATTGCGTTTCCAGATGATTATGACTTCATCTGCATTATATCATCCACGATATTCTGTTGCAGGACGTCTATCAGCCTTAATGGTAACATATTTTGAATTTGAGATATAAGGTTGATGTTCAGATTTGGAAAAAGTCCTAAAGTACCTACCTACATATATTTATTTTTAACTGAAGAATTAATAATAATTTAAGAGAGATACATAATAATAACATACGTAAATACATTTTTTTTTTGTAAATACATACTTTCGATACATAGAAAACACCCAGACTAAGACAAACAGACATGTTCATGCACACAAATGTTTGTCCTACGTGGGAATCGAACCCACGAGCGTTGGTGTCGAAGCCGCGTCATTGACCGCTACGCCACCGAGCTCGTCTAAGAATTATTGTATAAATTTTTTTTTTTTTCCGTGTTTCTTTAAATTGATAAAACAAGTTTTATTTATGGAATCGATTGAAATTAAACAACACAAACTTCTTAGTTAAGCTTACTACGATAAAAGTATAGTAGTAGTTATTACTTTACAATGTCAATCCCTATTATGGGACGTAAGACACCTTTTGTTCTTCTATAAACGAGTATACATATCAAAATTTTATTATTATTTGTTTAGTAGCTAAGGCGTAACAACCACCGTCCATACAGGCCGTGCTTGGCGATGGTCAATTTCTGCACACAGAGTTATTACTAGGCCACTTGATATATTTTTTGCGCCAATTGTGGTTACCCATCCTAGTTGGAACCACGACATGGTTGCTTAACTTGCGTTAGCGCTACGACCTCTAATCATCTCTCTCATTGTATTATTTACTTTAACGATGATAACATAATACCTTCATAAAGTTTCAGTGAATTCAACTGAAAAGTTTCAGTCAATTCCAATGATTGGTTATTTTTATTTATGAACCGATTGAAATGAAATAAACACTAAATGTTATGTTGAGTAAACCTTAACGTATTAGTGAAAACCGCATTCAAATAGGTTAAGCTGTTTCTGAGATTTGCGTGCACAAACGTACAGACTAACAAACACACTGTAAAAAATTCTAAAAATCATTGTTATGGGTTCTATTGCGTTCATAAAGCCCCCCTATATTAGTTTTTTCTTATATGGGTATCTTTAATGTACAGACAGCGGCCAGTTACGATTTTATTATATTAGACGACGAGCTCGGTGGCGTAGCGGTCAATGACGCGGCTTCGACACCAACGCTCGTGGGTTCGATTCCTACATAGGACAAACATTTGTGTGCATGAACATGTCTGTTTGTCTTAGTCTGGGTGTTTTCTATGTATCATAAGTATGTGTTTACAAAAAAAAAATGTATTTACGTATGTTTATAAGTTGTCTAGTATCCGTAACACAAGCTTCGCTTACTTTGGGGCTAGATGGCGTTGTGTAATTTGTCTGACAATATTTATTTATTTATTTATTTATTATATGTATTGATTTTGGACGTACACCATGAAACAGCGATGTAATTCAATTTTGAAACTACGTCTTTTTTTTGAATATGTTAGACGGACGATGCATCCTTAAGATAGTCCTTAAGCAGCTAAGAAATGATAAATTCTGCGAGGATGATATTGCAACTGAGTTGAAAGCTGAAGAAATTCTAAAGAGTTGCAACGTTTAATTTCCAACGAGATTACATCAGACGCGTGCTCCAAGATTATTATAGGTTCTTTACAAAACGTGAAAATACCTTCTATTTGACCAGAGGCCCTATCGCCTAAGCTGAAGCCGATATCGATCGAATATTTTGATTAAAGTAAAACATTTTTCAATATAGCTTACCCGGTCTAATTTCAACAAAGAGATCGATAGACGCAACGGAAAGCTTCGGCACATCTTCGCCGCACAGATACCCCAATGCTTGTAGACTAAAAGTCTTCAACCAGTGCATCCTCTCCATCCAATGACATGTGGTGCAGAGACTTGGCCACTGTCCTTTGGACTAGTCCACAGGCTAAAGGTCGCGCAGCGAGCGATGGAGAGGGATATGCTCATGGTTTCTCTGCGGGATCGAATCCGGAACAAAGAAATTCGACGAAGAACCAAAGTTATCGACATAGCCTTCAGAGTTTATAAGCTGAAGTGGCAATGAGCTAGTCACATTTACTAAGTAAGTGATGGCATATGGGAGAGGAATGTATTAGATCGGAGGCCGCGCGTAGGACGACGAAGTGTTGGGCGCCCTCCTTCTAGATGATGCGATGACCTTAAGAAAGCGGCTGGAAACGGAAGACGGAGGATCGGATCTGGTGGAAAGCATTGGGGAAGGCTTATATCCAGCAGTAGGTAGATACAGGCTGATGATGAGGATGCTGATGAAACATTTTCAGCTCAATAGAGCTCTAGTGTTTGTAACAACTTAAATAAACATAATAACCAAAAATCTAAGCAGTACTTTGATTTTCGCATTAAAATTCTGATGGTAATCGACTTCAGCTTCGGCAGTAGGGCCCCTGACCTTCACGCTCAAAATTTTCAAGCCTTAACGCAAATCGGGGGGTTTTACTTCGACTGCAAATATTTTTGGAAAAGTTTTATAATAAAAAAGTTTTATTATATATAAAAAAAAAATATTATACATTGCTCCGGACGCCTACTCTGAAGTGAAAATGAGAAGTGTTTCATGCAAAGAATGGCAATTTTTCAGGTACGAATTTCCTTTGATTTCGCTCGGTGGATATGCATTTTTCATCCAGTAAGTCATTATTGATTATCTAAATCCATTCATGATCACTATTGACCATGAAAAATATCATTTTGTGTCTTGAAACATAGTTGTTAATTTTTAAGAAACTTCATAACGGACAACGTCACCTTAATGTACCGAAATAGTACAATATAATATCGATATTTTATAACATTACCCATTATCAAAGTAAAGCGTTGCCGCCAGCTGCTCTGTGTCTACTACTCTCCATCCGCACATACTATTCGGCCACTGATCGTGGTCGAATCTGAAAAATTCGCGCGTAGAAAAGAATAATATCGTTACTGAATAACGTTATTTCCTTCATCCTTTTCTAACTAAATAACGATAATGAAAAATAACAAGAATATATCGGTGGGGTAAGGTTGTTTTAATGATATTTCTAGGTACCTACGTTATTTTAAATAGAATGTTTCAGTTTCTGCTAGTAACACAATAAATATGAAAGATTGTCATTTGTTTTTGCGAAGACATTACACATACTAAGTAAGCGTCCAAACATACTACGGTAAGCGAAGTAATAATAAACTGTATATTAGTAATAATAAACTGTATATTAGTAATCTGTGCCGAAAGTTCGGGTTTTCATTTCAGAGTCCCGCTTCACTATTAAAAACTAGAGCTAAAGACTAAAACGTACAGTAAGTCAATGAAAATCTCACAAAATTTTGTCATTTTTCTTTAAAAAGTTTTAGTTTAAATCTGGGTCCTGGCTATTAATCTATTTTGTTGACTGTCCATGACATTTGCCAAAATTAGTCCCTTGTCCATAATCCAAGATATGAAATAGTTCCATAGACCTACCTGCAAAGTGCAACGACCATCCCATTATGCATACAGCAGTAGCATATAATCCTGACAAATGCAGGCAATTCCCTCCAGCTTCTATTAAATCTAAAGCTCTCTGTGACTGAAACTAATGTAAAGTAAGAAATCTGCCAGTGAAATAAACCTTTGAACTCTATTAAGTCATTTGCCTGGCATTGTAAAGGCGTGTTTAGAATTGCAGGGATTTTAAAGGCTTTTAAAAAATTAGAATTTTTGCATTCCATCATTAATATTTTATTTGTTAACTTCTGTACTATATATAACCTAAGACCTTTTTACCTATACATACGTTCTACCTTTCTTCATTGTAGAAAGATGAAAGCATCGTAATTGCCCGATCACTCAGTTTTTTTTATAAGGATGGGGGGGTGGGGTAGGCAAACGAGCATATGGGTCACCTGATGGAAAGTAATCACCGCCTCCCATACTCCTTCCTTTCTTTCTTTCTGGTAACCTCATTCAGTCGCAGAAAAATAACAACCCTCAAGGGAAGGGCAGCTTAAAAAATACACTATGCCCTACCACTCTTTTCGCCAGAGCATCGTCAATGAGAAGGATGCACCACGTGCAGGTGAGGTTAGCTTTGGTTCAAAGATGTTGATGAACGACTTATATAAATTCTTTTGCTATTTTTGCGTACTGCATGTACCTATACATGCGTAGGTACTGAGTAAATTCTTTGTACAATTTTTACTGACGTAATGTTCTATACAGACTAGCTATTTATTGTCCGTGAATTTTAACGAGTTAACCTAGTATTACGTGAGAATTTTATAATACAAAAATCGAGCTAAAGTGATTCAATGAAATAATATACAATTCATTTATCGAGTTATTATTCTTTGTTTCTGTATGTATGGACTCTCAAGTCGTGAAATTAGCCCAAGGTTTCCCGAGAAGATAAATAGAACAAGTGGAACTTAAAAGCATAAAGAGGTTTTTACAGGATCAGTAACGAGTAACCATTAGTGTTCCATGTCTCTATGGACTTGAATCCATTCTAGTTCTATGAAAAAATGGTTTTGGAAGTATAACTTCTTTACGGGCGCTTGACTTGGGGAGTAAGCTGGTGAATACGTGATGAGAGCGTTACGAAAAGTGTGATCGGGAGAGACGAACGGAACTTGAAAGGAAGATATAACTTACTAGAGCTAAAGAAGTTGTACTTCAGTCGTGTGACCTAAGCACCCTGGATTTTTTTTAACATTTGCTATTTTAATATTTTGCGAGCCTTCATTTTATGTTTTAAACATTATCAATGCCACCACCTTAAAAGCCATCCGATTAAAAGGTATTAGATTCACATTGAATACGTTGTTTATTATTAATGAGTAGAGTCACAATCACTCCCTTTTAAGCTTTGATGTATCCTGACACATCCTCTTTATTTATGCATTCACTACGGGATGGAAATGTTCACAACTTGAACAAATGGTCAAATATAATACAATATAACTCCGTGTAGTATGCGTAGGTGGAGTATGCTCTTAATACCTTCTATTGAAGGAAATCAGTATCCCAGTGGTAGGACAAAAAAGGATTGCCGATGATTACGTATATACTAATAATCATACCTATCTATATTTCTATATCGTAGATTCTCATCCCATAGGCAGCGAGACAAATGAAAATACCCATCTAAAGAGTATTCGTAATAAACCTACTGGTTGATAAACGTTACCAATTTGCATGCACCTTAATAAATCTGCGTTCAGTGAAATAAAACCTTTGAACTCTCAACATTAAGCCATTTGCCTTACGACGTAAGGGACAAACTTTTTTAATAAAAACCAATTTTTTATCTTCAGACCTTGCTGGGCATAAATTTGGATAGGTAATGCCCTAAGAAAAAGTTAGAGTTTGAAAATAATTTATCTGTTTGGAGAGGACAAAAGAGTTTCGTTTAATTAAAGGGTTGAGCTTCACGAAGGTTGTTATCTCGTGATATATTATTCGAAAGTTTATTTAACTAAGGATATTATTATCACAATGTGCAAAGTTGGTCTGTTGATTACCGTCCATCTTAAATTTAAACTTAAAATATAGGGGTTCCTTATTTCATAAACCATTTTAAAATAACAAGGTCTTTTAAACACTTTGACTTTTTGATTATTTCATAAGATACCTAATATGAAGTGACATTAATATTAGGAATTTTTATAATTACGTATAATCAGAATAATATTAATAATAACTTAGTTTAATAGCAATATCGAAACTTTGGTATGATGCTTATTTTAAGTAGTAACGTAAAAATGCGTGGTTTGATAGTTAAAGTTATTTATTCATTTCATTTGTAACATCAGGCTACTATATATATATATATATAATATATAAATTTTAGTTAAGAGGTGTATGTATTTAGTATAGTAAACCTATAATAATTGTTGGATGTTGGAAGTAATTTCCGAAATTGCTCATCCGATTGCAATCTTCAGATTTAGAACGAACATCAATATCTTCCATACCATCCACTGATTGTGGACAAAAACTATTATATTATACTCGGGCAGAGACACGTGCACAGCTAGTAAATAAAAGAAAAAAATGTATACGGACCCACAGGGGTAAAACAGCGTTTCTGTTGGGTGACCCCAACAGGTAGACTGATGAAAAGGTAAAAAATAAGTCTAGACCAATAAGATCAGACCTTATTTGTAAGCTCAAGGTTGCAGAGCGTGCGTGGAAACAGCTACGCATGGGGTGTCTTTATAAACTCAGGAATGAGTATATTCGTAGCAGAATTAGAGTTACCGACATAGTTCTAAGGATCAACGGTCCGAAGTGGTAGTGTGCAGGCCACATGGCACGCAGAACTGCCGGCCGATGAGGCAGAAAGTTGCAGAATACAACAATATTGTAGGACGTCTCCCCCTCTGGATGGACGGACGATCTGATAAAGATCTCAGAAAGGCGATGGAATTCTAAGCAGCCTATGTTTAGCAGTGGACGTTTTTGGCTAAAAAAGTTAATGATGATGATGAATAATATCTAATCTGAAGAGGAGAGTGAAATTAGTTTCCTTTATTGGTCATAGGGGTGACAACGTAAATAAATAAATATTCCTGGACATACATACGGCCATCTAGTCCCAAACTAAGCAAAGCTTGTACTATGGGTACTAGATAACTGATATAATACTTAAACACATTTTTTTTGTAAAAACATACATATAATACAGAGAAAATACCCAGACCAAGACAAACAGACATGTTAATGCACACAAATATTTATCTTGCGCGGGGATCGAGCCCGCGACCACGGAGTCAAAGTGGCCATTGCTAACCATTCGACCACCGAGCTAGTCAAAACATTGAAAAGATTAGGAAACACTGACTTATGTCTTCCAGTAAACGTGCCCAGTAAAGACTGCTGTCTTAAACATCAAATAAGCCTAGTCTAATCCCCAAGTTTTCGGACAAAAGCCGGGTCGAGGTAAAGACTGGTTATATAACTAGCTATAACAGACCTATTGTTACCACGTCTATTGTGTTTAACTAGATTCTCCAAATTCAAGTTTAGAGCTTCAATTCGATAGAAATGCTAAGGCAGTTCCTTTGAATAGGAAGTTTCAGCAGTTGTTTGCAAAGATATGTTAAGAAAAGACGTGGATAGGATTAACGGGTTCAAAAAATTGGCATGAAAAATTTAAAAGCTACCGTAAACGCTCGTTCGTTCGCAACGTTTGAATGTAAGCATTCTTAAAATGAATGATTGATAAAAAATCTATCGCGGTAAAAAGTCTGTTGTTCTACAGATTGTCTAGTGACTACAAAGAATTACAGGACCAGCTGACAAATTTTCCTCGCTTTAGTCCCTATGGTAGGAGTTGTTTATTATTGTGTAATAAACTTACTGCTAAAGGTACCGTAATAAATTATTTTGTACTATAAATAAATGTTTCGCAAAGTAGTCATATTTATTCAGTGGAGCGAGCGCAACGCTTATATACGCTGAAAATTAACTATTGGAAATGAATAGGCCCAAAACTACTGAACCGATTTTAATGAAACTTGTCACAATAAAGACCTCCACGTGCTTAAGGTTTGTGTCGAAAAGAAATTGAGATCGATCATGTCCTTGTGGAATGATCATCAAATACATTTCCTATTGAAATCAATGAAAAACATTCACTCTGCAAATCTGCTCACTCCATTCAACCTCGATTTCGGCACCGTGGGCTAGAATCCAGCCTAGTTATTAGACAAGCTTGCGTTTGCTACTTCGTACGTACGTATCATAACTGTAGAAATTTTCAGAAATATTTTCTTAGCCGATGCCTATGTCTTAATAGCTACGTGTATGCCAAATTTCAACTCGATCCGTCCAGTGAGTTAATAGACAAATCTGCCCCCTTACCACCATCTCTTATTGCGATTCAATAACTGAATAGAATGCTTAATCATACCAATGAATAAGCGACTCTATTCCATTTGCAATATAGTCGCTTATTCATTGGTATGAATAACGTTTCTATCCAATTATTGAATCGCAATAAGAGATGGTGGTAAGGGGGCAGCTGTGGCTTGATAGACAAATCAATAATGGTTGCTCTTTATTTCTATAAAGGTAAGCAGACGTTGTCAAAAAAATCGGTTGTCTGTAAAGTCGGTTTACTGACGATAGTTGAACGTGACAACGTCATAGCTGATGGAATGTTTGCATTTTTCAAAAGAAAATTTTAATGGAACGCCTCATAGCGAGGTAACGCCGCATGAGTCATGTTTTTTCGTGCGTGCAGCCGGCTCCATCGAATTATAAGACGTTGTCACGTTAAAAGTAGATAAGGTATTCAAGGTATAAGGTATTAAAAGTAGATAAGGTAACAAATCACACTCACATTGTCTGTATCTACTTCTAGTAGATACAGACAATGTGAGTCTGATTTGTCAAGATACCTTATCTACTTTTTGACAACGTCTGCTTACCTTGCGCGTTAAATCAAGTTTTACCAATTAAAGATTGCTTAAGATTAATAAGTGACAAGTTTAGATTGTACAATTACATATAGTTAATAAGCAAAGCATATTATGTAGGAACTTATTACATGAAATAGCCTAGGAGTGACTTCCAGACCTTCCCTATTGTAGCGTACAATTATATTTATCATATAATTGGTATCGCATTGCTGTAATTAGGGTTTATTTACAAGACGGTATTGTCACTGTCACATGACACTGACATTTCACATGATATATTCGCGCGGCGTTTTAGTGCGGCGACAGTGTTGCTATATTTTCCACTACGCAATGTAGTCGTTAATGAGTAATTATATTCTTGATCGATTCTCTCGTGATCTTGGTTGAGTTGATCATGTGTAGACACTTAGCGAGCTGAGATTGTCATCACACATTAAAAGGTGGTCGACGAAATTGTAACAATAATTTATGTACCAATTATCGCGTTTTATATAGACCATCATATCTATGGTTCCTTTTTATGTGTTGTGACTTAAGGACTGGCAACATTATACACAGACTGTCAGATTGAACTCGGACGTGATCATGTAAGAGGAACAAAGAAAATGTAATAAGTGGTTAGAGGAATTGGATCGGAAGACATCCTGGCTCTGGTCCTTGGAACAGGACATATCTTTGGACGGCAGCTAATACAATCGTCATATAACAGTCGGTGGCGGGCATATTTCCGTTCCGACCCTTCCCGGTGTCACGCGATGGCGTGGTACTATTAAGTGACGACGACCCTCGGATAGTTTCCCCGAAGGTCGATTGGTTTGGGAGGACCGATCGTGTCACGTGCGATATCTGCACGCGACGATGCCAAGGAGTTCCACCTTCCCCTCTTCCAGCGGCTCCACGTAAGTGTGCACACACGTTTCGTCTTTTTTGCTATGGCCAAGTAGAATCAGTGCGCGCGTATCGTCTCCGCGTCCCGGTAGTGCGGACTTATCCCATTATTGAATAAATAATGTAATTTGTAACTCTGTTTTTTTTTTATTGAGAACGTACAAGCCCAGCAACCCTGAATCGAGCATCCAAGAGGTCCTTGACGTAAAGGTCCAGTGCAACCTTCGAGAGACATATCCGTGAGCACTCTCCAACTTCTGTTTATATAACTTGTTCGTGTATAGTAATTTCCTTTTGCATTTATATGGTGATGGGGTTCTTTGCCATATAACCATCACCATATAACCCTACTTTAAATCTTTTTTTTTTTATTCTTTTTTTTTTTACACACGACAATGGCGCCCGAACTATATAATTAACTTTTAAAACTTGTTAAATTAACTCAAATGTTCATGGTTGCTTGGTTTGTGAACGGTAAATTTTGTTACAAAAGTTAAATTTCATTATTTTTTTGTTTGGTCAAATACTTGATGTTATTTGTGCTATTGTAAAGTTTTATGCTGTTAGTGGGATGTATTTCAGCCGTTGTCAGCTACTATTTACATATTTTTTGGTAAATATATCACTATTTTGTTTCTTGTTGAAGTCTGCCATACTTAACCTATAATTTTAATTGCAATATCGGTTTGTGATTGTATGAACAGTTAATACAGGTCTATTTAGTGATAAGAAGTGTGTACAAGTACTATATTTCTTAATTATCATGTTATGTTATGGTCGTTCATCATTTAAACACATAATTTTTGACTAACTTTGTTTACATACTGCGTGTGAAGGTCATTGACTTTAAACATATGTTAGTACTATGTATTAATTTTGTTTCTGTATGCATACTGCTCACAAACTTGAATAAACTAATTCAATAGTTGATACTATTGTTAGTATAAGTATTTAGGTGTTTGTATTTACATTTCTCCAAGATGGCAGATGGAAACAGTGATAGTTCTAAGGTACCGGGTGAAGCCCATCCCAACGTAACTTTTAGGAGTAAAAATAAGAATAATACTGAATATGAAACGCCACCGGAGCACAGTGAGGATACTGTTGGTCCATCACGTTCTGAATACCTTTCAGACAAAGTATTGTTTGTAACCCGTGATGACAATCTCCGGTCGTTAAACCTTAAATACACAGGTGACTCAAATGTTACGGATTTCTTCTTGCGTATTGACGATTACATGCGTAGTAGGGAATTGCCCGAGCAGAAGATACTCCGGTGTTTTTCAGACTTATTAAGCGGTAATGCCTTAGATTACTATAGGACAATCCGCGACTCTGTTCGTTCCCTTGCAGACTTAGAATCTAAATAGTTTATATGCAATAATAAGTAAATATTGGAGGAAGTGCGCTAACGGTTCTGAAGTTAAGGTAGTAGGCATATTGACTTTACCAGTTAATTTCAAGGGTCGATTTTGAGCATTTCATTTTTTATCATTCTGCATATTACTATGGATATCATTTTAGGATATAGATTTTATTCATGATTTTGGAATTTTAAATTTTTTAAATTTAACTAATTCACAGTCCTTATGTGAGGCTTGTGAACCTTTACCCAATAGTTTGTTAAAGAAATAATAGTTTTTTAGTTCACAGAGGATACACAATGATACCTCAAATTCAATTATTTTTGGACACTTCTGTTAACATTGCTACTAGTTGTACACCATACTTTTTGGCTAAAGGTCATGAGATAGTCGCGGATGGTGAACTGCATATATTGTGTGGCACCAGATTCGTTAGACAATCTTCAACTCGCTACTAGGCATAATAAAACTTCAGCCTTAGATGAACTTGCAGATATTTTCCAACGTGTAAGCGCTGCCTTAACCAAGGCATACAAACAGATCGTTCACAAGAATAACCTGCGCCGCCTAGAGCTCTGGTTAAGCGTTGGTGATATTATGTGGATGAGAAACTTTGTACAGTCAAACGCAGCCAAGTTCTTCTGTGCTAAACTGGCATCACAGTCTGTCAAACGCAAAATTGTTGACAAACTATATGATGTTGTTTATCAGTTGGAGGACTTCAATACAGGTTCTATAGGTAAATATCATGTCAAGGACATTATAAAAACGCCATAAGGTGTGTAACATAGATGTGTCCCTATACTGGTGTTGTTACCCTATGTATCTATATTGTCATTACACCTTTATTATTTTTGTACCTGCATAGGTATAGGTCCACATTGACAATGTTTATTTTTGGATTTATCTTCAACTTTACTCATATTCATGGAAAATAAGTTTGAAAGATAGAATTTTTTGTTCAACGAGGAAAAATTTTTTTTTCACCGATGAAATTTTTTTTCTTATAATTGACTTTTTTGCTTTTGCTTATGTAACTACACATGGCAAGGATTCTAAATCCGTTTTTCTGATCAATTTAGGATCAGTACTTTAGTCAGAATATCGAAAACTGTGTTTTCAATTTTTCAACGATGAAAAATTTTTTTTTTCAAAGTTGACTTTTTTGCTTTTGCTTATGCAACTACACATAACAGGGATTCAAAATCCGTTTTTCTGATCAATTTTGGATCAGTACTTTGACCGAAATCTGGAAAACTGTGTTTTCAATTTATTTGTGATATCACACTTTTTGTTTTATTTCAACAATCTTTGTATTGTTTGGGTACCCATGGATCTTGTCTAGTGGGAAAACGCTTGTTTCGTAGGTTTTCTACCATTTCCGGTTGCAAAACAATTGAAATTAAGTTTTTTTCCTAACTAATTTTTTTGACCTTTGTCTTAAATGTTTTTTTGTTCTTCTTATTGAGATGACTCTAATAGGTAATTGCCTGTTGCAGTCACTTCAGTATGAAGAATCCTTGCATTCCGTCACATCAGATTCTTTCTGATAGGAGGCACGTTGTGAGATATAATACAGTACGCACACCAGCGACTGTTCATATTCACATCCCAACAGGGCTCGCGACTTGTTGTGGATATTAAAAGAGTCATTACTCTTACTTTGCATTATTATTAGTATGTAGGTTACTCATTGGCCTAGCTAACCAATGCAGTCATTTAGCTTTAGGATCTTAGATATACCGTTAATTCTAGATAGGTTAGTGGTTCCGATATGAAACCTCTCCAATAGTATTAGTATAGTGGTAGTCAAATTTTTCCGGTTACCCCGGCTGTGCCGGATTACGGGTAATCCTCTTCCGTGGAGGAGGGGTATTGTAGCGTACAATTATATTTATCATATAATTGGTATCGCATTGCTGTAATTAGGGTTTATTTACAAGACGGTATTGTCACTGTCACATGACACTGACATTTCACATGATATATTCGCGCGGCGTTTTAGTGCGGCGACAGTGTTGCTATATTTTCCACTACGCAATGTAGTCGTTAATGAGTAATTATATTCTTGATCGATTCTCTCGTGATCTTGGTTGAGTTGATCATGTGTAGACACTTAGCGAGCTGAGATTGTCATCACACATTAAAAGGTGGTCGACGAAATTGTAACAATAATTTATGTACCAATTATCGCGTTTTATATAGACCATCATATCTATGGTTCCTTTTTATGTGTTGTGACTTAAGGACTGGCAACATTATACACAGACTGTCAGATTGAACTCGGACGTGATCATGTAAGAGGAACAAAGAAAATGTAATAAGTGGTTAGAGGAATTGGATCGGAAGACATCCTGGCTCTGGTCCTTGGAACAGGACATATCTTTGGACGGCAGCTAATACAATCGTCATATAACAGTCGGTGGCGGGCATATTTCCGTTCCGACCCTTCCCGGTGTCACGCGATGGCGTGGTACTATTAAGTGACGACGACCCTCGGATAGTTTCCCCGAAGGTCGATTGGTTTGGGAGGACCGATCGTGTCACGTGCGATATCTGCACGCGACGATGCCAAGGAGTTCCACCTTCCCCTCTTCCAGCGGCTCCACGTAAGTGTGCACACACGTTTCGTCTTTTTTGCTATGGCCAAGTAGAATCAGTGCGCGCGTATCGTCTCCGCGTCCCGGTAGTGCGGACTTATCCCATTATTGAATAAATAATGTAATTTGTAACTCTGTTTTTTTTTTATTGAGAACGTACAAGCCCAGCAACCCTGAATCGAGCATCCAAGAGGTCCTTGACGTAAAGGTCCAGTGCAACCTTCGAGAGACATATCCGTGAGCACTCTCCAACTTCTGTTTATATAACTTGTTCGTGTATAGTAATTTCCTTTTGCATTTATATGGTGATGGGGTTCTTTGCCATATAACCATCACCATATAACCCTACTTTAAATCTTTTTTTTTTTATTCTTTTTTTTTTACACACGACACTATTTATATTTTAAAATGTGAAATTTTGTCTGTACATGCCCCACACGGGTAAGAATAATCAGCGAGTATTAAGTTTAGATCATCGTGGCTTTGGCAGATAACGAGTAACAAAGTACAAAAAAAAAGTTAATTTAAATTTAATTAATACAGAATTTATTTTTTTTACATTAAAGTTACGGACAAAGCGGACGATTTACGTCCTTTGGTATTAATGAGTTTATGGATGTTTTTACTGTTTACCGGATAAACGACTGAATAGTTACTATATTATATACTAACACAGTACCGTGTTAATGCATAGCCTATCCAGAACATGTCCAAATTTAATCAAAATTTTGGGGTGTAAGTGGTTTATTAACATCTTTAAACCAAAGCCAACTTCACCTGCACGCGGTGCATCCTGCTGACTGACAAACGAAGCTCTGGCGAAAAGAGAGGTAGGGAGCGTAATTGTAAGCTACGCGACAGGGGAATGTACCTCCACCTCACAGAATACCGCAGCCAAATAACGGTTCCCTTGAGGGCTGTTGTGTTCCTGCGAGTGAGTGAGGTCACCAGATAGGAATAGAATAGAATAGAATCCTTTATTTGCTTAAATGTGGGTATGCAGGTGTACAAATAACATTAGAACTTTGATCCGTCACATTTGCCAGAAATATTTAGGCATGCAAATATACACTAATAATATATTAGATTAACAATATGTCAAATTATGTCAATTTAAATGGAAATAATAATTTTAACAATTACAATTTTATAAGGAAGGAGATGCTGCGATGGCGGCGGGGGTGGCGGCGCGCGAGTGATATTTTATGTTGCGAGCGTTAATATGGCTACGGTAACCGCTTCACATCAGGCGGGCCGTATGCTTGTCTGCCACCCGACGTTGTATAGAGAAAAAAAAATTGAACATATTCTGGACAGGCTACACATTATCACGTTACTGTGTTTGTTACTCTATCACGGGTGATCACTGAACGCATGTGGATGAAACTTGACACATATATTCTAAATTAACATTTAGTACACTTTTTATATATGCACGGTTCACGCGTGCGAAACCGCGGGTAAAAGCTAGTATCTTCATAAATAACACAATATTCTCAGTTACAACCCGAAACCGATTTGTGTTTCCGAGTAACATCACACCGCTGAACATGAATTTCTCTCAATAAATCATAAGGGTTTCAGGGCCTCCATTTCCGGGACGGAACTATTTGATGCGCTGAATACATAAGGCATGATATGAACATAGACGTTGGTTGGGACAGAATTAAATAATTTACTCCATTTTAAAAGCTTTTTTCATTATTATTTTAATAGTTAATTTCAGCCAAGTTGCAAAATTCAAAATAAATATTCAACTTCAATATTTTAAACTGGAAGAATTCGGTGCTATGTAATTTTGTGGGGTGTAAGAGGTTCATCAATATCTTTAAACGATAGCCTACCGCACCTGTATATGGTGCACCGTGCTGACTGACAAACGAGACTCTGGCGAAAAGAGAGGCAGGGCAGAGCGTATTTTGTAGGCAGCTGCTGACTGGGGAAGTAACTCCACCTTACAGAATACCGCAGCCAAATAACAATCTAATAGCGCATAATTACGCAATCAGATTGAAGTTGGTTTAGGTGGACGGAGTTTCAGATAAAGATAAGGTAAATGACAAAGCAGGTACCCCTGCTTTGTCAACTAATGGGCCATGTTTAATTACATGGTCAGGGACAGGGGTTAAAATTAAGTCAAGCCATGTGCCAGGAGAAGTAGGATTGTGATGAGTAGGTCTAGAAGACAGAATAGACAGACTAACTGACTTGACAATATTTAGAAGTTTAAGAGACTGAGTTATACTATCCAGGAGACTGGTATTAAAATCACCCATGATTAAATGGTTTTTGTAGTCCCAGCAAAGGGGTTCTAAGATAGATTCAAGATAAGAGAAACAATCTATAGTGGGCTGATATAAAACACTCTAAAAATGCACGTAGAGCTCTTGATGGAAAAAATGTATTCTACAGAAGCAGAATACAGTGAAGAAGAAGATGACAGTTAAATTTAAGTATTTTAAATATATTTTATGTTCAAGAACTCAGTGTTTGTTGTTTCACAACTACCGCCGAAAAATATACCTAACACGATATAGATACATATACTACGGTAATCGCTTTATATCAGCTGTACCATACGCTTGTTTCTAGGAAGCCGGCATCTTATAAATAATATTCATATGGGATGTAAATTGTACAAAATTAAAGAACAATATTTATTAAATATCTTCTTTAAATACTAAAACAAAGTCGCTTTCCACCGTCTGTACGGTTTGATAGAACGGATTTTAATGCGTAATCCGTTAATAGACAGAGTGATTCATTATATGTATAATCTGTATTTCATTAACGTATTTATTATACATTATACGTATAATAAATACATCCGCGAAGCCGGGGCAGGTCGATAGTATATTATATCCACGTTATGTCCATGGTAAATTGGTAAACGTTTCCGCTGCACTCAATAAACTTTATGAGTTTCCGAACGCTGAATACTTTACGCATACTCGTATAATTGCAGCGTTCCATGTTTATATAATATCATTATGCAAATGTGTTAGTCGCGTTCATACATTTTATCGAGATTGTCCAAGGTACGATTTTAAACGATGTCAACACGGTTACGTGATTGTTTAAGCCTTTGAAATGACTTAAGAGCATTTATGCTCAACACTGGCGTTAAATAAATAGGAGACGATAAATAATATTATTAAAACTCACGCGAGAATGATGACCTTTTAAGAAATCATGTGATGAAGTTTGTTTGAAGATGTTTGAGATCAAAACTAGTCGGCTTTTCTGAAAAAAATACGCGAGTGACACGTTTAATTTCATTAATTTACTAGAGACGAAAAAATCAATTAATTCACAATAATTAAACCACTTTATTTACATTATTTACATTTCATGAAACGGTTATGCGAAAATCGAAATTCAATTAAAGAAATTTACGTGTAGTGACGTCACTTTTATTATCTTCTTAGGATGATAGACATTAGTTCTAACTGTGAGCGAAAAGGTCCATTCGCTCACAATTAAAAGGTATTAATAACCACACTAAGTTTGATTCTTACGAATATTTTGTCTTTTTGTTATTAAAATCACACAATACATCTTTTTACCTAAATATTTCTCGGCACAGGCGAAACTTATAAGATGTTATCACATCAATATGATGTTTCACGTTGTAGCTTTCTTCGCAGACCAAAACGGTCACAGCATTTTTTCGTACATTTACAAAAAAGTCACATTTTAAAAGAATATAAGAGGACACTAATCGCGGAATAACAGATTTATTATAGAAGTTGGTTGTATGGTTTTATAACCATAGCTCATCTACTAACTTGCCCTTAGCATATAAAATGATTAATTTTCAATGTAAAAGTCTTGTGTAGTCTATGTTACAAAATAATTTTCACTACGAGTGAAAATAAATTTTATTTTCGTCATCAGCTTTGTTATTCTTTACTGTGGCTAATGTCAAGCTTAAACGCTCTTAACGTCTGTTATCTTACAACAGCAGGCGTTGTGATGAAAATAAAATTAAAATGCACAATGGGACTACCGAAAAACGTGCCTTTTACACGATTGTAGGTATAAGAGGGTCATATTACAAGCTTTTATTTAGTTTCTTCCCGGTGTGTAATAAAATCTTGAAAATTAAATTTGATTAACTTTCAGGGTCTAATAAACTTTGATTATTTCACACCTCTTGGATTCTAGTAACAATGCACGATTATCTAAAAGCCGTCATTTTTAATCCAGTTTACCGGCCGCTTATCGGCCGATAGAAAATGGTGTTTTATAATTCTAACATCAACCCCTATGATAAGAGTATCAAATGAAAGGAATTGATGAAAGAAATACAGTAATTGAATTCTTTTCTTGTTTACTAAACTATTTTATTCAGCTTGACATGTCTGTTTTTTGGGTCAAATTTAGTAGGTAATTGAAATGTAACCCCCTTCCTTTTGACAGATTGATCGATTTTTGGTACACACCTTTAGTTCTGATGACAATACATTTTAATACATTCAGTGTCATTGTAAATCCAATATGGCAGTCGCTACAACATGGCGGATTACATATTTTTTCACAACGCCCTCAAGATGGGGGTCAAATGAAAGAGCATGCATAACTAGTAAAACATGGCACATTATGAAAATACTTAAATCGAATATGGCTGCCGGTAATTAACTAACGATATAAAAACGAAAAACTTGAAAATAAAATAAATAAAAACTTTATTGAAAAAATTGTAATGTACTAAAAGCTAAAAAAAATAGTAAAATTAGTAGGTCACTGCACTAGTCATCACATCAATCTCCTCATCAATCTAATGCATTGATCATAGTAAAAAATTTAATCGTGGGGCGTAGTGTAACCTAAGTAAATATGTAATTAGTATTTATAATGATGAGCGGATGACTGTTGATAGAAATATCACACAATAAAACCATTAAATTTTAAAAAAATACTTACTTTATTATTTGTTAACAGCTTGTTTTAAAAAACAAGCTGTTTTAAAAATAGATCTCCAGTCCGATGCTCTTCGATTAATGTTTTCGAAACGAATCAAAGGGAATTTAAAGATCTTCTTACAATCAATCTTACAGCAAAGATTACATAAGTACAACAAATCTTTCAGATAATAAATAATTTATATAGTTTCCTATATTCTATATTATTATATATTGAGAAACTCGATGGCGTCGTTGCGTTAGGCACATCGTGTCATGGGTCCCAGCTGTTGTCATTAGATGACAGTCCTTAAGCCGAGTCATTGGCTCTTGGGCGGTTTGAAAACACTGGCCTCCGCCAACACGCAATTGAGCAGTGTTGTGGAGTATAATCTTCTTATGTTGATGGGAGCCCCGTATCCCAACAGTGAGATGAATAAGGGTTAACGACGAAGTACATTCATTATATATACGGAAATTACTGGCTGTTCCAAATAAGATGGGAATAGATTCGTTATAAGTATTTATGGCCTTCTATTTCCGATCTTCACCCGACAACATCAGACAAAGGTCGCCCTAAGAGATTGAACAAAAGGTCACATACGAATCGAATATCGATATTTTGATCTTTGTAATTAAAATATATCAATAGCCGTGCTGCCGGGTACTAGGGTCATATAGTTCAGTTTGTATACATTGGAGAGTAGTGCTGTGGTAGTGCCCATAAGTCGCCACGCTGTGCAGGTGTGTTGGCGACTGTCGCAAGAGCCTCATCCGCTGATCGGCAGGTTACACTACGTGTAGGTGAGGTTCGCTTTAGCTCCGGAGTTGGTCTCTCTCTAAAGTCGTTTCTTCATGTTTGAGGATCGTGGCCAGTGTTAGGGTTACATCTGGAGTAGATGGTCCGCCTCTACCGGTTCCTGTCAATCGCATCTCTTATGATTGTGTAGAATTTCGTAGACGACGATCCTTTCCCGACGAACTAGAGATGGTAGTGTGCCACTTACACCCTAACTAAAAGTAAAAGGCTACGGTAATCATGTTTATTTGTCATCTGACGGAATGCATGAATAAAGAACAGACTTCTACTAGTAACTAGATTTTTGTATACCGCATGCGTTTGCGTACAAACACACATCAGAACCTCTCTCCCAATGGGGAGTAGCTATTATAGATTATTTCTGGTTTAATAATAGAGGATAAATAAAATATAGACTACCGAAGATCCATGTAAATTGCAATAAAACTACTATTAACTTTATGATATTAGTTTTAACTCTCGGAAGACAAGGAGGCATCTATCATTGTCTACTGAAGGCGTCTTTAAAGTTTTAATTTGGTGCTCTAGAATTCTAAAGATTTTCTCGTCATATTTCACAAGTCTTCAAGGAGGAAGTCAGTCAAGGATTTCTTTTGTCACTGTTCAGAAAAAGTTAATAGTACTTTATTGCAATTGTAATTTCTGCTGTACTCTATAAAAACTGTTTGGCAGTTTTACTTGTCAGATCTACGGGTTATACGTGGTTTCATTTCATTGCCAACGCCCCATGGTTCACGAGGAATGACGAAATACATGAGTATCTGAACATCTACACGGTGGCTTCCGAAATAGAGCGCTTTAAGAAGCAATACCTAGAACGCCTTAAATGTCATCCCAACCCGCTTGCTTCGGGGTTACTTAACGAAAATGTGGCTAAGAGACTGAAACGAAAGCACATAATTTGAATAGTCAAGGGGCGCTGGCCTCCTGCTCTATAAAAGCCAAAATAATTTAACTCATCTGATTATAGTCTGGCGACTGATTACAGATATGTAACAAGCAAAAAAAAAAAAATACGTGGTGTATACTATTCATTTTCAATATATTATACCTAATTGATACCATCATGAACTAGCATACACTGATAGTATGGAGTGGGTGGCGATCAGTGCTTGCTTGTATGGTGTAATAATGTAGTACCGATCCGACCGACCGATGTAGAAATAACTTTGTTTTGTTGTTTTTATAACTGTTTTTATAACCGGCGTCAAAATATAGGATATATTTTGACGCCGGTTATAAAAACAGTTATAAAAACAACAAAACAAAGGTGACACTTGTTATAAACATTATATGAAAACACTATCGTATTTCAAAGGATCTCTGATCGATTATATTCTATAAAGGGGTAAAAGGGAGTGGATTCAAAAGGGATTAGTAAAATATTATTGCATAGTTTTGTACTAAATCCTCTTGTACTTTTTCATCTATGTATCCAATTATGGTTACATAAAATAGTGACAATTTATTTTATTTATCGATAGTAATGACTGCCCATCACTAATACGCACGACCCACATTATCTGTCTAAACAAACACTCGATCACTGAAGACAATAAAAGTTGCATCTACCCTACACGGAGTAGGCCACAACGTACGAGTGAAAGTTTTATGGCGTCCCTTATTGGGCAAGAAATGGCTTTATTGCACGTCTGGCTCAGACCTAGGGCCATTCTGTAAACTCTTAAGTTGACGTTCTACATCGAATAGACGTCATGGCCTAGGTATACCTCACACTCTTTTATACAACACTGGAAGGTTGTTGATAGATCTCGTATAGATATAATCCCGCATTTGTACGTGATTTCTGTTAATGTTTGTACTTAGTATTTTTTGTTAGTTGTGTACAATAAAGATAATACATACAAGTAAACTTTTAAACTATCTAATAATACATATATACTATAATACGTGATAATACTAAGATATTTTATCTCACATGCACGAGTTTACTCTCACTAGTCTGTCAACTGCCTTCGCGCACTAGGCGACCACATACGCGACCACTTGGTCGCAGCGACCAGCCATTTACATTATTGTATATTTAATACCGTGCACTACGCGACCAATAATTTACATTGTAGGTGGCTGTGACCATGGTCGCGATGGCGGTCGCCTTATCCGCAGTCACAAAAGTGACAGATTTTCAAAAAGCCCATTTTAATATTTTTTCAGACCAAATCGATGAAGTTGGGCAATTCTATAATTAATTTACCTGACGCAGAGGTTCGTCGGCCTCAAAACTGGCCAGCTTAATTATATAATGTACGAGTAATGAGCTATCATGTCAAATGCCATATTATAGTATATTTTTCTACATTATTTTGTCCAATTACTAGAAGACTAACAACTATACTAACATTATTATGTTACACGCGTAGTATAAGAAAGGCAATTACAGATCCGCACAAATATAAAATCACTAATAACTCTATACAATCTCAAAATAATACTTTTTACTGATGGATAACCAGATTCATCAGTAATAATGAGTCACTATTACATTATTTTACAAGCTTTTATTTAGTTTCACTGCGGCGTCTGTAATCAAATCTGGCAAGTTAAACAATGCCTGATTACCAAAATCGATTGTGAATTAAAATTTCCACGGTAACCCCTATGGTATCAAAATAAAAGTGCTTGATGACCGAAACGGAGTAAGTTTTTATTCACTTGATTGAAAATAGTAGTTTGTGAAACTGTTGCATAATAAGGATTCTTAAAATACAAGTGTGAGTTTATCGCATGAGCCGAAGGCGAGTGTGATAATAGGATCACACGAGTATTTTAAGACCTAATTATGTGCAGTTTCATACACTATCTAATCTCATGAAATAGATGATAATAATATTATAAATAAAACCATGAAGTTAATTTTACAGCTTCATTTATTACTTATAAATCCATTTGCAGATCGAGCATGCGTGGTGCGCATGCGCGACGCGCCGCGCGGTGCTGCGTTCACAGATTATGTAGATTTTTTTTTTGAAACTTGCAATGCATTTGCATTCCAACCTGCTTGCAGCTGTATCGAAAAGTAACTTTTTAAATTTATTTTGATGGCTTGTGCGTAAAAGACTGACATTAAAATTCTGTGTTTAGTTTTTTATTCTCTAAATTTTAGTATGAGAATAACTAGATCAAAAAAATTTTTGATTGATTCTTGTTACCTTCTGCGCTATTACGCCACTGTTACTTTAGTGACCAGACAGAAACCAGACCTGCGGCCCATCAGGCTGATTGAGTTCATGTAAACCGTGTGATATATTTTTAAGGCATTGGCACAAAGTTTATACTCATTTTAAAAGTAAGCTTAGCCTCTTCAATATTATGTAAATTTTAGAAAACAAAACGGTTACAGACTCGCCCCGCGCTTCATTATTCAACGGGTACTTTTATCTTGTAATCGTATTTGTGCGACCGGACACCCACAATACCGCATTAAAATTGGATCGTGGGTTCGATTCCCTCATTTAAAGAAGAGCGTTACTTTACTTTTTGAATAATAATGGGATTAAGAGCACATCATCCTTAAAACTCTGTGGTTCGATTTTTGCTTTTATTACATAGGCATGAGAGTTGTAAAAGCGTCAAGCGATTGATATTGATAGCTGTACTAATCGTACTAAGCTGCCCTAAGCTCCATCTAGGATATGTTTGCTTATTCTATTAAATTCTCATAGGATAACTCAAAATTATGCCTTAAATTATTATATAAGAATATAAAAGATGAGTCCGGTAATCGAATGGCTAGCAATGGCTACTCTGACTCCGAGGTCGCGGGTTCGATCCCCGGACAAGAAAAACATTAGTGTGCATGAATATGTCTGTTTGTCTTGGCCTGGGCGTTTTCTATGTATATAAATATGTAATTACAAGAAAAAGTACATTTATCAGTTGTCTAGTACCCATAGTACAGGCTTTGCACTTAATTTGGGACTAGATGGCGTTGTGTAAATTGTCATGTTTATTTATTATAATTACTTACACACTTTTTTTCTTCCCTGAATCACAGCTTTGTCAGCATTTTCATAAACCCATATTTTATTATTAGAAACCTTTCTTAGATCGTTAAGCTAGTTCATATATTCAAAGTCGCATAACAAGCGATGATTAGAGTGATTTCCTAAGGGATCAGAAACAAGGTGTTAATTTTTAAACGTTGGCAATACAGACGAGCTGGTGGCAAATGGTCGAGGCGTGTGCTGGTGGCCACATAGTAGTAGGGTAGATAGATAGATAAAACTCCGAAAATGGGTCGAACGACTACATGGACAGGTAATCTACAAATTTGCGTAGATGACAACCGGACATGGTTGCTTCGGCATGTACCGGTGCAACGTGGCAAGACGTGAGATAACGTCTGTGGCTGTATAGTAAATACGGTAAATTAATAACAAACATTAGGAGAATTCCCGACTTGGATAGAGGAGAGAACAGTCACGGTCGCAGCGGTTGAATCCGACCTTTCACTGTCGGCCGACTGCAAGTGCAAAGTAGGATGGTATTTGTCTCCTTAATCGAGAACCTGATATCGCAGAAAGAAGCAGTGGAGCTGATTAGCCTGCCTCCTTCTGCCCGGACGAAGGCATGCGGGTCGAGTGATCCTATAAGGGTTTAATTTTTATTGCGTATGTACAAAACCTTAAAAATGGCAATGAAAATCTACTACTTTTCACATGATTGCCTAATCATTTTCAGCAGTTTTCTCTTATTACACATCCAATTAAAAAGCAAATGTAACAATGTAGCAAAAACATAGCTGACAAACTTTCCATACAGATCATTCAAACAAATCAGCTACACCCGGACGACACGGAGTTGGAACTAAGTTAGCAGTTCGTTTAACTTTGAAGTTAACGAAAACTATTTTACCAACTCGTGGCTAATAGTTGCACTGTTTAACTAGTTGTTCTAGTTCTAAACGAGCTCAATAGTGGTCATGTTACTTTAGTAATACATTTTAAAGTAACAAAGACAGGTAATTAAATGCAAAACGCAAGGCCTCTCTGCCGAAAACTCGAAACTCATTTAAATCGATAACATGTGTCTACTTTCTTAATACATACTATTGTATTGTTTTTTGAAGTGAAAACTTCTTTAGCGGCATTGTGCACTTTTTGGGATGGGTAAAATATGTTAAACTCGCGTCAGGACACGTGGTCTGATCGAAAATTCGTAAGACGGAGGGAGCGTAGTACGCCGGCGCGGCGTAGGAGAGGAAGTGATATCCCCTCTCTTTCTACCGCGCGGCGAAAATGTATGCCTGCTCCTGCTGTTTATTTTTAATGTAATATAAATGGTCATGTTTGTGTACGATAGAGCGATAAATTAATATTGTATTTTACCACATAAATGATAGTACTTTTAAACTGATAAATAAAGCAATTATTCCCTAACCATTTCAAATTTTTCAAAAATGCACAACGTTAATGTTCAAGTTTTCACTTCTGCCGGCACTCCCGGAGTGCAGCCCGTTTTTTTTAATAATACGTACGCACATAGTTTAATATCCGTCAAGTGACTCCTTCTCTTACTGTCTATAGGGTAGTCTGGAAGAGATCTCTTGTAGAGATAAGCTCACCTTTGTACACTTTTGATGTAACTATGTTATGCTAATTTAAGTGCAATATAGAATATACTCTTCAGAAATTACAGACATATTGATAAAACATTTTATACAAGGTGAGTGTATCGAATAATTCGTGTATCGAATAATATACCTTTTACTATAGTGGTCCTACTTTTGCACCAGAGCATAGATGGCCTTATGTGTTTTTCGTGTTATTTAGGTGTAGCCACCATTTTGAACTTTTAGGTATTGGACCGGTTCAAAATTATTATCTGTTTACTTTTATTTCCTAAATATGTATCAATAAAGTGAAACCTAAAACTTTTCAGAGTTAATAAAAAAACCGGAACCCTCGGTGTGTGAGTCCAACTCGCACTTGCCCGGTATTTATTCAATTATACTCTCCCTATACACCTGCCATGTCATGATATTGATAATATCAGGATTAACACACGTAGAATATTTTTTAAATTCAAACCAGTCTTTCTATTGTTGCTATGTTATTTATTTATGTGATATTTTCTCATTTTTACCTATGTTCCATGAATAAAGAATATTTGTATTAGTATTTGTATCTACAATACTGTACTTTTCACGCTATTATGTGTTACAATAAGTAATTTGTTTTCTTTTTAACCCTACTAAATGAAACACAAAAAATAGTGAAATATTGAACAAAGAAATTGCGGTCAGCTTTTCTATTTCACCACATAATAGGAGATGATAAATGCGATTCAAGTTTGTATAGGCCGTTGCCAAATCGCGTGTAAATATGTGTATATTAAAGTAACCCTTTGTATGTTGAAATGTTAGTGCTTTTTAATGGAGACAAATTACTTAGAGCGGCCATAATGAACTTACGATGGCGCCTTGTATGTCGTTAATTTAATTTATAGGCTTGAGACATTAGTTAATGTAAATAATTTACTTAATTGTAATCTAAACAACATATTATAATTTGTAGCACATTCCGGCAACTCCAAGCAATTGTGTTACTATTAACAAATTGTAGAGTCATGTCAACAATAGTGGAGTAGAAAGACTACAAAAAACGAGGTAGACTTCATTATGACTACCAGTCGGCATCTGATCAACGATGCCTATGTCAATAAGGTTTAAACCGGTAGCGATCACTGTATGGTAAGGACCTTAATGTAAAGCTGGAGTGGTCTCGCCTTGTGAAGTCTACACTATACCAACAATACCTATTGACTATGTTTAAAACCCAGCATTGAAGTAAGAATGCTCCTATCAGGGATACCTCGTTTTCTAAATGAGCTATCAACGACTCCCTTTTTCCTTTCATACTTATATACCTACGGGACAATTTCACTAATTGGATCTATTCAAATAAAATGTACAACCATTTCGAAGCAATTGCCGTGTAATTAAAACTATTATTTTAGATGTTCGGAATGAGAGTTAATTGGATAGGCAGAGTTAAGATATCCCTTTATTAAATTCTTGAAAATTGGTCACGAATGTTTTCTTTACTTAAATTATAATAAAGTCTTTATCAATTATTGAGCCTGAAATTTGATTCTATTTTCAAATAAAACAATTGGTGATGACAGTTGTTTTTTTGTTAACTATTAAAACCCGATCTCTATCAATATTATTATTATATTTTTGTATGTAACGTAACTGAATGCAAAAAACATAAGAATTGCAATTAGTTGCAAGCGGTACGAGGTACACAAAACATGTGTCAGTGATGACAGAGGTTAAACTCAGAGAGTATGTGCAGGTTTCTGGATTGATTATAGTGTTATATAACCTTCCAACGCATTTTGCTTAGAAAAGTATAACATAAACTTCATAGTATGTAATGATATTAGATTAAATGTTGGTCCACCGACGCACATTATTTATTCTAAATTACGTATTGCACCTCAATTTTACCAAAACTACCGAAATTCCCGTCCATTTTCAAGTTTAATAGTAAAAACAATACAATCATTTTAACAAAATAATCGACTACTACTGGACGTTGTGTGGACGTCGTCAACTTTTATTCATCCCACATTTGGGATACGGGTATCCACTCAATCGAAGGGGTTCAGTAGAGCATACTCCATCACGATACTCACTGCGGATCAGCAGAGGCCAGTGTTATTTAACCTGTCATTTAATGACAACAGCCGAGACTGACGGCTTAACGTGCTCTTGGAAGCACGGAGGAGCTCGAGATAAATAAAGTCATCCATGGACAGGCCACGGTCGACGTTGCTTAATTTGCGTGTTCGATTAGACACGCGCAACGACGCTATCGAGCTCTTCTGACTGCGTACAGCGTGTACTTATAAAATTTTATTTACTTATTCATCAATAAACAAACATATCACTGGAGTCACTTAATTTTCCCGTAGCCTTCATTTTCTATAAGCCCTCATCGGCCATAAAAATGTCATTGATCAGAAATAAAATAGAATCTTCAATAATAACGACTCCCATGTTGACTTCACTTCAATTTATTAGGGTCTCCATATTGGGTCTTAAATGGGTTCATCATGCACCTAGCAAAAACCCTTCCTTTGTGGCTATTTTATGATAAGGTGGGGGGGTACTTATTGGTTTTACATATTTATGTGATTTTATGTTAAGTGCGTGCATAAAAAGACTGGTTAGGTACTGGTTCTTACTAGGGAATGATAAAATAGATTTTTTTACAGGTCGTCGAGTCCCAAGCAGGCATACTATTTGAATGCTGTAAAGTAGTTTTTTTTTAAGACTAGGGTGACAGACAAGAAGTACCAAATGCTTGATGGAAAGCAGTTATGGCAGCCTATGGTCGCTTACAATACTAGAGTCATCACTCACGCGTTTCCGATCTTGTAAAAACCCCCGTAAAGGTTAACAATAATATTATTAACACACACGTAAGAAATTAATTAATGAAATACGGTATCAACCCATAATCATCCCACTATTGGGATACGGGTCTCCTATCAATCGAAAGGATTCAGAGCATACTCCACAACGCTGCTCAACTGCGAGTAGGCGGAGGCCAGTGTTTCCAAGCCGCCCAAAATCCACTGACTTCGCTTAACGACTGTCATCTAAAGACAACGACCGGGACCGACGAAACACGGAGGAGCTCGAAATAAATAAACCCATCCATAGACAGGCTACGGTCGACGTTGAGTGACTTGCGCGATTGATTATACTAACAGGCACATCGCCGCCATCGAGCTCCTCCAATAGATACGAGAATGGATAAAATACGTGAGTGACCCATTTAATTTAATTTACTGTAAATAACCTTTACGCCTTTCTTGAACAACCCCATACTGAAGTCTTCTGGGAAAATTTCTGTATCCGATCTGATTGCATTGGATCGAATACAGCAATAAGGTCGTTAGGATTCGATTGAGATCCTCCAGCGACCAGCCATTAAGACCACATCATTGGCAAATCGACAGTGTGAGATATACTCGCCATTCACATTAATGCGCCGTGTCTTCCAGTCCAGCGGTTCATAGTTTCGGTGAAATGACATCCCCGTGACATATACCCCGCTGCAGCTGGATAGCCATAGACTGCTGGTCCTGGACGCGGTCATTCATTGTGATCTACATAAGTTTAAAGTTGTTTTAGGAAATAAACCAAAATTTGCTACTCCCCTTCCTTATCTTGAAACGAATGAGCGAAACATTCTGAAAAGGGAAAATACAGAAAATAGTTTATTTTGCCGTACTTTTATGTGGGGATTTCTAGAATAAGCCCTTTGTACTTAATACGACCCTGTCGCAAAATCTATTACCTATTTACTTGTAAAGTACCTACCTGGTAAATTTCAGCTTCTTAGGTAAAGTAGTTTTCGTGGTTTCATGAGAGAATGATGAATATAAGATTTATTTCCACTTTGATTAACAGAACCGTGTAGTAGAAGGCTTTGATCGAATTCTTGAAGCTTTCAGCAGCGGAATAGGCATATTTTCATCAGCATTATCAGTAGTATATTTTGGTTAAGGAAGCATATATTACTCCTAGACTATAAAAAAAATAGATTAAGGTGAATGATTCTAGTAACTTGCACACATAATGTGTGCAAGTTACTAAAAGTTTAGAAGAATCTTTCATTAAACAAACACTTGTGGCTTTCCACATATGTAACTTATTTCTTATGTAGACTAATTAAATCTAATAGTTGATGAAAAATAACAATTAAATAAGTAATAACAAATAAAGACAATTAAATAAAGGGGAATATGGGATAAAAGTACCTTATATGTTGACTTGTGACATATCCCTGTGTAAAATGTCATCAGAATCCGATCACTAGTTTTTGCGTGATGTGTGGACAAAAGGCATTCAAACAACAAAAAAAATTGAAAGTGAAAAACATTTTTTAACTAATCCTTCTATTTTTTATTTCACGGGAGCCATTCATACTACATATACTATCTAATCTATCTAACTATATATCTAATCTGTCTAACTATATATCTATATAACTATCGTCTATAATAATTATAAATGTTAAAGTGTATATTTTTTTTGTTTATTCGATTGTTAGTCTTTCTTTCACGTCGAAAGGAATCAATGGACCGACATTATTTTTACAAGGGGGATGGTTAAAGATCTGGAGAGTTATATAAGCTACTTTTTATCCCGGAAAAGCTTATGTGGGCGAAGACACGGATAATATTGACAGTATTGGAATAATTTACATTACGTAATTTCCACAACTGAGATTGACACCTTATTTGATGAAATCTATCATGTCTAATCGATTTAGATATCTATGTCAACCCTTATTCATCACACTGCTGGGATACGGGCCTCCCCTCAATCGAAGGGGTTTAGAGCCTACTGCACCACTTCTATTTTTTTAATCTGTTTTGGCTTTTACTGTACCAATAGATGGACTCTATTGGTACCGTAAAAGTTCTGTATCAATATTTTCTAAAAGAAATGCAATGTACAGTAAACCAAATTAATTGTCTACCACCTGAATAATAATTATAAATAGTGTGTACAAATAGATTCGCATTCTCAAAAGTACAAGCTTTTCAATTTAAATAGGCCTATTCACTCTCTCAAAAATAGTAGAAGATTAACCTCAACGTTAACAATTATTATATTAGGAATATTTAGGAATATATATTAGGAAGCTTTGTCAAAACTGATACACAATTTTCTTGGCCGACTGTACGAACTATTCTTTCCTAAGAATTTATGGTTGTATAGAAAAGGCTACACATGCAAACTCGCCTCGCATCAGCTACTATCAAATATAGCAGATAAACCTATTCCACTGATCAAACACAATTAGGATGGGTGTGTTCGAACACTATTGAGTTGTAAGGAAAAACCCAAACAAGAGTGCTGAAGTAAGCAAATAAACAAATAGGAAGGAATACACTGGAGGAATACTATTTCGGAAGGAACCGCGCAGTCAGAGCGTTCGACGTTTATCTTTGAATACAATGTAGACGCTGTCTGGCTGATTTGAAGTTGTAAACTTCTGTACTTCCATTTTGGAAATTGTACTACATTTGAATACAACTCAATTTGGTTGGGGCCTAAATAAATATCTCATACTTTCATCATTCTTAATGCATGTAACGTAAAACTGGGAGTACAGAACTGAAGCCTTCCAGTTACCCTAGCTTTTTGTGTTAGGAACACATTTACCAATTATTAATTAATAATTAGTTATTTAACACTTAATCGTACTAAATTTATATTACTTTTTGCTTAATTAAATTAACTTACTCATTTATATATCGCTGGCCCCGTGCGACATAGCAGTAACCGCCGGTTACGCTCTTTTTAATATTGTTTGATTTTTGGCACATCCAAGTGTCAATTTATCGTTGCTAACTTACCGTCTGCTTGGGGGTTACTGGAAATGAGTAGCTAGCTTCTTGTCAGCAGAAGCATATAGGCTATTGTCGATAGTAATTGATCATGGACATTAATGAGGGCGTCCCGTCTCGCTAGACTCTGTGCTATCCCCGACGCTGTTTCTGCTTCATATCAATATGTTATCCGATTGGGAGTGACTGAACTTGGTCCATTTTAACCCCAATAAGACGCGAGTCTGTGGGTTTACCGTCAAAACAACCAAATTTGCTGTGACTCCACAATTTTAAAGCCCGATATTGCAAACGACATAATATAAATGCGTCGAGATTTCTGGCAGCGTTCCATTCTGAAGTCACTTGGAGGAGAAAGTCAAGCTGGCAAAGACTTTTATTGTACATGCCCCAAGTTCGACATCATATGGAGTACTGTTCTCACTTATGCACCGGATGACCATGATAACAGCTTGGGGCCTTGTGATTTGATTCAGAATCGAGCTATTGAGAATCATCGACGACGTCCCAAGTTTATACATTGTGCACTCTCCTCTAGATGGATCTATGACTTCAAAGGGAACGGTTGGATGCGGCTGGATGCGGAAAGCGAAAGATCGCATACAATGAATTATTATTAAATAGGCATTAGGGAAGGCCTGGCCTAGCAGTGGCTATGACTGATGTTGATTGAACCTTTGTTGTTGTATTATCAGCAGCGGTACCACTGCAGGATCAATTCTTGTTGAATAGCAAACATCGATAAGGACGACTACGGTAACCGCTTTTCATCATACACATTGCGGTTATTTAGCACTCAAAAGGAAAACATTCCAAACACAGAAAGACTCTCATTACTTATATACTTCTTCCAGATTTATTTTTTTCTGAACAGGCAGCCTGAAAGCTATGTAAAGCCACATAGGTAATAAAGGTGAGAGAAACCTTACATCCTAAACATAACAATACGATTACACCTGTCTTTCCAGCCTTACATATTATATTTGTATCTCGCAAACATTTCATATCTAGCCTGAAGGTGCTTCTGAATATCTTTTGTGTGCAAACCACTGTGTCGACACCCCGTTTTGTACCTGACAGACCATAAATTCTCGGAGCTCTTTCTTAGTCGCCTGAGCAAATAACTCAGACTGAAGACAAGTTAGTTAGGTGTCTTGCAACATGGATATAGAGTTATTAATATTCATGCCGTATTCTTATGAGAGAAAGCAAAAAATAGTTGATATATTTTTATACGACATTTGTCTTGTAATCTCTACTTACTACCCTAAACAATAGGATAGAAGGTCGCTCTTTATTTTCTCTGAGAATTTCTGAGATGTAAAGTTGATTAATGTATGGACACCCATTACCGCATTGGTTTTTACTTTTAATATTGATAAATGCGATGCAGAAAAAGAAATGCCATCTATTGAACAATTAACCCTTAATTTGGCAATGTAAGTCCTCATTTTCTATTACATAACGTATATTGCGATAGATGGCGCTTATATCTATCACATTACTAGACTGTTTTAGCGCATAAAACATTTAAATTTAAATATCGTGCTACCGCGTATAGTAGAAATTGCACTAAATTATCCACAAATTTTATTATGACATAAATGACATACACTTATATATTTGTTCATATAGTGTTGCAAATTACTCCAGAAAATAGTCGTCTAAAAATATTGAGGATTCTGAAAAGTTAAAACATAAATAATGTCCAACAATATAGGTACTTACGTGCTACCTATTCTTTTCTTTTACATTTCTTGCATATATAGTATAAAGCAGTCTATATGACTCTAGTGTTGGGTTAGTACTATTACTTATACTGTGGTGTTGGATACAAACTACCTCATAAGTGTGCTGTTTAAGAGTCTCGCCTGACGGCTCGATCCCCAAGTGTATACTCGTGGTGTAACTTGTGTCTTACTCCCTTGATAAATAAATTAAGATTAAAAATATTAAATATATAGCATTTATTTATATATTTAAACTTGTATTAGTCAGTAACTCACTATTTCATAATCGTATTTGTACATTTAGCACATCTCATATATATACATGTTTTTAATTATTATCATTTATACTTGACATTACTTGGACTGATGCGCACTCGTACCTCTGGGTAATAGCCGAAAATCAGTGTGTTGCTTATGCAACATTCCCACTGAGCTATGGCCCCTTTGTATTGCTGCAACACACACCTACAATCAACAATGTGTATACTGTCACCAATTGTAAAAGCTTATAATAGTACGTGTGTAACTGCTGTAATACAAATAAACTATCTATCTATCTATCTATGAGTCTGCAGTGTAGAGACTTGAAAGATCCTTATCGATAAATTCTGATCGTAAAATCGCTTCATAACGACGAGCGACCCTTGTCACTAACAAATTTGCCACAAGTTTTATAAACAAAAGTGTTATATCCGGCAACAAACTCTTGAGCTGTTTGAGGAAATAGGTATCTAAGTTGTATATGCAAAATAGGAAATAAACAAAAAGCAAGATTGATTTGTATTTCTGAATCAAAATACTCCATAAATATGAACATTCTTGGTAAGAAGTATTCACAGTTTACAAGAATATATGTTATATAGTTTACAAGAATATAATGGGCATATAAAATAATAAAATAATACTTACTCTAATTAATAAAGTTGATACTGTTGATTGTTGGCACTTGGTGGAACATTATTATCCTAATATTATAACCACCTAATTCTATTTAATTTTACCGACCGGTTTCGCCGCTAAGTGTAATACTACTACGTGTAATAATTACGTGGAACAGTACAAGTATTTTATTATTTACATTACATTCATCATCATCATCATCATCATCAGGTCATTTTTAGTCTCCATTACAGGAGCACGACCCTCTCTCTTCCGTCTCAGACAGAAGGAGGATTTGGCCTACACCCCCCACACTGGCCAGACGGGTTGGGGAGTAGACTTGTGTAGTTCCTGAGTGAGTAGTTCAATTGTACCAGTTCACCATACAAGCCGGTTCTTGTCCCATGTAGTTCACTGCGTCATTTAGTTCAATCGAGTGACAAAGAGTAAAAAGAACGGAAATACATAAAGCGTACGAGCTAGAATGAGATACATATGTTGTAATGCCAAAATTGCTAGCGATAGAGAGCGAAAAGGACGGAAGATTCTGAAATTGTTCGAGATAAAACGAGACAGATAGTTCGTGCGTGGTTGACTGACCGAATTAGAACTCGAAGGCTAAGGACATAAGAACCATAAGCTGTTAGCGAAAATATGCTATAATAGTAAAGATACAAGGCTCAATTTTTATATTAATTATTATTTTAACCACTAAATAATTTCTTTTTACTCAAGGTTGACAGTTCTAAGCCTGTGAAAAGTTTGAAGGAAAATCAATATTTGTAAGGGAAATTATAAAATATTTAATTAGTTATACTTATATAATACAAAAATACAATGTCCTCAAAATGATGCAATATAACTGAGAAGATGTAAAAGGAATCAGTCAATAGAACTACTGAGTCGATTGAATCAAAGATACATTGAACTAAACTGAAATAGTGAGTCAAAAGAACTAATTGAACTAAATGAACTAAATGAGCTAGATGAGTGATGTAGTTCATTTGCGTCAAAAGAACTGCATCACTCGTTTCAGTCCAGTAAACTGTTTTGCGCAAGTCTATTGAGGAGGCCTGATCAATGTTTTATAATGTAATATCCCTTAGTCGCCTTGTACGACATCCACGGGAAGAGACGGAGTGATTCTATTCTAGTCTGCCGGAAACCACACGGCGCCTTACATTACATTACTGTTATTAAAACCAAATGTTTGTCTAGCTTGATCTCAGACCGTGAGAATGGTTCTGCGTGGTATAAAAAAAATAAAAAAGTTAGAGCATACTCCACCACGCTACTCAACTGCGGGTTGGCGGAAGTCAGTGTTTTCAATGCCACTGCCTTGGCTTAACGACTCTCATCTAACGACAATAGCCGGGACCGACGGCATAACGTGCCATCCATAGCACAGATAATATATAATACGTATTTTTTATCACTGTTTTTATACTGCCATTTTCACTTTTCAAACTTAATTTTTACCACAAATAAGGAAAACAAATTTCTACGAGCTGCCTAATGGTAAGCCGTAATCGCATTATCGGCGCACTTCATGTTTCTTTTGGGAGCGTCCATTAATTACGTTATTTTTTTAGGGTTCCCTACCTCAAAAGGAAAAACGGAACCCTTATAAGATCACTTTGTTGTCCGTCTGTCTGTCTGTCTGTCTGTCTGTCTGTCAAGAATTTCTATTTCGAGAATGCGTGGAGGTATCAAGCTGAAATTTAAACTGTACACTCAGGTCTACGGTCCCATGAAGTTGTAAAATAATCAAACTGCTAAGTTTACGTAGAAAAAAATTACGGCCGTTTATTCAGCAAAAAACGCATATTTCGACACACTCAAGGGTATCAAAACCTATAGGGTACTTCCCGTTGACCTAGAACTATGAAATTTGGTAAGTAACATCGTTATAGACTACAAGTACAGGAATAAATCTCAAAACTATACATTTGTAAATAGATCTTAAAAAATAGGGGGTCTATATTTTTTATAAGATGTCGAAATTTCAAATTGAAACTACTAGTTCAAATGGGGTATCATATGAAAGGGCTTGATGTACACATTGCAAAATATATTTTATTTATTTATTTCGACGCATGATTTCTTATTTATAATGAAAAATATCAAATTTAATAATGATACTACGTACCTACGGAACCCTCGGTGGGCGAGTCCGACTCGCACTTGTCCGGTTTTTTTATTATATTTGCACTGGGTCATTTATCTTGTGTTTACATTATTTTCTTCTAGCCCCAAGACTACTAGACAAGCAAGGTCTGAAAGAGGCGATAAGACCGTCTTTTGTACTATTTTTCTTAGTGTAATGTATTTTTCTTAGTAGTAGTGTATTACACTTTATTGTAAATATGAGTCAACGAACAATCGAACATGTCAGTTTGTCTTGATCTTGGTGTTTTCTACGTAATACATGTATTTACAAAAAAAATGTATTTAAGTAATTTACCAGTTATCTCCTACCCGTAGTCAAGCTTTTCTTAGTTTAGAACTACCTGGTAGTGTGTAATTTGTCCAGGAATATTTATTTATTTATCTAGATAGTGTGAAAAAGAATATATAAAAAAAAAAGATATTTTTTAACTTCTTTTACTGCGGTCGAACTAAATGAAGGCTTGTAATACCCTAAGACGATTCTAGCAAATTTAATTCCGCGGCAATAGTAATAAATCCAACACTGCTGTTGACAGGAATAAACGCATAATGTCTAGTATACAGGCAGCAGTAAGACAGTCTTCATTTTATTTGACGACCGCAAAAAGCTATGCGCAATAATTATGTTATGACTTTTTTTATGCTTCAAGGATTTATTTTTAAGCCTAAAAGGAGTAACGCTTCTAATTAATATGTAACATTTTTAATCCCCGCTGAAAAAAGAAAGGATCCGTGTAAATGCATGTCAATGGCATCGCAGTTGTTAAACGGATGATCCGTTTCTATACCAGTTTTTTTTATACTACGCAGGTGCACCACGTGCAGGTGAAGTTGGCTTTGGTTCTAAAGATTCAGTAAGAAAGAAAGAAAAAAGAAGACTTGATCGGGACTGTTTTAGTTACTAAGTGCAAGTTTCAGCTGTTTGAAGATCAGCAGTACTTTTCTTGTTTACGATAATAAATAAGCAATTTTCACAGCTTAGCCGGTAGGCCTACAGCCGAAGCTGAAGTCGTTTACCATCTGATTTTTTTAATGCGTTAGTGACACTACTGCTTAGATTGCTGGTACTTATGTATAGCTTAGTTGGAAGAAACCCTAGAGCTCTATCGACTAAGCTGAAGATGTTTGTCAATAAATTTAACCAAAGACCAATTTCAAAAAATCTGATGATAACGTTATTATTATTTAAAAAGTTGTCTTGGCCAACTTGCCAGATAAATATTTTTTGAAAAATGGAAAAATACTGATGATAATGGCTTCAGCGGTAGGGCCCCAGGGATGGCCAACGTTTGATCATAAAGCAGGAAAGAGATGTTTCCTTGTTCTTGGGTTAATGTGTCATTTAGGTAACATCTATATTTCATTGTCACGAGGATCCAACGAGTGTGTTAAATTTCAACCCAATCTCAGCAATATTTTATAAAAACAAAATAAAAGCTTGTAAAAATAAACTAACGCGCCCACAATTTTTCGCTAGACGCGCCGTGACATGTGTAACGTCATCGAAATCAAGAAAAAAAAACACATTTTATTTACCACACCTTACTTAATTTATATTAAAATTCATGTTGAAAACACTTTTGCTTAAAAAAGAACACCGCAAATGCTCGAAACAATATAGTCCTAACCACACCGAGTACAAAGCAAAAAGTCAAACAGAGCAAGTATAGAGGCAACTAAATGGTGTTCCCAAAATTAGCGCCCGCATTCAACCTCAGGCCTCACGAACGAGAAGTGAGTATTGTTCCTTAATTTACCTTTGTTTATGCAAATGAGTTGAACTCACTGAGACCTCCGACAATAGGCTCTTGTGCACGTATTCTGATATCTTAGTGTGAATTCTGGATGAGAGTATCATGTAGATTGTTTTGCGAAGAATGCAATCTTTATTATTTGTAGCTTAGACATGAAACTCCAAAAGAGTGAGTGCTATTTCTAGGTACTTTACTGTACCTAAGTGATGTTGTGTTATTCTTTGAGAGCCACAGACACCATCACCTGGCGAACCCTACTGTTAAGCTCGCCGGGTCTGCTCAACTGCGACTCTGTTTCAATTTCCACTAGAACTAGGATCCTACTTCTCGCACAGGCATATTTTATATACAAAATAGTTTCGATATTTCAGTACTATTTATATTTCTTTTTTATTAAAAAAGTAGAAGAATGAAACTTATATCACTCCGAATGATGTCCTACTGTGCTATAGATATGCAAATTAAAAATAATTGTTGAACAGTTTTAGATATTTCTAGTCAAATCACTGATAATATCTCATTCAACCTAAATATGCCATTTTAATTTAATCCTGATTAAACTACTTTTTTTTATCCACCGACGTAATGCCACTCTCTCTTTTAACATAAACATTGAAGCAGTCTTGAAAACCGACTCGAGAAGATGATTTAGTTTCATACCAGAAAGCAAAATCTTTAAGTGATTAGTTATCTTATCTTGTGTTCATCACTATCTTCAAAGCCAAAACCAGTCTCACATCACACTTTGCACCCCATGCCGTTTACCAAACGGGGCTCTGGCAAAAATGAGGTAAGTAGGTTATATCGAGCTTGATAGAGGAAGTACCATCCATTCCATCTCAGGAAACCGCGGTCAAATAAGAGTTCCTTGAAGGATTATTATATTTCCACAGTGAATGTTTCCAGACGAGTTGAAGTTGCAAGCTATAGACTATGACAACTTCTTTACATCAGTCGGTCCTCAGTACCCAGCCAATATGTTGAATCAAATGTGGATTTTATATTGCGTTTCACGCCTGCCACACTGTCATATTTTAAAAATAAAGTTAAAAGTTTCAACAATGGACGCATTCCGTGTGTCAAGTCATCGTTAACACGTTTTACAGAATAAACACGTCCATTGCGGTAACTTCCCCATTCATGAAGCAATTTATCTGGGCTACACACAAATTCATACACAGCGAGTATGAATTTCACAAATATTTACAATTCGGGGCGTTGGATAGTCTCGTGTTATTAGATTGGTATGTGAGATCCAGTCTGCTTGTTTATTTGAACGAATATCAATTACTGTAACTATGGGAACTTATAAAACAAAAAGAAAAACAGTTGTTCAATCTCTATTTGATTGAATTTTATGGAACAACCTTCTATCAACTAATACTGTGGATATTGCTGTCGTTGCCATTGGTGGCAATTAAAAGTATGCTAAATAGCAGATTTTTTAATACAATACTGTCAAACATTTACATGTAACAGCAGATTTTTACTTCTCTCCCGCCATAAATGAAACACGACGATGGAGAGGAGTGAATTGCGAAACAGTGTAAAAATTATAACTTATTAAATGATAAAAACCTTCACCGAATCTCAAGGTACAATGAAGGTAGACTTCTTACGCCTGAGACAGTAATGAACATGGCTTGGTCAAGGCAGCTTCTCGCCTTTAGTTTCAGTAACAACTTTAGTTACCAAGGCTTTTTAAAAACTTGATTTTTTTAAGGAAATAAGTACTCCGTTACATATTTATTTTAATTGCATTCCGAGAGTTCAGCGATTCTGGTCCGCTTCAACAGTACGTAAACATTAAACCTGCTGACGACAGGAAACGTGGATTGTATAAAGTTGAGTGTTGGAGCGCAACAAATATAACATAAACATTTAAATAGTTTACCCAATGATGACAACAGGGCAACAAGATGAATTCTTCGGATAGTCTGGATGCCTGTTAGTATTAACAGTCTTATAAAACCACTTCGAACAACTCCGCCGAACTAATTTTTACACCACCATAGCAGTTATGTAGAGATAGGATAGATTCAAATGCTACTTTATTAGTTTCTTCATTTTATTCGAGATCTTTACCTATCATCATTACTAACTTTTATGTACAAAGTTTTAACAATAGCCAGAATTTCGTTTGATGTGATTGAAACTCTCCACGTGTCATTTGATCAAAGTCATCCTCTCTGTAACAGGAAATTTCTAAAAAAAAAACACCTGGGGAAAGTTTCGTTAGCAAACAGAGGCCGTTTTTTTGCCGCCCGTGTTTGAACAATCAACTTTGGTGCAAATGGAATGAATGTCTCTCCAAATATTCCTTTATCGTCGCTATTGTAGTTGATATTGTTCAGTTTTTACCTTGTGTATGCATAGTAACATAAACGATAGGTGGGTGTTTATTTGTGGTAGATTAGGCGGTGTTCGAATACGTCGTTGCGTATATTATTATATTGATCACGCAAGTTAAAAAATAACGACCGTAGCCTATCTATAAATGGATTTATTTATCTCGAGGTCCTCCGTGGGGTACGTTAAATAATAGATCACAGCTGCTGTTATTAGACGACATTAAGCCAAGTCAATGGTCTTTGAGCGGCTTGAAATCACTGACCTCCACAAATACCCAGCAGCAAAATGGTGGAGTACCTCCCATAGATATGAATTAGGAAACCATCATTATAATAAACACAGTCATAAAATCATATGTCTTTATTGAAGTAAAGTCATTCTGTATTCTTTGAATCGATGCTTTAATCTGAAAAAAAAAAGAAAACAAAATTATAAATAATTTAATAAACTGTGTTATTTAAATTCGTTCCTAACCCTAAATATAAACAGATTGTCTAATAGTGTCGCGAGCGTTAATATGGCTACCGTAACCGCTTGACATTAGCATTACACTCGACGTACTATAAAAGATTGTAGTATGTACGTACTCAAAAACCCTACCTCGTCTACTCTACCTCCTACGTCTCATCTTGCTCGATCGGTACCCCATTGAGTGGTAAACCACCATAAGGTTTTGTGGTATGAAGCAGCTATTATTACTTCTAAAGGCTAGCACAAGAAGTATTGCTCGCGATTTGCCACCTTCGCTATTTACGCATTCTATTTAGCAGATTGAACGTGACGTCACGATAAACACAAGACAGCCTACTAAAGAACTGTTTTTGGCTCCGGTATTCTGTAAGATGTAATTTATCAACAAATTCTTCTTCTTAATCAGAGCTACGATCTGTAATTGAGATGTATCACGAGCAGGTAATATTAGATTTGACTCTAAGGTCGATGATAATCCACTTGCACCTAAAAAAACAAACAAAAGAGATTAAAGATAAATCTAACTAACAGATAGTTAGATTTATCTTTAATCTTTTTGCAACACCCGCGTTGGGTCTGAAGTCATTACCTACCTCGTACATACACGTGACTATGGTACGAGAAAACAAGGTATATTCTTCCTGTAAGAGGCAAGTCACATGATTTGAACTAGACTTTTCCATGGAAAATAACAGATTTTAACAGCCAGACTAGCCATATAATCTTAGCAATATACGTATCTGTACCGGGAAGAACATACCTTGATTTATTGCACCATGCCAATGATCAACGTGCAAAAAATACTAAAGTGACTGCTGTTAATGCTGACTTGTACCTTTAAAAAAATCCCGAACAATAAAAAATGGGGTTGTGGCTGTGTCATGGACATGGCCATGTGTTGTACGTGGATACGTTATATGCACTAAAATTATGACAAAATGGCAGCGCTCCCCCCTCCCCCACACGCGATGTCCAATAGTCCTTACTTAGCGTAATAAATTATTTCATCCTTCATCTATCCAGTACCGTGGTGTGATTGAATTTTGGATGTAGAGCATAGATTCGAAATTACAATGCCAAACAGTATCCCCCGATTTTGTTATCAATCCATTTTTTGGATTGACCCCGTACGGTAGCAAATTTAAAGTTAAAAACGTATCGTATTGACGTTAAAAACTTACAGCAATTTCCCACAGGAACACACCCGCCAGTATTGTCCCTCAGCCAGCCCGTCACACAAATGCAACCTGGGTCCACGCAGTCTATAGGCGGAGCTGTGCACATTGGCGGTGATTTGAAGTGTTGGCATGTTTGATAGCAGTGCGCTTGCTTGCATGGGGTATAGATTTCAGTTGGTGGACACGCTGCAAGTTACAAATATAAAAAATATTCAGAATATTAGAAACCAATAGCAGATTTGAACATAACGAAATATACCTATGTGTAGCCCAACTAGTACAGTGAGGATCTCGATCGCATCGTTGCGCATGTCAGTCTGATCGAACACGCAAATTAAGCAACGTCAACGCCACTTTGTGGATAAGTTTATTTATCTCGAGTTCTTCCGTGCTTCTGAGGGCACGTTAAGCCATCGGTCCCCGCTGTTGTGATTAGATGACAATCGTTAAGCTAAGTCAGTGGCCTTTAGGCGACTTGAAAGCATTGACCTCCGCCAAACATAAGCAGTGTGGCGGAGTAATGTTCTAAACCCATACGTCGTTTTTCACGCCCTTTTTGAAGAAATTCTTACGTAGTCTTGTGGCAAAACCTCAGCAGGCAGTTCATTTCTTACTTTACTTTACTGGCGTCACTTGAATATGTATAGGTAAAAGCATATCAAACTTCACATGATGACCTTCATACAGTAATTATGCCGTAAGAAATAAGAGCTGAAATTGGACTGCAACTCAAGCATGATGTACATCTAAATGTATATTTTTAAATACTGCGTCCAGTAACAAACAGGCATAGAGTCCACCTGATGTGGAGCATTAGATGGATGTAATACGGTGTACTCTACTGAGCGAGTCCACGGGGGCTTATTGATGCCATCATTGTGTCGCAAAAATACAACCCTTCAGGGAGTTGTAGCTTCAGAGAGCTAGCTATCATAAAGTGATCAGTAGTTCCATTGTTGGACGGATTATTTAAACATCCCTCTTTTATCTCAAGTGCTTTGGCTCTAAAGTTGACGGTGGAAACGTCTTTGAAAGAGAAACCTCATTATGGCACTGCACCTTGCGAAAGAGGCTTTTGTGACACTCTCCTGTACGTGTGAGTTCAAGCGCTGGTGACTTCGAGCCGCAGCGGGTAAACTCTAGGGTTAATATTGAAAAGGAATTTAGGCTTGTGCCAAAGTATATAAAACATAGTATGTTATGAACTTATATGTTATGACATACCTATAGGTATTGAAAGATAAGTTGATTAAGAAACCGATTTCATATGAAGGAGGAGGAATTCAACTCTATGTTTTTTTTTTCGTATGTAATAAAAAGATATGTAATACCAACCTTTGAAAAGTAATGGAATAGAGATGATAAGAAAATTCGTAATTTGAATCTAAAAATTATGAAAGCTGTAGCGATATAAAGCGGTCCGTGTGTTCTGATTGGCATTCGGCATTATATAAAAAAAAATATGAAGAAGTGGTTTTTTTTTTCTAAAAACATACCTTGAGGCTGTAAATCCTGAGGTCTTGAAAGACTAATGGTAAGAGCAATAAAATAAATAATAAACAGTTTGGATGCCATGTTTATTCTTCTACAAATATATCAGCAAATGGATGAGTTCAACTTCTTTTACCACTTTATAAAGATCTTTTAAGGGGACGCATTGATGAACGAAATATTACATACGAGTACATACAATTTTTTTTTGCAAAATCGCGTGCTGCTTTAAGTTTTCTTAGAAGTGTGTGTTTAGACTAACCTATAAAATATAAATCTCTGTTTAAAACAGGTTAATATACGATTTTTTTTTTCTATTATAAAAGTTAATAATTAGTATAACGATAACCGACAAAATTAAGCTCATTCACGTGAAGTATCAGGCAGTCAAAAATTCTTTCGTATGTTTTGTAATTGCTGAAAAAAAAACAAGACCCTGCCTTCAAAGTCAAGGTGTCGCCTTAACATTGCGTGTTCCATGGAAATAAAAAAAATGTGTATAAGTGTACATAATAAGTCTAATTATTAAATTAATATAATTGTTTCTCTCCGAGATGAAGATAAACAGACGTCAATGTACTAGGTATCTACTTCTTGACTAAAATAATTATATCATTAACTATTACAGTATTTAACTACTGTAGTGCATTCTCTTTACTCCAGTGCCGAAGAAGAGGAAGGGTAATATTTTTATGTATATACGTATGTAAGAGCTTGATGGCGTCGTTGCGTGTCAGACTAATCGATCATGCAAGTTAATCAACGTGAACCGTGGCCTGTCTATAAATAGGTTTATCTATCTCGATCATCTCCGTGCTTCAGAGGGCACGTCGGTCCCGACTGTTGTCATTAGAAAACTGACGTTAAGCCAAGTCAGTAGACTTTATGTGGTTTGAAAACACTGGCTTCCGCCAACCCGCAGTTGAGCAGCGAGGTGGAGTTCAACATTTTTAATATAGCATAATATAATAGTGTCTCTTGATACGGTTTATCTGTGGGAAAGACATCTATATATTATTTCCATATGACGTCTCCGAAATAAAATACCAGTAAGTTGCCAAACAAGCATATTATTATGGCCTGTCTGATGGAAAACAGTTCCCACAGCCTATGAACGCGTGTAGAACCAGGTACATCACACGCGCATTCCTGACCGTGTCTTCCAGCCCAGCGTGATACATACAGTGAAATACATCTAATAGTTTGAGAAGATGACATTGACGTACTCCCCGCTACAATTGAGTAGGATTAGATTGATGGTTCTGGATGCGGACAGTCAATGTCGCTACATTATACGGACATCTCAGCGTCTCGATATAGCGCTGGTATACTTGACATCGCTGCAAAGATTCCAGAATAGGGACCCTACCGCCGAACTAATGAATTTATTATTTTTAAAGTTTTCAGGAAACTTTTAAAATAATAAATTCAAATAAATTTTTACATTCTGTGAAATTTTGTCTGTGTTAGTTAGAAGATATTGGCACTTCGCCGTCGATATGTAGATAAAATGTAAATACTTATTACCACGAACTGTGAAATTGTGGAATCTAACTATAATCCCTAAGCGGTGTTACCGAACAATTGCGGCATGGGAGCCTTCAAGAACAGAGTCTATATTTCCATTAAAAGGCTGGCAACGGATCGGCGACCTCTTGTTGTGGGGTGTAAGTGGCTCACTGCGATAGTTAGAACTAAAGCAAACCTCACCAGCACGTAATGCACCCTGTCGACTAGTGAAAGAGACTCTAGCAAAAGAGATGTAGGGTACAGTATATTTGCTAGCTGCCCTGCTTGGAAAAATACCTCCATCTCACAGGATACCGCTGCCATATAACAATTCTTTTGAGGGTTGTTGTGTTCCTGCGAGTAAGCGAGGTCACGAGAAAATAAGGTATTGCTACATGCAGCGGGGGTGGTGGCGCGCGAGCGACATTTCTTGTTGCGAGAATTAATATGGCTGCGGTAACCGCTTTACATCAAGTGGTCCGTTTGCTTGACTACCATTAGTACGTCGTTTAAAGAAAAGATTCCGCAATGACTACTATCTGCATTTAACTAGGAAATAATTACACTTTTTATGCTTTAAAATTTTATTGTTTATAAATAAAAAGATATACATATTGATATTATTATCATTGAAAATGTATTTTTATTACTATATCGAATTGTAAGCCACAGTATAAGTAAAAGTACTATGTAGGTATGGCCACTCCCTGTCACTCTCACGAGTCGACCTCACCTCTGAGGCGCATCTGGAACAGTTTGTATAGGCCACGCACGCACACACGCTCATTCACGCTCTCCACAGACGTCATTGTTTGTGTAGTAGGTAACTATGCGACATTTATATGGAGCGGCTAAGATTTTACTGTGTTTACGTCCAATAATGCACTAACCCCAGTTACAGCAACACCCAGACCAACACAAACAGACATTTTTCATGTTTGTCTTGTGCGGGAATAGAACCCACGACCTCGGAGTCAAAGTGGCCATTGCTAACCATTCGACCACCGATCTCGTCAATCGCTCGCTTACACAAGTTAAGCAACGTCAGTCGTAGCTTGTCGAATTATTTTGAACTGTGTTACGGAGGGAGGCGAAGAGAGGTTCGAAGATGCTTCTAAGCCGCCGGTCCCAGCCTTCTTCGTTTTTGTCCTTTCTCGTTAAACCTTGGTGGCTTGAAATCACACGTATCTGCCATCCTGCAGTTGAATAGCGTTGTGGAGTACGCTCTAACCATCTTTAATTGAGGGGAGATCCCTATTTCATCAGTGAATAGAAAATTGATTGATGACTCTACGTACAGTCATTTATAAAAATGCATTTAGAATTTGCAAAAGAAATGTCTTGTTTCATACAATAGTAGATATTATTTAAACCTTACGATGTTGTAGCTATACATATATGTAGTCTTACACGTAACTATACGGTTCTTAATGTCATGCGAGAGTCTAGTTGTTGTTATCTGAAAAAAAAAATGTCATTGTTAATAGTATTATTATAAACTAGTTGAAACTGGTATGAAACTGGGAAAAAGAGATAAAATCTGTTGTAGCAACAGTACTCGGCTATCTTAATCTATTAACTAGGAAAACGACATTTAAGTTTAGAGTAGGTACCGGAAAACTCAGTAAGTATCATAAGATTTCATAAGAAATGAATTCAATATCTATGACGAGCTCGGTGGTCGAATGGTTAGCAATGGCCACTTTGACACCGAGATCGCCGGTTCGATTCCCGCACAAGACACATATTTGTGTGCATGAACATGTCTGTTTGAGTTGGTCTGGGTATTATCTATGTACTAAATGTATGTAATAACAACAAAAAATGTATTTAAGTATAATATCAGTTATCTAGTACCCATAACACAAGCTTTGCGTTTAATTTGGGACTAGATAGAGCTGTGTAAATTGTCCAGGAAAATTTATATTTATAAAAAAATATATCTAATTATCGTTACAGATAAACTAATTAAAGTGACTAAATACTAATCACCATCAGCTTGTATCTCCCCACTGCTAGATAAAAGCCTTCCCCAATGCTTTCCATCAAATAATATCCTCCGCCTTCCGCATCCAGTCACTTTCTTAAGATATCTAGGACCATCAATAAGGAGGGCGTCCAACTAAGTACTAATGATATGATGATATTATTTAATCTTCCATACAATTTTTTTAAATATGCCAGTCAGCAGAAGAAAATAATGTCAAACATACGAGTACTTCGAGATGACCATAGTATAGTCCATATGCACAGATATTTAGTTTTATTTATTTATCATGTGCGGGAATCGAGTTTGTAATCCTTGGTGTAGAAGTAGCTATTATTTCTATAATAACAATAATATAATAATTCTACAGATATGCCACTAAGCGTCAAAAACGAACATCCGAAAAGTGAGCCAAACACAGACCTAGGATTTTTATCCTACTACTAATCGCAATTAGTTTGCACAAACAAACCGCCGAATATGATGATACTCGTATGTACTGAAATGCCATTTTCTGTATTTCGAAAATGATTTAGTTAATTTAATATGCAAGAAAAAATGGCGTCGTTGTGCGTGTCAGACTAATGGAACAGGCAAGTCAAGCAACGTCGACCGTAACCTGTCCATGGATTGGTTTATTGATCTCGAGCTCCTCCGTGCTTCGGAGGGCATGTTAAATAGTCGGTCCCGGCTGTTGTCATTAGATGACAGTCGTTAAGCCAAGTCAGTGGCCTTTGGGCGGCTTGATAACACTGACCTGCACTAACCCGCAGTTGAGCAGCGTGGTGGAGTATGCTCGCTCTAAACCCCTTCGATTGAGGGGAGCCCCTATTCCAGCAGTGGAATGAATAAGGATTGACAACGAAGAAAAAAGATAGCAAGCATGTTAAATCGCTGATATGGCAATGGTCTGTCCTGACCTGTGTGACTAATTATAGATCAATCCATGCAACAACATCAACCATTCAACAACATCAAATCCATGCAACAACATCGACCAATTTCTGACGCAAATTAGTATTAGTAAGCAAATTATATGCCATATCTATGGAATAATACTAATAGCTACTTCAACAGCAAGGATTACATATTCGACCATCGGGATTGTAACTTAAAAAAAATACACAGATAAACTTACCACAATCAGCAATGGGCACACACGAGCCTTTGTCGTTTCTCAAATATCCATGTTTGCAGACACAAGCAGGGGCGTAGCAGTCTGGTGACAGAGCTGGACATGGCGGTGGTTTAGCGAGGTGCTGGCATTTTTGGTAGCAGACTTCTAGGTTGCACTTGTAATATACTTCATTTGGGGTACAATCTGAAATAAATCTTGATATTTTAAACACTTAAAAATTTTAAGAGGTTCTTCTGTCCATTTTCTTAATGGCCAAACTGATTTGCCAAACATAAAGTAAAGAATTGTGTGTGTAAGATCCCGGAGATATTCCTTTAGCTATTATAATATTTAAGAGAGGTAGAACATGCATGTTTTATGTTGCGAGCTTTTATATGGCTACCGTTAACCGTTTCACTTCAGATGAGCAGTATGCTTGTTTGTCACAATAAAAAAAAAACTAGTTTAACATAACATAACATACCTTTTTTAACATATATAACATAACAATTTTAGTAATATAACATAACAATTTTTAAGAGAGGTAGGGCATAGCATATTTTTTAAGCTGCCCGACTGGGGAAGTACCTCCACCTGATTGAATACCGCAGCCAAATAACAATTCCCTTGAGGGTTGTTGTGTTCCTGCGAGTGAGTGAGGTCACCAGAAAGAAGGAAAGGAAGGAGAATTAGGCTGGCAACGTATCGGCGACCCCTTGGTGTTGCTGAACTCCATGGGTGGTGGTGATTGCTTTCCATCAGGTGACCCACATGCTCGTTTGCCACCCTCTCATATAAAATAATAATAATAACAAACAGTTAGTCGCATTATAAAGCAGTAATTTAACCCTCGTTCAGAAAACTCAATCAAAACTTCCTTATCATCTGAACACTAAAATGAATGCAGTCATTATCTGTTGCACATAGTTTTCATTTACATTATAAGTCTTTTTAAAACTATTGAACGAGCAAGCGACCGTACAATTGCGCAAAGTATAGTATATAAGTAATATAGTATCATATATAGCGTATTTCTTAAGCTGCCCGACTGGGGAAATGCCTCCATCTCACAGAACACCGCAGCCAAATAACAATTCCCTTGAGGGTTGCTGTGTTTCTGCGAGTGAATGAGGTCACCAGAAAAAAATAAAGGAAGTAGTATTGGCTGGCAATGAATCGGCGACACCTTGATGTTACTGATCTCCATGGACGGTGGTGATTGCTTTCCATGAGGTGACTCACAAGCGCGTTTGACCCCCCCCCCCCCCCCCCTCCCTCATTTTTTAGTGATCATATTAAAAAGTGTTAAACTTTTATTTGTTTGACGAGCTCGGTGGCGTAGCGGTCAATGACGCGCCTTCGACACCAACGCTCGTGGGTTCGATTCCCACATAGGACAAACATGTGTGTGCATGAACATATCTGTTCGTCTTAGTCTGGGTGTTTTCTATGTATCATAAGTATGTATTTACAAAAAAAAATGTATTTACGTATGTTTATCAGTTGTCTAGTACCCATAACACAAGCTTCGCTTACTTTGGGGCTAGATGGCGATGTGTAATATGTCTGACAATATTTATTTATTATTTATTATTATTATTATAATTTATTCTTTATCTTTCCCCAATTTTTACATTTTCAAATATAAATCATATAAAAAAATACATTTAAAAATATAAAAATGGGGCACCCATCGATAGCGGGGCAAAGACCCAAGCTACCGGTGGTTAGGGCTCCAGAGTGAGGAACCTTCTCACGATGCGGGCCGTGTCCAGGAGAACCGCCTTCTGTATCTGGTTCTTGACCCAACTGCCTAGCGAGAGCCTCTCGAGGCTCTTAGCTATAAGTCCGTTTACTGACACGACTATCGGAACAATAATCGTTGAGTCCACATGCCACATGTTGGTAACCTCGTGGGCCAAGTCCAAGTACTTAGAAAGTTTCTCTTTCTCGGCCTTAACGAGGTTCTCATCATGGGGAATGGTGACGTCAACGAGAATTCCACGGTTCGTCACCCGGTCTAATACCACAATATCAGGTCTATTTGCGAGAATAGTCCTGTCAGTGATAATAGACCGGTCCCAGTAGAGCGTGACACTACCGTTCTCGAGTACTGGCGCAGGTGCATACCTGTAGTATGGTACTTCAGAGCTCACAAGGCGATATTTAAGAGCAAGTTGCTGGTGTATAATCCTAGCTACTTGATTGTGTCTATGCAAGTACTCGCCGTTAGCAAGATGAGAACAACCGGAAACAATATGCCTGAGTGACTCACCGGGACGGTGGCATGCTCGACAGATGTCGACCGTACCGTCGTTCAGGATATATTTCCGGTAGTTATTCGTCTTGATAACTTCGTCCGTAATTGCATAGACAAAACCTTCGGTTTCCCCAAAGAAGTCACCGAAACGTAGCCAGGCCACCGACGCGAGCGAGTCTACATCAGGCCCATTAAGAGCCCGGTAGAATCGCCCATGTAGCTCCTTGCTCTTCCATATATCCTTGCGGCCCTGAGTGGTAAGCACAGGTGGTTTACGCCAATTCTCAGTTGCTAAGGATAGTGGTGTAAGGCCCTTATCAACTGCTACAACGTCGCGATGCATCCCACTATCACAGTTTAGGAAATTATTATTATTAATGTTACTCACCAAAAGGTTTCTGATCAGTCACAGATGCTGAATAAACATTGACAATAATAGCAAATAGATAAGTATACAGTAAGCAAGACATTGTTGTAACGTGGGTATTGATGTGTGATAGGCAAACCAGTCTACATCATATTTATAGACAAGGTCTAAGAGATCATTGTTAATACATAAATAATTATGATTTATGTACAATGATGTTTTATGTACTAGATAATTATGACATGTATTAAATTACGTTAGAAAATGGTTTCGCTTGCGGCACACACTATTTGCTTTCCTTATCATCTCAGCGCTTTAATATACTTGCTATTTCTTTTCCTCACTGCGCGCGCAACGTGCACACTGAGTGACCAATGGCGTCTATTTTTCTTGCAAAAATATGAAATGTACTTAAATACGCGTTAGAATCTAATATTGTATAGTTTTTTGTGATTGGGCTTTATTTATCCTATGCGAAGACGGTGTTTTTACTTAATTCAATCAATTAACGTTAGACTGGTCGGCTTGCTTGTGCGAACTAACTGCGGAGTGAGTCATATGGGTAACTTTTCTGGTGTTCGTTGGTTACTTGCACTCCATGCGTTATTTGCGTAGTAGAGACCCCTACTGGACGCGAGTGTTGGTAGAGTCCAGTGTTTTCAAGCCGCCTAAAAGCGACTGTCATCTGTAATAACAACATCCGGGACCGACGGCTTAACATACCTTCCGAAGCATGACATACATAAAAATGCCACTCGACATAGTATTAAAAGAATCATTCATTGGTTGTTTTTTTATACTACGTCGAGTGGCATACGGGTAGCCTGATGTTAAGCGGTTACCGTAGCCAATAGACGCTTGGAATAAAAAGTATCGCTCGCGCACCATCATCCCCGCTGCCAAAGTATCTACTCCTGCGAGTGAGTGACGTTACCATTACGAAATGGTAACGTCACTCACTCGCAGGATTAACAACCTGTAGATATGAATTATTTTTTGATTGCGTTTTTGTGAGGTAGAGCATCCCCAGCCAGGCAGCTTATAATTAGCCACAGCCTCGTTAATCGATCAGCATGGTGCCACCACGTGGCGTTCAAAGATATATTTGAATTATTACTCACCAAAGTGTTTCTGATCAGTCACGGACACCGAATAAACGCTAACAATGATGGCAAGTATACAACTATATAGTAAGCAAGTCATTGTTGTTATGAGGATGTAGATGTGTGATAATCAAACCAGTCTACACCGTCTTTTATTAAGACCTTCGTTAGCGTTAATAGTTAAATAATGCGTATTTAATGCCTGCTTAAATTCCAAAGGTTGCCAACTGGATCAAAAATTGATTTAGGCAAAAAAAATTGGTTGTCTGCAAAGTCGGTTTACGGACGATAATTTTACGTGATAACGTCATATGAAAACATCGGCCGATGGAGTGGAAGAGAGATAGCTTGTTCCGCGCTCTCACTTGCACGCTCAGCTCAGGCGGAACGTGAAAATGAGTCATGCTATATAATATAGTCGTGCGTGCTATATAATATAGGCGCTTAAAGATCTATAAAACGTTATCACGTCAAAAGAAAAAGATTTGTGGAAATTACTTAAATATTTTAAACAAAGATGTTAAAAATAAAACAATCATTATGTTAATAAATGAAATTGATTAACAATTGGTTGGCTCACATATCACTCATTTCATCGGCTCACTGTCAACTAGGCGCCAACTTGAGACACCGGAATAGATAAACCCGGCTAGGACTAGGCATCACCTCGTAGGTGTCAACTGGTGGACGTCTTTGACACAATACACATGAATGTTGTCATTACAGATGACAGTCGTTAAGCCAATTCAGTGGTCTTTAGGCGGCTTGCAAAACACTGGCCTCTACCGACGCTCGCGTCCAGTAGTGGTCTCCACCACGCTGCTCAACTGCGGATTGGTAGAGGGAGGGATAATTTCATATTTTTGCAAGAAAAATAGACGCCATTGGTCACTCAGTATGCACGTTGCGTGCGCAGTGAGAAAAGAAATAGCAAGTATATTGAAAAGTTATTAGTGTATTGTGACTTTGACGTCACCTATTTCCAGTTAGTCGAAGGTGGGGACATGGGGTCCATCATGGGGACAATGAGTTGAGTATGCATAGCTCGCACTTTGAGATCTTTCAACGCACAATACCATAAACGGAAAATGCCAATTGTACATAAAATGCCAAATTCTTGATTACGCGGATTAGGCAGTTTACTTGTTTTGTGAAGCGGGTCTGCTGTGTTTTGCGAAGTTGATGCTTTGCTTGCAATACCGAGTGCTTTTCCCGGTCGACCGGGAATCGCGTCATTTCATACCTACAGTGCGGGGTGAAACAGGCCTGCTGTAATATTTTGAATGTCTTTGCATTGTGTCAAGTAATATGCAGTGCTATCTATTGTCCAATATTTACTAACATTTATTTATATTCCGATTTATTTATTAATTATTATTAAGATTATTATTTATTGATATTTTCTAGCAGATAGTGTTATATATTAGTTATGTTATAATTCAAAACTGTTTTTCTTTTTCTATTTTTAGAATTTTTCTCCGGAAATCAGACAGACAACCTATATTTTGCAATGTGAGTGGTTACTTTATTTTAAACTTTATTTATCATTACTTAAGGCGAACTTAATGCTAAGAACAGTCTCTACCAGTCAACCTTTTGGAAAAGCAGATTAATCTCAAATGTGGTTCAACAATATAACAGTAATGAACACAATAAATATCTTTGTTAACATAAAATTACATACGACACGTAGACATTGCGAAATGCTATATATACATATACATAATTATGGTTATGATCAGTGATCGGAATAGGTAGAGTGATTTGTTGTACTTGCGTAATGTTGTCAAAATATGGACATGCCTTTTTCGGGATTTCATTAAATATTATTTAGGTCGTGATTTAGTAGTCATTGTATTTGAAATTAGAGGTTACGATAGCAAAGCACTTTTAAGTAGTACTTTATTTGCTATATGTATGTGAAATAAAATAAAAACTGATTGATTAACTGAATCTTATGTTTAGACTTAGCTTTGGAAAGCTAAGTCTAAACATAACCCCGGAGAATTAAAGCCTCAATACTTTCGAAATCCCGAAATCCCGGAGGTATGTCCATATTAATATCAGCGTATGAGATTATTGACCCTAAATCACTCTACCTATTCCGATCTCTGGTTATAATAGTGGTTTTTCATAATCTTTAAACTCAATCTAACCTCACTTGCACGTTGTACACCCTGCTGCCTGACAAACGAGGCCCTAGCGAAAAAAAGAATAAAGCATAGCGTAATATATAGCTATCGAAATACCTCCACTACACAAAATATCGCAGCCAAATTATAATTTTGTGAGAGTTGTTGTGTTCTTGCAAGTGAGTAAGGTACCACGAGGTAGGAAGAAGTTGCTGCGTTGGCAGCAGGGCTGGCTGTTCGTGACTGCGATATTTCATATTACGAGCGTTTATAGAGCTATGGTAACCGCTTCACATTAGACGGGCTGTACGCTTGTTTTCCACCCAACGTAGAATAAAAAAAGTCACACTATGTCAATTTCATATAATAAGTATGTCTGTGACTCAGGTCACAAGTTATTTTCCTTAATATCCAATACCTATATATAATTCAAATATACATTAATGATACCTATGAAGTCAAACAATTCTCATAACAAAATTATTACTTGATGATGTTAACGTTGTATCTAGTTATTTGTTGTCAGATGTTGTATGATGTTATTGTATGGATTTTCCTACTAAGCCTTTAAGATGAAATATTTTCTGAATTACTTCTAAGTCTTATTAGTGAGTTTATGATGCTTCTTCGCCCATATGTTACGGTGACTTATACAAAATCGTACACGGCATTATTACGGTACCCAAATTCATTCAACTGTTGAGATCCGGATCTCCCCTGAATCGAAGAAGTACAGAGCGTCGTCCACCACACACCTCCACTGCGGTTTAGCGGAGGCAGGATTTTCAACCTAACCTATTGGTTAGGTTAGGTTAGGTTAGGTTATATTATTAGGTTAGGTTAGGTAATAATTTTGATAATTTAAGCCAAGTATTTTTTTTGATTATTATCAAAAAAAATACTTGGCTTAAATTATCATCTAACGACAACAGCTAGGATCGAGAGATTAACATGTATTCTACGCATAAAAAAGCTCGAGATAAATAAAGCCATCCATAGACAGGCTACAGTCGACTTTGCTTAACTTTCGGTATCAATTAGGCTGACGCGTAACGACGCCATTGAATTCCTCACGCCATCGTGCTGTACATGCCATCGAACTCATTACACCATCAAGCTCTTTGTGCCAGAAATTGTCTGTCTGGCACAAAACACTCAGCGCTTTCATATAACGCTAATTCATAATTAAATTTATTAGGCATCCATCATAACTTATAAACATCAGTATACCGCAGTTACCAAACATATTATCATAAACTTAATAACCATAATCATATTACACATGAGACGTAGTAAGCTAACGTTTCAATTTATTAGGGTAAGAGTAAGTGATAAAGTTTGAGTTACGTTTGAAGTTTCCTTTCATGATTAAGCCGATATGGGAATAAGAAAAATATAAGATGTTTTGGATACAGTTTTATGGGGAAATTGCTGAGTGAAGTTGTAAGGTTAGTGATAACAATGTCTAGAGGTATTACTTGGCCGTTACTGCAGAGGACCATTAGTGTTATGACAACATGTGACATAGAGGAAATTGAACTGGAAGTGATCTCTGCAACAAATAGTATTTTACACGCCGAGGAGGGGCCTGAGGTACAAATTACATCACGAGTGAGCCGCAATGACTCAACTTCTAAAACTTGAGCTTACCCACGAGTGATGTGACTGCTTTATACTAGATATGCAAGAAATAATTGCACATACTATCGAGCATATATTTTTCTGTTTCTAGATTTGTTGACTGGTAGAGAATGCTTTTAGCGTTACGAGTAAGTCCGCCTTTTGTTCCCTTATGTAATTTTGTGGTCAATAAAGCTTAAAATAAAATAAATAATAGATTTGATTTGTTTGTGTATGTGTGCTTTCGCGCCATATATACCTATATATATCTTGTATATACTGTTCTGAGTTGTCTGGAAAAGATCTATCTCTTTTAAGTTCGCTTTAAGAGATAAGACCACCCATAGTAGAATAATACAGGGTATAGGTTGTCAAGACTACGTTACGAATTTGGTTGTCAAAATCTGTCATTTTCCAATCATAATACAGCTGATGACTATGTTATAAATGTATATTTGTTAAAAATGTACATGTTTTGTTTCAACATACAGTAAAGATATCAACAACAAACAAGTGTAGTATAAAGAACCTTACTATTTTTTATGTCACCCGCCTCAGATTTGTACTGGTGTAAATTTTGGGGACATGGATACCATTTCTTTTTAGTTACATAATACTTAGATAATAAACCTGACGTAACAAATATTTAACTAACAGTGAGAACTGCATCAAAATTCATCACACGGTGTTAGGGGATAAAGGGACTGAGAAATGCGGAAAATTATTTAGAGATCTTGAAGGATATTTTATTAATGTTATTTGGTGGAGGTCTTCTGCAAGAAAAAGTCCCTGATTCTGATCGAAATGCCTAACATGTTTTACGATAGAGCCTCGTTTGCTAGTCCGCAAAGTGCATCACGTGCAAGTGAGCATAGCTTTGGCGCTAATGATGCAAGTAAGCCACTTATACCTCGAACTGTGTAACCAGTGTTTTTTCTGTACTATGGCTGGTGGCAAAAAAGCGTATGGCTAACCTACCATATAGGCTACTTCTACGTCCGTAGACTCAGCGGGACCCTTCGCCTGATCAAGTTAAGACCTAGTTGGTCGAATTAGCGTCGATTAGTACCTATCGATTTGTATATGGTTAAATTTCTACCTCGATAGGTTCATTATTAAAATAAAATTTTACAGTCAGCGGGACCCTTTTCAGATTAAAGTCCAATTAATTATTTATATTTATTTTTTAATAGCCTATTATTTCTACCTTCAGATTAGTTTACTATTATATTACTGTCTTATCAGAATTCCCTAAAAAAAAGTCAATTAATTCCTTTACTTCCAGCGGGGCCCTTCCCGATTTGAAGTGTATAGATCAATGAAATACATTTCCAAGGAGCCTTTTATTTCTACCTTTCAAATAATATATTTTTATAATTAAGAGCAGTTTAGTTTTCGAAAAAATTACAATTATTTTTAGTTCAAACAATTTTTGTAAATATGTAGAAAAATGTTAAGCCCTTAATTATAAAAAATAATTATTTCGAAGGTAGAAATAAAAGGCTTTTGGAAATGTATTTCATTAATCTATAGACTTATAATTCGAGAAGGGCCCCGCTGGAAGTAAAGGAATTAATTCGATGTTATTTAGGGTATCAATATAATAGTATACTAATCTGGAGGTAGAAATAATGGAATATTAAAAAATAAATATAAATAATCAACTGGCCTTCAATCGGAAAAGGGCCCCGCTGACAGTAAATTTTTTTATTTTTTATTTTACCAATGAACCTACCGAGGTAGAAATTTAAACTTATACAAATCGGTAGGTACTAATCGATACTAATTTGACCAACTAGATCTTAATTTGATCAAGCAAAGGGTGCCGCTGGATCTACGGACATGCTACTTCTTACACTTTCTTCATAAAAATATTTTCAACATACTTGCTCATAAAGTGGCTCTAATTTCACCGTAATAGGGCTTTTCATCATAACTCTCGCATTTGACCGGCTTTATTTTTCTAAAAGCCACTTGGTGCTAAGACCTATATCCGTGTCCCATATGCTACAATTTGTCGCCTCGTGGACACATTAAAAGGAATATCATTTCACTAATGCACTGTGTGCGTCCACAAAAACTTGAAACACGGCCCAGGGGCGCTCTATTGTTCCGGAACACTCGAGGTGTTGACATGTATGAAAAGTATTTTTTCCTACGTTTGAATTATTACTCACAACTTCACAACACTGGAAGATATTTTTAAGCTGGTTTTAAGTTAAGCCCATAGCCCTCTGGGATACAATGTTTGTTTTCTAAAATATGTTTTTCCCAAAAGTCTGCTTTTTGATAATATCTGCCTTCTAAGAATGCCTTGGTTATATTAGTGCCGTTTGATCCTATAATTGGGAGTTAGTGGCTCATTATCACCAAAAGAGCCAAAGCCAACTTCACAAAAATGAATGTATGTATTTCATAAGTATCACAGCCCCGGTCTAGTGTAATATTGTAATGAACCTTAGCATTACTCACTTCACTAATTGGGACTAATATGTGACTCGTACGGGACGGAGGCCCATCACACATTCCCACCATTGTATCTCCTGACTAATATGTAACTATTAAAAAGTACTCAATTGATTTATATTATTTATTTTAAAGAACAAAAAAATTTCAATAACATATGGATTTATGCATAACTACATGGGCATGTACGTTCGCCCAATCTTCCCGTTCCCATCTAATTCTAGTGGATTTCCCATACAAACCTTGTCTTGATAATTGTATCTGTACTGCTGTCCGGGATGGAGACAAATCCAACATTACCTAATATCATAAAAATCGGTCCAGCTGTTATTGAGTTATGAATGGTGTAACTAACTTTTATTTATAGAAATATATATGATACATTTACACCTGTCTACCAATATTGGGTGTAAAATTGCCGGACATGAAACATTGGCCGTGTGGTTTCTGGCAGACTAGAATAGAATCACTCCGTCTCTTCCCGTGGATTCGTACAAGGCGACTATGGGAAATACATTATATCAAACATCAATCAGGCCTCCCCAACCCGTCTGGCCAGCGTGGGGAGTGTAGGTCAAATCCTCCTTCCGTCTGAGACGGACGAGAGAAGGTCGTGCTCCTGTAGTGGAGACTAAAATGACCTGATGATGATGAAAACAATTAAATATATTTTACACGGGCCCATTCGATATCTAAATCAATCCTTGATTGGGCACATTAATATTGGACTTTTGTTTATTCAAATATACATATAAATACAAAAGGAACCTGTCAAGACGTGTCCGCTATATCTATAGAGATGTCATAAAATATTTATATCACCAAACTGGAAGCTTTGTAGAGGTTTGCTTGGGCGTGTATGAAAACCGCAAATAATTTAAGCTTTATATACCCCACGAACGAATTTCAACATTAAATCTATATGTAGATAAAGTCAAAAATTGCATGAAAGGATATCGAAGGAAATCGGGACCATTTTGCGACTTGACAAAGCATTCGTCTCCACAAACAATGGACGAAGAAATTCGACAAAACGCAAGATAAAGATGAAATATAATTTTGATAATGGAGTCAAATTTATTTCAGCCGAATTTGTACCCTGTTTTACACTTTGCTGGAGATGTCATGTTTGATAGGGTGAAACAAGGGTAATACAATACAAGTGAAGTCACAACGGGGTTTACAAGTAGGTACAATTTTAGGCTTTGATTATAATACTCACGAATTAAGAGTTTAGTTCATTAGATGCACTGTATATGATGGGTCCAAATACATCTCCATACTAATATTATTAATGTACATATCCATACTAATATTATAAATGTGATAGTATATTCGTTTCGTATGTCCTTCTTTCACGTTAAATGGAACTCATAATAAATAAATAAATATTCCTGGATAAATTACACACAGTTAAATCTAGTCCCAAACTAAGCAAAGCTAGGGCTACTACGTAACTGGTAAATATACTTATATACATTTTGTGTATTTAAAGACAAACAGACATCACACAAATATTTGTCTTGTACGGGGATCGAACCCGCGACCTCGGAGTCGAAGTAGCCATTGCTAGTCATTCGACCACTAAGCTCGTCATTGATCATTAACGGACTGACATTTTTTTATTACGGGGACGATTTAAAGTTTAGAAAGTAACATAGGCTACTTTTTGTCCCGGAAAAATATCTTATTCTCAGGGGAAAAAAATGATTTATTGAAATAATGACCATGAAGCCGATTGTTTATTGCGTGTAATAAATAGCACTTTGCTTGAATGAGATATGAGAGATATCAGCCTGTAGTTGTTGCATTTCTTGGTGGAACCCTTTTTATGCAGTGGAATGAAAAGGAATCTTGACCAGTCCTCCGGCCAGTCGCCGGCCTTCCAAATTCCACAACAGATGGTATGTATCATTTCTATTCCTGTATCTCCCAACGCTTTTATAATTTCAATCGATACCTCATCCACACATTAGTAAAATTGACTAAAGAACATATTTTATAACACTACTTTCTCAAATTTATAAAAATGTACATACTTCGATTGATGCGTAGTTTTGAACCCTTGGGGTGCCTGGTGGGTCTGACAGATCCGACCCTTCAAGAAATCGTAAATATTGTTTCAAATACTTGACCAATGTCGCTAAGCTCAGGAGCTTAGCTAATTTTAGGTAAAATAAGAGGTTTTAATTTTGTTAGTAAAACTTTGTAAAGTAAATCGAGTTTTAGAGTTTTTTTATTTTATTTTATCAAATAAAACAATGTTCGAAACAACTCAAAACTTACCATTTGAAATTTTTACATAACGAATAACAAAAATAACAAGTATTGTTTATGGGTTTGACAGACCCACCAGGCATGCTATGAGACTTTTACCTAGGCACTCTAAGGGTTCAAAACTACGCATCAATCGAAGTATGTACATTATTAATATGTTCTTTAGTCAATTTTACTAATATAAAGAAATATAGCTTTCTACTTTAAAGATTCTATTTTTTATGTCTGTGCACTCAAGTTTAATTGTTGTTTCTTTTAAAGTACAATATTTTCGCAAAAAAAAATATTGACATCCTCTTTTTATTAATTTAAAAATAGTAAGATACCTTCATCAGTAACTAAAGAATCTTAGAAACACATTAATTTGAATTATTTTTGATGCGAAAAAAAAACTAGTGTACTCAAATGAGTACGGCGGCCTTAAAAATGGGTTAAATGACCGACTCTATTTTGTAATAGGCATATTACGCTTCGATCATTTTAAGTTCATATTTTCACGTTATACCACGTTATATTTAGAATACCGAACGAGTCTAACTGACAATCAAATTCCTCAATACTATTAAACATTGCTGTATTTCTTTTAAATGGTGATTAAATAAAGAATACTTACCATCGGAAAAATACTTTTGCTAACGAATAGATTTAAAATAAATTCAACAAAAAGATACGTAGTGTAAATATGCTTAAAAGTCCATTATGTAAATCATCTTTGTGCATTTTAAAATGAAAGTCCTTTTCAAATAATGTAAGAAAATTTTAAAATTTCTGTATATTTAGGCCCTCATTTAGAAGTGTTTGTTATATTTTAGGGGTTCGTAATTAGTCGTTCGCTGGATACCTCGATATTATTTTTCAAATTAATTTCGACGTTTCAAAAACTGGTACACCGATTAAAATAGCCCGTCTACGAAGTTTAATCCAAATCAGAATACGAGTTGGAGAATAATTCGATACAAACATACATACGAACAATTGAGTTGTGAACATTGAAAATACTTTGTATAGAAAATATGTATGAGAGGGGAGATCGAACAAGAACCACAAGAGGACATATAACGAGCGAGCGTGTGGCGATGGGTTGACATGCAACAAGTCATTTTTTTTTTCGTTTTATACTACGTCGCGTGGCAGAGAAGCATACGGCCCGCTGATGTAAACACGCAACATAAAATATCGCTCGCGCGCCGCCACCCCCGCTGCCAACGCGGCAACTCCTTCCTTTTTAGTGACCTCACTCACTTGCAGGACCACAACAACCTTCAAGAAAATTGTTATTTGGCTGCGGTATTCTATGAGGTGGAGGTACATTCCCCAATCGGGTAGCTTACAATTACGCAAGAAATTCTTATTTCATAGCGAAAAGAGAGGTAGGGCCTCTCTTTTCGCTATGAAATAAGAATTTTTTCACGCTCTTTTTGAAGAACCCCAAAAGCAACGCGTGAGTGATGACTCTGGTGTCAAAAGGCTACTGACTTAGCTTAACGAACGTTATCTAACGACAACAGCCGGGACCGACGGCTTAACGTACTCTCCAAAGCACGAAGGAGCTTTAGGTAAACAATCTCATCCATGGACAGGCTGCGGTCGATATTGCTTGACTTGAGTGATGGATAAGACTGCCACGTGCAACACCACCATTGAGCTCTTCTACTCTCTTTTAGTATATTATTATAATAATTGTTTACATAAAAAAAGCTCATCATGTTTTGCCTTGTCGGCGTTAAAATATTTGAGAGGCAATGGCCTACGTCATCATTTAACTCGAGAGACCAATCCTTTTTGTATTTATTAGAATCCTCAAAAATACTTTTGGTAAAATAAAAATACCCTGATTTTATCAGTGAAAACATCAAACAACATTCTTGAAAATACGGACCTTACCTCTCTCGTCTAGAGGACATACTCGGCTGGGTTTTTAATTACGCTGTTATTATTAAAGGCACTTACCGAGTTGACAGAAGTTTATAAGATAGTCCTAAAACAACAGAGAATACCTGACTTTCTCACGAGAAGATTGAGCACGGAGACAAAGGAAATGAGAAAATTTTATTAGGTGCCTGAGCATACAGAAAACATAACCACCAAAGCTACTAAAGTTACGACTTCGAAGTAGCTCGATGCTATGTCTGTGCATAAAGTTCTATGAAACAAGTAAAGTAACAATGTTTGTTAGCATTTTTTTTTTTTTTGCATTACATACAATGAATAGACAGAAAACTTTTTTTATACATGAGAGGGGGCAAAGGAGCATGTTGTGGGTAGCCTGATAGAAAGCAATTACCACCGCCTATGGATATCAGCAACACCAAAGGGTCGCCGATCCATTCCAGCCTATACTCCTTCCTTTCTTTCTGGTGATCTCACTCACTAGCACCTACACAATAACCGTCGAGGGAATTATTATTTCTTATTAGATACCAGAGGCAAGATTTACTGACTGATCTATCGACGCACAGCTCAAACCACTGAATGGATCTTTTAAAATTTCTACGGATACTGGGATTTGCGATGAAGTCGCGATCGTAAGCAAAAATGAAATAAAACGTATGATATAAAGCAGAATACGGATATTCATTATACGAATGCAAAAGTTGAAATTAAAACTTTTGAAATGTGATTTCTTCAAATGAAACTCATTAAACAATTGAGAACTATTTACAGTGAAATCATTTAATGTTTTTCTTAATAAAACTAAAATACAATTTTAACATTCCCGTAGAGAAATTACCAAAAGAAAAAAAAGTTTTATAGAGAGAAAATGTTCCCAACTTGCGACAGTTCGTCCGCCCGAAGCAACCAACTAGTTTTCTATCTGGGCAACTTTTTAATAAATCTGTGAAAATAAAAAAGAGGTTGCGTTAACTCACTTCACTTGTACTATTTTTATGATCCTCTACCAATATTAGTCCTCGTCTAAATTATTATAAATTATTTGCGACTAAACTATTTAGTGCTTTAGTGGTCAAATTAAGACTCGATAGTATAGACGAAAGTCAATATATCTTTATAGTTGCTTTGACCAATGGGTCACGGCACGAAGATATGGTCCTTACTTGAGCAAAGTAGGTATAGCACCGGCCTCCAATCTATGAACCTCATTCGAAAGTTTTAGCAGCAAGTAAGCAAATAGCAAGGAGAAGAAGGGACGTAAGTGGCCCACTACCGTATCCGGAGCAAAGCCAACCTCATCTACACGTAATACAGCTGCCGATCAGCGGATGAGGCTCTGGCGACAGTAGCCAACGTCCTTAATATCTAATATATCGAGGAGGAAGATATTATAGTGGAGGCCGTGCGTAGGACGACGAATCGTTAGATGCTCTTCTCTAGATAGAGTGCGGAAGACAGAGAATCGTATTTGTTGGAAAGCATTGAGGAAGGTTTATATCCAGCAGTGGGTGAATGGATATAGGCTGATGATTATGACGATGAAGTAGATATCATAAATTGTATATAATTGTATGTAATATTTCATATTACAACCAAAATAATGCTACGTTACTACTACTTACTTAATATTTACAAATTAATGTACAAAAAATGAAACAAAAGAAATTATCTAGATCTTGCAAGCCATACATACATATCATACTTTTACTGTAAATACAATTCATTGATGTACGTGACAACTATTATCATAATAAATTTGAATATAATCAAAAAGGCAGTTAATTAATTTTACACGGCTATGTACAATAAGGATTAAAAAATATATAAATTTGTTATGTTAATTATTATCAATTCTAAAATGTAGTTAAAATTAAAGTTAGTTTCAGTTTCGATCTTACGATTGTCACTTTTGAACTTTCAAAGTGTGAATATATCGAATTAATGAAACTGAGAATGGTATAAAAATTGATATTAATTGATTAATGAAATCAAGTATTTCATTTTTAATCAATTCATAATTCAATCTCGATTTTATCATTTTTCCTTCCTTCTGCTTAAGTTTCCTACTTTTCTGATGGGATTTATTTTTAAATCATTAATATAAAAAATATAATCATTTATTTTCTCTCACAAGTAAAAATATAATTGAAACGTAACAAGTTTAACTCATCAAGTGCTTGTGAGAGACTGGTGCCTGATGTAGGTTCCGGGTTCCTGTGTCTGCCTGCCTGCCCTCCCGTGCACGCAACATAATACTTGTCATGTAGGACAAGGTGAGCATATGGAATTACTCTTAAATGCATTGCTCATTTAAATACATGGCTATTGGTTATTTTTAATATATTTACAATTACAATTATGAAGTAATACGATGTACTTATAGTTATGTTTGGGCGTATAAAGCTTTCGGTATAATTTAAAGTTTTTAAATATTTTGTCAATGATGTCTCGCAGCAAGCTTTATTTAGTGGGTATATATCTAAGATTTTGATCAATTTATTGTAGTGGTAGGGGTCAAGGAAATCATTGAATTTCCGTGAAGTACATAGCCGTATTTACTTTAATTAACCATGATATTCATACAATAGATTATAGTTAAAACATATGTGAATAATGTGACTTGGACACTGACCATCCGACCGGTCCACAGGCTAAAGGTCGCGCGGCGAGCGATGGAAAGGGCTATTTTCGGGGTTTCTTTCGGGATCGAATCCGAAACGAATAAATTCGACGGAGAACCCAAGTTGTCGACATAGCCTTCAGAGTTTGCAAGCTGAAGTGGCAATGGGCCGGTCACATCAGCCGAGTAAGTGATGGCAGATGGGGGAGGAAGGTATTAGAGTGGAGGCCGCGCCTAGGACAACGAAGCGTTGGATGCCTTCCTTCTAGATGGTCTGATGACCTTAAGAAAGCGGTTCGAAGCGGCTAGATGCGGAAGGCGGAGAATCGTATTTGGTGGAAAGCATTGGGGAACGCTTATATCCAGCAGTGGGTAGAAACAGGCTAACGATGATGATCATGATGATGATGTGAATTATATTAAATTGAATAAAATTTGTATAACTGACTCTGAATATTTTATTACAAACTTATATGTACTTTATATTTTACATACTATGAAAAAAAAAGCACTAAGGTAAAAAGAAAATTTTAATTTGATCCACAAAAAAACCTGATTTATATACCTATATAGTTATATTAATTTAGATAAATTAATCTGATCACACATCAAATCCTGCATTTGATGTGCAATAAGTATGTTTTGATGTGCAAAATAGGTTAGGTTAGATTTGCAATGTATTTATTTGATGTTACGTTAAATAGTATCCAAAGAAAAATAAATAAAGTCACCACTTCGAGAGAACTCCGAATTATCTAGATCTTGAAAGCCATACATCTCCTTTATCTAGGATCAAATCAAACCGCAGTGTACCCATTTATACAGCTTTACCACTTAATCAAAACGAGACAATGAATAGGCGAGATTAAAGTTCACAAAGCATTTTAAACCTATTAGCCCTAAGCCGTAGATTCACATTTGAATGAGAAGGAATTTGGGGAGAAAAAATGTTTTGGTTGTGAAAATGTTATGAATGAAATTATTTCCGTAATGGAAAAAATGTATATATAATACAAGTTACATGAATAATTTTCTTGTTATGGAATGGCTATTATAATTACATGTCACAAACAAAATACCGACTAAGTTATTTAATATCGTTAGTGGGTAACATTCCTTTGGTTTGGAGATCAATGTTTATCCTTTCAAACAATGTCAGATACAAATGGGTATTTTAATTACAATGACATAAATTCTTCTTAGCTATTTTCTACCTGCCTTTTATTGTACCTACGTACTTATAATATTCTGGGTCACAGACTAAAAGTCGCACAGCGACCGATGAAGAGAGCAATGCTTGGACTTTCTCTAAGGGATCGAATCCGGAACGAAGAAATTCGACGGAGAACCAAAGTGATCGATACAGATTAGTGTCAGCAAGTTGGTTGGCAGTGGGCTGGCCACATCTACTGATTTAGTGATGGCATATGACGGAGGAAAATGTAAGAAACCGTAGGACACCCCCTATCTAGATGGGCCGGCGATCTCAAAGAAAATGGCTGGTAGCGGTTGGATGCGGAGGATCACTTATGGTGGAATGTATTGGGAAAGGCCTATTTCCAGCAGTGGACTTAGATATAGGCTGATAATGATGGCATACAATATACGAATTACATAATATTGCCTGTTTATAGCTTCAAAGCATGTAAGTAAACGCGACGTAAACAGATTTTAAAAAATCGGGTTGCACTCCGGGAGTGCCGGCAGAAGTGAAAACTTGAGCATTAACGTTGTGCATATTTGAATATTTTGGAATGGTTAGGGAATATTTACGGTACAAAAGTACTATCATTTATGTGGTAAAATACAATTCATTTATTGCGCTACCGTACACAAGCATTTTTTATTTTTTTTATTTATTATTCATTACATTATTATTACATGACAATTTATATTAAGTATATTAAAAATAAACAGCAGTAGCAGACATATATTTTTGCCGCGCGGTAGAAAGAGAGGGGGATATTACTTCCTCTCCTACGCCGCGCCGCGGCGCCGGCGGTTTACGCTCCCCCCGTCTTACGAATTTTCGATCAGGCCACGTGTCCTGATGCGAGTTTAACATTTTTTACCCATCCCAAAAAGTGCACAACGTCGCTAAAGAAGTTGTCACATCAAAAACCCAGAATAACGTGTCACGTATAATGTCACCGATACACTAGTTTGTCATTATTATACCTAAGTATATAACCATTGTTATTTACAATAATATGTATGTTAACTTGAATAAAAAACTCTATGTCCACATTCAAAACACCGATTTTATTTATTACAATAAATGTGTAGAAACCATTCACAATGGAAGAAGATCATTTGCTCCAGATGCAACCCTGATGCTGACCACGATCCTCAGATATGAGGGACCGACTCGAAAGATAAATGTGTAATAAAAAAATATCGGTGGCATACAAACATAAGGCCCGTATGATGTGAAGCAGTTAACTTAGCGATATTAACGCTCAGAACATGAAATATCGGTCGCACGCCGCCACCCCTGCTGCCACCGCAGCAAAATCCTCTCCTCTAGTAGTCTCCTCTCCTCTCGTCTAGTAGTTGAGAGAGAAAGAGTAGGTAATCACTTAACTACTAATAGAGAGCCTAGATTACCTACACAGTTAACATTCCATAGAAAGGATATATCCTTTCTATGGAATGATTCCTTCGCCTGCTTTACGTACGCACGATTATGGCAATATCGAGCTCCACATCTGATTACATCACTGACTCCATTATAATAATGAAAATTATTGAATTCGTCAGTTCAGTAGACTGATCTAATTTAAATTACTTTATACATACAGCTATTCAAACGCGTATTTCTTTAGCTGTTAAATTATTATCCAACACAATTAACAAAATGTTACTGAGGTTCATTGACGCATAATTTAATGGACCACTTTCAATAATGATTTTATTCATACCATCAAACTGAATTTGCGTTGTCCATTATATCATTGTACAGTAACGTATTCGTTCATTAACATAAAACTGGTTAAAGGCACTGTAAAAACTATTGCAGTCGCAGAATAATTTTCTGTAGTCTAAAACCGAGAGCGTAGTCGAGCATTTAATAGTAAAATTATGCGCACAAACACTTTTCGTCGAAGTATGTTCGCATGATAAAGTAATCTAGTACTTGAATTTAAAATTTAATTGCCTAAACTTGCGTCATCATTACGCTTATTGTATATAATATTTTAGGTAAGTGGGTACAAATCCTTTATTATTAATTTCCTATAGTCATCTGCAATGTCTAGGTTACCAATTATACTTCAACGCATAGAGTTCTATGCATTGAAGTAATTATGATAATTTTATCATAATTACTTCTAGTACGTTCTAAATTCATGTCTAAATGAAGTTACATTTACTTCTTTTTTTTATACTACGTCGGGTGGCAGACAAGCATATGGCCCGCTGGATGTGAAGCGGTTGCCGTAGCCATATTAACGCTCGCAACATAAAATATCGCTCGCCACCTCCGCTACCAAAGCAGCATTTCCTTCCTTTCTGGTGACCTCACTCACTCGCAGGAACACGCTCCTTACCTCTCTTTTCGCCAGAGCTTCGTTTATCAGGCAGCAGGGTGCACCGCGTGCAGGTGAAGTTGGCTTTGGTTCAAAGGTGTTGATGAACAACTTACACCCCAAAAACAACCTTCAAAAACAAACTTCGCCAAGTAACTATAAAATCTCCACGAAATTGAATAAATAAGTATGAGTACTAATATTAAAGAGTGTTTCGGAGCGCACGTTAAGCCGTCGGATCCTGCTGTTGTCATTATAGATGACAGTCGTTAAGCCAAGTCATTTGCCCTTAGTCAGCTTGGAAATACTGGCCTCCGCCAATCTGCAGTCGAGCAACGTGGTGGAGAATGCTCTAAACCTGTTCAAATAAAAAAAAAACCTTCAATTGAGGGGTGACCCATATCCCAGCAGTGGGATGAATAAAGTTTGACCACGACGACTAATAAGAGTGAGATTTGAGATAATACCGTGTCCATATAGACCGACAAATAAATAAATAAATATTGTCAGACAAATTACACAGCGCCATCTAGCCCCAAAGTAAGCGAAGCTTGTGTTATGGGTACTAGACAACTGATATACATACGTAAATACATTTTTTTTTGTAAATACATACTTTTGAGACATAGAAAATACCCAGACTAAGGTAAACAAACATGTTCATGCACACAAGTGTTTGTCCTTTGTGGGATTCGAACCCACGAGCGTTGGTGTCGAAGCCGCGTCCTTGACCGCTACGCCGGCCGCCACCGAGCTCGTCAAATAGAAAAGTGCCTGCGGAAATTATGCTTAATAGTAATGGTACAATTATGCAAATAACTCCAATGGCCTGAAATTGTTTTGAACTATCCATTTGGTGCTCATTACAAAGGGTAATGTGAATTCGCAACATGGCGTTTCACAAGGTCTCTACTGGGGTTCCACTGAGTTAAATATCTATAATATTTACGCTAGAATTGCATAACAATTTATGTTTATAAGAAATATAAAGTAAATATAAATTTTGCTTGTTTGTAATAATTATATTAATATCTTTATTGAACTAAGGGCCGATTTTTCAATCATCGAATAACTTAACAAATAACTAACTAGCGAATTAAAATATCCGGCTGTTTAACGGACGGATAAAATTGATTGAATTTTTCACTGGTCAGATAACCAGCTGATAACTATACAAGGTTTTTAGTTGCAAAGTTCACTCTGATTCTGTACGAGCGAGAAGTACGCATACGTTGTTACTTGTTAGAAGAAGACAAAAAAATATTGACATTTGTTTATTTGACGTTTAATCATAACCTCTAATTTCTGTGCATCAAACTATTATGCACTTTTGCTCATTCTTTCGTGGTCGTGGTATTTTCTGTGGTGATTTTTACTTGGTGGGTTTCGGTTTTTGCCTGCATCTTTTTATCGCAATTGACAATGGAATCAAAAAAGAGAGAATGTGCTGCTAATTTTAACAATGTAGAAGTACAGTTGTTAGTAAGTTTAGTGGATAAATATAAACAAATCATTGAAAACATCAATATCAATATAATCAATAAAATATCAATAATCAATCGAAAATATCAATAGTTTGGAGAAACAAGAAATAACCTCAAAATAAACGTCAATGAAAGGAAGGTTGACTTGACGTATAAATACGTATCTAATGATAGGGTTACCTTACCGAACGAATAAATTTAAGAATTATTTTTTTACGGGCTACTGGATCAAGGTTTTTGAAGCCTATCTTTAGTTTTTCGTTTCTTATCTGGCCATCAAAGAGGCAAATAGATTTATTCCCCAGATAAGGGTGTTATTTGCCAAATAGAGCCTATCTGACGATTGAAAAATGTAATATTTTGTTATCAGTCAAATAAACACTATCTGTCTGTTTATCTGAGGATTGAAAAATCGGCCCTTAATAAAACAATAATAATATAAAAACTTACATAGAATAAAAGCCGTATAAAGGCGGACATATCCCTCTAAGGTATCTCTTCCAGTCAAATTTAATAACGAAATGTGGATGATTTCATTCGCATTGCAATAAAATTAAAGATAGAATAAATGAATACCAATTGTTTTTGTAAAAGCGTAGTAGCTGGATGCGGAAGACGGAGTATTGTATTTGGTGGAAAGCATTGGGGAAGGCATATATCCAGCAGTGGATAGATACAGGCCGATGATGATGATGATGATTTTGTAAAGCAAATTGATCGTTTTTTCTTAGTTATGATAAGGCTATTAGTAGTAAGCGCACACCCAGGCAACTCCACACAAATGTCGCGTCGGTAACGACTACATAAACAATAACTTATGTGCAGAGCGGGTATCGGGCGGACGTCATACAAACTGTTTCAGATTTATCTCAGAGGGGAGGTGTGGTCGACACGAGAGAGCGGTAGGGAATGGCCATACTGTACGTAGTACTATTATTTAGTGTGTATATCTGCAGGAATATGCAATATTCAATATAAAATAATAAGATGGGGTGTAAGGGCTTCATCAACATCTTTGAGCCTAAACCAACTTCACCTGCACGCGGTACACCCTGCTGACTAACAAGCGAAGCTCTGGCGAAAAAAGAGGTAAGGAGTGTAATTGTGGGCTGCCCAACTGGGGAATGTGCCTCCGCCTCACAGAATACCGCAGGCAAATAACAATTCCCTTGAGGGTGATTGTGTTCCTGCGAGTGAGTGAGGTCACCAGAAAGGAAGGAGATGCTGTGTTGGCAGGGTGGCGGCTCGCGAGCTATATTTTATGTTGCGAGCGTTAATATGGCTACGGTAACCGCTTCACCGTGGGGAGCTCCATGACGTCGTTACGCCTGTCAGTCTAATCGATGACGCAAGTTAAGCAACGTCAACCGTAGCCTGTCTATGGATGGGTTTATTTATCTAGAGCTTCTCCGTGCTTCAGAAGGCACGTTAAGCCATAGGTCCCGGCTGTTGTCATTAGACAGTCGTTAAGCCAAGACAGGAGGCCAGTATTTTTAAGCCTTTAGATGGCTTAAAAATACTGGCCTCCGCCAACCCGTAGTTGAGCAGCGCGGTGGAGTATGCTCTAAACCCCTTCGATTGAGGAGAGACCCGTATCCCAACAGTGGGATGCTTATGGGTTGATGTCGAACCGCTTTACATTAGGCGGGCCGTATGCATGTCTGCCACCCAACGTAGTATAAAGAAATTGTACTAGCAGTGCACTGAAATTGTATGAGGCTCTTGCATCTTAGTTAGATGTTAATAGTGTAATTATGGGAATAATTCCAACGTTCTGAGGCTACACTGTACACGAATTAATATGAACCCATTTCGTGCTCATTCCAGGGGTTAATTCGAGTTTTAGTTCACGAGTGCTTTTGAGCTGTAATAACTAGTCTGCGGTCTATTTATGTCTGTGTGAGGTATACTGTCTATGTTAGTGCACAAATTTATTATACACCAGCTACGCCCGCGACTTCGTCCGAGGGGAATATTTTTTTTTAATTATATTAATTATCATCATCATCAGTCTGTATCTACCCTCTGCTGGATATAAGCCTTCCCCAATGCTTTCCACCAGATACGATCCTCCGCCTTCCGCATCCAGCCGCTCCCAGCCGCTTTCTTAAGGTCATCGAACCATCTAGGAGAAGGGCGCCCAACAGTACGTCGGCCTCCACTCTCATACCTTTCTCCCCCATGTGCCATCACTTACTCGGCAGATGTGACCGGCCCATTGCCACTTCAGCTTGCAAACTCTAAAGGCTATATCCACAACTTTGGTTCTCCGTCGAATTTCTTCGTTCCGAATTCGATCCCGCAGAGAAACCCCGAGCATAGCCCTCTCCATCGCTCGGTGCGCAACCTTTAGATGCGCGCCTGTGGACCAGTCCTAAGCGGGCTAGAGGAAATATTAACTTGGACAGTAAACAATCTTATTTTTTAACAATATGCCTCACTAAATACAAATAAAATGATGAATAAATAAAAGAGAAAGTTAGTAATATGACAATGTACCTTCGAATCAGAGTTTTATGTCAGAATCTACATTTTTTTTTCATTATAACAAGGCAACGTTTAACTTTCAGTTCCGGTTGAGTTGTAGTGAAAAGTTGTCCTGGGTTTCAATAAAATTTCAGTCCCAACTGCAAATATAATTAAAAAACGTAGAAGAAGATAAAAGGCTATATTACTATACTAGCCGTTGTCCGCGATTTCACCTGCGTATGCCTGAGCATTCTATTATAAAAATTAAAAAAAATGTACAAGGATCCGCCACGCAAAACTTTAAGTGGTGCCTATTTAAGTAGTTTATATAATATATGTAATATACTACAAAAAAAAAAAAACAAGTTTGTACTGAACATGTATTGTTCTCATTGCAGAAAGACATAAACCTGTAGATTATAAACAGTAGTTTATCAAGTCAGAGATAAAAAATATATTTGGGCTGAATCACGATCATTTACAATATCAAAGATGTATGGTGTGATAAGGTAACGGTGAATGTATGGACTATAAGTTCTCACACATATTTTCGAGGACGAAGTCCTTCATGTGACGTCTATCCCAAGCTATCTTTAAATCACAATGTAAACCTGTGATTTAAATATATAAAAAGTAAAATTCTCCTTGCAGAAATTATTTAATTTTATTGACATAAGACAATATATAAAATAAACGACGAAACAAATGAAACTTAATTACCTAAAGCTAAATAAAATATATATATATATATATACTAGAAGATTGAAACTAAAACTAAAAACCCTAAACAATATAATTTAATAACTAAAATATATTATTAAAAGGAGTCCCTTTAGGCAAGGTTCCGAAGATACTGGCAGCGTTCCCCCGTTGAATAGCTAGACTAATTCTTTGTCCGAGGTAGCTGCCAGCTCTTCGGTCTCCTGTGATGTCGACTAACCTTTTTGCTATTTCCTTAAAAAGCCTTATAGCGCTAGGACCCCACGGACCAAGGGTCTCGACACCGAATGGGACAAAATCATATTCGGAGCCTAGACCTCTATATTTATATGCTTTAACTTTTTCAGCCGCTTCACAAGCCGCACAAGCTCTGTAGTTTGTTCCATGTAGATTGGAAGGGGCCAGCGTGTCTGAACAGGTTGCATCCCATACCAGCACCCGGCCCATCTTCCATGGAATCAAACTCATACCATCCGGTCTCTTGCCATCATCTGTTGCAATACCAGTCGGCTCAAGTAGACTTGGCACATTGACGGTGGCAAGAGACCGGCGTATGATATCGTTAAGTGCGGCATGTCTCGAGAAGCGGCCTGCACTTTTTTGGCATGACAGTCCGTGATGTCCTAGCTTGTCGACATCACTGCCACAGGGACATTTATGAGGAGCGCAGACCGGGACCCCAAGCCGTAGACAGGTCGCGATTCGAAGCGTGTCAGGCTCAAGAAATGTTCCTGTATTTGACGAAGGGTACGCGTGAAGCCAGTAGCCGGCCTCATGCGTACCCACGGCCAAAAGCCTAGCCACGGCCGAACCTGTACTACAGCTCAAAAGATTGTCATAAGTCAATTTGCAGTTTATGTCGTCCCAGCTCCTCTGTGAATTTGGAGAAAATGGAAAATTTTGACCTGGGCATGCAATTAAGAAAGCGTTTCTAGCTTCTTTCAAGCCAGCAATCTCAAAGTTTGAAGGGGATGCCCTTAAAATTTTACTTATGAGATTTGCTGAACTATGGACAGAAGATAGGAAGGCTGGTAACGCGACACTGGAAATTTTGCGAATCCCTAAACCACCATAACGGATGGGTAGGGATGCTTGGGTCCAAGATTGCTCGTTCAGCTGCATATTAAGAATCGATTCTAAGCTAATTTTGATTAAGTCGTCAAAAGATCTGGGTGATTCCAAAAGGAGCAGCAACGGAGCACATACGTAAAGTTTGGGACGAAAAGGCAGAATTTTAAGATGCAAAGTGCATAATGTGGACTAATTTCAAGGAGACGGTCAGCAGTATTTTGAAATTTAGTAATTGAATTATTAATATATTCAGAAATAGATTCATCAAAAATTGGAGAACCTAAAAGGTAAAGGGAATTACTGTTAATTATTTTAATGTTTGGAGCCAAAATATTAAATTTTTGTTTTAAGGCATTTAAATTTAAGTCGCAGTTATTTATAAAAAGTTCGCATTTGCTAAAATTAAGCTCCAAACCAATGGCTTCAAATTTATTTTTGATTAAAAAAAGGTCCGAAAACACAGTATCCACATCACCTCCTAGGGTTCCGTCGTCCAAATACCAAACGTTGAATTTAGAATTTAAATTTTTTATTATCGGATTTATAGCCAAACTAAAAATTTCAGGCCCAAGGGGATCGCCCTGCTGACAACCTACTTCCGAGGATAGTTCATTAGAACGATATAACAATTTTGTTGGATCAGCGTAGCTGAGAAGAAGATAATTGTATATTTCCGGTATATGTTGTTTTATTTCCGTCAGCAGGGTATCCCTATTTACCGAATTGAAAGCATTTTTGACATCAATTTTGAGCAACACGTCAGGCTGTCCGTAAGTTAGGAAAGAGCGTAGGGCATGGACGGCTGCCTCACACCCTCCTTTTACACCGAAGCCTAACTGTACGGGTTCAAATTCCGAATTTAATTTTGGTAAAATAATAGGTAGGGGAAAAAGTCTTTTCGCATTATAGTATGTATGAACTTGTAATAAAATCTCTTTGGTTATACCATTTGTGTCTAGCAGGTTTTGATATCTTTAAAAAGTTTATATTTTAAAAAAGATAATTCCAAATTCAAATTAGGTAAATGTGTGATTTTCATTTGTTTTTTTTACTGTCAAGATGAGTGAATCTAATGAAGAAATTCGATTCATTTTAAAATTTTACTACAAAAAAGGTAAAAATGCAACGCAAGCTGCGAATAAAATTTGTGACGTTTATGGACCTAGTGCAGTGTCTGTGAGAGTAGCACAAATTTGGTTTAAGCGTTTTCAATCAGGAAATTTTGATGTGAAAGATGCACGTCGCTCTGGTCGCCCTGTTACGGATAAAATGGATGCCATTTTTGAAAAAGTGGAGCAAGAGCGGCATATCAGTAATTACGACGTAGCTGAAGAATTAGGAATTGACCACAAAACAGTTTTGGCGCAATTGAAAAAAGCTGGGTACACTAAAAAGCTCGATATTTGGGTGCCTCACGATCTCACTGAAAGAAACCTAATGAACCGTGTACTCATTTGCGATTCTTTACTACGACGTAATGAAAGCGAACAGTTTTTGAAGAAGCTTATAACTGGTGATGAAAAGTGGATCACGTACGACAAGAACGTGCGAAAAAGGTCGTGGTCAAAGGCCGGTCAGGCTTCACAGACTCTGGCAAAACCCGGGTTAACCCGCAACAAGGTGATGCTGTGTGTATGGTGGGATTGGAAGGGTATTATTCATTATGAGCTGTTACCGCCAGGCAGGACAATCGATTCTGAACTCTACTGTGAACAACTGATGAGATTAAAGCAAAAAGTTGAGAGAAAGCAGCCGGAATTAATTAACAGAAGGGGTGTGATTTTTCATCATGATAACGCTAGACCTCACACATCTTTAGCCACTCAGCAAAAATTAAGAGAGTTTGACTGGGAGGTGTTAATGCAACCGCCGTATAGTCCTGACCTTGCACCTTCTGATTTCCACCTGTATCGGTCTCTTCAGAATTCTTTAGGCAATGTCAGGTTACCATCACGAGAAGACTGCCAAAACCACTTGTCGTGGTTTTTTGAACAGAAGTCCCAAAATTTCTATAGTAATGGGATCATGTCTCTACCTACAAGATGGCCAAAAGTTATCGAACAAAATGGCACCTACATACTTTAGTTAAATGTAAATAAACTTTATTAAAAAATGTTTTGAATTTTCATATAAAATACGAAAAGACTTTTTCCCCAATTTTGGAGGCCAGACATCGTAGTGTTGATCCAACAGCAATTGGTCTCACCCCTCCGTCCTTTTTGGTGAGGGCAATGAGGTTCGCGCCGAAAAAGTAAAATATATATATATATATAATATATATATTTTACTTTTTCGGCGCGATTATTCATTTATCAAAAATTATAATAAATTACGAAATTAAATCTAACGCCTTAATTTTATACACAAAATGTTCTACAAATTCTATAGAATTAATTCACCAAAATATACACATAGTGTAACACGCTTATCGTCAAACCAATTTAGACAGACTCGGTTCTTGTCGCGAGGGATTATTAAAACTTTCATTCCTCGTAATAAAGTTTCATATTGAGAGTGCTGAGTCGATTTTTCCAGCGGAAGCCATCTTTGATTGCATTGAGTGATGCAGTTTTGTAACCCAGTTTTTAGTACGACACCAATTTACACCCGATTCAAAGAATTTTAAATTTGGTATTGATGTTGATGCTGCTTTTAATATAAAACATAATAATATTTTATTGACAGATCATATTGATATATTGACGAGTCCGGTGGTCGAATGGCTAGCAATGGCCACTTTCACTCCGATGTCGCGGGTTCGATCCGCGCACAAGACAAACATTTGTGTGCATGAACATGTCTGTTTGTCTTGGTCTAGGTGTTTTCTATGTATTAAGTACGTATTTACAAAAACGGTGTATTTAAGTACTTTTATCAGTTCTGTTGTCTAGTACCCATGGTATAAGCTTTGCCTTTAATTTGGGACTAGTTGGCGCTGTGTAAATTCTCCAGAAATATTTATTTATTTATTTACTCTTAGTAAATCTCGCGTGCTGTACTTCTTTGAGTATAAGCCAATACTAACGGAAATTGTCTCTATGCCTTAAAGTCTGCACTGGAACCATACATTCATCGAAGACTTTTGTATTGAGACATTGAGGTATATCGAACGAGAAGATCTTTCTCAAGAAAACTACTACAAAACTACCCATCTGATTTGAATTCGACGAGTGACCTCTACATCGAAGCTGTATTTACATAATATGAGTTTTTTATCCAAGTTAGGAACTCAACAACATCAACAACCTTCAGTATGTACCACGACCGTAGAAAGTAAACCACAACATACATATAACTCTCACTAGAAAGATCGACGATCTGGTACATATCGTCGTCGTCGTCGACGACGTCATGAGCCCTTATTCATCCCACTGCTGGGATACGGGTGTCCCCTCATTTGAAGGGGTTTAGAGCATACCCCACCACGCTGCTGTGGTGGTGCTGCTTAACGACTGTCTTCTAAAGACAATAGCCGGGACCGACGGCTAAACATGCCCTCGGAACCACGGAGGAGCTCGAGATAAATAAACCCATCCATGTACATGGTTCGATTAAACTGACACGCGAAACGACGTCAAAGAGCTTCTCCAACTCCTGGTAAAGATCGCAGTATTTTTAGAAAATGAAAACCTCAATCTCAAAGGTGTTATTCTAAATAAACCAAATATTATTTATTATTTATGATACTGTCAACTCAATTTACGTGAACGCAGTGACCTAAAATTTCAAATCATTAATACAACTTGTATGGCAGTCAAAGGCAGACGCTCACATCAATTTATTTCGGCCATTTGCAACAATGTTCAAAGTTTGGACGGTACTTTGAAAGAAATTAGCAGGGCCTGCGAAACAGTCGCTTAACTATTAACTTAATGAGATCTTTTCTATTGTTTGGTTATTCAGAGTTTTACAAAAGACAGACATACGCAGAAAAAAGTACCGGAGTTATACGAGCTATTGGAATTTAAGTCATAAAATAGTTGCTCTCTGTTTTCTTCTGCACATAAGTCCCGATGTTAAGATGTCATAAGCGATTGCATAAAGATTAAAATCGCGTGCTCACTATTGTAAGCTATCAATAATAATATAAACTTAAATGTAACATTACAAGATTGAAAACAATTTTCATTGTTACTTAACAGCGTGCAAGCCATTTTTTTCGCTAATCCTATATATTATATATTTTTACACCTGACTGTATCTACCATGTTGTGATTCAAAGGAGCTATTGATTTGTTTCAGATAAACTATGAGACCGAAATGAATTAGCCATCATGAATTTGATTTTTTCTGATTCGATTTGTTGTTTCTAGAAAAACAAAACAAATATCGATTTCATGTTTATTATGTCGTCTATATAGTACCTAAGTTAATTCATGTCTGATGATAAACCAATACTTACCTGCCGACCGAATCGAACGAATTTCACATGATTTCGCCTAAAAAATCAGATGTTAATTTCTTTGGTTTTTGATCTCAGGTTTATTTTGGTTTTTGAAAATAATACGAAAGTTTGGTTTTAGTTTTTATTTCGCTATGAACGAAATCTCATTTTTTTTTTTTGTTTTCGTCCGAGTCTGAAGAAGTAATTAATGATATTCAGTTATCTTACATTTTTATTTAAAATAACTCTACAGTTATGGATCATACTTCTAGCTTATCTTTGTAATTTTTTTAACATCACAACATTGTTATCAGTACTGACTAAAATATTTTTCCGTTCTCATCAAGGGATTTATGTGTAATAACCTAGTTCCTAGTGAGAAAACTACTTAAGCAACGGTTTCTTTTTTATTTCTTGGTTTATATCTCTTTATCTGTTAGTTCGTCCATTAACATACATAGTTGCAGTAATCAGGACTAACGACCTACGGACATAAACTGTGTACTATACAAGGAAATGTTTGTTTGAGCATTGCAATGAAGACTAGAGTTGTTCCACGTCTCTTCGTCCGCACTGATATCTACGCCTTATAATTAGATTTTAAAAGCCTAAGGTGATTTAAGGACAATTAGCTAATAAAATAAGTACATAAATTGCTAGTTCTGCGTAAAAACCCGTGAAGAAAAAGACCGGCCTGTAAATGAATTAAAGTTAAAGTTACGCAGCAATCATGTATGCCGGTACTGTTTCTCTTAAAAAGTATAATATATAATTGGCTCATCACTCCGTTTCTTCCCGTGGATATCGTACAAAGCGACTAAGGGAAATACATTATCAAATATTGATCAGGCTCCCCAACCTGTTTGGCCAGCGTGGGGAGTGTACGCCAAATCCTCCTTCCGTCTAGGACGGACGAAAGACGGTCGTGCTCCTGTAGTGGAGACTAAAATGGACCTGATGATGATGATGATGATATATAATACATAGAAAACACCCAGACATGTTCATGTACACAAATATTTCTCCTGTACGGGGATGAAATCCGGGACCTCGGAGTCAAAATGGCCGTTACAGTACATTACATATGTTATTGGTACTTGTATGATTCTTTCTTTTATAATATGGCAAAACAATTAACGATCTTCAGAACATCTGAAAAAACTATCGCAATAACACGCACCTGTATAAACATATATTACATCCACATAAAACATGTTTTTGAAAATCTTTTAATTATATTCTGATGATTTATTGACGAATATTTTTTTCACTACAATGCTTTATTATCATAAAGAAATAACACAGAAAGAACATTTGTGTTATCAGCTTATGTTTTCCCCATAGGGATGGTATTTGTAATTTTAACATTAATTCTTTTTTTGAAACCTTATTAAAAAATTAATGGTATACATTTTTTTTTCAAATTTCATTCTCTTCTATTTAGCCGTGAACATTTTAATGTAATTTGAAACACAGATATATTTATGATTACTATACAGGATTTTTTTTTGGATCGGTTTGATTGATCTTCTCATTTCTATAGTTCGCCGCCATGAGCCAGGCCGACTCCTATGAATAATCACAATTATGGTCATTAGCAATTGTCCTAAACTTTTTTACTTAGCTTTTTCTGGGCCTTGTAGATATTAGCCTAAGATTTGGGTACATTATCGCATTTATAGACCATACTGGCACAGTATGTGCAGCGGTGTCTCTTTGGCTTCGTTGCGAGAACTTGCAGATTACTGAAGTTCACATCCCCAGCTTTTGAATATACTTGTCGGGTAATAGGCACTAATAGGATATCCGTTCCTATTTTATGAACAGTTTCAATTACAGCCTGAAATTGTCTCTACTGCGAAATTAAGATGTGGAAAGCCATAAAAAATTGAGATATTGGAAACTGTTAACAATGCACCAGAAAAAATAATGAGCTTGTAAAATTGACTGCGCGGCGTTTTAAAATGTTCCGATAAACATATACATACTTACCACTACACTTATTTACATAAGATGCATCAATTAATGTGACAGATAATAACGAAATGTATGTTAAGGAAAGATATAGCTGTCGGTAAAGAGTTGCATTTGAAGTGCCCGAATTACACCAATTGCCGAAATTTGAATGCCTCAGTTTCGGCGCCCTAAGTGAGATATATACCTCGTTTTGTATTTATAATATCATTGGCAATAATAATAAAATCTATCGAGGTTGACAAAGTGATGTCATAACGAAACGAAAAATAATATTATGGACGACCCCGGTGGTCGAATGGCTAACGATGTCCACTTTGACTCAGGGGTCGCGGGTTCGATACCCGCTCAAGACAAACATCTGTGTGCATGAGCATGTCTGTTTGTCTTGGTCTGGGTGATTTTCTATGTATTATATGTATGTATTTACAAAAAAAATATGTATTTAAGTATAGGTACAAGCTATGCTTAGGTTAGGACTAGATGGCAGTGTGTAGTTCGTCCAAGAATATTTATTTATTATAACGGGCCATCCGTTAGTGCCTATTACGATGTGGAGGTTGATTCTATCTAAGTTCAAGATCTACCGAGTCCATTTCGTATGCCTTATCAAGGGGCCCTACCGCCGATGCTGAAGCTGATTATCAGCGGTATTTTTGATTCCAAAAATAGCTTTTGGCTTAAAGCTATTAGCAAACTTCTTCAACTTAGTGGGTAGAGCTCTAGTCTTTCTACCAGCTGAGCTAAACATAATTACCAACTATCTAAGCAGTACTTTCATTTTCACATAAAAAAAATCGAAGCTTCGGCGGTAGGACTCCAGGCCTACAATGTCTCTGAATTAGTTTGTTATTTCAGTATATGATGGATATAGCGACCTAATCGTTCCTTAGGGACAGATGCGGTTCTAAGAATGTCACACGCAGGCTCTGAACCCCCCATTTCTATGCTCTGAACCTACAATCTTGCTCAAATATCCCACTCTGGCCTTATCATCGGCATGTTCATTGCTCTTGACCTTCATGCCATTGGATCACCCTAATGACAACCTTGTTTATTTATTCAAGGTTATGCAGGGCTTCCACACAGTTTTCAACCGTTTTGCATGTAGTCCTTTTGCATGTTAGTATTTTTAGAGCTGGCGAATCGAATTCTGTGATAATATTATAGAAACGGGATAAATTTAATTTTTAATGAAGAGCTAGCTGGTATTGCTATTAGTTTGACTGATAACTGAGTTATAAGGAACTTTTATCGGGAAGCCGGACCGAAGTACTCACTTTAGTAATATACGACTGGTGAATGGGAAGGGGAAATTTTTAATTTTGATTTTTGATTCCTGCGAGTTAGTGGGGGTGGCGGTGCGCGAGCGATATTTCATATTGAGAGCGTTGATATGGCTACGGTGACCGCTTCACATCAAGCGGGCTTATTTGCCACGCGATTTAGTGAATAATTTACGTATAAACAACATGAATGCAATGAAACAATAAAAAAATAAAAGTTTTTTCTTTGTGACAACCCTGTAACAAGCGAATTATTCTCTGCAAACAGTAGGTATGTGACACATGTTATAAATACGAGTTGTTGTATATTTAAATTAGTAGATAAAATAAGTAGCTATGTTTTTGACACTTGTATTTTGTGTAGCTATCTCCGTTGTAAGCTGTACAAAAGATCAGCCTGAAGGATGTCCGTTTCCAACAGGTACTTGAATTTTTATTAAATTGATCTAGAATTAAGGTAAAATGATTGTATATTCATATGGAAGCTAGGAGTGGCGCAGTATTGTACTGATAAGAAATAGTTATAAACACATTCAAATAACGTGACAAAATTATCATTACTTTATATTTTACCATTTAATTTGATTTTTAATTTTACATTTCCCTCAAGGGATTCCATTGAGGATTGTTGTGTTCGTGCAAGTAAATACGTTGTAATTGACCAGTTATTGCGTAGAAGAAAGAGTTGCTGCGTTGGCAGCAGGGGTGATGGTGCGTGAGCGAAATTTTTATTGTTGCGAGCGTTAATATGGCTACGGTAACTTCTTCACATCAGGCGGGCTGTATGCTTGTCTGCATAGAAGTATATGGCTTCGACTACTCGACTACCATTGTCTAATGTTAATTGTTCCACGCACATGTTCGAAATTCAGATATTGTCACAAATGTCAAGTAAAATAAGTAAAGTCAAATAAGTAATACTAAAATGTCCCTATACTTTCAGGTCCATATGTTCCTCCAGAATGTGGCGAAAATGAATATTTTGAAATATGTTCCTTCAAATGCCCTCCACAGACCTGCTCAAACCTTTGGTGTGAGGAACCGTGCGATCCTGGTGATGGATGCTGTAGAAATGAATGCAGATGTAAAGATGGATACCTGAGAGATGAAGACGGAAATTGCATTTTAGAGGACAAATGCGGTAAGACTATATATTAAGTTTTAAAAAGACTGGCGCCGAATCAGTGACCTTTTGGTGTTACTCATGCCCATGAGCCGTTTTAATTGCTTACCATCAGGTACTCATATGGTAATTTTCCTGCCTCTTCTATAAAAAAATATGTTTATATACTTGCCTTAAAAAAATAGAAATTATGGAAATTATTACGAATGGGAGAAAATAAGGAAAGAGAAAATAGCCATTATTCCCTCTCTAAATTCAGGTTTTCAAAAAATATTTTAAAAATCTTTCACTAATATGTAGTATAGGCTTTCAAACTATGACTTTTATTGAAATATGAAATACGAAAAATATGAACTAAAAGTTTTATTGAAAGAATAGGTCTTCTCAGGCCTTTTCTCTTGTCAGAATTACAAGCTTGTATCCCATTTTTTTTTTTCGATTTGTTATTTAAAGACGTTACAATAATATAAATATAGGTGAAATAATTACTTCGATTGCATAAAAACTTCTCGAGATATGATAACTTGAAGATCACAATTTTGGACTATCCCGAAAACGCTCCATACAAAAGGCCACCACGTTATGACGTCACACCCTGCTATTTTATATGCATTAAATCAGAAATTTGTACGACAGCTATGTTAAATATTGCGTTTATGTAGCCAGTGCCGTAACAAAAGTTATAGTATTTTGTATTGTTTCTACAATGGTAATATTTATTTTTTATTATTTCATACCTTTAAAATGGACTTTCCCACCAAACTTTGACCGAACATAAAATCGTCGTACATAAGTTATTAAAATTTTAAGATCGCAGATCGTTCTAGTTTTATGTATTTTACGTTACTGATAGAGAGTTTTTATAATTTTGTGACATGGGCAACATGCCTATTGCACATAAATAATAATAAAATAAATGACAAACAACAATGATCTGATATAATGAATAAATACAACATTACATCAAACTTCTCAAAGGGGCCTCTACGCGTTGGATCCATATCCCCGCGCACGCCTATCAAATGACCGGGCTTGACCCATGAATTAAGAGAAATAAATGATTTAAATAACAGCGAATAAGTGATTTAAATTGAGGCAGTTCTGTTTTAGATAGTTCTGTGTTACAAAATAAATCAATCAATCCATGATTCATGTTGGACTACCGATCACGGTTATCAATTGTAGGTAGTTACCGTCGCATCATCATCATCATCAGCCTGTTTCTAGTCGCAGCTGTATATAGAAGAAGAAGAAGAAGAAGAAACATTTATTAACCCATAAATAACACACAATAAAGTAAAAAAAACACGTTCACAATAACAATAATTAAACTTATTCTAATTAATACATGAAATATGGGTTAAAAGGTCTCAGCTCGACATATGCCACACTATCGTGCAGCGCCGATTTTCAGCTGAAACCTGCTGTAGTGACTCACGGACGACCACAGTTACAAAAATAATTATGAAATTATTATTATTATTTTTTTGCTGCCGAATTAACAAATTTAATTAAATTATTCCTGTAAAAAATATAAGCCAATTATAACCCCTGATTCTTCCATATTATAAATAATATATACACAACGAGAAAAACAACTGCCACTAAATTTCAGTATTCTGACAATGATTCAAGTATGCTTTAAAATTTCGTTTAAAGGCCTGAACTGTTTTGCAGGATCTTAACGGTGGGGGCAGATTGTTCCAACACTTAGTGGCAGTGTACCTATAGCTCCCCCTGAATGCTGCAGTTGTGTGATATGGAGTTTTGAGTGCGATTACTGATGCACGCGTATTGTACTCATTAATATCACTCAACCATGTAAGTTTCGAATATAAATATTCTGGCTTACCCGTTGTAATCACACCAAACAAGAGTGAAGCAAAATGCAGCTGTCTTCTATACTTCATCTTTAATATGTTCGACTTGTTGAGAAAAGGCGTTACATGAGCTCTACGTGGTATTTCAAAACAAAAACGTGCACAAGCATTTTGCACTCTTTGCACCAATGTAGCAGTTTTGCTAAGTAATCTTGAGCCATAACCTACATCTAGATAATTGAACTTCGATAAAACAAGAGAATCTACTAGTTGAATGCGTAGTTCTATGCTGAGATGATCCCGTATCTTATACAACAACTTAAGTTTGTAAAAGCAGTTACGTACTACATCAGTTATGTGCTTTTCAAATCGCAATTCATCATCCATTATCAGACCCAAATTGCGGGCTTCACGCGTGCGTTCAATAACTACGTCATTTATAATTATTTGGGGTCCACGGCTAATTATTTTAGAAATCTGAGATTTTGTTCCCAGCACCATAAATTTCGTTTTGGTTGCATTAAGTGCCAATGAATTCTTTTGTGACCAGTTAAGGATACTATTCAAGTCTTTATTAATTAGTTCCACTGCTTCATCTACTTTATTTGGCAAAAATGATAAAAATATTTGAACATCATCTGCATATATATGAAATTTGCAGTGTTTAATAACATCGGTAATATCTGCAGCGTATAGTGTAAATAAGATAGGCCCCAAGATGGATCCTTGAGGGACACCTCTATTTACGGGAGATACTTCTGAACATTGTGTAGAACCATCGTCTGCGATTGTATGTACTGTCTGAGCCCGACCGCTTAAGTAAGAATGAAACCAATTTACTGTACCTACATCAAAGCCATAGTACGTCATCTTGGATAAGAGAAGGGAATATGGGCCTTCCCCAATGTTTTCAACAAATGCGATCTTCCGCTTTCCTCATCCAGCTACTTTTTTGAGGTTCTCGGTCTATCTAGAAGAAGGGCGTCCTCCACACGCGGCCTCCACTCTAGAACTTTCCTTCACTATCTACCATCGTTGAAACGGCAGATGTGGCTGGTCCAAATATTATGCAAAAATACATAAAAAACAGCATTTGTTAAATAATGTTGAAAATGACTGTAAAAATTAATTACTTGGCACTAGGGCGAGCGGTGTTTGACTTGCCGATGCCTTTCTACATAGTGGAAGTGCAAATAGTCAATGTGAACAAGTTCACTTAAAGTTACCCTAGTTTAATTAGTATAGTTAAGTAAAGTACGTTCAAAGATGTTCAAATTTATATTATAATAACTCTTATTTTCTTGCAGAAAAACCCGACTGCATTCCCACCTGTGCAGAACCAAACCCTCAGAACTGCAACGGCAAAAATGCATGCGAAAAAGGCTATGTATTATCCGAGAAAGGGGGAAAATGTATTAAAGTAGAAGACTGCCCGCGTAAGTTATTTAATACTGATTAATAATCGTCTGAAAGTATTCGGTGACATAAGAGTGACTTTTCCATAATAAATACATAGTACGGCAGAGTGGCCAGTTATGCCCACTCTTCCGTACTATTTAGTATGGAAGGGTCGTAAGTTATTTTAGGAATCCGGCCGTGCTACAGCCTCTAAGATCGGCTGGAGTCTCTCTCTACACGCAGAGATGTTGCATCTCTTTGCGTTCTATATAAATTATACCACGGAGAGTGCTCGGATGAGCTATTTGATTTGATACCTGCCACTGAGTTCCACTATCGTACAACTCGCCATAAATTAAAATTCCATCCACGTCATCTTGATAATTGGCGATCTACTACAGTACGCTTTTTAAGACATTTTCTACCACGAACTATGAAGTTGTGGAATCAACTTCCCTCAGCAGTATTCCCAAATAAATACGACATGGGGGCCTTCAAGAACAGAGTCAATATTTCCCTTAAAAGGCTGGCAATGGATCGCCGACCCCTATGATCGGCTGATTTCTATGGGCGGTGGTGATTACTGTCCATCAGGTAACCCATATGCTCGCTAGCCTCCCTCTCATATAAAAAAAGCCTCTTAATATATATTCATAAATCTCTTAATATATTGGCTCATGTGTGTTTCATGTATTTTGAGCCGTAATTGTATTTTTCATCGAAACTACAAACAATCAATATAAAAATGAATCTCAAACATGTATCTACAAACATAACTTTCGAACGGCTGCATGAAATTGAACAATTCTTTTGTCGTATTCCTTATTATTAGGACAAGGTTTGTATGGGAAATCCACTGATATGAAATGGAACGAGAAGATTAAACCACAGCGAAGCGTGGGCGGGCCTCTAGTATTACAATATACAAAGAACCTACCTGCCAAATTTCAAGTTAGTAGGTGTTATAGTTTATGAAATTTCGTGATTAATCAGTGAGTGGTATTTCGCTTGTATATATACAGATTATAATATATAATATTATATGTTCACTGATCACCATATTTCACTCCGTTTTGTGCAAGGTTTTACATCAATTTCTTATAAATCAATATCTGAAGAAATCTTACGCAAAGATTTTTAACCGAGCAAAGATTTTCTGTTGTTTCCACCATACTAATATGATGGTGGAATCTTGTGAATGAATATCAATTTTGAGTCGATATTTTTAATTTATGAACTTGTGACTTCATTTCAAAGGGTTCTTTCTATAAATTTGATTATGATTATGACTAATAAAGATTATTAGTCCTTTAAAACAATACACAGAAATAGTGTTTTAATCAAGTTCGATATTCTTTTGAATTTCAGAGGATTTAGGTTGCAACGGTGATGAAAATGCAGTGATCCGATCGTGCCCACCTCCCTGTCCTTCTACTTGCAGTTCACCAAATGAGATACCTTGCAGAAAGGCGTGTCTAGAAATAGGCTGTGCTTGTAAAGCTGGATACATATTAACTGAGAACAATGGCCAATGTATTAAACCTGACGAATGCATAGGTCTGTATATTCTTTCTACTTTTAAATCTACGTTTATATTTCTAGAACTCATTTCGTTATTTGTAAATATGTTGAAATATTAATGAAGTTTTTTTTCATTCACTGTATTAATCGTATCCAAAAAAAAGCAGAATTCATTCTATAATTAATTCTGCTTTTTTCGAAATTAATAAGTTTTTTTGCAAGTAGCTTTTGCGTTGTATCACAGTATAAGTAATAGTACTACGCAGTTGTATGTAACACTGTTTATAAATAGTTTAAGCATAAAATTGTAAATTAAACCATTTAATATTTAGATTTGTTGTTGCAGGTGGTAATCCTTGTGGCAAAAATGGTACATTTGTGAGCTGCAGAGTCGAATGCCCTGACTCATATTGTCCTGAGGATGACAGTCGATCAATAATCGCCTGTGATCCACCATATCCCTGTCCATCTGGTTGTAGATGCAAATTGGGATATAGGAGAACAAATACCTATGATCGCCAATGTATATTAGCTGAAGATTGTCGTAAGTGTCTTTACCTCCATGGTAAAAAGACACGAGGTGTGTTCTTTACTGATAGATGTGGTCACGACATTTGAACTGGCCTACGTCAAGAGCTGTATTTTGTATGGAAATTGACAACCAAATTCTTGACATAGTCTTGGAAATATACTTACTAATTTAATTGATTCAAGCGTGAAATTGACAGACAAAGATGATCTACGCTACTTTGAGTGCTTCCGTCACCAATTAATTCGTGCCAACTACGGCCGGCCAGCACCCACCCACTACCGTAGTAGATGCATGCGACTGCCGTGGTCGTCTCTGCGACGCCAGGTTGATGCTTCGAATAACAACCTGCAAATGACAAATCCATCGCATTACTGCCCTATATATAGTGTTCGAAGTGGAAGGGGTAGAGGAAAATATATTAAGGATATACCTACCTGTCACGGAACGAACACACCTAGTGTATTTCTACCATACTTACCTCTAGTGTCAGTTGATTTCGAATTATTTATACTAACAAGTCGGTGTCTTTTATTTTAGCTCCAGTTGATTGCACTAGACCTAACGAAGAATTTTGCAGTTGCCCATCAGCGTGTCTTGCTGAAGACTGTGCCGACGTAGATAACCAGCCATCTGTATGCGCAACTTTGATTCACAATTGTGGTCCTAAATGTATCTGTGAAGAAGGTTACTTTAGAAATAGTTCTGATATATGCATTCCTGCTGCAGATTGCCGTAAGTATTAATTTATTTTGTAAGTGGCTCACTACGATCTTCAGAGCCAAAGTCAACTTCATCTGCACGTGGTGCAACCTGGCAGGTTTTATTTTATTAGCGAAAGCGGCTCTGGAAAAAGAAAGGTAGGGCACAGCGTATTTGTAAGTTGCCCGACTGGAGAAGTACCTCTAAAACAGTGCATGCCTTAACCTGATGATTATGTTACGTACGGTGTGACGGCAGACTATCAGCGTGAAATATTATATTGAAGGTTCAGACATGTGGCGATCTAATGTCCTGCTTGCAAGCAATAATTTGAATTTATGTGTTTGAGAATTGATGTGTTGAGACAAAAGACCCCAGCTCTTTTGTCAAACGGCCGAAGCCAGCTATCGTACAAAAAAAGGGATATTTATGGAGTTGGTTTCAAATATCTATGCTTTGAATGGCGGAGTTCGGGAAAGATTGTCGCGTTAAAATAACATGTCGAACATTTAAAACAATAGTTTCTTGGGACAAAGGCAAGGAGGCAGGCGACCCCTTTGGGTTTTTTGTGAAGATGTTGTGTCGTGTAGACGCATACATCGTTTGGGGTCGCACGCCAAGATTCGTAGTTATAATTCGTAGAGATAATTTTTAGTTGGTTTTGTTAGCCGGACGCGTTCACATCTCGAGATACTGAGATGACCGATGCAAAGCTGCCCGAGTAGCTTAGCATATAGTGTGTTCCAGTGGAAAGCAGTTCGAGAGATTCATCGGCCACCCTGCGAGTGCACATGAGGCACCCTACCAGCCAGCGTCGAGATTGCAGCTAAGATTTTGATTGCTAGCTTGTAAATTAATCAAAGTCTCCAAAACGCTTTGTTTGGGAGTGTAAAAAGATTCATTTAGTTGGGCTTAACCCCCGGTGGTTTGCGTGTAAATCAGAGTGCGTTTTAATCGGATTAAATCGTATTTTGATTGAGGGAGTTGAGTTGTGTGAATCGAACGGACTCCAGAGTCAAACTCCGTAAGTTATTGACTTTGGATTCCCAGATCTGGAGTGGGCACACTACCGGAAATAGATAATATTTTCCGTAAATACGCTTTGCTTATTATTTTCTGTCTTCACTGTATATTGATTTGTGTGTATTAAACTGTGTAACTTTTCAGCGGCGTGACTAATAATCTGTGTATGTAATTAACTTAACTGTGTGTCTTATCTTTCTGTCATTATTGTATATTAATATTGTGTCTTTAAACTAATCGTGTATCATTTCAGCCGCGTAATCATATTCGGTTTATTTGACATATGTGTATATTTCAGCAAATGTGTTCATAATTGTGTGTATTTAACCGTGTACTTTTCCAGCAGAATTAAGTCATTTTAAATAGGAGTTAGGGCGAAAAATCTAGATCACTGAAGGGGTAAATTCTAACGTCACATTAGGCTACGGACGGTCGCTACAGGGGGGTTACCGTTACATCTGGTACCGTGGAAACCAGGATCCAGGCTCGTTGCATATAATTGCAACAACTGGAGTACATTTGGGTAGTGCGGAAATAAAATTAATTACATGTTTAATTATTAAATTCACTGTATTATTATTAAACGGGGAATATAAAAAAAAAAAAACCAAAGGAAACACAACGTAGGAAATTATAGACAAACGTAGGAAATTGTTTTATAGACGATCTAATTACTCTATTATTGAGTTATATAGGAAAAATAAAATACAAATAACCGTATATAACTTAATATTGCTTGCATTACAGGAAGTGGTAATCAGTCACATAGATGGACATGGTCAATACGATAATTCAAGCTGGATGACTAGCAATAATTTTGTCGTTTGGGGGGAGTTAGAATAATAAATAATTTGGTACATAAAGAGTGACTGGAAGTAGGCATTGAAATATTGTATAAGAACTTCTAATAAGGTAAAGACAGGGTTAATTATAAGTTAGTGATTTAGGAGTGAAGTTAAAATAACGTTAATTATAATTTAGTGATTAGGAGTGAATTTAATGTAACTGTATGGGGACGCTCCGATTAGGTCCAATTTTATTTAAAGTATAGACTTGGCCATATGGCATGTATAATTATTAAAGTTTAAATAGTAGCTTTAAGCTAGTGAAATTAATAGTAAGAACGCTGACTGTATTCAAAATATCTATAATCGGGTTGGAGTTATACAGATTGATATATATGAGTCCTTACCATTAATTAAGATTGCCAACGAGCACAATCAGTCTTGACACTTGTGTGCGTCCGTCTTGAATAAAAGTAAATATTTAATTTCTGTTGGGTAAAAATAGCCCATAATATCGTAGCGAGGTGGTTGCTGATTAAATCAGTTCGGGTTGATGAGAGAGTGGAAAGAAAAAAAAAGAAATAATAAATACTCGGATATAAATACACAAAGCGCTTAAACAAAGAAAAAAAAAACAAAAAAAAAATATATATACGTATATATATTTAAAAATATGTATATCTATATATAAATAAGAGGCCCAAAACAAAAAAACAAAAATAAAATAAAATAAAAAAAATAAAAAAAAATATATCCGAGATAAAATCATTTTGCGCTGGGACGCCAGTTGCATTGATAATATTATTTACACCTCTCAATGGCTAATTCGGTATGCCCTTGCGGTCACCTTCCGCGAGGATCGATTGGCGATGCGCTTGATTAGAGTCGTAACCACAGGGACTAACCGCGCCCTTGCTGGGATTCTAACACGTATTCATAATTAATCCGAATTGAATTAGATCCGTACACATACGTGTCGATTTGATCAAAAGATTATTGTTATAAAAGGAGGCGATAAGTGTCATTACTAGATTATTGAATAGATTCATTAAGTTAACACGAAATAACTGGACGCATAGTAAATTGATATTTGAATACATCATTTTATTCGGATAACAATGGCCGATCGCAATACAACGCGACGCGGTAGGAAAGGGCCGCAGGTAGCAGGCGGTTCGCGTCGTAAAACCCTAGAAAGTCCGACGGACAATGGAAATTTATCTGAGACGATAGCGCGTGTTATAAGTGATAAAATGGACACAATAATAAAACGATTAGAAGTTTTAGAACGACGGGAAACGCGAATCATTGACATACCTACGCCAAGCACTTCCGACAATTTAAGTTTGGGGACTAACACGAATATGAATGTCGATCTAGCGTCACAAAGTGTAAGGTCCAGCACCCAAGCACAGAATGTTTATGTGATGCGATCAGCAATGGATAGACCGTGCTTTAAGGGGAGTGACGATGAAAATCCGATGAAATTTCTTAGGAAAGTTAGGAAATACATTAGTGCGATAGGTTCAGAACACAGAGCAGTAGATATAGCGTTTGAATGCTTGACTGGTCCAGCAACCACCCGAATGAGCTTGTACAACGGTTGGGAAAATCTTGCGGCGTTTGAAAGGGATTTCCTTAAAGAATACTGGGGCGAAATTCAACAGAGTAAGGTCCGCTACGGTTTAGTGTATTCAAAGTGGAATGAGAATAGCGGAATATCAATGGCGGACTATTTTGCCGAACATTTAGAACTATCACGTATGCTGTCAACTCCGTTGACGGAAAGCGATGTAGTAGACGGAGTTATGAGGCATTTTCCGGGTGACGTGTTGCGACAGTGGTCGTTCACTGATCGGGGAAATAGAACCGTGTTAGCCGCGTTAGATTTTTTACGAAATATCGAATTGACGACGGGTGAAATTTTGCCGAGACAGATGGTAACACGTGGCAACTTTAATAATAGGCGTGCGTATACGTGGCGGAGGGGTATACGTAGCAGACATGAGCCACCTATTACGGCAGTGATACAACGAACAACTCCAAGAGGTAGTGCACGGAGTCGCGGAATCAGACGACGTGTTACGCGAGCGTCTTATCGCGGGGTCTATAATAGGACTATGACGTCTTTGCCTGCTATTAAATGGCAAAGAGCTACATCGACTAGCGTATCAAATACTGAAGCGGGAAACGATAATAATCACACGGGAAACGGTGTCACGTCGGATTCTTAGGCCTCGATAATTCGACTAAAATGCTTAACAAAGAGGTTCATTCGGGTAGCGGTATTGGGAATGCATATAACTATATGTTAAAGACAGGCTGGCAGCCAGGAAAAGGGTTAGGACGTGAGGAGAGCGGCATTACACGACCTATTAATGACGAGCATGAGGAGAATGAATGGGAATTAGCGAATCAAATCAGAATATTACTGAACAGTAGAAGTCGTGATGTGGTTTTATGCACTGAACGAGGTAAGCCATGTCTTTGGTGCGATTCGCGACAAAAACGTATGTTAGGTACTATATTTAGCGACGATGATTTTTACGAGGATCAGTCGGAGAGGTTGTTAGGTTTACCGTGCTTACCGGAGATTAATGTCAAAGTTTATGGACGCGAATTGAAGGGATTAATTGATACGGGAAGTCAAGTAACATGCATTTCACACGAGTTGTATGATAGCATCAGGTTAGCTGTAGGCGAGTTAGCGGAAATACCCATACCAGCGTTACAAATACAAGGCGCATTCGATTCGAAGAGTGAGAAAGTGACTAAGCTAATTTTGATAGTTATAGAGTTAGGCGAGCTTGAAGTTGAGACACCGGTACTAGTATTAAAGAGGTTACCTCGATCGTTAATATTAGGTTTTGATTGGTTGCAACGTATGAAGGCGAGTATAACATGTGGGCCAAACAAAAGTCTTACCGTAGAACATTTAGGAATTCATTCAAAAATAAAGTTGGGCGCAGTTTCTGTAAACAATAGCGCGTGCCAAACAATTACTTATTTGTTGAACGGAATTATGGCAGGCCATAAAGTTGGGACAGCCGCGGCGTGTGCCACAGAACAAGAGATTGAATTTTATGTAGACTCAATGGCGTTGAATACTGAACAAAAAACGTTGTTATTGTCAGTATTACAATGTAATAGGGAAGTATTTTCAATTCACCCGGGGCGTACGACAAAGTACACACATACAATTCAAATGAAAGACCCCACACCATTTTTAAAAAGGAGTTATCCAATCGCATATGCACATCGCGAAAAGGTGAAGGCGCGGATAGATGAATTGGAAAACTTAGGTATAATTAAGCGTGAAAGTACGCCATATAGTAGTCCGCTTACATATACATTAAAACGAGATGGGAGCGTTAGAATTTTATTAGACGCGCGCGAATTAAATTCACGTATGGTCGGTGATATCGAAACGCCACCATTAACATCGGAGATATTACAATCGTTCCACGGGGTTAAATATATAAGTATACTTGATTTGAATAATGCATACTATCAAATAAATCTTAGTAAAGATTCTACTAAATTTACGGGTTTTACTTTCATGGGAAAATCATATACTTATGCGGTTTTACCACAGGGTTTAAAGACGTCAGTAGCGAGTTTTACGCGGGCAATGGATATCATACTAGGGCCCGAAATAAGGTCATTTTGTCTTAATTACTTAGATGACTTATGCGTATTTACAACCGGGACTTTGGAAGATCACATTGGTCACATAGATGCAGTACTAAAGCGATTAAAGGAGGCTAACTTGACGTGTAGTCTTGTTAAATGTAGATTTTTGCAAAAGGAGGTTAAGTTGTTAGGTCACATAGTTACAATCGATGGTATAAAAATGGATCCGGATAAAACGGAAGCCATAAGGGAATATCCAACGCCTAAGTCGGTTAAACAAGTTAGGGCATTTTTAGGTTTGATAAATTACTTTAGGAGATTTGTGCATAAATACGGAGAATTAACGCGACCATTATGTAATCTGTTGAAACAAAACATTGCATGGAGATGGGATACAAAATTAGATGAATGCTTTCAACAAATTAAATCACGATTCATTGATACAGTAATGTTAGCGCACCCCGATATAAATAAACCGTATTATTTGCAAACGGACAGTAGCGCCATCGGCGTGGCAGGTTATGTGTATCAATTATCGGATCAGGCCGAGCCACTAATTATAGGGTTCTGTAGTAAAGCATTAACTGAAGCTGAAATGAAATGGACTGTATCTGAACAGGAGTTTTGGGCAATTATTTACTGTCTTAAGAAATTCGAGACATACTTACGCGGAGCGAAACTAATAATTCGAACTGATCATAAAAGTCTAAGCTTTCTATACTCATGGAAACTATTAAGTGCGCGAATGATGAGGTGGGCACATTACATAGGTCAATTTGACTACGTCATCGAATATGTCAAAGGACAAACGAATGTAGTGGCAGATGTATTATCGCGAAATTTACCTGGCGGAAGCGATAACCAATCTACGCGAACTGTATGCCCTCAGTTACAGATGTTTAAAGCCAGTAATCAAATTCAGATAATAGAACAACTCAAGTCAATTAAAGTCTTACAACGTTCGGATGAAAGGTTGAATACAACAATAAAATATCTGATCGAAAACGATAACGTAACAGTACAAAAGAGCAAATTTCGGAACTATAAATTGATTAACGATATATTGTATTACGAGTCGCCGAAAACAAAGAAATCTTTAATGGTCATACCTGATAGTTTGAGAGACGGGTTAATCAAGAATGTTCATGAAGAATTAGGTCATTACGGTCGGTCGAAGGTATGTTATGCGATGAAACCTCGATATTATTTTCCACATATGTCACGAGAAATAAACAGAGTAATAAAATGTTGTGACTTGTGTCAGAAAGCTAAACACGATCTAGCGACTTATGTAGGACCGAGTAAAGCGGTAATTGCACTGGTCATAGGCGAGTTAGTATTCGCAGACTTGTATGGTCCACTTCCGGCGGGAAAATACGGTATGAAATATATATTAGTTATGCAAGATGCGTTTAGTAAACTCATAAAGTTGTATCCACTTAGGAAGGCGACCGGTGGAGGTGTTCTTAAGGGTATAAAGTGCTTTCATCAGGAAATCACTATAAGCAAGGTTGTCACAGATTCGGGAACACAATTTACGTCAAACAAATGGGAACGTGGTTTAGATGAATTAGGAATTAAATATTCACATACGTCAATACGTAATCCGCGTCCAAATTCAACAGAACGCGTGAACAGAGAGCTAGGAAGACTATTTAAGAGTTATTGTCATAAATCTCACCGAAGTTGGGTGGATATCGTACCGCGAATAGAGAAATGTTACAATAATCTTGTTCATAGTAGTACAGGCTTCACGCCAATGGAACTTGTCAAGGGTCAGTCAATTGTGTTATCTACAGATAAATGGATAATAGGTAGATCGACTGATGGTCGAAACACAGGTCAGATCGACGAGCTTCAGAAACAAGCTCGGATAAATATTGGAAAATCCGCGACATTACGAGAACAATCGTATAATCGTTGCCACAAAATTATACAATTTCACATAGGTGATTGGGTCAAATTGAGGTCATTATCGAAATCAGATGCGGAAAAGAAGTTGACTAAGAAATTCGCTCTAATTTACGAAGGGCCATATAAAATTGGTGCAGTTCCTTATCATAATGTATATACTTTAGTAAGGCCAGATACGGGTTCGATTAAGGGGAATTATAATGCCATTCATCTAACAAGATACTATTATGGCAAGCAGAATAGAATAGGATAGTTCATGTAGATTATACCTAGAAAGTGTAGATTGTACGTAGTAAGGTTGTAATTGTAGGTTAGTACTTAGGAGTTAAGGAAAAAAAAAAATACCATAAAGAGTAGTAATAAGTAACAAGGCGGTGTAAATATTTCATTTTGTTCGGGAGATAGTTAGGTAGTTCTGAATAGTGAAATTGCGTCATGCGACCAATCACATAGACACATTTTCAGAGGGGAGGATGTGACGGCAGACTATCAGCGTGAAATATTATATTGAAGGTTCAGACATGTGGCGATCTAATGTCCTGCTTGCAAGCAATAATTTGAATTTATGTGTTTGAGAATTGATGTGTTGAGACAAAAGACCCCAGCTCTTTTGTCAAACGGCCGAAGCCAGCTATCGTACAAAAAAAGGGATATTTATGGAGTTGGTTTCAAATATCTATGCTTTGAATGGCGGAGTTCGGGAAAGATTGTCGCGTTAAAATAACATGTCGAACATTTAAAACAATAGTTTCTTGGGACAAAGGCAAGGAGGCAGGCGACCCCTTTGGGTTTTTTGTGAAGATGTTGTGTCGTGTAGACGCATACATCGTTTGGGGTCGCACGCCAAGATTCGTAGTTATAATTCGTAGAGATAATTTTTAGTTGGTTTTGTTAGCCGGACGCGTTCACATCTCGAGATACTGAGATGACCGATGCAAAGCTGCCCGAGTAGCTTAGCATATAGTGTGTTCCAGTGGAAAGCAGTTCGAGAGATTCATCGGCCACCCTGCGAGTGCACATGAGGCACCCTACCAGCCAGCGTCGAGATTGCAGCTAAGATTTTGATTGCTAGCTTGTAAATTAATCAAAGTCTCCAAAACGCTTTGTTTGGGAGTGTAAAAAGATTCATTTAGTTGGGCTTAACCCCCGGTGGTTTGCGTGTAAATCAGAGTGCGTTTTAATCGGATTAAATCGTATTTTGATTGAGGGAGTTGAGTTGTGTGAATCGAACGGACTCCAGAGTCAAACTCCGTAAGTTATTGACTTTGGATTCCCAGATCTGGAGTGGGCACACTACCGGAAATAGATAATATTTTCCGTAAATACGCTTTGCTTATTATTTTCTGTCTTCACTGTATATTGATTTGTGTGTATTAAACTGTGTAACTTTTCAGCGGCGTGACTAATAATCTGTGTATGTAATTAACTTAACTGTGTGTCTTATCTTTCTGTCATTATTGTATATTAATATTGTGTCTTTAAACTAATCGTGTATCATTTCAGCCGCGTAATCATATTCGGTTTATTTGACATATGTGTATATTTCAGCAAATGTGTTCATAATTGTGTGTATTTAACCGTGTACTTTTCCAGCAGAATTAAGTCATTTTAAATAGGAGTTAGGGCGAAAAATCTAGATCACTGAAGGGGTAAATTCTAACGTCACATTAGGCTACGGACGGTCGCTACAGGGGGGTTACCGTTACAACGGTAGTTAAAAGATGCGTAGTTTAATGATGTAAATATACTTCATGGGATAAATGGAACTTTTTATATTCATATCTTGTCTTCCGTTTCATTAGTTAGTTAGTTTGTAAAATATATATATTTTATGTATATCTTTATACTGTCACGCTAGAGCCTCGTTTGCTGTCTTCCGTTTCATTAGTTAGTTAGTTTGTAAAATATATATATTTTATGTATATCTTTATACTGTCACGCTAGAGCCTCGTTTGCTCCAAAGATGCGTGATTAAATTAAATTTTAGGTTAATGTGTCATTGAATTGGTTGTAGGTAGGTACTAAGAAGGACTAATCAAATCTAATGGTAGTGATTTTACTTCTCAATATAAACAATTGTTATTTTATTGTTATTCCCACAGGACAGGATTACTCACACTAGTTAGCCTAGTGTGGGTAATTCTGTTAAATCAAATGTAACACCTGTAAAATATTATGCCATTAAATATTTGTATTTGTATTGTATTTTTGCTTTTGACTTCAACATAAGAAAATTCGTATGGAACAATTTCGACCCCGAAGTTGGTGCCATAGTCTGTCCACATTACCTTGATGTATCATATAGGTATATTTAAAGGTATTTAAATAAATAAATATTGACTTTTACAGCTGGCCAATGCTAGAAGGATGGTAGAAAATATTGCACAACAAACAGGGTGTTTCTAACAAATTCAACAGTAATTTTGGAGAATGTTGGAATTAAACTGTATTTTAAACATTCATTCTGATGTCACATCCTGAAAAATTATTAATAAAGCTTGAGTTTTTACGGAAAACATGTTGTTTCATTTCATACTAAGCCAATGTAAATTATTATTAACAACATTGAGGCTGTATTTGCACCTCGGTCAGCCACTCCATACAAACGTCGCATCCCTTTTGAAATTTGGGGACCAGCCCCCTTACCATCAACTCTTATTGCTTACTTATTCATTGGTATGAATAAGCAGGGGCAGGGTCCTACGGCCGAAGATGGCATCAGCCAATTACCATCGAATATTTTGATTCGAAAATTATGTCTTACATTTTAGTTATTGACAAACATCTTCAGCTCAGTTGTTAGGGCTCCAGGGTTTCTACTAGCTAAACTAAACACAATTACCATCAATCAAAGTTGAAGTTTGATAATTGCAATCAAAAATCCGAAGGTAATCGGCTACAGCTTCGGAGGTATGGCCCCAGTTCTTCATTTGTTTTTTTTTTGTAGATGACCTGTTCCTGATTCCATACTTCTTTATTAAATTAGTTCTCTTATTGACTATACGTGACTATGACTATTTCTGCTTTTGACCAGTTTCTTATTTGACTACTTTTATTACCAATTGATAATTAACATTTAATTCTTTAATTTGCCTCTAACAAGTCTTTTTTTTTTGCTTTGTTCTTTACAGAGCGATCCTAGTCATCATAAGGGAGGTTAGGGGGAGAGTCATCGCTCGCCCCTCGATGTTCGCCATTTCACATGATCCGAGGCACTTTTGGTACATTCATGCAATGAGCCGCCTATTTCATGGAGATGGATCTGGTACCGTCGACTCTACCCTGAACTACCAGGCGCTTTATAGAGTCACTTGTTCCTCTTGAGATGTGGCCGAAGAAAGGCAAAAAATTAACTCAAAACATACTAGAAAGTCTCTAATATATTGTGAGTTACTTTTTACTACCTTAACGAGAAGATCTTACACAATTTTCCGAACGATTCCAGTGGATTCGACGAGATACCTCTCTTTTGAAGTTGTTACTAAAATTCCACACAAAACCATGAACCAAACAGACAAACTACAATTGCGATTTTAGGGTTTACAATACTTCGGTGTATTTTTTTTATACTTAATTTTAAGTATAAAATAAATCACCTGTCAACAGGGTGATCCTCTTGGTCCAGCCATTTTCAGTTTAGGAATCAATGCAGTAATTCAGAACCTTTTTTCAAAATTTAATATTTGGTACCTTGACGACGGAACATTAGGTGGTAACGCTGACGTTGTGTTGTCAGACTTGAGCAATATAATTACTAAGTTCAATTCCATTGGTCTTGACCTTAACTTAAACAAATGTGAGCTTTTTATATCAGAAAATGTATCAAGTTCTGATAAATTAAAAATAATCAACGACTTTAATAATTTAGCTCCGGGTATAAATTTACTTTCTAAAGATTCTCTCAATATCCTCGGATCACCTATTTTTGATGACGGTATTCCTCTTTTTGTACAAAATTCAATTTCAAAATTCAATCAATATTCGGACAGGCTATAAAAAATTAATTCACATTATGCAATATTTATTTTAAAATTTTGCCTATTTCTGCCTAAATTCACCTATTTGCTCCGTTCTTGTCCCCTGTGGAAGTTTAATAATATAATGAATTCTGTAGACGCATTACTTAAGAACCAGGTGGAAGTTATTTTAAATGTAAATCTTGGGGATGATTCTTGGACTCAAGCATCACTGCCAATTAGATTTGGTGGTTTGGGTATCCGCAAAATTTCGGATGTGTCTTTGCCTGCCTTTCTATCCTCTATTTATAGCACAGCTAAGCTCACACAGGAAATGCTGACTCCGTCTCTTAGCAATTATTGTATCACTGGGCTTGAAGAGGCCAGAAATGCTTGGCTGGAGGCATTTCCAAACGCGGTTTTCCCTACCGATTTATCTATTCAAAGGAGCTGGGATAATATAAATTGTGAACATATTTATAAGAAACTCCTGAATAACGGTGGTTCACAAGACCGTGCGAGGTTGCAGGCGGTCGCGAGAAAAGAATCTGGGTTTTGGCTTCATGCATACCCATCAGTAAATACGGGTACTTTTCTGGAACCAGATACTCTACGCATATCAATTTCGTTGCGTTTGGGACTCGATGTCTATTCCACCCACAGTTGTCCTTGCGGTGCTATTGTCGACCGCCTGGGCCACCACGGCCTTTCCTGTCAAAGGAGCGCCGGACGTTTCTCCCGCCACGCCGCTCTGAATGACATTTTGCGCCGTTCTCTTGCCAGCGTCAACGTACCGGCTATTTTAGAGCCGAATGGTATCGTGCGTGACGATGGCAAGAGGCCGGACGGAATGTCTCTCATGCCGTGGAAGACTGGAAGGTGCCTGGTTTGGGACGCCACTTGCGTGGACACCCTTGCCCCGTCACATCTTCAGGTTTCCACGGTGAGAGCTGGAGCGGCGGCTGAGCTGGCGGAGAAGAACAAAATCTTAAAATACCGAGGTATCGGCTCCCAATACCTATTCAGCCCTTTCGGAGTCGAAACCCTCGGTCCTTGGGGCCCCTGTGCCTTGAGTCTTTTTGAAGACATTTCAAAGAGACTTTTTCAAGCCACCGGGGACCCAAGAGCCGGCGCTTACTTGGGTCAGAGGCTAAGCATCGCCATCCAAAGGGGTAACGCTGCTAGCGTTTTAGGCACGCTGCCTCACGGACCTACTTTAGATAGTTTTTGTTAAGATAGGTTTACACAGTTTAGTTTAGTTTTTATTGTCTGCATTATATTATTTATGAATATTTTAAGTTAAATAAAAATTATTGAATGTTAAGAAAAAAAAAAAAAAAAAAAAAAAAAAAAAAAATTTAAGTGAGAAGTGATTTTCACACATAACTCGCTGTAGAAGAATAACATGAGAAATAAAATCTTGTGAAAGAGGAATCGTTAAATTGAATCCAATACACACCATTTTTTTTATTTCTTAACCTGTCGTAAATAGGCAATTTTCCCTACCTAGTAGACGTAACTTGATGACAAGAAGGCTGAAAATAAATTTCCGAACCGACTTTCCTTTCATTTCATAATACTTGACCTACCGTTTAGAAATACGAGATAGATTTTTATCGAGGGTGTTTACTATAGAAAAACATTTCGGCGCTATTTTCCTTACAAGTCCGTGTGAAATTGCGCGACAAATGGTTCCGACACAAATCTTTGGGTGGCTCGACAGGAAATAAAATATAGAGAGGAAAATTCGATTGGCCGTTTGTTTATCGCCAGCTCTTTATACTGGTAGTAGGAGAGAAAAGACATTGCCATTATCATCTTGTGTTTGAATAAAACCAAATCAATGGATATCCTTTGCAATAGTTTTCTTCAAATGAAACATAATCATAGAACTCAGTCAGCCGAAGAGTACACGGACTGATAAAATAGGTATCATCAACATTTTGATGAAACTCGTTATACGTCTAAATGGTTTGCAAATCATTTTTGCCAAGTTATGAATCGATATCCTGATTAAAATACTGCGATTGTTCAAAAGACACGCCACGTGCATCATCACCAGCGTCTTCGCTTTGAAATTGGTTGTATATAATGTGAGTCTTATGACCAATCTATTTTTATACTAAATCATGTCAGAAAAAGCCCTGCTATTGCATAGATAGCTAGCTATAATAGTTAAGTAGGTTGGGACATATAACCATCTATAACTATAACCATCCTTATTATATCAGCGATTTAATATACTCGCTATCTCTTTTCTTCAGAGAGCGCAAAATGATGCCAATTTTCTTTGCAAAAATCTGAAATTAACTAAAGTACGCGTTAAAATCAAGTATTATTGTGTACTTTCGTATCATTTGTGATTTCTTGGGCTTTAATCAACATACGTTTTCTAAATTCTGAAGATGGTATTTCAATCTCTTTGCGCAAACGTCAGATTCGTCAGCTTGATTGTGTGAACTAATTGCGAGGTGAGATAATTGGCTCACTTTTCGGGTGTTCGGTTTTGATGCTTAATGGCATATCTAAAGAAATTAAACATCATTGCTTATGACATATCAATAAATCTCAAATTGTGTGTATCGTCGTGTCCAACCGCACATGCCTCGCATAAGCCACACGCCAGCCACTCGCCCGCACACGCGTTGCACCCGTCCCTTGCGGCCGCGCTTAGACAAGTGTCGTATGTGGCATTGAATGTGTGTGATCAAGTAGTTGTATGTGGATATGAACTAGTGAAATTTTACTTGTTACATATGTCGATAATACTATAAAACAAGTACATTTATACCCATGTCTCTCTAAAGTACCTAAAACAGTACGCCATTTTCCGAGCTTTACTGATCAGACTTACAAATCTTTTAGATTGCACTTTAGAAATCAAAATTTTTGAGGCTCAAAATGTTGCTTAAAAAAATATTTTATTTACTACATACGTTTGTTACGTGTATTCGATGACGTAGGATGATCTAGTAGTAGTAAGAAAAAGTCATTCATATGAATGAGTTTAAAATAACATCTATAATTTCAGTACAACTGATATGTGCGTTGATTTTATTCGGCAACATTATGCGGCAATAAACTTTTCAAAAATAAACATTATTAATTCTACCACTGGCGCTGTCGATTGATCCGTTCAACTCGTACAACAACTTTCAGAAAAACCTGTTTAATAAAAGCTATTTCCGCCTTTTCAAAGAGAAAACTCACAGGCAAAGCCACAGGAATCAACTTGTACAGAAACAGAGAAATGGGATAAGAGGCTTTCCAAACGAAATCCGATAGAGGTTGAAAGAATACTGAAACAACTATATACATAATTGAAGGGGAGCGTTCGATGGCGTTTTAAGTATTTTCTATTTTATCGTCCAGAAAACAACTTTAAGTGATTTGCCTGGCAAAAAAGTTCAGGCTTTGACATTATTTGACCTGATATCGTCTTATAAATCGATAAACGCCAGTTGCACGCACGAAATAGCATGACTCATTGTCACGTTCCAGCTGAGCCGAGCGTGCAAGCTAGAGGGCGGAACAAGCGATAGACAGGCACGGCTTAAGCGTTAGGCTTGTGACGTAAAAAATTGATTGTATGTAAAGTCTGTGTACGTCCGTAATAATTTTACGTGATAACTTCATAAGAAAACACCGGGCTATGGAGTGGTAATAGGTAGTTCTCTTCCACTCCATCGGCGTCGTTAACAATGGCCACTTTGACTCCAAGGTCGCGGGTGATCCCCGCACAAGACAAATATTTGTGTGCATGAAAATGCCGGTTTGTCTTTATCTGGATGTATTCTACGTATTATATGTATGGATTTACAAAAAAAAAAGTATATATATCAATTATCTAGTACCCATAATACTAGCTTTGCTTAGTACGGGAAACTACATGGTGCTGTGTAATTTATCCAGAAAAATCCTAGAACATATTTATATTTATTTATACATATTCCTGTATTTATCACTCTGAGTCGAAAACAACAAAAATATTTACATAGCGGAAATTCTCATAACGTATAATTGAATTCTGGTTATATTACCTTCCATCTGTTTCTACTAGCTTACTACCCGAGCTAATACTAAAATCACCGCCATTAAAATAATAGACAGATCAACTGATTAAAACCTAATTGTAGACATGCAATCATTATATTTTCTCCGTTCATCATGACCTCCAATTACTAAGCAAGGACAACTGTTCATTCAGTAGAGACAATTAAATGCGCAATATTGTAAGTAAACAACACTACTGCATTACAAATCTTTATGAGTCACAAATAATTAGCAGTAATTAAAGAATAATAAATATTCCTTGACATATTACACAGCGCCATCTAGCTTGTACCCTGGGAGCTAGATAAGTAATATAGTACATAATTACATTATTTTTGTACCTAAATAAATATATATAATACATAGAAAACACCCAGACCACACAAATATTTGTCGTGTGCGCGATCGAACCCGCGACCTCGTAGTCAAAGCGACCATTGCTAGCCATTCGACCACCGGGCTCATCAATTCAAAACTCTTAATAAAATTATAACTGTAGAGCTCGACTAAAAACTAATCTTGATTTACGAGTGAATTTCTATTCGCTTATTACCTATATGTGCTTCTAAATAAGGTCAAGTATAAAAATATTTAGCTCAATGAAGTCTGCGCGTGTGAGTTTAATCGAACACGCAAGTTAATCAACGTCGATCCTAGCCTATCCATGGATGCCTTCATTATCTCGAGTTCCTACGGTCTTCGGAGAGTTCGGAGGGCACTCGCCAACCCACAGCTGAGCAGCGTGGTAGAGTATGCTCTAAACCCCTTCGATTAAGGGGAGACCCGTATCCTGGCAGTGGGATGAGTAAGGGTTGTCGACGACGTCAACGATAAATATATCTGGATAAATTACCCAGCGTAGTGCCAAACAAGCTTGTTCTACAGGATCCATATTTCGAAACTCGTTCGTATTCTACCAATGCGCAATGTGGAGTCGTTGCCCTCCCGGTTTGAAAAAAATCAAAGATTCGGAGCCTGTACATACGAGCTAGCTCTAGCAACACTGCTCGTTGCCTCTATATTACAGGCAAATACTTGCAATTTTATCTATATGTATACAACGTAGATCAAGATTATTTACGAGTCTACTGACTTTCAATCTATTTATAGTCTGTGACGTATTTATCCTCAATAAAAGGGACATTACCCACGTGACTTACGTCGTATTTTGCACGCAAATGGCTCACTCACGGCTCCAATTTGCATATAATGACAACACATCACTATAACATAAGCCTAAGGGTGCCATTTAAATATATTGATTCTCGGAGAAGAGACGTAATTTAAAGAAGCAGGAAATATTATACCTACAGTATTAATATTATTTCACATACGTACGTGCCTATCAAAGAACGAAAGAAACAGCAGTTGTTAAAACAGGGAAGGTTAGGTCAAATCGGTTAAAAAGGTAAAAAAAATAGCAGCTGAAGCCGCAGCAGAAACGAAGAGTTCAAGTGAAAATGATCCGGATGATGAGAGTATGTACAATGTTGACACTGGTGATTGTTAGCACTTAGTGACCATTATTATTGTAAGTACTGGATTTTCTTCAGCACAAGAATCAATTTAAAGTGGTAAGTTTAAAAATATTGACACTGTTTCGTTGTTATTCTTTTTTTTCTTCGTCAAATCACTCTCTTGGAGACGCTTTTATTGCAGTTTGTACAAATAAGCATTTTTTTTTCTTTTATATAGTTACTATCAATTACTATATCACAATAAATTTGAATAAATACATAGGTATTTATATAGTAATATATTTAAATAGCTAATAGGTATTATCAGTAGTTACCCTTAGCAGAGATTTTTTTTATATAGAAATGTATTAAGTAGCCGCTGCAATGCGTTACATAAGTTATTCACTGTTGAGATGTTATTAAATAAATAAATATTCTAGGATTAATTACACAGCGCCATCAAGTCTCAAACTAAGCAAAGCTTATACTATGAGTAGTAGGTAACTGATATTATATATAGATACTTTTTTTGGAAATACATTCATTTAATTATGTAACAGACATGTTAATGCACACAAATATTTGTCTTGTGCGGGGATCGAACCCGCAACCTCGGATTCATAGTGACTATTGCTAATCATTCGATCACCAGGCTAGTCTCGAATAAGGTGTAACACTGTCTTCTTCTTAAAGAATATGTATACAAAATATACTAAATATGATATTCCAATTTACTATACGATCGCACTTTTTCCTTTGTTTTATGTAATATGCCAAAGTGCTGTTGCATATATTGTGATGTAGATATATTTTTTTTATAATACTAAAATAAAGATTCAAGAACAAACTGAATTTGGTTCTTGAAAAACATTCACTCCAATTTCAAATATAAATTTTAAAATTTTAAAACAAAACATTGACAAACAAAACCTAAACAAAACTTACAATATTTTAGTCACCGTTTTTAGAAAACCCGTGGAAGATTAATTTGTTACATCACTTCCCTAATCGAAATATCTGTAAGGAAAAATAGAACAAATTGCTTAACTAACATGTATTAGTTAAGCATTTTTTATCGTATGTTGTATATGATTGATTAGCAAAGCCACAAGCCATTACTTAGTTTAAATTAACAAGTGTTAACGAGTCAATTCGATACAAATCATTAATTACTTGTTACCTATATAAGTACCATCTATTTTGCGCTATACAGGGAAATACCTAACCATAACTTCAATGAATCAATGATTAAGGAAAATTGCGTTCAAGTTCAACTGATTCAAAAATGACGCAAAATTGTTTTAGTTCGCGACAGACTGTCTACAAAGGCAGTTGCAATTAGGCATCATGTCGAAATTAGTAATTTTTACTTTGGTTACTACTTTTTGGATTTATTTTATACAGAGTGAAGGTAAGGTTCATAATGTAATACAAATTTCCACCCCTATATACAAATTAACAATATAACATTTCATTATGTGCATTGTTTGTTAGTATAGTGTACTTGGACAACAATTATGTAGACTGTGATGTTATGAATTTCATGGATAGTTTTCTAGGTAATAAGTTACATTACTAAGCGTTGACGTTAATTGGGATTCACTGCAAGATTAATATGAGCTTGAAATAATTTGTAAGCATTACGTTGGGTTTGTAATGAGTAATCACTTATCATTTAATATTATCACAAAGTAATATGAATTATAAACTTGTTTGTGGTTTATACAATAAATAAAAAAGTATACATACAACGTCCACAGATAGTATAACAATATTCTCAAGTGATGTTTTTTAAACAGTTTATAAATTAAAATCTATTTAAAATTCAAGTTGTGAAGCGGTCGGCATGTTCATCAAATGAAATGCAAGTTGAATGTTCCCACTGCGGACCCAAGAGATGCGATGACCTCGGATATCCCATAACGTGTCGAGGTGCATCGGGGATATGCAACCCAGAATGCGTCTGCATCGACGGGTACGTGAGGGATGGTAATGGAACTTGCATACCGAAGGTGGATTGTCGTAAGTTATTTTATTTTTTCTTTATTAACGAAAACTCTTTGAGTCACTACAATTCTGTTTTTTTTTTTCAATTCAAAACACTTTTTTTTTAACCGAAGTTCTTTATGATGCGTTTCGGAGGGGTCAAAGAACGTCCGTAACGTTAAAAAAAACGTATTTTTTTATGTATAGTCTATGTATGATGGCTATTCAGTGTCTAATGTATAGTATATGTGACTGTTATCATTATTGCAGTTTGCTATTATTTTTATTTTTATCGACAAAAAAATCACAATAAATAAAAAAATGTATACCAGACTAATTTTCTTTATGCCTCGAATAGAACTTGAAATTAACAATTTTATAATAAGGAACTTCGTTCCTATCTGGTGTTCCACGACACCACTCGCTATTTTTTGTGTTGTTATAAATATTTGTTCGATGTTTACTGATGTGGTAATCCATCGTTAAATCCAGCCGATTTTAAAATAGAAAAATTCACCTCGCCCGCCTTAGTGAGGCCCACGAGCTCTAAAACCAAAGCAATAAAGTTTGATTCATGTTAAATAGCCAAACTTTTTATTCTGTATTTAAATGTTTACAGTTTATCTGTCATTTTCCTGGTATATCAGATATAACAGAATTTATTTTGTTTCAAAAAACAGGTAAAGTATGATTATAAAAACCGCAATTTTATTACCAATAAAATTTAATGTAATTTGGTTGTAAACAATTTAATTTTCCGCTTGTGGTCACGGTTTTTGTAATAATAAAGTGATAAAATGTACTACTTAATTTAAGTGAATCCTATATGATATATAATTTCATTAATAATTTAGCAATTGGTGAAATGTACATTGTATTGTTAATTAATAAAGGCTTTAATTAGTTTTGATGATCACTGATCGAATAATGTAATAATGTACTGTAATTAGAGATGGACAAAATGCTGGGCATTAAATGCCCAAAAAGTACTTATAAATTCCCTATTTATACCCAAGGTTAGGCATTTATTGGGCATTTACAGGTACTTACTGGGCACTTATTGTAAATGCCTGGCATTATACCCATCTATATCTATAATAGTTAATATGAGGTACTTTAAAAACTAGTATGTATTCACAGCAAACCATGGTATCTTGTATTCCTGCAACTGAGTGATTACGAAACGTAAAAAGATGTTATCAACGGTTGTAATATTGATTATTCTTATATAATAGTTGTATTTTATACTACATCAAATGTACGTCAAGCATACGGCTGTAAAGCGGTAACAGGTAGCCTATCGACCAAGGCTGCTCAATTATTTTAAAATGTAGGTCATAATGTCCAATTCTTGTTAACCCTCGGGTTACCTTAAATCAACCCATAACCATCCTAAAGTTGGTATACAAGTCTGCTCTCAATCGAAGGAATCCAACAAGACGGTCAGCTACTTATATACCTAACACAAAGCAATAGATAAACTGCTATTAAAAAAAAAATATGTATAATTCATGCGTATTTAGGTTTAAAGATCTTTATTACTCATAAGAACAAATTACAGTTCACTTAAAATGAGCAGTATTTAGCATTTCTAATTCACATAATAGTTCGGCAATATGATCAAACAGTACATAATTATAAGGGAAAATTAAAAAAAAAAAACATAAAAGTTATTAGCATTCTTAATACAAATGTTTACCATGTTTCACTCAGAGACCCAAAAAAAAATAATTGTTATATACTTGTAGTCCGCGATCCGCTTAGTAATTTCCTTTACTGACTAAAAATAGATCGATGGGCTTAACTTTTTTCTAACGATTAACGATATTAAGTTAATCCTGTAGTTGCGAAAAATACCAACACAACATCATCTTGCTAAATATTTGTACGGCTGTAAATGTTTGCTCCAAGTCGGGCCAATTATGACACAATAAATAATAGTTTGCCGTGAACTTAAAGCCTTGCGATTATTTGTCAAATCGATATCTCAAAAACTACGATTAACATGCCGAGAGAATCTCTACGTACTATATATAATATTTATTTTTCTTATCTACATGCTATATTATAATATCTTACTTTCTTAATTATTTCAGCTGTAGGATGTCCATTGCTGAACATAGCTTTTTCCTTAGACTTCCACAAATATATATTTTGTGCCGTTTGCATCCATGTTGCGATTATTACCAAATCGTTCGTCTGTCTAATGGGAGACCGTCATACGCTGTGCTGTCCAATCCTTCTTGCCACTTCAGAACCTTTCTGCTCCACTGCCTTTTTTACCTGCTGTTTCAGAAACTCGAAGACATTGTGTCTTGTTCTTCATCTTCTTCGGCAACCCTTATTAATCCCACTGCTGGAATACGAGTCTCCCTTTGATCTTCTATCAGGGTTTAGAACATACTCCACAATCCTGCTTAACTGCGGGTTAGCGGAGGCCAGGGTTTTCAAACCGTCTGAAGACTACTGACTTGGCTTAACGACTGTCATCTAAGGACAACAGCCGGGACTGACGGCTTAAGGTGCCCTCTGTAGTACGGAGGAACTAGATATAAATAAACCCATCCATGGACAGGCTACGGCCGACGTTGCTGTAATTGACGAGCTCAGTGGCGTAGCGGTCAATGACGCGGCTTCGACACCAACGCTCGTGGGTTCGATTCCCACATAGGATAAACATTTGTGTGCATGAACATGTCTGTTTGTCTTGGTCTGGGTGTTTTCTATGTATCATAAGTATTAACAAAAAAAAATGTATTTACGTACCTATGTTTATACTAGGCTAGACGGCGCTGTATAATTTATCAGAAAATAAAAAAATAAAAAAATCATGAAGACATTGTATATTTGCTAGGAAATGTCTAGTGATTAATTGATAAAGATATATTTTTGATTCTTTTACAGCTGGTTGTGGAGGTGATCTTAATGCGACATCAGGTTGCGGCAACCACTGTGGAAACTCCTGCTCAGACTATAAAGAAGTAAACAAGACGTGTCTAACTGGTTGTAGATATAATAGCTGCAATTGTCGAGATGGATACGTCTATCACGATAGTCTTCAGAAATGTGTCTTACCCGTTGATTGCTGTGAGTATTCTCATACATTATTTCTGTCATTTGATAGGATTTGTACAGATACTGACATAGAAACTCTGAAATTCTAAAAGCGTCCTCCAGAACAGGGGAGAGTTACTAAAGAAAGACTTAAGGATCAGGGAGTGCACAATAGATCCGATAAAGGTGCTGTGTGTACCGGTACTGCACTACTAGACCCAAACTAATATTATTTAAGAATTATATCTCCAAAAGACACTTCGAAAAAGACTGCATGAAATGTATTGATGCTGAGGTTAAAACTATTTATTTAAACTTAATTGACTTTACTGATACTAGATGCTAAGAGCTTTATCAGTAAAACTTTAGGAAAAGTAGATATAGTGGTATAGATATAGATACAGCTTACATTATATATATGAAAATAATAACGGGAATTATCATGCGTAAGGGTATTGACTTGCCATCAACCCATACTCATCTCACTGTTGGGATATGTGTCCACCACGCTGCTCAATTGCAGATTGACGGAGGCCAGTATTTTCAAGCCGCCCAAAGGCCACTGACTTTATATCCATCAGTGGGTAGGCTGATGATGATGATGAATGATACAGATGGTATAAACAAATTCTACACAAAAGTTTCTCTTTCCACAGGCAAAAAATATATCTTCTCAATGTACGTACTGAAATCTTAACAATAAAACGTAAATACAAGATAAAAATCGTTTGTTGCAGGAAAATCACAAAAGAAACTGTAAAATGGAATGGCATCGTAGAAAGTTTGCAACCAGATGAAGAGAATGGGTGGAATGGAACGAAAAACTTTCTGTACACTAAAAGAAATATAAGACAAATCGATGAAGCGAGGATACGTTTAATGTCTTTTTTATTTTATGAAATTTCTATATGACTGATATATGATTTCTATATAAAATATGTTTTCGATAAACCTTATTCATTCTACTGCTGGGATCTCCTCAATCGAATGGATTTGGAGCATACTTCACCACGTTGCTCAACTGCGGGTTGGCCGAGGCCAGTGTTTCCAAGCAGCCTAAAGGCCACTAACATAGCTTACTATCATCTAATGACAATAACCTGGACCGACGGCTTAACGTGCCCTCCGAAGCACGGAGAAACTCGAGATAAATGAACACATTCATGGACAGGCTACCGTCGACGTTGCTTAATTTTCATGTTCGATTTAACTGATTTGCGCAACGATGCCATCGAGCTCCTCAATTGTATGTAAATATGTAATATATTTATTCTACAATAACAAAATCCGAAATGAAAACAAGAAACTAAAATAGTACAAAAGTGGACTTATACTTCTAAGGGATCTCTTTCAGTCAACCTTTGAGCAGAGTACATTGCCTTTATTTAGACAGGAAATTGACCTAACAGTTTTAAAATTTATTTTACTCGTTCAAGTCCAGAAGTCTATCCTCCTCCCAGGTATACGGTTTATGCTTTTTTTTTTGTATTTACACTAACTTTGACTCGCGACTTCATTTGCAGGTGTCTTAGAATCCACAGCGAATTTCAAATACCCGACCTTGTATTTTGTCGACATCATATTGGGACATTTCGTGCAAAATTTCAGCTTTTTCTAATAAACAATTTCATTAATGACGTTTATGATGTTTTTGAAGTTTCGTTGTATATATTATTTTTATGTATTTCTGTCATACAAAATGATTGTGAGTATCATAAGATACCAAGACATTGTAAGCTTTGTTTTATCAATAAATTAATACCTAATAAATTAATATCAATAAATTAATAACTATGTAATTATTTCGATGACGTGATTATATAATTTTACCAGCTTTCAATGAACACTTTTAAACATAAGTGTCCCCTTTTTAGAAACTATTATTTAGTTCCATTTCGGTGTCTGTAATTTACCCTTATCATTGTAAGTTAAATTTGGCCCATTCTAGAGTCTTTTTTTCTCGATTGTTTTTTTTTTTTAATGAAACGAAGATATTATGCTTGTTAAAAAAAATATTATTCTTGTTTCATATATCATCTAGTCAATACCACGTCGTCATCTCCTATTTAGTATATTTCTGGATCGCTGAACAAAAAACTACAATTAGTTTCAACTAATTTATTTTTACCTACCAGTTTAAAATTTAACCCGTAACTTTTATCTGTGATTAAATGAGGCATTATACATACTAAAAAAAACAAAAGTTATAATCAAGTGAACAAGGTTCAAAGACATTGACATTGATATACCTGGAAACTTCCACTAAATCTCTAAAATTAATAGCGTGAATAGCACAATTTTATATAGGAAGAATATTGACCCTTAACCTCTTGAAATTATTTGCCATGCTTGTTACTTAATGCCTATCAATTTCCAATCATTAATCAATCAGTAGAACATCGGAACTCATCTGTAACTAAATTAACGAACATCAATCGAGATGGAACAAGTAAGGGAATGCAAGACAAACAACTGCCAACACAAATACAGGGTAAAGCCAATTACAGTTTGGGGAATAACATTTTTCCTAACCAATTATGTAGTTTGGGACTACGTTTCGATTGCTGACAAGGAACTAATAAGACAAATTAATCTGAAGTTAGTTCAGATGTGGTTCACATTTGAACTACTTGCATTAAAGTTGTAAAGCTAAAGTTATGCCATATTTATGTTTAAAAATCTTTCGATAACTCAATATGTGCTTCAGAGACTTGGGGCTTTGCAAAACCTCTGAATGTAGAAAAAAAATATTTTAGCGTACCTCCCCTAGACGTAATGTGGGGTTGTTTTTTTATTTTTTGATTATGTGCCCCCCCCTTGCCCTCCTGTACCAGATATGCGGTTGTTTATGAAGATGTGAAAACAAATATCACAGTAGTGGATATAATGAATTTACTCGTAAAAGGAAAAAATATAAGCTAAGTATATTATAAGTTACTGAGTAATAGCATAATATAATAGTCGACGAACTTTAATAAATGTACTTGGAGAAGACAAAATTTAGTACAAATTCCATTGAAAATTACTTAGATGAAGTTATTAGTTATGTAAAACAGGTAGTAAACATAAGTTTATGAACCATGTAAAATTATCAAAACATAAAATCATAATAATAAGAATAATTCAGTCCGCAGGGCAGCTTGTGTGGCGAGCTGTTGTGTGAGTAGCGACACCACGGACTCGAGTCTCCAGAGAGTCGGTCAGGGCCTTCGTCTCCGACGTGTCTTCATCGGTCGGAGTGTAAACACAAGAAGGCCCGCAGGACTCTCAGCTCTGGCTTGCCTTCATTGGCCGTCCAGAGAGGAGCCGCTAGAGCTATATGCTCCAGGGGTGGAAGTGTTAAAGGGCATCACGCCGCGAGTAACTTCGGAGAAAGCGCAGCACACCTCTCGACATCCCTGAGTCACTCACACCGGTGTTGCCCCCGGCCGATTTCCTGGCATTTCGGGGGCCCATCTAGTGAGTGGCAAGCCACCGCCTAAATAACTAGCAATAATAGCAGTTATGGCAGGCGTCCGTCCCTCTTCTGTAATAGCCCGGTATTAAGTTCACCCAGATCTCATCTCCATAGCCCATTTATTTTCCATCACACTTCGCAATAGTCTCAACGCCTGCCGAGACCTGCTCATGGGTATGTCGTACCATTGACATATCCTGGAGCGGGTCACGGCGGGCGTACAACATTACATCAAACTTCTCAAAGGGGCCTCTACGTGTTGGATATATATCCCCGCGTATGCCTATCAAATGACCGGGCTTGACCCGTGAATTAATAGAGATACAGAATAATTCATAATCATAATAATAACAGATACAGAAGGCTGTCCTCCTCAGCACGGCACGTATTGTGAGGAGGTTTCAGTCTCTGTAACCTTGACCACCGATAGTTTGGACCTTGTTCCCGCTATCGAGGGGGATTCTGGTTTTTTATATTTTTTAATGTATTTTTAGGGTTCCGAACCTCAAATGGAAAAACGGAACCCTTATAAGATCACTTTGTTGTCCGTCTGTCTGTCTGTCTGTCTGTCTGTCTGTCTGTCAAACATTTCTATGTCGAGAATGCGTGGAGGTATCAAGCTGAAATTTGAACTGTATACACAGGTCTACGGTCCCATGAAGTTAAAAAAAAATCAAACTGCTAAGTTTACGTAGAAAAAAGTTACGGCCGTTTATTCAGCAAAAAACGCATATTTCGACACACTCAAAGGAATCAAAACCTATAGGGTACTTCCCGTTGACCTAGAACTATGAAATTTGGCAAGTAACATCGTTATAGACTACAAGTACTCTAAGCAGGTCGCTAACTTTGATTCTTGTAATGTATCGCCTATCATGTTTGATAACTCTGTCATTCCGTTGAGTCTTAGTGTCAAAAATCTTGGTCTCCACATTGACTCTATGTTGAGCTGGAACACACATATTGCGGAAGTTAGCCGTGCAGTTACTTCTACGTTACGATTTCTTAATCGGTTCAGGAATTTTCTACCTATCTATACAAAGGTCACACTAGTTACATCTCTCATTTTTCCGCTCATTGATTATGCTGATGTTTGTTATCCTGATTTGAATGAAGATCTACTCAATAAGCTGGACCGGCTTATCAATAATGCTATCCGCTTCATCTTTTGCCTTCGAAAATTTGATCATATATCGCAGTATCGGTCCCAACTTAGATGGCTTCCTATCCGCCAGCGTAGACAACAGAGGTTACTCTGCACTCTTTTCTCTATCCTTTTTAACCCTCTTTCTCCTGATTACTTGAAATGTAAGTTTCAGTATCTCCGTGACACGCATGAACGCGAACTCCGTTCTAACAAATCTCTTGCACTCTATACCCCACTCTTTCGATCTGGCTTCATGTCGGACTCCTTTGCCTTGCAAGCTTCGCGTCTCTGGAACACGTTACCGGAGGCCATCAGAGAATCTTCCAGTAAATTCATTTTCAAAAAGAATGTTCAAACTTATTTACTTGAGAAATTGTCCAAGCAATAATCATAATTGTCCTATTGTTTTTCCTTTGCGTTTCCGTGTATAATTATGTAGATGTGTATGATTATGTATTTATGTATATGATTATGTATGTGTGTGTAATTATCATATTTATATGTATGTATGTAATTTTATGTTTTCATAGGTATTTATTGTGTGTACGTTCATAGCTGTTATTTTGTAAACCGCATTCGTGTGTTATCTGAATTTCCCAAAGGTTGACTGGTAGAGAATGCTCTTAGCATTAAGTCCGCCTTTTGTACCTTTATTCTATGGTCAATAAAGTTTAAATAAATAAATAAGTACAGGAATAAATCTCAAAACTATACATTTGTAAATAGATCTAAAAAAATAGGGGGTCTATATTTTTTATAAGGTGTCGAAATTTCAAATTGAAACTACTAGTTCAAATGGGGTATCATATGAAAGGGCTTGATGTACACATTGCAAAATATATTTTATTTTTTTCGACGCATTATTTCTTATTTATAATGAAAAATATCAAATTTAATAATGATACTACGTACCTACGGAACCCTCGGTGGGCGAGTCCGACTCGCACTTGTCCGGTTTTTTTTTTATATTATATATTAAAAAATGTATGAAATAAGATATTAAAAATAAATAAATGTCAGAATAATTCTGATAGTCGCGAGTATGAACAGATTTATACCTAAGAACCTCGATCGTTACCTCGAGAGGCTGTCGCTCAGCAGTTGGGCCAAGAACCAGATACAGAAGGCGGTCGACAAGGAGACATGACCTGCATTGTGAGAAGATTAATTTTTTGGAGCCCTAACCACCGGTATATTGGGTCTTCGCTCTATTACCTCTATTATCTAATTTTATATTTCAAAATTTTAAAAAAGGTAACAAATAAAGATAATTATTCATAAATAATAACAACATTAAAGGCACATTTTTGTGTTGTGGTTTGTCGTGGCATGTTATGACGTCAACGAATAAACATGTAAGGACAATGTGTAAAATGTAATGCTGAAAATGTGATGTTTTGTGGTTCTCTCTACATAGAGAACCACAAAACATCATGTTTTCAGCATTACATTTTTTTTTACAAATTACTACCCAAAAAGTGATGAGCTAACGTTACAATTTGTATGATTGTTTGTTTAACATGTTAACTTTATTTAATCCATAATATTATTATAAATGCGACAATGACGAGCTCGGTGGTCGAATAGTTAGACAAACATTTGTGTACACGAACATATCTGTTTGTCTTGGTTTGAATGTTTACTATGTATTATATGTACATATGTATTCACAAAAACGCAGTTATCTCGTACCCATAGTACAAAGTTTGCTTAGTTTGGGACTAGATGGCAGTGTGTGTCCAGGAATATAGTTTAATATGAGGCGGGCAGAATACCTTATTTAGATTACAACGTGTTATAAAAAGTGAATAATCTCATCAAAATAATTAAATAATTACATACTACTAATTTCATCATCATCATCAGCCTGTATCTATCCACTGCTGGATATAAGCCTTCCCTAATGCTTTTCACCAAATACGATCCTCCGCCTTCCGCATTCAGCCGCTTCGAGCCGCTTTCTTAAGGTCAACGGACCATCTAGAAGGAGGGCGTCCAACGCTTCGTCTTCCTACGCACGGCCTCCACACTAATACCTTCATCTCCTATCTGCCATTATTTACTCGTCAGAGGGGACATTACCACTTCAGCTTGCGAACTCTGAAGGCTATGTCGACAACTTTGGTTCTCCGTCGAATTTCTTTGTTCCTGATTGGATCCCTCAGAGAAACCTCTCTATCGTTGGTTGCGGAAGCCCTGTGGACCATTCCGATTGTCAGTGAACGAGTCTCTGCAACATAGGTCATCGCATCGAGGATGGACTGGTTGAAGACTATAGTCTTCAAGCATTGGGGGTATCTGTGCGGCCAAAATATGCCGAAGACTTCCAAAAGCTGCCCAGCCCAAACGAATGCGTCTATCGATCTCTTTGTTGAAATTACCCGAGCCAAACTGTACCAATTTACGTACCATTAATTACCTTAACGAATATAAATAGGAGTAAACACAAATTACGTAGTTACTCTTGATTAAAGTTACTGCGAAGTAGATTGTAGTCATTTGATATGTACCGATCAAAGGCAGACAGAGCTACCCAAATTAATATCAAATTGGCTCATATTTGAGTACAAATTTATAATTGAGCCACACGCAATGGAATTTACTACGGTTGCCACGGTTGTAACTGGAAATGTAAAATGTATTTAATAATTTCATTGCTCTTTGATATATGTACATAGCTCTTTCCATATTTAATTAATGTAATTTAACTGTTGCATATAGGTGCCAACAATATTTACGAAAGTGGTTCGTTAGATTTCTTAAATAATCTAAAAGCTGCTAATGCAATTGTTCCAAGTGGACTACTACCAAACCAGGGGCCCTACCGCCTAATCTGAAGCCGATTTCTATCGAATATTTTGATCCCCAAAAATATGTTATAGGATTATGTTATTAATTTTTAGCTTTATCGTTAAATCTCTTGGATTTCTGTCAGCTAAGTTAAACACAATTGCCACTAATCTATTCTAGAGTTTGATTTTTGCAATCAATAATTCTGTAGAAATCGGTTTCAGCATCGCCGGTAGGACCTCAGCGACTGACATACCGGTATTTTAAAGTATAGATACCTGGAATTAGCGATAAAATACCGTTACTCAAACTTAAATATACCGATATCATTAACGTTACATTACTTTGTCGTTGTTTGTTGAGAAAAGGGTGGTTGAATAACGTTATCGTACGTACGTACTTTCGTAAGTGGCCACGGGTATCCACGATTTGCAGTATGTGCGATGGGACGATAGACGTGGAACTGCGGCTGGCAACAACGCTTTACTTTGATAATGAGTAACGTTATAAAATATTGGTATTAATATCGTTATTTCCGAATCAATACTGAACGTGACTTCATTTCATAACGGTATTTCTTGAACAGATTTCAATATTTTTATAGTATCGTTATTGGTACTGGTGACAGTCCCTATACCAAACTCACAAGTGTGACGTTGGGCATATTTTGCCCCGATTTTAGATTTCTTCTACAATCACTATTACATAAATTATGTAATATTAGGGTTACATAAATTGTATTTGAAGTAGAGGTACGATTACCAGTAGCTGCTATTGAATATATATATATATATATATGAATATTTAAGTACGAGTACTTAAATATTCGGTTATTGCAGCTGCTCATTCCACGACAATGTTTGTTATACTAATTAGATGCCTAACCTACCGCACTGTGAGTGTATGGATGACCAAGCACACAACACTACAGATTGATAACATAATGGACTATTGGGTGGCCTATAGCCTGAGGCTACGTCGTATAACATCCAGTTAGCGTCGTCGTCGTCAACCCTTATTCATCCTACCGCTATGATACTGGTATCCCCTCAATTGAAGGGGTTTAGAGCATACTCCACCGTGCTGCTCAATTGCGGGTTAGCGGAGGCCAGTGTTTCAAGCCACTTTTTTTTTATACTACGTCGGGTGGGAGACAAGCATACGGCCCCCCTGATGTGAAGCGGTTACCGTAGCCATATTAACGCTCGCAACATAAAATATCGATCTGCGGTAATCTGTGAGGTGGAGGTACATTCCCCAGTCGGGTAGCTTACAATTACGCTCCCTATCTCTTTTTTCGCCAGAGCTTCGTTTGTCAGTCAGCAGGGTGCACCGCGTGCAGGTGAAGTTGGCTTTGGTTCAAAGATGTTGATGAACCACTTACACCCTAAAACTTATTACCACTTAAACGCAACTGGCTTGGAGTGTCATCTAATGACACCAGCCGGGACCGACAGATTAACTTACTCTCTGAAGCACGGAGGAGCTCGAGATAATATAAACCCATCCATGGACAGGCTAACGTCAACGTTGCTTAACTTGAGTATTTGATTAAACGGACATGCTCAACGACGCTATCGAATGCAGTTAGCGACAACGAGAGAATTTAGATTTATATTGGAATATACTCGAATGTCAGTTTATCAATATCACAGAAGCTGTCCACCATATCATGGTTGCAACTCAGAGTAAGGGTTGCAAGTACTTTGGCATAAAAGTAAAAAAAGGTCATAATCAGAAAACATGGTTTCTAAAGCACTTAGATATTCATTATGACGAGCTCGGTGGTCGAATGGTTAGCAATGGACAATTTGACTCCGATGTCGCGGGTTCGATTCTCGCATAAGACAAATATTTGTGTGCATAAATATGCGTATTTGTTTTCTTCTGGGTATTATATGTAAGTATTCAAAAAAAACGTGACCGTTGACCGTGTGGCTTCCGGTGGACTAGAATAGAATCACTCCGTCTCTTCCCGTGGATGTCGTACAAGGCGACTAAGGGAAATACATTACCAAACATCGATCAAACCTCCCCAACCCGTCTGGCCAGCGTGGGGAGTGTAGGACAAATCCTCCTTCTGTCTGGGACGGACGAGAGAGGGTCGTGCTCCTGCAGTGCAGACTGAAATGACTTGATGATGATGATTCAAAAAAAAAAATAAGTATGTTATAAGTTAACTCGTACCCATAGTACAAGCTTTGCTTAGTTTGAGACTAGATGGCAGTGTGTAATTTGTCCAGGAATATTTATTTATTTATTAATTCTGCCAAATAAAATCAATAAACAAATTGATTTTATTTGGCAGAATTAATAAATAAATAGCAGAATTAGTGAATATTCTTCAAGAAAATAAGAAAAATACAGCAGCCACGTTGTTACAGTAAATCAGCATTTTATTACACGATAAAATGTTCGGTATCCAAATGTGAACATTGTGAATAGAAACAAAAAGTTCGGGGAGACTTCGAGTTTTCGGTTCGACATTGATTTGCTCATCCGCCACAAAAAAGATCTAGTTTCTTATCGAACGTGTTCTGTGTACATACAATTTGAATGTAATATACAACGTGAGTGTAAAAATTATTAATATTTTAACATAAAATGCTCGCTGCTATCTCCGGTTAAGCTGGCTATTTATTTAATCGGAGTCTCATTATTAAAAACATATTAAAACTGCGATAAATTCAGCTTTAAACCAGCTTTTAGAACTCGATCTGTAAAATTTTTACGTGCATTAAATTCAGCATGAAAGAAAATTATAATCTCATAATTCCATTTTTACGAGATGTTCTACTAGGAAAAAAGAAGAATAAAAAACCGAGCCATAAAAACTTGGCACGAGCTAATAAAATGATTCCCAAGTGGCTGTCTCTATGAATTTCTTAGCGGGCAGGTATTAAATCTCTTACATTCACGAGTAAACTTAAATAATACGAAGATTACTTTGAAATTTGATTCGAAGTGACAAGAGGGGGAATATTAAAATATCAACTTTATTCCTTCCCATTCAATAGAGTCGGAGGAGCTGTGCGTCGAAAGTTTTAACAATTTCATAATTTTCAAATTCTACTCGGTGTAAGATACCTCACGTCATAATCATAGGCTCCATAGTTTTTATATTATCTGAAGTTAATGAAGTGTGAGACGTTGTCGACATAGCCTTCAGAGTTTGCAAGCTGAAGTGGCAATGGGTCACATCTGCAGAGTACGTGATGGCAGATGGGTGAGGAAGGTATTAGAATGCAGGCCGCGCGTAGGACGACGAAGCGTTAGCCTCCCTACTTCTAGATGGTTCGATGACCTTAAGAAAGCGGCTGGATGCGGAAGACAGAGAATCGTATTTGGTGGAAAGGATTGGGGAAGGCTTATATCCAACAGTGGGTTCATACATGAAGAATGAAGTGTGACTTTTTCCATACTTCTCTGTTCTCTGTCATTTAATAATCGCATGTTGTACTCCCCTTTCATGCATGTCTTTATTTATACAATATATTCTCATTTTTATATCTTGTCCTCATTTGTACGGAACTGGAGCCCTATCGGGTAAGCTGAAGGCGTCGGTGTTTTTGATAGCAAAATTCAAACTTCAACTTAGATTAATGGCACTTGTGATTAGTTTAGCTGTAAAGTAACCTAGAAAAGCTTAGATGACGATACGCTATATATAAACGTTTTGACTCTTTCCAGCGTTCGGTGCTTCGGTAATGTTATATATAACTCACATCTAGTAAGATTTTGAAACAGACACATATAAAATTTATATACCCTTCAAAATGTCATCCAAATATCAAACAGTAAATACAAAGCAAAGTACTTTAATATTTAGTAGATATACAAATGAAAAACAGTGCATGTATTCAAGCGCTTAAGTGGATTTCTCTTAGTAGACTTAGTGTATGTTAATCTGTCGGTCAAGCGACCCCGGTGCTTTGACTTTCAGAGTGGTGGCGCAACGTTGGCAAATATTAATATTTAAGGGTGGACTGCAGTGTTAGAGCCCGTTCATAAGCGTTCGTTAACGACGATTCGAAATAATTACGATTTGTTTAATAGACATTCGCATTTATAAAAAAAGATAATACGATTTATCATCGTAGGTTCTCGAGTTTGGAACGATTCGTGATTTCACATTCTTAGCACTTATTCGTGATGTTAACGTGAGATTTATATTATGCTTCCGAAGACACTCGGTACTTCGGTTACTAGCACGACGAGAGAAACATAACCTCGAAAATCATTATGCTTATGGGCTAAGTATTTTTTTTATACTACGTCGGGTGGCAGACAAGCATACGGCCCGCCTGATGTGAAGCGGTTACCGTAGCCATATTGCGTGTCGCCACCCCCGCTGCCAACGCAGCATCACCTTCCATTCTGGTGTCACAATCACTCGCAGGAACACAACAACCCTCAAGCGAATTGTTTTTTGGCTGCGGTATTCTGTGAGGCCGTTGAGGTACATTCCCCAGTCGGGTAACTTACAGTTACGCTCCCTACCTATCTTTTCGCCAGAGCTTCGTATGTCAGCCAGGAGGGTGCACCGCGTGCAGGTGAAGTTGGCTTTGGTTCAAAGATGTTGATGAACCACTTGCACCCCATGCATTGTAAGTAGCAGGCACGAGACCAAAGACATGATCACAAATGCGGTGAACTGATAAAACAAAGCCAAGGGTTGAACTTCAATAAAGCATTGCTACATGACCAGGAACGCGGCAGATGGAGGAAAATTCTGTTCAACTCATGGTAGAAAGATACAAGTTATGTTTTTTAGCAACAAATGCGATTTGAACTCACTTATATCCTCAGTATTTTGTAGACAAATTTAGTTTACCACATTCGTGACGTAGTCTTGGCAGTATACGGGAAAAACATACCGTGTGCTTTTTCTACCATGTTCAAACTGATATCGCCCATTTTTTTCAGACACGACCCTCAGCCACGAGGAATAGACTAAGAAGAAGAGCGTGTGAATACAGCCATAGGAGTTTATGAAATGAATTGAAATTATTTATTCTGTCATTGGGTCTTCAGGGCACTTAGGTACATCTTACAGATTTTTATCAATGATATTCTTATTTTTTTGTCATTATTTTTATCTACTAGCAGTATTGACCATTGACGAAGAAGAAATTCTTGATAAAAACTTGCCAATGACATGTCATATTGTATATACACACAGTACTACGCATGCTACACTGTAATACACATTACGCTTGCAGTACGTCGATTAGGATGTCAATACAGAAGTCTGCGCTTGATATCCTGCATTAAAGTTTTGCCAAACATTTTTGAAGTGAAAACTTCTTTAGCGGCGTTGTGCACTTTTTGGGATGGGTAAAAAATGTTAAACTCGTGTCACGATACGTGACTTGATCGAAAATTCGTAAGATGGAGGGAGAGTAGACCTCCGGCGCGGCGTAGGAGAGGAAGTAATATCCCCCTCTCTTTCTATCGCGCGGCGAAAATGTATGCCTGCTTCTGCTGTTTATTTTTAATGTAATATAAATTGTCACGTTTGTGTACGATAGCGCAATAAATGAATATTGTATTTTACCACATAAATAATAGTGCTTTTATACTGATAAATATGGCGATTCGTGCGAAATTATTCCCTAACTATTCCAAAATATTCAAAAATGCACAACGTTAATGTTCAAGTTTTTACTTCTGCCGGCACTCCCGAAGTGCAACCCGTTTTTTTAACTGTTACTGTTTGATGAAATAAAAACAAATCGTATTAAATTTCAATCCGGTAAAAATAAAATTTGGTATGTGAACACGCCGTAAGTCATGCTTGCCATTTCTTTATATACTTACTATAATATAGATGACTGTAACAAAGTTGACCTTTCGAATTTAGTACTAAAACATTAATAATATATCGCAACATCTATTCAAACCTCCAAAGTGATGATCCGCCATTAAAGTTAGCCAAAGTTTATATCATTAACTCGACGATTCAGCGACTCTATCGAAATCCTATTGAAACTATAAATTATAAGCTCGATCCTAAACCCAAGTTAGAGGAAACCGAACCCTGATTAAATTCCCAATGTAGGCACACTTAAACAGTGTCGAATGTATCTCAAATTGTTCTATAAGAGATAAATAGTATTGGATACCATCGTGGAAAAGTGTTAGGAAATAAATAATTAGGGCAAATTACAGCGTTGAGAAGCGATGGCATCGTTAGTCATTCTAATATAACACGCAGGTTAAGAAACGTCGACCGTTGCCTGCCCATGGATAGGTTTATTTATCTTGAGCTCCTTCGTGCTTCAGAGGGCACATTAAGCTGTCGGTCACGGCTATTATTGTGCACAGTCATTGAGCCGAACCAGTGGCCTTTAGGCGGCTTGACAACACTATCCTCTATAATCCCGCAGTTGAGCAGAGTGGTGGAGTATGGTATAAACCCCCTCGATTGAGGGGAGAACCGTCTCCCAACAGTAGGATAATTAAAGGTTGACACAGAGTCATCTAATCCCGAAGAGAAGCTCGTTGGCGTCGTTGTTTTTTTATAACCTAAAATTGATAAAAGATAAGAAGTTTTCAAGTAAAATTGGCAAAAAGTGGCCGTATTCCGCAAATTTTATTTCAACTATAACAATGTTTCTTCAATTTTCTAAGTTATAAAAAAGTCTACGAAACTTAACATAATCGTTAACAGATAGATACATCTCCTTCCAGACCCACGGCACAACTACTATGCTCAACTGGTTGTGCTGTGGGCACTTTTGATTCCGTTCTACACAACTTGTTGATGCGTTGAGAAAAAAAAGTACCTATGGCCCAAATGACATAAACTCGAATCCGTTGTATAATTAGTAAAGATACAATGATTCACTCGAGTGGATAAGTTTAATATAAATATTACCCTTGTGCATCTACTATGTCTTATCTCTGCATCAACTTAAGGTCAACTGATAGAGAATGCTTAATACCTATAGCATTAACTCCGCCTTTGCACATTGTTTTTATGTGCATGAAGATTAAATAAATACCTAAGTGATTCTTTTACAGCACGATTCCAAGTATCTAAGGAAGAATTTTTAGGGTACATAAACAAAACGATTTCTCCTTTTTAGTTTGACACGAGATATCATTTATTAACATTTATCTTTACAATCTTTAGCATGAATACAAATGTCAGTATCATTTCTAAAGTAGTTCTTCTTACATGTACAGCGAGGCTGACAATTCAGGACTAAAGTGTTACACGTGACTGGTTCACTATGAGCACTGTCGCAGTATTCTCCGAGACATTCCGAGGGGCAGCTGTTCCACTCTTCATTGGGTCTGGCACAGTTTACTGGCGCTGTACACAAAACAATACAATACAGATTATTGTACTGGATGAAAAATACAACAATTGCGAACAGTTTAAAGGCAGTCGTATCGCAAAGTATCTGCATTTAAGCTGTAGCATAAATGCAGATACTTTTCGATTTCTTTGGCATGCTCTATAGAGTATGCGAAAGAAATTATCTTATAGGTATACACTCGAAAAACAAGGAAGGGGTTTCCTTGATTGTTAGTCGAGTACAAATACAAACAGCGGTGGGGTGTAAGTGGTTCATAAAGATCTTTGAACCAAAGCCAACTTCACGTCCCCGCGGTGCACCCTGCTGACTGACAAACGAACCTCTGGTGAAAAGAGAGGTAGGGAGCGTAATTGTAAGCTACTCGACTGGGGAATGTACCTTCACCTCACAGAATACCGCAGCCAATTAACAATTCCCTTGAGGGTTATTGTTTTCCTGTGAAAGAGTTGGGTCACCAGAAAGGAAGGAGATGCTGCATTGGCAGCGGGGGTGGCGGCGCGCGAGCGATATCTTATGTTGCGAGCGTTAATATGGCTTCACATCCGTGGTACCCGCTTCACATCAGGCGGGCCGTATGCTTGTCTGCCACCCGACGTAGTATAGAAAAAAAAAACAGCGCCTTTATAACCACCCGAATCAGTTGATTCGGGTGGTTATAAAGGCAATAATTGCACCGCCAGTTGGCGGTGCAATTATTGGGACATTGTTACAGCAACTAAAGCGATCTGATGTCCTTTATGCGCAACATCAATCCTTGGAGTAACTCTTCTCGTCGGGAAGAACACTCCATAATTATTACACGTACATGGAAACTCTGCTCATATTTCTGGGACTGATCGCAGATAAAGAAAAGGAATTAAAAAATAAATATGCATATGAATTTTATGTGGATTTTAAATGGATACATTATAAAAAAGTATGTGGCGTCTATTTAATATAAGTAATAGAACTTGTGCTCCCTCCAAGTTGCAGTTATATTGAAAGTTGTAGTTGAAAAAAAAAAGAATGTCATTCGTTTTGAAAAACCTTAGCTTCAAAAATGTAGACCAAACTCTAACCACAGATCAGACGTTAGATTCATCAGGTCAGACGTTATTCTATTGGAATTCTTAACAAAGCTGGCGCTTGGCCAGTAGCATTTGCATCGCTCTAGATTTTAAAAGACAGCTCTGTCTACTAAAATAAGGGAGAGCAAGTGCTTTCGGCATACCCACAAAATAATCTAGAATATTGCTCCATATAATGATGGTGAATAATTTATTATGGTGGTGATGTAAAATTACATCGTGCGAGTAAAATGGATAAACCACAAGTATTGACTAACGAATTAATCAAAAAGTATGGTCAAACTAAATTTAAAATGTCATACTCTTATATTAACTTTTATGCAATTGAATTAGCAATCTAGAGATCAAATAATAGATTAGACCAAAATAATAAATTAAAATTTGTAGACCTACTAACTATAGTTTAAGACCTTTGTTACTAACAACATAAGGATTGAAATTTATTTATACATATGTTTATTAAAGATGTTAGATAACATGAAACTATCTATTTCACAACTATTGACCCAAAGACAAAATGTACATTTCTTCAAACAAAAAAAAGTTGGGACTTAAAGAAAACCTTTACCTCTGACTTTATCTTACCCAGATCGGTACAAAGAGAATCCTCTGATTATTTACTACGCCTCCCGCAAATATTATCTTTTTTTGTAGAAGCCGGTATCATACTTTTACCTTGTGTGATAAGTGATAACATTAACTTTGTAGTAAACATTCCTCCTGTTGCTTCCACTGGCAATCCGCAGTTGACCAGCGTGGTGAAGTATGCTTAAATCTCAATTGAGGGGAAACCCGAATTCCAGGGGATTCATTGGGATGAATATGGATTGATAATGAATGTATAACAACCCTGAAAACAATTCCTTTTGAGCCCGTCTTTTGTATGGTTTTTTTATCTATAGTTTGACTTTAGAAGAAGTTTGGCATATCGAAAAATATTAACAGGAATAATTTCGTTCTTCAATTTTTTGTACTAACTCAAAGCAATAGTAGCCATTGATACTTCTCATAATCTAATCAAAGATTTCACGAATTATTATAGTGCACGATGCACTATAATAATCATTTTCACATAAATTAACGAAAGAAATAAAAGAAGGAGAATAGACTGGCAACGGATCGGTGACCCCTTCGTGTTGCTGATCTTCAAGGGCGGTGGTAATTGCTCTTCATCAGGTGACCCACATACTCGTCTGCCCCCCTCTCATATAAAAAAAGTTGCACTGTAACTCATGAATCAGTGTTAATAACCTTTCCTAACGTACGGTATATTAGGAAAAATTCCAGCTAAAAGGTAATTGACGAGCTCGGTGGTCGAATGGTTAGCAATGACCACTTGGACTCGTGTGCATGAACATGTCTGTTTGTCTTGGTCTGGGTGTTTTCTATATATTATAAGTATGTATTTACAAAAAAAATGTATTTAAGTACATTTATCAGTTGTCTAGTACCCATAACACAAGCTTTGCGCTTAATTTGGGACTAGATGGCGCTGTGTAAATTGTCCAGAAACATTTAATTATTTTATTTATTGTAACATCCCTGATAAAGGTCGCAATGTATACTTACGACATTCTGAAGATACAATACACCGATCGTCCTCCCTGTTCAATCTCTTATGGTTCAGTTTGCAGACGCATCCAAAGAAGCATGGTGAAAAAGGATATGTTTCACAAACAACCACAGCTCGACTATCATCAATAGGACAATAGTCTGTAGGGCAACCACTTTTACAGGCTACAAATGTTTCGTTAACACCGCAGGGATTGCCACCTGAAATAAAATCATAAAGTATAAGTATTAACAAGAATACTAACGACCCCGGTGATCGAATAGCTAATCACGTCCACTTTGACTCCGGGGTCGCGGGTTCGATCTCCGCACAAGACAAATAATTGTGTGCATGAACATGTTTATATTTGTATATGTATGTATTTACAGAAAAAATATATATTTAAGTATAATATCATTTATCTAGTAACTAATAGTAGTACCCAATAGTATTTACAAGCTTTCCTTAGTTTGGGACTAGATGGCAGTGTGCAATTCGTCCAAGAATATTTATTTAATTCACATAAAAAAATTATGCAAGTTTAGTTGTTAATAAAAAATAGAGCAAAAAGTTATCTTGCCCTGTTTAGCTTATTTGATAATAATGGCTCTTTCATTTGATACCCATAGGTGTTATTAAAAAAAAAAAATCGCAATTTTGTGGCGATTTATATTGGATTAAAAGTGGCAAAATTTAACTAATTATTAACTGTCACGCAAACCCAACAAGTGTGTGAAATTCCACCTCAATCGAAATCACTGGAAAGTGGATCGAATTTAACTTGCAAGATTTGATATATTAATCTACCGATCTTTTCGCCAGGGCCTCGATTGTCAGTTGGCAGGGTGCACAACGAGCAGGTGAGGTTGGCTTTGGTTCAAAGATGTTGATGAACCACTTACATCCCAAGTATATAATATTTTTCTTTTAATTATTTAATCTCGGCTGGTCCAATATACATTTATTGTAAACAGAGCTTTTATATTAAATCCCCAAAGACTTAGAATCTTCCCAAATAGACAGGCTTATAAGAATTTGAGCTTCTAATTAATCCTCTAAGCTTTAAAAGATTTTAATTCTAACCAAGACAAGCACACTGTTTATAAAAGATGAAAACAGAAAATAGGGGTTCATTATTTTTCAAAATTATAAATAATTGAAACAAACATAATTGAAATATATATAATAGAGAGTCGTATTTTGCGGTTCTTTGGACATGTTAATCGCTGCGGAAATGACTCCATAGAGAGACTTGTTGTGCAGGGGAAGGTTGAAGGCACAAGACCACGGGGCAGATCCCCTATGCGTTGGACCGATCAGGTGAAGGCGGCGGTGGGGGCCCCAGTACACGAATGTGCCCGATTGACGGCCAGCAGGCAGAGGTGGCGAGACGTCGTGAGGCGAGCTGCTGCCTCATCATTATAACCACGACCACTCTGGTAAGAGTGAAGCGACAAAGAAGAAAGAATTGAAATATATAGAATTTGCTACAACTGGGACATTTATGCTGAATTTACAATCTTTTTTTTTTCTTCTTTTTTTTTATACTACGTCGGGTGGCAGACAAGCATACGGCCTGCCTGATGTAAAGCGGTTGCCGTGGCCATATTAACGCTCGCAACATAAAATATCGCTCGCGCGACGCCACCCCCGCTGCCAACGCAGCATCTCCTTCATTTCTGGTGACCTCACTCACTCGCAGGAACACAACAACTTTAGCGGTATTCTGTGAGGTGGAGGTACATTCCCCAGTCGGGTAGCCTAAAATTACGCTCCCTACCTCTCTTTTTCTCAAGTGTGCGTGATTCGTGAAAGCTATTGAATTAACTTTTAGCATGCCGCGAAGTTTAGCGCTGTACCAAGCACCATACCAGCATTTGCACCAGGGGATCGCGGCACGTGAGATGTTAAGTCAGATTTATTGATAATTAACATCAGGTCGTATTACCACCTTTGTGATAGAAATAAGACGAAATAGCAAACAATGGTCAAATGTGTTTCTGGATCTAATTAAATAAAAACTGTAATGTAGGTATAGATTTATTAAATTCTAATCTAGCTAGAGTGTGTTGATAAAAATAGATATCCTCTAAAATAAATAGTAATATAATAAATGGCCAATATCCTGAGCTAGATTTATTTAATTGTATACTGCTCAGAGGAGCTCGATGGTGTCGTTGCGGGTGTCAGTATCATCGAACACGCAAGTTAAGCAACATCGACCGTAGCCTGTCCATGGATGGGTTTATTTATCTCGAGCTCCTCCATACTTCGGTAGACACGTTAAACCGTCGGTCCCGGCTGTCGTTAAGCTAAGTCAGTAGCCTTTGGGCAGCTTGAAAAATACTGGCCTCCGCTAACCTGCTGTTGAGCTGCGTGGTGGAGTATGTTCTAATCCCCTTTGATTGAGGGGAGACCTGTATCCCAGCAGTGGGATAAATAAGGGTACGACATACACTGCACGAGTTTTAATGGTAATAAAGTACTTAGAAAATAATAATTGATATAATGTGTACCTATATGCATGACACGCCAGTGAAACATATAAAAAAAATACCTGGACATTCATCAGGAGTTACGCATTTGCCATCTTTATCCCGTAGGTAGCCGAATGCGCATTCACAACCTAAAGGTTCACATTTCTTTTCACACGGCAAAGCGTTGGGTCTACTGCATGTTGATGGGCAAGCTACTGGACAAGACTTAGCTACTGCATTTGGGTCACCATTGCATCCCTCTGAGAAAGAAAAAAGAATAAAGGCACGCGTTTACTAGACTACGCCGCCATCGCAACGCACGTTCGACATGGATCAAGGCTTCTTTCATGTTTCATAAACTGTTCTACGAGCATAGAACAGCGTTCATTACGGTCCCGCAGGCGCTCGACTTAAGAGTGCCCAAGTAGCCTGCCTGCAGGTGAAAGGGCAGTACGACCTGCTACCAATCTGCTTGAGTGCTCGGTCGGTTTACCGGTACGGGTAAAGGTCCTCTCTCCTGGTTGGATTACTAGACGAGAAGACTTGCAATCCTGTGATATAATCGAAATGTTGGTGTAGGGGCGCATTAGCTATAGGCATAAGGTCCGCTGATCCTGCATGCGCCGTGTGTATTTCATTCAATTAATTGCGTGCATTGCGGGCGCTGCAGACTAATGAACGATAGAATTGTAAAAGTAACGAGAAATTTGGTAGGTACTCGTATGTATTCGTTACTATAACTCTCAATACTTTTGACTGTGCTTATCGTATCGATACGTTACATGTTGCTTTTGTTACAATGCATGCATGAGACACTAAAGAGTTGAGTCGCTTAAAGTGCTACTGCGTTGGCTCTCCGTTGTTATAAGAAAAATGTAATACATAAATTGATTTTGTGAGTAAAATTGTAACATCTTGACACTGCAAAATTTAACAGCACAGACACAGAAGAAGAAATAATATGATCGGTAATTAATAGTAGCCAGAATGGCCCACCCTAAGTGGAATTTGAACCCAGGTCTCGTCTCAACTGTACATTAAATGCTGGTCTAAAGGAATACCCGGCTTCTTTGCTGAGCACTTACTTGGACAATCTTCTATTTTAACACATTTTCCTCCTTTTTCCGATAAAATATATCCATCCTCGCATTCTCCCTCGTTGGCTGCACAATTTGCAGGATTAGGCTCTGCGCAAGTCGGTTGGCAGGCAGGCTCAGAGTCACGGCAAGGCTTCTTTGTTCCTTAAATAACATAATAATGTTTATAATAATTGATGGCTTATATTTAATTTTTCACCATTTTGAATCAATGAATTCTATCGTACAAGAAGACTACAGCTTGGGGTACTTCAAAAATAGCGTGAAGAGATTTTTACTGGGTCGGCAACGCGGATGTGATCATCAGTGACACCTCTGGTGTTGCAGGCATCCATAGGTTACGGTGACTGCTTTCCATCCTGTAGGCCGTATACTTATTTGATACCCTAGTGGTATGAAAAAAAATAATTCGCAAGTTCAGAAATCCTTGTGAATACTACTTGTCGATTTACACTATCGTACCATAGACACATGGTTCGATTGAGTAATTCGACAAACCAATCTGTACCATAGACAGAAAGCCATAGACAAGTTGATAGTTTACATCGCATTTTTACTAGAAAAAGAGCAACTTACGCCATCACCATGTAAGGACACAAGACAGATTAACAGATTTTTGTTTCGCGTCACGTGCTCATTATTTCTATAGGAAGCACAATAATGTGCGAAACAATGATATATAACAGTACCACATAAAATCTCACACATTCTCTATGTAATGTTTGCCACGCCTGACAGGTATCTATAAAACGTAGTGTATTTATTATACGTTTATGATCTATACAGTTTTTTTTGCCCGTGGTTCTACCAGTATAAGAATACGGTTGCTATTAGTAAGTAAAATTACAGAAATATAAATCAAAATTAAAATAGGTATCTATTTACCTCTAGTTTTTCTTAAATTAGATGACGATGAAGAAGATGACGATGATGATGAAGAGGAATAAGACTGCGAGGTCGAAGATGTCGATGTTGCGGAGCTAGAAGACTGACTTGATGCCTCTGACTTAGTCGATGATTGACCGTTGCCTGAAGAATGTGATGATACACAAGGCTTCTTGGTAGGTTTCGGTGTTACATTACCACCAGCTAAATAAAATAAAAATTCTATTGTAACTCCAGCGATAACAACTTTCGGAATATTTGGACCGTAAATATAAGTGGTAAAGGGCGTAAACGATAATGCAAGTGAACCAAATAGACACAATGTTCAAATCTAAGCCAAAGCCAACGTCATCAGAGCGAGGTGCATTCCGCTGATAAGCAAACAAAGCTCTGGTAAAAGAGAGTACTACAATATTGAAGAATAAACAGCCTAATATGGGAACAGGGACGTATTTCCATCATGTCGAAAACCGCAGTCACATAATATTTATCTCTAGGGTTGTTATATTCTTGCACGTAAAGAAAGAAAGGGATAGCAGGAAGCTCTTGTAGAAATGCTACGTTAGTAGCGTTTTTGGCAACTCGTAAGCAACTCTTTGTGTGGTTCATGTGCAAGGTTCGTTTTTGTTTTACAACAAGCGGAACACAGGATTGAATGCCGTACGATGTGGAGTAATAAATATGTAAGTAGTAAAATTACGATGTATTAAAAGAAAATATTATTATCATATGACCTTAATTTATTTATTAGTGATGAACAGTGGCGAACTATTTATTTGCGCATTCTTTCACTGGAACACAAGCATCATCCACATCTCTGCAGAAATCTTTCTTGCATACACATCCTGGGTGACATAGGAATGTCACCCAGGATGTGTATGCAAGAAAGATGCTGATGTTACACCAAATGAATGCTATTCAGAGGACTGAATAGCATTCATTTGGTGTAACATCAGCATCTTCACATCTTTCAGCAAGACAATCTGAAGAGCAAGGATTCCAGACTTCATTAAGTCTTGTACACTCGACTGCAGCTGTAAGAAAAAGATTGGATTTTCTCTAAGTAAGTAGGGACAGTACGATCCAAAAAAGTGGAAATGGAACTAAATTAATTAATGGTAACATTTTTTTCCCTGCCTTCAAGAATATCTAAGCTGAAGCCAATTCGGATAGAACATTTTGATTTGAAAAATAGGTCTTAGATTTAAGTTAAAAACAAAGACCTTCACCAGCTTACTTGGTAGAACTCCAAAATTCCTACCAATAAAGCTCCAACTGATCTACTCGTAAATTGATTTTTGCATTCAAAATATCCGATACGAATCGGTTTCATTAGGCAATAGGGCCTTATGATATAGGAACAAGAATATAAACAAACAAAATTGAATCTTTTATCATCAGCATATTCGTCCTACTTTTAGTCCTATTAGGAAAGTTATAAGATACATAATATGCATATATAGGAACCAACCAACCAATAAATAGCCACGTAATATATACGAACATCATTTATTTAAATTTTGAATTGTGAAAAATATTAAGCTGAAAAATAGGAGAAAAAATAAATATATCGAATTCTTAATTGAATTTCGAATGCATTTCATTGCAACAATGGAATTCGAACGTAAATTTTTCGTACAATGTTGTTATATAATTTTAAAGTTGATTCAATTCAGGGAAATTTTTTGTCGAGTAGATTCTTGCCTATATTTTCTGATGTTTCCTTACCTCATGTTTGGGGTGTAAGGTACTCATAAAGATCTTTAGAGCCAAAACCAACTTCGCCTGAGCGCGGTGCACCTGCGAGCGATTGAGGTTACCAGACTTTAAGGAATCGGTGCGTTGGCAGCGTGAGCAATATTCCATATTGCGAGCATTATTATCGCTAGGGTAACCGCTTCACAGCAGGCGGACTGTATGCTTGTCTGCCACCCGACGTAAAAATCTAAAATAGGTTTATTTACCGCAAGCCCCTCCATGCTTCGGAGGGCACGTTAAGCCGGTCCCGGACGTTAATATTCGATGACAGTCGTTAAGCCAAGTTGGCCTTTAGGCGGCTTGAAAACACTGGCCTCCGCCAACCCGCAGTTGAGCAGCGTGATGGAATATGCTCTAAACCCTTTGAGGGGAGACCCCCTCAATCGAAAGCATTGCGATATGAATCCCAGCAGTGCGATATGATTAAGGGTTATTGACGACTAATAATATCAACATTCTTATCGTGTCGGTCCGTACATACGTCTGTATTTAGGGCACAGAAGTTAATATTCATTACAAATTTCAAATTAATCGGTTCAGTAGAATCGGAAATATTGTCAGTGGACAGACAGACAGACGAGTGATGCTATGATAGAATAACAACAGGCATGTTCTTTCCGTGCCAGATAGCTATATTGCCAAGACTAGTGAGGAGCTCGACGGCGTCGCTGCGCGTGTCAGTCTAATCGAACACGCAAGTTAAGCAACGTCAGCCGTAGCCTGTCATGGATGGGTTTATTTGTCTCGAGCTTCTCCTTGCTTCGGAGGGCAGGTTAAGCCGTCGGTTCCAGCAGTTGTCAATAGATGGCAGTCGTTAAGCCAAGTCAGTGGCCTTTAGGCGGCTTGAAAACACTGACCTCCGCCAACCCGCAGTTGAGCAACGTGGTGGAGTATGCTCTAAAAACTACTTCTATTGAAGGGAGACCCGTTTCCCAGCAGTGGGATGAATACAGCTGATGACGGATGCAAGTTCAAACATGACATCTGAAGGCTAATTCTCGTATTTTTTCTACGATCGCAGATTGAAAGTTGACCGAATCGATATTGAATTGTGAATTGACTAAAATGTCGGCAAAGATATAATCCCGTTTAAATTTAATTTTGAAGTGACATATTGTGTTACGAGAATATCAAATGTGATATTTGTGAGATCGAGACTGGATCGAAACTGAATTTTGACTATATTTTAATTACGAGAATTACCCCTCCGTACCTGAAGAACACATCTTTGTTGTTGCACCAAGAGTGAGACGTTTTCTCGTTTTTCATTCGGACGTATCCTAAAAAATACGGCAATCTGAAGCCAATACACAATCATCATCATCATAACTCTTTCTTCTATATCCTGATTTACATCCACAACCACATGGGCAGGGGCGTCCCGGCTTGCAAGCCACCACTACACGGCTATCGTCTTCTGGGCAGAATTGATTTGGACATCGGAATGCACAGTCTACGAATGTGCCATTTACTCCGCAAGGATTACCACCTGAAAATTAAAGAAGTTAGTGATATTCTTTTATACCCTCATGGGTGCCAACATGCATACGGCCTGCCCGATGTAAAGCGGTTAACGTAGTCTTAAGACGCTTGCAATACAGGTTTGCTGTATTAACGTAGTTTAAGACGTTTATAATACAAGTAGTATTCGCTCGAGCGCTGGCATGGCCGGTGATAACGCAGCATCTCCTTATGTCTGGTGACCTTACTCACTCGCAACAACACAATAATTCTCAATAATTTTGTTAGTTGGCTGCTGTTTTCTCTGAGGTGTTCCTGCCTCAGCCGTGCTCGTCATACCTTGTCTCACTTTCACCGGAGCCTCATTAACTAGTCGGCAGGGTTTGGGCAGGGTGCAACAACTGCAGGTGCAGTTGACTTATGCTCTGAATATAGATTGAGCCCCTTGCATCCCTAATTACACATACTTTATTGTTTCGATTGTGGAGATTTGTTTGTAATTTGTGATATTGTGCTTTGATAGATTTTTCCTTCAGAAAGTAAAATAAAATAAAAAGAATACAAAAATGTACATACGAGGTTTTTACTCTACGGCGACGAGAATGTTCTCAGAAATGAGAAAACGACACGTAAGTACATGTAATCGGTAATATTTTGCGCGGGCTGTCATTCGACAATTACTCAGTAACATAATATTGAACTACCGAATAACATTAATACAAATTTGACCTTGTATTATGTTACATAAATTTGAATATATTCGTTTCAAATCTATAGGAAATGAAATGCCGCTGCCAGCAAAAAAGTTACTTTCTTGCTGGCAAGCTGTTTGCCTCTTGAATTGGCAAACATTTACTGTAAATGTTTGACAGTTCAAGCGGCAAACCGCTTCAGTCAGCTCTTCTTATGTCTTTATTTCGTTATGTCTTTTTAAAGGCATTTTATAATAATGTAAGCTGAAGTTGTAGAATAGGCGTCCCTCCACAGTCTTTCCGAACGAACAATTATGTTATGACTCTTGAAGAAAACAGCTACATTTTGCCAGTTTTGTTGTCAGCCTCGTGACAGTAAAAAAGTGACCATTTGGTGTCAATAGTATGTATAGCATGCAGTGATTACCATCAGATGGGCAATTTACCGTAATTAAAATGTAGTCAAAATTCAGTATCGATCTAGTCTCTATCTCAAAAATGTAAAATTTGGTATTCTCGTATCATAATATAAAATTTCAAAGTTAAAATTTCTGTGCAATTATTAAACATACCTACTAAGAATATTATTTTGCCAATAATAAGAATTGATAATAATTAAGTAATGAAATCAAATACATAATTTTTAGTCAATTCACATTTCAATCTCGATTGGTCAACTTTCATTCCGCGATCGTAAAATAATTACTAGAATTGGCCTTCAGGCGATTAACATACCATAAAAGACCATATAAAAAAACATTAATAATGATTTCCATTCAATTTTATGTAATGTAAATAAATAAATAATTGTACGTAGGTACTTACTTTTATTATTGAAAAGAATCACCAAAAAATCACAATCACTTTAAAAAAATATTTATTACAAAGACACTGCACCTTAAGAAAAAAAAAACAACAACATCACTTTACTAGAAGTCGTTGGTTTTGAAACCAGGAGTAAGTAATATATTTTTTTCCGCTTATTTCTATCACAACAAAAAGTTTCCGTTGGAGTAATGAATAATACAATCGTTTTGCGGTTTTTTAGTAACGCATTTTTTAAGCAGTATTGATGTGGAAGGACCAATAGAAAGCATCAAAAGTTAGAGAAAAAATTCAAGCTTTTTAGTTGATTATTATTATTTAAATAGTTGTCTTGGCCAAATTGCCAGAATATTATATTTTAAGAAATTGAAAAATTCACCAAAAAATTCATTCACTCATCCCACCTGGGGGGGCAGGTGAATTTTTCCATTTTTAGTTGATAATAAAAACGATAAAAAAAAGTTTATTAAGTGGACCGAGCTTATATACACCGAAAAGTCACTTGAAAACCACTGAACTGATTTTGATAAAACTAGTCACAATTAAAGAACTGCTTGAGGTTTGTGTCGAAAAAAAAAATACAATTTTCCATAGATTTTTTTTTTTATACTACGTAGGGTGGCAGACAAGCATACGGCCCGCCTGATGTGAAGCGGTTGCCGTAGCCATATTAACGCTCGCAACATAAAATATCGCTCGCGCACCGCCACCCCCGCTGCCCACGCAGCATCTCCTTGATTTCTGGTGACCTCACTCACTCGCAGGAATGCAAGAACCCTCAAGGGAATTGTTATTTGGCTGCGGTATTCTGTGAGGTGGAGGTACATTCACAAGTCAGGTAGCTTACAATTACGCTCCCTACCTCTCTTTTCGCCAGAGCCTCGTTTGAGTCAGCCAGTCAGCAGGGTGCACCACGTGCAGGTTAGGTTGGTTGGCTTTGGTTCAAAGATGTTGATGAACCATTTACCCCCAAAAATTTCTAATAATGATTGGAAGATTATCGGTAATGCTTCTTTTTAATATGTTTTACAAGAAAGATACATACCTGATGGGCATTGTTCACTTAGTATACAAGTGCCATTAGAATTCCTAAGGTATCCCTTAACACAGTCACAGCCAGCTTCACATGGCTGATCAGCGACACAGTTGTACAGTGTGTAGATACTCTCGCAAGTTTGTGGAGGACACTGAATCTTGCATGTACTAGATTTTTCATTTGGACCACACACCGGTTCATTTGGAGCTGTGAGATAGAAAATTTAAAAGTTTATGTTTTGTGGAAATGTGAATTAGGTAGTTAATTACTACTGTAAAGTATTCCCATCGTTTAACACAATTTGTTTGTAAATTTAAAACAGCAGTCACTTGCATAATGTATTAACTTAGATCACAGCTTAGATATCCATAATTTTTACTACTCAGCAATATTTTTTTTATCATTACAATTGAAATTGATAACTAGTTTAAAGTTGAAACTAACCCACCGTTTTGCACATTGTATGTGAAGACATGACTGTGATTATATTACGTCAGTGCTCCCTTTAATTGCCAGTGACTTTAGAATTAATACATTTTACAAGAAGTATTATTATACCTGACGGGCATTTTTCACTTGGTATACAAGTGCCGCTATTATCCCTGAGGTAGCCGTCAACGCAGTCACAACCACATTCGCAGGGATGCTTGTCACATAAATATGAACTATAAATACTAGCACAGGACTGTGGTGGGCACACTATTTTGCAATTTGAAAATTTCTCATTCGGGCCACACTTAGTATTACTCGATCCATCATGTGTTTTAATACCTGAAAATATTTTTTAAAAATTTTCAATATTAATTCGCCGATAATCCAAATTCTACTAGCAATAGCTTTTAAAATCACTTTTACTAACATTATATGGATGATAATATTTGAAATAAATAATAAATAAATAGTCCTGGATAAATTACACACGACCATCTGGTCCCAAACTAAGCACAGCTTGTACTATGGGTACTAGATAACTGATATAATACTTAAATACATTTTTCTTGTAATGGTCTGGGTGTTTTCTATGTATTTTATGTATGTGTATATAATACATAGAAAACACCCAGATCAAGACTAATAGACATGTTCATGCACTTAAATATTTGTCTTGTGCGGGGATCGAACCCGCGACCTCAGAGTCAAAGTGGCCATTGCTAACCATTGGACCACAGAGCTCGTCTTCTAAATGGAAATTATAATCAATGTAAATATTTTGTATTAAATTTGCTTGTACTATTCCAGTTGATTGTAGATAGATATATAGATAGAATATGCTTTATTTGCATAATACAAATTTAAAGTACAGTGAATCAATAAATTATTACAGATAGTTGACTTGTATATGTGCAACAAGGCGGCCTTATTGCTGAGAGCAATCTTTTCAAGGCAACCTTAAGGTAACGAATTTGTGCATGAAGTGGGCAGGAATCGCAAATCAAAAGAATATAATGAAAAATTATTAATATAGATAATCATTACTATAAATTTAGACCAAAATGTGTAACCTATTACTGATAAATAAATGAATAATAAATAAAATACATACACTACAGATTGTAAAATATATAATAAATAAATAAAATAAATAAATAATAATAATACTTACACTACATACATATTATAAAATATATAATAAATATTAATATTATAAAATGTCAGTTTACTGAAGTTAAAATTAAAGAGCGAGGAAATGATCTTTTACTTGTTTTTTGAAACTATCTATAGAGTTTGCAATTCTAATAGCTACAGGTAAGGAATTCCAAAGTCTGATAGCTTGAACGTTAAAAGATTGATTGAAAAATTTGGAAGAATGAAGAGGTACCAAAAGAGTAAGGTTCTCGGTGGAACTTAGAGATAGACCATGTGAAGAAGATGAGAAGGCGAAGCAGTCTTTAAGATATGAAGGAGCTTTAGGATTGAAGAGTATAGTATATAGAAAGGATAAAATGTGCATATTCCTACGCTGGCGTATAGAAAGCCATTTAAGTTGTTGCCGATAGTGGGATACGTGGTCATACTTTCGTAAGCCATAAATGAATCGGATGCACAAATTTTGAAGACGTTCTAATTTATTCAATAACTCCACATTAAGATCCGGATACGACACATCAGCATAGTCGAGGATAGGCAGGAGTAGGGATTGCGCAAGAGCAACTTTAGTGGCAGTGGGTAAAAAATTTCTGAGACGACGAAGAGACGCAGAAGCCCCAAACATTCTCCTGCTGACCTCAGCCACGTGAGCCCTCCAGGATAAAGTGGAGTCAAAAATAACTCCGAGGTTTTTTACCGACGTACTAAAAGGAATACAGATACCATCAAACACAACCGAAGGAATTTGTGAAACATCAAGCCTGGACATAAACGTCGGACTGCCTATGATAATAGTTTGCGACTTTGTTGGATTTACTGTCAGTCCGTAACGTTTACTCCAAGATGAGATCAGCTCTAGGTCATTATTAGTTTGTAAAACAGCATGCGCAATATTGTCAAATGATGCTTGAGTATAAATCTGCAAATCATCTGCATAAAGATGGTAGGAAGAAGAAAGTGTGTAAGTTATTGAGGTAATAAAAATAGCAAATAACAAAGGAGACAGCACACCACCCTGCGGCACGCCAGCAGTTGTGTCACACCAAGTGGAATTGGAGGTATCAATTTTGATACGTTGCCGACGCCGGTACAGGTAATTATGAAACCAATCAAACACTGCTGGAGATATGTTAAGAGAAGAGAGAACTCCTAAAAGAATGTCGAAGTCAACGGCATTAAAAGCATTACTAAAATCAAGTAAAGTTAATACTGTGAGCTGATGATTTTCCATACCACATCTAATGTCGTCAGTAATCTTGACCAAAGCAGTAGCCGTACTATGACCAGGACGAAATCCGGATTGGAAGGGATTATGAAGGTTGTTGGAGGTGAGGAAGGAATTCAACTGCCAATGGACTAGCCTTTCTAAAACTTTTGAGAGGAAGGGGAGTATAGAAATAGGACGATAGTCACTGAAAGCAGAAGGATGAATCTTTTTAGGTAACGGAATGATCTGTGCTTCTTTCCAGCACTCAGGAAAAGAACCATTCAAGATCGAAAAGTTAAGGATTTTTGTCAGGACGGGAACAAGGAGATCAATTAGAGGAATTATCATTTTACGGCTAATGCAGTCACTCCCTACAGCATTAGATGTGATGGACAGTATACTTCTCTTAACATCACAATCAGTGAATGGTTTGAAAGCAAACGGGGAGTGGTCGGGAGGTGATATCAAAGAAAGTTGATGTAAAGTATCGGTTTTGACTTTTTTGTCAAGAAAAGAGCACGATGAGAAATGATTATTTAATGAGTCTAAGTCAAGATCAGAAATACAAGTATTGCGAGATTTGCCAACTCCCATAGTTCTAAGAAATTTCCAAACTTTCGCTTGGTCCTCATTTTCGACTGATTGATGAATATGGCGTCGCTGTGCATCCCTACACACCTTATTGCAGTGATTTCTTGCTCTGTAATATTTATCTCGCTTAGTTATGTTTGATGGATCTGCTTTATAACGAGCTTTGGTCCGATTTTTTGTATCGCGGAGCAACCTGATTTCATCTGTTAGCCAGGGAGCAGGAAGATGCTTGATTTTTACAGGACGAATAGGTGCATGGACATCATAGAGCTGTATGAGTAGTTCATTAAAAATGTTTACTTTTTCGTCAATTGTATCAGCTCTATCAATGCTAGACCAGTTTATTTCCTTCGCGTTATTGCGTAATTGGTCAAGATCCATACCATTAAAGTTACGCTGCAAAAGGATCTTGGGTTTAGGCTTCGGCGGACGGATTTTATACGAAAGGTACACTAAATCATGATACGAAAACGCATCTGCATTTAGCTGACCATGCTTCGCAACATGATCGAGTGAATTAACCATAATAAGATCGAGAAGGGAGGGAACACAGTTTGGAAAAGAATGAGTAGCATCTGAAGGGAGTATGTTCATGTTAACGGAATTAATCAGAGTTCGGAGACGGCGAGCACGGAAATCATCTTTTAAAAGACAAGTATTGAAATCACCCATAACAATAGAATGACTGTATGAAGAACTGAAGTCTTCGAGTAAGGTTTCGAAGGAAGAAAAGTAATTAATGGACAGATTCGGGCTGTAATAAACGCCAAGAAGTACTTTGATGCCGGAAAGAGATATTTCTAAAAAGAGGTGCTCAGCCGTGTCTTTTGGAGGAGGTTGCGGAGACTTACTAATGATAGTGAAAGGAATGTGACTGCGAAGATAGATGGCTACGCCACCATGGGCAGAGGAGGTACGATCATTGCGGATGAGTTGGAATCCAGGGAGGGAGTAACTGGTGGATGGTAAAGAAGGATGAAGGAAGGATTCGGATAGTAGGATGGCATGAATATTCCTGTTATTACCAAAAGTGAGCAGCATATCAGCATAATGGGCGGGGATGCTTTGCGCATTAATGTGCACAGTATTAAAATTTTTCGGAACATCTGAGAAGGTATAATTAAGAGAGTCTGTAAGAGTTGTGTAATCAAGACTTTGAAAACTATCATCACTTAATGACAAGTATTCATTGCTAGTTTCTTCATCCTCAGTGCCTGACATAAATTATATATACAATAAATATATTTATATATAAAATAATAATAATACCTACTTAAATATAAAATATAATATAATATAAAAATAAATAATTGTAAAAGTTTACTATGTCAATGCACCAATGTCACCCGCCAGCAGCATTAAAAATTACAACAAATTAAATTTATTTAAAATACTATAACTCGGTTTTAAAGTGAATAAAACACAAATTACAACAACTGCACATGCATGATATGTCCGCAACGCAACAAACAAAGTCAATTGAATTATAATTTTTACTATGAATATTCCAATACTAACACAAGAATATAAAAGTCTTCAAGTTTAGAGTGATTGCCAACAAAGAAAATATGAATAATACATTGACGTTTTAAAAGTTTGACTTACAGTGACATTTAGTTAGTACAATTAAAACAGTAAACAAAATAACCTTCAAGTAACATGGAAAGTGTATATGAATTTAATTATTTTAATACCCTATAATCTCATAATAAAAACAAAAGAAAATATATATAGTGAAATAGAATTATGGTGCATGCATGTTTGGAACTAAATTTTGAAATAACTGTTAAATAAACACAATAGAATTATACGTGCGGACAAAAATATAAATCACAAAAAACCCAATGCAGAACAGAAATATGTACCACTACTTTTTGGCGGCCGGTGCTCTGCGTCTTCTGGTCTGAATGCTCTGGTGACCAGAGGGCTGTGCCTGTGCTTTCACCTGTGGCTTCTCTGCATCTGCATCAGTTCCGCTCACTGAACTAGGGCCATCGAGAGCTTCCAAGTCGGCAGGGGATGTGACGCGTTGCTTCTTACCACTGGCATCCACGCAGTAAATGTCACCATTGCGCGTCCAGCACCGAGTCACACCAAGCTTTGTACGCGCAGCAACAAACAGCTTATGGCGGGACGCCGTCAGGAACTCAGACAGAGTTTTGCCAGTATTTTTCAACTGTTTCTTTGCCAACCACACTCTGTCCCTCTCCACTACACCACAGAACTTGATGAGCAAGGGTCGATGTTTCTCATCATTGGTTTTTCCCATGCGATGACACCTACTTATATCACATGGATTGATGTTGGAATCCTGCATGTAGTCTGTAAACACTGCCAATGCAGTCGCAACAGCATCCTCGTCCTTTTGCTCCGGCAAACCGTGGAGCAGTAAAATCTTCCGTCGGCTCCGCATTTCCAGTCTGTCAACATCTCGGACCAGAAGGGAAACTATTGTTTGGAGACTGGTCAGGATAGCAACGCTGTCAGACCTGAAGGACTTGAATTCAGCCGAGAGAGAATCCAATGTGTGTTGATTACCTGGAGATCCACGGACTGCTGCCAACTCCATATCAAATTTTGCCATCCGGCTGTTTAATTGATCTGCAATGTCTTGAACTGTTTGCATAGTGGTATCCATTTTGCAATGTTAAGTTTGTTATATTGTAGTTTTGTGAAATGAAGTTTTATGAAGTGATTTACTGAGGAAAATAATGCTTGCTGGTAGGTAACTTATACTATGTTTTCATAGCATATATTATATTAAGTATTTATTATTTAAAATTAAATAAAGATTAGAGCAAATTATGTACGTCTTAACTTATTTACGCCTACCCGCCGAAAAAAAGTGATTGTATTTATTTTACCGAACGATTTCGCCTCACGGCATTAAAATAAACAGATGTTCTTGTTTTCGCCAAATATTATGTTCCACCAAGTGTCAATAATCGCCAATATTATCTATGTAAACATATGTTACTTATATCCAGTAAATCTATAATAATATTTTAAAGCTGAAAAAATTGTTTGACCGATCTTATCTTAGAGAGTAATGGTTCGAATTGAAGAAATCTTTTAGTATTGGATTGCCCATTTATCGAGGAAGGTTATAGGCTATATAACATCACGCAACGATCAATAGGAGCTGTACATCAATGAAAACTGTTGTAAAACCATGGAAAATCCCACACGGGCAAGGTCGGGGCAGGTATATAATTCACTAGCGTGGATTATATTCATTAATTAAACTACGAATATGGCTTCTTCAAGATTTAACATTACTACTGAACTACAAAAAAAAAATACACTTAAAATAATACATATCTAAGAATATACTAAAAAAATTAGCCTTATACCTGACGGACATTGGTCACTTGGTATACAAAGATCATCTTTATCCCTCAGGTAACCATCTTTGCAGTTACAACCAACTTCACACGGACCAGGCGCTGAGCATAGATACGAAGTGTAGCTGCTATCGCAAGACTGCGGTGGACATACTATCTTGCAGTCTGATAATTCTTCATTTTGTCCACATTCAGGCTGCACGGCTACAAAAATCACAGTTCATTATAGTACATATTTAAAAAAATAACAACTTGTTTGTATATTGTGTTGGCAAAAAGTATGTCTTTTATTATCTATGTATGTAAACCTTGAGAGGAAAAGTTGACTGCTATTATAGGGGTGTAGTAGCTCAACGCGAGAATTAGAGCCAAAGCAGAATTTCAACTCGCGGCAAAACTTATGCTCTACAAAGCTCAAGTACGGCCGCACATAGAGTAGATACTGTTGCCATCTATGGGCGGGAGCGCCTAGCTACCAGCTTGCACCTTGTGACACGATTCAAGGGCGTGTTGTGAGGATTGTTGACGATCCCAAACTGACAGACGGTTTAGAACCTTTAAGTCTGAGAAGAGATTTTTTCGTCCCTTTCTGTGTTCTACCGATTGTACAATGGGGTGTGTTCAGAGGAGTTGTTTGACATGATGCTCACGGCCTCCTTTTATAGTCGCACCGCTCGCCATCGACAGGAAATTCATCCTCGCACATTGGAGCCTCCGGAACCGCACAAGTTTTCTCCCGCGTATTGTCAGGCTATGGAATGAACTGTCTGTCGAGGTTTTCTCAGGAGACTACAGCATGGGGTTCTTCAAGAAGGGCGGGCGAAGGCTGCGCGCGAGCGATATTTCATCTTGCGAGCGTGTACTTTGGCTACGGTAACCGCTTTACATCAAGCGGGCCGTATGTTTGTCTGACACACGACGTTCTATAAAATAAAAAAAATACCATGTTTCATGAATCATGATATCAGCTCACAAATTATTACTCTTAAAATCAGGTAGAAAAAAATAAATAACAAAACCGCAGGCGGTTATCTATACATCTATACATATAATAAAACAGTAAAAATAATGTGTCTGTACATTGAATATATTTACAAAAAAACAATTGGAGGCGATGGAGATATAGTAATAGAGTAAGAATTCAAAAAAAAATGTCTGTCTGTTTGTCTGTTTGTCTGTATGTCTGTTTGTACACGCTAATCTCTGGAAGTACTGGACGGATTCGAATGAAACTTTTTTTGTTATATAGCTGTTAAGCCTGGGCAACATATAGGGTATAATTGATTTTGGAAAGTGGAACACCTGATGCAGAACCATAATGGTTCAGGTAAACTATAAGAAATATAAAAATGACACCTTAGCAAAAGTTATTCAACCTGATGAGCATTTTCTGTTGAGGTATAAAAATCCAAGATTTGGAACACTTGATGCAGAACCATAATGGTTGAGGTAAACTATAAGAAATATAAAAATGACGCCTTAGCAAAAGTTATTCAACCTGATGAGCATTTTCTATTGAGGTATAAAAATCCAAGATTTGGAACACTTGATGCAGAACCATAATGGTTCAGGTTCAGGTAAACTATAAGAAATATAAAAATGACGCCGTAGCGAAAGTTGTTCAATCTGATGAGCATTTTTTGTTGAGGTATAAAAATCCAAGATTTGGAACACCTGATGCAGAACCATAATGGTTCAGGTAAATTATAAGAAATATAAAAATGACGCTTTATCATAAGTTATTCAACCTCTTGAGCATTTTCTGTTGAGGTATAAAAATCCAAGATTTGGAACACCTGATGCAGAACCATAATGGTTCAGGTAAACTATAAGAAATATAAAAATGACGCCTTAGCAAAAGTTGTTCAGCCTGATGAGTATTTTCTGTTGAGGTATAAAAATCCAAGATTTGGAACACCTGATGCAGAACAAAGTTAAATTTATTTGCATAAACAACATGTGTTTACAATAAATTATAGTTTAAAAAAAATAAAAATTACACGCATAAACAGCAAATAGAACTAAAAAAAGTTACTTAAAATAACAATAAATACATTAACAAAATATTGAATGTATTGTAAAAAAAAACCGCGAGGTGCTTACTTTTATTCTTATCTGCTACAAGTTAGACGCAATCGTTTTATTTTATTTACAAAGGTAACGTGGTATATTTAGTCAGTTTATTATAGACGTGTATGCTAAAATTGAAATGGAACGATTGGTATATATTCGCACAAACCAGAAAGAATACGTGCATTTGCGGGACGCTATGTAAAAAGTGTTTTAAGCAACGAGTGGAAACTGTTTTTCTTAGATGCTCATATTACTTCTAGGCGGAAGGACGCAAATACAATGTTCAATATCCTACTCGATTTAAACAGAACTGAAACACGGACATGCTCTGTGACACGAAACTGTGACAAAGCGAAGGTGTTTCAGGATTGATGTCTAATCGTTTGAGATGAATGCGAAATGGCCAACAGTAAGGCACTAGAAGCTCTGTATAGAACTTTACGTGCCCAACAGTTTTCAAGAATATTATTAAAATTTGGGGAAGATCTCCTTCCTGAAGTAAAGTCATGTCTGCGAAATATAATATAAGCTGAGATTCTCACTGGGAGTGGTGCCGGTGAAACTGTATTAATTCCGCGTATACCACTCTTCTCCAAAAAAAATACATTTTCATTTTAAACGTACACAGTTCTCTGTGACCAGTTGCTTGGCTATGATAATAAAGAAATCACTAAAATTCGCTGGTCAAGCTTAGGACTGGTTGTTTTTCGCATGGCCAACTTTACGTGGCTTTCTCGAGAGTTAGTAATGCTTCAGGTCATTTCATATTAGCTCCCGAAGGAAAGACTTAAGGTTGACTGGAAGAGATCCCCATAAGGGATATGTCCGCCTTTGTATCCCTTTATTTTACATGTACTCATTCGTTGTAATCTGAACAATAAAGATAATACTAACAAACAATGACTCCCTTAATTTATTTTTTTTTTTTTTTTAAACTGGTTACAATGTTAATTAAAAAAATAATAATAACTTATTGACTTTTAACGTATAACAAGTATTTTCTTATGTATCTACATTAGTTCGTATTTGTATTAATACGCCGGAATCATAAAGTCCACGCGAACGAAGTCGCGGGCATCAGCTAGTAAATAATAAATTAAAACCTATCAAGAAAGAGAAAATTATTATTATATCTATTTAATTATTATGAGAGTTTATGCCCTGTATCTACGTTGCACGTGACAATATTAAGTAAATATTTTGATACTAATCTAATGAAGAAAAATAAAAGTACAATGCGCGTAATGTCACCTAAAAAACTCCGCCAACTCGCAGTAGAGCAGCATGGTGGAGTACGCTCTGAAACCCTTCGTTTGACGGGAGACCTGTATCCCAGTAGTAGGATGTGTAAGGGTTGACGTCGCCGCGTAATGTCATCATCATTATCAGGCCCATTTCAGTCTTCACTACAGGAGCACGACCCTCTCTCGTCCGTCCTAGACGGAAGAAGGATTTGACCTACACTCCCCACGGGAAGAGACGGAGTGATTCTATGCTCTGCCGGAAACCACACGGCCAATGTACTTTTCCCATCATGACTTAACATATAGATATCTGGACTGGCCGTGTGATTTCCGGCAGACTAGAATAGAATCACTCCGTCTCTTCCCGTGGATGTCGTACAAGGCGACTAAGGGAAATTTATTATCAAACATTGATCAGGCCTCCCCAACCCGATTGGCCAGCGTGGGGAGTGTAGGCCAAATCCTCCTTCTGTCTGGGACGGACGAGAGAGGGTCGTGCTCCTGTAGTGGAGACTAAAATGGCCTGATGATGATATTGATTTCTAGACCGAAAACCCTTTACCCTAGATTTTCGTCAATTGTTACAGCGATGGCATATACGTACATTTATATACCTCGTCGTCAACTCTTATTCATCCCACTGCTGGGATACGGGTCTCTCCTCAATCGAAGGGGTTTAGAGCATTCTCTGCTGCTCAACTGCGGGGTGTGCGGAGGTCAGGGTTTTCAACCCGCCTAAAGGCCGCTGACTTGACTTATGAACTGTCATCTAACGACAACAGTCGGGATCAACTGCTTAACATTCTCTCCAAAGTACGGAAGAGCTCGAGAGAAATAAACCCATCCATGGACAGGCTACGGCTGACATTGCTTAACTTGCGTGTTCGATTAGACTGTCACACGCAACGACGCCACCGAGCTGCTCAATTTATATACCCTACTAGAGCACATTTGAATATTTCATAGATTTGATAAATAAATAGATAGATAAATAAAAAAGTTATATGTCTATTTATCTATCTATCTATTTGAATATTTCTCAACTTACTTGGCGGGGGAGGACATTGGTCATTAGGTATACAAATATTACTAGAATTCCTCAAGTGATCCTTGATACAGTCGCAGCCTGGTTCACAAGTTTTATCAGATGCACAATAGTAGTCGGTGTAAGATATGTCACAGGATTGAGGAGGGCATGTGGTTTTGCACTTCACTGCTATCTCGTTGTACCCGCAGGTTAGCGGGGGTTCCTCTGAAAAAAAAAAAATTTTTTTTTATGTTGTTAAAAATACCAACAGCTTTAGAATAAATGAGTAGAAATCAATTACACTTGATAATGGAATATAGTACAGTTCTAATAAGTAAAATGTGTTAAAATTTAACATTAATCCCTACTATCTTTACTTCCCTACTAGGTAATATTATAAATTGAGTTTGTTTGTTACGCTATCACGTCGAAACTACTCTACCTATCCTTATGAAACTTTGTACACATATTTTCAAAGGCATTAGGAAGAACATAGGTTACTTTTTATTTAGAAAAGTAAACGCGGGCGAATCCGCGGAAGGAAGCTAGTATAACATAAAAGTTATAATACAACAGTGCCAAATTGATTAAGTTTCTGCGACAAGTGTTACATCACACGGTTAAATTTGAAAAAAAAAAATTGGTTGCCTGTAAAGTCGGTATACGGGCGAAAGTTTTACGTGACAACGACTTTGAGTGGTAAAATGTTTTCGAGTGGAAGGGACGCATGCCTTTCACTTTTTATGTCTGTCTCTCTCGCTCTTAGAAGGGACGCGTGCCTTTCACTCGCTCTCATTGTAAGCGCATAACGTGAGCCAGTTTCTTGAAGTGTCACCCGGCTAACCAATTTATAAGACGTTGTCACGTCAATAAGCAAATAATAAAAACCTGCCAAATGCGAGTCGGACTCGCGCACGAAGGGTTCCATTATCTATAAAAACGGCAAAAAAAATCACGTTTGTTGTATGAGAGCCCCCCTTAAATATTTGTTTTATTTTTATTTAATTATTTGTTTTAAAAGTGTATGTGTATGTGTTATAAGTATAACTAAATATTATGTGAGTATTTCAAGCGTCTACCTATTGCCGTTATCAATTGCGAGCAAAAACGAGCAAAAAAATCACGTTTGTCCCCCTCAAATATTTATTTTATTAAGTTTTTTAGTATTTGTTGTTATAGCGGCAACAGAAATACATCATCTGTGAAAATTTCAACTGTCTAACTATCACGGTTCATGAGATACAGCCCGGTGACAGACGAACGGACGGACGGACAGCGGAGCCTTAGTAATAGGGTTCCTTTTTTTACCCTTTGGGTACGGAACCCTAAAAAGAGCACTATCATCACTCAACTCAATCGTATACCTACTTACTTGCCACCCTATTGGAATAAAAAAAAATATTATTTAGACATTTGTTACATATATGTATATACATTCCAATTTAGATAATTGGTGTGTATTTCTTAAATTAGGACAATTAAGTATACAGCAACCCTTCTACAAATTGTAATTAATGTCTCAATGACCAACTGGAACACAATCCGTTTGCAGTAATAAAGTCACAATATGATCATATACGAGTATGGGTGCACAATATATAACTCGAGGACGCACGTAGGACGCCCTCCTTCTCACTAGATATAGACCAATCACAAAGAAGTTTGAGAAATCCTAATAAATTAGATTTAAAAAGTTTAGTACCACGATCTAGTCAGTCGCCTGTTAAAAAATTCTTACATGATGTGTCAAAAAATTTACAATAACATACCAAATGATATAAAAGAGCTACCATTTAACAAATTAAAAAAAAAACATTTAGTAAATGGGTACTAGAAAAAACGTTTTATACGGTTGACGAATTCTTAAATTATTTCAAAAAATAAGTTCTCGAGTTATGTCGATGCATGGAGTAATGGGTAAATCCTTAAAATTGTGACTATAAATATTTGCATGCTATTATATAATATGTCTAAATAGGCATATTAGCAACTTTTACTTTAAGATCCAACCGCATTTATTGTACCCACCCTATTTTTTGCAAATAAATCATTTGTATTTGTATTCTAGATGGTCCGATGACCTTATGAAGGCGGCTGGGAGCGGCTGCATGCGGGAGGCTGAGGATCGTTATCTGGTGGAAAGCATTGGGGAAGGTTTATATCCAGCAGTGGGTAGATACAGGCTGATGATGATGATGATGATCATCATGAAGTCTCATTAACATTGATCATCTGGTTGCTTCTAAATGTTTTGTATGTAAGTAATAACACAATGTAACACTTGTGTAAACTTAAACTTGAAAACATTTGAATACCTAGTACGTCATTAAAAAAATATTGTTTTATATTGTTTTTCCTGATGATTTCTTAATTGCTTAATGCAAGCTGAATTAAGTAGGTAATAATGTATTATAGAATATACTAGCGGCCCTGTACGTGCTTCGCTACGTATAAAGTAAAATAATAAAAAAAAATTGGAACATCAAATTCATTTATTCAAACAAAAAAAAATATTTTAATAATTGCTAGCTATTATAAAACTTAATCCAAAACATTTGGATAAACAATATTTTTTGTTTTTCCATTTTAAGCATGAATAAACAAACGGCTGGGGGTACCGACTCTGGAACAGGCAACATAAAGTCGAAGCACGTCCAAAATGAATCAACAACGAAAAAAGTTTCACAATCCTCATCTGAAAAAAGTTTTAATTTGACAGCAAAATCCCCATTAACAAAATGATCAGCCATTTATTGAATTCATTTGTTACAAAAAATGTGATAAATGAAGAACCGCTCTACCCATTTTGTGTAAACTTCACATAAACCATCTACTAAATAGTCCGAACAAAGCCTAAATATTTGGTTTGGATAGGTGAGCCCGTTCTTGAGTTATAAAATTACAACGAAAAGTGGCATTGATTTTTATATATAGAAAATATTCAAAACATAAAATATATGTATTATGTTCTCAAAGATATGTAGGTATGTAACAGTTGTAAAACGATTTTTTTATAAATATTTTAAAAATGGGAAAATTCACCTACCCCGTATAGGTGGGATTTGAAGCCAAAACTTCTCGATGTCCGGTCGAGTGCTCTTTGAACAGAGATACCAGAAGGTTCGTGGTTGTGACGAATTTATGCATTTTATATTTTACTGCTGTGTAGTCGCAGTGTGGCGCCATCTACCTATTAAGTCATCATTTCAGCCACAACAAGTCCACTGCTGGACAAAGGCCTTCCTCATAGATTTCCGCACTGACGGAAGAGACCTGTATCCAGCGCATTCCCGCGACTTGAACAAGGTCGTCCGACCATCTGGTAGGTGGACGTCCCGTGCTGCGCTTGCCAGTACGCGTTCGCCATTCTAGAACTTTTCTGCCCCAACGGCCACCGGTTGTGCGTGCTATATGCCCCGCCCACTGCCACTTCAGCGAGCTAATCCGCTGGGCTATGTCGACTACCTTTGTTCTTGCGGATCTCATCATTTCTGACGCGAACGCGCAGAGAAATACCGAGCATAGCCCTCTCCATAGCCCGTTGAGCGAGCTTGAGCCTTCTTATAAGGTCCATAGTGAGGGACCATATTTCGGAGCCAACCTATTAAGTATACACTATAAATAAATAAAATGATAGAATAAATATTTCTGGACAATTTACACGGGGCCATCTAGTCCCAAAATAAGCGCAAAGCTTGTGTTATTGGTACTAGACAACTGATAAATGTACTTAAATACTTTTGACATTGAAAATGTCTATCAAATCCTTTTCGGCCAATTAGCTATTTTCGCTATATCTCCGAGGATAATTGATATTTCGCCATGGAACAAGTGTCCCCAGGTTCAGAATTTAATTGTGGATCTGATAGCGAAGGAATTTTGAAAATTGGCTGGATAGTTTTTGAGAAATTTTGAAAATTGTAAAAAATAATCGGGAAAAAATAACTATCATTTTTTAGTAAGTAATTAATAAAAAAAATACTTTTACATATATCGAAAAAATGAGGAAAACGCATCTTCGAAGATAGATTGCGCGTCGATTGAGACCTCTCCGAGTGAAATTGGTTAATAATTGTGTCGTATAGGTGTGCCTTTACGAGCGTGAAAAAAATATTGTAATTTCTTATTTGACTTCTTATTGTATTTCATTCAGGGTTTCATTGAACTATGTAACAAGATTTTTGTTATGTGTATGTTAAAAAAATAAAAATTCTTTTCGCAAGATTTGTTTTATTCTTAAATTCATTTTCAATGACTCCGAAGATTGTGGGAACTGCAGGGTCTGTGGATTTTTTTTTGTAAATACAAACAGAAATGTTCATGCACACAAATGTTTGTCTTGTGCGGGAATCGAACCCGCGACCTCGGAGTCAAGGTGGCCATTGGTAACCATTCGATCACCGAGCTCGTCTAAAGAACACTACTAAAGAAGAAAAAACTTGGAAGAGCACTCGACCGGTCTTCGAGAGGTCGTGGGTTCAAATCCCACCTAGGCGGGGGAGGTGAATTTTTCCATTTTTAAAATATTTATAATATTCTGGAAAGATGGCCGAAATCAACTATTTAAATAATAATTAAGAATTTTTTTGTTGGCGACCATAAGAATTTTCTTCTAGATTTAGACAATCGTGAGCCTTTTAAAGTAATAACACATATTAAAATAAAACTAAACTTTTTATGTTATATTCGACATCAGCCCCCAATCCCACTGGGATACGGGTCTCCCCTCAATCCAAAGGGGTCTCGAACATATTCCACCTCGCTGCTCTACTACGGTCTAGCGGAGGCCAGTGTTTTCAAGACGACTAATGGCCATTCATCATCATCAGGTCATTTTAGTCTCCACTACAGGAGCACGACCCTCTCTCTTCCGTCCCAGACAGAAGGAGGATTTGACCTACACTCCCCACGCTGGCCAGATGGGTTGGGGAGGCCTGATGGATGTATGATAATGTATTTCCCTTAGTCGCCTTGTACGACATCCACGGAAAGAGACGGAGTGATTCTATTCTAGTCTGCCGGAAACCACACTAAATAATGGCCATTGACTCAGTTTAACTGTAAATATATAATGACCTCGCCCATGACATAGTTACACATCCAAACAACTCCGAAGGCCCTCAACATAGCCCTGAAGTGAGTAGTGATAGTGGGCCAGGCATATTTGCTAAGTTAGCAATGGCTGATAGAGGAGACAAGTCCTATCTAGAAGACGCGTATGAAACAGTGAAGAATTGCGTGTTTCCCGCTTTATAGATTTATAACTTCGAAAGCAGGTGATTTAATGCATTGAAAGTTACTAATTACAATTTGAAACAAAGAAAAGTATTTATAATGAAAGCAGTGGACAAAATAATGAGATGCGATGGCAGGTGGGGAAGGAAAGTCCTAGAGTGGAGGTTACATATGGGACGACGAAGAGTAGAGCGCCCCCTCTCTAGATGGGCCGACGATCTTAAAAACGTGGCTGGTAGTGGTTGGATGCGAAAAGCCGAAGATCGCATGTGGTGGAAAGCATTAAGAGCCAAGCATTAAGAACCAATTAAGGCCTACGTATATCCAGCAGTGGGTGGATACAGGCTGATAATGATGATGAATGATGAAAATCCAAAGCTATAACAATAGTGTCAGGCGATAGCCTCCAGGTGAGATTGGTGCTGGCTCTAATAAAGTTTACCGTGTGTATTAATAAATGGGCAATTACCTGTTGTTGGGCTGCATTTCTGCCTATTAGAAACTTTCCCTCCAGTAACGTATGTAATGAAGACAGCAAGAAAAAAACACCTCACAAAATACATGGCGTCCTAATAAAACACGCCAACCAGCACTGTGTCTTATCACATTAATTACCACTTTTATAACTCCCACAAATGAACAATGTAAAAAACAATACAATGAAAATGTAAATAATAATTGTTTAATTACTAACGCCCCAGCTGTTTAAATATGTTTCATTTGAAACAAATTGCAAACTGATCGTGACGGCAATGCATGAATGAGGAAAATTTCTTAAAAAAACATGTATAACTAAAGTTGTTCAGATACTTTAAGAGGTTATTTCCTGAATCCACTATTTGCTTATGCTCTATGGAGATTGGCAACACAAATAAATAAATAAATATAAATAAATATTCCAGGACAAATTACACATGGCCATCTAGTCCAAAACTAAGCAAAGCTTGTACTATGGCTACTAGGTAACTGATGTAATACATAAATAGATTTTTTTTTGTATTACATAGAAAATACCCAGACCAAGACAAACAGACATGTTCATGCATACAAATATTTGTCTTGTGCGGGGATCGAACCAACGACCTCGGAATCAAAGTGGCCATTGCTAACCATTCGACCACCGGGCTCGTCAGCATAAATATGGAATAATAAAGCAAAAGAGTGCATTAATAGCCTTATCTTGGCTATGCGGTATCAAATATAAAATACGGCATACTATTTAGGGGTAACACTGTAGACATAAATAGAGTCTTTATATCGCAAACACAGTTTATACGGGCTATATGCAATGGACCACCGATGACGTGCTCTACTATTTAAGAAATTGAACATTTTTAATGATAAATAAATAAATAATAAATATTCTTGACGAATGTGACTCTTCCGTCAATATACGTTCTAAAGTACTGTGTTTTTGCAAAAACCTATCCTAAATATACAGATAAATATTGTCAGACAAATTACACAGCGCCATCTAGCCCCAAAGTAAGCAAAGCTTGTGTTATGGGTACTAAACAACTAATAAACATACATACGTAAATACATTTTTTTTTGTAAATACATACTTATGATACATAGAAAACACCCAGACTAAGACAAACAGACATGTTCATGCACACAAATGTTTGTCCTATGTGGGAATCGAACCCACGAGTGTTGGTGTCGAAGCCGCGTCATTGACCGCTACGCCACCGAGCTCGTCAAAATCGTCAGATGTTTCAATAGATCCATAGTCATTTTATTGTTCATAGTAAATATTTTTATATTTTCATCGTACATATGGACTAAAACAACCATATTTCTCATAATTCCGCACCAAACGTTGAAAAGTTGTAGTTGAAAACTAAAGGAATGTTTTCTTTGAATAAAATTTTCTAATCGTATTACAGTATTTTCCCTCCAGATATATTGTTATTCGCTGATCATCAGCTTTCAACAGACGAAATTATTTTTAAAATTATATTCTATAAAAATACAAATCTTCTTTCTTGTTATTATTGATGTATATTTAATATAATATTAATTTCTTCGCCATCTATAAATTTGTTACAATACTAAACACACAATTTCGTACTATTTTCAACAAAAAGTATCGGCATAGAGTAACTGGTATCGGTAACTCCATCTCGCCGTTTCTACAAGAATAAAAAACACAAGCGCCATCTACAGCATCAAAAGCACTAAACATTTACGCAGTTGCTACGCTTTCAGACACAAAATTTTAGCTAATATTGTAATAGATGGCGCAACTAGTATTTTTTTTTTTAATTATGATGAATGATATAGATATTGTGATATTTAATGTAAAACGCTTTGAGAAAAGATTATAGATAGAAAGATGTAGGTAAATCAAAGAGTTTATACATACTTTTGTTTTGAATATAACATATATAAACTGAAGAGTATTTTTTTATACTACTAGGGTAACAAACAAGCGCATGACTCGCCTGATGGTAAACAATCATCCCAGCCTATGTACGCACATGACACCAGATCCATCATTCACGCGTTCACGCCTTGCCGATCCTGTAAAACCCATTTCTTTCTTGAAGATTCTTTACTACCTTGTAAACCCCTGGGAAAATCTTGGCAAAGAGTTCATTTCACAACCAGAATTTTGGAGTGTAAGTGGTTCATCAACATCTTTGAACCAAAGCCAACTTCATCAGCACGCGGTGCACCCTGCTGACAGACAAACGAAGCTCTGGCGAAAAGAGAGGTAGGGAGCGTAATGATAAGCTACCCGACTGGGGAATGTACCTCCATCTTACAGAATACCGAAGCCAAATAATAATTCCCTTGAGAGTTGTGTTCTTGCTAGTGAGTGAGGTCACCAGAAAGGAAGGAAGGAGATGCTGCGTTGGCAGCGGGGGCGGCAGCAATATTTTATGTGGCGAGCGTTAATATAGCTAAGTAACCGCTTCACGTCAGGCGGGCCGTGTGCTTGTCTGCCACCCGACGTAGTATATAAAAAAAAAACCAGAGCGCTCGAGGTAGAAAACTTCTCTGGAACCATACGGTACACTCCCATTTTGGTTCCAATGTGTGAGAATCTTGTTTGTTTTATAAATCTTCTTTGCTTTATAAATCTTTTTGATGCAAAATAATGGTGTAAGACGTTATAAATACAACAACTCTCAATGAAATTGTTATATGGATGCGGTATTCAGTGAGATGGAGGTACTTCCCCTGTGTCCTATCTCTATTTGATATATACCTACATAGCTTATGTTATATAGATTTATTCTAATATCAATTGTTATTATAGCCATTACTAAGAAAATAAAATTCAAATTACCGACCGCAGGAAATAGAGCGAGTTCCCGTAAAAGGATTTACTTCTAAAATATAACACGGTCCATTTGACACAGACCCAGCACTTAGCACTTATTGAATCGTTGGGAATGCGTTAGCAACACATACACACACTTACTATGTTGAAATGTCTGAACATCTTATACGAATTTATACGACTATAAAGTTGAGAGGGTTAAGTTTTGTAAAGCCTTGCTGCTCTACAATGTTCGCATTAGGTATTTCTCATCACCATTTCGGGTGTAAGTGGTTCACCAACATCTTTAAACCAAAGCCAACCTCACCTGTATGTGGCGCACCCTGCTGACTCACAAACGAGTCTCTGGCAAAAAGAGACAGCTAGGGCATTGCGTCTTTGTAAGCTGGCCGATCGGGGACGTAAAATAACAATTCGTTTGAGGCCTGTTGTGTTCCTGCGAGTGAGTGGGGTCATCAGAAAGAAAGGAAGGAGTATAGGCTGGCAACTGATCGGCGACCCATTGGTGTTGCTGATCTCCATTGGCGGTGGTGAATCAACTTAGAAGATAGACATTATGCTGTCGCGGACTTTTTTTTCAACTTTTAAAGAGGAACAATTTTAAAGAGGAGGACGTAACTTTAACTGTTTACGCAGCTCACGCAACGAAAACCCTAAAAAAGAATATATTTTTTTCATTTTTCATTGGTGCTCTGCTTCTATTGCCGGTAGCGTGATGTTATATAGCCTATAGCCTTCCTTGAAATATAGGTTATCTAACACTAAAACACTAAAATATTTTTTCAATTCGAACCAGTAGTTCCTGAGATTAGCGCGTTCATCCAAACAAACAAACAAACTCTTCAGCTTTATAATATTAGTATAGATAAAATAATACTTTGCGATGAAAATTTTATGGATATTATACTCATAATAATTTTATTGAAATAATGAGCATAATTTCTATAAAATTTTTGATGCGTCCTACCTGCCATGATCTAAGGTGCAGTAACTTTTCCATCAGGCAGATCATATACTTGCTTGCCACCTCAGTAGGATAAAAAAGTATTTAGATATTATTTAGATATTTGTATTTTTACAATTAGGTAAATTTAAATAATTGGCGTGTATATATTATTTTAGGACCTGTCTGACCGTTGGATCGGTCCCTCTATTGAAAGACTTATAGGCCCTTTTGCTTTTAGGACGTTGTGCTCATAGGGCGTTTTACTTAAATGACCTTACGATACGAAAGGCATTAAACTTCAGCTTAGTTTTATGGTACCTGCCCCCTTACCACCATCTCTTTCATATGGAATAGAGTCGCTTATTCATTGCAATAAGTGATGGTGGTAAGGGGGCTGTTTAGCTTAGCTGATAGTAACACTGGAGCAATGCTTGTCCATAACCTAAACGTAAGACCTATTTTTGGATTCCAGAAATATGTACTTAAATATGTAAAAAATATAAATATGAAGACGACTTCAGCTTGGGCGGTAGGGCTCCAGGTGGGCCATACATGAACGATCTGTTGCGTAGTAGTGTGCCTTTCGGTCAACAATGTCACCCTATAATTATTCAATGTATCTGGACAGCTCCTAGGAATGTCTCGCTTTCCTGAATCAACAGGCGCTCGATCAAGGCAATTACTATAAATTACTTCTTTCCGATTTCATTGTCGAGTAATTTCTAGTTCGTCTAGTTAGTCGAGTATTCAGAATGAAAATTATTTATTCACTGGATATGGGTGAAATTACATATTATAATTTTTAATAGCATAGTGGCCTTACAGATAATCTTGCCGATTGTTCGGCGTGTGAATATTATATGTATTATTTGTATCTTAAAATTTTAAAAATAAATAATACCAATGGTAAGATACACAGTCTATACTACTGTTCATTTTTACTTGTTTTATGCGAGAAGTTTCTGAAACTTCCTCTTTCTGTTTTTTGGTTTAGGTATAGAAAAAAAATATAGTGCCAATTTTAACATAAAATTTTGTTAAGTACGTTTTTTTTTATTTTATTAAATTTAGTAAAGTACGAATAGAAAACCTGTTATTAATACCGCCAGGTAACAAGCATACGGCAGCTTGATAATGTACCTACAGCTTACTTTAACTTTACTTTAAACAGTAGCCTATAAAAATGTTTCAGGTAATCTTATATAATCCAGCAGTCATCCGGCACAAATAGCTGGCAATGTATTAAAAATAAATTTCAGAAGATATTTTTAATTGCAAACTGCAAGACATTGCAGTGCAAATATTGTTATAGTAGGTGAGGAACCTGAGGTACCTACTTTACCAGCCGAATTCCAAGTACTCTACTTATCTTTTGCGTAGGCTTTGTTCACTTATCGTTAAAGTGTATAATGTAGACGAGATTGGCTTTGAAGAAGAAATTTATGCTATGTTCACCCCCACATCTTCATCGTTATCCTTTATTCACTCAACCGAAGGGGTTTAAAGCATATTCCACCACGCTGCTTAACTACGGGTTAGGCGGAGGTCTTCTTTTAATCCGCATAAACGCTACTGACTTGGCTTAACGACTGCCATCTAATGAGAAGAAGCTGAACCGACGGTTTAACGTGGCCTCATAAGCTCGAGATAACCATTGTCATCCATAGACAGGTTTACAGATAACGTTGCTTAACTTGCGTGTTCAATTAGACTGACACGCGCAACAATGTCATCCAATCTAAAGTCTTGTTTCTTCCAAAATCGGCCTATTTGTTAAACACTGGATATCTGACGCGCTTCAGTGAACGAAAATGTCTAGGCTCAGATCATTAATTTTAGAATACACATAAAAGGTTGTTTCTTTGTTACACTAGTGGTTATTTGGAGCATTTTAGCGGAGTACATAATATATAAAGCAGGGATGTAACAGATGTGGTTATATCGGAACCGGAACCGGAATCGGAATTTTTGAATTTGGTTTATCGGAGTCGAAACCGGAATCGGAATAAAATATGAAGTCAGTCAGAGATATGTGTAGATATCATTTTCAATGAAATAATTACACATCATTATTCGTTAGTGACACTAACTTAGTGTTATCTTTATTATCAATACTTTAACAGTGTAACAATGAAACAATTGCTAAAATATGAGACAAATTAAATAATACTGCAATAAACTGTAGCTTTGGTAGTTGAAAAAAAAAGAAAAGAATTATAGTCTTAAACATAATTCATAGTTATTTTTAAATCAAATGAAGTGAATGCAAAAGCTGCAAATTATATTTAATGAACAAAAGCTTTGCAGCTTTACCGACCTCCGATATGACTTCTGACTTCGGTTTAAAATTTATCGGAATCGAAGTCGGAACCGAGGATGCAAAAGCAATCGGAAGTTCCGACGTATCGGAATCGAAACCGAAGCTCCGTTACATCCCTGATATAAAGCATTACCTGAGTACAATAGAAAGGAGAAAAATGTTCGGGCATATTTTTTTTTTTTTTTTTTTTTTATACTACTTCGGGTGGCAGACAAGCATACGGTCCGCCTGATGTGAAGCGGTTACCGTAACCGTATTAACGCTCGCAACATAACATATCACTTGCGCGCCACCACCCCCGCTGCCAACGCAGCATCTCCTTCTTTTCTGGTGACCTCACTCACTCGCAGGAACACAACAACCCTCAAGAGAATTGTTATTTGGCTGCGGTATTCTGTGAGGTGGAGGTACATTCCCCAGTCGGGTAGCTTACAATTACGCTCCCTACCTCTCTTTTTCGAGCTCGAGCAGGTGAAGTTGGCTTTGGTTCAAAGATGTTGATAAACCACTTACACCCCAATATATATAATATAAAGTATCAATACTAGTGAGCGTGGCACTTAGTGGAACTTTACTGACATTACATTTTTTTTATAGTGTTATTTCCTCCTGGTTGTAAATTTATTAAATTATACTCGTAGTTAACCTAAAATCATAATGTCAGCTGCTGGAAAAAAAATAGTAAGGTGGAGGAATATACGTCAGCTGGTCGCATGAACAAATAAAAATAATGTTCAGTTCAGTGTTTTTCGCTCAGTATTCTGTTATTTAATTAAAAAAAAAATCTAAGTGTCTATTGAGTCAGATAAAAAATATTGTCGCCAAGACAAGCAGCTATGCGTCCAAATTGTCAGTGAAAAAATATTAAAATTCAAATGTGTCAATCCGGTCATGGATCCGAATATATTGTGTCTGAATCGCACAACTAATTTTTTAAGCTATAGCTTGCCGTGACAAGCTTGCTTCATAATATTTGTCGCGTCGCGTCACGGCTTGCCTCTATTTTGAGAGGCGAGGTTGTTTCACGGAAATGTCTTAGTTGAATTACTTATTTTCTTTGCTAAAGTGTGATATTTGTTTATAAGTAACTACTTCGCTATAACTTACTTAAATAATGTAAAAACAAAACATAATCACTATTTACTTTCACTCTGTACTGTTTCAAAAAAATGATATTTCATGAAAAATAACAAATAATTACATAAATTTATTATTACCTGACGTTCCATGATGCATGCTCATGCATGTTTCATGATGATGCATGCTCGCGTTGATTCCCGTTGTTATTTTTCATAAATCCTGTAACGCGAAAGTTTAAAAGTAAAAATGATATTTTCATTAAATATTTTAGTTTTCGTCTAGACTCTTAGTAGGTATATTAGAGTAGCGAGTTAAATCAAGTGAATGATCACTAGTGCATGTAACATACTTGTTTGATTTAAAAAAAGTGAAATGAAACATTCATTCATTTGTACCAACTACAGAATGAGAGTCGCATGTGGTTTAAAAAATATAGTACAATTTTCTCCAATGGTTTCTTTAATCTTTAAGAAAAATTAAATAAATTTTGCAAATTCGATCTTAGAATTTATTGAGTTGTAGCGAGATTGAATCAAATATTTCAACATATATAGTACCTAAGACAAAATGTCATTGACATTTTGACTTTATCGCAAAACAAGTCTAAAAATTCCACTGTTATTTTACAATACATTGTTGGTTTTGCTCGAGGGTTCTCATTAAAGGGATTTGAGATTTTTCTTTCCTAATTATTTATGTGTAAAAATTATATTAGTTCATTGTTAGATGAAAAACAAATATAAACACGCATTAAGAAAAACATTATATAAGTCAACTAGATTAGTTATCCTCGAACAATTTTACCCGACTACAGAGCAGCTCAAAAAAAGGTTGATTATTTGTCATGACAACTAGAGTATCAACGAAAAAAATTAAAATGTTCGATATTTAGCTTACCATGATTCGGAGGGCACGTTAACCTGTCGGTCCCGGCCGTTGTCATTAGATGACAGTCATTAAGCCAAGTCAGTGTCCTTTAGGCGGCTTGAAAACACTGGCCTCCGCCGACCCGCAGTTGGACAGTGTGGTAGAGATGCTCTAAACCCCTTCAATTGAGGCGAGATCCGTATCCCAGCAGTGCGATGAATAAGGGTTTACGCCGACAGCGCAGATGAAAAAGAGGGTGATTACGACGACGAGTACTTGTCTCTCGAAACTCGAGAGTCAATGATAAAACAAAACAAAAAAATAAATAAAACGGTCGATATTTATGTATAGGTATAAAACCCAATCGTTTTGTACCTATAATTATACTCTACAAGAAGCTGGTCTTGGCTTCGGCTGACCAAAGAGCTGACCAATATCTAGGTCAAAATAATTCCATATCTATACAGCGTGGAAATGCTGTCAGCCTTTTGGTCAGAATCACCGATTATTGGCGGTAGAATTATTTTAATGATTTTTTTTTCTGTGTATTTTATTATAATTTTAATTTTAAGTTATTTACATGTAATTTTAGTTTATTTAGTTTTTTGTAATATATTATATCTTGTATATATATCTTAATAGATATAACGAAGTAACTTGAGATAACAAATCCATTTTTATTATATACATTTTTAGGGTTCCGTACCTCAAAAGGAAAAACAGAACCCTTATAAGATCACTTTGTTGTCCGGCTGTCTGTCTGTCTGTCAAGACCCTCTATGTCGAGAATGCGTAGAGGTATCAAGCTGAAATTTGAACTGTATACTCAGGGCTACGGTCCCATTGTAATTGTAAAAGTTGTAAAAAATAATTAATAATTATTGAAGATGTAAAAAAATCTAACTGCTACTTTACTTAAAAAAAAGTTACGAATTCTCAAGGGAATCAAAACCTATAGGGTACTTCCCGTTGACCTAGAACTATAAAATTTGGCAAGTAACATCGTTATAGTCTGTAGACTATACAGTACAGTACATACAGTAGTACAGGAATAAATCTCAAAATTCTCAATCAATATATACATTTGTAAATAGATCTTAATAAACAGGAGGTCTATATTTTTATAGGGTGTCGAAATTTCAAATTGAAGCTACTAGTTCAAATGGGGTATCATATGAAAGGGCTTGATGTACACATTACAAAATATATTTTGTTTATTTTTTTCGACGCATTATTTCTTATTTATAATGAAAAATATCAAATTTAATATATAATTTAGAAAACATTTTGTTCTTTATACCATATCTGGTTAGAAACAAGCATAAGTAATGAACTTCATGTTGTAACCTTCTTCTTTAAATTAGTCTCATTTTATTTGTAATTGTTGTCATAATTTAATTTGAGAAAAAGTAAATGTCAATTGGAATACTTCATATGATAACAGTTATTATAGTTTACTAGCCAGATATGCTAAAATAATTTTATTAAATTATAAAACGAATTGTTAACTCATGTTCTAGTAATAATGTTCATTTAATAATAACAAGTACTGACTGAACTCGTAAGTGAAATCGTTACGCATTCGCGCCAATGTCGCACCTTAAAAGAGCGGGAATATTCCGACTCGAAAAGTAACGAATTCTCAACCGAGAGCTCACTTGGTTGCTGAACGTCTTCGAAAATGGTTGTTCACTTTAAGATGGTGCTGTTATAAAATACCAATAATAAAATATTGATACAGAGAATTGAGTTTCACATTATCATCGCCCCGCTAGAACCACATTTTACAATGTAAAGCGGTTACTGTAGCCTATATACGCTAATAATAAACGAGTATAGTTTGCGTGCTAGAATCAGCGCTGGCCCGTGACCTTTTTCGCAGGAAATAATAAATAACAATACCCTTAAGGATAAAACCCCTTTAACTGCGGTGTTCTGTGAGTTGGAAGTACTTCCGCATTCGGTTTTAACATGCTCTACCTTTCTCTCGCTAAAGCCTCTTTTGTTAAATAGCAAGGTGCACCACGTGCATGGAAGGTGCACGTGGTGCATCGTTGGTTGGCCGTGTGGTTTCCGGCAGACTAGAATAGAATCACTCCGTCTCTTCCCGTGGATGTCGTACAAGGCGGCTACGGGAAATAATACATTATAAAACATCTATCAGGCCTCCCCAACCCGTCTGGCCAACGTGGGGAGTGTAGGCCAAATCCAAGGAGAATTGTGTCTGGGACGTCTGTCTGTCTGGGACGGAAGAGAGAGGGTCGTGCTCCTGTAGTGGAGTAACCTGATGATGATGATGATGAAGGTGTAACACCACGTGTAGGTTAGGTTGGCTTTGGCCCTAAGAATGGTGATGAGACACACATTTACAAAAGTAATTGGTAGAAATTCAGTAAGTGTTTATAACTATAAATATCAGACGAGCTCGGTGGTCGAATGGTTCGATTCGATCCCCGCACAAGGCAAATATTTGTGTTCATGAACATATATGTTTGTCTTGATATGGGTGTTTTATATGTATTATATATATGTATGTGTTTACAAAAAAATGTATATAAGTACCTATTATATCAGTTATGTAATAGTAAGTAGTAGTAGCAGTTTGGAACTAGATGACCGTGTGTTTGTTCAGGAGAAAAAAAATATAATATCGGTACTATAAGCTGTTGCCGACGGCTCTACCATTCTTCAAGCACAATTAATGCAGAGCCACGCAGTGTATTTTCTTGGATACACAAATCGTCCTCACACGGTCCTCAACCTAAATTTAAATTCGTTTTATTCGAATGTTTATACTAACAATAAGTAGGGTGAAAGTAGCTCGCCACGATCTTTAGAGCCAAAGCCATACTCGCCTGCACGTGGTATATACGAAACAGGGAATGTTCATAAGTTTCGAGTCAGTATTTTTTGAATACGTCTATAAAATTGTTATATAGATTTAGCGATTTTTCTCAATTCGACTGTATTTTTTTAATGTTCGCTACCTCGGAACTTTTTTCGGCTAGATGTGCATCATGCCTACTAGCTAACTATACTCTGGTGAAAGATAAGACAAGTCGAGTCCGACTAAAAAACATAGCCAAGTAAAAGCATAAGTGAATTGAAAAATGAACCTTATCTGTAAAGAACTAAAAAAATAAATGCAATGTCGCCAGTCCTGCTTGGATGGCCAAGACAACTTACGTCCGAGTCACGTCTGAGCTATTTTTTCTTTTCAGTGTCCCAGCTAATCATTTAATTGTTTATTTGCCTGTTAATAAGGTTTAGTTTTCATTGCATTACGCTAGGCTCAGCGTATCGTGATGGCGTGAGCCACCCGAAACAATTTCAATCGTAGCCAAAAACCTTTGAGGATTATTGTGTTCCTTCTTAGAGTGAGTGAGGTCACCGACGTAAGAAGATGCTGCGTCGGCAGCGGAGTGCCAATGCACGACCAGTATTTGTAATAGGCCTTTCCATCACAAAAAAATATTTGTGCGCATGCGTTAGCATCAGCCATCTTTTTCGTACTGTTTTTTGTAAACAACCATACTAAAGTGCCCGCTACCCGTATCAAAAATTAAAATATTAATTAAAGCCGATTTAGTTTTTGAAAAAAAAAAGGAATGTTAGTAGGTATAATTGATCTTTTGACTCTGCAATACATTTGAACTTTGATTGGGTGTGTTTAAGATATTTAGCCATTTCCCCTTGTCAACTGTTTGGTACACTAGCACATTATTCTTGATTGCATTTTTGACTCTGTAAATATCATATATATTTTTTATTTATTATCCCATATTAAACATTTCATTTATGATAAAAAAACTACTAAACATATTCAATTCAGCATTTACATTTGTCTAATTAATAATGTCATGTATAGCCTCAAAATATTTATTACTTATTTAATAAATTACTCCCACAAATAATACTCAAAATATATTTTCAATTCTTACAAATAAATTAACATTATTAATAAGACTAAAATTGTAAATATTAGTTTTTAGCTAGTAAACAAATATTGATACCCAACCTCTCAATCAATCAGCTCACTTATTTTCCCTTTTTGCTAAAATGGCTAAAATGTCATGGGCGTCCCCCATGACATTTTAGCCACCTTTTCAATAGTTCACAATTATGAGTTTCAACTGAATCATAAATAAGTGAAGCCCCATCGATGGTTTTTTCCAGTAATTTATTTGTTTGTGGAGATAATGTTCCTTGCCCAGCCATTGTTGATTAAAACAGTACGAAAGTTTAGAATTACTGCCATTTCAAAATTTAGGCCACGCATGCGCTCGTCTTATAATGAAAATGCCTATCTATAAGCATCTATAAGCGATTGATCTAATAGTAATTATTAGATCAAGCTAACAGTGTCGTCGTTTGGCACCCGGTGTGTGTAAAAAAACAAGAATCAAGAAAAGTTTGCCAAAAAATCACACAAGAATAAAATTGTACAAAGGCAGGCGTTAGGAATTCCTTAGAGTATACTGTTTGATGTGCGACTATTTGACTTAGAGATTCGCCGCCCTCGAGGGTAAACAACCTAACTAGATAGTATAGTTCTCACGAATGCCAGTAGAACATACGATGTTATATTCCGAACTTGCCCGCTTTTTGCCGAAATTCTGCGTTGCGAAAAATCTACTACATACTTATACAGTTCTAGTTATATTGGATTAACACCTGAATCTGATGAATACATGTCAGGTGGAGAATCTGCGTAATTGGGCGTAAACTATTCCAAAGATGGCATAGATTTCTTGCTGGGCCTGCATACTTAAATGGTGAGATTTTTCTAATACAAAGTGCGAAAACTGGAGATAGGCAGCGGTGTTAGACTAGTGGCAGGTGCAGTTCCTCATCTACTGATCTAACTAAACCAGTTGGATTTACCTAAGGCATATCTGGGGACTGCAATTGTTGAAATAGACAAACAAAATCTGAAAATAATAGAAATAATATAAAAATTCATATTGAATCACGTGCGATGCTTACCACAGTCTGACAGGTACTGGGTTATTATTATCGAGAATTAAACGAATATCAAATTTGATCACATACCCCCAGCAGTGCCATCTACCGAGTCCAATTATTTTCAAATGATATAGGTACCTATTGAAATATATACACAAAAATTTAACCAAATCCGTCCAGTCGTTTAGGAGTTAAGCGACAAACAAGTACAGAAGAACGATACCAACGATACATATTAGGATATAAAAAAAGAAGAAGATAATCAATGTAACTAAATGGCATAAAATAATTCTACAATCATAAAAAGTTACACTTTGTAAATAATCAACATGCCTTAGTTGTTGTATACTTTGGTCACACTACTAATACTGACTATCGTGCCATAATAAAGGATAGATAATCGTATATTTACGAATTTCGGTGAAAGCCCTTGGGGCTTTGGTAGGCAGGACGTAACTATTCACTTGGTAGGTAGGCAAACTGGCAGCTCGATTTTTTTCGAGATTCAGCGATTGTGTGCTCTAATTTAAATAGATTTTTCGCGTAGTGGACACTTATTTTTACAAAATCTGATAATAATAATATTTTCTTTTTTAAAAAACGTCAGTTTGACGACTATTTATGTATTAAATAGTCCATAAACATTTATTTAGGTTAAAGTTTATTTTCATATTTTTTTTTAGTATAAAATATTGCTCTGGATAGACAAAACAAAACCGTCGCTTCTGCGCTAACTTTTCGAAACTTTGGCTGTGTTAACTATTTTTTCCTCGGAAAATTTATATCAAACTAATAAAAACTTACTATTTTATTAAGTGAAAGACTTCTGAAGCACTAGCTAGTATTATTTCCGAGGTATCTCGAACTAAAAAGCGGACGATAGAAACGAAGACGTTGTTTCGAGACGTTATTCATCAAATTTTGAGAGAATTGATGTCAAATCGAGGTGGATTTATCCAAATTAATGTATTAAATATAAAATATTATTAGTTTATTCCGTCCGTTTCTGGATTGTCTTTCAAAGTATATTCTCAAATACTATGCAGTATGCACACTTTCTGGAAAACGAAGAAACAAAGTTGAGCAATTTTACAAAATCGACGCAATTTTAGATACGGACTCTTAAAAATAAGAATAAACCAACATTGTTTTAACATTTTAATTGTTAATCATCAGACCCTATCATTTCAGGCCTATATCTTAGCATTAATCATTATTAATTGTTTGTATGATAAATTATTGTATCAATTTTTAGGGTTCCGTACCTCAAAAGGAAAAACGGAACCCTTATAAGATCACTTTGTTGTCCGTCTGTCTGTCTGTCAAGAATTTCTATGTCGAGAATGCGTGGAGGTATCAAGCTGAAATTTGAACTGTATACTCAGACCTACGGTCCCATGAAGTTGTAAAAAAATCAAACTGCTAAGTTTACGTAAAAAAAAGTTACGGCCGTTTATTCAGCAAAAAACGCATTTCGACACATTCTCAAGGGAATCAAAACCTATAGGGTACTTCCCGTTGACCTAGAACTATGAAATTTGGCAAGTAACATTGTTATAGACTACAAGTACAGGAATAAATCTCAAAACTATACATTTGTAAATAGATCTTAAAAAATTGGGGGTCTATATTTTTTATAGGGTGTCGAAATTTGAAATTGAAACTACTAGTTGAAATGGGGTATCATCTGAAAGGGCTTCATGTACACATTGTAAAATATATATTTTTTTTTTCGACGCATTATTTCTTATTTATAATGAAAAATATCAAATTTAATAATGATACTACGTACGGAACCCTCGTTAGGCGAGTCCGACTCGCACTTGTCCGGTTTTTTAACGTATTATCATACGTGCACAAACTTGTGGCAGACGAAAGTAGAACAGCCCCTTTAAGGTATATTGTTCTTCCAATTTTGGTACGGAATTTATAACAACAACGTCATAAAACGATAAAACGTAAATCGGAAAATATCAAAGACATTCATAACTAAGATTAAAATTGTATGCAAAATTAGAGTATGTACCATAAATTTTATGATTTCACTTTAATCAAAATAACCCCTTTTCGGTAAATTGTCATTTAAGATTGCCGCATATTATATCAGCTCGGAAACAGACCGGTATCACCTCAACTCGGGTCGTTCAAATTAATTCGTATGAAACTCGCACCGTTTCGTTTCGCATCGTCTGGATAGACAGAAATAAAACACATATATATTTTCTTCTTCATATTCATCAAGTTCACGGCAATTTTACGTATAGTATAGAACGTAATAGAAACCGTGTGCTAAGTGCACTTCAACCTTGACGTTTCGACTGTTCTTCTGCCGTACGTAAAATTAGTTATGATCGCATTGTGACTGTAAACCATGATCTGCTCTTAGCTGTACGTGACGTCAAGTCATCCTTCTGTTGAAGACCAGCGGCCCTCGAGGTGACGTCTAGCCGTAGCCGGATGGATCCGTTCCTGTACATCTCGGTTAAATTGACGGATGAGGTGAGTTATCCGTTTCCGAGCTGTTATATGTGCGACAACCTTTATCCGCGACCTATTTGCATGTTTTACGAGGCATTCTACGATATGATACAATTAATATACATACATAAATACCAGTTATTTTAATCTCCTTGTTTTGTGAAGACGAAATTCAATTTTGTTTACATCCTATTCGTATAATCTACATACTCCTACGTAAACGACGTTTTGTACTTGATAAGTTAATTTCCGGTTTCCAAGTACACGCGTTCTTTATAAATATTTTTAGAAGCTTAGTAGATTTAGAATTATTATTACGTATTTTAAATATTACTGTGAGGGTATTATTATGTGTCAATACTGTTATTTATGATGACTAAATGTAATTTAAAGTTTTAGGGGTTTAAGAGCTGCTCGATGGCGTTGTTGCGTATGTTAATTACGAAAATGATTGACACAAGTAATTAGGTCTTAAAATCATTAAAATTTTAAAATTGAACGGATATGTCGTTTTTAAGAACTGCAATCAGTTGCAAGATGTGAGAGCTATACAAAAAAATGTGCCAGTCACTATACTAGAAGTTGAATGCAGACAGGACGTGCGTCTTAAATTTGTGGATTCATATGGAGTAATGCAGCTGACTTGTGTCGTTGATGTTACGAAATAGAAGTTAGCCGACGTCCAATATTTATTCTGAAATACTGCAAGCCATTTACATGTCGTAATTATACAAATGTAATGGAAGATGGAGGAGGAAAGTTCTAGAGTAATCCTCGTACGGGGCGCCAATTGTCCCCTCCCCCCTCCTTCCTCTAGATGGTCTTAAGGGAACGGCCGGAAGCGGCTGGTTGCGGAAAGCGGAGAATCGCATATGGTGAAAGTATTACTGGTGAAAGTATTTGATGAGCTCTCTGGTCAAATGGTTAGCAATGACCACTTTGACTTCGGGGTCGCGGGTTCGATCCCCGCACAAGACATTTGTGTGCATGAATATGTATATTTGTCTTGGTCTGAGTGTTTTCTACGTATTTAGAAGAAAAATGTATTCAAGTATTATATGAATTATCTTGTACCCATAGTACAAGCTTTGCTTAGCTTAGGACTAGATGGCAGTGTGTAATTTGTCCAGTAATATTTATTTATTATTATTAGGGAAAGCCTATGTCCAGCAGTGGATAGATACAGACTGATAATTATAATGATGACTTATAGAATACTTAAAATTTATTTCAACGTGTATAAATAAATTATGAAGTCGTGAATTCTCGTAGTTTCACGTGCCGGGCTGTGGTTTCAAAGTTCCAACACAAGCGCCGCTTGCTGACCCCAGTTATAGCATTACGTGTTTTATTTATTTACACTACCTCCATTCCTAACCATTCCTGTCTTACATGCACTTTACCCAGCCGCTTTACCTGATTTATAACCGTAGTTTTGTTTACAAAGGTATCCAAGTTTACTCTTCGCATAATGTCATATCTCTGCGTAACCTAACAAAGATTGTAATTGTAAAGATCTATAAGAAAAAATAAGATTTGATTAAAGCCAATGAAACAATTTATTTATCAAATTGGCGACAAGATGCCTGTTGATCTTAAGAAATATAGACGCGTACAACGTATGGGTACTAGCTCAAATAGAAAATTATGTCAATTCAGTTCATGTCTCATTCAATTCAATTTATTTTAGGGCGAGGAGATTGCAGCCAGACTACAGATACTAAAAGAAACTCTACAACATTTTAACGAAAAATCATTTGTTTCAAGTTCAATTTTATTTTTAAAATTGAACTTGACACAAAAGATAGACAATTAGGAGAAATACAATACAGGTATAACTTTAAAATTCTAAGTCTAAAATCATAACTTTAAAAACAAACTTATGATTTTAGACAACATAACAGCGCGAAACAACTTGAAAGTCTTCAGTATTCAGTTTCAGCCTCTAACTCACAGCTAGAGTCTTCACACTCACTAAAAGTTACTTTTCAACTACTTCAAGAAAAAGAAACCTTTCAAAACTTCACAAATAGATTGACAGTTAAATTATTACATTAAAATAACTGAACCTCAAGTTAAAGTAAACATATCACTGTCTACTTTATCTCCTGAATTACACAAGACGATACATGACATTTCCCTAAGATCTTACCGCGGCAACTTTCGCCTCAAAACTGAAACAAAACTATCTCTGAACTGTGAATTCAAATGCCAGAACTGTCACAAACTTACATTAGAAAGCTTTTTGTCCTTACAGTTCATTAGAGGATTAAGTGATGGCGACATACGTACAAAAATCTTACAAAATCGACATCGAACAAACTAGGGCTCTACTTGCCAAGCTGAAGCCGATTACCATAGGATTTTTTAAATACAAAAATCCGATTTCTTCTTAGATTTCTGGTACCCACTTGGGTTTAACTTAGCTGGTAGAAACTATGGAGCTCAACCAACTCAGTTGAAGATGTTTGTCAATATCTTAAACTTATGACTTATTTTTCGAATCAAATATTTGGTGATAATCGGCTTAGGCGGTATAGCTATACCAGATACGACTCAGAGGGGAGGTGAGGGTGACATTGATATACGAAGAGCGCCAGGAAGTATCCATAAGGCTGTACTCTACTTATGCGTATAACTATAATAGCGGTCTTTAACAACATCTGAGACCCAGATGCTTTTAAGCCTCTGTCTCATCTAATACCTAGACGCAGCTGCCTTGTCAAACAACTCTCAACAAGATCGTCCGGAATTAAATTCTCAGGTGTTGTTCGTAGCTGCGATTTTTAAGGTAAGTAAGTACGATAGAGAAATATGGAAGAGTCTTTTTTATACTACGTCGGGTGGAAAACAAGCATACGGCCCGCCTGATGTGAAGCAGTGAAATTTCGATATTTCATGTTTTGAGCAACGGTAACTTGTATATTGGAATTAACTCGTCGTTAATCTAAATAAAACAACACTGGCCTGTTAACAGCCTTAATTTTTAGACCGTTGCTGTACAAAGGACGTAATTAGACCGGATGAAAGCCAATTTTGGGACGAAATTCGATTGCAACTTGCTGCTGTAAAATGTCAGAGTTTAAGTTTAGTAAGACTTTGAACTGAACAATTTAACGAGCTATTTAAGGAGCACTATAAAACTATTATAACATTATTGTTTATTAAATTAACAATATCCCAGCAGTGAGATGAAAAATAATGGACTATCAGAATATTCCAAATGAAATTTTGTTTTACATTTATCAGTATCCTTTTTTTTTTTTTATACTACGTCGGGTGGCAGACAAGCATACGGCCCGCCTGATGTGAAGCGGTTACCGTAGCCATATTAACGCTAGCAACATAAAATATCGCTCGCGCGCCGCCACCCCCGCTGTCATCGCAGCATCTCCTTCCTTTCTGGTGACCTCACTCACTCGCAGGAACACAACAGCCCTCAAGGGAACCGTTATTTGGCTGCGGTATTCTGTGAGGTGGGGGTACATTCCCCAGTCGGGTAGCTTACAATTACACTCCCTACCTCTCTTTTCGCCAGAGCTTCGTTTGTCAGTCAGCAGGGTGCACCGCGCGCAGGTGAAGATGGCTTTGGTTCAAAGATGTTGATGAACCACTTACACCCCGATCCTTATTAATGGCAATTATCCTTTTTAATGGCATATTATGTTTAGAATATTATAAAACATATTATAAAACTGTAGAATGGCGATGGTCTTTACATGTTTTGTAATCAACCAAAAATACGCGTTAAAATCAAATCAAATATTGTTGTGTACTTTTGTGTGATATAACGTGATTACCTTGGACTTTTTACGTTATCAAACTACGTCATACGACGCACATGGGGGATATCGGACTCGTGTGCGAATTGTATACGATCTCTTTTGTAGGAAAAATGTCTGTCGTCTGCGCAAGCCTATCCATACGCAAAATGGTCTATGCAAAATATGAATACGGCATTTTTAAATATCTATCGATTATCACAAATGTTACACTCGTCGGCTTGCTTGTGCTTGTGTTTGTTCGGGGGTTCGTTTATGACACTTAGTGGCACATTTAAAAGTCATCATTGTTTGAGACAGACTATCTTTCGAATAACTAAGATAAGTAACGTACAAAGACGAAATAATATAAACAAAACTAAATAAAAATAATACTAAAGAAAGCAATAAGTCATAAGCGCTTAGTAAAAACGCGTATTAGTTCTAAAATAAATCGTCCCTCTCTTTGTGTTTAGGGTGGTTGGCGGAACGTCAGTAGGGATGAAGAAATTGCTATGACAAATGGGTTCTACTGGGGAAGCTAGGCACGCGACTCGACGAGGTATTACGATTTTCTGTTTGTGACGTTTTTGGAAATAAGATCATGCTTGTCTCTTTTAAGACGAACGACTTCTGCCACGGCTCCGGTAGTCATATAAATGCTCGCAACGCACAACGAAGCAACTCCTTTCTACTAGCTTGATGGTGTTTGGTAGACAAAAGACATTCGCTAAGATATTTTTTTTTTTAAGTTTTCGCGGGTTACCGGGATATCTGGATCTGGAATATAAATATATCCCAATTTTTTAACACTACGTCGGATACGGCTCGCAAACGCAGTCAAGCATACGGCTCGTTTGATGTGTTACCGTAGCCATAACTACGCTCGCAACATAAAATATTCCGACACTGCCTCCGCTGCCAATGCAGCCAGCAACTGCTTTCCTCTTGGTGACCTCACTTACTCGCAGGAACATAACAATCCACAAGAGAATTGTTATTTAGCTGCGGTACTCTGTGAGGGGGAAGGTATTTCCTCGGTCACGCAGCTTATAATCACGGTGCCAGGTAAGAGCTGCCCGCTCTTTGTTGGCACAAAAATAGCATCATGAATAAATCAGCAGGGTATACTACGTGCAGGTGACATTGGCTTAGGCTCTAAAGACGGTAGTTTGCCCTTTACGCCACAAAAGTGGAAAAAAATGGAGTGGTATTGGACCCCAGAAGCTGGCCAAAAATGAGTTTTTAAAAAATCTGTTGCCTACTCTATATTGATAATATTCAAAGAGTCAAGTAATTACTGCAACAAACGGTGAAATGGACAAAGCGCTAGCCCGTTGTAGCGCGTTACACGATTAGTCGAAAGTTACCATCGCCAACAGTACAACTGTGATTTATTAATAAATTTTATTTACATTTTAATAGAATTTACAGATATCGCGTGCTACATGCAACATGGATAAAGAGAAGAGGCTTATTTTAACTTCTGACCTCGTAATTACGGGCATGAGAAGTAAATCGAAAAAAAAACGGAATTTATTTAATAGAGAATTTAAATATAACAAAGATTACTAGGCGTTAGAGATACAAAATATTTTTGGCTAAGTTAAAACTTAATCTCAATACCACTCCGATCGGTGGTCAAATGGCTAGCATGGCATCTTTAACTCCGAGGTCGCGGGTTCGATCCTCACACAAGACAAATATGTGTGTGCATAAAGATGTCCGTTTGTCTGGTTGTTTTCTATGTGATTCTATATGTGTATATCTAATATATAAAATTCTCGTGTCACAGTTTTCGTTGCCATACTCCTCCGAAACGGCTTCACCGATTATGATGAAATTTTTTGTGCTTATCCGGTATCTATGAGAATCGGCCAACATCTATTTTTCATCCCCCTAAATGTTAGGGGTAGTCCACCCCTAATTTTTTTTTATTTATATGGCAAAACAACGTTTGCCGGGTCAGCTAGTGTACAATAAAAATGCATCAGGTTTTTAGTATCTACTAGTACAAGCTTTGCTTGTTTGGAAATAGATGGCGCTGTGTATTTTTTTGGAAATATTTATTTATTTATTTATTATTAAATAAATATGCCATGAAGAAAAAAAACAGGATGAAGAGGTTTAGAGGAGTCGGCAACGCGTGAGTAATGGTCTCCTGCGTTGTCGAAGTCTAGAAGGTACTATTAGGTAAGTCGCATGCAAGTTTGTCACCTTAGCGGTAAAAATAGCTAAAAATAAAATACTAGGAATTAAGGCCACAAATCCAAATCAGGATAAATCTAGTTGGGACTAAGTAACTGCTGTCGAAGGAGAAATCTAGAGAACCTAAGTGCCAGACATATCATTAGTCACAACACTTTTAGGCGGTAAGATTGCGTACCTAAGTAAATTAAATAGATTTTTTTTAACACAAGGTCGGGTGATAAACAAGCGTACAGCCATTCTAATGTAAAGCGGCTACCGTTAGCCTTGTAACATAAGAACTATCCACCTGCTACCTTTGCTTTCAAAGCATCTCCTCAAAAACTTCTTAGTAGCCTTATTCACTTACAGGAACACTATCGCTCTAGCTCGGGAATTGTTATTTGACTGAGCGAGCAGTCTTATATAAGTTTAAATATATGTCTATATTATATAAAAGATAAAAGAAGAATAAATAAAACGTATAGCGCAAACTGCTAACTTTTGAAACATAAGGGTGCGTTCATATCTGTGAATGCGAATACGGTGTACTTCAAACGCGCTTAAAGCATGTACTTACTGGAATAAAATTATGGATTTTCCTCACAGAGCCCACATGCAAGACGCCCCCTATCCAGCGTACAGTTACGACGCTTGTATATTCATCACAAGACGCCTGTGATCCGGCGTTCAATTAGAACTAATGCATACCCACACGCCAAGCGCGTGAACGGCACCTACGCAGACCTCATAGCACTATAATATTTTATACTATACATATAGTCAAATTGCACATAGTTGTGTACATACCCTAAAATTCTTCATAGTAGATTTTATCTTAAGGAAAGCCTTTAAAATAATCAATTTACCTAGGTTTGCGCAAATGAACTCTCAGGTAATATTTAATAATATTTCTCCTTTGCCGCCTGAAACATACTTGAAAGCTTTAATGTCTGAAATTAAGCATAAAGACATTAAACTACGTGGGCTGTGACAAATTTTGCACTCTGTAACTTTGTAACTCTTTGCCAAGTTTGCGGTTCTAACATTCATACATACAAAGCTTCTCGACTTAGTTACTTGTTCACAAAAGTCTGTTAAGGATTGTTTCCTTTATATTTGTATGTTATATCTCTCCAACATTTTATGTCAAATATTGCTCTATTTTTAGGTGCATCTTTTTAGAAACAACCGGCCTGCTAAAAAACTACCATCCAGGCTACCAACCGACTAAATTGAAGCCGATTACCGTCGAATATTTTGATTCGAAAATAGGTCTTACGTTTAAGTTATTGAAAAACATCTTCAGCTTAGTCGGTAGAGCTCCAAGGTTACTACCATCTAAGCTAAATACAAGTACCATAAATCTAAGTTGAAATTTGATTTTCGTTATCAAAAAATCCGATCAATCGGCTTCAGCTTAGCCGGTAGGTCCCCTGGGTGTGGACATTTACGTAGGTGGCTATTAGCAATGGATATCAACAGTGGAGATGGAAAATCTGTGAAAACTTTTAAAATAAATATTATATTGTCTATGGAGGTTGTGTATGGGGTGATGAAGAGTCGGGTGCCTTCTAACTAGATGGACCGATGACCTAAAAAAAATGTGACTAGGAGCGGCTGGATGCGGAATGCGGAGGATCGCATGAGATGGAGAGCATTGGAGAAGGCCTATCCAGTAGTGGGTTAAATTGATAATGATGATGATATATCATAGTGAAAGTATTTTTTCACTGACACTTCTCAGTATATTTATGAAAACACTACTCTTAAAATAGAACTACTTACATCTACTACTACTACTTATAAAAATAGAACTTACTATTAGCACAAATTTAATGTGAAGTTATATTTTCACAATCAAAACATACGATCGTTCGGCTTTACCGTAAGTGGTAGTGTCTCAGGTTGAAATTTGGGATACAGGTAGCTACTATGACTAGGTACCTGCCAAGAAAGTATTTTTGAAAATTTCTACGGGATACCGGGATACGTGAGTACGAAGTTGCGGGTAAACAAAGTATTTAACTTTATAGTTTGTGTAGGACAAGAGTACAAATTGTAAATTTTTGATACATATATTAATTTAGCTTGTTTTTGTTTAATTGTTATATTTAAAAAGTGTGTTAATATTTAATTGTGTTAATATTTAAAAAGTACAACTTGATATAATATCTATTATATCAAGTTGTACTTTTTAAATATTATCGAATTAATAAAGCACTTTAACAATAAAATAGTTTTACTTAATTATATATTTAAAATATCTTCAAAATTATTCATATAATTTGGGGTTACCAGTGCAGGCAGTTATGTAATTTTCTTCATGCAAGTAATTAAGTGTTAACATCTCTTATACCTAGGTCTTAACGTATCTTAATAACCCTTGTGCTACATATAATAAGGAACAAACCAAACATTTGGACATTATCCCATAATTTTCTCTCCTATATCATAGCAGTATTTTATTGTTCCACGGCCGATGCTTCTATGAAATATAGCTTTCATCGATGTTACTAATCCCGCAAGATATATTGCTGTTTCCCAAGATTTATGAGAAAATGTGAGATAACGACTTCTGATTGGACTAAAGTTTGCTAAAGAAATAATAGTGGTGTTGTCCTTGACTGCTACAGAATTTTCATGGCCATTCTTTCACTATGTATTTAAATGGTTTCTTTTCGATAATACTTCGCACATACCTCTGAAGGCGAATGGGCTTCCTGTTATGAAAACAATAACCGTCGTGGTCAACCCTTAATCTTCCCACTGCTGAGGTACGGATTTCCCTTAAATCGAAGGGGTGGTTTAGAGCATACTCCACCACGTCGTGAAATCATTCAATCAGATTTTGTACAGTTTTTTTCTTTTCATATAAGAGGGGGGGGGGGGGGGCGAACGAGCATGCAGGTCACCTGATGGAAAGCAATCACCATCGCGCATGGAGATCAGCAACACCAGGGGCCTTACCACAAGCTCTAAACGCAGGAATGGAACTATGATGGTTGCGTATTTATCAATGAATTTCATTCATAAATTCGCAACCATGTTGGTTCCATTCCTGCGTTTAGAGCTTGTGGTAAGGCACCAGAGTGTAAACACTTTCTTTCCAAGGGTTGTTGTGTTAGAAGAATCTAACACAACAACCCTTAAAGGAATTATTATTTAGCTGCGGTATTCTGTGAGGTGGTGGTCCTTCCCCAGTCGGCCAGCTTAAAAAATACGCTATGCCCTACGTCTTTTTTCGCCAAAGCCACGAAAGCCTCATTTGTCAGTTAGCAGGTGGCACCTTTTGCAGGTCAAATTGGCTTTGGTTCAAAGATGTTTATTGCTTTATTTGACGTTATTCTACTTTAATTTGCATTCAATTTGTAGCTCAGATTAAGTTAGCCGACAATCAGCTGCAACCTATTTGCTTAATGAAACCACCAACTAAATATTATATCCTACTAAACTAAATAGACACTAAAGGTAAACATTTGTTTAATAAATTGCAAGTTTGTGGTTTCAATGCCCTTAGACTTGATTGCTATGAATTTAAAGGAGAAGATGCTTTACCTATAGATGCGTCATACCTGCCTCCATTATGGCAAGAAAAAGGTAGCGTCTGGCGCCATTTACCATCACGGCAAGAGGCTATAATCAAAAACTATTATTGAAAAGTTGTAAATAAAATGTCTTCCAACTTCGTACACGTATGTACGTATATCTTGACGTACTTTTACTTTCTTTTGCATCCATCTATAAATGCACAGGTATTGAGTAAGCGCTTTATAGCCATTTTTTAATAATAAGCATAAATAATAAATAATATTATTAAAACTCACGTGAGACATTATACTAAATTAATTAGATAAATTAAAGTCACTCACGTCTTTTTGTCGGGAAAGCCGAAAAAAAAAAATTAATTTAATAAGCATAAAAATGAATGCGGTGGCGCCTATGGGCCGTCGATATACAAAATGTCATAGTTTAAAGGTATATTATCTAATGTGTTTTTTTTTAAACGGGACGGGGGCGTACCAAACATTCCCACCACTGTGTCTCCTGTGTAGCCAGGATTAACAACGGCGACTACTAAAAGTCAATGAACAATGAAGTCCATTGCAGCCCAGGGTGTAAGACTACAGCTCCTTTGAACGAACTATTACAACGATTATGATATTCAGTCGCAACTGTGTAAAGTTTCACTGTTTATATTATAAAATATCATTATTATTATTTAAATAGTTGTCTTGGCCAACTTGCCAGATATTTTTTTTTTTGAAACATGGAAGAATTCACCTGCCTCCCCCTAGGTGGGATTTGAACCCACGACCTCTCGATGACCGGTCGAGTGCTCTTCCAATAATTACTTAATAGGTTGATGACGTCACACTGTGATTCAAACAGTAGAAATATAAGATGTAAAAATTCGTCAGCAACACAAACCTTCCTGGTAGCTCAGTTGGAAGAGAACTCGACCGGTCATCGAGAGGACGTGGGTTCAAATCACACCTAGGGGGGGGGGGGGGGGGGGGGGGGGGGGCAGGTGGATAAATATATAAACATTTATTATTAAAACAATAGATAAAAACATCAAACAGAATCGTTTCAGATCCACGGCACTACTTTAGCATTAGTAGTATTATTGTTCTGAGTTTAATATCTCGATTTTGCACATCTCATCATCATCAGGTCATTTTAGTCTCCGCTACAGGAGCACGACTCTCTCGCGTCTGTCCCAGACAGAAGGAGGCTTTGGCCTACACTCCACAAGCCAGACAGACGGGTTGGGGAGGCCTGATCGATGTTTTATAATGTATTTCCCTTAGTCGCCTTGTACGACATCCACGGGAAGAGACGGAGTGATTATATTCTAGTCTGACGGAAACCACACGGCATCTCATCATGCTCACTATAAAATATAATCATTTCTACCAGTAACTATATACGATCGTAGGTACGATGGTATTTGCGAAGTATATCTTTTTCTTCTTCGCAGCAAAAGCAAGTCCATTGCTGAACATATTTCTCTTGCATGGATTTAAAGTAACACACCTAAAATACTGACTGATTGTATCTTTTCGTATGTATGATTAACAATTTCCATGGGTGGGGTGTAAGTGGTTCATCAACATCTATGAACCAAAGCCAACGTCACCTATACGCGGTGCACCCTGCTGACTAACAAATGAAGCTCTGGCGAAAAGAGAGGTAGGTAGCGTATTTGTAAGCGGCCGATCTGGGGAAGTACCTTACAGAATACCGCAGCCAAATAACAAATCCCTTGAGAGTTGTTGTGTTCCTGCGAGTGAGTGAGGTCACCAGAAAGGAGATGCTGCGTTGGCAGCGGGGGTGGCGGCGCGCGAGAAATATTTTATGTTGCAAGCGTTAACATGGCTACCTCTCCTCTACCTCTCGGATATGACGCCCCCATTTGAGGCTAGATTTTGATATAAACTTGATGACGTAGCATGCATAATACCAAGTACTTTCCCACAGTTGTAAATAAAACATAACAATGCTTTAACCACAGTATAAGTAATACTTATACGTAAGATTTAGAAATCCATACTCATGTGTCGTGTTCAAGATGTCGAGAAATCCAGTTAATTGTTTAATAGCGAAACCAAACAAGCTGGTAATTAACAAGCGTATAATATTACTATATTAAAATATGATAATATATCTTATCAAAGCCACCCCTGTTCGAAGATTAATGACTTTGAACTTTCCTTACAAAATACGCGACAGAATCAAGGGAGACAACATGCCCAGGGGACATGACCTCGCTTCGGAGTTTTTGCAAACTTCATTTTATAGGTGAGAGAATATGTCGGTTATATTTCTGCTTATAAGATTTGGCCCGTGAATGCGGTCGTCTGGAGACACATTATTGTAAGAACTGAGTATGAAATAAAAAAGTGTAAGGTAAACATTATCTGCAACCAAGCTAGCGTAGTCTGCACAATGCACTTGGAGGATGATACATTTTAACGGATAAGATTATGGCAAAAGAATCAGATAAAACAAACATTGACATTTATTAACAATTTTGAGTATCCCCGCCCCGACGGGTTCGATCCCCGTTCAAGTCAAGTTTGTGTGCTTGAACATGTCTGTTTGTCTGGATGTTTTCTGTTTATGATATGTATATCATTCCCTTAATGTATATCAACCATTATTCATCACACTGCTGAGATACGGGTCTCCCCTCAATCGAAGGGTTTTAGAGCACACTTGAGGAGCTAGTAAACAAACGAATCCATGGTCAGACTGCGGTCGACGTTACTTAACTTGCATGTTCGATTAGACAGGCACGCGCAACGATGCCATCTAGCTCCTCATAAGAATTAGTTACTATAAAAATATAAATTAATGCTTATATTTTTATACCTTATAGTTTATAAAATATGATAATAATAATATTAATATTTTTTTATTTGCTTTAAAACATACAAGTTTTTTAATGTGATACTCATACTGAAAATTACCCATTAAAAAACTAAACACAGTATCTTAATGACAGTCTTTACGCACAAGCTATCAAAATAAATTTAAAAAGTTATTTTTCGATACAGCTCTTCTATGGACAACTGTATCGTAAAATAACTTTTTTACTATTTCGATACAGCTTCAGCCCTGGATACAGGTATTTTAAACAGGTTGCAATGCAAATACATTGCAACTATGCAAAATTTTTCTACATAATCTGTGAACGCGCCGCGCGGCGCGTCGCGCATGCGCACTACGCATGCTCGATCTGCAAATGGATTTATAAGTAAGAATTATAGCTGTTAAATTAACTTCATAGTTATACCTATTTAAAATATTATTATCATATATTTCATTAGATTAGATAAAGTAGTGTATGAAACTGCACATAATTAGGCATTAAAATACTCGTGTGGTCTATTAAAACATTCGCCTTTGGCTCATGTTTTAAACTCACACTCGTATTTTAATAACCCTTATTATGCAACAGTTTCATTAACTACTATTATCTAATCTCATACTGAAATTTACACATTAAAAAACTAAACACAGTATCTTAATGACATTCTTTACGCAAAAACTATCAATCGAAAAATAACTTTTTAAATATAAATTTAAAAAAATATTTTTCGATATAGCTCTTATATGGACAACTGTATCGTAAAATAACTTTTTTACCATTTCGATACAGCTTCAGCCCTGGATACAGGTATTTTAAACAGGTTGCAATGCAAATACATTGCAACTTTGCAAAAATTTTCTACATAATCTGTGAACGCGGCACCGCGCGGCGCGTCGCGCGTGCGCACTACGCATGCTCGATCTGCAAATGGACTTATAAGTAAGAATTATAGCTGTTAAATTAACTTCAAGGTTGTATTTAAAATATTATTATCATATATTTCATGAGATTAGAAAAAGTAGTGTATGAAACTGCACATAATTAGGTATTAAAATACTCGTGTGGTCTTTAACATGAGCCGAAGGCGAATGTTATAATAGACCACACGTTATAAACTCACACTCGTATTTTATTAACCCTTAACAGTTTCATAAACTACTATTAACGCACATACATAAACAACTAACCTTATATTTTTCAAGTTTAGGCGTTTCGTCATATACCAGTCTATTAGAGTTTCTAGTGTTACGAGAATATATATCACTTGCTTTTTTAAATAAAGTTTTGTTCTTAGATACAAACTTCATATATGTAAAGTGATGGAAGAGGTAATAAACCAAGGTTCTTGAAAAATGGTCTGCACGATTCCTTAGGTTTCAATCCACACAATAAACCGCCTGATGAGCCATAAACTTATTTTTTGCTCAAAATGGCATGAAAAAGACTAAAGTCGACCCAAACGGCTATGACTAATTCCTCTTAAAAGTGTAGTAATAATTCATAATCCATTATACCAACTTTTCTTTGAATAATGTTACCTATAGTCCTGAATTACGACGCCTCAATTTCCTGTTTTTGCGTTACGCCCTAAAACTTTTTCTACGTCTACGAAGGCGGGTTGCAAATGGCATTTTACTGGGCTACAAACTTTATGAACTTTGCTTTTAACTAATTATAAGGTTTGCTGTTCACTGTTAAAATATGAAGGTCGGGTTACCCACAAATTGTTTGAAAAAAACTTCTTTCATAGTTCGTGTTTCAGTCAACGTTATACAATTTTAGACACGAGGTCAAAGTAAATGACGAGTTCTAGTACCCATTACACAAGATTTGTGCTTAATTTGGGACTAGATGGCGCTGTGTAAATTATCCAGAAATATTTACTATTTATATAAATATTTAATTAATTTAGTGCCTATGTATGATATTGTAATATTCACTGTCACCCATAGTTAGGGGTGCCATCCGTCCGGATCTCCCCGGATTTATCCTAATTTGGACGCGTCCGGGGAGAGTCCGGACGTGGTTTCATTTGTCTGGGGTTAAAAGTTTTAAATCACTACCCCCTCTCCATGTCGCGAATAACCGTCTTGTCACAGAATAAAAAATAGTGCTAGTACTAAAAACACTAATGACATGTCCGGGTTTTAACATTCAAAATCCGGAGTTTTCACGCATCTTGTCCTGGTTGCTAGCATTCAGAGATGGCAACCCTAATAACCATAGTGATACGACACCCCGGACACTCCATACAAATGTCTCGTCGTTTACTACTACATAAACAATGACGTCTGTGCAGAGCGTGAATGAGCGTGTGTGCGTGCGGCGCCATACAAACTGTTCCAGTTTCGTCTCAGAGGGGAGGTGAGGTCGACACGAGAGAGCGGCGGGAAGAGGCCATACTGTATATAGTACTATTACTTATACTGTGGTGATACCATTGCTGCTACACGAGTCTTTCTAATCGAAAGGGTTGAAGCGTACATCCTTGCATATTAGTGAAGCGACACATAAATAGGAAACTACATCATCACTACATAGTATAAAACAAAGTCGCTTTCTCTGTCCCTATGTCCCTTTGTATGCTTTAATCTTTGAAACTACGCAACGGATTATGATGCGGTTTTTTTTAATAGATAGAGTGATTCAACTGGAAAGTTTATATGTATAATATATGCATAACATAGTAGAAAAACACTGATAATTTAGAGGTTTCTAATGTGATGTCGTAAATAAACACATTTTTTTGCTCTTTCATTGCAAACGCTGGCTGAACCCAACGAGATAGATCAAAATAATGTAGTACAGTATTGTTCACCTTAAAATGGTCTACAAAAAAGTTCGCGATGGTATATGTCTATCTCTTAGTGGTAACACACAATAACCGTTATTTTATCCTTTGCTTTTTACAAGAAATAATGCCTTATTTACGAAGCGATTTTAAGCAATACAGAATTAATCCTTATCCAATTAAGTACCTTAAATACATTGCGCATTTAATATAGATCAATATGACCCTTCACAGCATGTAATTTAAATGAATAGTTTAGAAGATATTACACATTTAAAATGCAGGGACATAACGGCTGTGGCGGTACCGGCCGCGGAGCCGGCGGCGTGTGCCTATAACTGGGGAAGGACTGGATAGGACAAAGCGCAAAGACCTTCTGTAGTACATTTAGTATCAGCATTGCACCCGTGCGAAGCCGGGGCGGGTCGCTAGTAATATATGTAATTCAAATTATTTTAATGTAAAATATTTATTAAACGAGTATAATGACTAATAGTTAGCGATACAAAATACATGATTTAATATTATATATATTTACTAGCTGTTACCCGCGGCTTCGTCCGCGTGGTCCAGGGGCCACTGCCTTTGACTAGTGTATATTTTTTTTTGCTTGCTCCTGTATTCGGTGAGGTGGAGGTACTTTCCCAGTCGGCCAGTTTACAAATACGTTGTACCCTACCCCACTTTCACCTATTTCGCTACACGGCAGGGTGCACCACGTGCAGCTAAGCCTGACTTTGGCTCTAAAAAACATTTGTTTGCTTGGTTGTTTAAAAAAAAACATGTTAGCAATTTGGTTCCATTCGACGTGAGAGAAGGACGAATGATTGTAATCTTTATTTTATTTCCCGTGGGAATAAAATGTTTTTCCTGCATAAAAAGTATCCTATGTCACTCTCCAGATCGGATACTGTCCCCTGTTAAGAAAATCATGTCGGTACTTAGGTTCCTTTCGACGTAAACGAAGGACAAATGATTACAAAGATTATTTTTTCCCGTGGGAATAAGATGTTTTTTCGGAATAAAGAGTAACCTATGTCATTCTCCAGGCCTTAAACTATCTCAAAAAAAAAAAAATGTCAATCCGTTTGTTACTTTCGACATGAAAGAAGGACAAACAAACAAACACACTATTACATTTATAATATTAGTATGGATGACATTAGAGCGCACAGTTGCATTTTGGGGCATACGCTGCGAAACACGCGCAGCAAATGCAACCCGTTTGGCGCGTCAGCGTCAAGAAGCGACGACATTATTTTTAGCGTTCGGTAGGGGAGCCTTGGTGCCAGTTGGTGCTAAATCGGGATTTACTCAAGCGATATAGAGACCTATTGGATTGCGAAGCTTAGTTGATAAGAAGAAAAAAATGTCATATAATACAGTCTTTTCATCGGTGGGGGGAGCGGCTAAAGACTTTCAAAAATGTAAAAAAAACTGTTGCATGGACATACTCGAGCGCGTCAGATATTCATAGCATCCATGTCCTACGTATTTTTGGAAATGTACGTATCTGACTGTTTCCATGATGGGGGTGGCCGTACGTAAGGGTTCAAAATTAACGAAAAAAAAATTTTTTGCGCGTCATATTTTCTAAGGGGATGTTAAGTGAACCTAAAAAAAAGCTCGTCTAAAATAATCTTACGATAGAATCTGCTAAAATAAATTCGCCATTTTGAAATACTCGAGCGCGTCAGATTAAGATATATATGGTTCATCTTCATGCCCTAGACGTGCTGTCTCATAATCTGACGATTATCTGGAGGGATTCGCCTAATCTGACAATAATTTTTTTTTATTTTTTTTTTAAATCATTGAACTTAATTAATTGAAAAGCTGAAGAAATAGCATGCAAATATTCAATATAAAAATAAAAATTTCATCTTCATCGGTAGAATCATCATCTTCCTCCTCCGGCTCGATTTCATCCTCAGATTGCATAAGAAACCATTAAAATATTTAACGATTTTTTTTTATGAATAACGTTCTTTTTAATTATTGAAAAAAAATATACCTAATTCTGGAGTATCCTCAAGAATATCCGGTGTTATGACTACATCTTTATCATCATCTACGGAGAGGGGAATACAGGCATCACGTAGCTGCACGCTTTAATCTTTATCGATTAATTTTTTTTACTTCGGCTTATGGAAATCGTCAGATTATATATTTTTCGTAAATCTTGAATTATTCCCTTCAAAGTAAAAAAAAAGTTAGCCACGTTCGAGAATGTCGAGTTGACGTTTTTTTTTTACAACTTTGTAGCCCTCTCCTTTTTTTACGTCACTTTGAAATTGTCAGATTAGTGGAATATACACGTTTTAGCATGTAACTACCTCACCCTACCTTAATCTGACGCGCTCGAGAAACTCAGATGATCTATTTTTTTTTACTAATCTGGTCCTTTATCCTGGACGAGCGGGCATATATATGAGGCTCATATTTGGTGGAGGCATTTAATCGAGTACAAGGTATCTCCCTGTATGTTAATCTGCTGCGCTTTAGTAACTCCCGAAATCCCCCTATTAGGCTCCCCTACTATTATAGGCTGAGTCCAATGCAATATATTAATTTTCGCTTTAAAACTATATGACCATCTTGTTTCTAGCTGAAGTTTGATTTTCGCAATCAAAAATTCCTATGGGAATCAGCTTCAGCTTAGTCGGTAAGGCAATTAATCCGTTTAGTGATTTGTTTGAAATTTATTGTGAGGGCACTGCTGAATCACATAAATTAATTTACTATTAATAATTAAAAAAGAAATCATCTTACATTTACAATACTTTTTTTTTATATTTATGAAACTATTAATCGCAGAATGCGCACCGGTATTTTTTTTTATACTACGTCGGGTAGCAGACAAGCATACGGACCGCCTGATATGAAGCGGTTACCGCAGCCATATTAACGCTCGCAACATAAAATATCCCTCGCGCGCCGCCACACCCGCTGCCAACGTAGTCAACGTCCTTCCTTTCTGGTTCAAACCTCACTCACTCGCAGGAACACAACAACCCTCAATGGAATTGTTATTTGGCTGCGGTATTCTGTGAGGTGGAGGTACATTCTCCAATCGGGTAGCTTACATTTACGCTCCCTACCTCTCTTTTCGCCAGAACTCCGTTTGTCAGTCAGCAGGGTGCACCGCATGCATGTGACGTTGGCATTGGTTCAAAGATGTTGATGAACCACTTACACCCCGTATCCACAATAAAAGAAAAAACCTTTTGAGTAACACAAAAATGTAAACAATAAAACATGTATTTTTTGCTCCGATAACCGCAGGACACCGTTTATATCCTACAATAGCCAGGATTATGCCGTCGTTGCTGCCAGCCCAGGTGGAAAATTGCACCTTCTCTAATATCAACAAAATATATTTACTGTTCTTGAATATTTATTTATAACTTTATTAGCCACAATAAGTTGGAACAAAAGTCTCAATACTCAGCGAATCATCGGTTGATGCAAAAAACTTTGATACGGGTCTTCCCTCAACCGAAGAGGAATAGAGCATACTCCAACACGCTGCTCAACTGCGGGTTGGCGGAGGCCAGTGTTTTCGAGCCGCCTAAAGGCCACTAACTTGGGTTAACGACTGTCATCTAATGATAACAACCAGGACCGACGGTTAACGTGCCTTCCGAAGCACGGAGGAGCGCAAGATAATCTAATGATAACAACCGGGACCGACGGCTTAACGTGTCTTCCGAAGCACGGAGGAGCTCGAGGTAATATAAACCCATCCGTGTACAGGATTCGATCGACGTTGCTTTACTTGCGTGTCCGATTAGACTGACATGCGCAATTATGCCATCGAGCTTCTCTATTATTTTCTATTATTCATTGTTTTAATTCCATAAAATCATAAATTTAGTTCAGCCAATTTGTACCACGACATTCATTGATTGTTAGGCAGTACGAAGTTCGCCGGGGCAGCTAGTTTTATATAAAGCAACACGTTTTCCAAATCTTCTGAGTCGCTTATCTGCCACATTACGAATTCTATTACAAAGTTTATTCGCTAAGTAGAAGGTGAGAATTTATTTTACTGGCATTTTTCCCCTGTTCTCATCTTATTAATATTTACACTACATTTTTCTTGCGAGGCACTTTGCTTTCAGCGTTCGAGAGTTCAGCGCACCTGCTACTATTTAAATAGTTATACATATCTGTTTGAGAGGGAACAACTTTCACTTTAGCGAAAAATAGGAAAGTTGAGGGAATTGTTTGTACATTATGAAAATGTCCGCGCAGATGATAATAGGTAGGTACTGTAGAATTATGAATTCTGTTTATGTATTTCGATATTCCACTAGGGTGCCAAACATATGATGACATTTTTTTTTTTTTGGTGAATGCACATTACCTACATGCACACAAACACAATAACTGCTTACACGGAACCCACGTTGCTTGACCGGTTTTTTATTGTATATATTTTTCCAGCAATTATATAACAAATGTTGAAGAATTAATATTAAATATTTCATTGTTAATAACTTCTTTTTTATGTTGTAAACTATGATTTTTTTATATACATATATTGTTTAACTAATCGCTTTGATTCATTTAGTGCAGTCAAATGTAGTTTATAATTTATGTAATGTTATGCTAAAAATAAATTTGAGTTTTTAGGGTTCCGTACCTCAAAAGGAAAAACGGAACCCTTATAAGATCACTTTGTTCTCCGTCTGTCTGTCTGTCAAGACTCTCTATGTACACATTGCAAAATATATTTTATTTATTTTTTCGACGCATTATTTCTTATTTATGATGAAAAATATCAAATTTAATAATGATCCTACGTACGGAACCCTCGGTGGGCGAGTCCGACTCGCACTTGTCCGGTTTTTTTTATACTACGTCGGGTGGCAGACAAGCATATGGCCCGCCTGATGTGAAGCGGTTACCGTAGCCATATTAACGCTCGCAACAAAATATCGCTCGCGAGCCACCACCCCCGCTGCCAACGTAGCATCTCCTTCATTTCTTGTTCAAACCTCACTCACTCGCAGGAACACAACAACCCTCAATGTAATTGTTATTTGGCTGCAGTATTCTGTGTGGTGGAGGTACATTCTCTAGTCGGGTAGCTTACAATTACGCTCCCTACCTCTCTTTACGCCAGAGCTTCGTTTGACAGTCAGCAGGGTGCACCGCGTGCAGGTGAAGTTGGCTTTGGTTCAAAGATGTTGATGATCCACTTACACCCCGAACTTACAAAAATATATTTTGTGTTAAACAATTTAGTTGACCTGACGCTGACATTCAGACTTGAAAAATATTAACGTTATTAATAACGCTGTAGTAACTTGTTTTGATTATCTTGATAAATAAACTTTTTTCTTCGTGGCTGACTATGATGGATAGAAGTTTTGATAAATTTTCTGTTTTAATATTCAAAAATTCAAAATTCAAAATATCTTTATTCCTTGGACTTTATAAAGCACTTAGAAACGTCATTTTATTTAAAATGATTATTTAAAATGATATCTATATTTTTAATTTGAAATACCCAACTTATAGATGGCTGGACATTTAAGTCCTAGCACACCCCGATCACTCCATACAAATGTTGCGTCGTTCACTACTACATAAACAATTATGTATGTGCAGAGCGATAACGAGCGTGTGTGCGTGCGGCGCCATACAAACTGGGGCCTTACCACAAGCTCTAAACGCAGGAATGGAACCATCATGGTTGCGAATTTATGAATGAAATTCATTGATAAATACGCAACCATCATAGTTTTATTCCTGCGTTTAGAGCTTGTGGTAAGGCCCCTGTTCCAAATTTGTCTCAGTGGGGAGGAGAGGTCGCCTTGTGAGAGCGGCAGGGAGCGGCCATACTGTACTATTACTTAAACTGTGGTCCTAGGAGAACTTTTCCGTCCTTGTCACTGCTTGATTGTAGAATTTGTTGAGACGAGTTTTTTGATATGATGCCTACAGCCAACTCCTACATCGCAATCGATTGACCCTTATACTTTAGAACCGAATTAATTGTGTTTAAAGTGAATTTCTTCCGCACAATATCAAGCAATGAAATGAATCCCCTATACAGGTTTAAAGCATGGGGTTCTTCAAAAAGGTCTACTCGAACTCGAAAGGTTTTTGTAGGGTCAGCAACGCGTGGGTGACGCCCCTATTGTTGCATGCATTGTTTCCTATCTGGCAGGTCATATGCTTTGTTATTTGAATGGTATAAAAAATATCCACCGAAAAAGAATGAAATGATTTATTTTCGCTGTCAATTACTTTCCAGAACTTAATAAATTACAAAGAAATAAAAGACGGTTGGGTATGTTTTGTTTTAAGACACTTGCGTATTTATGTTATGCTGACGTCATGGGCTGCTGCGTATCAGTATCAATGGATTCAGGTCATTTATGTATGCATATGGTTTACAAACAACACATAGTAAGAAAAGCAATAATTTAACCTTGCGACGCATATTGACATAAAAAAAAGGATTTTTCTCGGCATGACACATTTGCATATTAATGCAAAAAATAAACATTTGGGTCAAATTCAAAGTTGATTTAATATAAATTATGTCTTAGCCAAAATTTACTAGGTACAGTACAGCACTTAGACTACAGTAGCAGTTTTCCATTATAAAATCTTAAGCTTATTTGCCACCTGTATGTAAAAAAAAAATACAATCTAGTAGATCGGAACTTTTTTATTCTGCCGCACCTAAAGAACTAAATGCATAAAAACTGAATGAATTCCGCAATAAATCACTTTTTTTGAAAGTGTTACTCTCATTGCGACGAGGTTTTTAATAAAAAGCCTCATTTAGTTAAAAGAAAAAGGCTGAAACTGGACTTTTCGGTGAAAACGGAGCTATTTGTTCTACCACGCGCGGTTTGTGGTACTCGTACTTCATATTTTTATTTGTAAGTTTTCTCACAGTATGAAAATTTGCAGTAGATGCATTCTTGAATTTATATTTTTATATTCTTGAATATATATTTTATATTTTTATTTTATAAAAACTAACTATTGTAAAGGCTCAAATTCTTCATTCATTCGTTGCCATTAGCTCGGATTAACGTTTGATAAGTGATACTTTATTTTGTAGTTTTATGAAAAAAATAATATTAAATTAGGATTTTTCGGTGGCTATTTAATTGATACCTAGTTGACGAAGCAAAGTGTTTTTATGAGAAACGGATTTTACCAGATTCATCATTTGTGTGTAGTGTGAAAGGCGAGTACAACTCACACCTTTGGTTTGCCGATGAGGTGGTCATAATGGCTCAATCGCTGGAGAATCTCGGTCATATGTTGACCGATTTCAATGCTGCATCCGTGGGGCTGGAGATGAATATCGATAAGACGAAAGTCATGTACAACGATTTTGTTATCGCTAGCCCGTTTATCGTAGAGAATGCAGCTATTGAAGTGATTAAAGACTATGTCTACCTCGGATATTCCATACAGCTTAACCGGGCTAATTTTATTAAAGAGATCGATAGACGCATTCGATTAAGTTGCCGGAGTCGGTCCTGATTTTACCCGACACAAAATTCAAACAGCTTATTAAGACCACCTTATGCAAAAAGGCTTACTACAGGACCGACGATTACCTTAATGATAAAAATGTATGGCAAATTCTCGGCACAGGATGTGAAGCACAGGCGTCTTATCTTTACAAGTAGTATTGTGGATATAGATATTTAGACTTTTATACAATATGTATATACACTCTATACTATGATTTTTTATATTAAAATTTTTTTTTACTATTTTATTTTACTTTAATTTTTTTTTCTCTTATTTTGGTTGAATACCATTTTTTTTATTGTATTATGTATAATGATAATATTGTATGGCTATTTAAAAAAGACCTATATTGACAGAGTTTCTTTCGGCATTTCTTCTCGTCAATGGTCATTCCGAAATGCTGGTAGATAAAAAAATATACCTAATTGTAAAAGACGTGTCTAAGTGCCCGCGAGGGCCCACAGAATAAAGAATTTTGACTTTGACATTGACTTTGATTGGGATGGGCAGCTTTTGAAAAGCTTCGGATCGGATACCCCAATGCTCGAAGACTAAAGTGTTCAACTAGTGCGTCTTTCCTGCAATGATCTATGGTGCAGAGACTTGAACACTGACCATCAGACTGGTCCACGGACTAAAGGTTGCGCAGCGAGCGATGGAGTGGGTTATGGTCAGGGTTTCTTTGTGGGATCGAATCCGGTACGACGAAATTCGATAGAGAACTTCTTCGTTCAGAGTTTATAAGCTGAAGTGGTAATGGGCCGGTCGCATTTGCCGAGTAAGTGATGGCAGATGGGGAGGAAGGTATTAAAGTTGAGGCCGCGTCGACGAGGCATTGGTCGCCCTCCTTCTAATGTGTCCGATGTCGTTAAGAAAGCGGCTGGAAGAAAGGGGAAGGTTTATATCCAATAGTTCTAGCTAGAGTAACAAGCTTGTCATCATTTTGATTCGATAATTTGAAATGATATTGAGAGATTTTTTTCATGATAACATTCTAGTGGCTCGATGTATTCAATCTAGACCCTAAAGGTAAAATAAAATTTTCACAAACTTCAGAAATACGAAGCCTTACTTAATATTAAATCCTAACATTGTTGAGAATTGGTGTACTTTATTTTATTACTCTATGGTTTCAACTTTACAGCCACGGAAGTGCACCTCTGTGATGGCCTTTTTTAAAACGCTGTTACGTAGTTGTGAAAACATTGTCTGTATATAATTCCTTGCATTTAAGTACTAGAAATGTGGCATTATATTTTATTACTTGAAAATAAAGCAGTAGATTTATTTATATAACACTTTTATACTTTATTAGTATTTTATTTTAAGATTTGTTTTCATTAAACTCGAATATTTAAAATAAAGCCATATGAGCTGTAATTAATTACAGACCAAACACAGCAACAGCTCTATATGAATCCACAAAACGATAACGGTTGTCCTCACGATCAACCTCTATCGTAATCATAACTAACTTATTGTGCAATTATGCATTTCTATTCACTGCTGTAAAGTCGCAGTATGGCGCCATCTACCTACTACGTATTACACTAGTAAACAATTCATTATTACAGATGAAATTCGGCTATTTTTTGATAACGTCAAAGTTATCAAATAATTAATATTTCCATTTTACACATATTTATACATTTGGGCAAGTTAGCCGAAAACAACTATTGGAATATTAATTAAAAATTATGTTTTTTGATAGAATTTAAATTTCGAGTGTATTAAGACTTCTGGTGTCAATTGTTTTTGTAATGATTGCAGATGCCCATTATTTTGCATTGTTAAATGCGTCTCCTCAATTCCAAAACACATCCCTTACTATCACCATTGTGATTCTTGGAGTTGAAGTCTCCAACGATGTTCAGTTTCGTTGTCACCTGGAGGGGAAGGTCAAGTTGTCGTCAAAGAAACTAGGTGTGCTTAGGCTGAGTGAAACAGTACTTCAATTCGCGGCAAAGGCTTTTGCTTTACAAACGCCCGTATATGGAGTACTGTTGTCACCTTTGGGCGGGAGCACTTAAATACCAGCTTGCACCTTGTAACTCGATTCAGAAGCGAGCTGCGCCGATTTCATACCGGCAGACGGCTTAGTCTAACTATTAAGTTTGTGAAGAGACTTTGCATCCCTTTGGCCTCCTTCTACAGTCGTACTGCTAGCTATCGGCAGGAAATTCATCCTCTCACATTAGAACCGAAGTGGTCACGTACTGTGCGGTTCCAGAGAGGTTTTCTCCTTCGTCAAGCTGTGGAATAAACTGCCAATCGACGTTTTCTTGGAGACTACAGCATGGGGTTCTTCAAAAATGGCGTGAGGAGGTTTTTTATAGTCGGCAGCGCGCGTGTGATGCCCCTGCTGTCGCAGGCGTCCATAGATTGCGGTAACTGTTTCCATAAGGCAGACCATAGGCTTGTTTACCACCTCAGTGGTTAAAAAAATGCATGTAAAAGTGTTTTATACAATAGGGGAACTTATTCTAAAGCGTTATACGTATAAGGAATAAATAAAGGCAATATGTGCAGCACAGACTAAGCATATCTTTTACTTATGCTGTGATAACACTATGGATGAAGGAAAAATAAAATGAGATTCTTTGCGTATAGTGAAGAATTTCGCATATTATTTTATTCTTACTGCAAGCAAGTGAAGCGTATATTTAATTCAAAGTAGATTTGTAGAGGTCCTTTTCTAAGCTGCATTTGAAGAGGTCGTTTCATACTCCGTCGTGTGTGTCGCGATTGCAATTCCAAGTTAATATGAAACCGCTCACTGACTCTAACTACAGGCTAGTTCACATTTTGGATTCACTTATTATTTTCTGCCAGTATCAAAATATGAAATTATAACAACAAATATCGATATGCCTGCTATGATTATGAAAACATAGAAAGAGAAAGAAAAAAGACGTGTGGCACTCGGGGACTGCCGCGGTAAAGCTATTGCATAGCATTTTGTATCAACTTATGCAATTATAATTTTATTTATTTATTTTATTCATGCAGTATTGCTTTTTCTTTGATATTAAATTCAAGTTACACTTTTTGAGCGTGGTGACCGATAAGAAATCAAATTTTTCTATTATTAAATAAATAAAACGAGTTTCGTAGAGTCGTACAATACGTCTAATCGCACGCACACAACGCCGTGTCGAGGACTGCCGAACTGAAACGACGTTAGACGATGCACGGCCTTCAAGCCACACCTCCTTGCCCGTCGGAGTGGGGAGCGTGAGGTTTTTCGTTACGGAATTTCTGGATTCGGTCCCCGCGCTCAAGGCCCGCGATAGAAGCTATGCAATAGCTTAAAAACTATATAAAAATAAAACCTGAAAATGTATTTAAGTATTATATCAGTTATCTAGTACCCATAGTAAAGGCTTTGCTTAGTTTGGGACTAGATGGCAGCGTATAATTTTGCGCAAGAATATTAATTACTATTTATAATTCAATTGTAACGACAATTATAACGTATGGAATGATACTCATGCCAATGAGTGTTGAATATGCGGGAAAATAATATACGTATAATTTTAACAAAAAAACTTCACTTCACAAATTACTCCTCAATCGCAAGCACCACTAAAAAGTTAAAAACACCATCAGAACTGAATATTATAACATAAAAAAAAATGGGACCAATCTGGAATTTATACTCTTTCAAATAAAAAAAGTTTTTTTCAAATTGGTTTATATATAATAATATAAACTCTAAAGTAGTGTATTATATAAACACTAAAGTGGTGTAGATCAAATTATCTGTCTTTAACTTATACTTAAAAAAAATGGGGTCGAAAGTTTGTAATCAAAATTTTTGATCCGAATCGACTTCGGCAGTAGGTCCCAGTCGCTAGTTGATTTATACTTCATTTTTGAAGTAAGTACATAGACTACTGTGAACAAGTCTTAATACCTCGTTCACACGATTGCGTCAAACTTAGCAATCTAAGTTTTCCTGGTCATTTAGTTTTACTGCAAACCTTAGTACGATGCCAAGTTTTGTTGCCGATTCTACTCATTGGTGGCAATAACATTACTATTTTTAAGTTTGGTATCTTAATTTATAGGAAAAAAAAATCATTGTGGTTTTTATTTGACGAGCTCGGTGGTCGAATGGCTAGCAATGGCCACTTTGACTCCGAGGTCGCGGGTTCGATCCCCGAACAAGACAAACATTCGTGTGTATGAACATATCTGTTTGTCTTGGTCTGGGTGTTTTCTATGTATTATAACTTTATAAGTATGTGTTTACAAAAAAAATGTATTTAAGTACATTTATCAGTTGTCTAGTACACATAACACTGGCTTAATTTGGGACTAGATGGCGCTGGGTAAATTGACCAGAAATATTGATTATTATTATTTATTTACTAGATAGGTGCTAAGGATTTTGGCGAGAAACGTCATGGGGTCACTAGACCCCATCGCATCCATAGTGGCATTGGGGGTATATATTTTTTCATTTCTTAGTCTTTTCTTCATATTAATTCTAGAGTATTATATACTATAGTTTAAAATGTTGTTTTTTTTTTAAACTGCGTTGGGTGACAGACAAAAGAGAGATAGAGTACAGGTATTTGTAAGCTGCCTGACTGGGGTGACGAACAAAGAAACGGCCTACCTGATATGAAGCGGTTACCGTAGCCTTATAAACACTCGCAATATGAACTATTGCCCACGCGCTGCCACCGCCACTGGCAATGCTGCAACTTCTTCCTTCCTGGTGACCTCACTCACTCGCAGGAACACAATAGCCCTCAAGAAAATTGTTATTTGGCTACGGTATTTTATGACGTGGAGGTACTTCCCCAGTCGGGCAGCTTACAAAATACGCTATGCCCTATCTCTACCTCTCTTTTCGCCAGAGCCTTGTTTGTCAGTCAGCAGTGTCCCCACGTGCAGGTGATTAACCACTTAGACCAAGCTGAAGCCGATTGAGTGCCAATTTTTAAGTTAGTGATAAAAAACATCGGCTCATTTGGTAGAGCTGAAGGGCCAAAGCGGCATTTTAATCATCATACATACATCAATACATATAATAAAACAGTAGGAACCGCGTGTCTGTACATTTGATAAAATTAACAAAAAATGGGTGAGGGCGATAAAAAAAGAGTAACTGAACACAAAAAAGTTTTTTTTTATTTTTTTGTCTGTCTGTCTGTCTGTCTGTCTGTATGTACTCGCTAATCTTTAAAACTACTGAACAGATTTTTACGCGGTTTTCACTAAAAGATTAAGGTCATCCCTGAGCAACATATTGGCTTTGTTTCATCGAAATCTGATGTCAGATTAAAAAGTTATCGTCATTTAAAGTTTAAAGAAAATTTTTCTTTATAGAAAATCACTCATCACAAAGTCTAAGAAACTACAAGTGCTAGGAGTCTCAAATTTTGTATGGGGGTTCCTTTCAGGACGTAGATGCTCACTAAGACGGGAATTTGGAAAATTCAACTCCTAAGGGGGTGAAATGGGGGTCCAAAGTTTGTATGGGGAACCAAGATTAGTTGGACTATTTTATACGAAACTTTACACGAGATCTTCTGTAGATAAATGAGTAAACACGTGTTTCAGGATTTTTCAAAATTCAACCCCTAAAGGGGTGGAATGAGGTGCAAACGTCTGAAAATCGACATGGGTATTGTTCTCATGGTTTATCGGGTCGCTGATTCCGAAAACAACAGCTATTTTATAATCTAACATAATCGACGTGACACAAGAGCACTCCTGTGGGGGTGCGATGGGGTTGAAATGTTACAATATCAATATGGGTGTTGATTCTATGGTTTTCTAAAATGTCAATTACGAAAATGGCATCGATTTGAAAACGTGGACACGAAATTTCCATCTCGGTATAAAAATCCAAGATTTGGAACACCTGATGCAGAACCATAATGGTTCAGCTAAACTATAAGAAATATAAAAATGACGCCTTAGCAAAAGTTGTTCAGCCTGATAAGTATAAATAGTTTAACAAAATATTGATTGTATTGTAAAAAAAATAACAACACGCAGTGCGACTTTTATTCTTACCTGCTACAAGTTAGACGCAATAGTCTTATTTATTTTATATATATATAAAATAAATAAAACTATTGCTATTGCGTCTAACTTGTAGCACTCGATTTATATATATATATATATATATATATATATATATATATATATATATAGCGGCCGCCCGCGACTTCGTACGCGTGGAGTTAGTTATTTGCAAATAATTTTTAATTACATTCGAAAAAGCTAAATACCTAATGAAAGGAAAAAGATGAATTTTATCAAATGTACAGACACGCGGTTCCTACTGTTTTATTATATGTAGTACTAGCTGATGCCCGCGACTTCGTTCGCGTGGACTTTATGATTCTGGCATATTAATACAAATACGAACTAAAGTAGATACATAAGAAAATATTTGGGGCAGTATTATACGTTAAAAGTCAACAAATTATTATTTTTATTTAAGATAGTCACCATAGTTTCAAAAAAAAAAAAAAAAATAAATGAAGGGAGTCTTTCCTTCGGGAGATAATATGAAAAGACCTCCAGCGTTACTAATCCTCGATAAAGCCACATTGTTGGCCATTTTGCATTCATCTGAAACGATTAGACAGCAATCCTGAAACATTTTCGCTTTGACACAGTTTCGTGTCACAAAGCATGTCGGTGTTTCCGTTCTGTATAAATCGAGTAGAATATTGAACATTGTATTTGCGTCCTTCCGCCTAGAGGTAATATTATGGCTGCAATACCTGGCGATGCTGCTGTGAGATATTATTTTGGCGCCTGATTTCAGCGAGGATTGCTCTCGTCAGGTATGTTTTTCCAGTCCCTCCTGAAGCATCTAAGAAAAACAGTTTCCCCTCGTTGTTTAAAAGACTTTGAGTCACAAAATCTTGCTACATAGCGTCCCGCAAATGCACGCATTCTTCTGGTTTGTGAACTGACTAAACAGACCACGTTAACTTTATATATAAATATATAATATATATAAAGTTAACGTGGTCTGTTTAGTCAGTTCTATATATATATATATAGCGGCCGCCCGCGACTTCGTACGCGTGGAGTTAGTTATTTGCAAATAATTTTTAATTACATTCGAAAAAGCTAAATACCTAATGAAAGGAAAAAGATGAAAAAGTTAAAAATAATCAATATCTAGACGAATTTTTAGAATCAATGAAGTCGACGGATATTATTTTTTAAAACCTCTTTGTAAAACCTCAAGTACTTTTTATTGTTATAATAAACACGAAACTATGACAAAGCGAAAATGTTTCAGGATTGCTGTCTAATCGTTTCAGATGAATGCGAAATGGCCAACAATGTGGCTTTATCGAGGATTAGTAACGCTTCAGGTCTTTTCATATTAGCTCCCGAAGGAAAGACTCCTTCATTTTTTAATTTTTTTAAACTATGATTAATATCTTATATAAAAATAATAATTTGTTGACTTTTAACGTATAATACTGCCCCAAATATTTTCTTATGTATCTACATTAGTTCGTATTTGTATTAATACGCCGGAATCATAAAGTCCACGCGAACGAAGTCGCGGGCATCAGCTAGTTTTTAGAATAAAAATAATTGATCTGAATGCTTAGTGCGAGCTTCTTGTTCGCGTTCGATCATATCAACACACCGACTAAATAGAAAAGAACTCTCATACCGTAAATTTATATAAGTCGCGTGTTAGATATCAAAATTATGTGGCTTACTTGCTCACATTTTGAAGTGAGCAACCCGGCTAATTGTAACATGTAACACGCGTCTGGTAAGTTCACAATATGAAACTTTTTCTCAATTTCGTCTGCTTGTAAACGTTCGAATGTGACCAAAGAACTCGCGCTCAGCACTCCGAACAAAGATTGTGCTTTGCTGACAAAGCAAAGGCGATAGGGGTTCACAATATGTGATTTCACGTGCCAGTGCCACTTCATCTGATGGACTTTCATTAATTCATTCATCATTCATCATCAGGTCATTTTAGTCTCGACTACAGGAGCACGACCCTCTCTCGTCCGTCCTAGACGGAAGGAGGATTTGGCCTGCTCTCCCCACGCTGGCCAGACGGGTTGAGGAGGCCTGATCGATGTTTGCTAATGTATTTCCCTTAGTCGCCTTGTACGACATCCACGGGAAGAGATGGAGTGATTCTATTCTAGTCTGCCGGAAACCACACGGCCATTCATTAATAATTGCATTCTATTGCACGAAATATTATGCTTTTCAATTTATTCTCACTATAAACAAATACAAGAATAATTAACCCTTGATTCAACTAGCACTTTAAAATGAACCATAACAGTCAGATAATTTACCGTCTTTGGATTCGGTCTCGTCGTTACTCACAGTTCATTAAAACCAGCGAACATTAAAACCAGCACAGTTCTGCACACTATCTTAAGAGGAAGAAAACATTAAATACACTTTTATAGCTGATTTTAATAGAATCGAGTCAAGATTTGTATTCGATATCGTAAATTTGCATCGTGTGGTGAATAAAGTTAAAAACGATATCGTTCTGGGTGATCAGTTTTGTTACCAATCCTCATCAGCACGTGGAGTACTCCCAACTAGTGAAAGAGGCTCTGGTGAAATAGAAGTAGTATACAGAGTATTTGTAAGCTGCACGTCTGACGAAGTACTGCCACCTCAAAGCAATATTATACTCGACTCGATCATGCTAACGATACGTTCCCACAATAGGCTAGATGACAATATTTTCTTTCTATTTGTTATGTAAGGCCGTTATTATAATATAACCATAGGTTAAAGAATTTTCTTCTTCGATAGCACAAAAATCTCTCGAGATATGTTAATTTGAAAAACACGATGTATGGCTTTCCCGAAAACGCTCCATACAAAATGCTACTGCACTATGACGTCACAGTTTTGTATTTTGTATGCATCAAATCCGAAATTTTTACTACAACTAGGTATGTTAAATATTTCGTTTATGTAATTAGTATCATATTAAAAGTTATAGTATTCTTTAATGCTTCTCCAATGGAAATATTATTTTTTAATAATTTCATACTATTAAAATGGACTTTCCCGCCAAACTTTGATCGACCCTAAAATAAATCGGACGGAAGATATTAGAATTAAAGTTTGCAGATCTTTATAGTTTTGTGTATTTTACGATATTGTTAAATAATTTATACAATTTTTGAAAGTTGTGAAGTAGCCTATTCCACGTCATAATTGCTAAAGTACTAGCTTACTGATTCTATACTCGAGAAAAGATATAACTAGATACTAACTAAACCATTACCCTTAACATATAATGTCAGTGATACCGCTTCATAACATGAAATGAAAAGGAAAATGAAATAAAGTCAATGAATACTCAACTAATTGGCTATTTGACTAACATTTTTTTCTGTTTGATATGTAGGGACGTCTCCATAATATAACCATAGGTGAAAGAATTACTTCGATAGCACAAAAATCTCTCGAGATATATTAATTTGAAAATCACAATTTTTAGACTGCCCCAAAACGCTCCATACAAAAGACTACCGAATTATGACGTCACAGTTTTGTATTTTATATGCATCAAATCAGAAATTTGTACGACAGCTATGTTAAATATTACGTTTATGTAATTATTATCATAATAAAAGTTATAGCATTTTTTATTGCTACTCCAATGGAAATATTATTTTTTAATAATTTCATACTTTTAAAATGGACTTTCCCGCCAAACTTTGATCGACGCTAAAAAAAGTCTGACTGAAGATATTAGAATGAAAGTTTGCAGATCTTTATAGTTTTGTGTATTTTACGATATTGTTAATTTATTTGTACAATTTTTAAACATTGGAAACAACCCAATTGCATATTTTTTTTCTAGAAATAGTAGCATATTATTTTTCACCTAAATGTTAAATGTGAACCACCTAAATGTTAAATGTGATCCTTTTTGCTAAATGACCTCAGACAATTGAAATGAAATTCTTAACTCTAAATAATTTAGCCAAAGGTCGCTCAACGTTTTCTAAAATACCACCGACAATAACACAAAACAATAATTAATTGGTAGAATCTTAATCCATTGAGAACAGACGGAGACTAAGAGAAAGCGAGAACGAGGCCCTATAGGAAGATCCAAAATGGACGCCACTCTAGCAAATTGCTTGTAATAAGACAATCTGTAACAAAAAGAATACGCCATTTGAGATAATTTCACGACTGATGAGCGTCAGAGATGCGTATTCTAAAGATAAAAATTCATGATATTCAGATTAAAAATTTGTTATGAGTCCTTTTTTACCCGACTGAATAATGGAGGGTTACGTTTTTCATTTCATTTATTTATTCCTTAAAGAATAATAAATTGTGCTAAGATCTAAGTACATAGTGACACATATAATACTAGAAAATATTATTATTTAAGTACATATTATTTCATGTCTTAATTTCTTTGTCATTCAAATGTTCGTCAATCCTATACTAACACTTTGTGATTTATTTTTATTCACACAACAAGGACTCGAGACGCGAATTAAAGTACATCCGAAGCACCTAACCTAAAAAAAATCTATAACGTAAACCGGTTTGGCTGAATAAACCAGGTTTACCTGAAATCGATATTTACCGGTAATCAATTTTAATAAGATAATAAAATAAAATTATTTTATTTAACATCAGTCATTCAATAATCGTACGTGTCTGTCGGGTTGTGTTAGAAGTTTACTTGAAATTTAACCAACTCAAAAAAGGAGGTTTGCAAATCGACCGTAATTTTTTTTACATAATATAATATATAATAGCTCTCATATAATTAACTTCTTCTTGTATAATAATATGTTAAGGTCTTCTCTCGAGAGCATTCGCCTTAAATGTAACATTTCACATTCGATTTTTATCGGTAAATTACAAGTAGATATTACAAGTTGTATAAAAATATTCCAGAGAGGCATTATCTCGTAAATAAAATGTAGTCAAAATAAAATGTAGTCAGTTCCGATCCAGTCTCGATCTACCAAATATCGTATTCTCGTATCGCAATATGAAGCTTCAAAGTTTAATTTAAAAAAAGTGGGATTATATCGAAATATTAACCGTAAATTAAACAAACTACAAACGTTATTTTGCCATCAATTAGAATTGGTAATATTTAATTAATGAAATCAACTACATAAGTTTCATTCTATTCACTCTTCAATATCGATTCGGTCAACTTTCATTCTACAATTGTAAAAAAATTACGAGATACGAGACGATGCTCGGTTCTCCTCCCTCACTCATGAAATGCTCGAATTGTATCATTACAGATTACGGGCTGTAATGGTCGGTTCTCTTCCCGCACTGATGTAAGTTCGAATCTGTAATTTTACGTTACATGCGAATGCTCCCCCGGTGAGGAAGCACCTTTAAATAAATAATGATCTCTAGGTAATCCAATACGAATTTCACAAAGTTACCTCATTGAATCTGTAGTTATGCACTGAAGTATACTTAAAAGAAAAAGTTTGTTATTAAATCTTTCGAATACAAAGAAAAATAGACTCCATAGAATTTCAATACTAATCATATCGTTATCTTCAAATGCGTCAACTTCAATGAACTCGGTATCTCTTTTGACTTAAAAGATTTTTATAACAAACATAGCATTTCAATAAACAAAATGATATTTGAAAATTTAAATCTACATCAGATTTAAATTTTCAAATATCATTTTGTTTAATTTAAATTTGCTTTGGAAATTTAACTTAGAAAACTTTTTACAAAGCCAATACCGAGACGCCTGAGTCGTCTAATGTCAAATAATCTCGAATTCGGTAAACCGTAAAAGCCGAATTTCATTGTAGAAGTAGTCGTTAATTCAATCTAAAATAACAGATGAAAAAATTGTGCATTTATTTTCCATAAATTTTTTATTAAACTTGAAAACTACACTGGGGAAACCGACTGGGAAGTAGCACCTCACAGAATACCGTAGCTAAATAAAAACTTCCTTGAAGTATGGTGTGTTCCTGCAAGCAAGTAAGTGAGCTCACCAGAAAGAAGTTGCTGCGTTGGCCGATATTTCATATTGCGAGCTATAAAATGGCTTCGGTAACCGCTTCACATCAAGCGGGCCGTATGCTTATCTAACACTCGACGTGGTATAAAAAGTAAAACAAAAAAATACATTGTTTATCACAATATTTATATTTATTAGATAATGGTTTTCCCGGAAGATGAGTATGGAGTTTTTAAAAAAAGGCATTATTGGGTTTTTGCAAGTTCGTCAATGCGTGAGTGATGCCTCTGATGACACAAGTGTCCATAGGTTGCGATGTCTGCTTTTCATCAGGCGGGCCGTACACTTTTTAGCCACTCTAGTGTCTACAGTACAAAATGCCCCAACATACTTATTTTGATATAATAGATATTTTTTCGATATTACTTACGTAGTGTTTGGAGTAGATATCCAAGCAAGTCGAACTGAATCCTCGAAATATAAACTTGAAACTCGCTTCGTCCGAGTTTAAAATAACAGGCCAACAGGTGTCTTAATCTCTTCATTAGGACAGTCCCCAACTTATTGTTTAACGAGAATGTCTAATTTCCTTTCCATTATACAACTTTCAGTCTCTTTTGTACAATTTAATGAAGGGTTTATCTGATTTTCAAGTTTGTTAGAGAACCTTTCTGTAATTATTACAATGTCTATGTAAATGATTAAAATATTTATACCTTGATGATATCAATTCTAAGAAATCTAGAAATATGCAGAAGAATCATCATCATTATTTGAGCCGAGGGATGTCCAATGCTGAATTTAGATTTTTGATCGGTTTCATGCCATTTGCATTGGTTTCTTCCGCAGTCGCTATTCTCCAACTTTTCCGCCTCATAGGTCGTAATCTCTTGTAGAGATCACCTTTGTATACGTCCTATATTACTATGTTATGAAATTGTTTATGTTATGAGCAATAAAGAGTAATAAATTCTGGGGTTCTAACGCATAAGCTGAAACCGATTGCAATCGGATTTTTTCATTCACCGATTTCACCAATTAAACAGAAGATGCTTATCGCAATTGCCCGATTTTCACAATCAAAACACCCGATGGGTATCCCCTTTAGCTTAGGCGGTAGGCCCCATATGTGGTCTGTTTACTGCCGCTTTAGCCTGCTTATCTTTAGAGCTATGTAAAATGCAGCTGATAACGTAAGCGATGTCAAACCACATTTGCCCATAAAGAACATATGTCTGTGTACAACGATTTCACCGAGTTGTCTCTAATCAAATCTTGCAAGGCAAATTTGACCCTCTTACCAGTGTCTGATTAAGTTGAAATTTGGCACACTCGTTTGGTTCTGTGACAATGCATAATTACAGATATACCGCCATTTTTAATCAATTATCGTGACCGTTATATAATGACTATTTATAATTTGCACTTTAAAACTTTAGTTATCATTTTTATTAACAACTAAAAAACATATTTAAAAAAATATTCTTGTTTAACTTGTTCCTATAATCAATGTCATCTATCCCAGATTTACAGTTTCTTCGAACACGCAATGCCCCATTTATATCTTTTAAAATAATACCACATTAATTACATACTGTAGCATCATGAAGCACAAGTTTTTATGGGGCTCGATAATTGCTTCTGTGCCACCATAGTGTAAATATTTATTAAGCCCACAATTTGCAGAAAAAAACAGGCAGTTTTGTTGAGTTCTCGCTGTCGTCACTGTCGTCGTCAGAATTAATAATGTTTTCTTTTATATAAAATTCATTTTCCAACAATAAACAAATTATGTAAGATCTCCGCCGAACCACAAACTACTTTTGGGTAATTTTGGAGAAATTAATAGGTAAGTGCTACTGTTCTTAGTTGTATTACTTGCAATAAAGCATATGATTTTATTTAGAGTATTTTATGAATTGTAAAATTTGGCCGTGTGGTTTCCGGCAGCCGGCAGCGTAGCATAAGAAAAAGCTAATGATCTTCTGATAGCTGGATAGGTTTGGGTGGTCGAGCGTATTGACCGAGCGAGCGAAGCGAGTAAGCTGATTTATGAATCTAGGAGTGACATATTTTTTTGTACATTTTTAGATATATTTATGGCGAGTTAAATTTCGGTCTGATATATATGTAGAAAACAGGTATTATATACTAAGTTTAAGTTCGTTTGACAACGAAACCTATTTAGAAATGTTAAACACAGAAATCTAAATACAAGACACAGCATTGTTATTTATTTATATTGCTTAAGATATTGGCGCTAACGTAAAATTAAAAATTTTGTTCTTGAACCACTTATACGTACCACTAATACGGGTTTGAGTAAATTTGATAGGTAATTAAGTAGATAATATACAGACAGCTCACTAGTTTGACTGACAAACGAAGCTCTGGCGAAAAGAGAAGTAGGGAGCGTATATGTAAGCTACCCGATTGGGGAATGTACCTCCACCTCACAGAATACCGCGGCCAAATAACAATTCCCTTGAGGGTTGTTGTGTTCCTGCGAGTGAGTGAGGTCACCAGAACGGAAGGAGATGCTGCATTGGCAACGGGGGTGGCAGCGCGCGAGCGATATTTTATGTTGCGTGCGTTAATATGGCTACTACGTAGTGTATATAGAAAAAAAATATATTATGATATATTTTCGACGATCGCGTAAGTTTCGGTGTTACAGTCACCTTGAAATTATTTAATTTATATGCCGACGCACGCACCGAACCCACGTACCAAAATCCTTCGGTTAATTGGCGGTGCATTTAATTTCTTTAACTTATTTTGTCATTACATCTGAAGATTTTCTTATTTAATTAATTTATTTTGTCCCTTTTTAACCTTATAACATTTTAAAGATATCTCATACTTTCTTAAACGTTCTGAAATTTCAATGTAGTACATTAAGTCCTTAATTTTAACCAAATTTTCATATTATCTCCTAAAAATTGGACATCAGGTACAAATTGTCAAAAATTATGGGTTGACCGTAATAAATTGTACGTTTAATCCGAATTTTTGCGAGAATCAACCTAGAATGTTTTTTATACGCTCAAAAGCCCTTAACCTTTGACGGAGTTACGTAAAATTCGATTTCAGCTTTGGATAACGATGATAAATGTCTGTTTGCCGCGGCAAAGGAATTAGCTGCGATAAAACGTTGTAGGGATCGACTTTGTTGGAATTTGATGAGATGTAGTTACTGTGAAAAAAAAAAATAGTACAGACATTAGAACCGAAATGGTTGTGTATTGTTCGATTTCAGACAGGTTTTCTTTCTCGAACTATGAAGTTATGGATTGAATTGTCCGTCGAGGTCTATTCTTAGTGTTGCTGGCTTCCGCTTTCCATCAGGCGGTCCGTATTTGTGGCCGCCACCTCAGTGGCATAAAAAGAAACTTACTACAGGACCGCAGATTATGGAATGCATTGGGAATGGGCTATATCCGGCAATCAGATATACTGCTAATCATCATCATCATCAGGTCATTTTAGTCTTCACTACAGGAGCACGACCCTCTCTCGTCCGTCCCAGACAGACGGAGGCTTTGGCCTACACTCCCCACGCTGGCCAGACGGGTTGGGGAAGCCTGATCGATATTTTACAATGTATTTCCCTTAGTCGCCTTGTACGACATCCACGGGAAGAGACGGAGTGATTTTATTCTAGTCTGCCGGAAACTATACGGCCAATTCTGCTAATAATGATGGCGAATGTCGAGTTACTATGACTAAAGATAGGCGTGAATAATTTCACAACCTTATTATTAACAATCTTAAGTTTAGCCGGCTAAACTTCAATATAGCTGCAGCCCCTTGGCTACAAATGTTTTATACTATACAATAATTGAAATACATAATGGACGACATAATTGGATTAGGTTAGGTTATACTTGTAATTACCAAATGACTTGTTTTTGGAGAAATAGAGGCAAGGGTCCACACCCCTTCCAGAAGCAATAGAGAGTCGAGCCACGCTCTTTCGATTTTTTATGATCACGAAGAACCTAATCTAACCCTAATATATATGCACATATTTGGATTAGATTAGGTTATGCTCACTGCGGCTACACTCTAGTTTAACCGGCTAAACTTAATTTGATCTTCAACATATCTTTACCTGTGACATTACACTACTGCGAATTAGTAGACGATAGCGTACTAATATGTCAAATTCGAGAAGAATCGATTAAAAATATCTTAATATTCTTGACGGGAAAATACATCAAAGGTAAATGAAAGTTTTCAGCGAAATTCATTGAGCTTATGAAATCGTCCGGTCGTTCTGTCTGTCCGTTGCCATGAAACTCAAAATTTAGAAATTCTGACTTCGGATTCGTGTAGAGCATCAAAAAAAGTAGTAATGTAAAGTGACCTTGGTTTCCGATATCAATTCGGGATTTCGAAAAAAATAAAAAATTCGCTATGGAGGCGCATGCTCCGCGTCCGATGTTTATATTTTAATTAATTTTAAATTAATAATCACTTTGTTAATAAAAGGTGCAAATATAAGTACAATCTAATTAAAACTATCTACTCATAGATAATATTGTCTCCTTGTTGTAACCTGATTTCATGAGAAGCTGGTGCCTGAAGTAGGCTTTAGGAAGCATGCATAGTACTGTAAGTACTACCGTAATATTTATAATACCATTAATTACTTTTTTGTTTGTAATAACGAGATGATTTTCTCATTTTAAAGTACTACAATGCAGCGTAAACACTCTTCATTGAAACTGACACCATCCTCCTACAGAATACATTATGCGGCTCTAACTGAGATCACAGCGCATTACGAACTTGAGACTAAATGTGGAATGTGTTCACAACCAGTTACCTTTGTATCTCTCAAACCATTGCTTGAAATACTGGCAACACTGGTGTATTTAGTTACAGCACATAATTTGTATGTACATAATTGTTTGTTGGCGACAGAAATTGTTCAAAGCATGTTACAATAAAATAAGGTTGTAAGATTTTAATAAATTTAGGTGTGGAAGTCGTTTTTTATCAATTTTTGAAACAAAGCCCACCTCACCTGCACGTGGTACACCCTGCTGACTGACAAACGAGGCTCTGGTGAAAAGAGAGGTAGGTCATAGAGTATTTTTTAAGCTGCCCGACTGGGGAAGTACCTCCACCTCACAGAATACTGCAGCCAAATAACAATTCCCTTGAGGATTGTTGTGTTCTTGCGAGTGGAAGGAAGGAGTTACTGGGTCTTTCATGTTGCTACCGTTTATATGGCTATAGTATGAGGTTCATATCAGGAGGGTCGTATGCTTGTTCGCCAAGCGTTTTAGTATAAAATTGTAATATCCAGTATAACTTGAACTTTGGTAGTCTACTTAAACGTAGTAAATATATTTTTTTACCTATCGTTGAATTCTTATGCCAATTTTTCTATAAGTTAACGCAAAATTGTGTGGAAAGGCACAGAATTTTACAGTACATGAAGTATTTTGTTCGTAAGTTTATAATTTAAATTACATTACAGTTCCACCCGTTTGCAGTACTAGTTATGATTAGTCTACAATGAATACGGCAATTCGAGTGGCAAATACTAAGGTCCACTGCATGCAAACTCTATTGAGCGTTAGTCCCAAATAAATTAGATTTTAGGAAAACAGGAGATGATTTATAGTTTCATTCACAGATTTTAATGCTGAGTTGTGTATTACAAAAAAAAAAACAAGTTTGGGGTGCAAGTGGTTCATCAACATCTTTGAACCAAAGCCAACTTCACCTGCACGTGGTGCACCCTGCTGACTGACAAACGAAGCTCTGGCGAAAAGAGAGGTAGGGAGCGTAATTGTAAGCTACCGGACTGGGATATGTAGCTGCACCTCACAGAATACCGCAGCCAAATAACAATTTCCTAGAGGGTTGTTGTGTTCCTGCGAGTGAGTGAGATCACCAGAAAGGAAGGAGTTGCTGCGGTGGCAGCGAGGGTGGCAGCGCATGAGCAATATGTTATGTTGCGAGCGTTAATATGGCTATGGTAACTGCTTCACATCAGGCGGGCCGTATGCTTGTCTGCCACCCGATGTAGTATAAAAAAAACCTCACCAAGAATGAGCTTCAGACACAAAAAAATATTAAATAAAAAAAAATATCCGCCGAAAAAAAATTAAAGTAAAAAATTAATAACTTTATTTTTATTGACCTTAATAACTAAGTTCTTAAACTAATTTAAGTCAGTACAACCAACAACTAAGTAATTTTGAGTCGGCGCCAAACAATCAATGAACAAAGATCACACAAATTACCTCAAATTTAAAGAAATAAAAATAACCAATTCAAATTAACAATGAACGTGAACGATAAACAAAAATATTCCAAAAAATTCGTGTTTGGCGCCGACTCAAAATTACTTAGGTGTACATAAATTAGTTTAAGAACTTAGTTATTAAGGTCAGTAAAAACAGAGTTCATAATTTTTTGCTTTACATTTTTTTCGGCGGTTTAATTTTTTTGTTAAAAAGTTTTTACTTTTAATTTGCACTTCATTTAGGAGCAACTTAATTTTTGCGGGGATATACACTTTTAATAAAAGATTATACTATTATTTTGCACTAAGTATAATGATTACTTGTATTATAAAGCAATATTCTTAAGCAGTAAATTATGAAAATTTACTAAGAACCATAACCAAGCGTTCCACCTAAAAAGTTCGGCATAGCCTGTCCTGAAAGATATTTACAACATGACAAAAACTCATTTCATAACTCTTAACTAAAATCTCAATTAGTAAAATGTAGAATTTATTTACGCACTGCTTGCGATAACGTTTTATCGCAAGCAGTGCGTAAGTTGTAATAAGATTACGCGAAATACACCTAATGAAAAGTCATTAGGTGTATTTTGCGTAATCACATTTCAACTTAAGCATGTATGTAAATGATACATTGTGTACAATTTGCAAGTAAAATTGCATGCAATTACTTTCGGAGACTGAACATATGCTTGCATTGAGCGTGCGGTTTGTGCCCGCCGTCTCCCGTGGCATTGCATGCCAAGAATCGACTCTGCTTTTCATTATTGTTATCCAAATAACAATCAAATAAAGAATAAGTTCATAAATTACACAAAATCTTGTAAATATATATATATATATATATATACACATATATATATATATATATATATACATATATATAAATTCCTGTACAGTTTTGGCGTCTTCCCGTTTCGCATTATTAATATGCATATGACACTAACGATTTTACGATAGTAGAAGTTTACTGGGATGAGAAATCGATCTAGTCTCATTACTGGGAAAACCTTTTACTCGTAGGAAACTCAATTTCAATAAATAAAGCTAACACTGTTAGCTATATTTATCGCACTACTGTCGTCTTTGTGTAGCGATAGTAGGTTTCATGTGAGATTTTTATATCTTTTTTATATACTTATGAGTGGGGGGCAAACGAGCTTGTGGATTACTTGATGGAAAGCAATTACAACCGCCCATGGAGATGAGCAACACCAGGGAGTCGCCGATCTGTTGCCAGCCTATACTCCTTCCTTTTTTCTTTCTGGTAACCTCACTCACTCGCAGGAATACAACTACCCTCAAAGGAATTGTTATTTGGCTGCAGTATTCTGTGAGGTCTAGTCTTTAAATCATAAGGTTTTTCAAGAAAGGCGTAACGGGATTTGCATAGATTCTACAACAGTTGTTTGACAACTCTGGTTTTGCACTTGATTGCAAGGCTACGATAACTACGTATACATTCAACTTTGCTTACTACTTCATCATCAAACGCCGAAGGAGGTCAATTTGCTGTACATAAAAAAAAAACCGGACAAGTGCGAGTCGGACTCGCCCACTGAGGGTTCCGTACGTAGGGTCATTATAAATTTGATATTTTTCATTATAAATAAGAAATAATGCGTCGGAAAAAATAAATAAAATATATTTTGCAATGTGCACATCAAGCTATTTCATATGATACCCCATTTGAACTAGTAGGTTCAATTTGAAATTTCGACCCCCTATTTTTTAAGATTTAATTACAAATGTATAGTTTTGAGATTTATTCTTGTACTTGTAGTATATATCGATATTACTTGCCAAATTTCATAATTCTAGGTCAACGGGAACGAGTACCCTATGAGTTTTGATTCCCTTGAGAATGTGTCGAAATATGCGTTATTTGCTGAATACCTTTTTTTTACGTAAACTTAGCAGTTTGTTTTTTTTTACCACTTCATGGGACCGTAGACCTGAGTGTATACTCAGGTCTACGTTCTAGTTCAAATTTCAGCTTGATATCTCCACGCATTGTCGACATAGAGGGTCTTGACGGCCAGACAGACATCAAATTGATCTTATAAGGGTTCCGTTTTTCCTACGGTACGGAACCCTAAAAATACATTTATTGAATGTTTTTGCTGGACATAGACCTCCCCCTTAGACTGCCACAACAATCAATTTTGAGCCTTTTTGCATCCATTGGTTGTCTGGAATCTTTCTGCATACCGCTATCTTCAATGACACTTTACTTCGACATTAGTGGCACAAAAATGTGTATTCTCATCTCAATATGTTAATAAATATCTGTCCCAACATGGTATCAAAATAGTGAACAGCCAAGTTTTCCTCTGACAATCCTTGCATCGGAACCCCTCTGAATGCTTAATGAAGCTCCGAGCTGTTGACCTATGGAAATGATGCGCCTCTGCCGAACATACATACGTAATTTGTTGTCCTCTTTGTAAGCTTGAACATTTGGTAGATTTCCTCGGATGTAATATTGTGACTATGATTTTGAGACGTATGTAAGTGAGTAAGACTCACTACTAACTTTAGTTAGAACCAAAACTAACCTCACCTGCATTATTTCTATTAGCAAACAAGGTTCTAGTGAAAAAGAGATAGATCATATTGAGCCCGATTAAGGATATAGCTCCACCTCTCAGAAAACTGCAGCCAAAGAACGATACCTCGAAGATTTTTGTTTTGTCACCAATTGGGGGCCTACCGCCTAAGCTAAAACCGACTCCAATCAGGTTTTATGATTGCGAAAACCGGAGTTATGTTTAAATATGTGATTAACATCTTCAGTTAAATCGGTAGACCGCCTCCGTTCCTACCAAGGTGAAGTTAGATTTTCGCAATAAAAAAAACCGAACCTGTAATCGGCTTCAGCATAGGCGGTAGGACCCCTGGGGAGATGATGCGTTCACTGTAGCGAGCAATATTTCTTCCTTGTATTCCAAGCGTATATAACAGTAATAATATATGCGTATATAGCGGTAAGCTATTAATCAAATGGGCTATATATTTGTAAAATAAAACATAACAATAGACACATTCCTGCATTAATGTATACATACATACATAGGAACCACATACTTCGAATTCTTCGCTACGTTACATCCATTATACTTAAATATCCACAGTATTGTACGTTTCCTTGTAGGTGTTTCATTATTCTTTACTATCATATAGTCTGGCTCTACTTATGTATTAACTAGCTAGACTACAATCTAGCTCTCCTACGATCCTGATCTCATTTTGAATATAATTTAAAGTTTCTAAGATTATTTTGTAGGTCTTAACCGACATAACTAGATTTAGAATCAGGGACGTGAAGAGATAGTGGATGACAGTGGACAGAATAAATATTTCGCAGAAGAGACGGCCATTAAGACTGAAAATTTCTGGATTGGTGATCTCAGTCCAAGCTCAGACGCTGTAGAGCTGGATAGGGTCGTTGCGCGTGTCAGTATAATCGATAGGGGGTCGGTTATTTATCTCCAGCTCCTTTGTGCTTTGGAGTGAAACTGATAGCGGTCCTGGTCGCACAATTAGTTATGGGAGGCATAGATAGATCAGTAGTGACTGTATTTTAGCTAAAATGATATAATATTCTTTATCTAATCTCATACTGAACTTTAGAGATTAAAAAACTAAACACAGAATCTTAATGTCAGTCTTTTACGCACAAGACATCAAAATAAATTTAAAAAGTTACTTTTCGATACAGCTCTTCTATGGACAACTGTATTGAAAAATAACCTTTTCTCCATTACGATACAGCTTCAGCCCTGGATACAGGTATTTTAAACAGGTTGCAAAACTTGTCTACATAATGTGTAAACGCGGCGCCGCGCGGCGTGTCGCGTATGCGCACCGCGCATGCTCGACACGCCGTTAAATTAACTTCATGGTTTTATTTAAAATATTATTATCATCTATTTCATGAGATTAGATAAAGTAGTGTATGAAACTGCACATAATTAGGTCTTAAAATACTCGTGTGGTCTTTTATCGCATTCGCCTTCGGCTCATGTGATAAACTCACACTCGTATTTTAAGAACCCGTATTAAGCAACAGTTTCATAAACTACTATTATTGCATAAATGTTTATAACATTGTTACATTAAAAAGTGTACAAAGGTGAGCTTATCTCTACAAGAGATCTCTTCCGGCCGACCCAATAGGCAGTAATATGACAATGATTATAATGAAAAATCTGTTCTAGTATTAAAAGAACAGAGTAAAATTTTCTCTTAAAAGACTGGCATATAAGATAACAAGATAACTTAACTTAAAAGATCGACGTCCCCTTTGTATTGCTGATATCTATGGGCGGTGGTGATTACTTTTCATCAGTTGACCCACGTGCTCGCTTGCCCCCCCCCCCCCCCTTCTATGTATATAGTAACATAAATCTCGGTTAAGTAATTTCAATCCAGCATACACACAAATGTGGCCTGGCCGTGTGGTTTCCGGCAGACTAGAATAGAATCACTCCGTTTCTTCCCGTGGATGTCGTACAAGGCGACTAAGGGAAATACATTATCAATTATCGATCAGGCCTCCCCAACCCGTTTGGCCAGCGTGGGGAGTGTAGGTCAAATCCTCCTTCCGTCTAGGACGGACGAGAGAGGGTCGTGCTCCTGTAGTGGAAACTAAAATGGACCTGATAATTATGATGATGATGATACACGCAAATTGCAATTTATCCGTATGTAAACAGAAGTATTATAGGATCAAACTAACTTTCAATTTATGCAAAGGTTACCAAAACTAAAACTCCTGAACTCTCCACAGTAATAATATTGCAAAATGTAGATATTAAAACTTGGAAGTTGGAATATTTACGTAGTATGCATCGTTAGAAGAGTTTTCACCAGAATTTTAAAGTCGTTTCCAATTTTTGATGCTTTCAAAATGCAAGATTTCGGTTTAGTTAGAAAGGAAGTTATATCTGCGTTTATTATTCCATCTGCAAGCATACGGCCCGTCTGCTAAAAAGCCGTTACCTGTTATAAGGAGCATTCGCTCTCTCAATACAAGGAGCATTCGCTCACACTCTCAAGTATATAAGGTGTAAGTAGCTTACCATCGTCATTGAGCCAAAGCCAACTTCATCTGCGCGAGCCGGCTGACAAACTAGTTTTAGAAGAAACTAGTAAAAGAGATGTAAGGCGATTCAACATATCGCACGTTTGGGAACAAAGGGTCACTTCTGCAATTTTTTACAAAACCAACTTAAATATGCAGAAAAAACCGCGTTAATCGACTTTATATACATAGTAAAAAGGTTGATAATCGGATGCATAAAAACGCTTTGCGGGGGGGAGGGGCGTTATATTATTTTGCGGAATTGGTCAGTTTGTTTGAAACGTAACGTCTCATCCGCTCAGTAGTGATTTGACAGCCGAAGTGTGACCTTGCGCAGTTGTAACGGAGAGACACTACGGTAAGTTATGACTTATTTGTTTACATATTTCTTGCAATATTAATGTTACTTCTAAATAAAAATCACGTTTTGTTACCAAATCTTGGTGTTCGTCTGCTGTAAACATAACGGCACTTCTGTTTATAAATGACGTTCAACCATAAATCTTGTTTTTATATTTGAACCAATACGTGACTTCTGTAAACAAGTGACATTATATTTGTAATGATTAACATTTTTATTATGACAAAATGTTATTTTTGTATAAAAGTGTTTTTTTTTGGTTATATAATCCTCTTTGTTGTGATCATAACAAATAGACACTTTTGTTTAAAAGTAACGTTTTATAATTAATTTTTGTTTTGTTTACAAAAGAATAGTGGTGTTTTTCAATAGAAAGTGTCATTTTATTATTAAACTAAATGGTAAATGTAATGAGAACATAAAATACTTTTTTATTAAAAACGACAATTTGTTGATTTTTTTTTTAATTTCACGGCCATTTAAAAGATAATAATCTCTCGCTTGATAATGTACATAACCTACATAAGTTGTTAAATGCCATTATTATTACAATATTTATTTTAATAATTATTATTTGCAATAGAAAGTACGAGTCATTTGATAAAAAAACGTCTTTTTGATTGAAAATTTAATATTTATATTTGTCAGAGACAGTTTTATTCTTTTAGGTTTTAAAATGTCTAAGCGAGGATTGCTACTCTGTAATCTTGCGCGTCAAGGAATAAATGCTTCATCCAGTGAAAAACAAGAATTGAGTAAAGAAGATCAGTCTGAAATACTCGTAAGTAAAAAAGATTGCGAGATGGTACCTCAGCAAGATAATAGCAAACACAACGAAAACCTAGACGAAAACGGTACTTACATGAACATAATTGTGAAATTTAAATACGAGTATTTCACATCGTTTGTAATCTGTAGGTATGTAATTATTTTTATGTTTAGATTTCAGACTATTACAATGGCTTAATGACAATCAAAGAATAGATTATGTCGAAGAAACTTTAGAAAATTTAAAAAATATATCAGAAAATGATGAAGAAACTACAAAAGAGCTTAAAGAAAAAACAGATAATATTGAAGAAACTATAGACACGTTCAAAGAAGCAACAGATAATGTTAAAGAAATAATCAATTGTGATACAGGTGGAAATACAACAGGAGAAACATCTCAGTTACGACAGGGTATTCTTCTAATTTTTGTATTTATTAACTTTATTATAATATTATTTATGCCGTTCATAATTTAACCCTTATATTTTTACAGATAATGCAACAACCGGTTCCGAAAGTGATGGATCTGATTTTTCTGGAACAGATACCGACAGAGATAAAGATTTCGTACCCGATAAACGTCGTAAAAGGAAAATAGTTCCATCATCAAACTCTTCTTCGTCATCAAACTCTTCAACGTCATCAAGCTCAAGTTCGAGTACGACATCTTCAAGCTCAGATTCAAAGTAAACCAAATCCAAAAACTTACCTAAAACACCAGACCAAACCATTACACAGCTGCTTGATGCTCAGGTATCACCTCCGATAGTGCAACAAATCGCCACTCAAGACCCTAACAATACATTAAATACAGAGATGAGACCTCAGTTTGAATGATTCGAATTAAGACTGATGATTGATTTTAGTTTAAGATTTAATTGAAATGTGGGGGCTATGCCTAATTTTGTTTAGATTCTACATGCCATGCACCTAATGCACGTCTTTTGTTTCTTTTGCTTCTTTTATTAAATATTAAGTACAACTTTAACTTTTTTAAATACTCTAGATACCGAAACCGACAGCATGCACTGTCATTTTATTTTTATAACTATAATATTTTTGCTAATTCAGTGTATACTAAGGTTTTATCAGTGTTACACAGTAACTTGAAAGCCATATTTTGTGATTTCTTTTAATGTTTAGTATTATTTTTTTAATGCCATTTGTTTTAATTTCAAATAAAAAACTTTGATAATATCCCTAATTTTATTGAATAATCCTCCATTTGATCAATTAAGTGGTATAAGTACTTTTTTCGTGTTTTTTTGCTCGATACAGTTTGTAGTGGTTTCCAATAAAATACAACTTTACTAAAAGTAAACATAAATCATCCATAAACATATTCTGCAATGTACTTTCAAGATATTTTAATTTTTTGAAAAGGTCATTTTTGCAATACAACAATCATCGATTTGTAACAAAATGTCACTTTTGGTACCCTCTCTTCAGTTTATGGCTTGTTTCTTAAAAACGTCTTCTTAAATTATTTTTTAAAATAGTAATTATTATGCGTAAGGAACTAATCAATGTAAGACTGTGAGAACCACGTTAGTACTCCAAAACAGTGCGGTGTTATATAAGAAATGCTGAAAAAAAAAATGTATTTTACTCCTCCTGTAAAGTTGCAAAACATGCAGAAGTGACCCTTTGTTCCCAAACGTGCGATATTTATAGGTTGTCCGACTTGGTAAGTGCCTCCACATCACAGAATATCGTACGGTCACCAGGAAGGAAGGAGTTCCTGCTTGGGTGGTGATGAGCGGGCGATGATAACATCTTGCGATTGTTTATATGGCTACAGTATATTCTTTCATCAGCAAACCTATGGCCCGCCTGATGTAAAAACGTTACCGAAAAAAAAATTTAGTATAATAAGTTATCTAGTTGTGGAGCCCGATGGAGTCGTTGCGCGTGTCAGTCTAATCGAAACACGGAAGTTAAGCAACGTCGGCCGTAACCTGTCTATGGATGGATTTATTTATGTCGAGCTCCTCCATGCTTCGGAGGGCACGTTAATGCGTCAGTCCCGGCTGCTGTCATTAGATGACTGTCGTTGAGCCAAATCAATGGCCTTTAGGCGGCTTGAAAACACTAGCCTCCGCCAATCCGCAGAAGAACAGCGTGTTGGAGTACGCTCTAAACCACTATGATTGAGGGGAGACCCGTATCTCAGCAGTGGGATGAATAAAGGTTGACGACGACGAAGTTATCTAGTATACATACATATAATATATAAGCTTTGCTTATTTTGGAACTAGATGGCAGTGTGTAATTTGTCCAGGAAAATTTATTTAGGTATTTATTCATAGATGGGCTACGATTGACGTTGCTTAACTTGCGTGATCGATTAGAGTGACACACGCAACGACACACACACGAGGTGCACACCTCATCTCTATTATCCTCATCTCATCTCTATGCCATTGTAGCCGTGTCTGTCTTGAATGCTAAAGCCAGCTCCATACGCGAGTTTTCCGCAAACACCAGAATCGCCAAACACATGCCAAACACCGACTACAAATACCCAACATAAACAATTCTCCATACGTTTGGTATTTGCCGTAAATACAAAAAGCCTTGTGTTTATCGATCACTGGTGAACACATAGGTACAGCAAACGCATATAAAAACCAGCGAACACACATACACATTTGTGTTTATTGTTTGCTGTTTGTCGTTTTTTGTCAAAAGTATGGAGCCGGCTTAACAAATTTGCAGTAAGAACAGAAATCCAGTCGAAATAGAAGATTTCTAGCAATCCAGTCACATTTAGAAATGTCACCACAGATCGGCACGTTTGTGCTCTGAATCCAATTCGGAATACTTTAAATTCTGAATTGCACATCGCATGCTTCAATTTTGAAATCTTGAATAGGTCTGATAGTAACATAAGTGACTATTGACTACTATTGGTGCATAAGCTTCACCATCTCTAGCACGTGACAAGCACCGTGGTGCGCCCTGCTGATTATCTAAAGCGGCTCTAGCGAAGGAGAGCTAGGGGATGTCGAGCCTGACTGGGGAAGGACATCTGCTTTATAGAAAGCAGCAGACAAATAACCTTGGCGATTGTGTTTCTGCGAGTTATTGAGGTTCGCAGAGGTGAGAAGATGGTGTGTTGGCAGATGTGCTACTCCTTGTGTTGCAAATATTTATAGTGTTTACATGGCTATGGTAACCGCTGACCATGTTTCGCGCCGTGTGCTTGTTTGACATCCGACGTGGTATAAAAAAAAACCGGACAAGTGCGAGTCGGACTCGCCCTCCGAGGGTTCCGTACGTAGGATCATTATTAAATTTGATATTTTTCATTATAAATAAAAAATAATGCGTCGAAAAAAATAAATAAAATATATTTTGCAATGTGTACATCATGCCCTTTCATATAATACCCCATTTGAACTAGTAGCTTCAATTTGAAATCTCGACACTCTATAAAAAATATAGACACCCTATTTTTTAAGATCTATTTACAAATGTATAGTTTTGAGATTTATTCCTGTACTTGTAGTCTATAACGATGTTACTTGCCAAATTTCATAGTTCTAGGTCAACGGGAAGTACCCTGTAGGTTTTGATTCCCTTGAGAATGTTTATGCGTTTTTTGCTGAATAAACGGCCGTAACTTTTTTTTACGTAAACTTAGCAGTTTGATTTTTTTACAACTTCATGGGACCGTAGACCTGAGTATACAGTTCAAATTTCAGCTTGATACCTCCACGTATTCTCGAGATAAAGGGTCTCGTATGAATTTAATATCACATATTTTTATTTCAAAAATCATGCTGAATCAATAAACAAGTTATGTATCAAAAATAACAAAAAAATTCGAATGCGGTAGATACAATCTGTCCATCCATCCTGCTTTACTGATACTGATATGAATGAAAGGTATGAACATAGATTATATCCCGAGGAAGGCCACTTATTGGCAGTACATAGTCGAGATACATGCGTGGGAAGCTGCGGGCGTGAGCTAGACTAGATAAAGCAAAAACTTTAACAATATTAACTATTTATTTAAACATTTTACGTTGTATTTATCAATTTGTTATCGCAAATTACTTTTAAAGATATTTTTGTGTTGTATAAAGAGTGCATGCATCGATATAGATTAAATACATAACTGTCCTTTTATGTTCCCCGCAGTCGGATAAAGAAATTTTGTTATGAACTTTGTTCGGTTAGAATTTTTTAGCGCAACAATATTTTAAATTGCAATCAATATAATAAAATCACGTCTGCTGAACAAACGGTCACAGACAAATAAGCTTTGGAATATTTTCATTTAACAGGCTTCAAAAAATTTGGGTATTCTCAATGCGACTGTATATCACTCACCTTTAGCGTTATGTCGAACACAGCATCGAGCATTCGTAGGAACGCTACATTACATGGTAAAACTCAACAAAATGCGCGTGTATGTACCATTACCCTAAGGCAGTGTTTCTCAATCTATGGATCGCGACCCCCAGGGGGGTCTATTTATTTTTGGAACACTATAGTGTTCCGAAAATAATATATTGCCAATTTTACTTTTGGAACGCTATTGCCTTCATTATTTAAAAACAAAAGTAACAGAAGTCACGGACTCAGGAGCCCGCATATTTTGTTTTTTATACCTCGTTTGATATTAGATTATGATGCATGGATTATAATTTCAATGAATGAATGAAAGTAATATGTATTTCAAGACACTTACTCATAAAGTGGCTCTAATTTCACCGCAATTAGGCACATAATGACACCTATAATCAAACTGTGACTTTTTCATTGCTATTATTCACAACTGAGTTATAGGTTTTTATTTTATTTTATTGGTTGAGATGCTTTGTTCTTAAAAAGTTTTGATACAAAAAAGATCGTGTTCAATAGTATAAAGAAATGAATGTACCTATTGCTTGCTCATTTCAATGCAAACTTCGTATTTAAATATATCTATTTAAATAGTTAGAAGTTGCATGAAAATTTCAACGTACTTGTTTAATAAATAAATCGTTCACTCAAATATAACTTTTGTTCTCGCTGTAATAAAGAAAACTTTAAATTCCCCATTTTGTACGCGGCTAAAACGCTATCCGCAAAAGAAAAAAAATAACCTCATTATTTTAGTCTATGGCCGATCGCCATTGTTAGATGTCGCGCATAGGAAAACTGATTATTTTTTCCCGCCATTGCAAAAAAAAAATCACAACTCGTTTTATAGTTCTTTAGTATTATTTTCTTCACAAGTGTGTTGAAAAACGTCGTATGATACACGTGTGTATTGATGATTACCGCTGAGGCGTCATTGAGACCCGAGCCGTAGGTGAGGGTCTTAAGAGAGCCGAGGACGGTAATCATCAATACACACCAACATTACACACTTGTACCATAATGTACTATTGAGCGGATTTTAAATGAATAGTTCTGACTATTAGCTAAATTTGTATCACAATCATGAATCATCGCCACAAATCCTTCGACCTATACGTTTTGTAAACCGCTGGGCGGGAACTGTCGGGGAATTTCTAAGTAAAAGTTCTACAAAACTTTATTTCCCTCACGTACCAAAAGAGAATGGGCAACATATGAGCACGCTTTGGCAATGCGGTCACGGATATACCTTGCGGCACAGGTGAAAATATCCCTTCATCTGTGTACATACGGTTCAATATCAAGTAATGACCCGTTCCGTTGATGGATCATTAAATAAATCGTCATAATCCTGGTAATCATTAGTCATTAATGTAACGGCTCATTGCCGATGGAAAAATATTAAAAGGTTATGAAATGAATATTTTATTGCGAAGATCTCGGACACGTACGAGTGTAAATAAGAATTGTAGGCACTTTGGTTCAAACGATGATAACTTTTTACTACTTGTTTTGCTATTTGGATTTATGATATTATATAAAAGTATAGAGATATGAAGTACTTTTTTAATATCATATGATGGCTTTTAGAAACTTGTGCGTCATCAGTGTTTACTTATTTAGACACAAAAAATACGTACAAACAATTGCATGATATAATTGTAAAACAAAAATTGTTATTTATCGAAGAAACCAATTCAATATATATAAAAATAAACAAATAATATATTTTAGAAATGAAATGATTGGTATTTAAAGCTGAGGTATATATAATGTTTAATCTCATAATTCTATGTTTAATATTTAAGTTACGTAGTTTGCGCTGCAAATGTAGGCCAACAATTTAATGATAATACATGAGGTGATATTGTCAGACACGTTCACAATATTGATTCGTATATTTCCTTCAGCCTACCTTATTTTTACACTTGACAAAACATTGCGTGATTCCATACACGTATTACTATCTCGTTTGTATTGACATTTCATATCTAACCCTGCATCTTGTAGATAAATTCATTTTTACAATAGAAAATCATATTTCATCTCATGTTTTTGCTGAATAAAAAAAAGACGTAGTGTTTTTTGGCACTGAGTAAGATAAACGCAACTGAAATTTTAATGTTTTATAAATAATCTCTAGTTTATTTATAAAACATTAAAATTTCAGTTGCGTTTATCTTCTTTGAAATCTAAGACATTTAATACTATAAAATAATATATAAATGTGAAAGTTTCCATATAACCTATATGGATGTTTCATTTTCACGGGTAGCTGAACGGATTTCGCTGAAATTTGGTATACATATTGTTAGCCCTTCAACGAGCTAGGAGGGGTGGTACGTCGGCCGCGCTTATAAAATGGCGGCCTGTCCACCCGACAAGGCATTTGCTTGGCAGACTTCGAACAGTGCACTCGGTGTGTGTGACGTGTTTTGCTGCGATTGGGTTCGTTATATTTTGTTTAAACAATATTTGGTGTTTTGTTTTCTCTATAGTTGTAATAATGTAAACGAATTACATGTATTGATTGGTACGGTCGTTTTTTTTTAATAATTTTCGTCTGACATTCCTAAAATCAGGCGTGGGATTAAAAATCTTCGCCCACTACTTTCAAATTTCAATAGCGTTCATTATTTTATAAGAACAAGACACCAACATATTTGTTGATTTATTTCGTAATTTTGTGTTGTGGTTTATCATTTTTCGGGTGCACTTATAATTTTGATGTGATTACCTTCGTTTGTTACCATGTCTGATAAACCTCGTGATTCACGTAGCAGGACACGTCGACACGATTATCATAGGTCGCGTGATAGGTCTCGTGATAGATCGCGTAACAGACGGTCACGTACGCCACCTTATATGCCTCGCGAATATGATAATTCGATGCAGCATACGTTGAATTCTATCTTAAAACGTTTGAATACGTTAGAAACTAATCGTTCCATAACTACCGCGGAAAATCGTGATCTACCTGCTGCAATTTCCAATGCGACCGCGCGTGATAATAATAGCCCGGTTCGATCGAATTTATTGTCAACTACGAACGTCATATCATTAGAAAGCGAGGTACATCGCGACAAAGTACCCACTGTTCCTATTCACGTTGACCTCGATCGTGTTATTCCATTAACAACACCCAGTATATGCGTAGAAACGGAACCCTCGATTGCTGCCTCAAACAAACCACGGGCCGTAGCCAATGACGTTTTTTCTACCTCTAATGGGGAGGGAATAGCGGGTACCGCCCGAATTATCGCAGATGCCATTAGATCAATTAGTGTTCAACAATCACATTCGTATTTTGTATCTTGTTTTGATCCATCACTGCATGACATAAACACATGGTGTTCAGAGGTCGAACGAGCTAAAATGACAAATGGATGGAGCGATTCAGAATGTTTATCGCGAGTATCAAAGTGCCTTAGGGGTGACGCGCGTACTTGGCTCGACGAATGGGTAACTAGTGATAGGACATGGGCAAATTTCATACGGGAATTTAAACCTCTTTGCCCGCGTAAACTTGATTATGCAAATATATTGTTTGAGGTTATGAATAGTACCTCCGATAAATTTAGTACTTATGCTGAATATGCTCGTCGATCCCTATTGCGTTTGCGTGTAGTTAAAGGGCTGAGCGAAGAACTTATGGTGTTAATCATTATACGCGGTATTACCGACCCTCAAATCCGAGCCACAGCTGCAAATGCTGATCTGACTTGCGACAATATCGTCTCCTTCTTGGCTATCTACAGCAAAGCTAGTAACAGTAGTTCCGTTAAAAGAGATCTTAAACATTTTCCAAATAAGAAGCGATTTCTACCCTCACTGCATACTAACAGTAAATGTTTTAATTGTGGTCAAGTCGGACATAAAAAGCATTCATGCCCTAAGAAATCGAAAGAACAGTCCACCGCTACATCCTCCTCGACCTTAGAAAATAAAGTACCCATCTGTGGCTTTTGCAAAAAGACAGGACATCAAGAGAGTAATTGTTTTGCAAAAGATAGATCAAATCCTCGAAATAAACGAAACATAAATCTATGTACCGAGCTGTCACTGCGCGATCCGTTTCGGTCCAATGATGTGACGACCGCGGTAATACAAGGTATCCCCGTTGATGTTTTAATTGATAGTGGTGCTTTAAATGTTTCGCTCATTTCTGAAGGTGTTTTAAAATATTTTACACATGAACTGAAACCAATCAGTTGTGCATTGAGGGGAATAAGTCAAAATATTATTCAAGCCGATTATTACGTAACACTGACTATTGAATTTAATGAAATTACTCTCGAGGCTGATTTCATCGTTGTCCCAAAACCCTGTATTGCATTTCCAGTAATAGTGGGTACGGACATACTCAACCGAGATGGCGTCGTCTATGTCCGGTCAAAAAATAGTCAATACTTAACTCGTGCTCCTTTGGGTCAAGCTCTCGTGAATACAGTTGTACCTAATATAAAAGATCAAGTTAATACACCTCTTCAAGGTGAACAGCAAGAATTGTTAACGTCGGTTATTGACGAGTTTTCAAATTATTTAATATCGGGAACAGCGTCGACGACTGTAACTACAGGTAAAATGAGTATCACCGTTAAGGATGACACTCCTGTTGTTTACCGACCATACAAGTTATCTCACCAAGAGAAACTCAAAGTGCGTGAAATAATACGTGACCTTAAAGAGAAGGGTATCGTTCGTGACTCAAATTCGGAATACGCAAGCCCCATCCTCCTCGTAAAAAAGAAGGATGGAAGCGACCGTATGTGCGTCGATTACCGGGCGCTTAATCGAGTGACAGTTAGGAACCGGTATCCAATGCCTCTTATAGATGATCACATTGATCGTTTAGGAAATTTTAAATACTTTTCGAGTTTGGACATGGCTACCGGATTCCACCAAATACCACTTGAGGAGGAGTCAGTACACCGCACGGCATTTGTTACCCCTGAGGGACATTTTGAATATATAAAAATGCCGTACGGATTGACAAATTCTCCGATTGTGTATCAGCGTATCATTAACGATACCCTTCGGAAGCACATCGAGGCTGGTAATGTGTTAGTTTACGTAGATGACGTATTGTTAATGAGTAATACGGTTGAAGAAGGCATAAATTTATTACGGGATGTACTGCGTACTCTTACCAGTGCCGGATTTTCAATAAATTTAAAAAAATGCTCGTTCATTTCAAGGGAAATTGAATATTTGGGACGTGTAGTGAGCCAAGGTCAGGTTAAGCCGAGCCCACGTAAAGTAGAAGCGCTTGTAAATGCACCGATTCCAACAAACGTCAAACAAGTCAGGCAATTTTTAGGCCTAGCAGGTTATTTTAGGCGCTATATTAAAAATTATGCCACCAGAACAGCTTGCATATCGCGTTTGACTAAAAAGAACGTTGACTTTTGTTGGGGAGCGGAGCAGGAGCGCGCCCGTCAAGACATTATAGCTTGCCTTATTAGCGAACCGGTACTAGCTATATTTGACCCCGCGCTTGGCACGGAAATTCATACCGATGCTAGTAGCATGGGATACGGTGCGATACTATTGCAAACAGGGCCCGATGGTAAAAGGCATGTGGTATCGTATTACAGCAAAAAGACTCTGGACGCAGAAAGCAGGTACCACTCATACGAGTTGGAAACCTTGGCGGTCGTGAAGGCATTGCAGCACTATCGTCATTACCTAATTGGAATAAAGTTTAAAGTTGTCACCGACTGCAATGCTCTCAAGGCCACTGAGAAGAAAAAGGACCTGCTTCCTCGCGTTGCCAGATGGTGGGTTTACCTCCAAGATTTTAACTTTGATATCGAATATAGAAAGGGGGAAATGATGCCACATGCTGATTACCTCAGCAGAAACCCATCAGTTGTAGAGGTAAATCTGATTTCTAAACCTCGTAATTGGGCTGAAATTGCGCAATCAGCTGATGAAGAGACGCAGGGTCTCATTCAAAAGCTACAAGAGGGGGAACTAGACTCTAGTCGTTATGTCCATCAAAACGGTCTGCTTTATTACCGTTACACACAGGTGGGTCATGAACCGAGACTACTATGTTATATCCCTAAGGGGCATCGTCTAAGCTCATTGCGAATCTTTCATGACGAACATGAACATATAGGCGGGGATAAGACTTTAGACTTAATACTTAAGCATTTTTGGTTTCCCGGCCTTAGGCAATTCGTTGCAAAATATGTTGCTCATTGTTTAGTGTGCATATCTAAGAAACGCGTACCAAGAGCAACTCACCAGCCCATTACGTCATGGGAAAAGCCGAACGTTCCTTTTGATACATTGCACATAGACGCCCTTGGGCCCTTGCCCGAGTCCAATGGCTACAAATTCGTACTGTTAATGGTAGATGCTTTTACTAAATTTTGCATGTTATATGCAATACACCGGCAAGACGCAGGTGAACTTATACGCACACTAACCAATGCAGTATCGTTATTTGGGGTACCAAAATTACTGATAACTGATCGAGGGCGGATGTTTGAGTCCTCTAACTTTGTTAAATTCATTTCGGAACTCGGTTGCACAATCCACTACATAACACCCGAGATGCATCACTCTAATGGGCAGATAGAAAGATACGTGAGAACCGTACTAAATATGATTAGAATCGAAGTGAATCATAAAGGAGCGTCCTGGTCCGATCAATTGTGGAAGCTTCAACTTGTCTTAAATATCACCAAGCAAAAGACAACACAAACTTCAGCTCTAAACTTACTGGTCGGAACTGAAGGTACTACACCTGTTATTCGCTCACTCGTACGAGATGTAGCTGTAGAAAATTCACAGCCCAACCGCGAAGCATGGCGGGAGATGTGTAGAACAAGAGCCAGTGAGTTACTAAAAAGAAACCAGGAGAAGCAAGATGACTACGTTAACCGAGGGCGACGTGCACCTCGTGTTTTTAAGATTGACGAATTGGTATTCGTCGTCAAATATTCACAATCTACTGGCAAACTCGACCCAGGAATGAGGGGACCATACAAAGTTATAAAATTACTACCAAGCGACCGCTATGAGTTGACTGTTAAGTGGCTCGTATGGGAAAACTACACAAGCGGCTGCCGAGTATATGGTTCCATGGCACGGAGAATGGTGTCCAGAGACGTGTGCATCATTTTTCGAGAGTAAGTTGACGGTTGCTTACTTTCTCCTTCTTTCGTTTATCAGGTACATGTTTGTGTTTTAGCTGGCCAAAATTTCTCATAACTCATAAAAAAGCATTCCCTTGGTAACTGACATACTGACTCATATAACGCGACTATTTTCTCTTAATTAATCCAAAGTCTATGATGTTAGGTGTAGGTGGCCGGCTAAATTATAAGCATAGTGCTAGGTAGTTTGTAAAGGCAACCGGCTGGACAGATGATAATTATGAGACGTCCAGGTCTATAAGGAGGTGTGACATCTAGAGTCAGTAAGAGCGTGCGATTCAGCGATGCCTCCGTCTTACTGGTGGAATAAGGCTTTACAATGGCGTGTAATGTCCTTATCGGTAAGCGATTCAGTGATGCCTCTGCCGGCAGGCTTTGGGGACGCCCTCTGCCTGAATCTGTTCACAGGTACTGGAGCTCCACCGGCCGCACGTCTGGGGAAGACTGGAAGTCTCCGTCATCATGTGGTAACAATGACAGAGCTCTGTACACGCTTTTACAACATTACACATATGTAACGTGTTAGAATTTTCTGAATGGTATATGTGTGCTTAAAGTAATATTCTATGGCCAAGTCTTTATTTAGTGTGAAAGCTTGAAGGATGGATGAGTTATGAAATAAACCATTTGCGTGACGTATAAAATGTTTCCAGATGACGAAAATATTGACAGTGGTGATACTGGTGCTGGACCATCAGGATTGCAGACAGGTGCCCGGACTCCTCAAGGCACCATTGCAGATGATCTTCGCTTATCTTCGGACGACTCCGACGAAGATACAGGAGTCGGGGACGCCTCCAGTCAGGGTAGGCCGTGTTAGCCCTTCAACGAGCTAGGAGGGGTGGTACGTCGGCCGCGCTTATAAAATGGCGGCCTGTCCACCCGACAAGGCATTTGCTTGGCAGACTTCGAACAGTGCACTCGGTGTGTGTGACGTGTTTTGCTGCGATTGGGTTCGTTATATTTTGTTTAAACAATATTTGGTGTTTTGTTTTCTCTATAGTTGTAATAATGTAAACGAATTACATGTATTGATTGGTACGGTCGTTTTTTTTTAATAATTTTCGTCTGACATTCCTAAAAATATAGAGATTTTTTTTTTATATTAACTTAAAAAATAATAAATTGACACATTGGATACTTTTTATCCAGATATGATCACACAGGAAGACACGAGTAGAAGCTAGTCAGTGATATAACGGACATTGATAGGCCGCGCGCTAAAACTTCTTTGCTGGTGGTGAAGGTGAACACCACGGATGAATAATTTAGTAATCTACTACAATACAAACACAATCCACAACTCCTAAAATAGGTGCTTCGGAGGGTGCGTTAAGCCGTCGGTCTCGGCTGTTGTCATAGATGACAGTCGTTAAGCCAAGTCAGTTTTCTTTAGGCGGCTTGAAAACACTGGCCTACTACTGGCAGTTGAGCAGCGTGGTGGAGTACGCTCTAAACCTCAAATTGATGGGATACCCATAATTATCCCAGCAGTGGGATGAACAAGGGTTGATGACGATAATACAAATAATTAAAATGATAATACAAATTGGAAAATTACAGTCTACAAGCAGGTTATTACCCGCTTGTAGACTGTAATATTTTCCAATATAAGATGGTCCAGCGTAGTGCTACGAATACGACGTATTACGTAGGTATGTGTAAGTCCTGTGGCTACGGAGGATCATCTTAAACTGGAAGTGTTACGTTTCGGTTTACAACCGGTCGTTAAAAATTAATTTAATTACTTTTCCACGTAATTAAAATCTTTAACGCAGTTTCCTGCTTTACCAAGGTAAACCAAAATGTTTTTTAAAGAAAAATAAACCGATTTTTTTTCGGATAAATTTGGTCAAGCATCTGCACTACATTTTGTGTTATATGAAAAACCTCCTTTGCATACTTCTCTTCTTGTGCTACCCTGCTATTTAGCATGGACCGTACTCACACATGAATGTGGTCGAAAGGAGATCGATGGGGTCGTTGTGTATGTCAGTGTAATCGATCACGCAAATTAAGCAACGTCAACCTTAGCCTGTTTATGGATGGGTTTATTTATCTCGAGCTCCTCCGTGCTTCGGAAGGCACGTTAAACCGTCGGTCTCGGTTATTGTCAGTAGACGTTAAGTCAAGTCAGTGGCCTTTAAGCGGCTTGTAAACACTGGCCTCTGCAAACCCAGGGTTTAACAGTGTGGTAGATTATGCTCTAAATCCCTTCGATCGGAGAAGACCCGTATCCCAACAGTGGGATAATTACAGTTAATACTGAATACTTACACTACCGATATTCATCGGCTTATTTGCTAACAAATAATAAGAACTAAGCCCAAAGGAACTTTTTTTGGGATGTAAGGATCTCTCCATCATCTTCAGAACCTAATCCAAGTCCACCTTAAGTAGTAATAGACAATAATATAACTATTAGCATAATAGCGACGTGCAATTTATTAATCGTAAAAATATTATCTATAAGATAAATATAGAACACTGTTAATAAAAGGTACGGACCTCGGGTCTGTAGACGGTAATAAAAAAAAAAAAAACAAGTCCACCCGCACGGATAACGAGACTATATCGAAAGAGAGACAAGAAGGACATGTCGATCCCGACTGGGGAAGTACCTGCATCTCATAAGAAATCAGAGCCAACTAACAATACCTTTTAGGATTTTAGTGTTCCTGGGATTAATTGAGGTCACCTGACGTAAGATGAGAAGAAGAAGAGGAGATGGCGCATTAGCAGCGGATGCGCCAGCGCGAGATCCACTACTACTTGTATTGTGTTTGTAAACTACGGTAAGGCTACATCAGGCAGGTCGTATGCTTGTTTGTATATGGCTCTGTCACTGTATATGTGTTAAGTCGCCTATACACGTTGGCCGAGCGTTGCCGAGTGATGGCAAGCGCCAACATGTAGATAGCCTATTTGCTTTGCCTTGTCATCACTCGGTGTCGTTCGCCTAGTTGGCCGAGTGAAGCCATGCGCCAACGTGTGTAGAGGTCATTTGAAATGACAACTAGGGGCAATCGTGGAAAATGTTATGACAGTACTGAAATGAACACCCAATTTTGATGACTTTATCCTTGAATGTAACTCTCATATTTCCTGAAGTCCAACGGAAATTTCAAACAAACTCGCTGAAACATAAGTTCTGCCGGCCAAGTTCGATTGGGTATCGTGTGTTTTACTGACAACTTTTGATTTATGATGATAGCCCATAAATGTTTACTGGCACAAAAAAAATATGAAAAATTTGCTAGTCATACTCGTAACTACGCTTCACCCGTGTGATTGTCAATTATCTCGCAAACTTTTAAGCAATTGTTTTCGAGATAAATTGTATCCCATTATTTATTCTTGACTTCTAATATGATGTACGCAAAATTTCATGGTAATCAATTCAGTAGTTAAGGCGTGAAAGCGGAACAAACAAAGAAGGCATTAATATATAATATAATACTAGTTATAAATGCAAAAGTGAGTTTTAGGAGCAAACAATGAAAGGCTCAAACGCACTTACGCATTTATAATATTAATTATAAAAGGAATTAATTTTGCACTTTCTAACTGTATGTATTTCCAAGTGTCATAACTTTTTCTTTTACAACTAGGCACCCGCCCCGGCTTCGCATGAGGGTAATAAAAGTATGTTTATTTTACTCGCTGAACATGTAGCTATCTGTAGGCGAAAGAATTTGTAAATTCAGTTCAGTATATATTATATTGAGTCCATCCATTACAAAAGTAAATCCAAAAATACAAATCGGTCTTTACAGCAGCGTTTCTTAACCTTTTCCGGTCTGCGGACCCCTAGAAAATCTTAATAAAAAACACAGGTATATATTTAAGACAATAATTTAGTACTGAAAACGAATTACATTTTTATAAAAAATAAAAATACTGTATTATAGTAAAGGTTGGTGCTGCTCTTTTGCGAGTCTTGCTGGCATTATTTATTAATTCATATGTTCATAGATGAGACGGCGGACCCCCATACACATACTCGTGAACCCCCCAGGAGTCCGCGGACTATGGGTTAAGAATACTTGCTTTAGACTTTTGAGTATCGGTATTGATAAAGATTTAAGTACAAAATTGTAACTTTTCACGTAAATCCCTGACCTAAACAAATTTGCATTTGACAAAATATGTTCTCGTAAAGTGCTGGTCATGTCTGTCTGAAACTTTACACCTTGGATTATAGTATTTTCTAGAAAATTACACTGCACTATGTTATATTTCGTAGTTCTACCTTAATAAGAGTGATGCTCAGGTGCTCAGCGCTCTCGAAACTACTTGCTTATTCAGTGAAATGAAATGTTTTGGCTGTAAGACTTTCTACTTATCAGCCGTTAAAGGCGTTTTAATTTTTTCTTCTATTTCTAAAAAAGATAGTGAGAAAATCAGATAAGAAGATAATAATAAATACATGAGTAGTGTTAATACGTTAATATTAATAGATGTAAGTAAATAAATAAAACTGTAAATTACTTTAGGTAACCAAACTATACCCAAAATAATTTAATAAATTGCACAAAATAGAACAATGGTGATAAAAATTGATTTCTCTGATAAAGTTGATCTAATATGCCACGTTTCTATATATTTTTTCTCAAGGGTAAAATAAATTACATTATTGCACTGAAAAGTCGATCAGTCAACTGTTGTCTTGAGGGTTGTTGAGTTCCTGCGAAGGAAGGAGTTACTGCATTGGCAGCGACATTTCATGTTGCGAGCGTTAATGTATCTACGGTAACCGTTTTACATCAGGCGGGACCGTAAGCTTGTCTGCCTGCCAAAATCCGCTAACCCAAAAATATCATGGGAATCGATAGTGCCATTGGCGAAACCGTCTCTGTATCGTCTCTGTAGTATAGGTAGAATATACATTAATGACAGGATACTATTTTTTAAGATTTGTTAAATTCCTGAATAAAATTTCATTTTGGCTCCGAAGCACAGTAAATCACAAAATGTGTAGTGAGTTGTTACTTGGGAGTCACCCTGTAGGTGAAGGATCTCCTTTTTAGTGAACAGAAAGACAAACAGGGTTAAAATGGTTACTAACTAACGCAATTTCATATTTCACATGCACCTAAAGAGCGTCGGTTATAAAATCTACGTGAAACATGCTGGATGCAGCGTTGGATAAGTAAACTTGATTCATACTCTGTGCAAATATTTCCTAGGAAGGTGTTTGCTTATAGTCTGAGTGCAGTGTTTGTGTTGAAACCGTTCCGCAACAAAATATTGGTGTTGTTGTATGTGTTAACTTTATACTGAAAGTAACTTTTGTAAATCATCAATAAAATTATTAAATCGACATTTGTAACGTATGTAATAATGGCGCGTAGGATCTACTGTTTCTTAATTAGCAAAAGTTGATTTTTTTTGCTGATTTAGAATGGTTTGTTTGCTTGTAAAATTTTATTGTATAAATATGTATACAATGGTGGACTTATCCCAACAGGCATCTCTTCCAATCAACCATAGAATGCTTGAAAGAGAGTTGCCAATTTTGGGCTTTGGAGCAATACATGCATACCATAGATTAACAATTGGTCGCCGCTCCGCTTCGACTAGATGCCGCACTATCTAAAAACAACAGCTCCGTGAATGCGGCAACTCAATATTGTAGTGTGCGTAAAACAATGTGCAGAGATGCTAGTGTGCGTGAAGAATTGTATTGCAACAGGCTCGGGTACGCCGAGTTCGGCATAGTATTTGTTGCCGCATTTTACAAGTGCGCCGCGGTATCTAGTCGAAGCGGAGCGGAGACCAATTGATAATATAAGATGCATACCATCTAAAATCTACTAATAATAAGTAAACAACACACTATACACAATACATAACTGTAGACATTCTAAGAATAAATGTCAGAGGCAGACTCGTAATATTTCTTCACTTGAAGTTTAAAGGAGTCAAGTAACTGGGACATTCTCACTTTGATCAGCAGTGTATTTCACAGGCGTGCAGTACTATTTTTTTTTCTGTGCCAGTATCGATTTAGGGCAGTGGTTCCCAACCTTTTTTGTTCACGGACCACTACGAGGTTTTTGTTGCGTGTTGCGTAGCTGTCACATAAAACCATTATTCTATAACTCTCCCTATGTATATATATATATATATATATATATATATATATCTTTCATTATAAGTTTATAGTACGGACCATAATTTACCTCTAAAGGGCAACTGGTGGTCCGCGGGCCACCGGTTGGGAACCGATTTAGGATAAGAGAGATGGGTACAACAATAATATAAATTGCCCGTCTATGTAAAGGTATAGATGATGTTCTGTTCCTGTGAGAAGTTATCAAGAAGAACGGAGTTGCAACTATGGCAGCGAGAAGGGGTGGGGGGGGAGGGTCTTATGTTCTTACAAGCGTCTATCGGCTATGATCATCACTTTCCATCAGGCGGGTTATATTTTTGTCTGCTACCCGGCTTAAACTAATATGTTTGTTAATCTATTTACCTACAGTTGCATCATTATTAAATTTACATACGCACTTCACAAATGTCCAAGTACTTAATGATTCCCTCGTCACTAACTGCTCTCTCAACTATACTCAGTAGGCACTCCTCACACCAGTCAGGTACTTTAAACTCTGGCTTAGTACTAGACTAGTAGTGGACTATAAAGTTCATATAACTCTTGTAGACCACTAGGCTCCGAGCCAAATTACCTTTGCTACTGTTTGCTAACATTAGGTTTAAGTTATAAGCGAATGCATCGTACTCCAATGCTGATTTATATAAAAAAGAAAGTAATAACGTTATGATTTACTGCAAGTTTCTAATTGCTGTTTCAATACATTTATAAATCTTTAACCTTTCTATAGCCTCGCGTTGGTCTGTGGGACCGACAGAACACTTATATGAAGTTATTTCTTTTCCCTGGAGCATTGAGGACCCCTTTTTTTTTGCTAGCTGCCGAATTAGTTGCTAGTTTCATTTTAGTGCCTGTAGCGCGGTTTAAGGCGACCTACGTCTAGTCGTATTTAGCGCCAATCGTTTGTTTTTGTTTGGAACACGCGGTTATGGTATGCTCTGATTGCTATGGTGATTATATGGCTTATACTTATGAAAACGAATGTCATTTATATTATTTATCATATGTTTTTTTTTTATATTTTAGGAGTTTATTTTTGTTTCAATAAAGTAAAAATATAATTTATGTTCTGTTTTGTAGTACTAAGAAAAAACTGGAATTTGTGTTGCAAGTCTGATTATTGATAAAGTAATAAATAAATAAGTTACTAAATGGTATTTTCTATTTGTGTGTACTTAAAATATATATATTACACATATAGCGTTTCTTAATAAACTTTCACAAAACAAGGTTCATAAATCTCGGTCTGTGAGACCGTGCGCGGGTATAGGTGTCATAAAAATTGACGCGGGTACAGGAAGGCTAAAAATAACTCCAATGAGCATTTGGATATCGCTGGCTTCTAGAACATTACTGTATGTAAATTCGTTATTGTGTATGGAAAACAAGGTAACAAAAAACAAATGTTGTTGTTGATTACAAGAGTATCACTTAATCCTACCTTTTCAGGCGTATAGATATTCATAATGTAAGTATTCTTGTATGCTATTAAATCACTTTATAGACAACCTTTCTTTGAAAATGTAGCGCCAGATATACCTATGGCAAAGGCGGAAAGACCTATAGTATTAGAATAAACAAAACTAAAGGGTCTTTTTAACTGTCTGACTATGACTATCCGGGGTAATCTTCGGAATGGCTTATCTGATGAAAATAGGATTTCCATGGGAACTAAAGAAGTATATTTGATTAATCGAGGGGGGGGGGGGGGTTTATCTCGAGCTCTGGGATAGATAAGGGTTGACGACATGAATTAAATATAGTGCACATCATAATTAACTACTATCACGATTATCTTTTTACTTGTACCATTATAAAAAATAGGCTTTGTAATTAAAGCCGATGTATATTGAAACCACGAAGTTTCAGTAATAGTATTTATTATTTTTAATAACGATATTTTAGTAGTTAATTATAAAAAAATAGAAGAAATCTAGTCACACGCAGAAAGTTGGGTCTTCATTATTCGAGGGCGTGGCAAGCAGCCAGTCCAGCAGGCGCCTAATTTAGTTCAGTTTCACTGGGCTGTTTCCTCACTCAGCCACTTGATTGGGCCATTGTACGTGTCTTTATATGTGATCTCACTCATACCATCCATCTGGAATGCACTATCTATCCCATTGAAAAAATATCAAATAAATTTAACTTCAAAAAGAAAGTTTATGCTCAACTTTTAAACAGCTTAATTCAGCACTGAGTCAACTTATTTGGCATATTTATGTATGTTTATGTGTGTATATATATACACACATAAAAGTATGTATCTATATACATACATAGCAAAGTGTGTAATGTATAGCTCCGCTTTGATAAGTATAAAAAATCGTATTCGGCCAAACGAGCGTAATGTTGTGAGTCGCGTAATTAACGTCGGTTTCATACAAATGGTGGACACATTTTGCGTCGCCACTGTACATTTACATAAAAACGATGTGAATTACGCGACTCACAACTCACAAAATTATCATCGTTTGGCCTCACCGTTAAAGCCCGTAAGCAAACTGTAAACTGAACAACTCTTAATCAAACGAGTCAATTTTCTAATCTATAATTGAAGGTATCTCTATAAAAACACCTCGAAACCTCATCGATCAATGTCAGAACCGAATCAAGGATCCGTTTAATCCACACATTCACGTATTCCCAAGTGATTTACCTTTGAAGGCAAGCAATACTGCGTTTGATATTTGATATACGAATACGTATTGGGCAAAAAGAAAATTTCATTTAGGCTATTGAGGCAATGAAATGTTTTGGTTATTTTTACATCCGTTACCTCAGGGAATCTGTCAGAAACCACAGACCTAATATTTTGCGCTCTAACTATAGTACAAAATACTGACATTTGTACTCTGTGGTCGTAATTTTTAGAAAACATGAATATAGCGTGAAATCCATTATCGTCATCATCATTATCAGCATTATCTATTCACTGCTGGATATAAGCCCTTCCCAATGTTTTCCACCATATGCGACCCTCCTCTTTCCGCATCCAACCACTACCAGCCACTTTTTTGAGGACGTCGGTCCATCTAGAGAGGGCGCCCTACGCTTCGTCGCCCCATACCTGGCCTCCACTCTAGGATTTTTCTCTCCCATCTGCCATCGCTGACTCAGCAGATGTGGTCACTAACAATATAATAGTATTATTGATACTGTGAATAGGTTTCCTATGCGCTTCGACTACGAGTGCATTGTGACTGCACCGTTTTCTACTCGTATGTAGCATGTCATTGAATAATTCACTATTGACAAATAAATACACTAGTCATCCTGAACCCTTATTCACGCTGCTCAACAGCGGGTTCTCCGCCAACCCAAACGCCAGTGTTTTCAAGCCGCTTAAAAGCCGGAACCGAAGGTTTAACGTGCCCTCCGAATCACGAAGGAATTCGAGATAAATAAAGCCATCCATGGACAGGCTACAGCTGATATTGCTTAACTTGTGTGTTCGATTAGTCTGGCACACGCAACGACTCCATCGAGCTCTTCATAATAATAAAACTAGAATTAATATATTTTTTAAAACAGTCATTTTATTAGTTTTTAATAATAAATACAAATAAAACATTTGTAATAATAAAAGAGAAATACATAACTAAAAAGTTTCTTCATTTGATACCACAACATGGGATTTGATTTACCCCATGTGGAAATTATAAATCGTCATTTTGTGGCGGCAGAGATTTTAGATTTAAAATAACTACATTTAGATAATTTTGCATTGTCTCGAGACGATTGTGCCCAATTTCATCTCAAACGGACACCGGGAAGTGGGTCAAATTTAACTTGCAAGATTTGGTTACAGCTACCGCGGTGAAACTGAAGAGAAGCTTGTAATAATTGTCAGGGAAGCAGTGAGATGGGGGTGGGGAGGTGGTGTGTCAAGCTGTCAATTGCACAATGTCTGTAGAGTCGTGTCTGTTCGGTATGTGTTGTGGGGAACTGTCCCCATTATACGTGCTGGATAATCTGACGGCTTTGGATGCATTGATTTTTTTTAAAAGGTATATATACCGGTACGGATACTTAAATAAAAAGTAGGAGATTTATAATCATGAACTAGTAATTTGTATTGACATGTAATTTATGCTATCTAATTTAATCATTTAATGCATTTTTTTTATTATTTTATTTAGAGAAATAGACATTTTGTAATTTGTATATTGTAATCTGACAAATGACATCTTATAAATAATTTAAACCTATATAAATATTTGCACACCTGCATGCATGTTGAATACTACGGTTATACTCGCACACGTAAGATAATGTATATTTTGACAACTGTACTGTAATACTATGTGACTAAGTAAGTATTCTTGCAAATAAATAAATTGATTGATTGATTGATACCTCGGCCTACGAGGTTCGTGTCGGCAATTGTTGGCTGTCGCAGAATACCGGCGCTGTGTGTATTACACAGCATTAATGGCCAAATTAACATCATAATTATGTACATGTTGTTTGAAATATTATAATGTTATTGTGTATTGTATCAATTTATTGTCTCATGTTGTGATGTTAATAAACATACTTTCTTTTTCTTTTTTCTTCTAATAATGTTGACTAGCAAAATTTTGCTGGATTCAACAAGTTACAAGCCATGTCGTCATGTCGTTCGTCAAGCAACTCAATTACGCGGTACTAGGAGCATAATTACTTGCCGCATTCTATCCGTTTGCTGGTGCAATTTGGTCGGAACGCATTGGAGACCAGAAGACCAATTTTCGTAATTATTTCTCAATCGTAGAATGAAATTTGACCAAATCGAGATTGAATTACGAATTGACTAATAGTAGTTTATGAAACTGTTGCATGATAAGGGTTATTAAAATACGAGTGTGAGTTTAAAACATGAGCCGAAGGCGAGTGTTTTAATAGACCACACGAGTATTTTAATACCTAATTATGTGCAGTTTCATACACTACTTTATCTAATCTCATGAAATATATGATAATAATATTTTAAATATAACCATGAAGTTAATATAACAGCTATAATTCTTACCTATAAATCCATTTGCAGATCGAGCATGCGCAGTGCGCATGCGCGACGCGCCGCGCGGCGCCGCGTTCACAGATTATGTAGAAAAATTTTGCATAGTTGCAATGTATTTGCATTTGTCCATAGAAGTCCATTACAGTTGTCCATAGAAGAGCTGTATCGAAAAATAACTTTTTAAATTTATTTTGATAGCTTGTGCGTAAAGACTGTCATTAAGATACTGTGTTCAGTTTTTTAATGTGTAAATTTCAGTATGAGATTAGATAAAAATATTTACATGATTTTATTAACTAACTTTTATCAATATTCCTATTGGCAAAATAATAATCTTAATTTGTTTAATTTTTGGTCTTATTTCGATACCATCCTGTTTAGATTAATCTTTGAAGTTTCAAGATTTGATCAGAACTGAATTTTGACTACATTTTAAATACAAGAATTGTCCCTCTATTTATATTAATAAATGATGAAATCTGATGTTATATCAGATTTCATCATTTATAAATAATCAAGTTTAGTCTACTAGAATTAGTTAATTCATAAATAACATCTATTACATATTACGTACATCAATAATATTTTATCAATGGTTATAAGAAGAAGCAATTGAATTTTAGAGAGAGTCTGATTCTCTTATCACTCATCACTCTAGTATTTTAATCAATCTAGGTGTAGTTCATCAGTCTGACAAGATCAGGAAGGTCTCGACTCATTTATCTTTTATTATTAAGTATTTTGTTAAAACTGTACAGGAATTAATTACCTGGATTTCTTTGTTATTAATTCTCTTTTTTTTGCAATTAAATGCAGAGATTTTATATAATAAAAACTCAATTCAAATATACAACATCCAATACAATCAGCTCCCAAACACATTGTAACATCATAATAGTAAATAAAGTAATTATAATAATTAATATAATACTTGCATAGCATTGAGTTCGTCTGTATACAACTTTTTATGTGCATGAATATGAAATAACTTTCTAAATATTCGGTGAAAAACATTGCAACGGAATATCCGGCCGGGTTACTATCAGCACCCGTGCCTGTAATTCATCGTCAACGCGTCGGGCGCAGACTCATCACCGCTATAAATTGTGATAAGACAACACACTGACGTTAAACGTTTGGACTGAAAATAAAAAACCGAAAATATCTTTACTAATTATATTGAATGCAATTTATGATCACATCTTGGTCAGGTACACAGACTTATAATACACTAGCTTGCGTCCACGACTTTGTATATGCCGGTATCCCGAAGGAATTTTCAAAAATCCTTTATTACCGGATGCCTACGTTATGATAGCTATGATGGCACCCAACTTTATCCAGTCCAGATGTTATTGAAGCTATCAAAACTCCTGTTCAAAGTATTCGTCGTCAACCTTATTCATTCCACTGCTGGGATTCCCCTCAATCGATGGGGTTTAAAGCATACTCTACCACGCTGCCCAACTGCGGGTTGGCGGATCCTCAAAGTATATATAGTGGATATTACCAAAACTTTAGGGGAAGGTTGAAGGCACAAGACCATGGGGCAGATCCCCCATGCACTTGACCGATCAGCTGAAGGCGGCATTGGGCGCCCCGGTGGCGAGATATCGTGAGGCGAGTCCTGTCTGCTGCCTCATCATGATAACCACGACTACTCTGGCAAGAGTGAAGCGACAAAGAAGATTACCAAAACAAAGTAAGTAATTACTTAATCTTACATACCATCCATTTGTTTCTAAACGGAGCATCCCAATCTAAACACAATACTGCGAATGGAACATCGTCCTATACAAACAGTAAATTCAAGCGCGAAACTAACAGCAGTGAGTCAATTTGTTAGCAATTTGTGTAAACACAAGTGTTCTCCGAAACTCCGTCCAAGTCGCAACAATGGAAACTATTCTGTTCATCTTGGACAACGGATTGAACTCTACAAAATTGCTGACATATAATTATATACAACGAAAAGCAATATGACTGTTTAACTATTAATTTGTATGCGGTGTTAACATATAAAGCATATTCCCTAAAACCTAATATTTTCCTCGCTGGACTAGGTTAAAAGTTATGTATTTCACACGAGAGTAAATATAATACCTGGCTTTCTCCCTTTGCTTGGACTAATTAGAAGAATATAGTTTATCAAATAATTTTCCGGAAATGTAGACCTAGCTAGTAAAATAATAACTATCGCGTTACATGATTTATGAAAATAACAACGGGAATGTGGATGTTTGATATTTTCTGACATTAGATGTCGCTAGGTAGGCGTCGGGTCCAGGTTGAATTTTTTGCCAGTGTACTGAATTTTTTGCCAGTGAAACTTTAAGACGACAAGACGTCAACAAGACATTTGACAAGATGCTACGAATTGACAAATGATTGGACCCTACGCTACAGTGCTGCCAAAAGACCCTCATTAACTGGTCGAAACGTCAGGCAATAAGAAAGGTATGTAAATACCCTAGCTATAGGAACGGGGGCCCACCATACATTCCCACCACTGTGTCTCCTGTGTAGCCAGGATTAACGCAATGGACGGAATGAAAAAGGCAATGAACAGTGAAGTCCATTGCAGTCCCGGGGATACAACTTCGGCTGCCTTGGAACTCACAACGAATTTAATCAGAAGAAATTAGTAGAAAAAGGAGGTTTTTGGAATTTGACTTCCCCTCTTAGCAATGTGAGAGAAAGCAATATGGCAAATAAGGCATTAAAAGCCTAAAGAGATGGCTAGTCAAGTGAATCTCAACTGCCGTGCACCTCGGATTTTAAGTATCTAACACTATGCCCCACCTAATACATTGAGTTGTTACCTAAATACCCTAGCTAGTAAAATGTTTTCGTTTCGATAAATTCACGAAATCATGTACAATGAATATGTGTACACAAAAATCGCTTATTGTATTTATATACAACATTTATGTACAGCGATATGATATATGCAACAAGCGATTTTTGTGTACACACGCGTAAAAAAGTATTTAGTTCCAAAATACAGTGCTAACTATGCACTATGTGTATAGTGCATTGTACAGAAATGAGCTAGAGCTAGAAACTGATTCGTAATCGTAACACTCGATCGGGTAAAGTCAGCAGGGCTGTCCCCGACAACTACGAGACGGCGCGAGAGATGGACAGATATGAAGTTGTCACTTCTGTCGTGTGTTCACACACAACACAATATATATAATGCACATACCTTTTTTTTAATAAAACCATGTTCCTACTACCATAAACCGCGTATTTGAATGTCAGAAAAAAATGAGGCATCGAAGTCAGACCCTGTATAAAAAGTCCTGCAAATAATTTAATTCATATTCGTCTTTGACTTCACAAAATTGCTTGGGATCTTTAGATTGCTTTCTCAATAAAAACTGGAATTAATACGCCTACGGAGTAGCTTACCTATAAATTGACTTATTAATATACTATGAATATAATATTCGGAGTAGAGAGTGGGGGTATATTCTACCTATTACAGAAAGCTTAAGAGTAGACTGTGGCGGAGCCCTAAGTGAATATTTTAAGTATAATTTGACCCAAGGGGCCTACTACCTAAGCTGAAGCCGATTATGCTCCGATTTGTTGATCGCGAAAATCTAACTTCACCTTATTTGTGCTAATAATTTTAAGCTTAACAGGTAGTGACAGAAGAGCTCTACCGATTAAACTGAAGACGTTTATCACAAATTTAAACCGAAGTCCGATTTTCACATAAAATTAAGCCGATGGTAATCGGCTTCAATTTAGGCGGTAGGACCCCTGGTTGTATCTTTTTAGGGCATTATCTTTAAGCCAAAGTTACAGAATAATAAGTTTCGCGTCATTAACGTGAAATGAGGTAGGGAGCGTAATTGAAAGCTACCCGACTGGGGAATGTACCTCTACCTCACAGAATACCGCAGCCAAATAACAATTCCCTTGAGTGTTGTTGTGTTCCTGCGAGTGAGTGAGGTCACCAGAAAGGAAGGAGATGCTGCGTTGGCAGCGGGGGTGGCGGCGCGCGAGCGATATTTTATGTTGCGAGCGTTAATATGGTTACGGTAACCGCTTCACATCAGGCGGGCCGTATGCTTGTCTGCCACCCGACGTAGTATAAAAAAAAAACATAAATATTAATGTCTATTGAGAGAATGAATAAGCATGTGTGCATGCGGCCCCATATGAACTGTTCCAGATTCGTCTCGGAGGGGAGGTGAGATCAATACGAGAGCGACAGGTAGCGGCCATACTGTACGTAGTACTATCATTTATACTGTGTCAAAGTCAAGTTCATCTGCACATGGTGCCCCTGCAGATTATGGAGGCTCTATCAAAAGAAAAGTAGGGCACAGCGGAAATAAGCTGCCCGTCTGGGGAAGTATCTTCAGTTCACAGAAGATAGGCGCGAAATACCATGACTGCGTTGAGCTGCGTGTGTGTTTGTATATAATTAAGTAAATAAATCGGACAGTTATTTAAAAATGATTAATAAAAAAGTCGATCTAACGTTTAACAAAAAGGACGAGGCCTGCATAATCCATCAATCTATGAACCAAAGCTATCCTCATCCCTCTCATACCCGCACGTGGTGCACCCTGTTCACCGACTTACGTGACTCCGGCGAAAGAGAGGAAGGACGAGCGTAATTGCAAGCTGCCCGACGGGGGAAGTACCTCCACTTCACTTATGATTGTTGTGTTGCTGCAAGTGTGTGAGGTCTCCAAGAAGCAAGGAGTTGTTACACTGACAACGGGAGTGGTGGCACGCGAGCGATATTTGCAGTATTTCATATTGCGATTTTTGAGCGTTTATAAGGTTCACATCAGGCGGGTAGTATGCTTCTCTTCCACCCGACGGAGTATAAAAAAAATTGGTTGTCTGTAAAGTCGTTTTACGTCATAAGTAAGAAAACATTAGCCGATGGAGTGGTAGAGACGTTCCGCGCATCCGCTTGCACGCTCGGCTCAGGCGGAACGTGAAAATGAGTCACGCTTTTTCTTGAGTGCAGCCCGCGTTCATCGACAGCACGTGTCCTGACGCGAGTTTAACATTTTTTACCCATCCCAAAAAGTTCACAACGCCGCTAAAGAAGTTTTCACTTCAAAAAACATACATTACGTCGATAATATTCCCTCCATTCCATTTCCATCAAGTAACATTTCCACAATTTAAAGTGGAAACTCTTCACAACTTAAACGAGATCAGTATCGTAAAAGCCACGAACACTTTACCGAGATGATTGATGTGTGGCCGGCTGAGAGGGATTCCTTAGAGATAAGTGATACTTCACTCTCGTGCCTTTTTATGATAGGAATGTTATAAAACGTACTGTTATATATCGTAAAAATTGGGGTGTAGTGGTTCATCAAAATCTTTGAACCAAAGCCAACCTCCCCTGCTCTGGCGAAAAGAGAGGTAGGGAGCGTAATTATAAGCTGCTGGACTGGGGGAAGTACCTCCACCTCACAGAATTTCGCAGCTAAATAACAACTCCTTGAGGTGTTTCTGCGAGTGAGAGAGGTCACCAGTAAGGAAGAAGATGCTGCGTTGGCAGCAGGGGTGGCGGTCGCAAGCGATATTTCATGTTGCGAGCGTTAATATGGCTACCGTAACCGCTTCGCATCAGGCGGGCCGTATGCTTGTCTACCAACCGACGTAGTATAAAATGTTCCTTTTTTGGGGTCGAGTTTCTTGTAATTTATTTTATTTTAACCCTTCAGCGGTCGCGCGCTGTTTGTGAGTCCACAGTAAACTTACTTTACCGATTTTGCTGTTTGCATCAACCGTTAGTACTATTACTTCTTCTTTTTCTTCTTCAGCCTTCAGCCACCCAATGCTGAGTAAAGGCCTTTTCATTGCACGCCATTCGCTTCGATCTTGAGCTTTTCTCATCCATCTTTTACCCGCAATTTTGACGATGTCGTCAGTCCATCGCATCGGTTGCCTTCCCACGTTTCTACGACCAGTTCTGGGTCTCCACTCAAGTACAGCTTTACCCCACCTGTTGTCACTATTACTTATACTGCATCAACCCACAATCATCCCTCTGCTAGGATACGCGTCCCCTTAATCGAAGGAAGTATTAGAGCATACTCCACCACGCTGCTCAACTGCAGTTTGGCGGAGGCCAGTCATCTAATTATAACGTCTTGGAACATCACGACTATACGTGCCCTTCGAAGGACAAAAAAGTTCTAGATAAATAAATCGCATAAATGCATAGACAGGCTACGATAGCTGTTTTCATTAGATGATTAACGCCTCTGTCAAACCGCAGTTGAGCAGCGTGGTAGAGTACGCTCTAAACCCTTTCGATTGAGGGGAGACCCATATCCCAACAGTGGGGTGAATAAGGGTTGATGACAATTGTTTATTGTTCTTAGGGTGCTTGTACACGATGCAGGTGTCTAGCGCATTTTTGGGGTGTAAGTGGTTCATCAACATCTTTGAACCAAAGCCAACTTCACCTGCACGCGGTGCACCCTGCTGACTGACAAACGAAGCTCTGGCGAAAAGAGAGGTAGGGAGCGTAATTGTAAGCTACCCGACTGGGGAATGTACCTCCACTTCACAGAATACCGCAGCCAAATAACAATTACCTTGAGGGTTGTTGTGTTCCTGCGAGTGAGTGAGGTCACCAGAAATGAAGGAGATGCTGCGTTGGCAGCGGGGGTGGCGGCGCGCGAGCGATATTTTATGTTGCGAGCGTTAATATGGCTACGGTAACCGCTTCACATCAGGCGGGCCGTATGCTTGTCTGCCACCCAACGTAGTATAAAAAAAAAATGTTGAGGGTCTTGCACAGGTTGGACAGAAACGTACAAAAAAACACAAGTACGATCTTGAGCATACTGTTGACGCATGTAGCCTGCGTCTTTACTTGCTCCAACTACATGCACCGTGTAGAAGCAAGCTTAATCCAAAATTTTGGACAGAGGGATTGAAACTGACATTCAAATATTATAAAAAGTATATAAATACAGCGGCTTCTGCAGAATGCCTCAAACGCCACAAATATAGTAATTTAAGCAACAGTTACATATTTGAGCCATTTGGGGTAGAGACCTTGGGGCCGTGGGGCCCGTATAAGTAATTGTACAGTATGGCCACACTCTGCCACTCTGTCGTGCCGACCTCACCTCCCCTCTGAGACAAATCTGGAACTGTTTGTATGACGCCGCACGCACACACACTCAATCACGCTTTGCACAGACGTAATTGTTTATGTAGTAGTAAATGACATGACATTTGTATGGAGTGACGGGGTGTGTAAACTGTGCCTTTGTGGTGAAGATGGACTAGTGAAGTGACACAGCTTCATTGTACAATTGGTAAATCTATAAGTGGCGGGTGAACCCGAATTTTTGCGTGGTGTTGCGTCACCACGCTCAAGTACTTTTAAGACTACTATTACGTTAGTACTATTACTTATACTGTGCTACTATACTCAACTACTTTGATATTAGTTAATAATCGTACGGGCGAGCCGCACATGTCACCGCCTCTGGGAGTCAATCGAATCCGGGTCACATTAGTACCAAGTAAATTCAAGTTTGTTTACAATGGACGAAGATGACAACTAATTATTATGACGAATTTTGCTGTTATATATTATGTATATCTTAATTTTATTATTATATAAAATGTATACTATTATATTTAAATAATTGTGAGAAGCGAAACCATAGCATGATTTAATATGCTTTGTAGCGCCATCCAGTAACTATATTTTTGATTATACAGTTTTTGATTTTGTATCTAAATATATATTCTGTATGTAAGATACCACTTTGCTTTATATGTAAGTAGCGTATTAACATCGCGATTAAAAAATAATAGTATTTAACATTTATTTTAGCAAATCTTTGTTATGTTATCGCATCTATTACCATCTCTGCCGTATCATCAATACTATAAATAAATAATAACATTTATATACTTACACTACGTCTTCATAATGGGGTACATTGAGTACCTCTCTTATGTCACAAAATCCAAAATATTCAGGTAATAGAGTTCTAAATGTGCACAGTTTGTCTAGTTTTAATTTAGCTCTTTCTAATAATCCTTTGTTAGTTATTAGATGCCGCTCTAAATAGTCTCTACCTGCGAACATAAAATGATAATTTAATAATGGCAAAGTTAAGGGAATAAGTTGTTCAACACCTACCTCACTTGTACATTGGCTTTCTGCAGATTAGCAAGATTAAGCAGATAAACAAGACCATGGCTGGGTAGAACAAAGCCAAAGAGATTTAAAGCATAGTAAAATTTAGTGCAGACTGGGAAGCGCCTCCACAAAATGCCGTAGCCATAATGAGCACGCGATACTCAGAGTGAGAACTCCAAGGCTTTTGCTGGTGTCATTATTTATTTGTACCGATGATAGAAAGCTGGTCTTCAAAGTATCGGTGTAATTACTCCCAACTATCACTAGAATTAATGGACTCTATGAATACTGTGCTAGTAAGCACAGTAGTCAGAGAGATCCGATAAAATACCTCCGTTGGGCGTTTGCAAGTTAATGTTGACATTCACTGACCTTAACTAAAAAGGCACAAGAACTTCATTAATAACAAGGTTCTACCAATTGCCAAAAATCAACAGAATTTTTTTCATGGGACGGGGGCCCACCACACATTCCCACCACTGTGTCTCCTGTGTAGTCAGGATTAACAGCGGCGACCGCCAAAAAAGGCAATGAACAATGAAGTCCATTGCAGTCCCGGGGGTAAAACTACGGCTGTCTTGGAACTCACAACGAATTTAATCAGAAGAAATTAGTAGGAGTAGGAAGCTTTTGGAATTAGACTTCCCCTCTTAGCAATGTGAGAGACAGCAATATGGCAAATAAGGCATTAAAAGCCTAAAGAGATGGCTAGTCAAGTGAAGCTCAACTGCCGTGCACCACGGATTTTAAGTTTCTAACACTATTGGGGACCTAAAACATTGAGTTGTTACCTAACACATCGATTCCAATAATATGAATTGCAAAATCGTCTGAACGCTTGGTAATTCTCCCTTGTTGCTACCAAATCTGAATAGTATACTACCCCGGATGCAACTTGCAATGAATTCAACATGTCATCCCGCTCCCGCCGCCAAAGATCACACTCCCAGAGAACATGGTGTGCTGTTTGATCGAATTCAGAATTAGCAGTAGAACACTCGCATAAGGGCGACGGCACTAATTTAAACGAAAAGAGTTTTGCCTTAAAATTGCCATGTCCAGTTAAAAATTGCGCAACGGGGTGGTCGACTTCTAACCACTTTTTCTTTAATCTATCTATTACCGATTGAAAGAACAGATACAAGTGGCGTCCTTTGGTAGAAGATTCCCACCTTTCCTGCCATTCAGACAGCAATGTTTCAAATACTTCATTAATAGGTTTAAACAGTCTAACTATTTTTTCACGATCACGAGTTTTCAAGAAATCAGGGACCATATTTTTAGATGTATAGTACATTGAAGCGCGGCGTTGTACTTCTAAGTCTACTGGTAACACACCTGCTAGCACGGGTAGTGCCTCGGTGCTTACAGTTCTATACGACTTACATAAAAATATCAGAGCAAGGCGCTGGCTTTGAAGCAATTTACGACGTGCTGCACTTATAGTAGCCCTATCTGCCCACGCTGGTGAACCGTACGTAACACATCCTAAGTATGTGGCGGTATAAATAATTTTTAACGTTTTGAAAGTTAATCCCCACGTAGAGGTAGAAATTCGTGTTAAGGCATAGAAATTCTTTTTTGCTTTTTCACCTACTTGCTTCATGTGCTCGATATAATTAAAATTTCTATCCAAAAGCAAACCCAAGTAACAAACCGAACTTCTATTAGCAACTGATACTCCATTAAAATGAAATCGCGGTGAAACCTGTAAATTTCCCTTAAGCAAGAGTTGATATGTTTTATGTGGCGCAAAATCGAGACGATTACGATAACCCCAATCTGAAATTAAGCCTAGGCTAGTGTTGGCTAGTTTCTCTATGCTAGATCTTGAATTAGCATTGATTAATAAGAGACCATCGTCAGCGTAACCAGTTAACGAGCACCCTTCCGGTAAGGGAAGGCTAAAAAAAACATCAAAACCGATATTTTCAACAGAATTAACAATTTTACTACACATTATGCCTAATAACTCGCTCTTGGTCCATAGTAATATATGGACCAAGAGTGAGTTATTAGGCGGGAGATCTGATTATGAATTTACCGTGGCCCAAACCGAAGGTCAGGGTAATTACCCTGGCCTTTGATTTGGACCAGGGTAAATTCATAATTCGTAATCAGATCTCCCAGTTGAGACGTGCTTCAAATCACGGTAAGGGACAATGTTATCTCTTTGGTAGATCTTTCTTACCACTCGTCCGGATAAACATAACGTCTCAGACAGGATGATGACATGATTTGACTCAAAAGTCGAAAGTACTACATATGACACTATCCAGTAGGCTGGATGTAGCTCTAGTGGGACAGAATCGAAACAGGCTCAGACAAAAATACATGGTTATTTCTATAGAATTATTGGTAAAAGCTTTATTATTGCGAGTGAATCTTTTTTGAGTTTTTATTGTAGAACAAAGATGTCAAAAAAATAGGAACATCTATGCTTTTCATCATAGATGTTCCTATTTTTTGGACATCTTTGTTCTTGGGTTTGTCACGTCATTAAGAAAACTACTGCTGCAATTTATATCGCATGTTTCTTTTTGAGTAGATTTATGAAAGGTTGATTTTGAGTATAAATTTTGTACCTAAATATTTATCTCTTTACATATTTCTGGCTGCGGGCAATTTCAATTGTCCAGCTTGACCAGAGTTGACCATATTTGCAATGGGATTTCTGTACAACAATATTTTTCTGCCTTAGTTTGAGCCTATAAATTGTATGATCTTGACTTTGAAAGATTCGTTAGCGATATTTTGTATCATCAGATTATTCGCGCTCTTATACCCCACAATTTAGATTAATTCATGGAACTCGGATAATATTCCAAAAGTATATTGGACTCATCGAGTTATACTTGCCTGTCACTAATATCTATATTATTCTCTCCAAGACGATGGGCATGCGTTTTCTTTTTGTTTGTTTCAATATATACGTGACTTTAACGTGACGTGAATTACTTACCAAACTTCTTGTTTACGAAATGTTCTTGTTTTTGTATCCAATCATCCAACAACATTAATGATTCTTCTATTCTTCCAGAACTACCTAGATAAAATAAATTTCTTACGTCTTGAAGCGTATTTAGATTTAATTTTAAAACACGCGTCTCTTTCAGTTCCTCCATTTCAAAATTATGAATCCAATAATATAATATGTTGCATACTGCGATAATGTTTAAATCGCTATTTATTTTATACTAATTGGTGTTTACCAACTAATGAATATGAATATTTACTTAAATATTCATAAACTCTGTCAAAAGTCTGTCATATGATCATAGGCAGAGTTTATATATATAGGTAATGTTTTGTAATAATTTTGTATTGTACGTACGCTAAATCTAAATATAACAACAACAACAAGATATAGCAAGTGGCAGACGGGCAGAATGACGCCAGAGATTCGTAAACAAAACTCTAAAAACTTAATGTTTTGTAAATTGCGTTTTGGATCTCATTAGTAAATGGTTCTTAATAACCTGGTTGAGTTTCATGTCAACAAAATTAAGGTTTACAACAAAAACTTCCCGATTTCTACCCACCCTCTGTCTTGAGGGCGCTTCGCTCACAATGCAAGATGGCCTGATTATGCTAGGCATGGATATTCACTGCAATTTTAACATACAGGACTACATCAAGAGCTTCATCACAACTGCTTCAAAAAACTCGGAGCCCTGAACAAGGTCCGTCGGTTCTTCGCGCCTGACCAGCTATCTCGTCTCTATAAGACTCAAGTTAGGTCCTGCATGGAGTATTAGTCCGTGAGCCAGATAATATATTTTGTCAGTCATTTCCTCTCAAGCGATAACTCGTGAAATAATTCAGAGAGTTGTATCATGCCGTATGGTAAACGTCAGTTGCCGGTCCGTGGGCGGGTTGGGAAGATAAAAAAAAGTCAGCTGGCCGTACTGTGGTTGATACGTCAGCTGGTCACACGAACATGCAAAAATTTTTTTTTCGTTCAAGTTGCAGCGACGGGCTATCCGCATAATTAACGACGAAGAGGCCACCAAGGCCCTAGAACCTCTTTAAGTTCGTAGAGACATTAGCTCGTTCAGCGTATTTTGTAGCCACCATGGTGAATGCTTTGAACTGTTTTCTCTTATCCCACCTTCTCCTAGCCGACATAAAACTACACGTGCAGGGTTGCAATGTCATTATTCCACTGTTGAGAACATCTCTTCGCGTACTAAAAAGTTCGGCAACTCCTACCTCTATCGCGCCTTTAAAAAGTAGAACGCCTTGCTGTCACGTGTGTTTCCTCCTTTCTACAACATAGGATCTTTCAAAAGAAGCATGAAGAAGCCTCGCGAGCCAGCATAGAAATGTCAACCGACTGAATACTGTTGTTTAGTCTTTAATCGGTTACCGCTGCAATTTGGGCTCCTCTTTTCGCTTACCATCAAGCGAAGCGGCGCCGCTAAGCTAAGCTAATATAAAAAAAATACATTAGTAAACATTAAGCTGAACAAATATACGTGTGGAAAACATCAAGAATGGCTGAAAAATTCATTTAAAGTGGCGAATGGCTAAGACGCGTGCATTCGTCTGATAGCGTCGCTTTGGAGAGATTTATTTTCCTCGTACTTACTTAAGTATATATTTGCAAACATTGTTCCTCTGTTACCATTCGTTTACTTTTCTTTATCATGGTATTTTACTTGATCTTAAATTTTTCTACACTTATGTCATGATATCTAATTCATTCCGAATCTGTTAGCGCGCTGACAAGCATTATGTCAATAAGCCTAATACGGTACGAGTACATACACAACTATTGTATAATATGAACTAGTGTTATATATAGTTATATATAGTATTATAGTTATATTAGTATAGTAAAGTTGCATTGGCATCTGCTTAAACCCATATTAATCCCACTGCTGGGCTATGGGTCTGCCCGCAATCTAAAGGCAAATATATGTATACTTCACCACACTGCTCAGTTGCGAGTGAGCTAGTGTTTTCAAGTCACCCTAAGGGCACTGACTTGGCTCAACGACCATCATCTAATGACAACTCACAACTTAACGTATGGAGGGCACGGATAAAGTTATATATAGTTCCATATCCGAGAGTAGACTATCGGATTAATTGTATAGGTTTATTTTTATTACGATTGCGTACGTCCGAAAGAAAAAAGGAATACATATTGTTCATATAAGGGGTCATAAATGAACAAGCGTGTATGACTGTCCGTCTGTTACAATAAATATACTCCGAATCTACTAAACCCATTCTGTTGTGTTGAGGGATGTATCATTAGTTCCATCAGTTATCACGGGGAATATCTTGACTTTTCTTTAATGGTACTAGAGATACAAAGTTGTGTCACTTGTACCATCAATGGTACTAGTCAATGGTACTACTGATCCTAAGGGGAAGTTTTGGTCATTAACGAATTTATATAACCCAAATACAGACGTGTAACGCAAATATATTAATTTCAAAATTTCGGAGCTATGGAGGTAGCCAATTATAAAATTAAAAAAAAGTTTTGACAACATATTTTTACATATGTAGTATATATACTACATATGTAAAATTATATATATAACTATATTTCAAACCTATACCTATAGTTCAAACTCTCACACCACTCACAATAGGTATCAATAATTATATATTATGTTTATTATAATTTTAATATGAACAATGAAATTAAATAGCTATTTAGAAAAATAGACGAGCACTGGACATTCTCTCAACGTTTTTTTTATACTACGTCGGGTGGCAGACAAGCAAACGGCCCGCTGATGTGAAGCGATCTATTCGAAGCGATGTATCGCAGCCATATTAACGTTCGCAACATGAAATATCGCTCGCGCGCTGTCACCCCCGTTGCAACGCAGCAACTTCCTTTCTTGTGACCTCACTCACTCACAGGAACACAAGAACCTTCAAAGGAATTGTTCTTTGGCTGCAGTATTCTGCAAGGTTATAGTATAGTACTTTCCCAGCAGCTTGTAAATACGATGTACCCTACCTCCCTTTCGCCAGAGCCTCTTTCATATGTACCCTACCTCCCTTTCGCCAGAGCCGGGCGACAGGGTGCACCACGTGTAGGTGAGGTTGACTGTGGCTCTAAACATCGTGGTGTACAATTACACCCCACAACGTCACCTTATCTCCAAAATTACTGAACATAAACTTTATACAAAAATGCGGAGCATAGATCCTTAATTATAGATAACATGAATATGGTAATATGGAAAGAATATGGTCTTATATATTAATATTATATTATATATTTGTAATGTTAAGCTAAAAATATTATACTAAATGGGTGGGAATGGCCAACACATCGGATCTCCGCCCCCCACCCCCTTCTCCCTCTGATCGTTTTCCCTCAACCTTACCGGTTATTAACAATTTCTCAAAGTTGTCTCCGCATTTCCTAGCAATGTGGCCAAATTATTCGAAAATTCAGTGGTGAAGAGTCTCGTGTGGATTTTAAATTCTTCGAGTATTGATGCATTGGTCCGGTGAGCTATCCAAGGGTATATGAAGGATTTTTCTCCAGCACCACATCGCAAATGCATCAATGCGCAAACGGTCGGCTTTCCTTAACGCCCACGTTTCAGCTTCGTAGAGTAAGATAGAGCACACAAAGGTGTTGACTAGCCTTATCTTGGTGTTTCGAGAGATGTTCTTATCTGTCCATTTACAATTGAGCTGTCTCATGACATTATCTTACTATGCTGATGCGCCTCTGCACAACCCGTTCACAAGAACCATTGTTCGTTATAAGGGAACCCAGGTAAAGGAATTTGTCCACCGTGTCCAGGTTTAATGCACCAGTAATTTCACGCTCTCCGCTTCGGTCCACCACTATGATTGTAGTATTAACTCTATCAATGAGCAGGTCCATTTCTTCGCTAATACGCTACACTCTCTCCAAAAGAGCGATCATTTCAGCTTTGCTAGATGCAAGAAGAATCGTCAGTGTAGCGCAGGCTGGTGATCTTTTTATACCCCACAGACACACCACCATCCCAATTCTCACATGTACGCCGCATTATGTATTCTCCGTAGATGCTGAAGAGAATGGGCGAATGGATGCATCCCTGCGTTACGCCTTTTTCGAAATTAAAAGGAGTGTACCTTGTCCACCCTGATGACCACGTTCTCAGAATAAAGCGACCGAAGAAGTGAAACCCGATGTTGTGGCACTCCAAGCTCTAACAAACCAACTATAGACATCCCCAGTCAACGCATTCGAAGGCTTTACTGTAGTCTATAAAGCACATTATGAAATAATATTATTGAACTCGTAAGATTTTTCAATGAGTTGTCTATCGAGAATTTTTTAATCTTTTTTTGTTGAAGATTAAACAAAACTTCACTCGCACACATTAAAAATCACATGTCTAAAAATATATCTTATGAAAGTGGCGACTTGGCTTTGTTCGATTCATAAATTTTCACTATATGTAACATATAAATGATGAAAGTTGTGTATGTAAATGCCCCTGAAACTGTTATATTAATGACAACATAAAACACGACAATTACCTAGTAAATTAATAATGGAGAGAAAGCGTTGTTTAAAACCTTTCCGGCTGTACGCGGTAGCGGTCGTTATATTTAATTGAGTCGTCCGTATTTTTCAGTTTAACTGAAATACGAGGTCTGATAATTTAATTTCATGACGCTTTTGCCAAGTTTTCAAGCGATGTAAATGTTAATAATATATTTTATTACTTTTCATATTGTCAAACAACCGCATGGGCTTAGGTTGAGCGATGTATGAAATACTTTTCATACTTTTCGTATCATCGACCTGTGCTAATAAAATCAATTCAATCTTTAGTTGGAGAAGTTCGAAGGCGTCAACGCGCCAGTCAGTCAAATCGATCACGGAAGTTAAGCAACGTCGACCGTAGCCTGTTTGTCGTCATCGGCAACACTTATTCATAACTGAGATATGGGTTTAGAGCATAGTCCACCATGCTGCTCAACTGCGGGTTGGTGGAGGCCAGTGTTTTCAAGCCGTCTAAAGGCCACTGACTGGGCTTAACGACTGTCATCTATAACGACAAAAGTAGAGACCGAATGCCTAATGTGCCCTCCGAAGCAAGAAAGAGATAAATAAACCCATCTATGGACAGGCTACGGTCCACATTGCTTAACTTGCGTGTTCGATTATACTGACACACGCAACGACGCTACCGAGCTCCTCAGCCTGTACATACAGGCTCGAGATGAATTAACTCATTCACGTGGATGAGTTAATTTATCTCGAACTTCTCCATACTTCTGAGGGCACGTTAAACCATCATTCCTGGCTGTTGTCACTAGATGACACACGTTAAGACTTTCAACGGCTTAAAAACACTGCGTCTGTGCCACCCTGCAGTTAAGCAGTAGGCGTAGCAGTGGCAGTGGTGTGCTATGCTCTAAACCCCAATTAGATTGAATGGAGATGCGTATACCAACAGTGAATAAATATGGGTTGAAGAAAAATAAAAACAGTTTGAAACATTGATTCGTATTGTCCTTCCAATTGCACGAACATGTTCTCTCCCTTCGATCATTACTGATCGAAGTCTTCTCCACGTAATATTTACGGCTGTATACCGGTAGAGCCGACCAGAGGGGCAATTCTCGTAATTAAAATATAGTCACAATTCAGTATCGATCCAGTCTCGATCTCACAAATTTCAGATTTGGTATTCTCGTAACACAATATGTAACTTCAAAATTAATTTTAAGCGGGATTATATCGAAATATGAGTGAAAATTAAACAAACTAAGAATGTTACTTTGCCAACAATGAGAATTGATAATAACTAATTAATGAAATCAAGTATATAATTTTAGTCAATACACAGTTCAATCTCGATTCAGTCAACTTTCAATCTGCGTTCGTAGAAAAATTACGAGAATTGGCCTTCTGGGTATCACTATTTTATTTCAAATATTCACAATCTAATTTACAAACTACTCTCCCAAATAAGAGTTCCCGCTTCTGCTGCACCGCATCGTGCGTTAATCGTCTAACACTCCCATGTATGGGCCATGAAACTTAACATTACCATACACTGTGCGCTTTACGCAACTTTGTTCTTCCAATCCAAATTCAGTAACTTTTGAATGCCGTCACCCTTATGCTAAAAGCAATAAGATCGTTTTTTTTTCGAATAGGTAATAACAAGGAAAGGCAAGCGGTAATAACAATGTGGTTTTTGTAAGTGCAAACACTCTTTCTTGGAGTAATTTAAAGTAACAACCGCTTTTTACAGTTTTAACCATTTTACTTAACAACGTGATCAGCCGGGGGGAGGTACAAAACACATTTTTTCAAGTACAATCTCTTTCATAACGCGAGATTGAAGGTTGAAGTTTATAATTTCGTTATTGTTTTATGGGATATAACAGGAACCAAAGTATTTTTATTCTGTCATATTTTTCTTACATTTTTTTTACAATAAACTAAGTGTAAAGATACATTATTTTGCGTTTCATTTTATTTTTATGCTATAAATCGAGTGTAAGGTAATTTTTATTAAATTTAGTATTTTCTATTTTATAGTACCAAGCTTTTAAAAACAAAACCTTGGTCCACAGACATACTTACTATTTGTGCCTGAGACTCATCATCTATCTATCTATATAAATAAAAATGAATGTTGCTAAGCGCAACACTCGAGAACGGCTCGACCAATTCTGCTAATTTTTGTTTTCATATTTTCGGTAAGTTATAAGGAAGGTTCTAAGGGAGAGAAAGGATTTAAAAATTGCGAGGAAAATAAAATACCACTTCCTACCCGTGCGAAGCCGGGGCGGGCAGCTAGTTTAATATCAAAATTAAAGAGTACGTACGTACGAGAAAATAACCACTACGTTTAATCATACGAGTAGGAGCAGTGGCTCTTTTGAATGGAAAATTGAAATTTCAATGCGAATGCAAATTTAGTTCCCGCGAGAATAAGATATATTCTGTACAAACCTTTCGATAGCCTGAATCCGTGAAGCGAATTTAAATAAATAAATAATTATTCCTGGAAAAATTACACACTTCCATCTAGTCCCAAACTAAGAAAAGCTTTAAAGCAAAGCTGTGGGTATTAGATAACTGATATTGTACATGCATTTTATGTCGTGCTTTGAAAGGCACGTTAAGCCGTCAGTCCCGGCTGTTGTATAAGTTGATAGTCGTTAAGCCAAGTCAGTGGCTTTTAGGCGGCTAGAAAACAATGGCCTCCGCTAACCTGTAGTTGAGCACTGTGGTGGAGTAGGTATGATCTAAACCACATCCTCCACCAACATCTACTCTAATATTATTAAAACTCACGTGATACATTATACTAAATTAATTAAATAAATTAAAAGGGGCACTCACGTCTTTTTTGTCGGAAAAGTCGAATAGTTTCGATCTCAAAAGGAGACCTTCACCAGGGCGAATATCCAGACACGTCCACCCTTTGTCTCTCGCGCCGGACACTCATTTGATTTGGTTTGAGATCGAAACTAGTCGGCTTTCCCGATAAAAAAGACGTGAGTGACCCGTTTAATTTATTTATTTAATTTAACATATACTCTAATCAACAGAATTTTCTAAACCTTTTAGATACTCGTAGATTGGAGACCAGTATCCCAGCAGTTGGATGAAAGAGGGTTGAAGACAACATTTTTTTGTAAATACATATATACAATTCATAGAAAACAACCAGACCAACACAAACAGACATGTTCATGCAAACAGATATTTGTATTGAGCGGGATCGAACCCGCATCCACGACTAGAAGACCAAGTGGCCATTGCTAGCCATTCGACTCCCGAGCTCGTCCAAGCCCTTTATATATAAGAATTTGTATGAGCCCTTTATATATTAGCAAAAAAAAATTATAACTATCTTATAAAATTGCAACAACATTTACACGTCGCATAATCCGTTCTTAGATTATTATTTTTTTATAATACCGTCGGGTGGCAGACCAGCATACGGCCCGCTTGATGTGAAGCGGTTACCGTAGCCATATTAACGCTCGCAACATAAAATATCGCTCGCTCGCCGCCACCCCCGCTGCCAACGCAACATCTCCTTCCTTTTTGGTGACCTCACTTACTCGCAGGAACACAACAACCCTCCAGGGAGTTGTTATTTGGCTGCGGTATTCTGTGAGGTGGAGGTACATTCCTCAGTCTGGTAGCTTACAATTACGCTCCCTACCTCTCTTTTCACCAGAGCTTCGTTTGTCAGTCAGCAGGGTGCACCGCGTGCAGGTGAAATTGGCTTTGGTTCAAAGATGTTGATGAACCACTACACCCCAAACAATATATATATAGCTGTCAACTCCTACCAATAAAAGATCAACAGCCTTCAAAACTTCAAACTAATAAAGCCAAATAGTTTTCGAGACTTCGTGTTTACGAGTACTCACTCAACCTTTCGCTTTTATAGAAACATGCTTTATGAAACACTGACAATGATTATTAATCCCATTGACCTGCAAAGCCTTCGAAAATTTTATGAGCTGTAGTGATAATCATTTCCTTTGACATAATGATATATTTCTCACGTCAGAAAAGTATTGTGCATTTTAGGGATCTGCTTTTCACGTTAGAAAATTGGAAAAGAATATATCATTAGTCACTACTCTTACAAACAATATAGGATATAATACTTACAGGCAATTTGATCTACACTACTTTGCGTGCTTCCGCCACCAATTAGTTCATGCAAATTACTGCCGGCCGGCACCCACCCACTACTGTTAGTAGTTGCATGCGACTGCTGTGGCTGCTTTGGCCGTCTCTGCTCCAGCTGCTGTGGTCTCTTCTCCAGCTGCTTTGGTCGGCGAAACTCCAACATCTGAAACAGAAGAAACATGCGACTGCTGCCGCCCCGACTGCCGTGGTCGTCTCTGCGACACGTGTTTCCTCGTCGATATATTACTTTACGGAATTCTTACTGTGTACATACTATTCGACTGATGTACTACTATTTGACTGATGTAACCAACTAATTAATCACGTGTTAAGATGAAAATTACATAATAAACCTTGTGAACTCAAAATCCATGAATATTTATTATTAAGCTGAAAATCAGTGTGTTGCTTATGCAATATTCCTACTGAACTATGGCCTCTTTGTTTTACTGCAATGCACACCTACAATCAACAATGTTTATTCTGTCATCTATTGTCATCATCATCATCATCAGGTCCATTTTTAGTCTCCACTACAGGAGCACGATCTCCTCTCGTCCGTCCTAGATGGACGGAGGATTTGGCCTACACTCCCCACGCGCTGGCCAAACGGGTTGGGGAGACCTGATCGATATTTGATAATATATTATGATATGTCATCTATTGTATAAGCTTATAATTGTAACAGCTGTAATACGAATAAACTATCTATCTATTTATTACCTATCTATCTGTATAATATCTATTTTTCTATTACAAGTATCTGATGAAGTCCGTTTGGATATTGATGTCATGTTGTCAAGCTTAAACATGGATATTGTTCATCTGCCCCCTTACCACCATCTCTTATTGCGATTCAATAACTGAATAGAATGCTTATTCATACCAATGAATAAGCGACTCTATTCAGCCCATCTGTGTGTGTGATGGGCGCATCAGTCAACTGGGGACTGTCAAAATGGACAGAATCCTGTGATATGAGCGGAAGATCGGTGCACGGAAGCACATTAGCTGTAGGATGTATTCATATTTACTGTAGGTTCTTGGTCCTGCAATAAATATTGATTTCAACTTTATGATGTTTTATAGTGAATTTGTGGTTAACATGCACATACTTGCACATTTTAACTTAATTTAAAAGGTGGACAAATTCGTGCACTAAATGTGTTAGTCTAACCGTTCCTTCGTTACCTCCGTTTTATGTTGACATTAAAAATTTATTTAACAACGAAGAATTCTCCAGTCTTATTTCCAACGGTCTCGAAATATTTAAATGACTTTGACTACACACGGTACAGAACATTCACAAACGATGTAACGTTGGAATGGATACATCCATTATTTATCTGTGAATTGATATGCAATAGAGATCATATATATAATACTAGCTATCCCGGCGAACTTCGTACCGCTTAACAGTCAATGAATGTCGTGGTATTAGCTGAACTAAATTTATGATTTTATGGAATTAAAACAATGAATAATAGAAAATAATAGAGAAAGCTCGATGGTATCATTGCGCGTGTCAGTCTAATTGAACACGCAAGTTAAGCAACGTCGACCGTAGCCAGTACACGGATGGGTTTATATTACCTCGAGCTCCTCCATGCTTCGAAAGACACGTTAAGCCGTTGGTACCGGTTGTTATAATTAGATTATCTTGAGCTCCTCCGTGCTTCGGAAGGCACGTTAAGCCGTCGGTCCCGGCTGTTATCATTAGATGGCAGTTGTTTAGCCAAGTTAGTGGCCTTTAGGCGGCTCGAAAACAATGGCCTTCGCCAACCCGCAGTTGAGCAGCGTGTTGTATAGATGCAGTATGATCTAAACCCCTTTGGTTGAGGGAAGACTCGTATCCGTTAAAACCGAAGATTTCATAAAAATAAAGATTTATTTAATGTTTAATCAAAAAATAAAAAAAAAACGTTTTGGTGATTTGTAATTGTCATTTCTTTTGATGTTTACTCTGATTTGAATCTTGCGCTCGGACTCCAAAGGCCAAGCGTTTTCACCCCAATCGATTTGACATTTTTCAACTTTCAAAACAAATCACAGACAACTTTCGCGACATAAAAGTGACACCAATCGATTTGACATTTTAATATTTGAAAATAAATAAATAGGTATCGCAATCCTTTTTCAACTGATACTTTCATTTGTATGGGAAAACGTTTTTCCTTTTATTTTATTCTTTCGTCAATTTTCCAATGTTTTTCATAGTTATTCTGTTATTCGGGACGGAGAGAAATCCAACAAATCAAAAACCATGAAAATCGGTCCTGCGGTTCTCGAGTTATAAGTGTTCGAAAAAACCCGACTTTGTTTTATATATAGATATATACTATTATCATAAACTAGCTGTTATCCACGGATTCGCCCGCGTCCAGGGGTGCTACCATTAATTTGTGTATATTTTTTTCTTTATGTATTTTTTTTACTTGGTGGGATATAAAGTAGCCTATGTCACTCTCCAGACCGGAAACTGTCCCCTGTTAAAAAATCATGTCGGTACTTAGGTTCCTTTCGACGTGATAGAAGGACAAATGATTATAAAGTTTGTTTTTTCCCATGGGATTAAGATGTTTTTCCGGGATAAAAAGTAGCGTCATTCTCCAGACTGTAAACTATCCCCGTTAAAAAAATCATGCCCGTACTTAGGTTCCTTTTGACGCGAAAGAAGGGCAAATGATTATAAACTTTATTTTTTCCCGTGCGAATAAGATGTTTTTCCGGGATAAAGAGTAGCCTATGTCACTCTCCAGGCCTTAAACTATCTCCAAAAAAAATCATGTCAATCCGTTAGTTACTTTTGACGTGAAAGAAGGACAAACAAACAAACACGCTCTCATATATATTATAACAACAATTCCATTATACATGATTTTTGCGTAACTTCAACTGTAACGTAAATACTGTAATGTAAACGTAGTATAGAAAAAAAAAAAAAACTGTTTACGCAGCATACGCAGCATATGCATACGCACGCAACGAAAGCCCTCAAAAGACATATTTTTTTTCCAATTTTTCATTGGTGCTCCGCTCCTATTGGTGGTAACGTGATGTTATATAGCCTTCCTTGAAATAGGCTATCTAACACTAAAATATTTTTTCAATTCGAACCAGTAGTTCTTGAGATTAGCTCGTTCAAACTAACTAACAAACAAACAAACTCTTCAGCTTTATAATATGTATGCTACATGACTATTAACCCTTTACCACCTACCCCCTATTTCAATTCCTTAAACACCTACCTGCGGTCGATTGCTGACAGATTATTACTTTTAATAATGGAACAAACGTACCTACTGAACAATAAAATTGATTGAATTTAAATTTTGTTTACGTGCCATGTAAATATTTAAGATTGACTTATAACTAATATTATATAAAGACCTCGTAAAATATTGAAATATTTAGAAAAAACTATTTTGGAACAAAAGGTAAACTACCTATTCTATGTACACAAGATCTGTAGTATTAGGGACTTAAAACATCAATTGTTTCACACAAAATCAAAAATAAATGAAAACTGAAAATGTCATTAACAGCATTTATTTTCACACAAAACTCCTAATGAATTTTTTTCTTGCTTGAAGGATAGGTCTTGAAAAGATAGTCTTTTCAAGACTTGTTGGTTTAGGTCGAAACGGGTTGTTTTCTTTCAGACACAGACTAAAACTCAACGCAAAATAATAGGCCCGTTTTGACAATTAACGCCCATGAAGTTCTCTATTTCTTACCGATCGAAATGTTCTGAAGGTAATTACATTTTTCATTGATGGGTATCGCTCACTGGGAAGTGGATAACGATTTTTCATATTGTCCACAGACTATTAATAATCGGTTAAGGAAAAAAATAAATCGATCAAGATAACTTTTTTTAACCCTAGGCAGGCAACACTTTTTTGTATACGAAAATGGCAACAGGGGTGACGCATCACCCCAATTTTTAAACTTAAATAAAACAGCAGTGTGTAAGAAAATGAAAGTTATTTATTATGATATCAATCTCCTAGACAATTAAAAATATAAAAATAGTTTTAGTTATGGCACTTATAAATTGGTATTATTATTTTTTGGGTTAAATGCATTTCAAGTAGATATCTTTACAATGTTCAGTGCAAGCGGGCTCAAAGCACTTTATACAATTTTTATTTAATTTTTTGTCCCGTTTTCTTGTGCATAGTGCACATCTTGCTCGTTTCTGCTATTTTGCAGGGGGCACACCTGCAGATGATTCTTGGTTTACATTTAGAACATCACATATAGTTTCTCTTAATTCTCGCGGCAAATATGAACTCAAATGACGCCTCATGTGCGGTTCCGTTCACACATTAGTACATTATACATCTCAACACATTAGTACGTAATTGTGCCAGCGGCACATCATCATCGTCACTATTTTCAGAATTTGAAACATCGTCCTCGACCTCAGAATGCACCGAAACATTATCATCATTTTCAGACGCGTCACCATCTTCTGAACGGCTCATCATCCGAGCTAGCATCAGCGATACCGTGCAAGTAGTTTACAATCTGCTCATCCGAAGTCAAAGTCATTTTTACGTAAAAATAATGAACAATATTACAGTGTCATGAAAAAAATTGTTACGTAAAAAGCAACAGGGGTGACGGGTCACCCCAGCACTGTCAATATAACAAAAACAACAGCTTACCACGACACGTTGACGCGTGTGACTGACAGCACTCACTTCAATTGGAGAATAGATCGAGCATTTGAAAGAGACAGAAACAATAGCAATAAATAGTAAAACTTTTTGAAGAGTAGTGGGGTGACGGGTCACCCCAGTTGCCTTCCTAGGGTTAAGGCTGACTCGCACTTGGCCGGTGTTATTTATTTACTTACTTTTATTTATTTTACTATTGTTTCATTTATTTATTTACTTTCGTAACATTGTATCATTTCAAAATACCTACAATTTCAAAGTTTAAGTAAATTTTTCTAATCAGAACTTTAATCCAATACACTTTACAATACATATTCAAATTGGTCAAATACTCATGCAAACTTGAATCGATTTATCGTAAGTATCGAGTACCGAGTCGTTTGGTTACATCACTAGATACGTCGCGAAGACAAATGTCAAAACGGCCCTTTTATTTTGCGTTGACTTCTAGTTACATAGTCTTCAAATTACACTATTTTCTCAGTCACATCGAGATGTCACTGAGAAAATTGTATTAAAGCTGTATGACATACAATTTAAACAATTATACCTACTGAATGCAACTAGGTATATTCATGTTTAGAAATTAGGTAATTTAAATACGTCGATTTTTAGGCAGCAAAAAATCATTTTACCGACTAAAATAGTGATACCTCTTTTTGTCACATGTTATGTTTTACGTCATTATGTGCATAACAAAGTAAAATTATGTATGTATAGTTTTGGAGTTTTGCTAAATTGCATTGTATTATTTACCATTGGTGGTACTATTCTTGGTGGTAATTCATTGATCTGTAAACATATTACTTCACTACCTAAGAGAAATCAGATGGATTCTAATTTTGAATAAAGGTCGTCTCTACCAAAGTCAAGTGAAACAAATCGATCCGATATTTACCTCCAACAATTTCTTTTACAAGGGACCGCTACCTTGTGATAGGTATAATACATACTTGAATCCGACTGTATTATACCGTAGAGTATGGTGTTATAATCCCTCTTATATTTAACATTTACAATTTCTTTGCAAAATAATTCTACCGTAGGATATGGTACCAACCATAGCCATTTTCTACCGTATGATACCGCAGCGTGTGTTAATATACGGTAGTTTTAAAACTCTAATTACAAATGCTTTGTTTTACAAAAGCGCCGCCCGTGTGTCAAATAACTTTAAGCTCGTCGACAAGTTTAGCTGGATTGCTTGAATTTTTAAAAGACGTACTGCGATTTAACTTGGAGACGTATTATCTACTTAAATTACTAGTCCTTGGTTGTTCCGCCATTGCCAAGAGAGCCCTTGGCATGGCTAGGGGCATTTTACGTGAAAATTAAAAGAAAAAACACTTAAGCTTACTTACTTTTCTTTTAGTTATACATGGGGCACACTAAAAGTTTTGCACTTCTAGCTAATCGGAATTATTTTAATTTCGAATGTTATATTTTTTGAAACGACTTGCAACCTTCCTAGTAATAAAAAAAATATTGGCGGGAAATCATTTGTCAATTGTTTTTTATCACACATCAAAGTTCTACGTATTAGGAACTAGCTATCACCCGCGGCTTCGCCCGCGTGGTCCAGGCGAGCTGCCATTGATTTGTGTATATTTTTTTCTTGCTTGCTGCTGTATTCGGTGAGATGGACGTACTTTCCCAGTCGGCCAGTTTACAAAAACGATGTATCCCTACCACTCTTTCGCATATTTCGTTACACGGCAGGGTGCACCACGTGCAGCTGAGCCTGGCTTTGGCTCTAAAAACATTTGTTTGCATGGTTGTTAAAAAAAAAACATGTTAGCAATTTGGTTCCATTCGACGTGAAAGAAGGACAAATAATTATAATCTTATTTTTTTCCCGTGGGAATAAAATGTTTTTCCTGGATAAAAAGTAGCCTATGTCACTCTCCAAACCGGAAATAATCACCATTAAAAAAATCATGTCCGTACTTAGGTTCCTTTTGAGGTGAAAAAAGGACAAATGAATATAAACTTTATTTTTTCCCGTAGGAATAAGATGTCTTTCCGGGATAAAAAGTAGCATATGTCACTCTCCAGACCGTAAACTATCCCCATTAAAATACCATGACCAGGTGCAGCTGAGCCTGGTTTTGGCTCTAAAAAACATTTGTTTGCTTGGTTATTAAAAAAATCATGTTAGCAATTAGGTTCTGTTTGACGTGAAAGGAGGACAAATGATTATAAACTTAATTTTTTACCATGGGAATTAGATGTTTTTTCCGGGATAAAGAGTATCCTATGTCACTCCCCAGGTCTTAAACTATCTCGAAAAAAAAATATGTCAATCCGTTTGTTACTTTCGACGTGAAAGAAGGACAAACAAACAAACACACTGTCACATTTATAATAATATATTAGTATGAAAGTATGGATTGATTGATGAACGACACATATATTGATAAATAGATATTTCAACCCTATCGCACCCACACAGGGGTGATTTTATGACACTTTGGCTATGTTGGATTATAAAATAGTTGTTGTTTTCGTAATCAGCGATCTGATAAACCATAAAAACAATACCCATGACGATTTTCATACATTTTCATCCCATTTTGCCCCTTTAGGGGTTGAATTTTGTAAAACCCTAAAACACGTGATTACTCATTTATCTATAGAAGTATTCGTGTAAAGTTTCGGATAAAATAGTTCAACTAATCTTGTTTCCCCATACAAATTTTGGACCCCCCTTTCACCATCTTAGGGGTTGAATTTTGAAAAATCCTTTCTTAGTACACCCCTATACATCATAAGGAATCTACGTGCCAAATTTAGAATCTCTAGACCCAGCAGTTTCGGCTGTGTGTTGATATATATAAGTCAGTCAGTTTCTTCTTTTATATATATAGATTCAAGGGCCATAAAACGTCTACCTGGAAAATTCAACATATCTCATATCTGCCCCCCCCCCCCCCCCCCCTTCTTCCGCGCCAAGCCACCGCTGTGCCGCCCCACAACCGCCGCCGCGGCCGCGACGTTTATTGGTTGCCACTACCGCGAGCTATAAATTTCAAGTATTTTCAAGCCTCTAACTCGCTTCCCGTTCCCAGGGGAATTTATAACTTTGCATTCACTAAGGTATGCATGTCAAATTTCAAGCATCTAACTTATGCAGTTTAGATTTTTTCATACAACATTTTTTTCCCGCTAACTGTCGTTCCCATGGGAATTTTTCATAATACAGCCATAACTAAAATTTATATTTACTAAGGTATGCATGCATGCTAGATAAGGTATGCATGCATGCTAGATTGAAAACATCTATCTTACGTGATTTAGATTTTTACATACAAAAGTTTTTTCCCGCTAACTCCCGTTCCCGTGGGAATTTTGCAATATCCTGTTGCAACTAAGCTTTAAGTTTACTAAGGTACCTGCATGCCAAATTTCAAGCGTTTAACTTAAGCGGTTTAGATTTTTCATACAAAAGGATTTTCCCGCTAATTCCCGTTCCCGTGGGAATTTCGGGAATTCCTTTCTTAGTGCACCTCTACGGTACCTAAGCTACGTCCCTTCCAAATTTCAAGTGCCTACGTTTAGCCGTTTAGGCTGTGCGTTGATATGTCAGTCAGTCAGTTTCTCCTTTTATATATTTAGATTAAGTCGAAAAGATTTTAGAGTGATGATTTTTTATGATTTTAAAAGTTCTCTCTCTCTCCGCAAGACTGTGCCGCTCGTCTTCAAAATGCTTTTAGGAGAAAAGTAACTTGTTTCCTGAATTTGACAGAGGTCGGGTTTCTTTACATGACGAATTTCGTGAAGGGCGGCCTTCAACTGCCGTCAACGAAAATAATGTAACTACTGTTAAGCGGGTAATTGAAGAAAATCCGCGGATTACCTATGAGACAATTCGAGGACTATTGGGGATTGGTATGAGCCAAATTCTGAAAATTTTACACGAAGAATTAAAAGTTCGGAAACTTTGTTCTCGTTGGATCCCTCATGAACTGACAGTGGAGCAGAAGCGGACTCGTGTGGAATGGTGCTCACAGATGCTACTGAAGTACGACCACGGACATTCTAATGCTGATTATGACATTGTCACAGGAGACGAAACGTGGATTTATTGAAGCCGAAAAAAAACAGCAATCTTGTGAATGGGTGTATAAAAATGAGAACAGGCCAACAAAAGTGAGGCATGCGAGAAACGTTGCTAAAAAATGATCACATTTTTTTTTCTCAGCTACGGGTCCCATCTGCACAATTACACTTGAAGATCATAAGAGTGTTAATGCCGAGTGGTATTCTACCATTTCTTTGCCCAGGGTGTTAGCAAAATTTCGCGAAAGACGACCAAAAAGCCGCGTTCTCCTACTCATGACAACGCTTCTTCACACACGGCCAACAAAACAAAGTAATTTTTAGCTTCCGAAAAAGTACAACTCGTCACCCATCCTGCACATAGCCCCGACCTAGCACCCTGTGATTTCTGTATTTTCCCCAAAATCAAAGATTTGATGAGAGGTTTTACCAACTCCGAAGAGGCAGTGATAGCGTTCAATCAGCACGTAGAAAACATGCCTTCAGATCTGTGGTCCACCTGTTTTAAAAAATGGTTTGTTAGCCTAAAAAAATGTTTAAAATGTAAAGGAGAGTATTTTGAAAAGCAATAAACATAATATTTTGGTTATAACATGTTGTTTTTTAAGTTACGCAAATCTTTTTGTGTGACCTACATACTACGTCGGGTGGTTAGACAAGCATATGCTTGGTTAGATGCATATGCTTGGTATGGTTAGACAACCACCTAACGGTCTTGTCTAACCACCTCTTCACATCAGGCGGGCCATATGGCCCGCCTGATGTGAAGAGGTAACCGTAACCATATTAACGCTCGCATAACATATAGCTCGCGCGCCGCCATTCTCGCTGCCAACGCAGCATCTCCTTCCTTTCTTTCTGGTGACCTCACTCATTCGCAGGAACACAACAACCCTCAAGGGAATTGTTATTTGGCTGCGGTATTCGGTGAGGCGGAGATACATTCCCCTGTCTTACAATTACGCTCCCTACCTCTCTTTTTGCCAGAGCTTCGTTTGTCAGGCAGCAGGGTGCACCCCGTGAAGTTGGCTTTGATTCAAAGACCTTGATGAACCATTTACATCCCAATTACTGTGTTTGTCTCATCAAGCGATTGCACTTGATATCCTTATGATAGGGTTAACAGGGAAATTATATCATTGTGCATTTAGGTGCTCATTCATTATCACGAGAACCCAACAAATATGCCAAATTTCAGCACAATCCGACACTGGAAAGTGGATCAAATTTAACTTGCAAGATTTGATTACAGACACCGTGGTTAATATAAACAAAAGCTTGTAAAATGACAGTTAGGAATAGTCAATAGCGGATAATTTGTATGGAAATAGATTAATCCCTGGAGCAGCTAACTCCTGACTTCAGTTAAAAATTTTGGGTGCAAATAAACTTTTGATAAATCATATGCAAATCTCCGCTATGTATTTTTTTTTTAATATGAAAGGGGGGCAAGCGAGGATTTGGGTCATCTGATGGAAAGCAATCACCACCGCCCATGGAGATCAGCAACAGGCGGTCCCCGATCCGTTGCCAGCCTATAGCCCTTTCTTTCTGGTGACCTCATTAATTCACAGGAATACAACCACCCTCAAGGGAACTGTTATTTGGCTGCGGTAGTTGTTCTGTGAGGTGGAGGTACTTCCCCAGCGGGGCAGCATAAAAGATTCGATTCTATAACAAATTCCATACACTACACTTTATACTACCTTTATTGCATTTATATGTATTATACCTTTATCACATGCAGAAAAGGTTAGAATGGTACTATGTATGCAAAAGTATTCCGCCTAGGACTTATAGTTAAAAAAAATTGTTTCAGTCAACCTTCCGTACGAAGTAACTATTAAGTAATCTGTGCGTCAGCGAGATGCTTTGTTTGTAGCGATTAAAATTAAGATTAAATAATGGATAGGTTTCCTTCCGTGAATTCTCAAGTTGTAGAATTAACTCTCTGCCAAAGCTTTCCAAGGGGGATAATAATAATAATAATAATAATCAAGTAGCTAGGATTATACACCAGCAACTTGCTCTTAAATATCGCCTTGTGAGCTCTGAAGTACCATACTACAGGTATGCACCTGCGCCAGTTCTCGAGAACGGTAGTGTCACGCTCTACTGGGACCGGTCTATTATCACTGACAGGACTATTCTCGCAAATAGACCTGATATAGTGGTATTAGACCGGGTGACGAACCGTGCAATTCTCGTTGACGTCACCATTCCCCATGATGAGAACCTCGTTAAGGCCGAGAAAGAGAAACTTTCTAAGTACTTGGACTTGGCCCACGAGGTTACCAACATGTGGCATGTGGACTCAACGATTATTGTTCCGATAGTCGTGTCAGTAAACGGACTTATAGCTAAGAGCCTCGACCATCATCTCGAGAGGCTCATGCTAGGCAGTTGGGTCAAGAACCAGATGCAGAAGGCGATTCTTCTGGACACGGCACGCATTGTGAGGAGATTCCTCACTCTGGAGCCCTGACCACCGGTAGTTTGGGTCTTCGCTCCACTACCGGCGGGTGCCCCTGTTTTTTTATATTTTTAAATGTTTTTTTTTTTTATATTTATATTTAAAAATGTAATAAAATAGAGTAAAATGTGAAATAAATGATATAATAATAATAATAATAATAGTAATAGTGCATTCGGCAACGACGCAGGCGGAGGATAGACCAATACCAGACGACTACGTGAACACAAGCGCGGATCTAACCCAGGATAATGAGCAAGTGAGGAGAGCATTGGATGAGGCGATCTCTATGTATCGCTCTACACCAATTGCCGAAAGACCGCGTTTACCACGTTTGCCCGTGCATAAACGAAATATGGCGCTTGTGGGGGCTATAGACCGATTGCTAGATCCATATTTGGAATCTAGCCAAAACCTAGCTGATACTCACTCGATTCTTTATTGCGCAGCCATCGCAGTTTGTCGCGTGGCTCGGGTCAAATTTCCGGATTATGATCGAGCCCCGCGACCTGCTGCCGTTCCTGCATGGCATATGAGAATCGAGCGGCGTATCAGCGCGGCTAGGGCCCTCATTGGCAAGCTAATCTGCTTTAGGTCGGGGAATAACCGCCCGAGAATTATGCGCTGTGTGCACCAAGCATTCGCTGGGACCAATATAAGGCCCCAAGACTACATGCACTGGATCACAGAGCGCATAGACTTCCTAAAGCAGAAAGTTTATGCATGGGCAAACCGTATCCGTCGGTATAGGCAGCGTGTAGATAGATACCATCAGAATCGCCTCTTCCAATGTGACCAAAGGAAAGTATACCGGACTTGGGAGAGACCCACCAGTTGTGTGGTTGATGGACAGCTTCCAAATGCTGATGCCATGACACAATTTTGGCAAAACATTTGGTCGATGCCTGTCAACCACACCGAGGGAACATGGATTGAGGTTGTTGAGCGGGCGTGTGAGTCGATCGGAAACATGGAGGCTATATCCATTAGCCCTCAGGACGTTAGTTGTGCAATCCGACCTGCACATAACTGGAAAGCTCCAGGACCGGACGGATTGCACAACTTTTGGCTTAAGTGGTTCCGTCACTCACATGCCCTCTTAGCAACTCAGTTCCAAGAAGCTCTCGAAACGGGCTCTCTACCAAGTTTCATGACGACTGGTATTACTTTCCTGCTCTATAAGAACGGCAGTACCACGGAAGCAAAAAACTATAGACCCATTACGTGCTTGCCAACAACATACAAGCTCCTTACATCCATTCTGACATCAAAAATTGCTAAACATGTTGAGTTCAATAATGTTTTAGCCATTGCTCAGAATGGATGTAGGGCTGGGTCCCGTGGTACTAAAGAGCTTCTCCTCATCGACATGACCATTTGCCAACAGGTCCGCCGAAACAGGAAGAACCTGACCGCCGCCTGGATTGACTATAAAAAGGCCTATGATTCGGTGCCTCATTCATGGCTAAGACGGGTGCTAGAGTTGTATAAAGTAGATACAACTTTAAGCACCTTTCTTGGTTCGTGTATGAGGCAGTGGACCACAGTGCTTTGTCAACCGGGGGGTGGGGTTTCTCCTGCATTGGCGAACCCTATAAGGATACAACGTGGTATTTTTCAGGGTGACAGCTTCAGTCCATTGTGGTTCTGCCTAGCCCTCAATCCACTTAGCACTCTGTTAAGGGATTCAGGGTTAGGCATCCGACTTCATAGAGGGGGTGAGATCATTTCTCATCTGCTGTACATGGATGACCTCAAATTGTTTGCACCAAATAAGCCAGACCTTCTGGAGTTACTGAGAGTAACTGATACTTTCAGTGGCGCCATCGGTATGGAGTTTGGTGTCGACAAATGTGCGGTCATTAATGTACAGCGGGGTAGGGTTGTAAATTCAGATGGTTTACAACTCTCAGAGACAATGTTCCTCAGATCCCTCTCTGAAGTCGAAACCTACAAGTACCTTGGTATGTCGGAGGCTTTGGGTGTGGCCAGCGGGGACATAAAACAATCGGTGATGGATCGATTCTTTGGTCGCCTGACAAAAGTACTGAAAAGTCTTTTGTCAGGTGGTAACAAGGTTCGGGCTTTCAACGGTTGGGTTATGCCCCTGCTGATATATACCTTCGGCATACTAAGGTGGTCTCAGACTGAATTGGACGCCCTGGATGTAAAGATCCGAAAACTGCTTACCACGTATCGTATGCATCACCCGCGATCGTCAGTGATGAGATTGTACATCCCACGGAAGTGTGGGGGCCGCGGCTTTTTAAATGCCAAAAACCTACACAACCGTGAGGTGTGCAATCTTAGGGAATATTTCCTACACTGTGATAGCGGGATGCACCGCGACGTGGTAGCAGTTGATAAGGGCTTTACGCCACTATCCTTGGCAAACGAAAACTGGCGCAAACCACCTGTATTTACTACCCAGAGCCGCATGGATATATGGAAGAGCAAGGAGTTACATGGGCGATTCTACCGGGCTCTTAACGGGCCTGATGTAGACTCGTCCGCATCGGTGGCCTGGCTACGTTTCGGTGATCTCTTTGGAGAAACTGAAGGTTTTGTCTGTGCAATTATGGACGAAGTTATCAAGACGAATAACTACCGGAAATATATCCTGAAGGACGGTACGGTCGACATTTGTCGAGCATGCCACCGTCCCGGTGAGTCACTCAGGCATATTGTTTCCGGTTGTTCTCATCTTGCTAACGGCGAGTACTTGCACAGGCATAATCAAGTAGCTAGGATTATACACCAGCAACTTGCTCTTAAATATCGCCTTGTGAGCTCTGAGGTACCATACTACAGGTATGTACCTGCGCCAGTTCTCGAGAACGGTAGTGTCAGGCTCTACTGGGACCGGTCTATTATCACTGACAGGACTATTGTTGCCAATAGACCTGATATCGTGTTAATAGACCGGGAGACGAGTCGTGCAATTCTCGTTGACGTCACCATTCCTCATGACGAGAACCTCGTGAAGGCCGAAAAAGAGAAACTTTCAAAGTACTTGGACTTGGCCCATGAGGTTGCCGCCATGTGGCATGTGGACTCAGCGATAATTGTACCGATAGTTGTAACAGTGAACGTACTTATAGCGAAGAGTCTCGACCGTCACCTCGAGAGGCTCTCGCTTGGCGGTTGGGTCAAGAGCCGGATACAAAAGGCGGTTCTTCTGGACACGGCCCGCATTGTGAGGAGATTCCTCACTCTGGAGCCCTGACCACCGGTAGCTTGGGTCTTCGCTCCGCTACCGGCGGGTGCCCCACTTTTTTTATATTTTTAAATGTATATATTTTTTTTGTATTATTTATATTTAAAAATGTAATCAGTGGAGATCGAAAAGAAATAAATGAATAATAATAATAATAATTTTTATTTGCTTAAAATGTAGGTACATATAAGGTCATAAATGTGTATAATGTCCCTTGTACATTTTGCTTAGTTTAAGCATGCAAAACTTAGTAATGGTTGAGTCTATTTAATTAAGCATCTACAACAAAATATTCAACGAATGACAATTCACAATAAGCTGCAAATAGAAATATATATATACTCATCCCATTATGGGGTTCTTCATGAAATGCATCAAAGGATTTTGACGAAAACGCATGTATGATGCATCTGGCGTTGTAAGTTCATAAACTGCAATTACTGCTGACCGAGCAGGTCATATGCTTGTTTGCCACGTGAATAACACAAAAAATATCAAATAACGTTTGCTTTATAATATATCATCAATGCTATGAATATTATCGAGAAATAAGAAAAAAATATTCAACGATGATACTTAACTCGGTCTCTGTAACCGCTAAAATCCCTCTTGAAAGATCCTACGAAAATTTCTTTTGCCGGAATAATCTTAAGATAAATTTATTTTTCATGCACAATAACCCAACTGAAATGTAAACAACCGACCCGCCCCGGATTCACACGGGTACCTACATTAAAATGTATCCTGTCTCGGTGCATCCTTGGACTGCCTAAAGAACCTACATACGAAATCTAGAATCCCTACTAATCGGCTGATATGTCAGTTTTTTTATTTTATAGAATATTACTCTCAGATTAAGTAGATTCTATAGGCGAAAGAATTTTTAAAATCGGTTCATTTTATTAATTCAGTTTATTAATTACAAACAAAACATTTTATAATTTCAGTTTATTAATTACAAACAAAAATACATAAATAGAAATGCTCTCTCTGTATTATATTTTCTGTAGTTCATTCGCGTCCCCTCAAGACCATGTAATCGCAGTCGACTACCTCTAGCCCCCACATTTCTTATGGCTCACCCATACCCTCATGGGGCTGCCATTTTCGCTTAACGTACGCTCATTCGTGAGCAGCGTTATCCATGAGGTACGCGTTGGTATCCATGAGGATTGTACGGTTTTACCATATTATAGCCAAGCATATGTCAGCAATTTACGCGGCAACGCCTAACATATAAATGAATTCACAAGTCCACAGAGCAGTTCGCGTTCGGTAGCAGTTAACCACGCGTGCTCACATACCCAAAGCCGTCTCACCAGCATCTCGTCATCATCAAGAGTAAATTACTATCAAGTTCCATCAAGTTTTATTTAAAGGGTGTTCGAACCGTACAAGGATTCACCACTTCCTTCCTGTTACCTCCGGTAGTTGTCCAAAAGAAATAAAACCAAAATCAAATCTTGCTATGCATAGTTCTATATAGTAGAAATATTTAACAAATTGCCAAATAAAATAAAAGATATTGACCAAGGAGCAAGCTTCATTAAAAAATTAAAGACCTTACTGGTAGCCAAATGTTATTATACTCTGACGAATTTTTAAATGATAAATCAGATGACATATAATAAACCGTTCCGTATACTTCAGACTGTTGCCATACCCTTATAGGGTCATAAGATGTAATAACTTAAAACTAACATGAATTTTAAGATCGACATGTACCTACATATTATATGCAATAAAGATATTGAGTATTGAAATGTATGATTGTAAGTGTAGAAAAGAAGGTCAAAACATACGTTTTTTTTTTTTTTTTTTTTTATGAGAGGGGGGCAAGCGAGCATGTGGTTCACCTGATGGAAAGCAATCACCACCGCCCATAGAAACCAGCAACACCAAGGGGTTGCCGATCCGTTGCCAGCCTTTTAAGGGAAATATTGACTCTGTTCTTGAAGGCCCCCATGTCGTACTTATTTGGGAATACCGCTGAGGGAAGTTGATTCCACAACTTCACAGTTCGTGGTAGAAAATGTCTTAAAAAACGTACTGTAGTAGATCGCCAAATATCAAGGTGATGTGGATGGAATTTTAATTTTGGCGAGTTGTACGATAGTGGAACTCAGCGGCAGGTATCAGATCAAATAGCTCGTAGCATATGTATGTAGTAACACAGAATAAGTAATGGGTAGTAATAGTAGGTAATGTGCCCTTAGCTCACCTTACCTTTACCTTTTCAGCAAATTACTTTGGTGTAACGAACTGACGAGACTATTTTCATTCATAATAGATGTTTTAATGATAATCCATTAAGTTTTCATTAAGTTAGACATGGTAATTATATTTATTTATGAATGATTATGCCATGCCTGGTAAATAATGCACAATACAAATAAAATCCGTTTTATGACGACGATGAAGAAAAAGGCCTTCGACATAAGGACCAATACGCGAAATTATATTTTAGCATATGGACCAATACGCTTAACAAGAACTTAAGTTCACCTTTAGAAACTAAGTTTTAGCTTAACATACAAATCTATACAAATCAATAAAATGTAAGTGTCTGTTTTGTACTTAAATTGTTCTATTAAGTACCTAGCGATCGATATTTACGTCTCGTGCCAGTTAACAATAATGTTGTAATAAAATTGGTCGATACGGAACGTACTCGTCTCATACGGATATCTCGTCAGCGATAGAAAATACGAACTTACAAGAATCTTTAGTACTATTATGTACCTTGTTACCAGCGTCGAAAAAGAGGTTAAATAAATCAAAATTTCTTATTTAATCTATATTAGAACCAAATATCAGAATTTGTAAATTGTCTAATATTTGGTGTTTCATTCGGTAACTATTTTCCTTCAGGCGGGCCGTATTGTTTGCCACTCTAGTTGTATAAAAAAATAATATTACAAATTTGTCAGGCAGAGACAGTGTTGCCAGGCTGTACAAAAGTTACCGAATTGACTTAAAGACGTTATCTAGTAACCACAGCCGGTATCGCTACTGCCCTGGGCATAGAGAAACTCGAGATAAACCTTTGGCAAAATCATAAAGAACATAATATCTGGAAGAACTGTCATAGAGTCTTAGATTGTCTAGAGTCTTACGGACAAAATAACAATTTTTCTCGTTACACAAGCTAAAAGATTAAATACGAGAAAATTCATTGCTCTCTAGATTCTTCTCAATCACTTTAAGAGTCTCCTTTATAATTCGCTTTATATGAACGACTGTACTCTAGCTTTTTTTTAATTAAAACAGCACTATTCTTTGCCTTGTTTAATAAAGTACATTTAATCTTGTCCTTCTTTTTATAACTTTCTGTAAGTTTATTTTGTCCAAGCAATTAATTGGATTTCTTGTTTCCTCTACAGGGAGTCATTTGTGCGATGAGTATTTGTGTCTACAGGCTTTGTTGGTTTAAACCAATGATATTACATTACATAGATATGTTACTAAGCACCGGAGCTTGACTCGCATCACAAAATATAGAGAGTACAGAAGTAAACCTACTGCATGTATTTCATTATTGATACCTACACGACCGAAGCGCTAGGGTCGTCAAAATACACATTCTTACGGTCATTGAACAGAGATCATTTTAATTTGTGAGTGAGGTCTTCAAAACCTTTAGAGCAAAACAAATTCATTTTTTATGTATGTTTGTACCTCTATAATGCCCAAAAGAGACGCTTCGGTGGTACGCAGGGTTGAAGCCAGCTCCAATGCCGTCCTAGCAATGATAGCTAGTAGTAGGTTTGACTGTCCCTACATTCGGCATTGCTGTGAAAGACACTTCCCGCACTGCCGGATGCAGAGACTATTATAATGTATTACTTGTTATTGTATTTATATATTGAAATGGAAATGAAATGAAATATATTAATATTATAGCCATAACTGTCAATATGGGTTGTCATCACCTGAAATAAATATATTTTATTTTTATTTATTTTATAACTATCGAACATAAATTTGAAAATGTAAACACAATCTGTCGATGGTTATATAGTATCATGTCATAAAAACATAAGTGTAAATAATGCGTTCTCAAAACTAAACCGCTAAAGTCTTAAGGTTGTTTGCCAATTGTTAGAAAACAGTCGCCATCCACCTAAGTTTATACTCAGACTATCGATTCTACATTCGAAACGGTACAATACGCCAAAATCAAGCCAATTTGCATGTACTCGCGAGACAACTTACCACGATTTATTAAGTATGCTACTGACACAAATCAACACGTGGGTACGAGTCCGGACTCTTACTTATGACACGCACGGCACGCCTATATCTCATGTACTTGATCTAGTTTGTCACATTGTATAGAAATTCGGCATCAGCGTTCGTGTACTGCGTTTATTACATATGCAGGCCGGTTCGTATAAGGGCTGGTAGATTGGCGCAAGCTATCTACTTGCTATGTGAATGTAGGCTGAACGTGTCATATCTTATCGATGTTCTCGAAGCATGTTATCTATTTTACTCTCGTCTCGTGTTACTTGAAACATTGCTGTCTGATAGGCAGGAAAGGTGGGAAACTTCTACCAAAGGACGCCACTTGTATCTGTTCTTTCAATCGGTAAGACATAGATTAAAGAAAAAGTGGTTAGAAGTCTATCACTCGGTTGCGTAATTTTTAATTGGGCATGGCAAAAATGACGACGGGAGTGGAACGACATGTTGAATCCGTTGCATGCCGCATCCGGGGTAGTATATTATTCTGATTTTGTAGCAACAAGGGGGAATTACCAAGCGTTCAGAAGATTTTGCAATTCCTTTTATTGGAATTGATGTATCGTAACAACTTATTTTTTTATATCCCCAATAGCGTTAGATAAAATAAAATCCGTGAAGCAGGGCAGTTGAGCTTAACTTGACTAGCCTTTTAATGCCTTATTTGCCATATTACTGTCTCTCACATTGCTAAGAGGGGAGGTCAAATTCCAAAAGCTTCTTACTCCTATTCTAAAGTTAACTAAACTAAAAGTTAATTTGTTTTACGGAGCACATGAATGAACATTAACTGGTTGGTGCCTGGCAGTCAGTCATTCGTTCACTGTTCACTCACTCGCTCTTTGTTTCAAATCTCTTTTATCAATGGTTTAGGGCCCTGGATGCGTGTTTCTTGGAGCCTGACATTTTGTATTGATTTGTGTCTCTGTGATATTGCTATGTCGGGTAGCATCCATAAATATTATTAATTGTTGATATTTATGTATCCAAAGCTGATAGATTCTGATAGTACTTTTTGCTGACTATTCCCAGGATTTCTTGGAACAACCCGACAGCGGCAATGTATATTTTAATTAAGATTACAATTGTTTTTTTATTTGTGTTGTGTCTGTGTTGCGTCTGATTGTCCGTCCGTGGTGTCACGAACTGGTCCCAGCTGAAAATCAGCGCTGGTGTCTGATATAGTCAGACAACGGCATTATGCTGAGCTGGGTCCAATTTGTGGCATAATGCAGCACTGTTTTTTTTTTGTTTCCTGTTCTCTTACATATACAGCTTGTAATTAATGTAATAGTGTTGTTTTATGTTACAATAAATGTTTCTTCTTCTTCTTCTTCTTCTTCTATTCTAAATTCGTTGTTAATTCCAAGGCAGCGTAGTTTTACCCCCGGGACTGTAATGGACTGCACTGTTCATTGCCTTTTTTGGCGGTCGCCGCTGTTAGTCCTGGATAGACAGGAGACACAGTGGTGGGAATGTGTGGAGGGCGCCCGTCGTCTCGTGTTTCCATAATATTCATTGATGTAACAAGTCAATATAATTAATTGTTGTAGTATGTATTCATATACAACTGGAACTATTTATTGACTCAAAATAAAAGAAATAACATATCTATTGTGTTAAATATCGGTGTTTTAAACTTATAAATGGATAGAGAGAATTGATTTCTACACATGAGAATGTTCCTACGTGGAGATTAATTTATAATTACATTTCAAACCAATGGTTTTCTGGTACAAATATACTTTATGTATCTAACTTATTTCATTTTACAAGATTAATGGAAGGTTTAAATGGAAGGATTTGAAGGCAATTTAATGTATAAGTAGGTACTTTTTCTAACATAACGCATACCAAAAAAGTATACTGCCCGCCTAATGTTCGTTGTATTTTAGGTTTCCTTAGTCTATATACGGTTGTAGAACAAATAGTATTGATAACATGCTGGCCGTTGGTGCAGAATCTCCTTAAATCTTGTAACATCATTCCCAACAATGCCCTTGAGGATCAATTTATCACAGCAATTCTCAAGGTTATTGTTTTTTGGTTGCAATTTTCTTTGTTTCTGTGATGTACTTCCAATAAAATGAAATGAAGTGGAATGGAGTGGAGTGGTGTGGAGTGAAGTAGCGTGGAGCGGAGCGGAGCGCAGCAGAGTGGAGCGGAATTTATTCTGTCATTGGCCTTAGACACAACTTACACAGTTTTATTAATAAATAAATTAAATACTCTTATTTTTTGTCACTATTTTTATCTACTAGCATTTCGTTATTCGACGATTCGGCCATATTGGGCGGCTTGAAATCTGCGGTCGAGCAGCGTAGTGGAGTATGCTCTAAAACCCCTTGGATTGAGGAAAGACTTGTATACACATGATATGTAGACATATGATGGGATACAGGTCTCTCCTGGGATGATATGGGTTGATGCCGGCTTTTTTATTATGCCATGTTTATGAGTCTGGCGAAATTTGTATCACATTATTAAACAAGTATTTATTAGAGAGAAAGGGTGCGCGATCCCTTGCCCTCATCTGATTCACCATTAATACCAAACAACCCAATTATTCTAATAAGCCCAATTATGCATGCACCCCTTTATGGGAAGGGATTCCCAACTTTCTGAGTTCTGTGGTGGCAAGACATACATATTTGATCAGGCGAACGGCCAAGGGATTTCAACTTACACGAGACGCTCCCAATAAATAAAACTTTTTTCTTTATCCCTCATTTATAAAATAGCGGACAAAAACTTGCATAATATATACCACTGTTATACTACATAGTTGTTCTTTTTTGTTACATTGGTAACCTTATTATGCTAACTCGGGTCTGACGGAGCTTAACAAGCACTAAACAAAATTGTAGATACCTACGTATTTTTGAATTGAAATCTTATGAATGAATGAATGCATAAATGGATGGATGAATGGATGGACGTAGGGACGGACGGACGGACTGACGGACAACGAACGAACGAATGAAGGAAGGAATGAATAAATGAAACATTTATTTGTATTTCCAGCACACATATACATAATTAGTTCTTTACACTTTTATAATAATTACTTATAAACTTAAGTGAAATAAGGTGTTAAAAAAAACACTTGGGGGTGTAAGTGGTTCATCAACATCTTTGAACCAAAGCCAACTTCACCTGCACGCGGTGCACCCTGCTGACTGACAAACGAAGCTCTGGCGAAAAGAGAGGTAGGGAGCGTAATTGTAAGCTACCCGACCAAATAACGGTTCCCTTGAGGGCTGTTGTGTTCCTGCGAGTGAGTGAGGCCACCAGAAAGGAAGGAGATGCTGCGATGGCAGCGGGGGTGGCGGCGCGCGAACGATATTTTATGTTGCGAGCGTTAATATGGCTACGGTAACCGCTTCACATCAGGCGCGCCGTATGCTTGTCTGCCACCCGACGTAGTATAAAAAATAATAAAAAATAAAATAAAAATAAAAATAAAAAAAAAGAATATGTGTGCCACAGTAACACAAGATGGCTATAGCTCAACTACATGTTTTGTTCTCACGAACAAAACGCTGACAACTCTTATTTTGGTGCGCTATGGATACTATTTTGTGGTCAGTGAATAAGTCTGATGACGGGTTTGTAACGCGCCAAACTAGGCTCTGTAACGCCAGTTCGTGTAAAGTCGGTAGGAAGGGAGTGAGACGGAGCGCGAAATGAAGTTTTCACTTCAGTCGTGTGGTCAAGCATACACGGATTTTTATTCATATTCAGTACTTTTATGCAGGTTAGAGGTAATATTGCCACTTAACCCACAAAACTGTGTGACTTTTAAACTACACGTGATAATTGCTGGTTCTAAATGCTGCGTCTTGGAAGTTAAAAAGAAGTTGTCTGTTAACGAGATATTATGTTGCAATCAATCAATTATCAGTTGCAATTTGTGATTTGGCTCGGCTGTGATTTGGCTGCGTCGGGTGGCAGACGAGCATACGCCCCGCCTGATGTGAAGCGGTTACAGTAGCCATATTATCGCTCGCAACATAAAATATCGCTCGCGCGCCGCCACCCCCGCTGCCATCGCAGCATCTTCTTCCTTTCTGGTGACCTCACTCACTCGCAGAAACACAACAGCCCTCAAGGGAACCGTTATTTGGCTGCGGTATTCTGTGAGGTGGAGGTACATTCCCCAGTCGGGTAGCTTACAATTACGCTCCCTACCTCTCTTTTCGCCAGAGCTTCGTTTGTCAGTCAGCAGGGTGCACCGCGTGCAGGTGAAGTTGGCTTTGGTTCAAAGATGTTGATGAACCACTTACACCAAGACTAACTTCCGACCTCGACTTTGCCCGCGTTTACGAAACGGTCTTTTAATTTTTCAGATTAACAAATAGCCTATGACACGTGGCTTTCTATTGGTAAAATAAATTTCAAAATCGGTTCAGTAAATCCCGCGATTGCTTCCTACAACCTCACAAACTCACAAACTTTACCTCTTTATAATATTAGTATATGTGACGTAGGTTTAAGAGTGGCGGGTAATAAGGCTGATGATGTTTAGTTTAAGTAGAGCTTTTCATTTTTAATTCTTATCGTTGGCTCGCCTAGTTACCATTTTAATATTCCGTGGGTGGTTGTTGAATAAAATAACAAGAATTGTCATTTGTAGCTTGCTTATATATATTTATTTATTTATTGTGATATTGTCGTGACTCATTCCTTATAGTACATTAGTTTTATACATAAAAATTGCATGCTCTCTAATGACAAAATGTATATGAGATTTATCATTATAGACTGTGCGGTTCCAGAGAAGTTTTCTTCCGCGTACTGTCAAGCTGTGGAATGAACGGCTTGTCAAGGTTTTCTCAGGAGACAACACAAGGAGTACTTCAAAAAAGGCGTGATGAGCTTTTTACAGGGTCGGCAACGCGCGTGTAATAGCCCTGATATTACAGGCGTTCATAGGAAACTGCTTTCAATCAGGCGGACAGTATGCTTGTTTGCTTACTACTTTAGTGGTATATAAACAAGACCCAGAGGAAAGGTCTACTTATGCGCGAAAAAATATTTTTGGTACGTTTGTTTGTATGTTTGTATCGCGATAACCCTCGATTTGAAGCTCTGATTTTGATAAAATTTTGTAGATCTGTAAAAGATGTAATTGTATTTTTTTATTTCATTGCATAAAGAAATAGGTTTGATAGTTTTTGAGAATGTGAATGCCTCTTCCGCAGCGTATACCGCAAAAAGCAACATTGAGCGTTCGCACAAATGCATTGTTTACGTATCCGGCATGTTCTAACAATTCTGTGGGTAATTAATTACATTATCTAATTCTAATAAGCCAATAAGGGCTATGCCTGTAACTCTAGTCCATAAACAAAAGTTATAGTCAAAATAAATCTTAAATGGAACATTTCAGCCACCATTTATTACTGACTCATCAGGTCTAAGGAATGTCAAAAGCTCGCGCCACTAGGCGTCCCATTAAAAGTTCACGCCAACTTGAAAGTACTAACTTAATTATGTCTCGCGAAAATTTACTAGACACCACTAATTTTCTTTGAAGTTTTCACAGCTTAATTAAAAGTAGTCTCCGGCAAGTATAATTTTAAAGGGTTAGTAAATCTGATTATTCCTTTTCTTTTTACTCGCTCTATTAGACTTCGCTTATAAAATACTATCCAACTCTAACTTTTTTTTTAGAAAAGCAAGATATTATAATTAAAAATTAAAAAAAAACCCTGACCTTCCAGTATAGTCATGCCCCTTCATTTGATACTATTATTGAGGGAGTTGTGAAAAATATATATTTAATTCGTCATTTTGTGGTTATTTATTATAGTGTATAGTATTCTACTAGTCAAGCCCCTTCGTTTGATACTCATATTGAAAGGGTTGTGAAAAATATGTAATCCGTAAGCTTGGAACGATTTTCATCAAACATAGCTAAGAACACTCCTTCACTAATTCACCTTTGAAATAAAAAAAAAACAAAATCGGTTCATCCGTTCGGGATCTACGATACTAAATACAGACAGAGAAATAATATATACTTCACCATTTATTATTTCTCATCTATGTTGTGACCTACGGTGCAAAGATATAGATTCTGAGCGCTGGACTGATCCACGGATTACGTATTGTGCGACCACTGGAGAGGGCTATGTTATGGGTTTCGCTAAGGGATCGAATCCAGTACAATGTAACTCGACGGAGAATCAAAATAAAAAAAAAAACATAGCAATTCATAAATATTTTAAAAAATAGAAAGGTCACCTCTCCGGCTAGGTGAGTACCTTTTAAAGTCAGTAGTAGTTGTAGTAAGCAGAAGTGGCAGTGGGCAGGCCATATCTGCCGAGTCAGTCATTACAGATGGGGGAGGATGAGGTGCCTCTGTAGGCTTCTTTGTATTTTCTTATATTTTGGAAGGTAAGCATTTTTAGCTGACTAACATTTTTGATATGCTATTCGACTTTTGACTGAAGCAACATCTATCTCACAAAGCTACGTAGCTCGGTATTTGCATTCGTTTTCTAAATATGAATAAAAAATATTTAAATATGCAGTGCGAATTTCACTAAAATACATTGAAATACAAAAAAGATATGTTTTTTTTTTCTAAAAAGAAAACTGAAAATCGTTTCTGTAAAGTTACAATAGTGTCGCTTTAGTCGTTTTGCCTTTCCAGTATCGATATGCATCAAACAAACTTTATAACACAATTTTAAAATTACCCCTACACAATGTGCCGTTTACTTAGCACATCCATTAATTAATTATACAAACAAGCTGGTTTAATAAGTTAAACGTGTATCCCCAAAAGGGACTTTAATTTCATTTATGTGGTCCCAGAAGGAAAAGTAAAGCGCATTGTACACGATGCACTAACTTTCCTCGGCTAAAGAAAGACAGCTCAGACGAGTCTCCGGAGGTTCGTCTCGACGTCGAGCTACTAAACTAATTTACATCATGTATTTGTATGTTGTAGTCTGTTTACAGAATTGCCTTTTTGTTCTTCTGAAAATGAAACTAAAGTAGCAGAATAAATAATTTATAAAAATTTACTAGGGTAAGTGCAGATAAAACGGCGGACAAAGCAGTGATATTATACTCGTATTAATTTAAAGAGGTAGAAAGCGCATTACTGTACCGAAAATGAGGCAATGAAATTAATGAAACCTCTTGTACCTCTTGGTGTTTAGACAAACACTTTCTATATTCTAATCTAATGATAGGTAATTGTATATGTATCATTAGATTAGAAGATAGAAAGTGTTTGTCTAAATACCTAGAGATTAACCAAGGAACGTCTAAATTATGGAGCATTTGTTTGATCCAAAGCACCATTTTGTTCAACGGATTTACGTCAAACACGAGCAATGAAAAAGAAGCCTAAGCTACCTACAAAGTAGTCTAAATGATGGAAATTTGTCAGAAGTTAGAGAGAGATAACTTATGGTATCCATTGCTGGGACTCGAGAGGCGTAAGGATCACTTATCAAAGCTTAACGAAGATTTATTTGGCGACTTGCCTCCTTGCGTCTATGATATATTATTTTAGTTGAATAGTGGGGGTTTATGTAATCTGTTTTAATTTAAACTAGATTATCAAGCTTCTTTTTACTTGTGGCTTTTCACTACGTAGTTCACAATATATCAAGCTGGCTTAACTATTCCCAATTTATACCGGGATACGCGCGTATTCTGGTTTAGGGTATGAGATAGGGTACAGTGTATTTGTAAGCTGTCCGACAGGGGTAATACCTCCACCTCACAGAATGCCGCCGCCATATAACAATTCCCTTGAGGGTTGTTCTGTTCCTGCCAATGAATGATTGAAGGAATAGCTCCGCTGGCAGCGCGCGAGCGATATTTCATGTTGCGAGCGTTAATATAGCTATGGTGCCGCTTCACATCAGGCCGTAAGCTTGTCAACCACCCGACTTACCTAGTATAAAAAATCCTGTGGAAATTTTCAAAAATTATGGTTACAACGTCATAATAGTTACCTGTAGGTTGTATGCCAAGTTACAGGGAGATCCGTCCAGTGTTTTGAGCTGTACATCGGTAAATCAGTCAGTATAATCAATACATATAATAAAATCGTAACTGGCCGCTGTCTGTACATTGAAGATATTTAAGAAAAACTAATATAGGGGGGCTTTATGAACGCAATAGAACCCAAAACAATGATTTTTAGAATTTTTGTCTGTTTGTCTGTTTGTCTGTTTGTCCGTACGTTTGTGCACGCTAATCTCAGAAACGGCTTAACCTATTTGAATACGGTTTTCACTAATGCGTTAAGGTTTGCTCAACTTAACATTTAGTGTTTGTTTCATTTCAATCGGTTCATAAATAACAAAGTTATATCAATCTAAAGAATCACATATAAAATGGTACAAAATAACCAATCAATTGAATTGACTGAAACTTTTCAGTTGAATTAACTGAAACTTTATGAAGGTATTATGTTATCATAGTTAAAGTAAATAATACAATGAGAGAGATGCTTAGAGGTCGTAGCGCTAACGCAAGTTAAGCAACCCCTGTCGTGGTTCCAACTAGGATGGGTGACCACAATTGGCACAAAAACATATCAATTGGCTTAGTAATAACTCTGTGTGCAGAAATGGAAGATATATATAAGAAAATCTATTACAGGGGGGCTTTATGAACGCAATAGAACCCAAAACAATGATTTTTAGAATTTTTGTTTGTTTGTCTGTAGGTTTGTGCACGCTAATCTTAGAAACGTCTTAACCTATTTGAACGCAGTTATCACTAATACGTTACGGTTTGCTCTACATAACATTTAGTGTTTGTTTCATTTCAATCGGTTCATAAATAAAAAAGTTCTATCAATCTAAAAATCTACATACATAAAATTCAAAGTCCTGACTGACTGACTGACTGATATATCAACGCACAGCCCAAACCGCTGGGTCTAGAGATTCCAAATTTGGCACGTAGGTTCCTTATGACGTCTAGGGGTACACTAAGAAATGATTTTTCAAAATTCATCCCCTAAGGGGATAAAACTGGGGTTCAAAGTTTGTATGGGGAGACAAGATTAGTTGGACTATTTTATCCGAAACTTTTCAAAAGTACTTCTATAGATAAATGAGTAAATACGTGTTTCAGGATTTTTCAATATTAAACCCCTAAAGGGGTAAAGTGGAGTGAAAAAGTCTAAAAATTGTCATGGGTATTGTTTTATAGTTTATCGGGTCGCTGATTACGAAAACAACGATTTTAAAATTCAACGTGGGTAACTACCCCAATAGGGGATGATTGTCAAGAATCATACCTGGGGTGCGATGGGGTTGAAATTTCTAAAATGGGATGAAAAAGTCTGAATATCGTCATGGGTATTATTTTTATGGTTTATTAGGTCGCTGGTTACGAAAAAACAACTAAATTATAATCAAACGTAGCTGAAGTGACATAAAGTCACCCCTATGGGGGTGCAATGGGGTTGAAATGTCATAATATGAATATGGGTGTTGATGCCATGGTTTTCTGGGACGTCAATTCTGAAAATGGCATCGATTTGAAAATATAACATAGTGTACACGAAATTACTTATAAGGTTCTTTTATTAATTTTATTCCTAAGAGGGTGAAACGGAGGTCCAAAGTTTGTATGGGGAAACGAGATTAGTTGGACTATTTTACCATAAAATTTACACGAGTACTTCTATAGATAAATGAGTAAACATGTTTTAGTATTTTTCCAAAATTCAACCCCAAAAAGGGTAAAATGGGGCCAAAAAGTCTGAAAATTGAAATGGGTATAGTTTTTATGGTTTATCGGGTAGCTGATTACGAAAACAACAACGATTTTAAAATTCAACGTGGCTAACGTAACCATCATCCCCTTTTGGGGTACGATGGGGTCGACATGTCTAAAATGGGGTGAAAAAGTCTGAAAATCGTCATGGGTATTGTTTTTATGGTTTATCGGGTCGCTAATTACGAAAAAGAACAAATATTTTATAATCCAACATAGCCGACGTGACATAAAATCACCCCTGTGGAGATGCGATGGGGTTGAAATGTCATAATATCAATATGGGTGTTGATTCTATGGTTGCCTGGGACGTCAATTACGAAAATAGCATCGATTTGAAAATATAACACAGTGGACACGAAATTACTTCAAATGATTTTTCAAATTTTACCTCTAAGAGGGTGAAACGGAGGTCAAAAGTTTGTATGGAGCAACGAGATTAGTTGGACTATTTTATCCTAAACTTTACACAAGTACTTCTATAGATAAATGAGTAAACATGTATTACCCCAAATTTCACGCGAGCGAAGCCGCGGGCGAAAGCTAGTAAATAAATAAATATTCCTCGACGCATTTAGTCCCAAACTAAGCAAAGATTGTACTATGGATAAATGAATAAATATTTCTTAACAATTTACACAGCGCCATCTAGTCCCAAATTAAGTGCAAAGCTAGTGTTATGGGTACTAGACAACTGATAAATGTACTTAAATACATTTTTTTTGTAAATACATACTTATAATACAAAGAAAACACCCAGACCAAGACAAACACACAATGTTCATGCACACAAATGTTTGTCTTATGCGGGAATCGAACCCGCGAACTCGGAGTCAAAGTGGCCATTGCTAACTACCGAGCTCGTCATATTGATACCTACTAGTATAACTGATATTATATTTAAATACATTTTTTTTGTAAATGCATACATAGAATATTTGCCTTGTGCAGGGAGCGAACCCGTGGAGTCAAAGTGGACATTGTTGATATCGGTCGCCTTTTATAGATACGCAATAGGCATGGCAAGCAAGATTTATAATAAGATACCAACATATTTGACATTATTATGCTGTCCTACTAATCTATTAATGTTATTATTGTATAAATGATTTTCTAAACAACAAAATAATATAAATCAAAATTTGACATCTATAACATCTAGACGGACTGAAACTATTATGCCTGTAATTTTTAAATTATTTATAATATGTCACTATACATAAATAATGTTGTGTAAGTGACTCTAATTAAAGATAACATGGTATTGATTGACATTGTAAGGAAATTTAAAAAAAATTGTATGCCTGAGGGCAAAACATAGAGCACAAAAATGAATGTAACTCAACACCTCAATAATGTATATACCACCTATGTTTAATAAATAAAATTATTATATTCTATTCAAGGGGATTTTATAGATAATGAAAATCAATCCGTTGCTCACGCCATGCTTTAGTTTAGTTGAGTTTCACTGGGCTGTGTCCGCACTCAGCCACTTGATTAGGCCATTGTGCCTCTGTATGTGATCTCACTCCAACCAGCCCACGACATCCCAAAAGGTTTGCATCATTTTCAGACCGCTGCAGGATTCCACGAGTGATGCCGGAGATTGGAGAGTTTGCGCCATGCATTATACTCACTGAAATCCTTCTATAATAGACGTTTGGGCACACCTGAGAATGTTGACACTTTTAGATAAGCGTGCTACTTCCATACTAATAATTATATGGTTTGTAATTCTATATATTTCTGGTCTTTGTACGTAATTTATTAAACTATTCATACAATCAACCATTGTTCTTTAAAAAAAAAAAAACCGGACAAGTGCGAGTCGGACTCGCCCACCGAGGGTTCCGTAGGTACGTAGTATCATTATTAAATTTGATATTTTTCATTATAAATAAGAAATAATGCGTCGAAAAAAATAAATAAAATATATTTTGCAATGTGTACATCAAGCCCTTTCATATGATACCCCATTTGAACTAGTAGTTTCAATTTGAAATTTCGATACCCTATAAAAATATAGACCCCCTATTTTTAAGATCTATTTACAAATGTATAGTTTTGAGATTTATTCCTGTACTTGTAGTCTATAATGATGTTACTTGCCAAATTTCATAGTTCTAGGTCAACGGGAAGTACCCTATAGGTTTTGATTCCCTTGAGTGTGTCGAAATATGCGTTTTTTGCTGAATAAACGGCCGTAACTTTTTTCTACGTAAACTTAGCAGTTTGATTTTTTTTTAACTTCATGGGACCGTAGACCTAAGTATACAGTTCAAATTTCAACTTGATACCTCCACGCATTCTCGACATAGAAATTCTTGACAGACAGACAGACAGACAGACAGACAGACAGACAGACAGACAGACAGACAGACAGACAGACAGACAGACGGACAACAAAGTGATCTTATAAGGGTTCCGTTTTTCCTTTTGAGGTTCGGAACCCTAAAAATGATGAAGAATTTGTATTTACTCTGTGATCTCATCGATGATCCTTGAGGGTGAACCAAAATTTCAACATCACTTCTTATATTAAATGTCTTGTTGTATTTGTGTACCTGTGTATGTATGAAGTTCAAATAAATATATTTCTATTTAAACGATACCTCACTTCCAAATGATAGAAAAAGGCCCAATCTATCTTTCTTCTATACCTATAAAAAAGAAAATCAGACCATTGACCCAGCTGATAATCCTACACCCCTAGACTACGCGGGCTAAGCCGCGGGTAACAGCTAGTATACTCTAAAATAAGAATCTGAAAGTTGTACTAGTTGTGTAGTATCCTTAAGAACAGATTAGGCCCCGCTGTATGAAAAGTCCTCATTCACCGGCCCAAATGAAGGAAAATCGTGTCTGGAAAAATCCCGAATTTTCGCCCGAAATCAAAGTATCGGATGAAATTTTCGCATTTTTAAGGTTTTGAATTCTATTTTGCAGGTCCTTGGTATTATTTATTTATTCAGTTTTCATACACATACAATAATATAAAAGATCTTAATCCTCTACAAGTTTTCTCTATCAGTAGAAATAATGTTGAAATTAAATTGGTATTCCAGTTTTTGCCAGTGTATCTTCTCGTTGTTCGATTAATTCGTAAAGTAATAACTATTTCAAAATAGGTTCACCAACAAAAATTAAAATATTATAAGTTTCAATAGGGGTGTAAGTGGCTCATCACCATATGTACTAATATAATAAATTGCGAAGGTTGTGAAAACAGATATAGGTACGGATGGATATATAGATAATCATTACTCTTTCACGGGTTTACGGCGGCTTTTCGGATTTGGATAAAAAATATCAAATAAAATGATCCATTGCCTACCACCTAAGCTGAAGCCGATTTCCATCGCATTTTTTGATTGCGGAGTCAAACTTAAGTTTAGAATAGAAAGTGTTTAGCTTAGCTGGCAGAAACCCGAAACCTTTACACACAAAGATAAAATGTTTCACAATAACTTAAACGACAGAGAATGCATTAATGACTGAATATGTACCCTTAGTATATAATGTTTAAATAAATAAATAATCAAGGACGACATTGGACCCTAAATAGTCACGTACTGTGCGGATCCAGAAAAAATGTACCGCGTACTATCAAGTTGTGAAATGAATTGTCTGTCGAGGCAATTCATTTCCTTGGAGACTACAGCATCTCTACACTACTACTACTACGACTACAGGATAGAGATCCTGTAGTCGTAGTAGATCCTGTAATCCAGAGGGATTGACATTGACCTAGGATACATGTTCTCCTTGTACTGTATTCACGTGGGGCAGCGCGCTATCTATGTGGCACTAGTTTAAAATATTGCAAACTAGCTTACGCCCGGGAAGTTGTAACGCGCGTATCCCAGTATCCCGCAGGAAATTTCAAAATTCCTTTCTTAGCAGATGCCTATTTCATAATAGCTACTTGTATGCCAAATTCCAACTCGATCCGTCCAGTGGCATAAGCTGTGCATTGATAGTAGTCAGTAACGGTCTCCTTTTACAGATACATTTTATATCATTGTATACGATCTCCGTCAAAAACAAATAATAAAATATTTACGGGCAGTTTACAAGACCTCTAAAAGTTTCTACTAAAACTTCCCGACGCTTCTCGGTGTCTGGCTAAATTCAGACCATTTATCTTGTACGGAAATTGATGTCTATAAATATAATATATTTATTTATTTATGGTCTACCAAGTACCAACAGTTGTTTACATTCATACATTATTTTCAAAAATTTACAAGCGTAAATATAAAGCTAAAATGTAACAAACAATTACAGGTAAACACAGCATGCACAAATGAAAACCGCAAATGAATAATTGTACTAACTCTGACAAAATAGATTCATATTAAATTAGATTTATAATTAATAATAATACGAAATTTATAATATATTGACGATAGACTTAGAAGTCTATCGTCTCGCTACGACTACGCTAAGACGCTACACTCTCAGAAGGCTGGCCATGTAAATGGAATATAATAATATGTCATTATATAAGATGAATACAAATATATATATATATATATATATACCTACTTAATCGATGTGCCGTGTAATACTACAAAAAATATAGAAAGTTATTCATTATACATAAGTACATTTCATATGTTTTGTGATATTTACACAATTATCACAAAGATTTGATGCGAATGTCACAATTAACACTCTGTAAACTAACCATACGAACGACAATAAATCGATAACAATTAAATTTCCCTCCATTCTCGTCTAAAACTAAGCGTATGTACACACCTACATATACACCTACATATCGCAGTGCAGTGCGCGCTCGATGACAGACGCGCCACACTGCATACGAATTTTTAATTCGCGATCCGCGCGGCTATAGCCGCTGCACGACTGCCGCTATGAGTTCCGAACAGCTCATAGCCAACGAAGTACTGGCGTTTATCCAGAACGCCATCGACACCATGGATGAAGTTAGTATTCTGCAGCTCTGCAAGACTAACTTCAAAGTAGAAGAAATTTGCAGTGCCAAGGTGCTGCTGTACGAGACGCTCGGCATGACCGACCGGATGCCGTCCCGCAGAAGGGACGAAAAGGGTGAGAAAAGTCTCCAAGATATTATCTCACTCTTAAAGGGGACTGATCCCGATGACGTGCCCGCTTTTGTGGCGAAGGAACTTCATAAGCTCCCGCCATACAGCTACGACCACGTCGATGTACTAGTGCTGCTTAAGGATATTAAAAGTCTCACAGCCAGCCTAGCCGCAGTGCAGTCCAGATTGGAGGCTTCCGAGACCACCATAAGTGAGCTGCGTGCCGAGGTAGCGTCGTTGCGCGGCGCTGGCTCGGAAAGTAGGTCACACGAGGTCTCTGGTGTGATTGCACGACACGGGGCGCAACCTGCGGCCGTCAGCAGTTTTGCGTCGGCCATCACTTCGCCGGTGACACCGCGTCCCGCAGCCCGCACCTCGGCCCCGCCGCCGGAAACGTCACGAATAGGCACGACAACTCCCGATCGTGCATACGCCGCCGCCGCCGCTAAGCCACCAAAGCGGCTTACGACACAAAGGGAGAAACGAAATCCTCACAAGCCCTGTGTAAATGCGCTCCAGGGCTCACGAAAAGACCAGTGCGACCCCGAGGGCTTCATCAAAGTGGAGAGAAGGAAGAAGCCCACCAGCCGCAACAAGTGCGGCACCGCACCGACAGGACCCAGACACCTGTTGCGTCCGGCTGTGCCGACGACGTTGCTGTATGTGTCCCGCCTGCATTACTCTACAAAGGACGAGGAGATTGTAGAGTACATCCGAGTGAAGACCAACTTCAATTGTAGAGTCGAAAGGTTGGAATCGCGCCACCGAGTGAACTTCAATTCCTTCGTGGTGAGGGTTCCAACAGAACATCTTTCGACCTTCACGAAGGAGGAATTCTGGCCGAAAGGTGTTTTGTTCCGCCGATTTCGTGGCCGGTTACAGGACACCGCGCGGAAATCGCTGCCGACTAAGCGCGTCTGAACAATTATATAAATATATATTTTTAGTTTAAGGTATTTATAATATGGACTTGTTTTGTTTACATAACAATTGTCTGAAATAAACGATTATTATTATTATTATATCATTTATTCATATTTTCTCTCAATTTTTAACATTTTTAAATATACAGATAAAAAAGAAAAGTACATTTAAAAATATATAAAAAAGGGGGGCACCCGCCGGTAGCGGAGCGAAGACCCAAGCTACCGGTGGTTAGGGCTCCATAGTGAGGAATCTCCTCACAATGCGGGCCGTGTCCAGAAGAACCGCTTTTTGTATCCGGCTCTTGACCCAACTGCCAAGCGAGAGCCTCTCGAGATGACGGTCGAGACTCTTCGCTATAAGTCCGTTCACTGTTACGACTATCGGTACAATTATCGCTGAGTCCACATGCCACATGACGGTAACCTCGTGGGCCAAGTCCAAGTACTTCGAAAGTTTCTCTTTTTCGGCCTTCACGAGGTTCTCGTCATGGGGAATGGTGACGTCAATGAGAATTGCACGACTCGTCACCCGGTCTATTAACACGATATCAGGTCTATTGGCAACAATAGTCCTGTCAGTGATAATAGATCGGTCCCAATAGAGCGTGACACTACCGTTCTCGAGAACTGGCGCAGGTACATACTTGTAGTATGGTACCTCAGAGCCCACAAGGCGATATCTAAGAGCAAGTGTATTATTATTATACCATTTATTTCATATGTTTCTCCTTTTTTTTACATTTTTAAATATAAATATATATAAAAAAAAATACATTTAAAAATATAAAAAAACAGGGGCACCCGCCGGTAGTGGAGCGAAGACTCAAACTACCGGTGGTCAGGGCTCCAGAGTGAGGAACCTTCTCACGATGCGGGCCGTGTCCAGGAGAACCGCCTTCTGTAGCTGGTTCTTGACCCAACTGCCTAGCGAGAGCCTCTCGAGGTGATGGTCGAGGCTCTTAGCTATAAGTCCGTTTACTGATACGACTATCGGAACAATAATCGTTGAGTCCACATGCCACATGTTGGTAACCTCGTGGGCCAAGTCCAAGTACTTAGAAAGTTTCTCTTTCTCGGCCTTAACGAGGTTCTCATCATGGGGAATGGTGACGTCAACAAGAATTGCACGGTTCGTCACCCGGTCTAATACCACGATATCAGGTCTATTTGCGACAATAGTTCTGTCCGTGATAATAGACCGGTCCCAGTAGAGCGTGACACTACCGTTCTCGAGAATTGGCGCAGGTGCATACCTGTAGTATGGTACTTCAGAGCTCACAAGGCGATATTTAAGAGCAAGTTGCTGGTGTATAATCCTAGCTACTTGATTGTGTCTATGCAAGTACTCGCCGTTAGCAAGATGAGAACAACCGGAAACAATATGCCTGAGTGACTCACCGGGACGGTGGCATGCTCGACAGATGTCGACCGTACCGTCCTTCAGGATATATTTCCGGTAGTTATTCGTCTTGATAACTTCGTCCGTAATTGCACAGACAAAACCTTCGGTTTCCCCAAAGAGGTTGCCGAAACGTAGCCAGGCCACCGACGCGAGCGAGTCTACATCAGGCCCATTCAGAGCCCGGTAGAATCGCCCATGTAGCTCCTTGCTCTTCCATATATCCTTGCGGCCCTGGGTGGTAAGCACAGATGGTTTACGCCAATTCTCGTTTGCCAAGGATAGTGGTGTAAGGCCCTTATCAACTGCTACAACGTCGCGATGCATCCCACTATCACAGTTTAGGAAATATTCCCTGAGATTGCACACCTCACGGTTGTGTAGGTTTTTGGCATTTAAAAAGCCACGACCCCCACACTTCCGTGGAATGTACAATCTCATCACTGATGATCGTGGGTGATGCATGCGATACGTCGTAAGCAGTTTTCGGACCTTTACATCCAGGGCGTCCAGTTCCTTCTGAGTCCACCTTAGTATGCCGAAGGTGTATATCAGCAGGGGCATAACCCAACCGTTGAAGGCCCGAACCTTATTACCACCCGACAACAGACTTTTTAAGACTTTTGTCAGGCGACCAAAGAATCGGTCCGTCACCGATTGTTTTATGTCCCCGGCGGATATACCTAAAGACTCCGACATACCAAGATATTTGTAGGTTTCGACTTCAGAAAGAGATCTGAGGGACATCGTCTCCGAGAGTTGCAAACTTTCCGAGTTTGCAACTCTACCCCGCTGTACATGCATGACCGCACATTTGTCAACACCAAACTCCATACAAATGGCGTTACTGAAAGTTTCTGTTACTTTTAGTAACTCCAAAAGGTCTGGTTTGTTTGGTGCAAACAACTTGAGGTCATCCATATACAGCAGATGAGAGATGATCTCACCCTCTTTATGAAGTCGGATGCCTAACCCTGAATCCCTTAACAGAGTGCTAAGTGGATTCAGAGCTAGACAAAACCATAACGGGCTCAGGCTGTCACCCTGGAAGATACCACGTTCAATCCTTATACGGTCCACCGACTCAGGAGAAACTCGGCAACCCGGTTGACAAAGGACTGTGGTCCACTGCCCCATACATGAGCCGAGAAAGGAGCATAGAGTTGAATCTATTTTATACAACTCCAGCACCCTCCTCAGCCATGAATGAGGCACCGAATCATAGGCCTTTTTGTAGTCAATCCAGGCGGCAGAGAGGTTCTTCCTGTTTCGGCGGACCTGTTGGCAAACGGCTGTGTCAATGAGAAGGAGCTCTTTAGTACCACGGGACCCAACCCTACACCCATTCTGAGCGATGGCCAAAATATTATTACACTCAATGTGTTTAGTAATTTTAGACGTCAGAATGGATGTAAGGAGCTTGTACAATGTTGGCAAGCACGTGATGGGTCTATAGTTCTTAGCTTCCGTGGCACTACCATTTTTATAGAGCAGGAAAGTAATACCACCAGTCATAAAACTTGGTAGAGATCCAACTTCAAGAGCTTCTTGGAACTGAGTTGCCAAGAGAGCATGCGAGCGACGGAACCACTTGAGCCAAAAGTTGTGCAATCCGTCCGGTCCTGGAGCTTTCCAGTTATTTACCGTTCGGATTGCACAGCTAACGTCTTGGGGGCTGATGGAAATAGCCTCCATGTTTCCGATCGACTCACACGCTCGCTCGACAACGTCAATCCATGCTCCCTCGGTGTGGTTGATAGGCACCGACCAAATGCTTTGCCAGAACTGTGACACAGCATTAGCGGTCGGAAGTTGCCTATCAACCACACTGTTAGTGGGTCTCTCCCAAGTTCGGTATACTTTCCTTTCGTTGCATTGGAAAAGCCGATTCTGATGGTACCTATCCACACGCTGCCTATAACGACGGATACGGTTTGCCCATGCATACACTTTCTGCTTCAGAAAGTCTATGCGCTCTGTGATCCAATGCATATAATCCTGGGGCCTAATATTGGTCCCAGCAAATGCTTGGTGCACAAAGCGCATAACTCTCGGGCGATTATTACCCGATCTGAAGCAGATTAGTTTCCCTATGAGGGCTCTAGCCGCGCTGATACGCCGCTCGATTCTCACTTGCCATGCAGGAACATCGACAGTTGGTCGCGAGGCTCGGTCACAATCCGGAAATTTGACCCGAGCCAAGCGACAGGCCGCGATGGCTGCACAGTAGAGTATCGTTATTATTATTATTATTATACACACCCTAGTGCGCTTCATTTTTATTCCCATTATGTTCTTTCGATTGCCAATCCTTAGTATCATGTGGTATCATTAACAAACCAAATGGCCCGCAAGAATTCTTCGTAGCTTCACGGGTGAAACCAGATGAATATCAATGAGGTCACTGTACTCATTTACCATCTTGCACATCCATGCTATTGGTGAATTAGCTCCAAAAATCGTATTTCGAATAGGCTGGCTCAGAGGTGTTATTCTATTTCGAGGGTATCTAGCCTTGGTACGCAGTTTGAACTTGCTCAACAATTGAGGACAACAAATTTGATTGTTGAAAATTTTTGAAACAAACAATAAATCGACTTTCTACGGTTCGTCAAAGAAATCATTTTGAAAAAACTCAGTCTGCTTTCATATGAACGTAGCTTTTTTTTTTAAATATTACTAGAGTGGATCAGGTGCGAAAGAAATCTTTCTTGTATACGCTCCAAACGTAGCTGATGAGTAGAATAGTGCGGACGCCATAGTACAGAGCAGTATTCTAAAATACTTCGTACCAAGCTATTAAAGAGTTAGTAACCTTAGTTCGGCTACTTCGGAAACCTCTAGAGTTCCTTATTATAAATCCCAGCATTTTCGAGGCACGATTTACAATATTTTCTATATGTGGCACAAACGTAAGCTTTTGATAAAAAGTATGCCTAAATCTTTAATTTGTTCCGTTTCTTGAATCACATTATTTTCTTATCTGTATCGATTTTGTTTTCCTAAAATCCACTCATACAATCATGTTACAGGCGTCCATAGTCTGAGGTACCTGCTTTCCATTAGGCAAGCCGTATGTTTTAAACATTACCAAGGCCACGAAAACCAGACTCGTTTATTGCCTAATAATCCCCATTTTCCTCTATGCCTCGGAGACATGGACTCTTCGTGAAACTGAGAGAAGGAAAGTTGATGCGTTGGAGATGTGGTGCTGGAGACGGATGCTAGGAGTATCATGGACAGAGTTCCGTACTAATGATTCTATACTAAAAGAACTCGGCATCAGACAGCGCCTATCTACCACAGTTCAGTCACGCATTCTAACCTTCTTCGGCCATATATCTCGTCGTGGTGATGACTCCGTGGAACGTCTCGTAGTCCAGGGTAAAGTTGAAGGCACTAGACCACGTGGTAGGTCACCCATGAGATGGACGGACCAGATTAAGGCCGCAACTGAGTGTTCGGTTTGCGAGTGCACCAGGAAAGCAGCAGTCCGTGATGAATGGCGCTGTATTGTCAAAATGATCACTCATCGTGATTCACAATGATGACCACGACCACTCTGACAAGAGTGTACCGACTAAGAAGAAGATGCTTCAAACTTCCTTAGTGGAATAAAAATAAGACTTCCGTAACAAGTTTCTTGAATTACCTTAGCCATTTAGCCGTTCAATTGTCCCACTAACATTCCCCTTTCCTCACCTATTATGATGATAAACCACTTGCATTCCAAAAATACAATATTAAAATACGCTACAATGGCCACAAACCCGATGTTGCTTACACCATATCTGGTGAAAGCAGTCATAAATCAGCAGTACCGGTCTTAATCACTCGCAGAACGTTCAACGAGTTAATTATTCAGTTGGATGGATCATTATGAATTCTAGTGATTTACGAACAAGAGGTGAATTTGTAAGCGGATCTTGGTTTAGCATTGGAAGATACAAGTGTTTCTTTAGTAATTTTTGAGGTGTAAGTGGTTCGTTAACATCTTTCAAACAATGTCAAGTTTGCCAGTATGTGATGCATCCTACTGATTGACAAACAGCTCAAGCAAAAGAGAGGAAGGGTAAACATTTTTATAAGATGCCCCACTGGCAAATTTACCTTCAACGCACAGAATACCGTATTGATAACCAAATAACAATTCCATTTCAGATTGTTGTGTTCCTGCCAGTGGTGAAGTCACAAAGCAGAAAGGAGATACCATGTTGACAGCGAGGTGGCGGAGCGCACGTGATTTTTCACGTTGTAAGCATTAATATGGCTTCGGTAACTGCTTCACGTCATGCAGGCAGTATATTTGTTTGCCATCCGACGTAATAAAAAAATGTGACTTGTTTAAAATATCATTCATTTATGTTCCTAGAAGCGGCTTTTCAGGAGCAAATACTAATGAGCTTAAATAAAAAGTAAGTTTAAAAAGTGCGCGCGGGGATTTATGTTCCGATCGACACCGACCGACAATCACAATAATTAATCTAATCTCCACCAAGGTAGTTAAAAAAATAATAGACGTGACGTAGATGAATGCAGCTAAAAGAAGAAACACTATTATAAGACGGTAGAGCATTATTTACAACTAGTTTTCGCCCGCGGCTTCGCACGCGTGAAATTCGGGGCAAACACGTGTTAACTCATTTATCTATAGAAGTACTCGTATAAAGTTTAGGATAAACATCGTTATTGTTTTCGTAATCAACGACCGAGTCGTGTAAAGTTTAAGATAAAATAGTCAACCAATCTCGTTTCCCCATAAAATTTTTGGACCACCGTTTCACCCTCTTAGGGGTAAAATTTTAAAAGTTCATTTAACAAATTTTATGTCCACTATATTATATTTACAAATCGATGCCATTTTCGTAGTTAACGTTCCAGAAAACCATAGAATCAACACCCATATTGGTATTATGGCATTTCAACCCGATCGCACTCCCACATGGGGTCATTATATGTCACGTCGGCTATGTTGGATTATAAAATAGTTGTTTTTTCCGTAATCAGCGACCCCGATAGACTATAAAACAATACCCATGACGATTTTCAGACTTTTTGACCGCATTTTAGACATTTCAACCCCATCGCACTCTAATAGGAGATGATGGTCACGTTAGCCACGTTGAATTTTAAAATCGTTGTTGTTTTCGTAACCAGCGACTCGATAAACCATAAAAACAATACGCATGACCTTTTTCAGACTATTGGTACCCATTTTACCCTTTTAAGGGTTGAATTTTGAAAAATCATGAAACACGTGTTTATTTATCTATAGAAGTACTTGAGTAAAATTTAGAATAAAATAGGCCAACTAAACTCGTTTCCCCATAAAAACTTTGAACCTCCGTTTCACCCTCTTAGGGGTAAAATTTGAAAAATCCTTTTAAATAATTTCTTGTCCAATAAGTTATATTTTCAAACCGATGCCATTTTCGTAATTGACGTCGGACGTCAATTACGTAAAACCATAGAATCAACACCCATATTGATATTATGACATTTCAACCCCACAGGGGGGATTTTATATCACGTCAGCTAACGTAGCCGACGTGACATAAAATCCCCCCTGTGGGGGAAAATACTTGTTATTTTCGTAATCAGCGAACCGATAAACCATAAAAAGAATACGTATGATGAGTTTCAGACTTTTTCACCCCCTTTTAGACATTTCCATCCCATCGCACCCCCACAGGGTCGTCTTTTTGTCACGTCGGCTATGTTTGATTAGAAAATAGTTGTTATTTTCGTAATCAGGGACCCGATAAACCATAAAAACAATACCCATGATGTTTTTCTGACTTTTGGGACCCATTTTATCCTTTTAGGCGTTGAATTTTGAAAAATTCTGAAACACGTGTTTAGTTATCTATAGCTATATTATTATCTATAGAAGAATTCATGTAAAATTTTGGATAAAATTAATCCACTAAGCTCGTTTCCCCAAACAAACTTTGGACCTCTGTTTCATCCTCTTAGGGTTAAAATTTTAAAAAATCCTTTTAAGTAATTTTTTGTCCACTATGTTACATTTTCAAATCGATGTCATAATTGACGTCCCAGAAAACCATAGAATCATTAACTAATTTTATGTCCACTATGTTAAATTTACAAATCGATGCCATTTTCGTAGTTAACGTTCCAGAAAACCATAGAATCAACACCCATATTGGTATTATGGCATTTCAACCCGATCGCATTCCCACATGGGGGATTTTATGTCACGTCGGCTACGTTTGATTAGAAAATAGTTGTTATTTTCGTAATCAGCGACCAGATAAACCATAAAAACAATACCCATGATGATTTTCAGAATTTTTCACCCCATTTTAGACATTTCCATCCCAACGCACCACCACAGGGGCGGCATTTTGTCACGTCGGCTATGTTTGATTAGATAAGCTATAAAAACAATACCCATGACGATTTTTAGACTTTTTTACCCCATTTCACCCCTTTACGGGTTGAATATTGAAAAATCCTGAAACACGTTTTCAGTCTTTTAGCTATAGAAGTACTCGTGTAAAGTTTCGGATAAAATAGTCCAACTAATCTCGTTTCCCCATACAAACTTTGGACCCCCGTTTCACCCGCTTAGGGGATGAATTTTGAAAAAACCTTTCTTAGTGTACCCTTAGACGTCATAACCTACGTGCCAAATTTCGAATCTCTAGACCCAGCGGTTTGGGCTGTGCGTTGATATATCAGTCAGTCAGTCAGTCAGTCAGTCAGGACTTTGAATTTTATATTTATAGATAGATAGGCGTGGTGTCACATCCACAGCTGAGAGCAGACTGCTTTCTTCGCTGAACAAAAACATTTTTTTTTTATAAATGTTTTATTGTCTATAAGGTTACAGTAGCATCATATATGTTGGACCCTCGTTTTAGGTAATCAATTACCTGTGCCAGGAGAGCTCGCATTTTTTTTTATATTTGCGTACGCGAATTGCCACATAAACACTTTTTCAGTATAATATCAGACGCCCTGCGACGCGGTGTCGCATCGCAACATAACGCAGCTCTGCGGGGATGAGGCGCTACGTCGTATCGTAATGTATTTATTGCACTGACCCATACCGTTACCAAAATAACGATTGATTTACCGAAAACAACTATGAAATAAACCAATTATAATTATTCCTTACGGTATCGAATCGCAGTTGAAACTGAACAAAATAAACAGCTGTAATTCCCTATTGTCCTGTAAGTCACAAAACAATCAAGGACTCTCCTCGGGTATTGGATCCGCATCGCACAGTGAGAGAATAAATACTGCTATCTGGCGCGGCCACTCGAAATTATGTTTGTTTTGGAAACGAGGGATTTTATTGATGATTGTGTTTTCTAAACGAAGTGGGTTCACGTAAAAGAATAAATAAATTTACACTAGGAGGGACAATAAAATTAAAGATGACGTTATTGTTTTGTCTGATAATATTATACTTAGGTCCTTTCAGTGCCTTATGTAAATAATTTTATTTGGATAAACATTTGAAGGAAGATTTCGTGACAATCTTGAGATTTTTTAGCCCGCTGATGACAAAAAATCTCAAGATTGTTTTTGATAAAAAGGAATTCATCATTTCGTATGGTTTTGTCGTTATATCATTTATATGCGAATTTTGTTTATACCACTAGGGTGGCATACAAGCATACAACGTGCCTGATGGTAAGCAGTCATCCTTGCCTATGGACACTTGCGATACAAAGGCATCATTCATTAGTTGCTAACGTCTTTACGACTTTTTTAAGAACCCCATAGCATAGTCATCTGGGAGAACCTTGGCAGAGAATTCATTGCAGGACTCGAGAGCTCGAGGTAGAAAACTCCTCTGTAACCACTGTGTGGTACGTGATTACTTCAGCTCCAATGTGTGAAGATGAATTTCCTGCCTATGGTGAGTGGTGCGAATTACATCTTAACGCAAAATATCCAATACGTGAATCGTTGCAAACGCAAAATTTGCATTCTTTTTTTATTTGCATGCAATGTCAAAATGTTCATTAATTAGTTTAATGAACATTTTGACATTGCAAGAGAAGCGAAGTCTGCTCACAAGCGGAGACTTCATTTCCGCCGGCGGGCTACCTAATAGAGCATAATGCATGAAATAAAATAAATAATCAAACCGAGTGGTTTGACAATTAAATTGATTAAAAGACTAGTTCTCAAATCCATCAAACACGGAGGAAATCACCTGAAATCAGTTACAATAATAAAATCAAAATTGTAAACGAGAAAAGTCGACGACAAGTTGCCTGGCGACGTCATAAAACATCAATCAAAACAAACTGAAACACAAAATATCACCATCCTACGCTATAAAATCCATCCTTGAAGTTGTTTACCATTGACCTGTTTTTACTTCCATATCTAAAAAATAATAAAAGACCGAGTGAAATACAAATAAGGAGACGGGAGCAAAACAATACAGTAGGGTCAGCGGTTCGCGTAACTCCTAGGTAAAGTTTTAATGTCGAACCACAGTATAAGTAATAGTACTAACGTACAGTATGGACACTCTCTGCCGCTCTCACTAGTCGACCTCACCTCCCCTATGGAACCGATTTGGAACCGTTCGCAAGGAATGCCACTACGTACGAATTGACGTCGCTTGTATTTTATTCTCCATTCAGTCTAGAATAATATGCGAGTATGTAAAAGATGAGAGTTATTTGTGCAGTGGATGGATGTCTCAACACATGGAAAGTAAAAAAAACAATTTGGATGGATGGATGGACGGACGGACTGACGGACGGATTGATGGATGGATGGATGGTTGGATGGTTGGATGGTTGGATGGATGGATGGATGGATGGATGGATTGATGGATGGATGGATGGATGGATGGATGGATGGGTGGATGGGTGTATGGATGGATGGATGGATGGATTTGGATGGATGGATGGATGGATGGATGGATGGGTGGATGGATGGATGGATGGGTGGGTGGATGGGTGGATGGCTGGATGAATGGATGGATGGATGGATAGATGAATGGATATGGATGGATGGATGGATGTATGGATGGATGGGTGGATGGATGGATGGATGGATAGATGAATGGATATGGATGGATGGATGGATGGATGAACGAGCAAACGAGCATTAGTTGATAAAAAATGCTATGCAATAGCTTTACCGCGGCAGTCCCCGAGTGTCACACGTTTTTTTTTCTTCGCTACGCCGTTACCGTAGCTATATTAACGTTCGCAACAAGAAATATCGCTCGCGCGCTGCCATCCCCGCTGCCAACGCAGCAACTCCATCCTCCCTGGTGACCTCACTCACTCGCTGGAACCCAACAACCCTCAAGGAAATTGTTATTTGACTGCGGTATTCTGTGACTTCGTCAGTCGGGCTGCTTAAAAAATACTCTATGTCCTACCTCTCTTTTCATCAGAGCCTCGTCTGTCAGTCAGCAGGGTGTACCCCGTGCAGGTAAGATTGACTTTGGTTCAAAGATGTTGATGAACCACTTACACCCCCTTACATGTCCGACTAATAATTGTATAATGTCAGCCCTAGAGAACGTCACTCAAACATAGGCACGTGTACAGACGTCATTTGGTTACTACATGCAAAAGCGCCATTTTTGTATGGAGTGGCCGGGGTTTGGTCGAACTTAACAAATATGCCTCGCTTTTAAACCGAGACAGGGTTGCCAGAAAAAAAAATGAAGACACTGGATTCAGCGTCATATTTAATGGGACATTTTAACCTAAAAACTGGAGTATAATATTAACTCGGAGTAGGTACAGTTATTAACATTTCAAATACAGTAGATTTTTGAACGGTGTCATATAACATATTTTATAATATTACCATCCATTTCTATTATTTCTATCATGGTCCATAACTAGATGCATTTTATATTCATAAGACAATATTTATAGGGAATAATGATGATTTGATTAATTAAACCTCGATATTAGTTTTGTAAAATATGACAATTCTTATGTTGCAAATACTATTTAATGTAGGATTTTAGATATTAGCTCTTTTAAAATATAAATTTGATTCCTTTGTATATTTTTCACGTAACAAATACCAGTTTATTATAGTATTTTCATTAAAAAATAGGTAGGTATTTCATTATTTTCTCCATATGACATATGACACATAGCATTTTTATTATTCGATTGACAGTACCAGTTTAATTTTTATGTGTATATTTTTGTCAATTGTATACCTACTTGTACCATCAATGGTACTAGTCAACGGTACTACTGATCCAGAGGGTATAATTCTATAATTTTTCCGGCACTTAGAAAAATATATTATACTAGCTTTTGCCCGCGGCTTCGCTCTTTTTTTTTTTTTTTTTATACTACGTCGGGTGGCAGACAAGCATACGGCCCGCCTGATGTGAAGCGGTTACCGTAGCCATATTAACGCTCGCAACATAAAATATCGCTCGCGCGCCGCCACCCCCGCTGCTAACGCAGCATCGCCTTCCTTTCTGGTGACACTCGCAGGAACACAACAACCCTCAAGGGAATTGTTATTTGGCTGCGGTATTCTGTGAGGTGGAGGCACATTCCCCAGCCGGGTAGCTTACAATTACGCTCCCTACCTCTCTTTTCGCCAGAGCTTCGTTTGTCAGTCAGCAGGGTGCACCGCGTGCAGGTGAAGTTGACTTTGGTTCAAAGATGTTGATGAACCACTTACACCCCAACGTGTAATTGGGGCATTTTAGATTATCCAAGCCAAGTCTAACACGCAACGCAGCGACCTTCAAGTAGCACCTTTAATTGTACTAAATACGAATGTAAGAAATTTCCCGGTAATGTCTTGTATTTGGCGTCATTCAGTGCTTATAAGCACTCTCCCGCTCCCACAGCGCCAATTTAAAAACCTATTAGGATAACACAAGTCTTCCACTATTTTAGGCTGTTTCGTGTCAGGATATTTCAGTTGGTATATATATTTTTTAAGTTTATTTCTTTTTTAGTGAATATTTTTATTTATTTATTTATTATAATTATGGGTAAGTACACCGACTTGAAACTGATCAGTTGGTAGTAGTTAAAATAATACGTAAATAGATAAATAAGTTTAGGTATGTATTAAGCTAAATTGTGTGTATATACTCGTAGTAGAATATAAAATACGTGTAGGAGATAGGTTAAATGAGGTTTTTGTTTATTTTTATTTAGTTATTATAACGATTATTATGTAGATATTTTATTTTGAAACATTTTTTTTATGTTAAAATCTGTTTTTTTTTTACTTTTTAGTGAGTTCCTTATTAATTTTTTGAAGTCGTTTCAATTTCTTTTTCAAAAATATTTTACTTTACTCATAAATTACGCAATTATTTGATTAAGTATTAGGTACAATGGATAGGTCAAGTAAATGTGCAGCCAGTATGAGGAAAAATTGGAATAAAGAAACAAGAATTGAAAATACGAACGATTATTGCATTGCAGGAATGAATCGGGAGTGGTGTCATATTGGTTGTTCAATTTCCATGCCCGAATGAGAATCATGAGACATGAGAAAAACCATTTCTGACCAAGACCGGTAGGTTTATCTGGATTCAGTATTGTACCCCTATATTTTTATTCACGACCTTCCATCATCAGAACACCTGATTAGCTACTAATAATATAAACTAACAGTCTGAATATGCGTACAGTAGTGAAAGAATAATTCTTTCAATGGTTAGGAGTTAAAGGATAATTGTTATCCTTTAACTCCTAACCATTGAGGAGTTAACCTTCCATCATCAGCTCAGCCACATAAAATTATTACGATCAGGCGTAAATACTGGTGTAGCTTTGAAAAAAAAAACACTATAAAAACATTACATGTGCCTATAAAAATTGAGGGTTATCCTCGATTTCTCTGGGATCCCATCATCAGATCATGACATGCTGACAATGGGACCACCTGGGAACCATACCCTTTTGAATAAAAAAAGAATTTTCGAAATCGGTTTAGGCATCTTCGAGTAATCGGGGAACATACATAAAAAATAAAAAAGATCCCGACAAATTGTGAAAAAGCTAATTAATTACACATTTGCATTGACTGACACCTACGATTACTTATTCACATCCGTGTTTCTGTGTGAATGACAGAAGTCACTCCAAAAGAGTGAAGTTTGTTTAAAAGCAACGAAAATACTGTATTATTTAAATCTCTCCTCAGTGTTAAATTCTAATTCTGTTTAATTTGTACTTCACATGTCTCGAGAGAACTCGTAGTATTTTGCATATTAAATCATTTCGCAGTACGAGTTTTCTCATTAGTGTGTTTTGTTTAGCTGTACTGTTTAGCTATACATAATAGGTAGGGGAAAAAGTCTTTTCGCATTTTAGTATGTATGAACTTGTAATAAAATCTCTTTGGTTATACCATTTGTATCTGGCAGGTTTTGATATCTTTAAAAAGTTTAAATTTTAAAAAAGATAATTCCAAATTCAAATTAGGTAAATGTGTGATTTTCATTTGTTTTTTTTACTGTCAAGATGAAATTCTAAAATCTAATGAAGAAATTCGATTCATTTTAAAATTTTACTACAAAAAAAGTAAAAATGCAACGCAAGCTGCGAAAAAAATTTGTGACGTTTATGGATCTAGTGCAGTGTCTGTGAGAGTAGCACAAATTTGGTTTAAGCGTTTTCAATCAGGAAATTTTGATGTGAAAGATGCACGTCGCTCTGGTCGCCCTGTTACGGATAAAATGGATGCCATTTTTGAAAAAGTGGAGCAAGATCAGCATATCAGTAGTTACGACGTAGCTGAAGAATTAGGAATTGACCACAAAACAGTTTTGGCGCATTTGAAAAAAGCTGGGTACACTAAAAAGCTCGACATTTGGGTGCCTTACGATCTCACTGAAAGAAACTTAATGAACCGTGTACTCATTTGCGATTCTTTACTACGACGTAATGAAAGCGAACCGTTTTTGAAAAAGCTTATAACTGGTGATGAAAAGTGGATCACGTACGACAAGAACGTGCGAAAAAGGTCGTGGTCAAAGGCCGGTCAGGCTTCACAGACTCTGGCAAAACCCGGGTTAACCCGCAATAAGGTGATGCTGTGTGTATGGTGGGATTGGAAGGGCATTATTCATTATGAGCTGTTACCACCAGGCAGGACTATCGATTCTGAACTCTACTGTGAACAACTGATGAGATTAAAGCAAAAAGTTGAGAGAAAGCGGCCGGAATTAATTAACAGAAGGAGTGTGATTTTTCATCATGATAACGCTAGACCTCACACATCTTTAGCCACTCAGCAAAAATTAAGGGAGTTTGACTGGAAGGTGTTAATGCATCCGCCGTATAGTCCTGACCTTGCACCTTATGATTTCCACCTGTTTCGGTCTCTTCAGAATTCTTTAGGCAATGTCAGGTTAACATCACGAGAAGACTGCCAAAACCACTTGTCGTGGTTTTTTGAACAGAAGTCCCAAAATTTCTATAGTAATGGGATCATGTCTCTACCTACAAGATGGCAAAAAGTCATCGAACAAAATGGCACCTACATACTTTAGTTAAATGTAAATAAACTTTAGTAAAAAATGTTTTGAATTTTCCTATAAAATACGAAAAGACTTTTTCCCCAACCTAATATTTAAAGAGTACTGCAAACTGCACTAAACTTATTTTTTTATATACTTCGTCGGGTGGCAGATAAGCATACGGCCCGCCTGATAAAAAGCGCTTACCGTAGCCACATTAACGCTCGCAACATTAGATATTATTATCACTCACGCGAAAGCACCTCCCCTGTCAACGCAGCTACTCCTTTTGTGGCGTCTCACTCAGTCATAAGAACACAACAACCCTTAAAGGAATTATTATTTAGCTGCGGTATACAGTTAGGTGGAGGTACTTCCCCAGACGGGCATCTTACAAATACGATGTACCCTGCAGGCGAGATTGGTTTTGGCTCTAAATATCGTGGTGAGTCCCTTACACCCTTTGCAACACATATTAATTAAGATTACGAGAACTGATATATGTAGACAGTATGTTAATAAAACTTTACTCTACTTTTCACCTAGATTTATTAAGAGATTTATAGTATTTTCTTTATCCGCATTTTATTGACTAACTAGAGCCCCCGCCCACTATAATTTCATCAAAATTATAGTTATCGTGACACAAACGTACAGACTAACATAAAAATATTTTTTATTACATTTATTCGAAAAAAACCTAATTTGTTCTACGTTAAAAAGGACTAAAATAGCGTTATCCCTAATGAATGATCGAAGCTAGGGACTAAAAGTGTTTTGAATTAGGAACGTGGATATGTTAGTAAAAGTTCACAAATCACATACATTATATGAACAACTCATAGGCTGTATAGTAAACTAACTGATCGTTTGCCAAATAAAATAAAAAGTTGGTGTATAACTTTTATTAAAATAACAACGCTGACTAACTATCTAACTGATCGCTTGCCAAATAAAAAAAGTTTGTATATAACTTTTACTACAATAACAACGCGCAAAATACATTCCGCCTTCGTATAAATTGATAACTCAAATTCGGATTTTATTTAGTTTTATAAAAAAATAATGCCTTTTCTTCAAGCAGAAGAAAAAAATCTCTAGAAAAAGAAAGAGGTGGCCGTACTGCTCAAGTCAATAGCCAAGTGCAATAAGAGCAGTACCGCCTACCATTTCTTTTACATTAAATAAATACCTATGTATATCTACCTATACAAATATTGCAGATTATTTTTAAGCAAGTCTATTGAAAACATTACGTTATTTAGTTTAGTAATCTCGTGAGATCAAGAAATCGTAGTGTAAAGGTCACCCTCCCGAGGGATACATAGTCTACATGCTGTTAGCTGTGATTTGTGGTTAATTTTCAATTTCAACCCTTGTTGTCGAGATTATACGGCGCGGGTGGGCCCGAGTCTTTTGTGAGTTAATGAAACTAACCGTCACAAGTTCAATGAACTAATCCTTTGTAGCCTTAGCTTAGCTTTGTTAGACTGTGGCTTAATTTTATGCACATGTGTGTCTTTTGATGTTAAGTCAATGTTATTTAAAGCCTTTAGCATACGTGTTGCCACAATGATGTGGCAACACGTATGCTAAACTGCTAAAATGTCGCGCCGCGATATGACGAGTCTTGTGCAGAGTTTTTGACGGCTGTATGTGCTTGGCTGGCTCTCGTACTGGATGCCGGATGATGGAGCCATGTAATGAGCTCGTGCATACACATCAGTCACGTTACCATTAAGGCACAGTAACCTGAAGTAGAATTTATCTTTCAGGAGCTCGATGGCGTCATTGCGCGTATTAATCTAATGGAACACGCAACTTAAGCAACATGAACCATAGCAGGTCCACGGATGGGTTTATTTAATGTACTGTATGATGCGTTCAGCCGCTGCCCGATAAATAACTATGGATTCCGAAAAACCCATAGCCAACTAGCTATTGGGGTTCATGCAGCACGCCATCGACACAATGGACGAAGTCAGCATCTTGCAAATCTGCAAGTCCACCTTCAGCGAAGAAGATATTTTCAGTGGCAAGAGGCTGCTCTTCCAGGAGCTCGGCCAGATCGAACAGATGCCTCCCATAGAAGGGATGGAACCGAGAAGAGTGCCATTCTTCGCGGTGAAACAGCTGTACAAATTTCTATCCGTCACAATGGAACACGTCGATGCTGTCAGTATGCTGACGGACATTAGGATCCTAGAAGCTACCCTGGACGAATATAAACTGTCGTAGCGTTGGATTTTGTACCATTTGCATCCAGTTGCACCCTTTCATCGATACACCAGGTGGTCGATCCATTTAATCAGCCAATTGGCTGAGCTATCCCTTAGACTAACATCAAAACATGAGTGAATTTAGATGAAAGCTTGTAAAAAGTATCCAATGAGTAAATAATACAAAAGTAATCAAACAGAATTCCAAAAAGGATTTCAGTACGTAAACCATTCGAAATGTTATCTGTTTTCATATTTAATTTAAAATTTTAATTTCGTGTAATGTTACCAAAGCCACTCAGTTTAAATTGAAAGTTTGTTTATTTTTCCGCGCCCGTCAGTTATTGAGATTGATTGATTGGAGAGGAGGCTCTTATTTTTGCAAATAATGGCAGATGTTTTTCTCTAACTTTTCCTTCTTAATAACCATCTTCAAAAAAATATTTATGTAAGCCACGTTCAAGCGAACTGTTGATGTTGACTTGGCTTTCAGATATAGTTGCAGGGGAAATTTATACCTACCAATAAATCTGTGAAAATGATTTTACATTCGTTTTTTTTTTATAAGAGAGGGGGGCAAACGAGCATGTGGGTCACCTGATGGAAAGCAATCACCAACGCCCAAGGAGATCAGCAACACCAAGGGGTCGCCGATTCGTTGCCAGCCTATACTCCTTCCTTTCTTTCTGGTAACCTCACGCACTCGCAGGAACACAACAACTATTATTAAAGCACTCGTACTGTTCTTCGTGTCTTTTTACCGACCGATTTCGCCTTTACGGTATTATCAAGAGCAAGGATTTTATTTAAGCATGTATCGTAAACCCTCTGTAATGAGTCCAGAAACGTATAACATTATAATGTATTAGGTTTTTGAGTGTCACTCTAACTATTGTATTGTCTGATATTATGTGTACGAGTGTTATTGAATATCTACTGGTTTGCATTACTGCAGCGCACACGTGCCCAAATCTCTGTATCTTTTTTTTATGTGAGAGGGGGGCAAACGAGCAAGTGGGTCACCTGGTGGAAAGCAATCACCACCGCCCATGGAGACCCACCAAGGGGTCGGCGATCCGTTGGCAGCCTTTTAAGGAGAATGAAAACTCTGTTCTTGAAGGCACCCATGTCGTAGTTGTTCGGAAATACCGCTGAGGGAAGTTGATTCCACAGTTTCACTGTTCGTGGTATAAGATGTCTTATGAAAAGTACTGTAGTAGATCGCCAATTATCAAGATGATATGGATGGAATTTTAATTTATGGCGAGTTGTACGATAGTGGAATTGTATAATCTGTAGACTGTACTGGAATATGTCTATGATTGTCTGCGTAAGATTTTTATGTACCGTACGTGTGCGTTCCAAAATTTAAATAAACATTATAACTATCCACTCGTATCTTATAAAGTTACACTGAACATTAGATCACTCAAACGAGTTTTACAATGTTTATCTCCATTTGCGCGCCAATTTGTCAGTAGAAGTCGAAAACTTCTGCTGATTATAATATTGAACTCCGCAAAATGCTTGCGTATTTGCGGTGTTAAATGTAGGTTAAATAAATTTAAATTTTCATGTTCCAGAAATTGCATATACGCAAATTCTGGAATATGTAATTAAAACATATCCGTATTAAAATTAATATTTTCAGTCTATAAATTTATGGAAATAATTTCTTTAAATTCAAAAGTAATTATTTAACTTATCAAAAGCAACATTTACAACATGTAAGCCAACTTCATAACAAATTCGGCTTGTGAAAAAGTAAAACAGGTTTTTTTTTATCTGTACTTTGTAAAAAAAAATATGAAAGTAAATAAACAACCTGTATAAACAAATATATCGAAAATCAACGGGTCATAAGAGAGAATTCTGATGAATATATTATACTAGCGGCCGCCCACGACTTCGTACGCGTGGAGTTAATTATTTGCACATATTTTTTAATTATATTCGAAAAAGCTAAATATCTAATGAAAGGAAAAAATAAAAGAAAGATAAAAACACATATACGAATTTTTAGAATCAATGAAGCCGACGGAAATTATTTTTTTCAATACCTCTCTGTAAAACCTAAAATTCTTTTTGTTGTCATAATAAAACATCCTTCCATATAATAGTAAGTATGTAGTTGTTTTCAATAATTCTTTTACTTAAATATCATTTCAAATTCGTCTGCCATAATTACCTTAACTTCAATAACATTGGACTTTCATACAAACTACCATCTCCCGTTTAAACCCCAAAAGGGGTAGATTTCTAAAGATACATTATTAGTACACCTCCACACCATCTATAGAGCATACATTTTAAATTTCAAGTCTTCTAATTCAAAAACGTAGAACTTTGATACAAACTTCGAGTTTCGTAAAATCCGTAGTATACCGTAGTAAATTCTTAGCGGATGTCTACACCCTATAAGGAACCTACCTGCGAAATTTCAAGTTTGTAAGTGTTATAGTTTCTGAGATTGTATTTTGCTTTTATATAAAAGAAGATTATGATTAAGAGATGTATATATATTGGCCTTGTGGTTTTCGGCAGACTAGAATAGAATCACTCCGTTTCTTCCCGTGGATGTCGTAAAAGGCGACTAAGGGAAATACATTATCAAATTTCGATCCAGGCCTCCCCAACCCGTTTGGCCCCAGCGTGGGGAGTGTAGGCCAAATCCTCCTGTCTGTGACGGACGAGAGAGGGTCGTGCTCCTGTAGTGGAAAGTAAAATGGACCTGATGATGATGATGATGATGATATATATAGATTAGTCCGTCGTCCGAAACTTGTCTTACGCCACCAGGCCACCTTAAGTGTGCTCCAGGTCTCTAAAAATTGCCTACCTATCTTACTTTTGAAAAAATGTTTCTTAGAACACTTCGTAGCATCATTATTAACAGCTTAGACTTAGACTAAATTCCAGACAATTTACAGGAAGCACTTGTAGAATCAGACGATTGTTGTCTGTGGATTTTTTTCAATAAAATACCTACTTTACTTTTTGACGAAACTATATTCTGGTGATGAGGCAGCTTTCACACAATGACAAAAGCCCTGTCTACCTCATAAACTTATGTACTTTTATAACTTAAATAGAGGAGCAGGTTCATGCGATAAGGTTGTTGTTTATAAACCAATTTTCGAAATCCTTTTTGTGATCGAAAGACCTATATCGGCTGTGGTTCCTTTACAAGGATTTAATATATTTCAATATTTCAATTATAAACTAAAAAAGTTATTAATGTGGCATTTTTGCTCGATAGCGCTGATGGAACCAGTTTTCTTTCTTCATTCTTTTTTCATTCGATTAAGAGTACTTGTACTGTAGTTCCATGTAAACTTTATTTAGAATCTGAAGATATTCAATTATAAATAAAAAATATAAAATAAAAAAGGCAGTATCAAAAAAGAGAAACTGACTTTATTGAAGTCGATGCGTATTACATCGTAATTTATCCCTAAAACGTCAACATCAATGAAAAAGGTTTCACTTTTTATTAAAAGGTTTTATCAGTAGTACGGGTCGTCGATTCTGTAGCATTTAAAGCGTCTGATTTCGAAAACGCTTCCTGAAATCTGAGACAGACAGGGCTTTTATAATTGTATGAGAACTATCCTACCACCTGAACGTAGCTGCGTCAAAAAGTACATAATGTACGTATTTTATTATATTAATCCACCAACAATAGTCGTCTGATTCTTCAAGTACTTCCTGTAAATTGTCTTTAACTTAGTCTAAGCTGTTAATAATGATGCTACAAAGTGTTCTAAGAAAGAATTTTTGAATTTTTTTTTCCGACCCGGAGCACATTTCAAGGTGGCTTAACTCCTAGACGCTTCCTGTTTCGCGTGGCAGACGCCGATATTTAGGGACACCAATCAAGTGGGCATATTAGTATTACAACTTGACGAGCTGGGTGGCGTAGCGGTCAATGACGCGTCTTCGACACCAACGCTCGTGGGTTCGATTCCCACATAGGACAAACATTTGTGTGCATGAACATGTCTGTTTGTCGTGGTCTGGGTATTTTCTATGTATCGGTATGTATTTACAAAAAAAAAAAATTTATGTATGTTTATCAGTTGTCTAGTACTCAATCGCTTACTTTGGGGCTAGATGGCGCTGTCTAATTTGTCTGACAATATCTGACAAATGTCCCAAGAAAGTAAGTTAAGTATGAAAAAGGCGTCTCGTACGACGGTCTATATATATTTTCAGTTAAAAATAACAAAATTATTTTGGATTTATTGAATGGAGAGAGCAGAGCAAGCGAAACGCTTATATATGCCGAAAACGTTTATATACTGAACAGATTTTGATGAAAGTTTCATCAAAATCGGTCACAATTAATGACCTGTCTGAATATGCTTGAGGTTTGTGTCGAAAAAATTGAGATCAATCATGTCTTGAGCGTATGTTTTCCATTGATATCAATGGATATCAATGAAAAACATACACTCAGCGAATCTACTCGCTCTACTCAACCTCGATTTCGGCCCCGTGGGCTAGAATCCGGCTTAGTATATATATTTTTTTTTTTTTTTATACTACGACGGGTAGCAGACAAGCATACGGCCCGCCTGATGTGAAGCGGTTACCGTAGCCATATTAACGCTCGCAACATAAAATATCACTCACGCGCCGCCACCCCCGCTGCCAACGCAGCATCTCCTTCCTTTCTGGTGACCTCACTCACTCGCAGGAACACAACAACCCTCAAGGGAATTGTTGTTTGGCTGCGGTATTCTGTGAGGTGGAGGTACATCCCCAGTCGGGTAGCTTACAATTACGCCCCCTACCTCTCTTTTCGCCAGAGCTTCGTTTGTCAGTTAGCAGGGTGCACCGCGTGCAGGTGAAGTTGGCTTTGGTTCAAAAATGTTGATGAACCACTTACACCCCAAATTTGTTGACCTAAACAAACCCAGGCCGACCTTATTGTATACATAAACTAAGTTAGTATGTACTTATAGGCTGAACACCCAATGGTATTTTGGGTAACTTAATTTCACGGATCAGCAGTCACGCAGTGTTTGAGACGGAGTCTATTTAGGTTTATCAACTAACTCGTGAACGCAAATTGGTATTGCTTTGTGATGGGAAATAGATCCTTCCCATAGGATTGCCTCCCATAATCCATGTCATACATAACATCACTACTCATAATAAGTGATCTATATCTACTAGCTCTTGCTTGCTACTTAGCTCGCGAGGAAGACAAAATTCTACAGGAACCGTACATATTTCAGGCATAAAATGCAGCCTATACGCTGTGTATTATTACTTTGCGGTGTAAGTGGTTCATCAACATCTTTGAACCAAAGCCAACTTCACCTGCACGCGGTGCACCCTGCTGACTGACAAACGAAGCTCTGGCGAAAAGAGAGGTAGGGAGCGTAATTTTAAGCTACCCGACTGTACGGGAATTTATCTCCACGTCACAGAATACCGCAGTCAAATAACAATTCCCTTGAGGGTTCTTGTGTTCCTGCGAGTGAGTGAGGTCACCAGAAAGAAAGAATATGCTACATTGGCAGCGGGGGTGGCGGCGCGCAAGCGATATTTTATGTTGCGAGCGTTATTATTGTTACGATACCCATATACATCGGGCAGGCCGTGAAAAAAAATAGTTTTGAAAAAAAATTGGTGTGTAAAGACATAGCAATTGATTTTCATATGTTCTGTATGCACGTTACTTACTTACTTACTTTCTCCTTGGATGCAGCGATCCAAAGTGAGTCTTGGCCTCGGAGACATGTCCCTGTCTTGTGCGAGCAAGTATGTACGTTGGGCCAATATATTTCTTAATAGATATGTGCTTTATCGCAGATGCAACGACGCCATCAAGCTCTTCTAAAACGAATCTAAATTAAAAATAAACAATTCTATTATTATGGAAACTTAATTGAGCAAAATAAGGGTAAAACCTCAGGGATTTTAATACCAAACTTAATTAAGTGCGGTACTTATGTTTATAAATCAAGTGGAGTACGTACTAAGTTATTAAAATTAAGCGAGAATAAGTAAATTTCTGGCGTTAAATAATAAATATTTAAATAAGGACGTATTGAAGTTAACATTTTTAATAATTATTATGAAGGTCTTGGATTCTAGATGAATTTCCGAATAAGTTGGGGTGTAAGTGGTTCATCAAAATCATCATCATCAGGTCCATTTTAGTCTCCACTACAGGAGCACGACCCTCTCACGTCAAAGTCTCACGGAAAGAGGATTTCGCCTACACTCCCCACGCGGGCCAAACGGGTTGGGGAGGCCTGATCGATATTTGATAATGTATTTCCCTTAGTCGCCTTGTACGACATCCACGGGAAGAAACGGAGTGATTCTATTCTAGTCTACCGGAAACCACAAGGTTAATCATTCATGTTGTTCATCATATTTGAACTAAATTCAACCTCACCTGCACGTGGTGCTATTGCTCTAAATAAATTGAATTATATATAAGTACTTTTTTTTGTGGGAGACTTGCATACGGCCCGCCTGATGGGATGCGGTTACCGTAGTCATATTAACGCTCGCAACATAAAATATCGTTCGCGCGACGCCACCCCCGCTACCAACGCAGCATCTACTTCCTTTCTAGTGACCTCACTCACTCGCAGGAACATAACAACCCGCAAAGGAATTGTTATTTGGCTGCGGTATTCTGTGAGGTGGAGGTACATTCCCCAGTCGGGTAGTTTACAATTACGCTCCCTACCTCTCTTTTCGCCAGAGGTTCGTTTGTCAGTCAGCAGGGTGCACCGCGTGCAGGTGAATTTGGCTTACGTTCAAAGATGTTAATGAACCACTTACACCCCAAACGTACAAAATAAAGTAGAAGAATTATTATAAAGATAGACACGAACGATCAGAATATCACGCAAAGCGAAGGTACGAAACCCCAACGAAGAAATTATCTCAAGCGTTAAATTGAGAATGCGTGACTTGAAAATTTTAACAGCCCGCCGACAATGTGAACAATTTAATCAAGCGGACAAAATGGAAATTTAGTCAACTGTATTCCATGGTTAATTTAAACTATGATCGAGAATAGGCTGTATTCATGATAAAGGGAATGGTTTAAATTTTAAAATCTATATCTAACTGCTAACATTTAATAACTAAAACCATCTATTCAGCCAAACATTCGACGAGCTTGGTGGCTAGCAATGGCTATGTTGGCTCCGGGGTCGCGGGTTCGATCACCGCACAAGACAAATATTTATGTGCATGAACATTTCTGTTTGTCTTGGCCTTGGTGTATTGTATGTATTATATGTATGTATTTACAAAAAAATGTATTTAAGTACATAATATCATACCATAGTTGTACCCATAGTACAAGCTTTGCGCTAACCCATTATAACCTAGCGCCTAGCGGCACCCAATTCGAGGCGTTCATATATTCGCGAGAGCCTCCCCAACCCGTCTAGCCAGCGTGGGGAGTGTAGGCCAAATCCTCCATCTGTCTGTGACGGACGAGAGAGGGTCGTGCTCCTGTAGTAGAGACTAAAATGACCTGATGATGATGATATATTCGCGCCATAAGCGCCTCACGTACAGTGAAGCCCGGCGATTGGCTATCTATGTGGTGCTAGAGCGAGATAGCTATCAGTTTCAGTACATTGTTTTAACTGGTGAACTTATTGAGACCGGTACAAGTATACCAAAGAGTCAGTGTTGTAAAATTATTGCAGGATATGTATTTCAAGCTCAAGTGAGTCATAATTTATATATTTCGAGAAATCTATCAGTTAAATGCATTTTGTTTTATTTCTATATACTTGTGTGACTAGATAATATTGTAATATGATTAAAGTTTGGTCTGCGTGTTTGTTTTATCGTACTTTAAAATTGTACTTTAAAATTATAGGTGCCGTATGGCACCTCTAGGTTGATATGTAGTCCAATAATATTATGTGCAATGTTTATTTTTGGTTTCTGCGTAGAGTAAATGTGTTCTTTTGTCTTGATAGGGGCTGTACACTTGTACACTCCATGAGGCACTAGCCCTGCTAGAAGAAGACGAGCAAATTGAACCGCTATTGCTATACATTGAACCTCCAGAAACTGCAATCGACTCTGATCATGATTCGGGTGACGAAGAAAAGGGTAATTTCATAAATAACCTGACAGGTCGGCAACTCGATGCTGGATGTTAAGGGGTATTGGCATCTTCGTCTCTGTCACCACGTGTTTACGTGGTGACAGAGACGCGTCCACTAGTCCACTAGTCGCGGAAATGCATGGGTGATATCAGATATACAACCTATAGCCGGATCATCTCGGATGTTGCCCCGCGGGTCACGTGCTTCATGAGGGCGCTCTTCTTTACGTCGCGGAAGAGGCAGTCGAAATCTTGGAAAAGGAGGCAAAAGTCAAACGTGCCCTGATCAACTTGACAATTCTTCAAGACATTTAGACCATTCCGAAACAGACTAACCGCCACCGAAGAAATCAAAGAAGAATAAGGCGCCACGAAGAAGGATTGATGAGGATTTAGTTCGGGAGCCACCCATTTTCTCTGAAGCAAAAGCTCACTTCGAGGAAAGTCACCTACTGAGCTTCTGGACTTATTTTTGGGAGAAAGTCGTGACGTATGGCTCTTTTCATCCTGCAATTATCAATTTCACGTTCGTATGTAAAACTGTATGTGTTCGTATGTATAAAAAGTAATAATAATTAATAAATAAATATTGTCAGACAAATTACACAGCGCCATGTAGCCCCAGAGTAAGCGAAGCTTGTGTTATGAGTACTAGACAACTGATAAACATACGTAAATACATTTTTTTTTTGTAAATACATACTCATGATACATAGACCAAGACAAACAGACATGTTCATGCACACAAATGTTTGTCCTATGTGGGAATCGAACCCACGAGCGTGGGTGTCGAAGCCGCGTCATTGACCGCTACGCCACCCAGCGCGTCAAAAGTGTGTGTACTATTACATAAATTCATAAAAAAAAATGCTGTTTTTTATTCATTAATTCGTACATTACTTAAAAATCTCATCATTTTAGAAATAGACGGTAAAAATAGTCAGCTAATAAAAAGTTAATACATATATAATAGAGACATGTGAAGTTTACGTATTGGCCTAGAGGTGCCAAATGCCACCTATTGTTTATTCCAAAATTAAAAAATTAAATATAACTTTTAATTACTAAAAACACCTTCAAAAACAATATATATTAAAATTTGCAATTTCTATGACTGTAAAATAATTCAGGTTACAATGGGCTAATTTGAGACTAAACGGCGCTATGTAAATTAAAAAAAAAAAAAAAAACGCGATTCGCGTTCGAAATATAATATTACGTGCTTGGGAGACTATTGTGTAATTAGAATAGTAAATGTGTCAATCAATTCAATTTTAATTACCTCTACAAGACTACTACATAGCTTAATGCCCGTATTAATTACAGTCATTAATTATGTCTAGTATATTCCAACAATTCATTCATTTTCTTTACGAGCAACGTAAAGCAACATAAGGCAAATCGCTTACTATGAAGTAAGCGATTTCCCTTACGTTTTCTTTGTCAATAGATAGATAGAATACGACTTATTTGTACAATATGGGGTGTAAGTGGTTCATCAAGATCTTTGAACCAAAGCCAACTTCACCTGCGCGTGGTGCACCCTGCTGACTGACAAACGAAGCTCTGGCGAAAAGAGATGTAGGGAGCGTAATTGTAAGCTACCCGACTAGGGAATGTACATCCACCTCACAGAATACCGCAGCCAAATAACAATTCCCTTGAGGGTTGTTGTGTTCCTGCGAGTGGGTGAGGTCACCAGAAAGAAAGGAAGGAGATGCTGCGTTGGCAGCGGGGGTGGCGGCGCACGAGCAATATTTTATGTTGCAAGCGTTAATATGGCTACGGTAACCGCTTCACATCAGGCGGGCCGTACGCTTGTCTGCCACCCGACGTAGTATAAAAATAATAATAATAATAATACAAATTTAAAGTTTAGTGAATTAATAAATTACTGATGAATCAATAAATAACAATAAGACTTGTATATATTCAATAAGGCGACCTTATTGCTGAGAACAATTATTGTTTCAAGACCTTAGGGTAACGAATTTGTGTATGGAGTTGGCAGGATTTGTAAATCAAAAGAAATTAATTAAAATTAAAAGTATAGTCATATTATAAGAATCGTATAATAAAATTATGTTAATCGAAATTAAGTAATTAAAATATCCGTTTTCTTTTAAATAACACGATTGTTTAACAGAGTAAACAGTTTTTTATTTGCGATTAAAAAAATATTCAGAAGACCAATTCTCATAATTATTTTACGATCGCAGAATAAATGTTGACCGAATCGAGATTGAATTGTGAATTGCCTTAAAATTATACACTTGATTCATTATTTAATTATTATCAATTCTTTAGTCAATAAAATTCCATTCTTAATTTGATTTATTTTGATATAATCCCGGTTTATTTATACTTTGATATTTCATTTTGTGATAGGAGAATACCAAATTTGATACAATCAGGATGAGTCGATATTGAATTTTGATTCCATTTTAATTACGAGAAATGCCCCTCAGTTCGTGTGTTGAGTGTCTCTAGTATTACAGCAGATGGATACTTAATATGCAGTTAGTTAGAGAACACCAATACCCACATGCAACTTTGGATCATCACTTGACTAAAGTTAGGATTATACAATAATCGTTTAAGTAAAACAAACCTTGAAATTATGCAAAATGTTAACTAGTTAACTTGAGAACTAGAATTTAATAGAGCAACTTCGTTAACCGCCCAACCAAGTCTCTCATTTAAACCGAAGTTAGTTTCAATTGAACGTTTCATATCTATTCGGAAGGAATAATTAATATATTGTTCAAGTTAGCCTGAGTTATCTTATTTAATTTGTTTTTATTATTTGTTTCAAAGAGCACATTAATGTCTTTAAAACTAAATAACTGCGCTCACGGGGTCAATAACTCACCTACCATTCGCTATTTAGTCTAAGAGGCAGCATCGAATTGACTTCGCACAAATAGTTTGAAGCTCACATATATTGATGCGATGAACAATGCATGCCTCGATGGCATTGGTGCGTGGACGATACAGTCATTGAAATACGTGTCATGGTTTATTAAACTAAACGATCATTAGAATGTCTGATTCTACGACCCGTTGGTGTTGCTGATCTCCATGGGCGGTGGTAATTGCTTACCATCCGGTGACCCACATGCTCCTATTAAAAAAAATGTTCCCAAAACGTCATTATCATCATCATCATCAGGTCATTGCAGTCTCCACTACAGGAGCATGACCCTCTCTCATCCGTCCCAGACAGGAGGAGGATTTGGCCTACACTCCCCACGCTGGCCAGACGGGTTGGGGAGGCCTGATCGATGTTTGATAATGTATTTTCCTTAGTCGCCTTGTACGACATCCACGGAAAGAGACGAAGTGATTCTATTCTAATCTGCCGGAAACCACACGGCCATCTTTACCAAAATATCGAAGGACAAAAATTTATTTACGAAAAATATGCAGATTTTTATATAGCGTCATCAGTTAGTGAAAAACTCATTTGGCATTGCAATCGGTTGCGGACGGAAAAAGTCGAAAATTGAAGCAAAAAATACTTTACAATTTCGTGTAATTAGATGGTAACATTTTACCATTTGTAAAGCTCGAATACGATAGATTAAAATCGATCGGCGGATTTTAATATATCGTGAAAGGTAATGAAAAACCTTTTTATAGAGAAATGAGAGGATAAGCATGTTATTATGTCGGTACCGTTTTTTGTTTTGTCGTAATTATTTATTTGTATAAATAAGAGAATTTATAATATAATACAGGTGGTATATAATATTATTTTCTCGAGAAAATCTTTGTTTGTTTTTAAATATAATCAAATATTAAAGAAAAATACTATAAAAAGCTGCTGTCTATAGTACAGACAATCAATCTATTTTTTTTTTTGTTACATGATGAATGTAACAAATCATCATCATCAGGTCATTTTAGTCTACACTACTGGAGCACGACCCTCTCGTCCGTCCCAGACAGAAGGAGGATTTGGCCTACACTCCCCACGCTGGCCAGACGGGTTGGGGAGGATTTGTTACATTGCCTTAAATATATTGACAATTACATAATACCTACCTAAACCATATTTTTAATTCAAATGAAATATCTACCTATTTCAATTGAAAAAAAAATAAGTTAAAGTACCTACTTTAACTTTTTTTTTTCTCATTTTTAGTATTTGATCCTTGAATTAAATAGGTTACTTTTTCATTCACATTTTATTCATATAATTTCTTAAACAAATCATGAGTTAAAATTATTACTACAAATATATTAGATTAATTGGACTCTTCAGCTGTTTCTGTAGTTTTGACCCACTTCCCACTATCCGATTAAGTTAAAATTTGGCACACTCGTTTGGTTCCCGTTACAATTTTAATCCAATATGTAGCCTGCCAAATAGGAAATAAATATATTATATGAATATTTCGTGGCATTTTTTTCTTCCAATATTGACAACGGCAGTAATTGCCACCGAACACAGTAATTACTTGCCACAGTATGCTTGTTCGTTGACCAAATAATAGAAAAAGCAAACCAACAAACACCTAAAATAACACCAGATTTCTTCCCAGAATATATGGTTATTTACTTAACCATTATGCCACTGGATGTTCCCAGAATGAGAAAAAACGACAGCAATAACTTCTTTGTACTCTCAGATTTAGCTAGAAATTACGATGAAAAATTCTTACAGAATAGAAATATTGTCCTTAACGTTATAGGAACTTATTGTTAGGATTATTTCTAATTTTATGAATGAAGACAATTATAATCCTAATTAATTTATGGTTTTTTTTTTGACATGTTAACGTCTTATAAATCGACGAAGCATTCAGGCTGCAGTCACGAAAACGCATGACTCATTGACACTTTCCGCCTGAGCCGAGCGTGCAAGCGAGAGCGCGGAACAAGCGATAGAGAGGCACGATTGGTCTAAGCGTTCGGCTTGTGACGCATCTATCTTTGTTCCACTTCATCGGCCGATGTTTTCTCAACGTTATCAGGTAAAATTATCGTCCGTAAACCGACTTTACAGACAACCAATTTTTTTCTTTCACAAAAATGTGTAACGTAGGCATCCCTTAATTGAAAGGGTAAATAAGGTATCTAGGTATCTTATCTATTCCATGATAATATCATTTTTACTACAAAAGAGCTTACATTGCTGTACACTTTACCTACGTTTGTTATAATTATTTCAGTGAGATCGGCCTATAAGTTTTCAGTAAGCTATCGTAATTTCTTGTTATTTCTAGTACTGCAACTGGTACACTCCGGTAATAAATAACGGAATTATGGCCTATGCATGCACACCAGAACGCTGGATCGGGTAATTATTTTACGATTAAAAAAAAAATACTGAATTGTCATTGAATTGTGAATGGACTAAAAATTATAAACTTGAATTCATTAATTATTTATTTTCAATTCCGATTGTTGGCAAAATAATCACTCTAAGTTAAATTTATTTATGTTTAATTATTATATTTAATTTTCGGTCATATTTCTGTGTATAGTTTCATGCTGTGATACGAGAATACCAAATCTGACATTTGTGAGATCGAAACTGAATCGGAATTTAATTTTGACTACATTTTAAGTACAAGAGTTGCCCCTCGGGTCGACATTATTTTAAATTTTTACCAATAGACATTCCTAAGTTATCCTCTATCTTACCGTGGCAGTCAGGACCAGAGTTCCTCACCAGCATTCTGTAAATTTAAATTTTCATCTTACCTTAAAGTAAAGAGTACGCGAAATGTAAGTGTCCCAATAGTCAGTTTATGGTCGTGGCTTTTGGAATGGAGTATTTTGATTGTTACTGAAGAATATACATTTATAGGTGTTACGTATACAAAATATTTGGATACCTAGGACTTAAGCACTTCTGGGAAACAATTGGGTCCGTCCGTCAAATAAGCAACACGAATAGCTGAATACTATGTTTATTCATTGGTGGCGTAATCAGTAAATGGACGTAAGGTTCGACTACTAAACACCTAATAAACATATGTTTGTACTAATATAGAATAAAATAGGGGTAACGTTTACGTTTCTGTAAGATTGTGTGTTTTTAGAGGGAAATCTTCTTTTCGAAATGCTAGTAGATAACAAAAAGACAAAAATATGAAACACAAGCGCCCAATGGCTGAATAAATAATTTAATTTCGTTCCGTTTCGTCGCATTCCGTTCAGCCCCCTTACCACCATCTCTTATTGCGATTCAATAACTGAATAGATTGCTTATTCATACATGAATAAGCGACTCTATTTCAAATGAAATAGAACCAATGAATAAGCAATCTATTCAATTATTGAATCGCAATAAGAGATGGTGGTAAGGGGGCTGTTCTGTTGAGAAGCCGCGGACCAATCACAGTTGTCGGTTTGATGTCGCGATGTGCGTAAGCTTGTGCATATGACTTCTATTTTTAAAAGTAAAAATAGTGGGGTTTAGAATGCCTACATCAGTTTCATAGGAAAAGAGCTCGGTGGCATTTTTAACTGGCAATTTGATCTACACTACTTTGCTTGCTTCCGCCACCAATCAGTTCATGCAAACTAATACCGGCCGGCACTCACCCACTACCGTTAGTAGAGAGCAACTGTCATGACTGCTTTGGTCGTATCTGCTCCAGCTGCTGCGGTTGTCTCGGCGAACCTCCAACATCTGAAACAAAAGAAACATGCGACTGCTGCCGCCCCGACTGCCGAGGTCGACTCTACGACGTGTTTAGTCTCTACGCGAGGCATCCGCAGGCGATCTGTAGATGTTGATGATTAGAACAACAACCAACAAATTGTTCTAACACTACTAACTACAAACTGTTCCAGATTTGTCTCAGAGGGGAGGTTAGGTTGATACGAAAGAGCGGCAGCGAGTGGCCATACTATACATAGTACTACTACTTATGCCGTGCTTCTATCATGTGTCCTGGTCGTAGCACTATATCACCCTACCCACCCCCTTAAAATTCTTTCCACAAGTTTCTCGTCTGGCATCCATAGTGGACAATATGTCATCTACCTTTCCTCGTCAACAAACTTCTTCCAACATTCACTATCTTTTTGAATTCGATTAACTAACTTGTCAGACTATAATTACACCGTGACATCTCCGGAGATGTCCGGAACATAGCCATTAGAGTCCCACAACTTGTTACACAAGTTAGCTAATCGAAACCTGTTTAGTGAAGGACTTCAGTTTCCGCTAATGTATTTCGTAGTTATCGCTAGTTTCTGTAAAGCTACGGGCCGTTATAACTGCGATAGAAAAAATTGCCTTAGTTGCGTGGGTTATTATATAAAGAAGGTCCATTTATGACATTTTTATCTACTAACATTTAGGTACCTATTTATTCTCTTAGGTATTAAATAAATAAATATTTTCAGACAAAATACACAGCGCCATCTAGCCCCAAAGTAAGCGAAGCTTATGTTATGGGTACTAGACAACTGATAAACATACGTAAATATATAAATTTTAAAATTATATTTCATGTAAACTAAGGGATAGCATTCCTGGATATGTCATGTGTGGTGATCAATATACGCGTTGTAAATATTCGAATCATTGCCTCCGCTGCTAATGTAGCAACTCCCGTCTCTTCTGGTGACCTCACTCACTCGTAGGAAAACAACATCCCTCAAAATAATTGTTATTTGACTACAATCTGTAAGGTCTTATCAATATTCTGTAAGTATTGGCCGTGCAGTTTCCGGCAGACTAGAATAGAATCACTCCATCTCTTCCCGTGGATGTCGCACAAGGCGACTAAGGGAATAAATAAATAGTGGGGAGTGTAGGCCAAATCCTCCTGTCAGTGACAGACGAGAGAGGGTCGTGCTCCTGTAGTGGAGACTAAAATGACCTGATGATGATGATTCTGTAAGGTAATTCCCCAGTCGGGCAGCTTAAAAACACGCTGTCCCCTGTCTCTCTTTTGCCAGAGCGTTTTTCACTAGTCGGCAGGTCGCACCAAGTGCAGATGTGATTGCTTTTGGGTTTAAAGATCGTGGTGAGCTATTTAGACCGCTTAGTACTACGATGGCATGGTCATATCACGCGCCTTGATAAAGAACACCGGACATGATAAATGGTAATGGATATAGAAGAGCCGAAACAAGGGCGCTAAGAATATTTATTTATACTAGTGGTCACCCAGTGGTCGAAATTCGACCTTAATTAATTTATAGTCATAATACGATGTATTGACTATAAGTATGCAAAATTTCAAACTTCTCCGTCTGCGCATTTCTCATAAAAAGAGGTACAAATAAAATTTAGTAACTATATTTGTTTCTTTGCTGTATTTATTAATGAAACATTACAGAATATAATATACAATGGCGCACATGGAGGTAAAACGCCTAATCAAAAGAACAAAAAAAAATGTTGCCTATGTTTATATTTAGCTAAGCTGGATTTAATGAATCACCCAAGACTCCTTCACCCACGCCATCCAGACAATACTTTACCTCACATGCGTAGGTTTTTACATTATCACCCGCATTTGGTACGAATTTGTTTTCCTTTATCTATACTTACATGGGTCGCATAGTAGGTTGTCAACTAATTTTCGGACTGTAATTATTTTCATTTAGATGAAAACGGAATACGATAATGAAAATGTATAGAAATATCTTTTCTGAAAATGGAATACGTTGGAACGCTTTATTCTTTGCCAAACAATAGCTGTTGGTGGAGATTATTATAACAATTTATTTCCGATTAGGTATTTTCTATTTATTTATTGATAATAATTACAATATACAGACCCCGGGATCCGTACCTTTTATTAACAATCTTCTATTTTTCTGTCACAATTTTCTGACAATTTAATTATTGCACGTCGCTATTATGCTCATAATGTTACTATTGTCTAATACTACTTAACCTAAAACCTCCTATTGTTTACCTTGCAACTATAACAGTCACGGCAAACCAGTCCCCTCTTGCAGCACCCGTTCACGAGTTGATGCATGGGGCAGCCATCGCCGCATTCAACCATTTTATTAGGAATGCAGCGACCCGCCACACGACACCACCACCAGTTTGAACACTTCAGTGAGCATGACTACCAGGGGTGTCAGGGCGGCACAGTAAAACCTCTATCCCTATGGTCTTTCACTTTCTCTACCCGCTGGTGGGTGACCAGATGTGGATGAAAACCCATACATGCAAGACGCGGGTTGCATGCGGGTAATTTCGCACTTGTAACAAAACGTGCAATTGACGACACGTTTATACAAGTGTTGTGCTACCTTGCATGTGAGGTGCAAATTCTAGCAATCATGTTTCCTATTCAAGTAACTTGCTTGCAAGTGTGACGTCATACCTGCATGCAAGTACTTGCATAATGGAAATGCGCCTTAACGATCAGTAGCCATAATTTGTTGTTTGATGTATTATGTTTGGGAAGGAATTACTTATAGTTCGTTGTTGATACAAGATAGTAATGGTTGATTTATGTATAAAGTTAAAAATTGTGAGTATACAGTGTTTTCATAATTGTTTAAGTAATAAAAAGGTTTAAGTGACTCTTTTATTGAATTTAGCCAGGATCTAATTGTTTGAAGAAACATTACACTTTGTTACTCGACGTCAACACTTATTCATTTATTTATATTCTTTTATTTTTTAGAAATAGAATGTTGTGCTTTTAACCCGAAGGCTTTTAAAGCGAAAACTAAACTAGTGAGAGGGAGGGCGAATGCCGAGTGCACTCAGCCCGAAGGATAAAACACCAGCGAGCCCCCGCGGTGGTTCTGCAGGGACTTCCCGACGGTGGGGATACCAGCACTGAAAACAGCACTGGATTCCCCTGGAGAGGGCCCACAACAAGTGGCTACTTCCCCACTGCAAAAGACCCCTGCGCGGTCATAACACTGTTTGGATTGAAGGAAGACCCGTTCCCTTCAATCGAGAGCATACTCTACCACACTCTTAGAGTATATTAGGTTGGGGAAAAAGTCTTTTCGTATTTTATATGAAAATTCAAAACATTTTTTAATAAAGTTTATTTACATTTAACTAAAGTATGTAGGTGCCATTTTGTTCGATAACTTTTTGCTATCTTGTAGGTAGAGACATGATCCCATTACTATAGAAAATTTGGGACTTCTGTTCAAAAAACCACGAGAAGTGGTTTTGGCAGTCTTCTCGTGATGTTAACCTGACAATGCCTAAAGAATTCTGAAGAGACCGAAACAGGTGGAAATCAGAAGGTGCAAGGTCAGGACTATACGGCGGATGCATTAACACCTCCCAGTCAAACTCTCTTAATTTTTGCTGAGTGGCTAAAGATGTGTGAGGTCTAGCGTTATCATGATGAAAAATCACACCCCTTCTGTTAATTAATTCCGGCCGCTTTCTCTCAACTTTTTGCTTTAATCTCATCAGTTGTTCACAGTAGAGTTCAGAATCGATAGTCCTGCCTGGCGGTAACAGCTCATAATGAATAATGCCCTTCCAATCCCACAATACACACAGCATCACCTTGTTGCGGGTTAACCCGGGTTTTGCCAGAGTCTGTGAAGCCTGACCGGCCTTTGACCACGACCTTTTTCGCACGTTCTTGTCGTACGTGATCCACTTTTCATCACCAGTTATAAGCTTCTTCAAAAACGGTTCGCTTTCATTACGTCGTAGAAAAGAATCGCAAATGAGTACACGGTTCATTAAGTTTCTTTCAGTGAGATCGTGAGGCACCCAAATATCGAGCTTTTTAGTGTACCCAGCTTTTTTCAAATGCGCCAAAACTGTTTTGTGGTCAATTCCTAATTCTTCAGCTACGTCGTAACTACTGATATGCCGATCTTGCTCCACTTTTTCAAAAATGGCATCCATTTTATCCGTAACAGGGCGACCAGAGCGACGTGCATCTTTCACATCAAAATTTCCTGATTGAAAACGCTTAAACCAAATTTGTGCTACTCTCACAGACACTGCACTAGGTCCATAAACGTCACAAATTTTTTTCGCAGCTTGCGTTGCATTTTTACCTTTTTTGTAGTAAAATTTTAAAATGGATCAAATTTCTTCATTAGATTCACTCATCTTGACAGTAAAAAAAACAAATGAAAATCACACATTTACCTAATTTGAATTTGGAATTATCTTTTTTAAAATTTAAACTTTTTAAAGATATCAAAACCTGCCAGATACAAATGGTATAACCAAAGAGATTTTAATACGAGTTCATACATACTATAATACGAAAAGACTTTTTCCCCTACCTATTATATTACTACTGTATAAATACTCTAAGACCACACTGCTCAACTGCGGGTTGACGGAGGCCACTCCTTTTCAAGCCGCCTTAAGGTGAAGTGAGTCCAGGAAACACGCTTATTGAAAGAATAGTTCTATTAAACTATTTCAATTTGGTTCCTAGAAATTTAACTATGAAATCTTAAGTCCTTTCTGCAGGGCACAAAGCTATTGAAAACACAATTAATAATTTTTGGCTCGATAGAAAAAAATCGCGAACTTACTCTCTAAATTTGCACTAAGTAAAAATTATAACTATTTAATACAATTTTTTTATAAGGAAATTATACCAAAATTTTCATAATTTTAATTACGAGAGCACTATGCTATTACTTTTAAAAATAAAATAATTTAAATAAAATTATTAAAAGAATAACGATTTGCGGTTGCGCACCCTCCCCGATTCTCGATCGCTCTCAACGTTAGTGCTCTAGGAGCTGCGTTCGAGGTAGGACCTGTGCCGCGCGTCCGTTCAACGCGTTGTCAATAAACACGTTGAAATAAACACAGTGTAGAATATCAGTAAGACAACAAAACAACGATGATGATGATACATTTATTTTTTTACTGAGACCCGGTTTTCTTTTCTCATGCTAGATGTTTCTTTGGAAAACTTTATTATAAATCTTTCTTGGAATATCTGTAAACCCACATTGAAATTCGTTCAGTAGCGATTGAGTTTATCGCATGTACATGTAGGTACGCGATCATCGAAATCGGTTTGGCCGTTTAGGCGTCATAATTTTTATTTTTTATACTTCGTCCCGCCTGATGTGAAATGGTGACCGTAGTTATAATAACGCTCGCAACTTAAAATATTGCTCGCGCACCGCCACTCCCGCTACCAACACAGCAACTCCTTCCTTTCTGGTGACCTCACTCACTCGCAGGAACACAACAACTCTCAAGGGAATTGTTATTTGGCTGCGGTATTCTGTGAGGTGGAGGTAAATTCCCCAGTCGGGTAGCTTACAATTACGCTCCCTACCTCCCTTTGCCAGCGCTTCGTTTGTCAGTCAGCAGGGTGCACGGCGAGCAGGTAAAATTGGCTTTGGTTCAAAGATGTTGATGAACCACTTACAGCCCAGATATAGTGATAACCCCAAAGATAGTGGAACAAACAGACATCCATACTTTCGCATTTATAATATTAGTAGGTAGATAGTTAATTGATTCAGGTGTTATTTTGCGGAAGTCAAATTTACAGGCAATTTGATCTACACTACTTTGCGTTGTGTACGCCACCAACGTTTTTGGTGTAGGACACGACTTACGCTTAATATTTTTTTGGTGTAGGAGCTAGGACGTTGGATCATTAATATTTTAGGGTGTAAGTGGTTCATCAACATCTTTAAACAAAAGCCATCTTCATCTGCGCGCTGTGTACCCTGCTGACTGACAAACGAAGCTCTGGCGAAAAGAGAGGTAGGGAGCGTAATTGTAAGCTACCCGACTGGGGAATTACATCCACCTCACAGAATACCGCAGCCAAATAACAATTCTCTCAATCAATCATGAAATCAAATCAATATTTTTTTTTTGTAAATACATACATACTAACTGTTACCCGTGGCTTCGCCCGCGTGGTCCAGGGAAGCTGCCATTAATTTGTGTATATTTTTTTCTTGTTGTCATTTTTTTACTTGATGGGATAAAAAGTAGCTTATGACACTCTCCAGACCGTAAACTATCCCCGTTAACAAAAATCATGTCGTTACTTAGGTTACTTTCGATGTAAAAGAAGGATAAATGATTACAAAGTTTATTTTTCCCATTGGATTAAGATGTTTTTCCGTGATAAAAAGTAGCTTATGTCACTCTCCAGATCGTAAACTATCCCCATTAAAAAAATCACGTCCGTACTTAGGTTCGTGTTTGACGTGAAAGAAGGACAAATGATTAACTTTATTTTTTCCCGTGGGAATAAAATGTTTTTCCGGGATAAAGAGTAGCCTATGTCACTCTCCAGGTCTTAAACTATATCAAAAAAAAAAACATGTAAATCCGTTTGTTACTTTTGACGTGAAAGAAGGACAAACAACCTTTTACCTATATTATGCTATAGTGATTTAATCTTAAAAGATAGGCATATGCGCAAATTTACGCAGCGCACGCAACGTAAGCCCTGAAAAGGAATATTTTTTTCCCGTTTTTTATCGGTGCTCCGCTCCTATTGGTGTTAGCGTGATGTTATATAGCCTATATATAGCCTCCTTGAAATATAGGCTAACACTAAAATATTTTTTCAATTCGAACAAAGAAACAAACAAACTCTTCAGCTTTATAATATTAGTATAGATAATACATAGAAAACACCCAGACCAAGATAAACAGACATGTTCATGCACACAAATATTACTCGTATCTTGTGCGGGGATCGAACCCACGACCTCGGAATCAAACTGGACATGGTTAGCCATTGGACCACCGGGGTTGTCAAATATAAATACTGTTAATATCAATACCGCTGTATGCTCGGGCATAGTAGCTAGGGACAGACGCGTGCTGTACGGCACATATCGATTCCTAGAAGGATGAAGAATAGTGTATGCTGGCGCGTGATAGTTAGTTAGTTTAAGTATGTACCTATTTTAGTTTGACCAATAATAAATATAATTGAATATAAAAGAATTATTGAATAGTTTTCTTTTTATTTTGAATTCTTTACTTTTTCATAATATTCCAAAACATCACTTGTTTGCATGTTGAATATAATATATGTACTTCATTAATAAAAAAAATGTATTTTTACATGGGGTTTATTTATTTTCATATAATTATATTTCCAGTAAGTACTTTTAACTATTGTATTGACGGGTGTAGGTGTAATACTACACGGGTGTAGATAGTCGCTTCGCTATACTGTGGCGTCTCAGCAGCGATCGCGCGCTTGTAAGCGAGTACCCCGCGCCGGCTCCTCTCAAGCCCCGCACCTCACCCCCTCGAAAACGGCCAAGCCCTGGACTCACGTCACCTTATGATTTGGCTTAACGACTGTCATCGGAGCACGAAGGAGCTGGAGATAATATAAACCCATCCATGGATAGGCTACGGTCGACATTGCTTAACTTGCGTGTTCGATTAGACTGACTCGCGCAACGAAGCCATCAAGTTCCTCCACATAGCCTTTTACCTCTCGATATTATTAATAATCAGTTAAAATGAACTAAATATTTTTTAAATTAATTTTGAAAATTCATACTCGTAGCTAGCAGAAGCAAAATTCATTAAGCTTTGCATAATCTAAATTAAGTACATGGATTTCCTGATGTAAAACATTTTAATTAAAAATATGATAGAGTATCTGCGGAGCCGATAATTATCGCTGGCTTTCTACTCGTACCATTTTTTTTTTATTTTTGTATCAATACGTTACATGAAAGAGGAAAAAAATTGTGTTTTAACTCATGGTAGAACGATTCAGTTATTTCACATTCGTGTTTTTTACCTTTATTTAAATGCTTTTTATTTCAATCAAAAACGATGTTTTGTTAAATATAGATTGAATATGTTCTATTACTGTTAATTTTGACTATGGTTCTATTTAAATCGCCGCCTTCGCTGGCTGGCTGGAGGAAGATCGACGCATCAAAAGAGCATATAAGGGCTGTCCATCAGGTCGACGAGCAGTTGAATGGCCTAAATATCGATGGAAAGATGCTGTGGAAGCAGACCTCCAAGAGTTCGAAGCCTCCACTGCCACCTGGCAAAACATCGCGCAGGATAGAGGACTGTGACGTTTTCTCGTCGCGAAGTCCAAGATTCACTTCGGAACAGTGAGCCAGCGTAGACTTACTACGCTGGTAAGGTTCTACTAGCGATTGACAGTAAATCACTTGGCTTAATAAAGCTGATATTTAGCTGACTTACATTGAAATACATAATATCAATATATTCCTTGTTGAAACCCCTTCGATTGAGGGGGGGCAATATCTCAGCAGAGGAATGAATACGACGACGATATTCCCTATTATAATTAGCAATAGAGCTGTCACTCCAAAATTATTAACGTAGACTTTCGTAAAACTGCACTGGTAATAATAAATGCTAACAAAGTTTTCTGTTACCATAATTGACTACGAATGAATGAACTTAAGTGGAATTCGTAATTAGCTGACTACTTTACCTTAACTTATTTAATAAACAAGATAGGTGACAATTCTGGAGATTTTAATAAGAAAATATGTTTAAACAATAACTTTTTTTACTATTAGGGCACGTTAATTAAATAGAAATATGGAATCTGAGGTCTGCTGGCTGACTTTTTTATACCATTAGGGGTACCAACAACCATACGACCCTCCTGATGCATGAATGTAAGCAGTCGTCGCAGCTTATGGACGCATGTGACACTAGGTATCACTCACGTGTTGTCGACCCTATAAAATAACATTTATGCCTTTCTTAGAGAACCCCATACTGTAATCTCATGGGATCTATCTGGGGGATATCTCCTGGGTAGATCTACCAAATAAGTTGATCCATTTTCGCCATCAAAAATCGATCTGATACGACTCTCAAGTTGTGGAATGAACTCTCCGTCAAGTTCTCCCAGGAGATTACAGTATGGGGTTCTCTAAGAAAAGCGTAAACGGTTTTTTACAGCTCTAGATTTCATAATAATATCCGTTTAAGTGAGACACGATTACCACAAATTTAAAGTGACGCATTAATGAAAGAAATATTCCATATCTATGATACCTATTATGTAATACGAAAAAACGCGCTGCTCCCGGTTTTGCCTCATCAAAAAACTGTAATTTTTAAGTATGTGTTTAGACTTACGTATATTGGAAATTAAGAGGATATCCTTTGTCCTGTGTGTGTGAAATACAAGTCTCTGTTTAAATAGGGGTAACTTTGCGATGTGTTTTTTCATAGTATAAAGGTTTTAATTTGTGTAATGGCGTCTGACAAAATAAAGCTGAAGTATCAAGTAGTCGATAATTATATTAGTGTGTTTTGTAATTATATACGTATTTAAAATCATAATGTTAACCACGCGAACGAAGCCGCGAACAGCAGCTTCTGTATTTTTTTATAAAAAAATATAGAATTTAGAATAAAAAATTAGTTTTATAAAAAATTCACTTGAAAAAATTGTTGCTTAATCCGTGTAAAATGAACGAATTTAAATAAGTCTTCATTCGTTGGTATTGCGTAGGTACCTTATTAAAATCAACATTAATACTATACTTGGCACATTGCTTCTGAAATCTTGATAAGAATAGTTGCCGAGGTATACAGAACAAGGTTGTACCAGGGTAACTTAACATGGTTTGGGCGTTCTCTACTGTCGACGAACAAAATTATCTCGCAAACGAAATTAGATTTGCCGAAATTCGTTTTAGATTTTTTCCTGCAACTGATTTCCTTAACCTCGGGCCTTCTATTAGGTAGGTATTTGTTTTAAAACGCTTTGTATTACTTGCAATTTAGTAACACAATGCGACACTAGTTTACTTATACAGAAATATTTGAGATTATTTTTTACTGAATACATACTCAGAAGGAATTTACACAGTTGATTCGGAGTTTTGTAGTTTTAGGGATATAAGTACCTCAGCATCATTTTTGGGCCAACATCAATCTCTTCTATACTTTGTGCAGCGTACAGGTAAACAATTAATTGAAACAGTCAAGCTATATCATGGTTCAACCAATTTATAGCTTGACTGCGTAAGCCTCGAAGAAGGCCGCAGCCATCACGCCTTCGGTGTAGAGAATATACGTGACAGCCGAAGTATTGACATCTTTTATTTATTCGTCAACCCTTCTTCGGTAAATACTTCAGTAGTTATTGAAGCCCTCGGTTACCCATGGCTTCATTCATATAGAAATTAAATATTTAATATCAAATGCCGATCTGCAGTCAACAATTATTTAAACTTCCCATCATGATTACAAAAAGTCGGTTAGTTGCAACATTGTGGCGTCAAAGAAAGACATATACATATTTCCCTTAACAGGCTGGCAACGGATCGGCGAACTGTTGGTGTAGCTGATTTCTTTGGGTGATTACTTTCCATCAGGTGACCCACATGCTCGCTTACCCCCCTCTCATATAAAAAAAATACAAACATTATTTTATACGTTTTTGTATACCAGCTTCGATCACTAATATAACCAGCGACCCGCCCTGGCTTTGTCCATATGAAACAATATAAAAATGAATTATACCTACACAATATATTAGTATTATAATTACAGGGGTATAACAATTAACAACACAAGTTTGAGAAAGGAAAAAGACAGAGAAACGACTGTTAAAAATCACAATATTCCACAGTGAAGAATAAATTAGTTAGAAGCTACTAATGCTGTCAGTAGGTCAGTAGGTAAGTAATGGATACCTACTGCGTTTTTATCTTCTAGACTAATCTTTGTAGGTGAACAAGAATCTATAGTAGACTATGTTCAGACTTTGAGTTGAAAATTTATAGAAAAATACTTCGTAGGTACTCACCCACGAAGTATTTTTCTATAAATTTTCAAGTTATTTTTCTAAATGTACAAGCAATTAATAAATTTCATCATTAACAACAGTTTTAGGGAACGACTAATCATTTTAAATAATATTCCCTGTCGTATTTAAAATTACCATTCTGTATAAAAATTACTCACTTATCAACGCTTCCAAGACCTAGACAGCTATTTTCCCGCCTTTATGGTAAAGACAGACCGGATATTTACTATCTGGGATGCACGCGTTCAATGTAGCAGACGAATGTTGGTATTTATTTATTTTTGCCTTAAATCATTGTATTCTTCTTCTTCTTCTCAGCATATACGCGTCCACTGCTGAACGTATGCCTGTTGCATGGATTCCCATGTTTTCCTGTCTGCGGTGTATCTCGTCCAGGTCGGCCTTGCCGTCTTCTTAATGTCGTCCGACCATCGGGCTACGTATCGGCTACCTGAATCATTGTGTTAGTAATCCCTGCTTCCCTACTAATATTATAAATGTGAATGGCCGTTTGTTTGTTACACTTTCACGCGAAAACTACTCAACCGTACCGTATCAGAAGTAACATAGGATACTTTTTATTAAAAAAAAAAAAAAAAATACGAAAAAGAATTTCACGCGAGCGAAGCCGCGGGCAAAAGCTAGTAGTAAATAAGTACAGGATGGACGCTCCCAGCCGCTCGCTATAATCTGGAAGAGTTTATTCAACGCCGCTCGCACACATGCGTATTGACGATTTGCGCTGAAGATGTAATCTGTGGCTGAAGTTTTTAAAGACAACGCGGCAATAGGCTATTTGACAATGTTCAAAAATTGTATACATTATTTTGACAATATAGTAAAATACACAAAACTATAAATATCTGCAAACTTTCATTCTAATATCTTCCGTCCGACTTATTTTAGGGTCGATCAAAGTTTGGCGGGAAAGTCCAGTTTAAAAGTATGAATTTATTAAAAAAAAATATTTCCATTGGAGAAGCAATAAAAAATATTATAAGTTTTGTTATGATACTAATTACATAAACATACGTGCAACTACTACTACAAAATAACCTAGCAGCTGTTGTATGAACCGTTTTCGGGAAAGTCCAAAATTGTAATTTTCAAATTAACATATGTCAAGAGCTTTTTATGCTATCAAAGTAATTCTTTCTCGTATGGTTTTATTATTGTGACGTACGACTTACATATAAAACCGAAAAAAACGTTAGTCAAATAGCTTATTGTATTGAGTGGCTGGGCTATACTTATATGAATACATTCATACAGTGTCAGTAAACCTGGAGCTCAGATCAGAGAACATATACAAATGACACGAGAATTTACATATTTACAGTACAAAATAAAACCGTTTATGAATTCAGTTATTTTGTTATTATTTCCTTTCTACTTCTTTTTGGTGGCTTTTGTCTGACATGAATGAACATGACATCTTCATCAAAAATATAATATTACATCGAAGGAGACGGTGAAGGAATACGGCGGATAAATTTTAAAGCTGCATCAAAGAGCAACGTACAACCAAGGACAGTGGATTGAAAAATAATTGGTAACAATGGGAATTAACGCGATGAAGGATATTTACATACGAGTACCTTTATTTTTGCCTGACGTTTCGACTAGGTTGCACAAGCCGGCCGTGGTCACAGGCTGACTGCCTGTATCTAAATACCCATATGCATGATTGCGTTAGTTCCCGTTGTTATCTAAATATATAAAAGAAGAAACTGATTGACGTATATATCAACGCACAGCCCAAACTGCTGGGTTTAGAGATTCCAAATTTGCCACGTAGGCTCCTTAAGACGTCTAGGGGAGACATTAAGAAAAGCCGATCGATTGCGCATTGATGCATTTGAGATGTGGTATTGGAGAATGCTCCGTATACCTTGGATAGCTTTCAGGACCAATACATCGATACTTGAGGACTTAAAAATCTCTACAAGACTTTTTACAACGTGGACGCACGTGGTGGCAGAATCTTAGAATATTTTGTCCATATTGTTAAGAACAGTGGAGACAACCTCGAAAACCTATTAATACGTGACAAAATCTATGGGCAGCGACCAAGCGGGCGGCATCTGATGCGTTGGTCAGATCTCAACACCACTGTCTGCGAGACGGTTCATACTGCAGCAGACAGAAACAAATAGTTCAGTATTGTCCGTCTGAGGATCATAAGAGGTCACATCCCTCATCAGTGATGAAAACGACTTGAGGAGGAGGAGAATGACAAAATGTTATATGTAATAATTTAAGATTTTTTCTTAAATTTTTCCTCAGGTTTGTGATTGGAAAGTAGATACCATATCTACTTTCCAATCACAAACCTGATTAATTAAAATATCCCCGAACTTTCCTTGGCAATAAGGTATCAGAGTTAGTAGACTGTCACAAAGCATATTATCCGCCTACTGGTTTTGTAAGGGCCTCACGAATTCACCGCCCTTTAGTTTTCGATTTCCATAGGGACCCGGGACCATTTGCATCGATTTTGCTCGATCTTTTTACATCATCTTCCCTAATATTAGGTTCGTTTCGTGTCATTGATTTTTATTTCATTTGGAAAATCTTGAATAAGGTATATATACCTTATAAGGCGCCGTGTATTTCTTGCGATATTTCTACATTTTATAAAATATTTAAATGTTATATTTACAGATTACAAAAGCAATGTATAATAATTCGAGCTGATGTAAGTTTAACGCATGTATATGAGCAACTTCTACAGCCCTGATCTTTTCGTGACACAATTTGCAGCATCACCTGGATTTTTTAGGACACTAATGCCGTAACAAAAATTATAGTATTTGTTATTGTTCTCCAATAGTAATATTGTTTTAAAATAATTTTCATCGTCATTTAAAGTGAAGAAAAAATTCATATTTTCAAACTTTGAACATAAAACAAATAGGACGTAATAATAATATAAAATAACACAGATTGTTTTCGTCATTGTCATGATTCGGGAACAGCCCTTATTCATCCCATTGCTGGGATACGGGCCTTCTCTCAATCGAAGGGGTTTAGAGCATACTCCACGTTCCACACGTTGCTCAACTGCGGGTTGGCAGAGGCGCCTAAAAGCCACTGACTTGGCTTAACGACTGTCATCTAATGTCAACAGCCGGGACCGACGGCATAACGTGCCCTCCAAAGCACGGAGAAGCTCGAGATAAATAAACCCATCCATGGACAGACTACGATCGACGTAGATTGTATGTTCGATCAGACTGACACACGCAACGACGCCATTGAGCTCCTCATTCTATAACTTATTACAGAGATTGTTTTGATTTAGTTTTGTGTCATTTACAGCATTGATAGGTATAAGTATTTTTTATAATTTTAGAAAATTAGCCAGTGAATATCTTATTGCATTATTTATTTGGTGTCTAAAATCAAACGCTTAATGCTATATTTATATAAAGTAATATCATTAGATTTACCTGAAACATGAATAAAGGAAACGCTCTAATCAGTACACACTCTTAATGTGAAAGTCGACGGTTCAGACAAACGACCACTTGCGAAGAGATAAGGGCGTTACGAGACTTGAAAATAGCTGTTAATTGTAGCCCCATCTACCGCCATACTTTTTATTTTATTCGCCTTTTATACGTACTTGAACTTTGCTGTTTGCGGTTTTAAAGACTCGAGTTTATTAGTGTTTGAAGTTTCTTGTTTTGTTTTTATGGTTTTCTACCTTTGGGGTTTAAAAGTTAGATAATTTGATTCAGTTTTTTTTAAGTATACAAAGGAGAATTGAACCTATAATCTGTTTAATGTACGAAAAGAAGTTTGAGGAGGTCTTTAAAGTATCTAAAAGGATATCGTGAATAGGCAAGTCAAGTAACAAACGATTGTGCAAATAATGAATAAGTTACATTGCTAAAAGTTATGCGTGCAGTCTAATCCAGTGGTTGCCAATTAGTTTTTCCTACGTACCACTTCCAGAAAGAGCTGAAACTCGCGTACCCCTTTATTACATTGTTGTTTGAGTATTTCTTCCTAGTACCTTAAGTAGTTTAGTCTCTTGACTAGAGCCTGCTTCACGTACCCCTTGATGCTCCTTCGCGTACCTACAGGGGTACGCGTACCACTAATTGGGAAACACTGGTCTAATCGAAAACGCAAGTTGAGCAACGTCTCCCGTAACCTATCCATATATAGGTTTATTTATCTCGAGGTCCTCTGTGCGTCAGAGGGTATGTTAAGATCCCGGCTGTTGTCATTAGATGAAAGTCGTCAAGCCAAGTCAGTGGCATTTGGGAGGATTGAAAACACTGGCCTCTGAAAACCCGCAGTTGAACAGCGCGGGGGAGTTCGCTCTAAACCCCTTCGATTGAGGAGAGACCTGCATCTCAGCAGTGGGATGAATAAGGGTTAATGAGGACCGTGTATAAACACCTAAAGAAAGTTTTACCATAACATGCAAATAAGTATATATTATTAAATCCGTTTTACTAACGATAAAATTGAGAATCCATCTAATTCAGTGCATACTACACACTCCATCTATTTAGAAAATCGTTGCCGTGTATTAGCAGCCGTCTACATTATCACACCAAAAGGATTTAGTTCGTAGCGCGTTTCTTTGTGGACTTTTCTGGCTCTTGTTCAGCAAAGCCAGCTCTTAGCGTATTAGGTCGAAAAAAGCAACGGAATTTCAAACCCTGATGAAATTCAGCTAGTTCTTTTAAAATCTCTCTTATTGTTTGGTTTATTTTAAACAAAATACATTGATTTAGAAAGTATAAGACCAATCTGAATATCATTAACGTTAATATAAAACATGGGACTGGATATATCTAAGTTCATGATAATATCAGTCTTCAGTTTAAATAGTAAATAATAAATCAACTATGTACGTTCCTATCGCTTAAGTAAAAAAATAGAACAGTTCAATTTCAAGAGTCTTAAAGTCTAATTCAGACATTCTAGAAATTGAACTGTAAGGAATAATAAATAATAAAAAAATAATTTCTATCCACCAAAAAAAAAAAACAATTATTTATTGTTTCTTGTTATTTCTTGCAAAATCAATTAATTGTTTCTTGAAAAACTGATTTCAGTATTGTAAGAAGCAATCAATTGTCAATTAATTAAGAAGCTATTAATTGATTTATTAACTTTTAGCCGGTGCATTATAGAACACCTATTGTATTGAGAAACAAAGTTTTTTCCACCAGGCAAAAAGGCCTTCGATGTTTTTTTCTGTATGGCGGGTGGCAGACAAGCTTACCACCCGCCTGATGTGAAGTGGTTACCGTAACCATATTAACGCTCGGACGTTAATTATCGCTCGCGCACTGCCACCCACGCCACCACCAACAACACAATAACCGAAAGCAAATCCTTTCTTTTTGATGACCTCACTCGCAGAATCACAACAACTGTCAAGGGAATTGTTATTTGGCTGCGGTATTCTGTGAGGGCGATGTACTGGCTACTGGTACTTCCCCAGTCGGGCCGTTTATAAATACGCTCTACCCTACCTCTCTTTCACGAGAGCCTCTTTCGCTGCTTGTCAAGAAGCATTACGTGCAGGTGAGATTGACTGAGGCTCTAAAGGTCGTGGTGAGCCACTTACACCTCAAACAATTTGTACACCGTCGTTGTGACCACTCGAGCGCTCGCCTCGTTTATTTAGGCTTCACGCACTGCGTGGTTTTGTAATAGCTGGACACCACAAACCAGCTTCACGGTCGGCGATTTCATGATTTACGTAGCCACTATAACGAATTTTTAGAATATTCAGCGAAATTCATTGAGATTATGAAATTGTCCGGTCCTCCGGTCGTTCTGTCTGTCTGTTGCCATGAAACTCAAAATTTAGAAATTCTGACTTCGGAGTCGTGTAGAGCATCAAAAAGTAGTAATGTAAAGTAACCTTGGTTTTCCGATATCAAATCGGGATTTCAAAATAAAAAAAAATTTCGCTATGGTGGCGCATGTTGCGCGTCGGATGTTTTATAGTGGATTAACGTTTTTTTTTATAAATAAGAGAGGGGCAAACGAGCATGTGGGTCACCTGATGTAAAGTAATCACCACCACCCAACGAGATCAGCAACACCAATGGGTCGCCGATCAGTTTTTTTTTTTTTTTTTTTTTTATACTACATCTGGTGGCCGACAAGCATACGGCCCGCCTGATGTAAAGCGGTTACCGTAGCCATATTAACGCTCGCAACATAAAATATCGCTCGCGCGCCGCCACCCCTACTTCCAACGTAGCATCTCCTTTCTGGTGACCTGTGAGTGAGGTCACCAGAACGCGCAGGAATACAACAATTCTCAAGGGAATTGTTATTTGGCTGCGGTATTCTGTGAGGTGGAGGTACATTCCCCAGTCGAGTAGCTTACAATTACGCTCCCTACCTCTCTTTCGCCAGAGCTTCGTTTGTCAGTCAGCAGGGTGTACGGCGTGCAGGTGAAATTGGCTTTGGTTCAAAGAAGTTGAGGAACCACTTACACCCCAAGTAGTATCCGTAGCCAGCCTATACTCCTTCCTTTTTTTTCTGGTGACTTCACTCACTTGCAAGGACACAACAATCCTGAAGGGAATTGTTATTTGGCTATGGTATTCTGTGAGGGGGAGGTACTTCGCCAGTCGGACAGCTTAAGAAATACGCTATGCCCTACCTATGCTATACCCATCTTAAACATAGAACTAAGCGTATATATAGTTAAAACTTTATTTACTGTGTTTCGCTCATCAAGCCCTTTCATTGATTCCCTTATTTATTAATATGAAATTATAATCACCATTTTGTGGTGGCAATCGTGCATAGTCACGGGAACCAAATGAGTGTGCCAAATTCCAACTCAATCAGACTCTGGGAAGTAAAATTTAACTTAAAATATTTGAAATTAAATGAAAGCTTGTAAAATTGACGACACAAGCCTTTAAAGGTTCAATTAAACAGGTTTGACAAGAAATATCAACCTGTGAGAGTTCAGTCAGAGCATACTAAACAACATAGAGCATACTAATAAACAGCACAGCAAAGGAGGAGCTCAATGGCTTCGTGGCAGTCTAATCGATGACGTAAGTTAAGCAACGTTGACTGTAACCTGTCCATGGATGGGTTTATTTTTCTCGAGCTTCTCCGTGCTTCGGTCGGTAAGCCGTCGGTCCCAGCTGCTGTCAGTAGATGACGTACGATGACGTCGTTAAGCCAAGTCAGTAAGAGCGTTGTACAAACCTAATCTGCCAAACTTGTGTAGGTAAATGAACATCTAAAGTTTTCCAACATAAGTCGTACAACAAAACTTGTTTATAGCGACCCTTGTTGATACTTGTATAAAAAGTAGATGCTATCTAATCTACTATATATTGTATAACAGTGTTTTTATATCATACGATACGGAAACGACTATATTACGATACTTAGACGATTTTTAATAAACAAATCTCTTGGTAACTGCAGTGTAATTTAGTTAGATGTGGCCAATGTTCGTAGAATATAAAAATTTATGTAATTTAGATAAAAAATGTATAACGCGTCCAAGTATTCACAAGGGTCCAATTACTAAGTAAAGAATCCGTTTCATCCCATCCCGTACCATCCTCGTCCGCCGTCCCATGCCCCATTTCATTTCAATCACCATCTTAATCATCATCATAAATCTTCTCGCACCAAGTTCCGCTCCATCGCCACTGATCTTCAATTTTTTACGTAAAGCCGACACCCTTTAAGTATCGAAGGTTCGTATAATGTGCTCCCTTGTACTTTTGCTGATGTTGCGTTAGGGCAGCATCGAAGTTTATGGACACAATTGAGGAAAGCCTATATCCTACATACATGCAGATAATTATGATGATTAAGATGCGGTAAAGAAAGAAATAAATTATTTATGAAATATAAGAACGGGAATTAACGCGATCATGCATTATGATGCGTATTTGCTTATAGGCTGACTGATCGACTTTTTGACAGACTGACTGATGTCAGCCTGTGACCACGGCCGGTGCAACCTGGTCGAAACGTCAGGCAATAATAAAGGTATGTAAATACCCTTATGCATGATCGCGTTAATTCCCGTTCTTATATTTCATAAATCATGCAACGCCAAAATTTAAAATTTACTAAAGAAATAAATAACATGAAGATGAACGTTTTCATCTATTACTAATATCGTAAAGTATAAATGTCTCTACTCAAAGTTTCCCCATGTAACTCAATTTTTGTCAGAACAACATTATCTGTCCAATAATAAGCGAAATATGAACGCATATCGGTTTAAGGGTGAAACTTTGTAGATAAGGCCGCAACTTCATATACGAGTATGGACTATTCTGGCAAACTATAGCTACAATAAATCATACATCTAATTACAAGCTTTTTAGTTTCACCGTGGTGTCTGTAATCAAATGCAAGTTCCGTTTGACATTTCCCAGTGTTCAGTTGAGCTGAAATTTTGCATTCCCACTTTAATTCAACTCATTGACTCTAGGGTAACACAGACCTACTGAGGAGACTCAAAAGAACAAAACCTTTTGAGTTAGTATAGTGATAAGTGAGACATTAGTGATATTTCATGGCAATGGACCTATTTTTAATTTGGGTTGGTTTATATTGGTCGAGGAATTTCTTATGAATCTTTTAATTTATACATGAAATTGTTTCGCCTTAAGAGACACTAACAAATATCAATGGATATGTGGTATATAAACTCTCTTGGACTCAACTATGGATCCATCGCGTAGAGGCCCCTTTGAGAAGTTTGATGTAATGTTGTACGCCCGCCGTGACCCGCTCCAGGATATGTCAATGGAACGACATACCTATGAGCAGGTCTCGGCAGGCGTTGAGACTATTGCGAAGTGTGATGGAAAATAAATGGACTATGGAGATGAGATCTGGGTGAACTAAATACCGGGCTCTTACAGAAGTGGGACGGACGCCTGCCATAACTGCTATGCCAGGAAATCGGCCGGGGGCAACACCGGTGTGAGTGACTCAGAATCAGGAAAGGAAAGGGCGGCAGGGGGGGGGGGGGAGTATGCTGTGCGTAGTATTATTACTTAAACTGTGCTATAAGTAATAGTACTACGTACCCATAGACTGCATGACATTCATGCAAATCTTGAAATTACTTTTTATCTCATGGGAATGGGACGCCTTAGATAATGAAAGCTGTTAAAATTTCATTTGCTATAATTAATTTTCCTGTTTTAAAAATGATAATAAAACGTTCATAAAATCTTCTGTCTGTTCTCACAAGATAAAAATATTTGACCATTAATTTCCGCTTTTGTATAATCTTTGTAACAAATTTGTGTTATGCATTAATGCGTAGTGTCAAGTTTTTTATCCGTCTCAGTGATTCCCAGTTTGTTTGTGCTGCGTATAAAGAAACCGTTATACCACTTCATACTCGTACGAGATGTCAAATTTGCTTGTGCCACACTATAAGTAACTAGCTGTTGCCCGCGGCTTCGCTCGCGTGAAATTCGTGCATTTTAGACTATCCAGGCCAAATCTAACACTCAACTCAACCACCTTCATGTAGCACCTTTAATTATTCTAAATACGAATGCAAGAACTTTCCCGATAACTACTACATCCGTCCCGCTCCCGACGCGCCGTCTGCGTTCGCAAAAGCACTGATTGACGCCAAATGCAAATTTAAAAACATTATAGGATAACACAAGTAGTAGTAGTAGTAGGTAGTAGTTATTATTGGCTTTTTTGTGTAAGGATTTTTTTTCAGTTGGTTTATTTTTATTTGTTTTTTTTTTTTATAAACTTTAAAACCATTACACCGACTTCAAAAATCTTAGGAGGTAGTTATTTCTTCCTTCTCACTCTCCTTACCTCAATGCAATTTCCCCATACAAAATTTGAACTTGCGTTTCATCCTTGGGTAAAATTTAAAAAATTCTTTCAAATTTTAGTAATTTCGTGTCCACTTTGTTATATTTTCAAATCGATGCCATTTTGGTAATTGTCGTCCCATAAAACCACAGAATCAACACCCATATTGATGTTATGGCATTTCAACCCCAGCGCACCCACACAGGTATGATTTTATGTCACGTCGACTATGTTGGATTATAAAATAGTTGTTGTTTTCGTAATCAGCGACCCGATAAACCATAAAAACAATACCCATGACGATTTTCAGACTTCTTAACCCCATTTTACCCTTTTAGAGATTGAATTTTGAAAAATCTTGAAACATGTGTTTATTCATTTATCTATAAAAGTGTTCGTGTAAAGTTTCAGATAATATAGTCCATCTTATCTTGTTTCGCCATACAAACTTTGGACCCCCGTTTCACCCCCTTAGGGGATGAATATCTAGCAGTGAATAGATACAGGCTGATAATAATGATGATGATGTTATATTTTCAAATAGATGCCATTTTGGTATTTGTCGTCTCAGAAAACCATAAAATCAACACCCATATTTATATTATGACATTTCAACCCCATCGCACCCCCACAGGGGTGATTTTATGTAACGTTAGTCGACGTTACATAAAATCACCCCTGTGTTGGATTATAAAATAGTTGTTGTTTTCGTAATCAGCGACCCGATAAACCATAAAAACAATACCCATGATGATTTTCGGACTTTTTGTCTTCATTTTACCCTTTTACTCATTGAATTTTGAAAAATACTAAAATACTAGTTAAAATACAGTTTTTACTTATTTATGTACAGAAGTACTCGTGTAAAGTTTCGGATAAAATAGTCCAACTAATGTTGTTTCCCCATATAAACTTTGGACCCTTGATTCACCCCATTAGGGGATGAATATCAAGCAGTAGAAAGATACAGGCTGATGATGATGATGATAATGATGTTATATTTTGAAATTGATGCCATTTTCGTAATTTAAGTCCCAGAAAATAATAGAATCAACACCCATATTTATATTATGACATTTCAACCCCATCGCACCCCCACAGGGGTGATAAAATCACCCCCGTGGGGGTGGTGGATGTCACGTCGACTATGTTGGATTATAAAATAGTTGTTGTTTTCGTAATCAGCGACCCGATAAACCATAAAAACAATATCCATTACGATTTTCAGACTTTTTGATCCCATTTTACCCTTTTAGGGATTGAATTTTGAAAAATCCTGAAACACGTGTTTACTTATTTATCTATAGAAGTACTCATGTAAAGTTTCGGATAAAATAGTCCAACTAATCTTGTTTCCCCATACAAACTTTGGACCCCCATTTCACCCCCTTAGGGGATGAATTTTGAAAAATCCTTTCTTAGTGTACCCCTAGACGTCATAAGGAACCCACGTGTTTTTTATGCTACTGCGGGTGATACGATTACCCTATCTATATATATAAAATTCAAAGTCCTGACTGACTGACTGATATATCAACGCACAGCCCAAACCGCTAGATTCCAAATTTGGCACGTAGGTTCCTTATGACGTCTAGGGGTGCACCCTAGACGTCATAAGGAACCTACGTGCCAAATTTGGAATCTCTAGACCAAGCGGTTTGGGCTGTGCGTTGATATATAAGTCAGTCAGTTTCTTCTTTTATAGATTTAGATAGTAGTAATAGTACTACGTACAGTTACCACCACCACTCCCTGCCGCTCTCTCGTGTCGACCTCACCTCCCCTTTGAGACAAATCTGACAGTTTGTAGGGCGCCGCACGCACACACGGTTATTCACGCTCTGCACAGACGTCATTGTTTATGTAGTAGTAAACGACGCGATACTTGTATCGAGTGGCCGAAGTGTGCTTGCTGCTTATTGGATTATTGTTTGCGTATTTGTTTTTTATTGTCTACCTTATTTAATGACGCTTACACAAAGATCCCGATTACCTACTTACAAGGAGCCATTACGTGTGAATTCAAAACAAATGTATAGGTACTTTATTCCATACACTTATTGTAACATGACGAGCTCGGTGGTCGAATGGCTAGTTATGGCACTATGACTCCGAGGTCGCGGGTTAGATCCCCGCACATGAACATGTTTGTTCGTCTTGGTCTGGGTGATCATGTCAGTTATCTAAGCTTTGCTTAGTTTGGGACTAGATGGCGCTGTGTAATATATCCTGGAATATTTATTTATTATTAACCCTTCCTGTTCACGGAAGGTGGTTCCTCAATCGATCGACATAACTTCACATTAAGTGGAAACTACAATAAGATTTGTAATTTTCGTATGCATGAGAGTTTTTAAAAGTACTTGAACTGTTGTAAATTCAATCTCTAGTTTGTAAAAGAAACCATCAAAAGTTCTTACACACACAGTAATATACAGCAGGCAAAATGTAAAAATTCCATTGCAGATACACTCATAAATCTTTGCTTTTTAGATTCGACCTAAAAATGTTGATCGTAAAGTCGCATCTAATTTCCAGATAAACATCACCAGCTGAAGCATCCCCGATGAAATATTCATGAAGACAATGTAATTTGTTACCGATATTGCCCCTATACACGAGACTACATAATTTAGGCTCATAGGGGAAGGTAAATGAGTTTTTATCTAACTATAGGGGTTTTATGTCGTTATAATAAAATGGAACGCTTGGAAACCGGTTAATATAGATGGCCTATATTAACCGGTTTATAGATAATGTATACGTTATGAACATAATGCACTAGTGTATTAACCGGTAATACAAATTTATGTTCTTATTGTGGTATATATCGACTGGTTTGTAGGTTTTCGATTTTTTTATATACTATGGTGGTAGACAAGCATACCCGCGTGATGTGAAGCGGTTACTGTAGCCATATTCATGCCCGCAACATGAAATATCGCTTGCGCGCCGTCACCCCCGCTGCCATCGCAGCAAGTCCTTTCTTCCTGGAGACCTCACTCACTCGCAAGAACACAGCAATGCTCAAGGGAATTGTTATTTGGCTGCGGTATTCTGTGAGATGAAGATACTTCCCCAGTCGAGCAGCTCACAAAGTACGCTCTGCCCTAATTATCTTTTCGCTTCGCTTGTCAGTCAGCAGGGTTTACCACGTGCAGGTGAGGTTAACTTTGGTTTGAAGATGCTGATGAACCTTCCTTTAATGAACATTCCTTTTAATATACAAAATGTTGACAATGTCCTAAAGGTGAAGGACCTCGTATCTTTGAAGAGGAGTTTGGCCGATTTGACGATGAATTTCGAAGCATCCGAAAGTACTGTAGATGAACTGCGCAAGGAAGTGTATAGTCTGCGTTGTTCACTTGAGGTATCTAGGGCATCAAATGCGAACGTAAACACTAAGCGTGGAGCGTGCCTAAACGCCTCACCGTCAAATGTTGAGTCAGTGGTTGTAACGTTGACACCGAAGACAACCGAAGTCGAGTCGGAAACGCACATCGGCGGCGGCTCATCATCGCTGCGTCACGCGAATGCCCCGGATCCCTTCCGCTGCATTCCACGGGTGTCGTATGCCACCATCGCCCGAGCCGTCTCACCACCTCAGCGGCTTGTAAATGAGGCGAAGACAACTCGCGAGGCTGGGCCACCACGTCCACGGCACGAAGAATAGCTGTGCGACAAAGAGGGCTTCATCAAAGTAGTGAAGAAAAAGAAGTTCTCCAACCGCAACCATCGTGGCACCGCCCCGCCCGGTCCGGATATGTTGCTGCGTTAGGAAGTACCATCAACGCAGTTGTACGTGTCTCCTTTACACTGGTCCACAAAGACTGAAAACGTTGTGGATTATGTGAAGAAGATGAGTACCTTCATTCTCAGGGTCGAGCGGTTGTTACCTCGCCACAGAGTCAATTTTAGCTCGTTTGTGGTTAGGGTACCGACCCACCATCTGCAGACCTTCATGAAGTCTTCTGGCCGCAGGGCGTCGTGTTTCGGAGATTCCGAGGACGGCTACCGATTCGCCAAACACGTCGCCGACACTGTGTGTATAATATTGTACTATAGTTAAGTTTTTATATAAATATGTAGGTTAGTTTTTAAGGTATTTATAATATGGATGTATTGTTTTTGTAAGCATTGCCGGAAATAAAATGATTATTATTATATGTATCTCTCTTTCATCACGGGTCAAGCCCGGTCCTTTGATAGGCGTGCGCGGGGATATGGATCCAATGCGTAGAGGCCCCTTGAGAGAAGTTTGATGTAATGTTGTACGCCCGCCGTGACCCGCTCCAGGATATGTCAATGTAACGACATATCCATGAACAGGTCTCGGCAGGCATTGAGATTATTGCAAAGTGTGATGGAAAATAAATGGGCTATGGAGATGAGATCTGGGTGAACTTAATACCGGGCTATTACAGATGAGGGACGGACGCCTGCCATAACTGCTTTTATTGCTAGTTATTTGCGGCAGGCGGCGGCTTGTCACTCACTAAATGGGCCCCCGAAATGCCAGGAAAACGGCCGGGGGCAACACCGGTGTGAGTGACTCAGGGGCGTCGAGAGGTGTGCTGCGCTTTCTCCGAAGTTACTCGCGGCGTGATGCCCTTTAACACTTCCACCCCTGGAGCATATAGCTCTAACGGCTCCTCTCTGGACGGCCAATGAAGGCAAGCCAGAGCTGAGAGTCCTGCGGGCCTTCTTGTGTTTACACCCCGACCGACGAAGACACGCCGGAGACGAAGGCCCTGACCGACTCTCTGGAGACTCGGATCCGTGGTGTCGTTACTCACCAACAGCTTGCCACAAGCTGCCCTGCGGGCTGATTATTATTATTATTATATTATGTTTTTATTTGAGTCTTCTTTTTTGGTTATTATCATTTATATCTCATTGTTATTTTATTTAAAGTAGTTACTAGCTTGAAACCGTTATATTAGCAGTATTTTACTTTTATTTCCAGTATTAGTTTTACATTTAGTTTTCCGTTATGTTTTTGATTATATGTTTATAGGCGGAAGCCATTTCTTTATTTTAGTTTTATTCATATATATACTTTTATTCTCTTTATTATTATGTATTAGTCTGTAAGCCTCCCTACAAATAAATAAATAAATAGTGTTAGTGTGAAGTTTCAACTTCATATCAATCTTCAATCCTGACTACATGTCACTTACATCTCTAGAAAAATCCGCTACTCTTAAAAATATAGAAATTTGCTCGGTCGTCCAGGTACAAACGCCAAATTCAAATCATGAATATAACTCAATACCTAACAATCGCAAAAAAAGCCAAACGGAAAAGTGACTATATATCGAGTTTGAATAGCCGTTTCAGTGTTCGATACATTCAAAAATAAACCTTCCCTGCACCGTATAACTGCAAAGCCCCTCAGGTTATTCTGTAATTGTTACCATTTCTAAATATACGTGACACGGGTAGGGCTATAGAGGGCAAAATCCCGCGAACACTCGTTAACAAGCATATAAAAAATGTTTGGCAATCAACTTTAAGGACAGACCGTTTGTTCGGAAATTCGGAGATTGTTCTCAATATTATTTTATCGAGTTGTTTGCTCTTCATCTTTCCGCTTAATTTTTTATTGAGTGCTAGTGACAAAAACAAAATAGAATTTTTGTGTAGTTTTATTATTATTTTTTACCTCAAGTGGAAACAAGTTTCGAATTTGGATTTTTGTACTGTATACTTTACACTCTAATGCGTATTAAAAATTAAATTAAAATTAAAAAAAATCATTTATTTTAGGTCTTTACATCCATGTGACATTTTTTGATTAAGAGATAATTGCTTTTATGCTACGCCGGGTGATACGATTACCCTATCTATATTAATAAAAGGCTTTGTCCTCACTGACTGACTGACTGACTGACTCACAGCCCAAACCGCTGGGTCAAGAGATTCCAAATTTTACAAGTAGGTTCCTTATGACGTCTAGGGGTGCACTAAGAAAGGATTTTTCAAAATTCATCCCCTAAAGGGGTGAAACGGGGGTCCAAAGTTTGTATGGGGAAACAAGATTAGTTGGACTATTTTATTCGAAACTTTACACGAGTACTTCTATAGATACGTGCACACGTGTTTCAGGATTTTTCAAAATACAACCCCTAAAGGGGTAAAATGGAGTGAAAAAGTCTGAAAATCGCCATAGGAATTGTTTTTATGGTTTATCGGGTCGCTGATTACGAAAACAACAACTATTTTATAAACCAACATAGCCGACGTGACATAAAATCACCCCTATGGGGGTGCGATGGGGTTGAAATGTCATAATAACAATGAGTGTTGATTATATGGTTTTCTGGGACGTCAATTACGAAAATGGAATCGATTTGAAAATATAACATAGTGGACACGAATAATTACTTAAAAGTATTTTTCAAATTTTACCCCTAAGAGGGTGAAACAGAGGTCCACAGTTTGTGTAGGGAAATGAGATTAGTTATACTATTTTATCCTAAACTTTACACGAGTACTTCTATAGATAAATGAGTAAACACGTGTTTCAGGATTTTTCGAAATTCAACTCAAAAATAAAGGAGTAAAATGGGGTCAAAAAGTCTGAAAATCATCAAGAATATTATTGTTTTTATATTTTATCGGGTCGCTGATTACGAAACGATTTTAAAATTCAACGTGGCTAACGTGACCATCATCATGTAATTTTTTTAAACTTTGATTTATCCTTTTTAGGCTGATGGAATAAGACTTGTGTGTTGACTGAAGTGTTATCCTAATAGGTTTTTAAATTTGTATTTGGCGTTAATCAGTGCTTATATGTACAATCGCGGGCGGCCGGCGCGGCGTTCTTGCATCCGTATTTAGTACAATTAAAGGTACTACTTGAAGGTGGTTGCGTTGCGTGTTAGACTTGACTTGGATAATCTAAAATGCGCGAATTTCACGCGAGCGAAGCCGCGGGCAAACTGACTGACTCACTAATCAACGCGCAGCCCAGACCACTGACTTTGGATATGTGTTCCTTATACAATGTAAGCGCGCGCACTAAGACGGAATTTTGCGAAATTTCACCCCTAATAGGTTGAAAATAGGGGTTGAAAAAAACCCTCTTTTTGGAAATCGATTCACCTACGATTTTGAGACTTGGTGGAATAGTTGTTCATAAAAAAAAGGTTTATGGGTTACTGATTAACTTTTGACCAGCGCCAAGCCAAGAAATGTCTAAAAATGTTATATTTAAATTTGAATTAACTCATCACTAGATGGCGCTATACCTAGCATTTGTACAGCGCGCTATGCTTTCGTTATTAAAGAAAGGGTATATACGAGAGATTATTTCAAACCATGGGGTTATCTATGACGGTTTATCGCTCATTTCATCCCAGTAGTTACCCCCGGAGGATCCATCGCGCGCGTAGGGCGTAAATAAAACTGCGTCCTTCAAATGAAGCTACATTTGGTGCCGTAAACTAATTGAAAAATCTATTCTAAGTACCGACTTTATGGGGTATATCTACTTAATATAAGAATTTCGGTATTTTTAAATAGTGACGTCAAGATTGACTAAATTTATACTTGTGGAAGGTGTGATGAAGCCCCATACCATTATAGCTATGGAAGGTGATGGAGCTGGTCTGTTCCGCTCCATCTCCTACCACTTGCATGGAACGGAGGTGTATCATCAGGAGGTTCGTGCCACCATTGTAGGAACGATGAGTTGTTGAGTGAGGATAGTAAGGGATGCGCTGTTGAGGAATCACTCTTTATTCCCCGCCTTCCCATTATTCCATCAGACCATTCCGTTCAATTTAAGAGACTTAAATTTCCCATAAAGGTGTTTTGCTATGACCATTAACAAAGGTCAGGGGGCAGTCTCTAAAGGTCGCTGGGGTTGACTTGAGACAGGACTGTTTCTCTCATGATCAGTTGTATGTAGCTTGCTCAGGAGTAAGTTCTCCTGGAAACCTTACAATTTTGGCTCCTGGTGCGAATGCCAAAAATATTGTTTACCGGGACGTCTAGCCTAAATGGTGCATGTTTGTAATAATGCTCAATATGAAACAGTTCTTTAAGGGGAAAAAATGAAATATCTGGAATCTTAACAAAAATAGTCGCAAATCAGGAGTGATCCCGTAGCGAACCACGGGTACTTTGCTAGTCTATATATATAAAATTCAAAGTCCTGACTGACTGACTAATATATCAACGCACAGCCCAAACCGCTAGGTCTAGAGATTCCAAATTTGGCACGTGGGTTCTTTATGATGTCTAGGGGTACACTAAGAAAGGATTTTTCAAAATTCATCCCTTAAGGAGGTAAAACGGGGGTCCAAAGTTTGTATGGGGAAAGAAGATTAGTTGGACTATTTTATACGAAACTTTACATGAGTACTTCTATAGATAAATGAGTAAACACGTGTTTCAGGATTTTTTAATATTCAACCCCCAAATGGGTAAAATGGGGCGAAAAGACTGAAAATCATCATGGGTAGGGTTTTTATAGCTTTTCGGGTCGCTGATTATGAAAACAACAACTATTTTATAATCCAACATACTCGACGTGTCATAAAATCACCCCTGAGGGGGTCCGATGGGATTGAAATATATAAATGAGGAACCTGAGTGTCTGACTGATATATATCGACGCACAGCCCAAACTGCTGGGTCTAGAGATTCCAAATTTGGCACGTAGGTTCCTTATGACGTCTAGGGGTGCACTAAGAAATAATTTTTCAAAATTCATCCCCTAAGGTGGTGAAACGGGGGTCCAAAGTTTGTATGGGGAAAAAAGATTTGTTGGACTATTTATCCGAAACTTTACATCAGTACTTCTATAGATAAATGAGTAAACACGTGTTTCAGGATTTTTCAATATTCAACCCCCAAAGGGGTAAAATGGGGCGGAAAAAGTCTGAAAATCATCATGGGTAGGGTTTTTATAGCTTTTCGGGTCGCTGATTACGAAAACAAAAACTATTTTATAATCCAACATAGTCGACGTGTCATAAAATCACCCCTGAAGGGGTCCGATGGGATTGAAATATATAAAAGAGGAACCTGAGTGTCTGACTGATATATATCAACGCACAGCCCAAACTGCTGGGTCAAGAGATTCCAAATTTGGCACGTAGGTTCCTTATGATGTCTAGGGGTGCACTAAGAAAGGATTTTTCAAAATTCATCCCCTAAGGCGGTGAAACGGAGGTCCAAATTTTGTATGGGGAAAAAAGATTAGTTGGACTATTTTATCCGAAACTTTACATCAGTACTTCTATAGATAAATGAGTAAACACGTGTTTCAGGATTTTTCAATATTCAACCCCCAAAGGGGTAAAATGGGGCGAAAAAGTCTGAAAAACGTATTGTTTTTATGGTTTATCTGGTCGCTGATTACGAAAACAACAACTATTTTTTATTCCAACATAGCCGACGTGTCACAAAATCACCCCTGAAGGGGTCCGATGGGATTGAAATATATAAAAGAGGAATCTGAGTGTCTGACTGATATATATCAACGCATAGCCCAAACTGCTGGGTCTAGAGATTCCAAATTTGGCACGTAGATTCCTTATGATGTCTAGGGGTGCACTAAGAAATGATTTTTCAAAATTCATCTCCTAAGGGGGTGAAACGGGGGTTCAAAATTTGTATGTGGAAACAATTTTAGTTGGACTATTTTATCTGAAACTATACACGAGTACTTCTATAGATAAATGAGTAACCATATGTTTCAGGATTTTTCAAAATTCAACCCCTAGAGCGCTAAAACGGGGTGAAAAATTCTGAAAATCGTCATGGGTATTGTTTTTATGGTTTATCGGGTCGCTAATTACAAAAAACAACAACTATTTTATAATCCAACATAGCCAACATGACATAAAAGCACCCCTGTGGGAGTGCGGTGGGGTTGAAATGTCATAATATCAATATAGGTGTTGATTCTATGGTTTTCTGGGGCGTCAATTACAAAAATGGCATCGATTTGAAAATATCAACCCCGAAAAGGGTAAAATGGGGTCAAAAAGTCTGAAAATCGTCATAGGTATTGTTTTTATGGTTTATCGGGTCGCTGATTACGAAAACTACAACGATTTTATAATTCATCGTGGCTAACGTGACCATCATCCTCTATTGAGGTGCGATGAGCTTGAAATGTCTATATATCAATATATGTGCCGTTTTTACGGGTTTTCGGAATGCCAATCCATACTAATATTATAAATGCGACAGAATGTCTGTTACCTCTTCACGCTTAAATCGCTGGATCGATTTAGATGAAATTTGCTTGAGAGATACCTTGAGTCCTGGGAAAGGATATACCTATTATAGTTTTTATCCCAGAAATTACCTATTATTGTTATTTATTGTACCCGTAGGGCTGTAACGTGACCATCAACCCCTATTGGGGTGCGATGGCGTTAAAATATCTAAAATGTGGTGAAAAAGTGTGAAAATCGTCACAGGTATTGTTTTTATGGTATATCGAGTCGCTGATTACGAAAAAAACAACTATTTAATAATCAAACATAGCCGACGTGACAACTCTGTAGGGGTGCAATGGGATTGAAATGACATAATATCAATATGGGTATTGATTCTTAGGTTTTCTGGGACGTTAATTACGACAATGGCATCGATTTGAAAATATAACGTAATCGACACGAATTACTTAAAAAGATTTTTCAAATTTTACCTCTAAGAGGGTGAAATGGAGGTCCAAAGTTTGAATGGGAAAACGAGATTACTTGGACTTGAATTTTTCACGAGTACTTCTATTGATTAATGAGTAAACACGTGTTTGCCCCGAATGTCACGCGAGCGAAGCCGCGGGCGAAAGCTAGTCCTTCATAAAACTCTGCGTAGGTCAAGAGAATTACCATTATAGAATTACTTCGTTGTTCGCCTGTAACGGCCCTTTTTCTCAGAAACACATGGAGGTATCATGTTGAAACTAATGCCGAATGTAGGTCTGCAATCTTTTAAATCTGTGTAAAATCAAACTTCTCAGCCAATACTTTCCAAAGATACGAGCGTCTATGTCATATATTTTAATTTGAAATTCGCAAGGGAATCAATATCAATAACCCTATTGATATTGATTCCCTTGCGAATTTCAACTTTTACAACAAAGTTTAACAATTCTAGTAACCAGTACCTGGTAGTACCAGACTACCAGGGTTACTAGAAATGTTAAATTTGGCAAGAAGCAAGGTCCTACAGAATGAGCAAAGGTCTATGCTGTCTGTCTCTCCACGCCTTACTAGTTTTTGTAGATGGTATTTTTTCGTTTCGTAAACATTTCAGAACACATAATATTTTAAATTGTAAACCAAAAATTTACAATTTCAAATATCATGTGTATTACTACGTTAGTACTATTACTTATACTGTGGTATTACTAAGTGTTGGGGTTTACGTGAACAATTTTTTTTCATAGCTTTTATTAAGATCATTTGAACACGAATCCGACTTGCACATGGCCAGTTTTCTTTATATATACTCTTTATGTACAGTTTCCATAACGATTGCTTTACTACCGGTAAAAATAATCATGCATTAAAAATTCCACAGTTCCTGCCGAGAGGGAGGCACTCTGATATGTCGTCTCATTACGCACGCGTCTCGTACAGCGATTAAATCAGGCCCTAGGGGTTTTCCTGGCATTGAATCTCACTTATTCGGTCTTCGTCACGTACTCTGTGAAGTGTAAGGATTTCGAGTCTACATATTATATAGAGTAGATTTCGAATATATGTAATATAATGTATGAAAAAAGTTTGGCTGTGTGAAGATAGTGCAATTTGTTTCTATAAAAGAAGAAATTAACTGAGCGACTGTGTGCCCTCCGTCGCTGAATATCATATTCTCAACATATCTTATCTTGATCTTATAAGACGCTTTTTATAAGACTATCATTTTATAAAATATGATGTTTAGCGAATATCGTGTTTTGCGAATGTGGTGGTTTACGAATGTAGTCTTTTGATAATATGATATTCAGCGACGGAGAGACTGAGTGACATATCAACGCACATCCCAAACCGCTGAGTTTGGAAATACCAAATTTAGCACATAGATAGGTTCCTTATAAGATCTAGGGGTGTACTAAGAAAGGATTTTTAAAAAATTCTCGGGATATACGCGTACGAAGTCGCGGGCGTAAGCAATTGTTGAATATGCACTTATGGCAGTACCATTAAGAGGGTTAATGTAATGCTTGAAAGCATTTTTTTAAAGCAACGCATTTTTGTTGCTGCTGGCATGAGTTTGGAGAATTCAGAGGCTGTGAGAGTAGTGTTGCTCTATTTGTAATATATGAGAGTTTTCTTAAAAGTACCTGTGCCATCAGATACCACGCCCGCATTCTGGTAACCCTACCGCCTCGACCCGGGACTGCTTATAAGGGTTTCCCCATATTCGCAGCTATCCTATATAATATCCTACCTAAATGCTATAATAAATTATTACATATATATTACACATATAACCATGTATACATATTCACACACACACATATACACACATAACATATTCATTAAACAATAAATAGGGTTGGCCTTTGATATATAAGCATAACAACGGCCAAAGAAATGACTTACTTATCCTTTAAAAAATTATAAAGATTTTGCAGTTATGACGGCCACAGGTAAAGTATTCCAGAGCCTGATAGACTGGACAGTAAAAAACTGTCCAGGCTAGAAGGCTCAGAAGCAACTCCATGGCATGAACATCGTACATCAATTCAATGAGTATGAGTATGTGGCTAAGATAAGGACTAGACGATGTATCGTGTTACTTAGAATTCACTTAGCATCGTGTTGCAGTAATTAAATTGCATCAGAATACTAATGTAGTATGACTAAATGGAACATCTGCTGGAAGATGGATTAAGCCTGACTAGGGAAGTACCTCCACTTCACAGAATACAATACAATTCCTTTGAGGGCCGTTGTATTCCTGTGAGTGAGTTAAGTCACCAATCTTAATTCTGTTATGAAGGAATAATATTATTCTGCAATTATCAATAACTGAACGCAGTCATAAAAACACCATGTTGGTACTTTTTTTTAAATATTATCCATCCTACCTTCACATACGGGAAGTAACAGATAGCTTCTATGATCGTTGTGCTTTATTATTAGTTTTTATATTTCCAACTAGTTTTTCCTAATGTGATAAACAATTTTATCGTCATAAACAATTATATCGCAGTGAAAAGTGAATAAAAATGAATCAAGACTTTGAGTTTGTTAAAAATCAAAAAGAGAATGCAACTTTAATTTATAAAGGCTACCGATTCTATAAAAATGTTATTAATTCCAGAGGGTCAACATTATGGAGATGCATAAATAGAAGTAAATGTACTGCTTCGATTACTCTAGATGAGAAAAAAGAACGTATTTTACGAACGTCATCACATTCGTGCGAGAAAATCATTGCCATTTCAGAAATTAAAAAACGAATAGATTCCTTGAAAATAAAAGTATTTAAAGACTTGGGACCGGTACAAGAGATGTATGAAGAGTTTTACAAAATACTAAAAAAGGAGTTTCCTAAAGACCGAGACTTAATACCTTCTTATAAGAAAAACATACTTAAACATAGATGTATTAAAACGTAACAGAACGGTGACCATTCAAACACCTGAAGTATTAGCGAAACATTTTTTGATTTGTGAAGACGGTGATGATGATACCAACAAAATATTTGTTTTTGCTACTAATGTTGCTCAAAATTTTCTGAAAAAGCCTGGAAATTACTTTGCTGATGGGACCATCAAATCGGCGCCTAGATCTACCAGATGTTTGTTATATAGGATTTTGAATCTGATGATAGAAGTACAAACGTGATTCCAGTTATATACGCGTTCTTATCCGACAAATCTAAACAAACATGTACGCCTGTTTTCACTCATCAAAGAAAAGCTACAAGTTAAAATTGCAAATTTTAAATGCGACTATGAAGTCGCCATTATTAATGCAGTTTCGTCTGTGTATCCGGACACTAAAGTGACTGGTTGTTATCATCATTTCAATAACGCTGTTTGGAAACAGTCCAAAAAATGGTTTAGACCAAACTAGGGAAGGACGAAATACGACTAGGAAGTGTGCGATGATTCCACTATTACCAGCTAGTTACATACCTGCTGCGTGGAGGTTTATTTTAGACGAGGCTTCGGAATCTAAAGAAATGATGTGTTTTCGTCGGTATTTTGAAAATCAATGGTATCCGAAAAAAATCACCTGAGATATTGAGCACTGCACGGCAGCGTCATAGAACGGCAAATGCCCTGGAAGGGTAGCGTCAATTGCTATATTCCAAGAAACTCGAATCTATATTTATTTTTATATAAGTTATAAGAAAGGAAAGTAAATATTGGGATAATAAGATGACAAAGTCACTGTTCCAGAATTCGAGAAATTCACGAATATTGCGGGATATTGAATTCGACAATATGAAGTATATTATAACCATAAAACAAGTCTTTTCAAAAACGATTTAATCGTTTAAGTAGTTTATTTATTTAAACGTGTAATTTCTAATGTGGAGGCCTCAGAAAAAGCTTTGTTTACAAGTACCTATTTTTAACTGAAATGATTAAATATATTATTGATTTTATTTTATATAATATTGTGAGATTCGACAAGTAGAGTAATCATGAGGGTTATTCTGTAAAATGTATGATGTTAAAAAAATTACATACCTATATAAACAGTCGCTAAAAATTAATCATTTCGAATTATCTACCATTTTTTGATTTAACATGTAACTATGATTATAGACTTAGATTTTCTTTTAGGTTTCACTATATTGCTAGCTTGTTATTGTTTTGTTGTTCAGCTTATTGGCAGTGAAGTACCGATCAGGGGTATTATGTAAAATATATGACGTTAGAAATTTAAATACTTATTAATTAATAGTAAAGTTCCTAAACGTTTCTCATTTAGAATTTACCGTATCGTTTTATTTTGAATCAAAATTACCTGCCGTTCTTTATTTAATATAAGTAATTATATTTCCTTTATTGAATTTAATTACGAATAAAATTGTCGTTGACATATAGCCTCTGTTTGATTTGAGTAAAATGGACACTCTGATATGTATATGGACATTCTGGGATATGGACGTTTTGCACCTTCTGGATATTTTGGGATTTGGACATTATGAACCTAAAGGACCGTATACTTCTCTGCCACCCGACGTAGTATAATACACATCAACAAAAAGAAATATCCACCTTCCTGACTTCACTCACTCGCAGGGAACATACCTTGAAGTTGGCTTTGGCTCAAAGATGATAATAAATCACTTCCATGCCCTTAAATCTTTGGCATAATATAATCACGGAAGCATTTTTTTTCATATTTAACTTTAAGAGCTCCTCTATTTTTTTATTAGGACTAGGTAATACAATAACAAACAAGTGTAAATAAGTAACAGTTAGTACAATAATAAAGCGGCCAATCGGCCAACTTACGAGTATAAGAATCCACAGGCAGAACCGAAAAAATCTATTGTTTAGTTAGTGAACTTACTGAGAAACATTAGTCATCTATAATTCTGAATCGCTTTCATTTATTGTAATTGTTTAAACTCACTCATTAGGTTAGGAATGAGTGAGCATAGATTCACGATTTACTAATGCGATGTTTGTTATATTCAAATGTGTCAATAATATCACGTACTAATTTTAACTTCTGCTATACTGTTTGCATTCAGTGTGCTTTCATGTATGCAACTGTGCAATTCAATTGATATTCACTGAGTGGATGCCACAAACCTATGCTAGAGTTCCGCTGTAGCTTGTAGACACATTTTACTCATAATAATATTTTCAATACATTTGCATTTGAAAAGTGTACTTCGACCAGCCAAGATGCATTCAAAGTAATTTTTTCCGTACTCGTACTTTTTGTTTACATTCATCGCACTGGTTATTTTCTCTAAAGTTTTTGACGTGACTACGTTTTTGAAATTACTTCCATAGGGAGGCAATTAAAAAAAAACGAATGATAAAAAAGTCGGGGGATACAGTTTTTTTTATACTACGACGGGTGGCAGACAAGCATACGGCCCACCTAATGTGAGGCGGTTACCGTAGACATATTAACGCTCGCAACATAATATATCGCTGGCGCGCTGCTATCCCCGCTGCCAACGCAGCATCTCCGTCCTTTCTAGTGACCTCACTCACTCACAGGAACACAACAACCCTCAAGGAAATTGTTATTTGGCTGCGGTATTCTGTGAGGTAGAGGTACATTCCCGAGTCGGGTAGCTTACAATTACGTTCCCTACCTCTCGTTTCGCCAGAGCTTCGTTTGTCAGTCAGCAGGGTGCACCGCGTGCAGGTGTAGTTGGCTTTGGTTCAAAGATGTTGATGAAACACTTGCACGCCAAAAATCAATCAATCACACCGCTGGATATATGAAGGATCAAAGAAAGAATTTATCGCTGAGAGCTAATGCGCCCATGTGTGCCAACCTTCCGGTTATATCACAGGATTGCGAGTTATATCAGAGGATTCTCTCGTTCAGTAAACATCGCACCGCTCTTGCGCTCAGTAAACCAACCGAGCACTTACTTCCTTTTCACCTGCATGCAGGCTAATCAGGTACTCTTAAGTCGAGTAGCTTGTGGCGAACCGATGCTCAGTTTCCCAAGCATCGGTGCCCTATAACCACTCCCCAATTTCCATGATGGGTACCGGAGCTATAGGCACGCTCACTTCCCGACGCACCAGTACGTCTAGTGTTTCTGTTCCTACACTGGGGCGCCAGATAGCTGGCTACCTGGCTGATGTCCATGACAGGTACCGGAGCTGTATACGGCACGCTCACTTCCCGACGCCCGGAGGATGCCTACCCCAGATCTACGTTAGAGTGACTGGGCTGACGGAAGCGATCATCCGTCATCCTCCTTGCTCAGCAGGCAAGTGCCCGAGCTGCGAAACCAGCTTTGGAAGCTGACAACGATATAAAGGCCACTCCAAGGCACGTTGGCATCCACTGTGACGGCCCTTCGCCTTAGGCCAGTGATCCCCATCTCGCTACGCGCAAGGTCGCACGGCCGACAAATGTAGAAAGGCAGACGAATATGCTCAACCTCTGTAGCTAAATCAAATGCACGTGAGTGATTACACGCACATAAAGCCACCTCGAATCCGGACCCATGACTGGGAAATTATGGGCTTGCCGTCAGTCCCCGAGGTACCCTGATCAAAACAGCCGGACCCATAGCTGCGAAAACTCCCCGCAGTCGGGACCTCCGTAGCGAATAGCTAAGTAATGACTAAGGAACAGCGTGCGAGGGAGGGAAAGCGCTGCCATTTTGAGATAGTTTTAGTAACACACCTCATTTTTTTCTTTTTTCTAAGAAATATATTCAATAACGTTGCATGATACTCAACTGTGGCGAAGCGAGGAATTCCAAACGTCACTCTTACGTAAAAACATGGGGACTTACCGCCGAAGTTGAAGCCGATTACCGTCCAATTTTTTAATTGCGAATATCAAACTTAAAATAAAGCTTAGATTAATTGTGTTTTACTTAGCTGGTAGAAATCCTGGAGCTCTACCGATTAAGGGTATAAGATTTGCTATTAACTTCATCCTAGGACCAACAGGTCTTATAAGATAAGATAGCCGTAAGATACTTACACTCCTAAAGAGGTGACCAAAAAAAACGAGTGTATGATAAATTTAACGTGTGTATGTGGGGATGTGTTAGTCTATCTATTCCACTGTAGCTGGGAAATGGATGAACCGATTTAGCGTTTTTTTTTGTTTGTTTGAAAGAGTGTTCTAAACTAAAAACTAAAAGTTTTAAGGAAACCTGTCCAGCTGTTTGGAGATCAACTTGTTACTAATATTAAGGAGTCTAATAACAGATTCTTTAACATATAAAATTTGAAAAGAAATATTATTTATGATTCATTGTATTAACAATTTTATTATAATGTTAACATTTTCTGTAAACACAGACAGACACTTCACCTTCATATACTCGTACCTTAATAGGTATGTGAACATAAAGAAAATTCCGATAATATAATGAAATTCCAGACCACTGTTATTATTTTGCCAAAGATTCCTGGGCGTAATTGGAATACAAATAGAATCATAACATAGTACACTAGAAGCGACCCGTGATCTTACTCGCCTTTTCCTAATTCATAGCATTACCAACCTCCTTCAAGATTTAGGCTTCAAATGCCAAAGGAGGTTCACGGACAAAAAAGGGAAATATCACACTGGTAGTTCCAAAGATTTAGGACCTCGATGGCGTCGTTGCGTTGCATGGCAGTCTAATCGATCACGCAAATCCAGCAGCCTGTCTATGGATGGGTCTATTTATTTAGAGCTCCTCCGTGATTCAGAAGGCCGTTAAGCCGTCCCACGTTAAGCAGTCGGTCCCGGTTGTTGTCGTTAGATGATAGTCATTAATCCAAGTCAGTGGCCTTTAGGCGGATAAAAAACACCGACCTCCGCCAACCCGCAGTAGAGCAGCGTGGTGGAGTATACTCTAAACCCCTTCGATTGAGGGAAGACCTGTATCCTAGCAGTGGGATGAATAAGGGTTAACGAGAATAAGACAAGAAGTTCCAAAGACTCCGTTTTCCAAAATATAACACAGAAATTCTACTGCTCTAATCAAATTATAAATAAAGAAAAAGAAAAATTCGAAAGACTAAATACCTACACTTATAAAAAGAAATTCAAACGTTCCAGTAGCACAAAAGAAAAAGACACCAAAAAAATTATCCATTAAAAAGTTACGGAAAGTTACCCAAACCAATCGTATTTTAATTGCAGTTGTCACAACAAATCGATGAATGTTCAAAATTTTGCAATAATAAATTGCAATTTTCGGAAGCGAACGAAAATAAATTTCCTCGTATTAAATGTACTTAAATTCTCGTCCTAAAATAACAGTAATGTTCGACATGGGACCACTAGATAACATTTGCCACAGCATAAAATAATTCCATTTAACTTGTATGCAGCTTTATTTGTCATCTCGATTTATATAACTTATTGTATAATAAATTAATGTCCAATGTTTGGTCTTCGTAGTGTAGACTAGCGTAAAAATGCTAGAATATATTGTTGTGAATCACCCCTTGGATTGAGGGGAGCCCCGTATAGTGAAATAACTAGTTTTCTATTCAAATCTTTCGTGTGTTTTCAATATATATGAATGTGACTGTGTCCTTGTATTTCCAAATCCGTAACAAACAACAGTATCACAAAACAAATATGGAATTCAAGTCATTAAAAATAGAAAAATAGCATTTTTTCCTTTTTAGTCATGTCGGATAATGTTGATTTTAACACTGAAACAATTATCGGTCAACTTAACTAAACTTTGTACCTTCGCGTCATTAGTCCTATGGACTTTTAAGGTGTATATATGCATTACTCTAAAAGCATACGGCATGCCCGGAGGAAAGTAGTCACCGCCGTTACCTGCAATTTCAGAGGCATTACACCCGCGTTGCTGCCCCTATAAAAACCTCTGCACACCCTTTTTGAAGAAACCCAGTCGTCTCCAGAAAAAATCTCGACATTGTCGTAGTTAACCCATTATTATTATTTCCAACGGGGACGCCGGCTGTCGCCGGCGGGTGATCAGCCTTACCTGAGGCCATTTCACCCATTTTCCCTGGTCCTCCCTTTTGGGGGAGGATGTGGGTTTATCCGGCAATCACGGCGTTCCGTCGAACCTACCTGTTTCCTTGCAAAACCTTACGATCTGTTCCACCTTCAGGTCTTCCAGGTCTTCTTTGTTTAACTTGTCCACCCCCATGGTCTCCCATCTTATCCGTGAGTACATGGGGCACTCGGCAAGCAGGTGGAAGCTTGTTTTGTCGTCATCCATGCACTCTGGGCATTTGGGGTTGGTTTTCACGCCTATTAGTGTCAGGTGCCTGTTCAGTCGGCAGTGTCCTGTTAACACTTCTATGACGAGCCTCATGTTGCCTCTGGAGAGTTTCATCAGTTGGCTGGTTCTTCTTTTGTCTAGGCCTTTGATGAAGATCTTCGACTGTCTCATGTCTGTCGAGGATACCCATCTTTGGTTGGTCTCTACTACTGTTCTTCGGCTGATTACTCCCTTTGTTATTTTGTGGGCGATTGGTAGCCTTGGCTCAGGGCCCATCTGGTTTTCGTCAGCCTCTTTCTTGGCTAGTTCATCAGCTATTTCGTTGCCCGTGTTACGCTCATGTCCAGGTACCCAGGCAATCGTCACATCAGCTGTTCTGGACAGCATTTCTAATGCATTTTTGCACTCTTTGACAATTGCTGATATTGTTTCTGTTTTTGCAAGTGCCTTCAGCGCTGCCTGGCTGTCGCTGTAAATGGTGACTTTTTCTGTGTTGTTTAGGGAGCCTACCATTTTTGCGCATTCCATTATAGCGAAGATTTCTGCTTGGAAGACACTTGCATACTTCCCTAGGGGTATTGACCTATTTGTTTCTGTTCCGTCTTCACATTTTATGTGTACTCCGGAGCCAGAGAGCTTGTTTGTTTCCTTTCTGGAGCCGTCTGTGTTGCAAATGGTGCCACTGGTGTCCATCTTCCAGTCGTCTCTCGGTCCTATGTGTATTCTATATTTCTTGTCAAAGATCCTTTCCTTTCTTATCAAATCGTTGTTTGAAAAGATCATTGAGAGCTTTCCTTCGTAGTCTTGACTGATCTTTGCATGGCCCTCATCCATGGTGTTGCCAGTCCAGAGACCCGTGCTTCTTAGTTTGAACCATTGCTCGGTGGCTTACCAGTGGTGGTAGTTAACCCATAGTTGGGATATGGGTCTCGCCTCATCTGATGTTTTGGGCCACATTTAACCAGTTCGTGCCCACCAACTTCAAGAACCACTTACACCGCATGAACCTAAGTTACATTCTACATCCAGTTGGTCCCAGCCGCTTTTATATTTTCTATCTTTAGATAAATATCCAATATCAATACATAACTGCAAAAAATCACGTTACATACAAATAGAATCATAACATACTGCCTACGGAGTGACTTTACTGATTTTTTCTAAGCTATGTTAAGAAAAGGTTGTATATTTTGTTGTAAATATAAAATTTATGAGAGCGTTATCCTGTTTATAGTAGGGTCACTTTATTGCTTTTAGGTCATCCCTACTAATTAGCTTAGTGTGTTGTTTTTTTCTTTCACGAGCTGCATAAAACGGTAAACCTAGATAATATTATTTTAATGGATTTTGTCTGGATATATGGAGTAATAAAAGTTATGAAAACTTTATAAAGTTTATTATTATCTGCCTTTTATAGCTTCTTCGTATAGTAAAATTATATTCAATCCATTATTAAATATATAAAAATGTTTTTATATATTCTTGTACTTATGATCATGAACAGACGTGCATAGTTTTACATAGGTTTAATCCTCTAACTTTTACTTTAACATTAATAGTGGCTACAGATTAATCTTAGAACTCAAACAGCTTAACCGCGGTTTCTAAGTATAGGTATTCTGCATTGCTAACTATTTTTTACTCAATTTATATTTCAGACCCTATCTATAATAATAAAAGGCTTTGTCCTCACTGACTGACTGACTGACTGACTGACTGACTAATCAACGCACAGCCCAAACCGCTGGGTCTAGAGATTCCAAATTTGGCACGTAGGTTCCTTATGACGTCTAGGGGTGCACTAAGAAAGGATTTTTCAATATTCATCCCCTAAGGGGGTGAAATGGGGGTCCAAAGTTTGTATGGGGAAAGAAGATTAGTTGGACTATTTTATACGAAACTTTACACAAATACTTCTATAGATAAATGAGTAAACACGTGTTTCAGGATTTTTCAAAATTTACCCCCTAAAGGGGTAAAATGGGGTGAAAAAGTCTGAAAATCGTCATGGGTATTGTTTTTATGGTTTATCGGGTCGCTGATTACGAAAACAACAACTATTTTATAATCCAACATAGCCGACGTGACATAAAATCGTGAATTTCAACCCCATCGCACCCCCATAGGGGTATGGGGGTGCGATGGGGTTGAAATGTCATAATATCAATATGGGTGTTGATTCTATGATTTTCTGGGACTGACGTCCCAGAAAACTTACGAAGTTACGAAAATGGCATCAATTTGAAAATATAACATAGTGGACACGAAATTACTTAAAAGGATTTGTCAAATTTTACCCCTAAAAGGGTGAAACGGAGGTCCAAAGTTTGTGTAGGGAAACGAGATTAGTTTTTATATATTATAGATTAGTAGGACTATTTTATCCTAAACTTTACACGAATACTATAGAGAAATGAGTGAACATGTGTTTCAGGATTTTTTGAAATTCAACCCAAATAAAAAGGAGTAAAATGGGGTCAAAATGTCTGAATATCATCAAGGATATGTTTTTATATTTTATCGGGTCGCTGCGTATCGAAAACAACAACGATTTTAAAATTCAACGTGGCTAACATGACCATCATCATATAATTTTTGACTGAAGTGTTATTCCTAATAGGTTTTTTAATTTGCATTTGGCGTCAATCAGTGCTTATACGATCGCAGGTGGCGCGGCGAGGGTGGGACGGGTGTAGTAGTTTTCTGGAAAGTTCTTGCATCCGTATTTAGTACAATTAAAGGTGCCACATGAAGGTGGTTGCGTTGCGTGTTAGACTTGACTTGGATAATCTAAAATGCGCGAACTTCACGCAAGCGAAGGCGCGGGAAAAAGATAGATAGTAAAAGGCTTTGTCCTCACTGACTGACTGACTGACTGACTGACCACTATTTAACGCAGAGCCCAGACGACTGAAGCTAGAAACCTGAAACTTTGGATATGTGTTCCCTATAGAATGTAAGCGCACACTAAGATGGAATTTTCCGAAATTTCACCCCTAAGAGGTTGAAAATAGGGGGTTGAAAAAACCCTCTTTTTGGAAACAGATTCACCTACGATTTTGAGACTTGGTGGAATAGTTGTTCATAAAAAAAGGGAATGTTTATGGATAACTAATTAGTGATTAATGATTAACTAACTTTTGACCAGCGCCAACCAGCCAAGAAATGTCTAAAAATTAGTTATATTTTAATCAACTTATCACTAGATGGCGCTATACCTAGCATTTGTACAGCGCGCATCGTTATTAGGGAAAGGGTATATACTTACGAGAGATTATTTCAAACCATGGGGTTATCTATGACGGTTTATCGCTCACCTCATCCCAGTAGTTACCCCCGGAGGTTAACCATCGCGCGCGTAGAGCGTAAAAAAACTGCGTCCTTCAAATGAAGCTACATCTGATGCCGAAAACTAATTGAAAGACCTATTCTAAATACCGATTTTATGGGGTATACCTACTTAAAATAAGAATTTCCGTATTTTTCAAACAATGACGTCAAGATTCACTAAATTTATACTTGTGGAAGGTGTGATGATGCCGCATAGCTTTGGAAGGTGATGGAGCTGGCCTGGCTTTCATCTCCTACCACTTGCATGGAACGGAGGTGTATCATCAGGAGGTTCGCGCTACCATTGTTCACGAATTAAACAACTGGAACGATGAGTTGTTGAGTGAGGACAGTAAAGGATGCGCTGTTGAGGAATCTCTCTTTATAACCCGCATTCCCATTATTCGATCAGACCACCCCGTTCAATTTAAGAGACTTCAATTTCTCATAAAGGTGTTTTGCTATGACCATTAACAAAGCTCAGGGGCAGCCTCTAAAGGTCGCTGGGGTTGACTTGAGACAGGACTGCTTCTCTCATGATCAGTTGTATGTAGCTTGCTCAAGAGTAAGTTCTCCTGGAAGCCTTGCAATTTTGGCTCCTGGTGCGAATGCCAAAAATATTGTTTACCGGGACGTCTTCACCTAAATGGTGTATGTTTGTAATAATGGTCAATACGAAACAGTCCTTTATGGGGAAAAAATGAAATATCTGGAATCGAAACAAAAATAGACGCAAATCAGGAGTGTTCCCGTAGCGAAGCACGGGTACTTTGCTAGTATTATATATTAAGGAAGATCCAGATACATAGAGGTAAAAATTAGGCCGAATTTTACCGTCTTTTTTATGATACATCGCTTTACGATTAATTGTTTTATTAAGATATAGAGGTAAACGCATGGTGCACACTGGCGTTAAGCAAACTAGGCTCTAGCGAAAGACGTATTAGTGCGATTTCAAAATTTTTTGCACCCCTCAATTTTGGCATGTCCCACTTATTCCATTAATTTTTATGCAAACGCTTAGAACTCTCTCAGTGAAAACTGTTTGTAGAAATAAATAAAGAAAAAGAAACTTTTGAAAGAAATAACAAGTTATATTAATACACTTATCCTTATTTTAAAAATTTTATTAAAATGTTTCATGTCCTTTGAATTTCGCTTGTCCCACCATAATATCGGTAACAAAAATTTATGATTAAAGTCATGTTTTGGAATGTTACCAGTGTGATAGAATTGCAAATGTTTGATTTAAACTATAGAAATTAAAAAAAAAAACACTGGCATTGTTATTGTAAATCTGTAATTTCTATCAAAAAACATGTTTTTTAACTAAAGTCGATATTTGATCACCCTGACATGTCAAGTTTTGTTACTCATTTTCCGTAATTGTGTAAGACATTATGGCTGTTCTTAATTTATAAATGCCAACACAATGGCAACTACTTTGCAGCCGCCAAAAAAAAAAATCTTATTAACAGTGTTTTGAGCGGTTATGTTCGTTGGCGCCAAGTGCCTAAAAAATTGTGTCAAGGTATGTTACTGTTATGAAATTAGATTTAAATAATTATTTCATACTAGCAAAGTACCCGTGCTTCGCTACGGGAACACTCCTGATTTGCGTCTATTTTTGTTTCGATTCCAGATATTTCATTTTTTCCCCATAAAGGACTGTTTCGTATTGACCATTATTACAAACATACACCATTTAGGTGAAGACGTCCCGGTAAACAATATTTTTGGCATTCGCACCAGGAGCCAAAATTGCAAGGCTTCCAGGAGAACTTACTCTTGAGCAAGCTACATACAACTGATCATGAGAGAAGCAGTCCTGTCTCAAGTCAACCCCAGCGACCTTTAGAGGCTGCCCCTGAGCTTTGTTAATGGTCATAGCAAAACACCTTTATGAGAAATTGAAGTCTCTTAAATTGAACGGGGTGGTCTGATCGAATAATGGGAATGCGGGTTATAAAGAGAGATTCCTCAACAGCGCATCCTTTACTGTCCTCACTCAACAACTCATCGTTCCAGTTGTTTAATTCGTGAACAATGGTAGCGCGAACCTCCTGATGATACACCTCCGTTCCATGCAAGTGGTAGGAGATGAAAGCCAGGCCAGCTCCATCACCTTCCAAAGCTATGCGGCATCATCACACCTTCCACAAGTATAAATTTAGTGAATCTTGACGTCATTGTTTGAAAAATACGGAAATTCTTATTTTAAGTAGGTATACCCCATAAAATCGGTATTTAGAATAGGTCTTTCAATTAGTTTTCGGCATCAGATGTAGCTTCATTTGAAGGACGCAGTTTTTTTTACGCTCTACGCGCGCGATGGTTAACCTCCGGGGGTAACTACTGGGATGAGGTGAGCGATAAACCGTCATAGATAACCCCATGGTTTGAAATAATCTCTCGTAAGTATATACCCTTTCCCTAATAACGATGCGCGCTGTACAAATGCTAGGTATAGCGCCATCTAGTGATAAGTTGATTAAAATATAACTAATTTTTAGACATTTCTTGGCTGGTTGGCGCTGGTCAAAAGTTAGTTAATCATTAATCACTAATTAGTTATCCATAAACATTCCCTTTTTTTATGAACAACTATTCCACCAAGTCTCAAAATCGTAGGTGAATCTGTTTCCAAAAAGAGGGTTTTTTCAACCCCCTATTTTCAACCTCTTAGGGGTGAAATTTCGGAAAATTCCATCTTAGTGTGCGCTTACATTCTATAGGGAACACATATCCAAAGTTTCAGGTTTCTAGCTTCAGTCGTCTGGGCTCTGCGTTAAATAGTGGTCAGTCAGTCAGTCAGTCAGTCAGTGAGGACAAAGCCTTTTACTATCTATCTTTTTCCCGCGCCTTCGCTTGCGTGAAGTTCGCGCATTTTAGATTATCCAAGTCAAGTCTAACACGCAACGCAACCACCTTCATGTGGCACCTTTAATTGTACTAAATACGGATGCAAGAACTTTCCAGAAAACTACTACACCCGTCCCACCCTCGCCGCGCCACCTGCGATCGTATAAGCACTGATTGACGCCAAATGCAAATTAAAAAACCTATTAGGAATAACACTTCAGTCAAAAATTATATGATGATGGTCATGTTAGCCACGTTGAATTTTAAAATCGTTGTTGTTTTCGATACGCAGCGACCCGATAAAATATAAAAACATATCCTTGATGATATTCAGACATTTTGACCCCATTTTACTCCTTTTTATTTGGGTTGAATTTCAAAAAATCCTGAAACACATGTTCACTCATTTCTCTATAGTATTCGTGTAAAGTTTAGGATAAAATAGTCCTACTAATCTATAATATATAAAAACTAATCTCGTTTCCCTACACAAACTTTGGACCTCCGTTTCACCCTTTTAGGGGTAAAATTTGACAAATCCTTTTAAGTAATTTCGTGTCCACTATGTTATATTTTCAAATTGATGCCATTTTCGTAACTTCGTAAGTTTTCTGGGACGTCAGTCCAAGAAAATCATAGAATCAACACCCATATTGATATTATGACATTTCAACCCCATCGCACCCCCATACCCCTATGGGGGTGCGATGGGGTTGAAATTCACGATTATAAAATAGTTGTTGTTTTCGTAATCAGCGACCCGATAAACCATAAAAACAATACCCATGACGATTTTCAGACTTTTTCACCCCATTTTACCCCTTTAGGGGGTAAATTTTGAAAAATCCTGAAACACGTGTTTACTCATTTATCTATAGAAGTATTTGTGTAAAGTTTCGTATAAAATAGTCCAACTAATCTTCTTTCCCCATACAAACTTTGGACCCCCATTTCACCCCCTTAGGGGATGAATATTGAAAAATCCTTTCTTAGTGCACCCCTAGACGTCATAAGGAACCTACGTGCCAAATTTGGAATCTCTAGACCCAGCGGTTTGGGCTGTGCGTTGATTAGTCAGTCAGTCAGTCAGTCAGTCAGTCAGTCAGTCAGTGAGGACAAAGCCTTTTATTATTATAGATATGTTTTTTTAGGAACATAAAGTGTATTAGAGGAAACTACATAAACAAATATTAAGTCGCTTAGTAATATGAATAATTTTATAGTCATTTTTTCATAATGTAAACAACAAAATGTTACGTCAGGTAACAAACCTGATCTGACTATACATGTGGTAACATTTCCTATGGTGCTACAAAATTTTGAAATCGCTCATTAAGGCCCACGAGTAAGAACTTCCGCCTCACAGAATACCGCAGCCAAATAACAATGCCTTTAAAATTGTTGTCATAAATTAAAAAAAAAAAGCTTTAGATCGAATAGTTTTTTATCGCTTTTTGAGCCAAATAAAAAGGTTCTCAAGTCAACGCATATATTCTTTATTAAGATCACCCATAACTTTTTACAGGGTAGTTCGATTTTGATGATTATTTTTGTGCTCAAGAGAAGAGTGCTTGCTCGGTGATCTTTTTTTTATAAGCATCTGATCTGAGAGCGTAAACTAAAGCCGATTAACCTTTTTTATTTATATATTTCACGTGGCAGACCAGCATACGACCCGCATTATGTGAAATGGTTACCGAACCCATAAAAACGCTCGCGACATGAAATATCGTTATCACGCCGCCATGCTTGTTGCCAACGCAGCATCTCCTTCAACAACCTTCAAGCAAATTATTTCGTTTTAGTATTCTATCAGACAGAGGTAACCGTCCCACTAGACAGCTACTTAGCACCAATGGACACAGGTTCAGTCCCTGAATAACCGGACGGTGGCTAAACGGAATAATGCAAAATATTACCATAGTAGCTTACCGCCGGGCATTACCCAAATGGCGGTAAATGGAAAGCAAATTACAGACCGCACATTGATTCTGTATTTCGCCATTTTACTGCTATTGCAGCAAGAATTCGACAATACAATATACATTTAAAACGTTTTTAAGCCATTCTACATCTAGACTAGTAAAACAAAGCACCAAATCTTGGCAAAGAGAAAACGAAACAATAAATCATTTAGCGATGATACAGAATTCAGGACAGAAAAGGTAATATGGTCGGTCAGTTTTCTTAAATTTTCAAAATTTCCGCGCAAATTTCTATTTTTTCTGTCATAAAACCTTCTCTCGATAATAACAAATACTAATCTATATAATAATAATCTTTGAATGCAACAGAATCGACGACCCAAACTACTGATAAAAGCTTTTTAGTAAAAAGTGAAACCGTTTTCCTTGAACCTGACACACTGGGACTGAATGAAGTCGGTCTGTCTTTTGATTTTATACAATTTTACTAGCAAAGTACCCGTGCTTCGCTACGGGAACACTCCTGATTTGCGTCTATTTTTGTTTCGATTCCAGATATTTCATTTTTTCCCCATAAAGGACTGTTTCGTATTGACCATTATTACAAACATACACCATTTAGGTGAAGACGTCCCGGTAAACAATATTTTTGGCATTCGCACCAGGAGCCAAAATTGCAAGGCTTCCAGGAGAACTTACTCTTGAGCAAGCTACATACAACTGATCATGAGAGAAGCAGTCCTGTCTCAAGTCAACCCCAGCGACCTTTAGAGGCTGCCCCTGAGCTTTGTTAATGGTCATAGCAAAACACCTTTATGAGAAATTGAAGTCTCTTGAATTGAACGGGGTGGTCTGATCGAATAATGGGAATGCGGGTTATAAAGAGAGATTCCTCAACAGCGCATCCTTTACTGTCCTCACTCAACAACTCATCGTTCCAGTTGTTTAATTCGTGAACAATGGTAGCGCGAACCTCCTGATGATACACCTCCGTTCCATGCAAGTGGTAGGAGATGAAAGCCAGGCCAGCTCCATCACCTTCCAAAGCTATGCGGCATCATCACACCTTCCACAAGTATAAATTTAGTGAATCTTGACGTCATTGTTTGAAAAATACGGAAATTCTTATTTTAAGTAGGTATACCCCATAAAATCGGTATTTAGAATAGGTCTTTCAATTAGTTTTCGGCATCAGATGTAGCTTCATTTGAAGGACGCAGTTTTTTTTACGCTCTACGCGCGCGATGGTTAACCTCCGGGGGTAACTACTGGGATGAGGTGAGCGATAAACCGTCATAGATAACCCCATGGTTTGAAATAATCTCTCGTAAGTATATACCCTTTCCCTAATAACGATGCGCGCTGTACAAATGCTAGGTATAGCGCCATCTAGTGATAAGTTGATTAAAATATAACTAATTTTTAGACATTTCTTGGCTGGTTGGCGCTGGTCAAAAGTTAGTTAATCATTAATCACTAATTAGTTATCCATAAACATTCCCTTTTTTTATGAACAACTATTCCACCAAGTCTCAAAATCGTAGGTGAATCTGTTTCCAAAAAGAGGGTTTTTTCAACCCCCTATTTTCAACCTCTTAGGGGTGAAATTTCGGAAAATTCCATCTTAGTGTGCGCTTACATTCTATAGGGAACACATATCCAAAGTTTCAGGTTTCTAGCTTCAGTCGTCTGGGCTCTGCGTTAAATAGTGGTCAGTCAGTCAGTCAGTCAGTCAGTCAGTCAGTGAGGACAAAGCCTTTTACTATCTATCTTTTTCCCGCGCCTTCGCTTGCGTGAAGTTCGCGCATTTTAGATTATCCAAGTCAAGTCTAACACGCAACGCAACCACCTTCATGTGGCACCTTTAATTGTACTAAATACGGATGCAAGAACTTTCCAGAAAACTACTACACCCGTCCCACCCTCGCCGCGCCACCTGCGATCGTATAAGCACTGATTGACGCCAAATGCAAATTAAAAAACCTATTAGGAATAACACTTCAGTCAAAAATTATATGATGATGGTCATGTTAGCCACGTTGAATTTTAAAATCGTTGTTGTTTTCGATACGCAGCGACCCGATAAAATATAAAAACATATCCTTGATGATATTCAGACATTTTGACCCCATTTTACTCCTTTTTATTTGGGTTGAATTTGGCATCATCACACCTTCCACAAGTATAAATTTAGTGAATCTTGACGTCATTGTTTGAAAAATACGGAAATTCTTATTTTAAGTAGGTATACCCCATAAAATCGGTATTTAGAATAGGTCTTTCAATTAGTTTTCGGCATCAGATGTAGCTTCATTTGAAGGACGCAGTTTTTTTTACGCTCTACGCGCGCGATGGTTAACCTCCGGGGGTAACTACTGGGATGAGGTGAGCGATAAACCGTCATAGATAACCCCATGGTTTGAAATAATCTCTCGTAAGTATATACCCTTTCCCTAATAACGATGCGCGCTGTACAAATGCTAGGTATAGCGCCATCTAGTGATAAGTTGATTAAAATATAACTAATTTTTAGACATTTCTTGGCTGGTTGGCGCTGGTCAAAAGTTAGTTAATCATTAATCACTAATTAGTTATCCATAAACATTCCCTTTTTTTATGAACAACTATTCCACCAAGTCTCAAAATCGTAGGTGAATCTGTTTCCAAAAAGAGGGTTTTTTCAACCCCCTATTTTCAACCTCTTAGGGGTGAAATTTCGGAAAATTCCATCTTAGTGTGCGCTTACATTCTATAGGGAACACATATCCAAAGTTTCAGGTTTCTAGCTTCAGTCGTCTGGGCTCTGCGTTAAATAGTGGTCAGTCAGTCAGTCAGTCAGTGAGGACAAAGCCTTTTACTATCTATCTTTTTCCCGCGCCTTCGCTTGCGTGAAGTTCGCGCATTTTAGATTATCCAAGTCAAGTCTAACACGCAACGCAACCACCTTCATGTGGCATCTTTAATTGTACTAAATACGGATGCAAGAACTTTCCAGAAAACTACTACACCCGTCCCACCCTCGCCGCGCCACCTGCGATCGTATAAGCACTGATTGACGCCAAATGCAAATTAAAAAACCTATTAGGAATAACACTTCAGTCAAAAATTATATGATGATGGTCATGTTAGCCACGTTGAATTTTAAAATCGTTGTTGTTTTCGATACGCAGCGACCCGATAAAATATAAAAACATATCCTTGATGATATTCAGACATTTTGACCCCATTTTACTCCTTTTTATTTGGGTTGAATTTCAAAAAATCCTGAAACACATGTTCACTCATTTCTCTATAGTATTCGTGTAAAGTTTAGGATAAAATAGTCCTACTAATCTATAATATATAAAAAATAATCTCGTTTCCCTACACAAACTTTGGACCTCCGTTTCACCCTTTTAGGGGTAAAATTTGACAAATCCTTTTAAGTAATTTCGTGTCCACTATGTTATATTTTCAAATTGATGCCATTTTCGTAACTTCGTAAGTTTTCTGGGACGTCAGTCCCAGAAAATCATAGAATCAACACCCATATTGATATTATGACATTTCAACCCCATCGCACCCCCATACCCCTATGGGGGTGCGATGGGGTTGAAATTCACGATTATAAAATAGTTGTTGTTTTCGTAATCAGCGACCCGATAAACCATAAAAACAATACCCATGACGATTTTCAGACTTTTTCACCCCATTTTACCCCTTTAGGGGGTAAATTTTGAAAAATCCTGAAACACGTGTTTACTCATTTATCTATAGAAGTATTTGTGTAAAGTTTCGTATAAAATAGTCCAACTAATCTTCTTTCCCCATACAAACTTTGGACCCCCATTTCACCCCCTTAGGGGATGAATATTGAAAAATCCTTTCTTAGTGCACCCCTAGACGTCATAAGGAACCTACGTGCCAAATTTGGAATCTCTAGACCCAGCGGTTTGGGCTGTGCGTTGATTAGTCAGTCAGTCAGTCAGTCAGTCAGTCAGTGAGGACAAAGCCTTTTATTATTATAGATTTCATAATTTTTAGCTTTTTTTTTAAATATCTTCAGATTCTATAATACTTAATTTGTATCATGGAGACACGTTTAAAATACAAAGTCAAATATAGTACCTATTCACGAACAATAACTTGAATGGGATTTTACTTATTTATGTCCTACAAATACAAATTTGAGTCTCGCTCGTAAAAGTGTGCGGTGATCACTGTCTGTCCACAAAACTATAGGTACTCGTATATTGCCGTTTTTTCTACATTATCAGTTACTGTGCTATATTTCTTTGGACTTCTTATAATGCGACAGTGATTTAAGCTGAGTTCTATTGAAATTTCCGCGAAATATTAAATATATCACTTCAAAAAAATCTATGATATACTCGTACAAATAGATACAGTCGTGATCGGTGGGACAGACCCACCGCTTACTTTGTATTTATAGGATATAAAAAAGTAAAATCACATTCAAGTTATTGTACATGACTACTACGAGGGGAGGTCAATAAGTTCGCGGAATGAGAGAGAAGGAGGTTGAAATTAAACACCAAATTATTTTTCCTTTTCAATATATTCTCCTTTAACCCTCATACATTTTTCGGATCTCTCAAATAGCTTGTTTATACCATCGAAAAAAAATGATTTGTCTTTGGTGTCAAAATAGGCCGAAATTGCCGACTTGACTTCATCATCGTCGTCAAATTTCTTTCCACGCAGCTCTTTCTTCATTTTTGGAAATAAATAATAGTCACTGGGGGCCAAGTCTGGACTGTATGGTGGGTGGTTTAATTGTTCAAAGCCGCATCGGTGAATGGCAGCCGTCGCAACATGGCACGTGTGGACGGGTGCATTGTCGTGCAAAAGGAGCACACCTTTTGACAGTTTTCCTCTTCTTTTTTTCTTAATGGCTTCTTTCAATCTTTCCAGTAAAGAAGCGTAGTACTGTCCCGTTATAGTCGCACCACGTTCTTTATAATCGATCAGTAAAATACCTTTTGTATCCCAAAAGATAGTCGCCATGATCTTTCCGGCCGATTGTGACACTTTGAACTTCTTTGGAGGAGGTGTGCCTTTTTTATGCCACTGCATCGACTCTTGCTTCGACTCAGGTTCATAGTGGTGAACCCAGGTTTCATCTCCAGTAACAATCCGGGCCATAACTTCTTCCTTTCTCTCTCCACAGAGCTCCAGAAACTGGTGAGAGCACTCGACACGCTCGCGTTTTTGAAGTGGCGTGAGCATTCTCGGAACCCATCTTGCACTGACTTTAGTCATCCCAAGATGATGATGTAGGATATTTAAAATACTTGATTCGGATACTCCAACCATTGCTGCAAGTTGCTTCTTCTTCAGTCGGGCATCTATATTAATAAAAGGCTTTGTCCTCACTGACTGACTGACTGACTGACTGACTGATTAATCAACGCACAGCCCAAACCGCTGGGTCTAGAGATTCCAAATTTGGCAAGTAGGTTCCTTATGACGTCTAGGGGTGCACTAAGAAAGGATTTTTCAAAATTCATCCCCTAAGGGGGTGAAACGAGGGTCCAAAGTTTGTATGGGGAAACCAGATTAGTTGGACTATTTTATCCGAAACTTTACACGAGTACTTCTATAGATAAATGAGTAAACACGTGTTTCAGGATTTTTCAAAATTCAACCCCAAAAGGGGTGAAATGGGGTGAAAAAGTCTGAAAATCGACATGGGTATTGTTTTTATGGTTTATCGGGCCGCTGATTACGAAAAGAACAGCTATTTTATAATCCAACATAGCCGACGTGACATAAAATCACCCCTAATGGGGTGCGATGGGGTTGAAAGGTCATAATATCAATATGGGTGTTGATTCTATGGTTTTCTGGGACGTCAATTACGAAAATGGCAATGATTTGAAAATATGACATAGTGGACACGAAATAAGTAATTTCGTGTCCACTATGTTATATTTTTCAAATTTTACCCCTAAGAAGGTGAAACGGAGGTCCAAAGTTTGTATGGGGAAACGAGATTAGTTGGACTATTTTATCGTAAAAAAAAAGGAGTAAAATGGGGTCAAAAAGTTTTTTGTTTTTATACTACGTCGGGTGGCAGACAAGCATACGGTCCGCCTGATGTGAAGCGGTTACCGTAGCCATATTAACGCTCCCAACATAAAATATCGCTTGCGCGCCGCCACCCCCGCTGCCAACATCTCCTTCCTATCCGCTGACCTCACTCACTCGCAGGAACACAACAACCCTCAAGGGAATTGTTATTTGGCTGCGGTATTCTGTGAGGTGGAGGTACATTCACCAGCCGGGTAGCTTACAATTACGCTCCCTACCTCTCTTTTGGCCAGAGCTTCGTTTGTCAGTCAGCAGGGTGCACCGCGTGCAGGTGAAGTTGGCTTTGATTCAAAGATGTTGATAAACCACTTACATCCCAAGTCTGAATCACTTACATCATCAAGGATATTATTGTTTTTATATTTTTATCGCTTGCCTCATCCCTGTATTCACCCCCATAGGTTGTCCATCGCGCGCGTAGGGCGTAAAAAAAAACTGCGTCCTTCAAATGAAGCTACATCTGGTGCCGAAGACTAATTGAAAAACCTATTCTAAGTATCGACTTTATGGGGTATACCTACTTAATATAAGAATTTCGGTATTTTTCAAACAATGACGTCAAGATTGACTAAATTTATACTTGTGGAAGGTGTGAAGGATGATGCCCTATCTATACCATTATAGCTGTGGAAGGTGATGGAGCTGGCCTGTTCCGCTCCATCTCCTACCACTTGCATGGGACGGAGGTGTATCATCAGGAGGTTTGTGCCACCAATGTTCACGTGTTCGACAACTGGAAAGATGAGTTGTTGAGTGAGGACAGTAAGGGATGCGCTGTTGAGGAATCTCTCTTTATATATTGGTGGTCTGATGGAATAATGGGAATGCGGGGTGCATTCCCATTATTCCATCAGACCACCCCGTTCAATTTAAAAGATTTCAATTTCCCATAAAGGTGTTTCGCTATGACCATTAACAAAGCTCAGGGGCAGTCTCTAAAGGTCGCTGGGGTTGACTTGATGCAGGACTGCTTCTCTCATGATCAGTTGTATGTAGCTTGCTCAAGAGTAAGTTCTCCTGGAAGCCTTGCAAATTTGGCTCCTGGTGCGAATGCCAAAAATATTGTTTACCGAGACGTCTTAACCTAAATGGTGTATGTTTGTAATAATGGTCAATACGGAAATATCTGGAATCGAAACAAAAATAGACGCAAATCAGGAGTGTTCCCGTAGCGAAGCACGGGTACTTTGCTAGTCTTCCAATACAAGTTTTTCTACTTTTTCGACGATTTCCGGTGTGGTGGCCTCAATTGGCCGTCCGGAGCGGGGGTCGTCTTCAATGGACTCCCTTCCTTGTTTGAAAAGACCATGCCACTTGTAAACCATGGTTTTACCAGGGGCAGAGTCCGCGTAAACCGCTAACAGCTCTTGAAAAATCGTCTGAGCGAATTTTCCTTGCTTGGTAAGAAACTTAATAACGGCACGGTGTTCAATTTTCTCCATACTGGCTGACTTCTTCCCGATTTAGTTGTTTGCAGGTCGATAACTCAAAAGTTAATGACACGATTAGGTTCAAACTTGGTATATATACTCTTAATGAGGTGCTTAACTAGTGCCTACCTGGACGGGTAAATTTATCCCCATCAACCCCTCCATTCCGCGAACTTATTGGCCTCCCCTCGTATATTTCATAGTATTTTGTGTTTTGAACGTTTCTCCTTGATACAAAATAATGATTTCGGAAAAAATATCTAACCATAGACAAATCTAGGTCAAAAATGCGGTTTGAAATAGTAACTTGTGTGTATCGTCACATGGGTTGTAAACGCTTTTAATGTTTAACCATTATCGATATGTTGCACTCCGGGAATGCCGGCAGAAGTGAAAACTTGAACATTAACGTTGCGCATTTTTGAATATTTTGGAATGGTTAGAGAATAATTTCGCACAAATTGCTTTATTTATCGGTATATAACTATCATTTATGTGGTAAAATATAATATTCATTTATTGCGCTATCGTATACAAAAATGACAATTTATATTACATTAAAAATAAACAGCAGGAGCAGGCATACATTTTCGCCGCGCAGTAGAAAGAGTGGGGGATATAACTTCCTCTCAGCCGCGCCGGCGCTCTACGCTCCCTTTGTTTTATGAATTTTCATCAGGTCACGTGTCTTGACGCCAGTTTAACATTTTTTACCCATCCCAAAAAGTGCATAACGCCGCTAAAGAAATTTTCACTTCAAAATTAACTAGACTTGACTAACGACCTCCAATTAGAGTGACAACTGATGCGAACTGCACATTGATTCAATTGTATTTTCAGGCAAGTCCTATGTTCAAATTACCCTAGATTTGAATATTCGATGTTTTTACATTAATTGTTGTTTTATGTGAATCACGTACATGATGAATGGATTGTTTTTGAATTTTATTGAAGTTTACTTTAATAGTTGAAATAATATATGGAGACAATAAAGAATTACGGAAATACATTACGTTGCTTGATTTGAAGTACTTTTTGTTAGAATTTGATATATGAGAATTTGGCATTTCACGTATATATATATATATATAGGTTTTAGCGTTAAGAGAATTTGGCATCTTAAGAATTTGGTATTTTGCGTAAAGTTTCACGTCTTTGGTATTTTGCAGTATTGACATACATAAGGCATGGCAAGATATCAATTTATTTAATGTGGTTTCTACTGATTTATTATACCTATTTATAGATAATGTAATATTTTTAGAACCAAAATTGCTGTACACCATACATATACGAGTACATAGGGGTTTTCTTCCACCAGTCTTAAATTGGGGAAATAACCTCTCCAAGGTTTTCCCAGGGATTACTATAGCGTTGTACTAGATGAAAGCGCGGAAGTGATATTTGTATTGTAAACTGTGATGACTGCTTACTATCATGCATGCCGTGTGCTTGTATGCCACCTTTGTAGTATAAAAAAGAGCCTTGTTGTAAAAAAAAAATGTGTATTCCTAGTGTTAACACGCATACAAGCATACAATATAAAATTGATCAAATTATTTAGTAGATTAATAATATAACTGTTTCTTTTATATTAGACCTTTTTATAGTAGAATAGTATCGGTCATTAATTTCCGGTCATCCTTCCAGTCTTATATACAGGCAAAGTAAATAACTTCAATTTAATGTTCAAAGTTTGGGTTCAATAAACATTAATACTTGCCTTATTTGTGTCAAATAAAGTCGAGTCATTCTTTATAACGCAAATCCAAAGCTTTGTACCAAAAATTCACGGTAAGCGACGCAACAGGAGCTAAAATATTCTGAAATACAGGAAACTCGGCTGCGACACAGTCATTTTGCGGTTAGGGTGACTACAATGTTAATAAATTGTAATAATTTATTTATACAAGCGGTATGAAATCTCCATACCGTAATGTTTGTTGGCAAATTGGCATTCTGGTTAATAAATAATTGAGTCAGTCATATGTTTTTACATTTCAAGTAACTTAAATGTTCCTGTTTGATAATATTTAACGAACTGTAACATATAAGCTATTTGGTGACGTTTACGGCAACGTTTTTGTACGTTGTTTATAGGGAGTAATTTCTGAAACTACTTAAAATTTCTAACATCAGTAGAAAAGTACAGTCCTGAGTGATAGACAGGATGGTTGGCGAAGCGGGCACGGGTCAGCTAGTAATAAATAAATAAAGTACTGTCACAGCAAAGTATAATGTGGAATATCCGTTATTCCTCGTACGTATTTATCGTACGCAAACGAAACTCTCTTCACGTGACCTCAACTGGTTTTAAAAAAAGACCGCTTTTTAAAGCGATTAATCGCTAACGTGTAGTATATAAGCGTAACGTGTTTCGTGCTAGACGTATCATGTGATACGTCTAGCACGAAACACGTTACGCTGGGTGACAATGTTGTCACCCTACTAAACTCGAGTTCACAACAAACTGTTACTAGGAATATATGATGTGTATTTCCTATTTTTAGTTCTAATTCGTTTTGAATATGGTTCGTTTTGAATAAATATGTGCTTTATTTCCAAACGGTAAATGAGACATGAACTAAGAATATTATGAGTTTGCTACCTAATTTACATTTGACTGTGTTTTTGAATGTTTCAAAGCAATAGGATGAAGGTAATTCACATAACATAGGAATGATGGTAGACTATTTAGAATTCTCTGTCATGCTTCAATCATCTATAGGTATATACAAATGCTTCGATGTGCAAAAGTTTGAACACATACGCCAAATCGACTGACTAGATAGGGGGAAATTGCGCAAATATACTAGCTCCCATCTGCGTCTTCGCCCGCGTTTTATTATATTAATAAAAAGTTTTGTATGTCCTCCCTAATTAATACCTTCGAGAATAAGTGTAGAAAGTTTCATAATTATCGGTTGAGTAATTTGGGCGTAAAAGCGTAACAAACACATATTCACATTTATATTATTATAGTAGGGATTGTCTAGACCAGTGTTTTTCAATCTGTGGGTCGCGACTCCCAGGGGGGTAGCGAAGCCAGACCCGGGGGGTCGCCACCAAAAAGAAAAAGGCAAGGTATAATAAAACTTCAATAAAAACACAATTGTAGTAAGAAGGATAAGCGAACAATCCCATCCGGATTGTTCGCTTAAGCGCTTACTTCAACGTCTTTACAACACTATGTGGCTACTAGGACAACACTTTTTTTTACCTGAATCTTAGTATTTTGCTGCTGACTAAGAGATTAACTTTCTTTCAAAGAAATCCAACAGCTTATTAGCTTCTTTTTGATGCTTGGTTATGAGATGTCGCAAAAACTTTTACTCTCACGTGATAAAACATCGCTACAAATTACATATTGAGGTTTATTATTTATGACTGTAAACGTATTTTATGTAACTCATCGTAATGTTTATTTTTTTTTGGTTTCGATTCACAGTTATAATCTTTTGAGAAACTTATCAATTTTTCAAAGGCGCTGGGAGCTGGCGCGGGTATCTTGGTCTCGTCGTAACTTTGTCAACTTTCATCGCGCTTTTTTCCAAGGTCTTATAAATTATTTATTTGACTGTCTATGACATACGGGGGTCGCCAAAATTTTTTAACCTGTAAAGGGGTCGCGAACACAAAAAGATTGAAAAACACTGGTCTAGAAACAGCATACGCTACTTTTTATCCCGAAAAAGTGGCGTAAGATAACTTTGCTTTCTACGCGAACGAAATTGCGATCGACAGGTAGTTTTGTTTCATGTATATACAGACTAATAATTATGATGATGTCGATAATATCTTTTTGTTAGTTTGGTTTTATGTATATACCTACATAACTAACTGTCTATATAGATCATCGACATCATCATAATTATTAGTCTGTATCCACCCATTGCTAGATATAGGCATTTCCCAATACTTTACACCACATGCAATCCTCCGCTTTCCGCATCCAACCGCTGCCAGCATCTTTTTTGTCGTCGTCGGTCCATCTAGAGAGAGGGCGTCATAGCGGGGAGGACGCACTGATTGAAGAATTTCCCCAGTGGTACCTCCAAATACCACCCTCCGCCTGCCGTATCCCGCTGCTTCCAGCCGCTTTCTTGAGCTCATCGGGCCATCTAGAAATCGACGCTTAGTCGTATATACATAAGGCTACCGTGCGTATATTTGCTTTTTTTATACCACTAAAGTGGACAAGCAGACGGCTCGCCTGATGAAAAGCAGTAACCGTAGCCTATAAAGACCCGTAACACCAGGGGAATCACACGGATGTTCTTCAGGGTCGGCCCCTGTAAAAACCTCTTCACGCCCTTTTTGAAGAACCCCATGCTGTAGTCTCCTGAGAAAACCTCGACCGGCAGTTCATTCCACAGCTTAACTAGATTTGCTACCGTACGAGAGGTATAAAACGGCAATATCGTAAATACATAATGCGAAAAGTTCCAAAAAATAAAACAAATACAAAGTATCAAAATAGATAGGTATTGGTTTTTTCAGTGCTATAAAGAAAGTTGTTTCCTTTACAGAGGTCGTTAAATTATACGCAACATTTAATCTCGCGAACACTCTGCTTGGGGATGATATTCAATACTACGACGACCCCTGTTTAACTTTCCCTTTTGTATTAAAACGCTATGAATTTATTTTGACATAATTTTTGTCAGCGCTGACTAAAATCCTTAAAATGTTAGCAGTTAAGGTTCAAATTGCAATAATGTGTCATTTAGCTTATATAAAACAGTTACCGTAAGATAGAAACCATTGCAATATAAGCGTTACTAAATCTGATTTTAATATATGGACGTACTCAGTAGTCGAATGACTAGCAATGGTCACCTCAAAACTGAGGTCGAGGGGTTCTATACCCGCGACCTCAGTACACACCGTGTACACACATAACAAACATTTGTGTGCATGAACATGTCTGTTCGTCTCGGCCTGAGTGTTTAATACGTACTTAAATATATATTAGTTATAGTACTCACAGTACAAGCTTTGCTTGAGACTAGATAGCGCTGTGTATGAACAAACTAGTGTACAATAGTAGACAAATTAGTGTACAATGTACAAAAAACATACGCTAGTATATTCTTAGACAAATCAGCGTACTATAATATATAGTATAGTACACACTGTAGAGAACACAGTAACCAAGTCGCCGACGACTTAGTTCGCATAGTCTCTCTTACAAACTTTCATCCCCCTATATTATGGCACCTCTTCCTTCCGTGACTTTAATCAATTACAGAAATACGACAACCGTGTGAAAATCGTTACTTGGCTACCTTCGTCTCTATGGTATAATCGCGCGTTACCAGCCCTGCTGCTATTAAACATCTTTAATGAGCTTTCTTGTGTTGTAACCTTACTGAATCAAAGGAACGCAATAAGTAGGAAATTGTTATTTAGCTGTAAAGTGGAAATACTCTTTCAATCATAATGCTCCGCACAATATTGACAGACCCTACCTCCTTTCGGTCTTTTTACCAGAATATTTTTTACTAATCAGCAGGGCGTATCACACGTAGATAGGCTTTAGTTCTACCGCACTCTTTCTGTACTTAAAAAAAAAAGATGTTAACTTTTACTTCATTTTTAGAGAGAAAATAATCAGTGTTAGGTAGAACTAAGACATAAATATTGAACATGCTCGGGAAGGTATGAACAAAAGGAATATTAAAATCAATACCAATCGCTCCTTCTATGTTGCCAGAGTTTCGTTTGTAAATCAGTTAAGTGTACCATGTATAAGATTGTGATACGTTTTGACTTTAAAGATTGAGCCACTTACCCCTGCAACTCAAGCATAAATGAGTCGTATCCAGGAAGGTTTAAACAAAGAAATTACACTTGAATCAATATCAAAGCTTTTCGTTGCTCCGACCGTGTCGAGTTTGATTTGACTGTAAATGGTCGGTAAGAAACTTAAATTGAACAAAACCTAATTAAAAAAGAACAATTTGGGTTCCAAAAGCATAAGTCTACAACGTTGGCAATTTATAATTTAATAAGCATAGTACTTGCAAACATCAATAAGAACAACCTTACGACGGGTCTCTTTTTTGATCTGTCTAAAGCATTTGACTTTGTCTCACATGATCGGCTTTTGATGAAATTGGAAAAATATGGTATTAGAGGGATGGCATTGCAATGGATTTCATCTTACCTAAAAAACCGACAACAATGCGTCTCCATTCATAAAATAGTAGATAATGAAATGCAATTCTACTTATCTGAGTATAAAATAAACAAACACGGCGTCCCACAAGGAAGCGTTTTGGGACCCCTGTTGTTTATATTATATATAAACGATATAATTGAAGTTACAAATCATAAATGTATCGTGTTCGCGGATGACATATCAATCATTGTGACTTCTAATAAAACCCTTAATTCGGATATCGACAATCATGAAACTGATATAAATAATACAATCGATAATATAATAGCATGGCTAGATGAAAACAATTTACAAATTAATCTTGACAAATCAAATTTTATACAATTTAATCAATCAAAACATAATCAATTTAATTTTAAACTAAATGTAAGAAAAATCAAAGAAGTGACGCACACCAAATTTTTAGGTGTTATCATAGACCCAGACCTAAATTGGAAATTACATGTTGATAATGTATGCAAAAGAATAAATAGGTTTGTATATGCACTTAAGAAAATTAAAAATGTAACCAATATAAAAACCGCTACTATGTTGTATTATGCGTATATAGAGAGTATTCTACGATACGGAATCATAGTGTGGGGCAACGGAATAGACAAACAGAGGGCATTCATTGCACAAAAGAAGTACATCAGAGCTTTGAGCGGAATTCCACCTGGTGAGTCCTGTAAACATTCTTTTCGGAATTTGGGTTTATTGACGTTACCAGCGCTCTATATATATGAAGTGTGTAATTTTGTATACAAGGAACTGTTCAAAAGATCATGTCAAATTAATTCTAGATTAAAAAGGAATCCACAGAGACTTGTGTTGTATGATACACCTAAGTCTGCGAAATATGCAAAAAATTGCATCGCAATGTGTGTCAGCATTTATAATAAGATACCTAATGACATAAAAACGCTTAATTACAATTTATTTAAACGCAAACTATGTGATTGGCTAAAGAAATACAATTTCTATAATATTAAAGATTTGACCGAAAATATAAAAATTAAATCAGAATGTATATGAACATTTGTATGTTTTAAATTTCAATATAATTGACGAATGGTGTATATATAATTAATTGGAGATATATGTTTTAGTAACTACATACTTAAATTATTGTCAATGTCAAATGGCATAATCAACATAATTTTGCATGCTAAATTGTATTAGCTAAACATGCGCACATTTCACGATGTACCACCTTTATACCATGTTTTAAGCAATAAATGAATTGTATTGTATTGTATTGAGAAATCATATCCGAAATTAAAACAACGTCCAACGCCCAAAGCTAAATACAATCTTTAGCTTTCATTCGAATTTAATGTTAATTACGTCCTCCTTTCTTTGGACTCGCATATAAAGACTGTCAATAACACTACCGCTGCACAAAAGGCGATGCCATCACATAATAATGACCAGTTTTGTTTCGATTAATTTCAGTTAAGGCCTAACTGAAATATTAATCTAAACAAAAAACTTCATTATTTTTTTTCACTGACATCTTATTGAAAAATATAGGTATTATATTCTATAATAATTCCACGATTCTATGTCACTCTCACAGACACATACACACAAAAAAATAAAACCCTCCCTAGTTCGTCTGTCGGGTATAAAGTACAGGTGATTTCATTCATAAAAAAATAGTATTGATATTCAGTAAGATACAGTCGCTGTTAAGGCTGAAAAACAAGACGTCGTCGACTTTCAAAATATTTTAGGTTTCAAAATTCGTCAGCAACCATCGTCTTTACATTTAACCTCACCCCAACAACAAATAACTACGAATTGTGATTATTTTTTTATGTGAGAGTGGAGCAAGCGAGCATGTGGGTCACCTGATGGAAAGTATCACCTCCGCCTTTAAAAGTCAGCGAATTCCAGAGGTCGCCGATCCGTTTAAGGCGAGGGTAGGAGCTCGATGGCGTCGTTGCGCGTGTCAGTCTAATCGAACACGCAAGTTAAGCAACGTCAACCGTAGCCTGTCCATGGGTAGTTTTATGTTATCTCGAGCTCCTCCGTATCTCGGAGAACACGTTAAGCTGTCGGTCTCGGATGTTACCATTAGATGACAGTCGTTTAGCCAAGTCAGTGGCCTTTAGGCGGCTTGAAAACACTAGTCACCACCAACCCGTACCACGTAACCACCGAACAGTATGCTCTAGTCTAAACTAGAGCATACTGAACAGTATGCTCTAGTCTAAACTAGAGCATACTGTTCAATAATTCCCCTTCAATCCCTTTCAATTGAGGGGAGGCCCGAATCACAGCAGTGAGATGAGTAAGGGTTGACGACGACGACGCGTAAAATTCGTTTAGAAAGAGAAGAAAACTATTTATATTGGTGACATTATTATATTCATTTAAATTTCCAATAAGGCTGTCCCTTTACAAGAATTGAACTAACCTATACAAGTTAGTACAATGTATCTAATTCGATGAATATAAGTGATTAGAAAAATTACTGTTTTCACAATTTCTGTGCAGGATCTTCTTAATAAAAAAAAGGGAGGGTTAAAAAATGTGGGATAGGATCAAAAAGATTTCACTTCGCTACTTATATTGAATATCTTTACATGGTACTCTATATTGGTCAACAAGTTGTTGGATTTTTTTCTTTTAATTGCAATTTATATTTTATTTATAAACTATAAATTCCAACAATAAGTTATATAAGTTTATTATTTATTTTTGACATCACTAAATGTTACAAGCTATCAACAAGGTTATAAAAGGTAAAATGGTGTTTGAATTTCGGGATACAAAGTTAGTGGTGTGACTGTATTCAGACCATGAATATGTATTGAGAGAGGAAAACAGTAATGCATAAATTACTGGAATGAAATACAATTGTAGGGTACAAATTTTGCACCGGGTTCCATAAATAAACTCTTATGTCGTAATGTATATTACAACATTTCTTATTTATAAGATCCAATTCTATAAAAATATTGCTGCTTTAATGGTAAGATTTTTTTCTACTTCTTCTATTGCAGTACCGATAGCTATTAGCGCAGTGAAACTGAAACCATGAATCCGTATATTTGAATCAATAAATACATAAAATAGTCATACATTGACCATGTGGGTTCCGGCAGACTAGAATAGAATCACTCCGTCTATTCCCGTGGATGTCGTACAAGGCGACTAAGGGAAATACATTATCAAATATCGATCCCTCCCCAACCTCCCCAACCCGTCTGGCCAGCGTGGGGAGTGTAGGCTAAATCCTCCTTCCGTCTAGGACGGACGAGAGAGGGTCGTGCTCCTGTAGTGGAGACTAAAATGGACCTGATGATGATGGTCATACATACATTCTCAGTCAATTATGTAATCTGTATATATAAAAATTAATCCCTATTTCCCTTAATCACGGCATTACGCGTGAACGGCTGAACCGATTTCGCTATTTCTTTTTTTGTTGTATTTGTTATTGTCAGTAGAATGTTTGTGAAAAATAAGAAAGTTGCACGGAAAATCAGAAAATTTAAGAAAACTGAACGTTCATATTAACTTTTCTAATGTAATTTTATGTCATTTGACAGAACTGTCAGTCGTTTGACAGACTGCGCGAAACCAATTTGAATTCAATATTCTTTGGTAACTAAAAATACAGAACAACGTCTGTCGGGTCAGCTAGTCCATTATATCAAACACACATTACATTTCACCATTATACCAGGGCCGGGCTACCTACTCATATCATTTACTGATTCTGCATGTTATTTTATGTTCATTATTATTTTATGTTATAAGTATTTCAAATCCTACGTATTATTTGGTTCAGTAAACATGATACCTAATTGTATTCAATTATATTTAACTGTGTTTCATATTTAAATTAATATATTCGTATTATGCTTTATTCAACTTTTTAATCCAACTTAACTTATTGAGTTTGCTGACATTATTGAGAACATGCATTTTGCTTTCTTACATTATGTATGTACTATCTAATTTTACTAGTAATATTTTCATGTATATATGGGCATGTATATTGCACTCCTGATTTAGACATCTCATAATATCCCAAAGGTAAATTGGGATACAATGCTTATGCATTAAGTTCACCTTTTGTGTACAAAAGTGTGTGCAATAAAATTTGTCATTGTATAATTACGAAGTCCCCTGTTAATTTATAAATTATTTCCTAGTTAGGTTAGATTACATTCGCGAGTTCAGACATTTATGTCTCTTGTTGAGTACTATAGCATACTAACATCATGACAGGTGACATTATTAATTAAATGATTTTTATTAAAGTAAATACGAAGATTTTTTTATGTGGTGGTGAGATTAATAAGTATTTCAATATATATTAAATTTTACTAAACTCTATAAATTTAATATTTACTTCGTACGGGTAGAAAGTGATGTTTTATTTTCCTCGCAATTTTTACGTCTTTTCTCTCCATAAGAACCTTCACGAAAATATTAAAACAAAAATTAGTAGAATTGGTCGAGCCGTTTTCGAGTTTTGCGTTTAGCAATATTTTTTTTATATAGATTTAAATTACTAATACTTTAGCAACCTAAGCGCCTTAGGGCTTTGAGATAATTGAAAATGGATCTTGAGGTATAAGAAATTTCTTAAAAGACTCAATTCACCACAGCACTAACAACGCATGAGAAAATTACACGACTTGAATGTTACAAAATGTTTTATCTAATCTCATACTGAAATTTACACATTAAAAAACTAAACACAGTATCTTAATGACAGTCTTTACGCACAAGCTATCAAATTAAATTTAAAAAGTTATTTTTCGATACAGCTCTTAAATGGACAACTGTATCGTAAAATAACTTTTTTACCATTTCGATACAGCTTCAGCCCTGGATACAGGTATTTTACACAGGTTGCAATGCAAATACATTGCAACTATGCACAATTTTTCTACATAATCTGTGAACGCGGCGCGTCGCGCATGCGCACTACACATGCTCGATCTGCAAATGGTTAAAATTATAGCTGTTAAATTAACTTCATGGTTGTATTTAAAATATTATTATCATATATTTCATGAAATTAAATAAAGTAGTGTATGAAACTGCACATAATTATTAGGTATTAAAATACTCGTGTGGTCTATTATAACAACTTACACTCGTATTTTAATAACCCTTATTATGCAACAGTTTCATAAACTACTATATCGTGTTAGCTATAATATTTTGTTACATTCAAGTAATCCTTATGTTAGTTGGTAATTTAAGTTAGCTACTTTTACGAGTAATTGGCTATTAAGTAAAATTAATGACAAAAACTAACCTCCGGATAGTATCACGTAACTGAGTTACGGAAGAATATTATTCATACTCGTATTTCATTTTCGGTAATTAAAAAAATATCATAAATAAAAATAAATAAAAGTTAACACTCAATTAATAGTTAAAAATTAGAGTATCTGTTTGTAATATTAAAATAACCGCTTTTTACTAATTGTATAATAGATGTATACACGATACATATACAGGGTTTGAATACACTTTATACATAATTATATGCACGGGTGATAGTGAAGATTGGATGACTGAAGAAGACAATTTGTTCCTTAAAATTGGATCATCGTGTGTTGTTTGTCTGCCACAGAAAATAATATTTTAAATACAATAATTATAAGTAATTACTGAAACAATAAAGTTAAAATTAGAATTCGACTTGCATTTATTTTTATAAATCAAAATATAAATGCGTCTATCTCTCCTCCAGTCCATCGGCCGCTGTTTTCTTATGACGATATCACGTAAAATTATCGTCCGTAAACCGACTTTACAGACAGCCAATTTTTTTTAATAAAGTGATTTGCTGTTAGTCAATAAAGTACTAATAATTTATTAGCGACTAGCTGTTACCCGCGGCTTCGCCCGCGTGGTCCAGGGGCGCTGCCATTCATTTGTGTATATTTTTTTCTTATTGCAATTTTTTTACTTCGTGGGATAAAACGTAATACCAATATGTACAAATTTTAATCATCATCGTCTGCGGATGAATTTACTTACTTTAACACTTATAATATTAGCATCACATAAATGTTTGCCCTCTGCGGGGATCGAACCCGCGAACCTCCGACACTGAAGGATCGAAAAACAACACAAAACATATATATATACGTATGTATATATATATATATATATATATATATATATATATGTATGTACGTATGTATATATATGTACGTATGTGTATATATATATATATATATATATATATATATATATACATACACATGAATCATGTCTGTACTTAGGTTCCTTTCGACGTGATAGAAAGACAAATGATTACAAAGTTTATTTTTTATCCCATGGAAATAAGATGTTTTTCCGGGATAAAAAGTAGCTTATGTCACTGTCCAGACCGTAAACTATCCCCGTAAAAAAAATCATGTCGGTACTTAGATTCCTTTCGACGTGATAAAAGGACAAATGATTACAAAGTTTATTTTTTATCCCATGGAAATAAGATGTTTTTCCGGGATAAAAAAGTAGCTTATGTCACTCTCCAGATCGTAAACTATCCCTGTTAAAAAAATCATGTCGGTACTTAGATTCCTTTCGACGTGATAGAAGGACAAATGATTACAAAGTAAATTTTTTATCCCATAGAAATAAGATGTTTTTCCTGGATAAAAAGTAGCTTATGTCACTCTCCACACCCTAAACTATCCCCTTTAAAAAAATCATGTCCTTGCGTAGTATCGTTTCGACGTAAAAGACGGACAAATGATTATAAACTTTATTTTTTCCCGTGGGAAAAGATGTTTTTCCGGGATAAAAAGTAGCCTATGTCATTCTCCAGGTCATAAACTATCTCCAAAAAAAAATCATGTAAATCCGTTCGTTTCTTTCGACGTGAAAGATGTCCTTCTTTCACGTCGAAAGAAACGAACGGAACAAACACACTTTCACATTTATAATATTAGTATAGTATGGATGTAAGTTTCGACTCTCCCTAAAATATTAGATGATGAAGATGAGAAATGAAATAAAATTCTTTATCCTGGCCCTTGTGAGCACTTAGACATACCTTAAGACTTATTTTTACCAAAATTAGATTCTAATTATTTCTTTTTAATTAATATATTAATATTTCTGTATCCTGAAAAATATTGAAATATTAAGATTATTTCAAAAATCTAGTCAATTCCTATACTTTCAAAAATTCTGAGCTCTCAGCTCCGTCTTCAGGTCCTTCGTAACTAGTGAGTTTAATTATTTATTTAAGAGGTAGTTAAAGTGTCTCGAAATTTCCAATTCGCTAGATATTCCAAACTCTCTCCCGTCTTTTTCCATCTGAGTTCCAAATTTTCCTTCCGTAAATATCTTACTCAAACTATTACCAATAATATTATGTAAACAAAAATCCACCAAACCTATTTCAAGTTTTGCGGTTAGCAACGAACAACATTTAATTTTTATTTACATAGATTATCTCCCACGCGTTTCAAACAACTAAAATAAACTTGAATTAAGTTGAAGCAATTTCGTCTTTACCGAATCGATAATAAAGTTATTTCGAGACTTTATGAAGATAAGGCTATCTGTTAAAGTTAGAAAGTAGTAAAGCTGTTACTTAAAGCAAACTGAGCAAAGCCTGCTCATTACCGAAGGCTTATAACTTAAGTGAAAACTATGACTTTCTTTATACCATTATTGCTTAAGTACTACAAAAAATATATTAAAATTTACAGTAGGTACCAGAGTTTAACATACGTTACTAAGATTAGTATTAATCTCATAGAAAAAATCCATTATTAATTCTGGTTCCTATTGTTAAACTATTTTTTTTATAGTGTGTATACATAAAAGGTAACCGTTATTGACTCTATCTATTAACGCACAGCTTTCACCATATCACGGATCGGGTTGAAATTTAGTATACAGGTAGCTTATAATAGCTACCTATATATTAAATTTCAACCCGACTCATCGCATCCGCTAAGAAAGGATTTTTGAAAATTCTCACGGGATACCAGAATACGCATACGAAGTCGCGGGCACAAGCTAGTCTTTTATAATACACAAATCTTGCAACTATCCAATTGTAGTGAAATTTGGAGTACACACTTGGGTGATAATGATCTTACGATGAGAGTGAGCTGGCTATTGGGTGTCCATATTTTTTGGGGTGAAAGTGGTTCATCAACAGCTTTGAGCCAAAGTCAATCTCCAATAGCCACACTACACCTTACTGTTTAACTAAGTATTCTGGTATAAGATAAGTAGGGTACAGTGTAATTACGAGTAGAAACTGCCCGACTTGGGAAGTACCTCCACCTAACAGAAGATCGCAGTGAAATAACGACAAAAAGTCTAGAGAGTTGTTGTGTTCCTACGAATCAGAATTAGAGTAAGGAAAGCAGTGAGATGGGAGGTAGGAAGGTAATATGTCAAGCATTGTTGATCGAAGTGTCAAGCTGTCAATTGGACATTGTCTGCGTCTAGTGTCTGTGTCACACACTATTCCATTCGGTGCCGTCGGTCTGTTCAGTACGTGTTATGGGGAACTGTCCACATTATACGTGCTAGGAAGCCTGGCGGCCCAGCATGCACGACTTTTGCAAAGTACATACCTCGTCCGTCGATGTCCGTGTCGGCACCGGTTGGCTGTGTGTCGGCACCAACGCTGTGTGTATTACACAGCATTGAAGCCAAATTGACATCATGATAATATACATTGTGTTTGAAATGGTATTGTGTATTCTTCCAATTATTGTCTCATATTGTGATGTCAATAAACACATTTTTTTTCTTTCTTTTCGAATCAAAATAATAATAAAAGCTACTTTACAACGGCCGGGCTGTGCATACAAAAAAAATCAACATAACCAAACATGTTTCGGGGTCATTAGTATTAGCACAGTATAAGTAATAGTACTAACGTACAGTATGGACACTCTCTGCCGCTCTCACTAGTCGACCTCACCTCCCCTATGAGACCGATTTGGAACCTTTCGTAAGGAATGCCACAACGTACAACGTACGAATGAAGTCGCTTGTATTTTATTCTCCATTCAGTTTAAAATAATATGCGAGTATGTAAAAGATGAGAGTTATTTGTGCAGTGGATGGATGTCTCAACACATGGAAAGTAAAAAAAAACAATTTGGATGGATGGATGGATGGACGGACGGACGGATTGATGGGTGGATGGTTGGATGGATTGATGGATGGATAGATGGATGGATTGATAGATGGATGGATGGATGGATGGATGGGTGGATGGATGGGTGGATGGGTGGATTGATGGATGGGTGGATGGATGGATGGATGGATGGATGGGTGGATGGATGGATGGAAGGGTGGATGGATGGATGGAAGGGTGGATGGATGGATGGATGGATGGATGGGTGGATGGATGGATGGATGGATGGATGGATGGATGGGTGGATGGATGAGTGGATGGATGGATGAATGGATGGATGGATGGATGGATTGATGGATGGATGGATGGGTGGATGGATGGATGGGTGGATTGATGGGTGGATGAATGGATGGATGGGTGGATGGATGGGTGGATGGGTGGATGAATGGATGGATGGATGGATGGATGGATAGATGAATGGATATGGATGGATGGATGAACGAGCAAACGAGCATTAGTTGATAAAAAATGCTATGCAATAGCTTTACCGCGGCAGTCCCCGAGTGTCACACGTTTTTTTTTTCTTCACTATGCCCACCTGATGTGAAGCGGTTACCGTAACCATATTAAAGCTCGCAACATTAAATATCGCTCGCGCGCTGCCATCCCCGCTGCCAACGCAGCAACTCCATCCTCTCTGGTGACCTCACTCACTCGCAGGAACACAACAACCCTCAAGGAAATTGTTATTTGACTGCGGTATTATGTGAGGTGGTGGTACTTCGTCAGTCGGGCTGTCTTTTCCTCAGACCCAGTCTTGGCCTCTCTTTTCGTCAGAGCCTCGTCTGTCAGTCAGCAGGGTGTACCCCGTGCAGGTAAGATTGACTTTGGTTCAAAGATGTTGATGAACCACTTACACCCCCTTACATGTCCGACTAATAATTGTATAATGTCAGCCCTAGAGAACGTCACTCAAACATAGGCACGTGTACAGACGTCATTTGGTTACTACATGCAAAAGCGCAATTTTTGTATGGAGTGGCCGGGGTTTGGTATTAGTAAGATCTAGGTGATGTCCAGGATTTGATGATCGAAGAGAGATCTCCTTTGGAATTCCATACCCACAGAACATACCCCGACATGTTTTGAGCTCATTGACTCTTCTTGAGCATACCATACCTAAGTGAGTCTGAATGATGATGACGAGGTAGGTAAGGTAAAAATTCGTGGTAATAATTTTACTGGAATCGAAAGCAAAAAGGGTATTACATCATATACGAGTACTTATACTAATCGCTTCTTAGCAATGAAATGATCAATGATCAAAAATAACGTTACTGCTTCAACATTTACTTGAAAAATTTATGAAACTTGGAAATATTAACTATTTCAAGTTCTAACAAAAATCATTTATGTAATTTTCATAAGTCCATTTGATCAGAACCCATTACAGTTTTAATTGGACGTTAGCGTCAACACTGCAGGCAATTAATAAAACTTTTTATATATTAGCTAAAAGTCATCCAACTTGACTAATTAAACCGCCTCTACGTTATTTTAACTAGACAACTTGAGAGTTTTTGAAAAATACCTCTAGAACTAAACTACCCATTCAAGTAACCGTACCGTACTCATTTAAGTAAATCATTTTTTTACGCACCCTATAAAAAAAATTGAAATGAAGTGTTTATATATGTTTTCTTTTTAAATTCACGATGAGGTTATAATTTAAAGTATAAAAAAGGATATACGAGTATATAAGTAAATACAACTGGATAGTAATATATTTTTTATGATTTAGTGTCAGTTGAAAATTACTTTTCGACAGGTTTTGGAAGTAAGTACATTATTATATTTTTTTTAATCAATTTGGGAAAGTAGTGTTTGAAAACTGTTTTTAGATAATTGATAAGTATAATTAATAAGTTAAAATTGAAGTATAAATTATTGAGTACTGAGTATTTTGCACTAAGTTTTATCTTGCTGTGTCCAATTAAGCACATTGTTGGTCCTTATATATAATTTTGTGTTAATTTATTGTTCGTTCAATAATTTAATGCCAGGATGAAATTCATGGGCCAGGCGCGCCCATTATTTTATTTTATTCCCGTTATACACGAGATCGGTGTTCGAATGGTCAGCAATGGCCACTTTGGCTCCGAGGTCGCGGGTTCGATCCCTGCACAAGATAAATATTTGTGTGCATGAACATGTCTGTTTGTCTTGGTCTGGGTGTTTTCTATGTGTTATAAGTATGCATTTACAAAAAAAAATGTATTTAAGTATAATATTAATTATCTAGTACCCATAAATTCTACCAACAAGTGTAAAACTGTTTGGAACATTGTCAACAAAGAGACTGGCAAAATAAAAGTTAAAGAAAACGACTACTCTTTGAAATGTAATAATAATATATTAACTTCATATCAAGATGTTGCTAATGCATTTGGAAACTTTTTTACCAATGTTCCCATTGATACGACTGCCTCTCTCAATTCATCAGCCTCAGAATCCATAAGATTACTTGAGGATAATGTACAGCCCTGTGAGCATGCATTTAAATTTTGTCACATTACCCCAGATGACATTATTCGAACATTCAAACGTTTAAATATTAAGAAATCTGAGGATCTCTGGGGAATGTCCACTCAAATTGTTCTTCCTATTTTGGATACTGTTGCTGCTCACCTGGCTATAGTTTTTAATGAAAGTATAGAGAGTGGTATTTTCCCAGACTTAATGAAACTTGGCAAACTTATACCTTTATTTAAATCAGGAGATAATCGTGAGCCTGGGAATTACAGACCAATCTCTATTCTGCCAGTATTGAGTAAAGTGTTTGAAAAGATCATGTCAAATCAGCTGCTCGCACATCTTAATAAGTTCCACATTCTACATAAGAAGCAATACGGGTTCACCGCCGGAATGTCCACTACAGACGCAGGAATCGCGCTCGTGAAATACATATTTGAGGCTTGGGAGACGTCTCAGGACGCTATCGGTGTGTTTTGCGACCTCTCCAAAGCATTTGATTGTGTTGATCATCAGACACTGCTGCTCAAATTAAATCATTATGGTATTAAAGAGAGGGCTCTGCAAATGGTAGAATCATACCTTAGTAATAGAACTCAAACGGTGGATGTAAATGGCACAAAATCAAATGCATTTGATGTAAAAATGGGCGTGCCCCAGGGTTCAATTTTGGGTCCTCTCTTATTCTTGGTATACATCAATGATTTGCCTGATTTGGTAGAAAAATTTGCCAACGTAGTACTGTTTGCCGACGATACCTCACTTATTTTTAAAGTTGCTAGGTATAAAGACAAAATTGATGATGTTAATAATGCTCTCTCTGCAATTTTGAACTGGTTTACTACAAATAATCTCCTTCTTAACTCATACAAAACTAAATGTATTAAATTCACGTTACCCAATGTCAGGCAAGTCCATGCTGATGTAGTCATAAAGGATAACACCCTAGTTTATGACAATGATACTGTTTTTCTTGGTATTACCATTGATTCAAAGTTGCAATGGGGCCCTCATATAACGAAACTAGCTCGCAGACTCAGTTCCGCAGCTTATGCGGTTAGGAGAATAAGACAGATAGCGGACGAGACAACTGCTAGGCTCGTTTATTTTAGTTATTTCCATAGCATTATGTCATATGGCATATTGCTTTGGGGTAAAGCAGCTGACATTGATAAAATTTTTGTATTACAAAAGAGAGCCATTAGATCAATTTACAATTTGGGTTCTAGGGATTCACTCCGTGAGTTATTTAAGGAGATAAACATCCTCACTGTCGCTTCTCAATATATTTATGTAAATATTATGTACGTCCGTAAAAATATTTCGAATTTTACAAAAGTATGTGATATAACTAATGTCAACTTGCGGAACAAAAACAAATTGGTTATTCCAAAACATAGACTGGGGAAGGTCAATAATTCGTTTGTCATAAACTGCATCCGCTACTACAATAAGTTGCCGGAATCGGTCCTGATTTACCCGACACTAAATTCAAACAGCTTATTAAGACCACCTTATGTAAAAAGGCTTACTACAGGACCGACGATTACCTTAATGATAAAAATGTATGGCAAATTCTCGGCACAGGATGTGAAGCACAGGCGTCTTATCTTTACAAGTAGTATTGTGGATATACATATTTAGACTTTATACAATATGTATATACACTCTATACTATGATTTTTTATATTTTTATTTTTTTTACTATTTTATTTTACTTATTTTTTTATTTTTTATTTTCTCTCTTATTTTGGTTGACATACCATTTTTTTTATTGTACATTGACATTCTTTTTATTGTATTATGATAATATTGTATGGCTATTTAAAAAAAAAGACCTATATTGACAGAGTTTCTTTCGGCATTTCTTCTCGTCAATGGTCATTCCGAAATGCTGGTAGATAAAAAATATACCTAATTGTAAAAGACGTGTCTAAGTGCCCGCGAGGGCCCACAGAATAAAGAATTTTGACTTTGACTTTGACTTTGACATAACTAAGCAAAGTTTGTACTTTGCTTAGTTTGGGACTAGATGGCCTTGTTATGTAATTATTATAATTTGTCCACGAACTTTACAAAAAAATGCGATATTTGCGCTGTGAGGATTATATAATAATTTTCATAAATGAAGGGATTTCATCTAGCGACGATGAACCGCTGAAATAGTCACTACACACATTTTTACTTGCCACACGATTATAATTTAGACGCACGAGAATGCACCTATTTACTGTAACGAGTTCTACATGAAAGAATCTATCGTGAGAATAAAGTGCACTATAAGTAGCTGAAGCTAACGTTGTTTAAAAGTCTACGGACGCTCGGCAAAGGAGAATTGTCAGCAAGCGAGAATGTTCCTTATTACCTTCCCAGTGGATACGGTACAAAGTCAAGTAAACTAAGCGACATATACCGGATACAATTAGGGTTGTCAATCATGGTGCAAAAATAATTCAAACTTGTAGAATTATAGAAACCTAATACAAAACCCGCGTGATCCCGCATCTTTGAAAAAGTTATAAAATCAAATAGAAACTACAGATTTTTGTGGAAAAATCAAATTTTATTAAACATTTATTACACTAAGCAATAGTTCCAGCTATAGGTGTATTTTCTAAAACATCATCTGCATATGTTTCATCGTCTTGAACGAATACTTTTTCTATTATTTTCTTTATTTCTTTGCGTATTGCAACCTTTCTTCGCACGTAGAATGTATAAAAATGATCTGTATTTTTGGTTTCTTCGTAGTACTTTTTTGGATTTTAGAAATAAATCAAAACTTACTTAGTTTCAGCGTCAAATTTTTAATTTGCGGGATTCGTGGATCCGCGCTTTGAAGGTGCGGGATCTAGCAGATTAATAAAAGCGCTGAATCGCGCGGGATTTGCGGGATTGCAATCCCTAGGCACATACATCGTTCCGCTGTCGGTAAACTCTCGCACATTAAATGACTTCGCTTGCGCGGCCACACTTCAGTCAGCCTGCACCTATCATTCCTAGCGGACGTGTTAAATGTAACTACAGTGTATAATATAGCTGAAACGTAACATGTATTGGAGTAACGATAACGTTTTTCTTCTTTTTCTTGCCTTTTACATAAATGTAAAATATAATTATTTGCTTCCGTATAATACAAAGCAACCGCGGCGACCATGTGGTTTTTAGCGTTTGTACATCGCAATAAACTTTACAACGCGTATTATGGTGGCTACGTTGATTCGCCGTAGACCGAATACAAAGTTTATCGCCTGAATGTTATTTATTAATCGCGATGTATGTGGCCCAGGCATAAGGCTTCTATGACTCTAATCCCAAATAATAGAATGGTCTTAAGGTGACGTGAGTCCAGGACTTGGCCGTTTTCGAGGGGGTGAGGTGCGGGGCTTGAGAGGAGCCGGCGCGGGGTACTCGCTTACAAGCGCGCGATCGCTGCCGAGACGCCACAGTATAGCGAAGTGACTATCTACACCCGTGTAGTATTACACCCGTCAATACAATAGTTAAAAGTACTTACTGGAAATATAATTATATGAAAATAAATAAACCACATGTAAAAATACATTTTTTTAAATAATGAAGTATATTATATTAAACATGCAAACAAGTGATGTTTTGGTATATTATGAAAAAGTAAAGAATTCAAAATAAAAAGAAAACTATTCAATAATTATATTTATTATTGGTCAAACTAAAATAGGTACATACTTAGACTAACTAACTATCACGCGCCAGCATACACTATTCTTCATCCTTCTAGGAATCGATATGTGCCGTACAGCACGCGTCTGTCCCTAGCTACTATGCCCGAGCATACAGCGGTATTGATATTAACAGTATTTATATTTGACAACCCCGGTGGTCCAATGGCTAACCATGTCCAGTTTGATTCCGAGGTCGTGGGTTCGATCCCCGCACAAGATACGAGTAAATATTTGTGTGCATGAACATGTCATGTGAACATGAAAAGTAACAAACGGATTTACATGTTTTTTTTTTTTATATAGTTTAAGGCCTGGAGAGTGACATAGGCTACTCTTTATCCCGGAAAAACATTTTATTCTCACGGGAAAAAATAAAGTTAATCATTTGTCCTTCTTTCACGTCAAACACGAACCTAAGTACGGACGTGATTTTTTTAATGGGGATAGTTTACGATCTGGAGAGTGACATAAGCTACTTTTTATCACGGAAAAACATCTTAATCCAATGGGAAAAATAAACTTTGTAATCATTTGTCCTTCTTTTACATCGAAAGTAACCTAAGTACCGACATGATTTTTGTTAACGGGGATAGTTTACGGTCTGGAGAGTGTCTTAAGCTACTTTTTATCCCATCAAGTAAAAAAATTACAACAAGAAAAAAATATACACAAATTAATGGCAGCTTCCCTGGACCACGCGGGCGAAGCCACGGGTAACAGTTAGTATGTATGTATTTACAAAAAAATATATTGATTTGATTTCATGATTGATTGAGAGAATTGTTATTTGGCTGCGGTATTCTGTGAGGTGGATGTAATTCCCCAGTCGGGTAGCTTACAATTACGCTCCCTACCTCTCTTTTCGCCAGAGCTTCGTTTGTCAGTCAGCAGGGTACACAGCGCGAAGGTGAAGTTGGCTTTTGTTTAAAGATGTTGATGAACCACTTACACCCTAAAATATTAATGATCCAACGTCCTAGCTCCTACACCAAAAAAATATTAAGCGTAAGTCGTGTCCTACACCAAAAGCGTTGGTAGCGGAAGCACGCAAAGTAGTGTAGATCAAATTGCCTGTAAATTTGACTTCCGCAAAATAACACCTGAATCAATTAACTATCTACCTACTAATATTATAAATGCGAAAGTATGGATGTCTGTTTGTTCCACTATCTTTGGGGTTATCACTATATCTGGGCTGTAAGTGGTTCATCAACATCTTGGAACCAAAGCTAATTTTACCTGCACGCGGTGCACCCTGCTGACTGACAAACGAAGCGCTGGCAAAGGGAGGTAGGGAGCGTAATTGTAAGCTACCCGACTGGGGAATTTACCTCCACCTCACAGAATACCGCAGCCAAATAACAATTCCCTTGAGAGTTGTTGTGTTCCTGCGAGTGAGTGAGGTCACCAGAAAGGAAGGAGTTGCTGTGTTGGTAGCGGGAGTGGCGGTGCGCGAGCAATATTTTAAGTTGCGAGCGTTATTATAACTACGGTAACCATTTCACATCAGGCGGGCCGTATGTTTTTACGGCCCGACGAAGTATAAAAAATAAAAATTATGACGCCTAAACGGCCAAACCGATTTCGATGATCGCGTACCTACATGTATGCGATAAACTCAATCGCTATTGCACGAATTTCAATGTGGGTTTACAGATATTCCAAGAAAGATTTATAATAAAGTTTTCCAAAGAAACATCTAGCATGAGAAAAAAAAACCGGGTCTCAGTAAAAAATAAATGTATCATCATCATCGTTGTTTTGTTGTCTTACTGATATTCTTACACTGTGTTTATTTCAACGTGTTTATTGACAACGCGTTGAACGGACGCGCGGCACAGGTCCTACCTCGAACGCAGCTCCTAGAGCACTGACGTTGAGAGCGATCGAGAATCGGGGAGTGTGCGCGACCGCAAATCGTTATTCTTTTAATAATTTTATTTAAATTATTTTATTTTTAAAAGTAATAGCATAGTGCTCTCGTAATTAAAATTATGAAAATTTTGGTATAATTTCCTTATAAAAAAATTGTATTAAATAGTTATAATTTTTACTTAGTGCAAATTTAGAGAGTAAGTTCGCGATTTTTTTCTATCGAGCCAAAAATTATTAATTGTGTTTTCAATAGCTTTGTGCCCTGCAGAAAGGACTTAAGATTTCATAGTTAAATTTCTAGGAACCAAATTGAAATAGTTTAATAGAACTATTCTTTCAATAAGCGTGTTTCCTGGACTCACTTCACCTTAAGTTATGCCTTTTCTCTTTATCTCGAAATAAAAAATAATTATTATTAAGTCGCTACAATTCTAAAGGTGTGAGTTATGATAAAATGCCATTTATATTATGGCACATGTTTCTATAATGTAACAGTAAAAGTAAGTGAAACTGCCTAATTAATTGTATTTTTTTTTATTTATTTTTATTTATTTTTTTTATACTACGTTGGGTGGCAGACAAGCATACGGACCGCCTGATGTGAAGCGGTTACCGTAGCCATATTAACGCTCGCAATATAAAATATCGCTCGCGCGCCGCCACCCCCGCTGCCATCGCAGCATCTCCTTCCTTTCTGGTGACCTCACTCACTCGCAGGAACACAACAGCCCTCAAGGGAACCGTTATTTGGCTGCGGTATTCTGTGAGGTGGAGGCACATTCCCCAGTCGGGTAGCTTACAATTACGCTCCCTACCTCTCTTTTCGCCAGAGCTTCGTTTGTCAGTCAGCAGGGTGCACCGCGTGCAGGTGAAGTTGGCTTTGGTTCAAAGATGTTGATGAATCACTTACACCCCAAAATATAATACATTTATATTACATTTTAATTGTAATTGTATTTAAATGTACATATTACATTTTAATCAAAATATTGTAATATAACTTCTTATTTCTTATATAAACCTTGTATCTTCAGATATTAATTTCCTTTTCTCTACTAGTTATTATGTTTTTGCTGTTTATTCCTGTAAAAAAGTGTTTAATTACCTAAATTGCATAAAAATGTATAGATTTCCTCTACGCATCTCTCAACATAAAATTGTGATTCTTACCGTAGCAATTTATATACTATTATTTCTAATTGATAATTTATAATTTCTTTTATCATTTTCACTCGCTAAACCTTCCAAATTTCTTTATTTATTGATAAAATTTAATATTTTCAACTTTTGGTTATGTTGACAGATGACAATTTACGTTTTATTTATTTTTACTTTTTAACTACCAAAACCATAGATTTGTTCAAAATATCACTGTGATCTATGGATTTTCGTCCTTAAAATACTAGCAACTGAAAAATAAACTGTAATATTTTAATTCAAAATTTAAATATTTTAGATCGAAGAACGGAACACAAGACCCGGCTATATAACCCGGATCACCCTTATAGATGCATTCAGTCAAGAAACAGTCGTCAAGAAGCCACAGTCACGTTAAGCCTCTCTAGGGGTGCTGTCGTATTTTAATTCATATGGGTCTTATAAAGGTGCGGTTGACTACACCTCAAAAATAAGCCAAGCTGTCACGTTTCAAGTATTAACATTGGAGTAGGCGTCATTGAATGTGAACCCTACCCCTACCTATGTATGATAGACGTGTGTTAGGGAATTATGAATGATAGACGAACGACAGGATTGTTGATAGTTTATTTTATTTAACCTTGTGAAAAAATTTTGTCAGTAAATTTTTTTTTTTCTCGTAAGGGGGGGGATAATGTAATATAACTTATTATTTCTTATATAAACCTTGTATCTTCAGATTTTAATTTCCTTTTCTCTACTAGTTATTATGTTTTTGCTGTTTATTCCTGTAAAAAAGTGTTTAATTACCTAAATTGCATAAAAATGTATAGATTTCCTCTACGCATCTATCAACATAAAATTGTGATTCTTACCGTAGCAATTTATATACTATTATTTCTAATTGATAACTTATAATTTCTTTTATCATTTTCACCCGCTAAACCTTCCAAATTTCTTTATTTATTGATAAAATTTAATATTTTCAACTTTATGTTGACAGATGACAATTTACGTTTTGTTTATTTTTACTTTTTAACTACCAAAACCATAGATTTGTTCAAAATATCACTGTGATCTATGGATTTTCGTCCTTAAAATACTAGCAACTGAAAAATAAACTGTAATATTTTAATTCAAAATTTAAATATTTTAGATCGAAGAACGGAACACAAGTCCCGGCTATATAACCCGGATCACCCTTATAGATGCATTCAGTCAAGAAACAGTCGTCAAGAAGCCACAGTCACGTTAAGCCTCTCTAGGGGTGGCACCCCAACCTACCTGGTGGAGAGCTCTGTCCGAGGGGTCATCTATACCCCGAAGACCCCTGATCTAACTCTTCACTCTTCACTCATCATACCATATTATCTCCATTGGGGTCAACTACTACGTGCCCTGGTCGGGTTTATGTCAAATCCGGCCCTACCAGTCCAGTCCAGCTGAGCAGGCTGCCCGCTGGAATACTAACAGGACCTAACAATCAACTTGTATTTGGACCACTTCTGGCGCTGCTCCTCGAAGCTTTGAACCTTCCCCGATTTGTGAAAACGACTGACGACTGCAACGGACTGAACTCTCTTATTATTATTTTTATTTGATGTTTTTTTTAATTTTTATCTTCAAAAAATAAATGTATTTTTAATTGACGTTTCCTTGTAACGTTATAATATAATACATATTATTTATTTTTACTACAGATACTCAATAGCTGGCCAATTTCTTTCATTTTTAGAAACACTTGACAACCCTAGACAGCAGAGCTAAGTAAGCCAAGCTTAATCTTTGCAGTCTGATCTTTGTACCGTTCTTATGTTGGACGTAATAAGAACTATAATCAATTTGAGAGTATTAAGTGTGATACAATATATATATTTACTTTAAGCCTCCCCAAATTTTAATATTACACTTCTGTGTTTTGTTACGGCTTTTACAAAATCGTATAGGAAAGTGCCATAAACGGCTGCATACTTTTGCCTAAGACTCTTAATTATTTACACTGCTGCAGGATATCAAAACCTCGTTCTGAATTACCGTGCGTCAAGGTTTTTAATAGAGCCCGTACACCCATACAAAATGGACCCGTAACTATACTAAAATCGTTTTTTCATTGGATAGCTTATTAAATTTGCTATGTCTGCGTATGCGAGTAGAATTGGCAAAATTTTGCCAATTTTGTAAGGATTTTGGAGCTTTTTTATCTGTGTATATAAAAATGAATTCGTATTTCTCTTGGTCACGGTATCACGCGTGAACGGTTAGACCGATTTCGCTATTTTTTTTATGTTGTATTTGTTATTATTAGGATCGAAAGAAATAAATTAAATAAGAAAGTTGGAAAATAAGAAAATTTAAGAAAACTGAAAGACCATATTAACTTTTTTGACAAAACTATCAGTCATTGATTGCGTGAAACCAATTGGAATTGATTATTCATTGTTAAGAACTCTGTCTGTCAGTTAGTTTACAATAAAAATAAAATACGAGTTTAGTTTATTTCGTAATCGCCTAACGAAAGATTCGATCATCTACGCTTGTTTAATAAATAAATAAATATTGTCAGATAAATTACACAGCGCCATCTAGCCCCAAAGTAAGCGAAGCTTGTGTTATGGGTACTAGACAACTGATAAACATACATAAATATTATTTTTTTTTGTAAATACATACTTATACAACCCTAGACAGCAGAGCTAAGTAAGCCAAGCTTAATCTTTGCAGTCTGATCTTTGTACCGTTCTTATGTTGGACGTAATAAGAACTATAATCAATTTGAGAGTATTAAGTGTGATAGAAAACACCCAGACTAAGACAAACAGACATGTTCATGCACTCAAATGTTTGTCCTATGTGGGAATCGAACCCACGAGCGTTGGTGTCGAAGCCGCGTCATTGACCGCTACGCCACCGAGCTTGTCAAATTCGATCTTCTACCCTTGTTTAGCACCGAGCGTAGTATAAAAGAAGATAATGATAAAGGATAACCTAGTCTAACTTAATTTTCAGCGAAATTTATTCGTAAAAAAAAAAAAATCGCTATGGTGGCGCATCCTGCGCGTCCGATGTTTGATACTTCAATGAACTGTGAACAACGAATACTAGAAGTATTTGGTTGTAGAGCCTCAACCCGAAACAGTAAAGATTAAATTTACTGCCGCTCCCGCGTTTCAAACATCGTAAAATATAATTTACGCCTGTCACTGTTTAGTGGAAGCTGCTTTAGGGTTCTGTGACAATAAAACGAGATGTATTACACTGTGTTTTATATTTTATGGTGACAGTAAGAGTATGGCGGGGATTATGGTGGGAACGGGTTGATGTTGTAGAAATCTGAATTCGCATATGACTGGTTTGTTGTGAAATATATTGTTGTAGGTATTTAAACTTATACTACTATTACTTATACTGTGCTTGTACATTATTATAGTGACACGTCGCAACGTATCCTATGTATACCTGCCTGCCATTATGACAACCTACGCCTCCTAACCTTTGTATAGAAATAATTCACTCAGTCTCCATCGTTTACACTAAAAGGAGGCCAAGATTGGAAAAGGATTAATTTTTTACTTCGTCGGTCTTGTATGCCCACAAGCATACGATCCGCCTGATGTAAAGTATTGTAGCCATGTAATCGATCGCAACATAAAATAACCCTCGCGCGCCACTATCTATATAATCACTATTGTCATCGCAGCAACTCCTTTCCTGGTAACTTCACTCACTCACAGGAACACAATAATAATATTCTGTAATCAGTCGGGCATCTTATAAATACGCTGTGCCCTACTCCTCCTTTGCCACAGCCTCTTCAGTTGAGCAGAGTGCGCTACTTGGGGGTGCAGTTGGCTTAGGCTCAAAGATTATGGTGAACCACTTACATCAAAAAATAAATCATTTATTCATTCAATCACAAAAACATTTACTACTCGTCTACTACCAGCCTTACAGCAAATTAGTTCATTGCTTATTTTCACAATAAAATGATTGATGAATGAAGATTCTATCAGTCTATTCAATAACCAGTACTAATATGAAAATCATATTAAATTCGCTCCGATGCGAAACTTGCTTCCAATCAAGCACCTGGAGCCCTACGGCTGAAGCTGAAGTCGATTGCCATCGGATTTTTGGATTGCGAAAATCAAATTTCAACTTTGATTTAATCTACTCGTACTTGTGTTTAGCTTAGCTGGTAGAAACGAACTGGTAGAAACTGGAGCTCTACGGACTAAGACCAATTTTTCGAATCAAAATATTCGATAATAATCGGCATCGGCTTCGGCGGTATCCATGAGTTTAGTAACCGTTGCGACTCGCACGCGCATTCCAACCAAACAACAATATGACCACGAGGTATACACCCTTTACTCATATGAGTAAGTAAGACATAGATTTGCCTTAAACTGCATCTACTAATTAATTAATTAGTAGATGCAGTTTAAGGCATATCTTCACATCGGAGAACGTGTATCCAACATAATTATGTATGTAAATACTTCAGTTGTCTCTTTTTTAGCCAATATTTAGGTAGCACTGAAAAATTGGCATTGAAATAATAATAGCATTATTTAAAAAAAATCCCTTAGTATGTAAGTTTAATAAATTAATATTCAAGTTAAATAAAAAAATTCTGGACAAATTACACACCGCCATCTAGTTCCAATCTAAGCAAAACTTGTACTATGCCTACTAGGTAACTAATATTATAGGTACAGATTTTTTTTTTTAAATACATGTTCATGCATATATTTGTCTTATGCGGGAATCAAACCCACGACATCGGAGTCAAAGTGGCCATTGCTAACCATTCGACCACCGAGCTCATCATTCGACCACCGAGCGATTTGTATGTATGTAATGTCATTCCACAGCCTAAACCGCTTGACGAATTTCAACATGAGTTACTAGATTCGTTACAGCTGCAAGAATGTCTTATGTTATATAATTTCAACATGGCGTCTGCAAAAAAATGGTGGATAAAGAGAATTGTTAGAACTTTAGAAGTCGGGTTTTTTTATTTAGGTTGATAATTTCTGGTTGATTTTTCCTTATTTAGATATTCCTTCGTAGACAGTTATTGTATTTTCACCCCAAATTATAGCTGCAGAGAGTTCTATTGCCCTCATTTCCACTGTTTACTCTTCGGAAGATTCACGTTTACCATATAAATGCAATGCGCTTTATGTTCCAAAGAAATCCCTCGGAGAAAATTGTTTCTTTTGTATATTTCAAATCTCATAAATATGAAATCTCTTTGGTAGGAATAAGGCATGTTAAAATTCATCGGGTGACGTGTAAAAGACGAATTCGAATTTATTCTTCGTACTTTATTGATGTAAATTGGTAATGTAACAATCGACAGATTTGAGGATTCTATCTAATATAAAACACACATTGCAGCAATTTGATTATAAAATATCTTGTCAGTAACTATTACAGTTTTATTTCGTATTTTAGCTTACGTTTTATTTATGATGCTAATATTATTATGTATCCATTTTTATTCACAGGTCAAGCCCGGTCATTTGATAGGCGTGTGCTATAGATCCAACACGTAGAGGCCCTTTGAGAAGTTTGATATAATGTTGAACACTCGCCGTGATCCGCTCCAGGATATATCAATGGAACGATATACCCATGAGCAAGGCGTTCAGACTATTGCAAAGTGTAATGGAAAATAAATAGGCAATATAAATGTGATCTGGGTGGACTAAATACTGGGCTATTGCAGAAGAGTGCATTTTTAGTGTCAGCAACCGGCACGACTAAATATCTTAAACAAGCATATTGCACTAGAAGCAAACGGACTCGCAACAGTAATGAAAAGGCACCATGGGAGTTAAGACATAATTCAACGTGATGAATATGCTAATATATGATGCTAGAAGTGCCTTAGAATTTTCATGATCGGTCAGTCAGTGGGTGACAAAATTAAGAAACTTTAACTAGTTATAACTCATAAACTACTGGTTCAAATTCAATGAAATTTGCAATATACTGTGTCTGTACAATGCCTGCTTTGTTACAAAAAAATCAGACTTCTAGTTTTATCTACAACGAAGTTAAAGGGCGTCGAAAATGGCCTGAATTGCTTTGAGAAATGGATGGTACGGCCGTGCCGCTTTTTGCTCGACTTGGCGGGGGCACTACCGTGCCCCCAGATAAAAATATTTATTATTGTTATTTATTTATTGAAAAGCAATATGTTTTTTTGGAGAAATTAGAAAAAAAGGCTTTAGTAAGTAAGTACACTTACCAAAAAAATTAAGTGCCATTCTCAGTATCAAGACAAAGCCAACGCCTAATTAGTTGAACTGGGAATGGAGCCAAATGATACAGGCATGGAGTATTCGTCGGTTTTTTACTGTACATGCTTAGAGCTGCTCGAATACGGGCTGACTGGTTTAAAATAAAATACTAACTAACTCGACCATTTCACCCTGATCCCTTAAAACATACTGCACTACAAAATTTCCCTACAAGAGGCAAACTTTTTTGATATCTCCACGTGTCATTTTAGTTTGGAGAGCAGCCAGGCCGCTGACTGTTAAACGTCGTTGCAATTTTCAACGTGTCCAACCAAGTTTTGGTGAAACACTGTTTCATGCATTTTAAAAAGTTTATGAAGAAAGAATCTAGAATTTCATGCCTGTGCGGAATTTGAGTACACAGGTCAAGGAGCGTCAAAAAGGTAAGACTCTAAGAAGTGTAGGTAAGCAGAGAGATGTACCATGTGATGTGCAAATGGAGTAACTACAGTGACGATTGTTGTTTGGATACATATCACGTTTTCGCTGTTCGGCGTCGAAATAGAACGCTTTATAATGCCCTTTAAGTGGAACTCCTTATATTTTTTACAATATCGAAGTATAACTGAACAGTGTCAAAAGGGAATGAGTTACAATAAAATAAATAAATAAATATTCCTGGACAAATTATACACGACCATCTAGTCTCAAACTAAGCAAAGCTTGTATTATGGGTACTAGATAACTGATATTATACTTAAATACAAACAAACATGTTCATGCACACAAATATTTGTCTTGTGCGGGGATCGAACCCGCAACCTCGGAGTCAAAGTGGCCATTGCTAAATATTCGATCACCGAGCTCGTCAACAACAATGTTGTACAACGTCGAAGTGGAATGCGTTAAAATGGTGTATAACGCTAAAGTGGACGCCTTACAATACTGTACAACATCTTATTGGAACTCCTCACATGACTAAACGTTGCGTAGCACCACAGTGACAGTAATAGTACTACTATGTACAGTATGGCCACTCTCTGTCGCTCTCTCGTATCGACTTCACCCCTCTGCGACGAATCTGGAACAGTTTGTATGGCGCCGCACGCACATATTGACAAGACAAAGTTAGTATGGAAAATGCACAGGAATAAAATTTAACGGGAAAAATAATATATTTTTTTCTTTTACTTACTGCGTGTATCTCTCATTAGAGATACACGCAGTAACGTCACTACGTTTATTATGATATTATACGCCATCTCATAGAATATACGTGTACTCGTAATAAAGATGTATTTTTACTCGGCTTTGCTTATTAAATTTTCATCATTATTATAACCTATCATCTTATCTAAACGTTTTGTGGTTTATCACGCTGCGATAATGTTTACCCGCGTCTTTGGAGAATAATAAACATCTTTTTATTAAAAAAAATTAAACCTTATTTATTAGTCGACGGCTTTAAAGATAAGCCATCGTCGTCTTCCTTTAGAGCCAGTTTCTCATTTTTATTTAAAAGATTTTATATGAATAACTTTTTAAACTGTCTAAGTCTTTGCATTTTTTTTTTTTTTTTTGTCTAAATATTGTTCGTTATTTCTGAACGGCTTTCAATGAATATCTTCAAATTCCGTTATCGATTCTACGAAATTTAAAGCGGGTGTAAGTAGTTCACCAACATCTTTGAACCAAAGCGAACCTCACCTGCACGTGGTGCACTCTACTTACTGACAAACGAGGCTCTGGCGAAAAGAGAAGTAGGGCATGGCGTATTTTTTTAAGTTGCCCGACTGGGAAAATACCTCCACCACACAGAATACCGTAGCCAAATAACAATTCTCTTGAGGGTTGTTGTGTTCCTGAGAGTGCGTGAGGTCACCAGAAAGAAAGGAAGAAGGCTGGCGACGGATAGGCGACCCCTTGGTGTTGCTGATCTCCATGAGCGCTGGTGATTGCTTTCCATCAGGTGACCCATATGCTCATTTGCCCCCCTCTTATCTAAAAAAAAAGAAATTTACTTAGGACCACGTAAGTGTAAGTAAATTACTGGTCTTTACAACGCGACAGATCGAATGTTTGAAATACTCACGTTTTATAAATCTTTATGGTTATAAAAACAAAGATCGTGTTATATTAAAGTAATCAGAAACCATCATATTATAACAATAGTAAACTGTTATATGCAACTAGTGGACTACGAGCCCGTGATCGCCAGATCTACCACATAATATAAAGGCTAAAAAATTTTCTGTGCAAGTACCCTACAGCAAGTAAGCACGGTTCGAGATTCATAATATCCAAACTTTCTTACTTCCTGTAGGGTACTTGCACAGAAAAATCTTTAGCCTTTATACTATGTGGTAGGTCTGGCGATCACGGGCTCTCCCTCTATAGAGACATATGTTAAAAATTTAGAAACAGTTTGTGAAACTAAAAAGTTTTAATAATAATTGAACACAAAAACAGTTTCAAAAAATCTGCTGTGCTGTGTGTGGCATCAACCCATAATCATCCAACTGTTGGGATTCGGGTCTCCCCTTAAGCGAAGGAGTTTAGAGCATACTCCACCACGCTGCTCAACTGCGGGTTGGTGGAGGCCAGTGTTTTCAAGCCGCCCAAAGGCCAGTGGGGTCCGACGGCTTAACGTGCCCTCCGAAGCACGAAGGAGCTCGAGATAAATAAACCCATCAATAGACAGGCTACGGTTGACATTGTTTAACTTGCGTGATCGATTAGACTGAAACGCGCAACGACGCCTTCGAGCGCCTCCTTTGATGAGATGTGTATGTTGTGTACATAAAAAATAATACGAACGTTATGACTCTACGTTATGAGAACTTCTCAATTTATAAAGTAAAATAACAGTTTATTATCTGAATAAAGTGTTATTTTACGTCCTCTATGTTCCAAACTATTACTCCCAGTCGTTATGTAGCAGCACACAGTTTAGTCGGAATAAACTTTCCAATGCCGTAGCTTCCACAGAGTCCTTCCTTTACAGTTTCAAAAACTTTATTAACCATTAAAAGTTTCAAAGAATTTAAACTTTAAAGTTGTTATTACATTATGCATTCAGTATGAAACTCGCAAGATGCACCGTTACCCGCAGTTACTTACATGAAAAAGGAAGTACCAACATTCTTGAGGTGAAATGTAAAATTTTGTATTTTTTTTTTTTTTTTTTTTTTTTATGTGTGAGGGGGGCAAACGAGCATGTGGGTCACCTGGTGGAAAGCAATCACCACCGCCCATGGAGACCAGCGACACCAAGGGGTCGCCGATCCGTTGCCAGCCTATAAAATTGTATTAGATTTTGCATGACAACAATTGTATGTACACAAGGAATGGGCATAGAGATACACTATTTACTAATAACTGTACTACAACTATTACGTATACTGTGGTTCTACATAACTTCATACCTGTATTCCACAATAAATACATTTTGATTTTGATTTATTTTTTTATGAATTTGAAACGCCTTTAATCAAACAGGTAGAACCTATTGGAATAAAGGCGTTTCAAATTCATATAATATCTAATAATGATTATTTAATTATTTATTTATTTTTGATTATAATTGATTTCGGCCAACTTACAAGAATATTATAAATACATATATATATTTTTAATGGAAAAATTCACCTTTCCCGTCTAGGTGGGATTTGAACCCACGATAATTAGTAGAAAGGTTCGACAAGAAAGGTGAGACACATATTTTTTTAAGGTACCGATTTCGGTACCTTAAAAAATTATTAATATTTATATTTATTAATGAGAATATTCTGAATATTTTTTTAGAAGAGAAGCGATTTTTAAAAGCCCTAATAATTTTCGCAGCTGTGAAAAACCTGTTGAATATTTTCGTTTCAATTATAACGTATAGACAATAACTTTTTAAAATAGATACCTACTATAAAATCCAATTTTTATTACATCCACTCACATAGAATCCGAATTGTTGATGCGACAAAGCTTCTATTTAAATGAAAAATAAATTGTATTTTCTCAAACCCTGCGCTGGGAATACAAAAGTTTTAAGTTTTTTTTAGTTAGTTCATCATCTCATTTTGTTACTAAATAAATATAATTTCGTTTTTAAATAACTGTTCGTTTTGTAATAACATAATATGATTGATATTAAGTAATCGATACTTTATGGGATATTAAACAAGTATATTTCGATATAGCGTTATTTGGTGTTAAAAGCCGATAGCATACCGTATTCAGGCATTCAATCAGTGATCCATGTTAATACCGTGGTACCGTAAACGATATTCGGTATCGCTATCAATAAGAGTAACCAATGGACGGTGTTCAAAGCTATCTTTGATTGAAAACCGCATACGGTGTACAGAATTCAGAGAGTCGTGGTAAATTTTAGTATGTAATACCAAAATTGCGCCCATGTTAGGTAAGTGATTATTACCAGTGACTTGGTGTATTATTCTTTATACGAAGTAGGGTGGAAAACAATCATAGAGCGCACTTGATGTGAAGCTGTGACTGTAGCTCAAAAACGTTTGCAATATAAAATAACACTCGCGCAACTCCTTCCTTATTTTCCGTTGACCTAACTCACTGATGAGGCTATGGCAGAGGCTGTTTAAAAAGAGCTCTGACTCCATATACCAATTTTAAAAAAAACAGTTTGATACATTGTACATCTGGGGTTTGGGTTGTAAGTGGTTCATCAACATCTTTGAACCAAAGCCAACTTCACCTGCACGCGGTGCAACCTGCTGACTGACAAACGAAGCTCTGGCGAAAAGTGAGGTACGGAGCGTAATTGTAAACTACCCGACTGGGGAATGTACCTGTACCTCACAGAATACCGCAGCCAAATAACGGTTCCCTTGAGGGGTGTTGTGTTCCTGCGAGTGAGTGAGGTCACCAGAAAGGAAGGAGATGCTGCGATGGCAGCGGGGGTGGCGGCGCGCGAGCGATATTTTATGTTGCGAGCGTTAATATGGCTACGGTAACCGCTTCACATCAGGCGGACCGTATGCTTGACGTAGTATAAAAAAAAAAAAAAAAATATTCATTGCCAGACATGTAATTATATGCACACTTGCATGCAGGTTGGATACAGTTATACACATAAGACATTGTATATTTTGACAACTGTATTATGTAAGTATTCCAGCAAATAAATAAATTGATTGATTTATTAAAGAGAGGAAGAAAATTAATGTATACTACGTTGAATATTGCGAGTATTTATATACATAAATTTAATCACGTCTTAAAACAAAACATCCGAATGAATACTCCAATAAAGCGAACAATAGATATAGTTGATTTTATGTGTCCTTTGATGGCCCATTAAGAGCTTATGGATCCGGACGAAGACTTTTCGGATCTACTAATAGAATATATACGCAACAGAACACCCCGAAGTCCCTTCGAATTTCTCATCGCCGAAATATTTTTTCAATAAGAATATATTCCATTATTTGCGACCGGATCAAACAAGATGCGAAGCAAAAACATTGGGAAAACAAAATGAATTCTTAAACGGTTTTCTACAGAAAATGTGTTGTGTTCAATTGAAATGTTCAAAGAGTAATGGTGCAATTACTGGAGTCGTTTTACCCTAATTGTTTTTTATGTTGCGTCAGGTGATAAATAAGTATACGATCTGTCTGATGTGAAGTGTTTATATTAAAGATTGTAAAATGCAAAATATCGCACAATCGTTATTCCCGCTGTCAATGCAGTTCTTTCTTAGAAGCTACTAACATTCATGAACAGAAACAGACTCTCTAGAGAATTCTTATTTGACAGCGGTCTTATGTAAGGTATTTCCTCCCAGTTGAAATTATATTATTTCCAATCACTGTGCTCTACTTAACCCATCACATCCTTCCCCGATTAAATAGAAATAAAATGTTTTATATATTTTATTTGTTAACTAGAAATTTACCATTCATCTGAAAAGGCAACTCATCCTCAGGGCTATTATATTATATTATATTATCAGGGCATTCTATGTATAGCAAACATTGCCAGATCGTAACTAGACCTATTTGCCCCATTATTAAGGTTTCATTTAGTAAAAGTTTCATTGCATCCTTAAGGTAAGGGAAATACATCAAATGAAGTAGGTAGGTAAGGTTCGCAAGACGACGGAAAGATGAAAATATCTAAAAACAAATTTATATCATGTATTATACTTAGAAAACTAAATGTGATCAGAATTACATTTTGAATGCTATAAATATTGAAAAAAGTTTGGCTAGGTAACATATCATTACTGGATTTAGTTTCTCAGTAATACGGTAATACTTAAATATATAATAATCAACGTGCAAACCAGCTGAGCTTCGTTTATGTAACCGTCTCTTCGGGCTTTTAATGTATTTACCATATTGCCACTGCCGTCACTCACATTGCCAAGGGGGAAATCAAATTTCAAAGTTACCTACTCCTACTAATTTCTTCTGATTAAATTCGTTGTGAGTTTCCAAATCCTTCGACTGCAATTAATTTCACTGTTCATTGTCCTTTTAGTCGAGGAACCCAACCGAATAAGCAGAAGCCGGTTGAGGTCGATTTTTTCATTGTCAAACTCGGACTGGCGTTTAAGTTACAAACGTATTAAGCTCAGTCCATAAAGCTCTAGAGTCTGTACTGGCAGAGCAAATTTTTTTATACGACTATGGTATATAAGTGGCATATTTTAGGGTATAACTGGTTTATGAACATCTTTAAACCAAAGCCAACTTAACCTGCACGCGGTGCACCCTTCTGACTGACAAACGAAGCTCTGGCGAAAAGAAAGGTAGGGAGCGTAATTGTAAGCTACCCGACTGGGGAATGTACCTCCACCTCACAGAATACCGCAGCCAAATAACAATTCCCTTGAGGGTTGTTGTGTTCCTGCGAGTGAGTGAGGTCACCAGAAAGGAAGGAGATGCTGCGTTGGCAGCATCTCCTTCCTTTCTGTAATTAAATGTTTAGGGAGATTTAATTTGAACAAATTAAATATCCTTAAGTAACATAATATCGCAGTAACAAGACGTCGATTAAACAAGGCTTCGCAGTATGATATTTTCGTAGTAAAATCGTTCGCAGTACAATTTTTCGAAGTAACGAAACCTCGCAGTAACAAGACGTCGATTTAAGAAGTCGTCGCAGTATAGAAATGTCGTTGAAAGGTTTTCGAAGTATCAAAATTCGATGATTCGGCTGTCGCACTCAAGTAGGAAACCCGTCTAATTTGCCCAGGATCATTTATTTTATTATTTTGACAGATTATTGTATATGAATAATATATATATGCTACTTGATAACATAATTCAGACTACGAAGAGTTTCACTATAACACCACCGTACAGAAAACTTTTACAGATACCTACCTATTCATGAATAAATGAAAGGACAAAGTCATAAAATCTAGATATCATCCTAAAAGTACAGTGTACGAGAATTGCATCCTTCGTTGCCACTGAAATTTAAGTGCTCATGTGAAAGTAACCCGAGGATTTGTAGCAAAGTATAAAAATATCTTTAGAAAAGTACTTCAAATTTTATTTGCGGCATAAAAATATTAGTACCACTGAGAATTCGTCATATATTTTGAATGAAGAAAATCCTATAGGTATTGGAGATAGGATGTTTGTTTTAATATTTATTTATATATGTATCATAATCATCATCATCATCAGCCTATAGGCTGTTGGATGGCCTTTCCCAATGCTTTCCACCATATGCGATCCTTCGTTTTCCGCATCCAACCGCTACCAGCCACTTTTTTGAGATCATCGGTCCATCTAGAGAGGGGGCGTCCTACGCTTCGTCGCCTCATACGTGGCCTCCACTCTAGTACTTTCCTCCCCCATCTGCCATCGCTAACTCGGCAGATGTGGCCAGCCCACCTCCACTTCAACTCGCTGACTTTGAGAGCTATGTCGACCACTTTGGTTCTCCGTCGAATTTCTTCGTTCCGAATTCGATCCCTTAGAGAAACTCCAAGCGTTGCTCTCTCCATCGCTCGCTGTGCGACTTTTAGTCAGTGAACCAACCCAACTGTCAGCGTCCAAGTCTCTGAGCCGTAGGTCATCATCATCATCATCTTAAGCCTCATTCAACCAATTTTTTGGTGTAGGCCTCCTTCAATCCTCTCCATTTTGATCTATTTTGGGCAATTGACATCCAGTTGTGCCTGCACCGTAGGTCATATATCTATGTACTAGCTGTCCCGGCGAACTTCGTACCGCCTAACAATCAATGAATGTCGTGGTACATATTAGCTGAACTAAATTTATGATTTTATGGAATTAAAACAATGAATAGTAGAAAATAATAGAGAAGCTCGATGGCGTCATTGCGCGTGTCAGTCTAATTGAACACGCAAGTTAAGCAACGTCGACCGTAGCCTGTACACGGATGGGTTTATATTACCTCGAGCTCCTCCGTGCTTCGGAAGACACGTTAAGCCGTCGGTCCCGGTTGTTATCATTAGCTCATCTTGAGCTCCTCCATGCTTCGGAAGGCACGTTAAGCCATCGGTCCCGGTTGTTATCATTAGCTCATCTTGAGCTCCTCCGTGCTTCGGAAGGCACGTTAAGCCGTCGGTCCCGGTTGTTATCATTAGCTCATCTTGAGCTCCTCCGTGCTTCGGAAGGCACGTTAAGCCGTCGGTCCCGGTTGTTATCATTAGCTCATCTTGAGCTCCTCCGTGCTTCGGAAGGCACGTTAAGCCGTCGGTCCCGGTTGTTATCATTAGCTCATCTTGAGCTCCTCCGTGCTTCGGAAGGCACGTTAAGCCGTCGGTCCCGGTTGTTATCATTAGCTCAGCTTGAGCTCCTCCGTGCTTCGGAAGGCACGTTAAGCTGTCGGTCCCGGTTGTTATCATTTAATGACAGTCGTTAAGTTAAGTCAGTGGCCTTTAGGCGGTTCGAAAACACTGGCCTCCGCCAACCCGCAGTTGAGCAGCGTGTTGGAGTACGCTCTAAACCCCTTCGGTTGAGGGAAGACCCGTATCCATAAAAACTGAAGATTTCATAAAAATAAAGATTTCCTTATTGTTAATTTTTAAAAAAAAAAACGTTTTGTTTTATTATTTTTAGTTTTGAAATAGGTTTTATCATTTTGGTGATTTGTAATTGTCATTTCTTTTGATGTTTACTCTGATTTGATTCTTGCGCTCGAACCCCATGGGAAAAGCGTTTTCACCCCTATCGATTTGACATTTTTAAATTTTCATAACAAATCACAGACAACTTTCGCGACATAAAAGTGACACCAATCGATTTGACGTTTTGATATTTGACAACCAATAAATATCGTAATCCCTTTTTCAACTGACACTTTCATTTGTATGGGAAAATGTATTTTCTTTTATTTTATTTTTTCGAGAATTTTCCAATGTTTTTAAGAGTTATTCTGCTATTCGGGACGGAAACAAATCCAACAAATCAAAAACCATGGCAATCGGTCCAGCCGTTCTCGAGTTATAAGTGTTGTAACAAACACGACTTTCTTTTATATATATATAGATAGATAATCTATATTATTTACGAGCCCGGTGGTCGAATAGCTAGCTAGTTTTTATTTATTTTATTTTTTATATTGGTACATATTAGGTATATGTCAGTATTTACAAAAATAATTGTGTTTTTTAAACTTTGTTTACTTTGCGTAGCGGCTGGCTGGTTTTTACATTGTACTAGTTGACCGATGAATTTCGTACCGCCGTTTTTTAGTTTTCGTGAATATTTTCGAAATTCTTGAAATATTAACTGTTGTGTTTAACTTTTTATACCCGCTTATGACTTGTCAATAGAGACATTAGAGGCGGGTATAAAACATTAAACAAAGTTAATCTTTCAGGAATTTTTGAAATATTCGTAAATATTTATAAAAATGGCGGTACGAAGTTCGCCGGGTCAACTACTACAATCACAGTATAAGTAATAGTGACAATTTAGAAATAGATTTCGTCGTAGCCAGACGCAAGAGTCGTCTGGTAAATCAGTCGGGTCACGAAGAAAACAGAGTTTTTTTTATTATTTTTTTATATCACGCCGGTTATCAAACCAGTATAGAACCCGCCTTATTCAAAGCGGTTACCGTAGCCTATAGACGTTTACAAATTAGTAGTATTGTTCTCGCGCCCCCACTGCTAACGTAGCACTTACTAACATCTGGTGAACTCACTCGCAAGACGTAACAATACTCAAAACCATTATTATTTCCGGAATTTATTACTGCGGTGTTCTTAGGTAATTCTCGACAGACCCTACCTTCATCTATTACGCGTCCAGAGCCTCGTTAGTTAATAGGCTGGGCGCTTTTTTTTTACTATGTCGGGCGGTAGACAAGGCCTGCCTGATGTGAAGCGGTTACCGTAGCCATATTAACATTTTGAATACGAGTAACTACGGAACTGCTGCAACAGCCTGCTAATTAGCGCAAGAGGCTTTGGCCAAAGAGAGGTAGGGTAATTTGTAAGCTGCCCACTGGGAAAGTAGCCCAGCTCACAGAATATCGCTGACAAATGACAACTGTTGTGTTCCTGCGATTGCGTGAGGTCATCAGAATGGAAAACGTATCTGCGTTGGGAGCGGGGGTAGCGGGGTCACGCGCCGCTACCCCCGCTTACAACTTACCCTACCTCTCTTTGGCCAAAGCCTCTTGCACTAATTAGCAGGCTGCTGCAGCAGTTCCGTAGTTACTCGTATTCAAAATGTTAACAATTCACAAAATAATTGGAATATAGATTATAGGCATCCTTGTATACCTTTTCCATAGTAACTAGTTATTACGCTAATTTCATGTTACCAATATTCACTAATTATAACACATCACTGGCTAATTAACTGTTTAGATACCTATTCAAAATCAGATATTACCGCGGCTTCATATACATGATTTAATAATTAACAAGTCGACGCAGGTTTATAATATCAAATTTTTAAACTAGGTTTATTCCATAACCATACATATGGTTATCGAATAAACCTAGTTTAAAATTTTTAGCACATGCTAAAGCATTAAAAACAATATGTATTATAATTGAGCATTTAATTTATCTTATTCCTCGATTCGCTTTACTTTGCTCGATAAAAAAAAATCGCAAATGTGGGTCGATTTCAAAAGTATAACTCGTTTTATTCCAGTTGTTTTTAAATAAAAAAAAATTGTGAAAATATTTTTTTCATTTGGTGTTAGAGTGTAAGTAGTTCACCGTGATCATTAGAGCCAAAGCCTAAATTATTGACAACTTTTGGAAGTCAAGAAGAAGAATAATATTATTTATTATGCTCGATAATATATGCAATTCTTTCCTTTTAATTTTTTTTGCAAGCGTAGTATATAAAGTAGTATATCACTCGAAGGTAAGCTTAAATTGCATCACATGTGGCCGTTTTCTAAACGGTTTTTCTCGCCTTGCGACTCGACCTCCAAATGCACACTCATGGTGTAATTTGTACCTTACTTCTCTTAGCGTGTGCTTGTGTGTGTGAGCAATGAGTGATTTAAATCAATCAAAACAAGTCAAGCTGTTATGACCATTCGCCTGAACATTAAGCAAATAATGTTTTTTTTTTACTTGTAAAGAAACACTCTCATAGAAAATTATCTTGGAAATTACAAGGTAATGCCACTACGCTTTATAATTAAGAAAGTATTTAAAAATAATGATCCTTTAGCTGCTTTTTGCGATATGCCCTCTTATTTAAATTCCCAACGTCACACTGTAAATGGTCTGTAATTTTTAAATGGAGTGTGGTCTGGTCTACGCTTGGCGTCGAGTTTAATTTTTCCCGTGTGGGAGGTTTGTAGATAAGCGTGGTAAAATGCGAGAGTTCACTGTGAATTAAAAACAAAAATGTTACAGGAAAAAGTCAAGTATATTAAATAGTGAAACCTGTTATAATTTAAAGAACAAGAAATTATAAACCGAATCAAAACTTGACTGCGAAATGCGAACAATTTTATTTCGTTATTATGCTCAAGTTTTTTTTGCGGACGCCATTTTGAAATTGTATATCATATGTCACTCTCACGGCTGAGACGAATCGAATATTGTCAAATACGTTCGGCTGTAGAGCGAGCCAAATAAATATACAAACACTACCATAAATATATACACGAACAACCAACCCTTCTTCATCAGTGGGGTATAAAATAGACACATAGAGGCCAAATAAGGCTAAGCCTCTTTAATCAGCGATTAGTTGTTTTGTTCAGATAACTAGATAAGTGGGGTAAAATGTAAGATATTCGCCGTATTAATTAGTGATATTATATATTAAGGAAGATCCAGAAACATAGAGGAAAAATTAGGCCGAATTTTACAGTCTTTTTTATGATACTGATGTTGAGCCGATTAGCACCACTGTGCAATGTAATACGCAATCGCTATTGTTCACTTCAACGACTACCTATATAACTATTATTCATAATATTATTGTTCATTTAAATTTGATCCCGTTATTTTTCTACTGCCAACTACAATAAGCGTTTAACTTCATAAGAATATTTGAATGTTGATTAATATTAGGAAAACCTATCATTGGCATTACGATCTAATAATACATAAATATTTAACCATAATTTGTAAGCCGTTGGTTTTCTAAATAAATACAAATAAAAAAAAAGATACATCGCATTACTATGATTACATTGCTTTACAATTAATAGTTTTGTTAAGATATAGAGGTAAACGCATGGTGCACATGGCTCTAGCGAGAGACGTATTAAGGCCCACAAGTAAGAACTTACGCCTCACAGAATACCGCAGCCAAATAACAATGCCTTTAGGATTGTTGTCATAAATAAATAAAAAAGCTTTAGATCGAATAGTTTTTGAGCGCTTTTTGAGGCAAATAAAAAGGTTCTCAAGTCAACGCATATATTCTTTATTAAGATCGCCCATAACTTTTTACAGGGTAGTTCGATTTTGATGATTCTTTTTGTGCTCAAGAGAGAGTGCTTGCTCGGTGATCTTTTTTTTTTATAAGCATCTGATCTGAGAGCGTAAACTAAAGCCGATTAGGATTTTTTTTAAATTATCGAATATATTCAGCCTACCGTCTAATTGAAATACGACTTCCACTAACCTTTTTTTATACTATTTCACGTGGCAGACCAGCATACGGCCCGCCTTATGTGAAATGGTTACCGAACCCATATAAACGCTCGCGACATGAAATATCGTTATCACGCTGCCATTCCTGTTGCCAACGCAGCATCTCCTTCAACAACCTACAAGCTAATTATTTCGTTGTAGTATTCTATCAGCCAGAGGTAACTGTCCTACTAGACAGCTACTTAGCACCAATGGACACAGGTTCGGTTCCTGTTTAACCGGACGGTGGCTAAACGGAATAATGCAATATATTACAATAGTAGCTTACCGCCGAGCATCACCCAAATGGTAAATGGAAAGCAAATTACAGACCGCACGTTTATTCTGCATTTTGCCATTTCACTGCTATTGCAGCAAGAAATCTAGATACAATATACATTTAAAACGTTTTTAAGCCATTCTACATCTAGACTAGTAAAACAAAGCACCAAATCTTGGCAAAGAGAAAACGAAACAATAAATCATTTAGCGATGATACAGAATTCAGGACACATGCTTGAGCACGAACGGTCACTCCGTGTCGGAAATCCACTGACCTATTTCAGCAATATTGGTAAAGGCAGTATGGGAGACTAATGACGTAACTTGTTTTGTCATTCTCAATACACTAATTTGCTACAAATTTCTTCAAGCAAAAGGAGCCCTTACAGTTTCAAAATGTCTGTCCATACAGACATATTGACGGACAGATACCACGTAAAGGTACCTGACTCTAACGATGAGGTGAGGTCCGTACAACATTTTCTTCTCCATTTTAAACCCTCTGGAATCATCGGTCTACTTTCCCCATTAGTCCACTTTCGTGTTCTATTTGAAAGAATTACTACAAAATGGTATCGACATTAACCCATGTATGTCCCACTGTTGGGTTACAGGTCTTCCTTCAATCGAAGGGGTTTAGAGCGTACTCAATGACGCTGCTCAACTGCGGGTTGGCGGAGTGGAGTACAAAATGGTATACCTTGTTCTTATTTGAGTTCCTAATTCTATAGTTACTTACGTTGCTTACTTTACATATACGGTAAATCTCTTTGGCTTGCTTGGATAACAGACTGCACCTAGTGTCAATACATCTAGTGTCATCGGGAAACAATCAAATAACGTAATGCGCCGGCCCCCATATTTACTTTGTAGATGTGTTTTTTCTTTCCTTGTTGTTGTTTACATGTAGTTCACAAAGACGGGCTTATCTCTAAAAGAAGTTAACCAGTGAGATACGTTGTATAACGAAATGAAATATTATATAAGTGAATAAATAAAAATTATTTATTAGAGACATACACTATATAAATACAAACATATAATATAACACAGGTAAAACAGACACTACATAACTACATATGTTTTGTAAAGCCGCAACCACAGTGAAGTGACCTACAAGATATAAATAAAGAAACTCAGAATAGATGGTCTATTTCTAAGATATACGAGATGTGAAATTCGCTCATTCATCACAACACTATCACAATGGTACAGCGATGAATCCCTCATTTGGCCATCGCGATACATCAATCAAATATTCACGTGGATGGCAGGTTCACAGTATGGCTCCTATCTCTCCTCGTAATATATTTGAATATGTACCTACTTTTGAAGTATAATATTAGATTTTAGTAAGTGTTACCGAAATTAGATATCTATTTATAGCATTAGGATAAGGAAAATAAAATATGTACATTATATATATATAATATGCCTGGACGAATTACACAAAATTAGTCCCAAAAATTAAGCAAAAATTATGGGCACTACAGGTGGGTGTTAAAAGTTATAACAACAAAGATTAAATTAAACGTATAACACTGTTAAAACATACGACTCTATACTGTTATTTTTAACGTTCTGTAAATTTTACATTCATTACTATCATTAACTCAAGTATCTATCAAGGAAAGTTCATCGATTGTTATTTTATCCAACCTCATATTTGTTTATTTTAACATAGTGTTAGTATGGTTAAAATTAACTCTTTTGGGTGGAAAGTTTATAGACAACAGAACGAAATTAAGAGTTAATTTGAACGTGCCTGAATAAATATCATGTTATGTTAATTAACAGTTTCTTTATCATGTTATATTTTTTTAGCATTAAGTTTTAACTTATTTAAAATAAATAATATTTAACCTATTTGGTTAATTAATTATAATATTTAACTCTATTGGGCACTAGATAACTGACAAACGTAATTAACTACTTTTTTTAACTACATACTTATAATAAATATACAAATGTTTGTATTATGCGGAGATCGTGTCCTCGACCCTTAAGAGTCAAAGTATCATTGCTCGCCATTTGGCCCTTACAATTAAATACCAAACAACCAACCTACTCTTAAATGAAATTTCGAAAATGGCTCACCGCTATCTTTAGAGTCAAAGGCAACCTCGCCTGCACGTGGTGCACCCTGCCGACTAGCGAAAGTGGCTTTGGCAAAAGAAAGGTAGCGTAAAACGTATTTGTAAGCTGCCCGACTAGGTAAGTACCTTCACCTCACAGGATACCGCAGCCAAATAAAATTAGCTTGAAGGTTTTTGTGTTCCTGCGAGTGACAGAGATCACCAGAAAGGAAGGAGTTACTGCGTTGGCAACGGGGATGGCGGGCGCGAGTTATATTTCATGCTGCGAGCGATAATATGTCTACTATCACCGGTTCACGTCAGGCTATGCTTGTTTGCCACCCGACGTAGTATAAAAATTAAAATCGGAGGTTTCGTTCTGTTCTAAAGTTCTGTTTTTTTCTAACAAGTTTCGTTGGGTGTACGTCAAAAAACGTATTTTTAGGGTTCCGAACCTCAAAAGGAAAAACGGAACCCTTATAAGATCACTTTGTTGTCCGTCTGTCTGTCTGTCTGTCTGTCAAGAATTTCTATGTCGAGAATGCGTGGAGGTATCAAGCTGAAATTTGAACTGTATACTCAGGTCTACGTTCCCATGAAGTTAAAAAAAAATCAAACTGCTAAGTTTACGTAGAAAAAAGTTACGGCCGTTTATTCAGCAAAAAACGCATATTTCGACACACTCAAGGGAATCAAAACCTATAGGGTACTTCCCGTTGACCTAGAACTATGAAATTTGGCAAGTAACATCGTTATAGACTACAAGTACAGGAATAAATCTCAAAACTATACATTTGTAAATAGATCTTAAAAAATAGGGGGTCTATATTTTTATAGGGTGTCGAAATTTCAAATTGAAACTACTAGTTCAAATGGGGTATCATATGAAAGGGCTTGATGTACACATTGCAAAATATATTTTATTTATTTTTTTCGACGCATTATTTCTTATTTATAATGAAAAATATCAAATTTAATAATGATACTACGTACCTACGGAACCCTCGGTGGGCGAGTCCGACTCGCACTTGTCCGGTTTTTTTTTTTTGTCTTTCCTGTATATTATATCATCATCAGCCTGTATCTACCCTTATAGCTGGATATTGGTCTTTCCCAATGGTGGAACCATTTGCGATGCTCCGCCTTCCGCATCCAACTGCTACCAGCCATTTTTTGTTTTTGAGGACGTCGGTCCATCTAGAGTCGGGGACCCCACGCTTCGTTGCCCCATATTTGACTCCACTTTAAGACTTTCCTCCCCCATCTGCCATCACGGCATATGTGGCCAGCTCACTGCCACTTCTGCTAGCTGACTCCGAGAGGTATGCTCGACCGACCGACCATTTTGGTTCTCCGTCGAATGTCTTCCCCCAACTCAAGAAGTGCTCTCTCCATCGCTCGCTGTGCGACTTTTAGTTTGTGAACCAGGCCATCGGCTAGCGTCCAAGTCTTTCACAACGAGGACGACGCACAGATTGAACACTTTGGTCTTCAATGGATATGTCTGCGGTGAGGATGTGCCGAAGCTTTCCAAAAACTGTCCAGTCCATTCGAATGCGAATAAAAGTCCACATTTACGGAACGAATTCAATGAAATTCGGTTATGAAAAATCCGCACTTTCGCTCGAAAGTTCCCATTTTCATTTGGTTGCTTGGTATTGACTGGACGGGGCCGAATGGCATGCAATGGTTACTTTGACTCCACGTGTCGAGGGTTCAATCTCCGCATAATACAAACATTTATTTATGGGCATGGCCATGTCTCTGTATTATATCCAACTACAAAAAAAAATGTAGTTTAGTATGTTTTTCTGTCATCTACTGCCCATAGTACAATCTTTGCTTAGTTTGTGTAACTAGTTCTGTGCAATTTATCCAGAAATATATTTTATTTTTAAATTATATTCTTTATAACCGAACCCAAATTAAACTTCACTGCTGCCGGGAGTTTCATTGTAATAATTCACTTACAATCTAATAAACCAAATTACAAAGTTACACTTGTTATTCAATAAACAATAACATCAGAAACGCCTTGATCATTCCGCATCTATTAAATTACAACTGGCTATTAAACCTGAATGCATTTGCAAACAACTCAATGCAGCGTTTGCTATTTCCAAACGAAACATTGAGACTATAGAAAACTTCATTAAAATTCTCTTTACACTACTAACTCTCAAGAAAGGAACAATGGGCTTGTTTCTAGCGAGTTCACCGGTTCAAGTCAACAACGGCCATTAAATGCAACAAATTGCGCCACCCTTGTTACTGCATCCGAGGCTCTCAACAATTTTTACCTCAATAATTCAACACTTTGCACTACACAATGAGTTAAACATGAAGTAAACGGTGAGGTCGAGATTTTTTCTCGACAACAAATAAGTCGTCAATGATATGTATATGGACTTTTTATACCACTAAGCAAACAAGCATAAGTCACACCTGATAGAAAGTAGTCACTGTAGCCTATGAACGTCTGTAATACCAGGGGCATCACACGCGCATTGCCGAACCTGTAAAAACCTCTTCACGCCCTTTTTGAATAATCTCTAATATATGCGCATGTACATATCTGTTTGTAATGGTATGTTTCCTGCGTAATAAAACTATATAAGTATTTATTCACAAACAAAAGTATATTTACTAGTTGTCAAGTGTCCAATCCATATTAGAAGTTTTGCTTACTTTAGGACTAGATGGCGTTGTCCAGAAATATTTCTTATTAGTGCATAGTTGCCTTTTGTGAAATACCTTGTGATTCATATTCCTACAGATATTATCCATATAAAAATACGTGCAGCAAAAAATTTGTTTCATTTTTAACGAAAATTGCGCGGACGGCGGAGTATGAAATTTCACACTTAGATATAGTTTATATAGAGAAGAAGTGCAGAATGCTAATATTTTTTTAAAATTTTGCATAAAAAATACATTAAATGAATAAAAAAAAACATTACACATATTACCATGTATTTGATACACACACACACATATGTATATTATGTGTGTGTATCAAAAGAGTATTCTTTTGTATATTTTTAAAGTCATAATTAAAATTACTTAATTATGGTCGAATTTCGACCACTGGGTGAAATTACCAGCCGTAGCTTAATAAAATTTGTTTTAAATCGAAGTATGTCATAACTTCATAAGAAAGCGAATAGGTTCTACAAAAGGATTTTTTTCATTCAGCGTGACAGGTGAATTGATAAATGATTCTCGGCTATTGTGCCAAGATTTTTCATTCTCGTTGGTATATGAAAGTTCACATTTGAAAATTTATTTGTACGCAAAAATATTTGTTTTTACTTTAGCAAGAATAAATATTTATATTCTTATTATAAATAAATATTTCTGACAAAAGAAGCTCAGGCAAAAAGAGATGTAGGGAGTCTAATTGTAAGCTACCCGACTGGAGAATTTACCTCCACCTCACAGAATACCGCAGCCAAATAATTCCCTTGCGGGTTGTTGTGTTCCAGCGAGTGAGTGAGGTCACCAGAAAGGAAGGAGAGAGTGCAACCCGATGTTTTTTAATTTTAAACTTTTAATTAAAATACAATTCAACTCACTTTTATCTCATCTTCATAATTCTTGAAAAGGCTATATTTACACATTATTTATCTTCGTATGCATCAGGCAATGAGTTGTTGAGTTAAATTCTGTTATATTCATTCGTTCTTCGATAAGGATGTGCATGCAGTTGAGCAGCGTTGTGGAATACGCTCTAATCGATTTAGAACAGACCCGTATCTCAGTAATGGGATGAATATGGATTGCAGAGACATTTAAAAAAAGTGTATTGCCACGGAACCAGTATCGCTTCTTAATTTTGTCGTTCCTTGTCGATAGAATATTTTATGCCTGCACTATATTTTAATCAAGAGGATCTAGCTACCTACCATCTACAAGTTCACTTAATAAGGCTGCTATTTGAGTATTAAGTTATATTCTGTAATACCTCATCCTTTCGCAGCCAGGCAATCTCTTAGTATTTTACTATCTCGAGATTTTCATATTAATAAAGAGAGCTGGGTACAAAAAAATGGCATCTCACTAGCAGCGTTCTAGTTAATACTCAATGTTTTTTCACAGCAAAGCAGAATTTTATAAGAATAACAACGCGTATTTTCTGAGATTTTATCTCAGAATGGGGAATGAGTTTAATCTATTCTTCAAATTGTAATTGAAAGTTTCTTTGTATAGAGCATTATTCATATTAATATTGTTATTTACTCCTTCTTAATATTAAAGCTATGATTCAATATTCTAAGAATAAGCAATCATAATCATCATCAGGTCATTTTAGTCTCCACTACAGCAGCACGACCCTCTTTCTTCCGTCATAGACAGGAGAATTTGGCCTACACTCCCCACGCTGGCCAGACGGGTTGAGGAGGTCTGATCGATGTTTTATAATGTATTTCCCTAAGTCGCCTTGTACGACATCCACGGAAAGAGACGGAGAGATTCCATTCTAGTCTGCCAGAGACCACACGGCCATATCTCGTATTGCTTATTCTTAAGTCGCCTATATACGTTGGCCGAGCGTTGCCGAGTGATGGCAAGCGCCAACATGTAGACAGCCTATTTGCTTTGCCTTGTCATCACTCGGTGTCGCTCGCCTAGTTGGCCGAGTGAAGCCAAGCGCCAACGTGTGTACAGGTCATTTGGTGGCACTTGTCTTCGCTCGCCGTCACTCGTGATCGCTTGCCTCACTTCGGAGCGCTGTCGGTTTTTGTCCTTATACTCGATACAAATACTTGTATTTGTATCGACATTTCTCCATCTATCAGTATTTGTATCGACATTTCATTAAAATTTCGAAGTTCTATGAACTCATAATCACAATCAAGGCGGATCTGGAACAGTTTGTATGGCGCCACACGCACACACGCTATTCACGCTTTGCACACACATGAATGTTTATGTAGTAGTTAGAAACGCGACATTTGTATGGAGTAGCCGGGGTGCGATACTACACTGTCAAAACTAATATTATGAAGGAGGGGAAAAATTACTAATTACGTAGCAAATTATTTTGATTGGTATATCCGCTCTTTTGCCCCCCACGTTGAGCCCCCCGCGCCCCCCCCCGCGCAAAAACGCGGCGGAACTATGCCCATTTGTTTTTTGTTCCTACCTGCCCGGCGCCGCGGGTGGTCGGGGACCCATAAAAACGGTCATTGAGACGCAACTTTGTTATTGAGTGCCTACAAGTGGTGTTTTTTACGTTTACTAAGAACAGCACTATACAATGCCGTCTTTTGTTGTTCAACACTCGACTATAGTGTAGAATTACGATGGTCTAAACATTCTCAAGTTGTGTTTCATAGCCCTACTTGTATTCAAAAAAATACCTTATGAACTAAGGCGATAACGTATAGTTTTTTATTTAAAAATACGCTAGGGAGATAAAACCCGATGTTAATAAACAAAAACCTACACTTACCTAAACAAAATAAGTTTTTATAGCACTTGACACCGGCCCGAACATCTGGCGCCGTTAAGGCGAGTCTCTTAAACCCCTTTTTTTATTTTTTTTTCCATTGAGTTTATGATTCTTTGGCCTTAATCCGATAGCTAATATGGCGGAGAAACGAAAAAAACATAAACAAATGGGCCTGAATGTATGACAGATGAGTATTGTTCAATCTGCCCAAAACTGAACGCCAAACTGCAAATGTCGACCGTAGGTCGACACGGGCAATTCAAGCGTTTCAAGGTCGTGACGTCACTTGTCGACCGTAGGTCGACACGGGCAATTCAGCGGTTATATTATTTTCTCTACCTTGAATGTCTGCTCAACTCAGCTCATGTTTATTCACTTTCCTTTAAGAACAAACTAATTTATTTATGCTGACCACGCATTCACTTATTGAATATGATCATTGATTAATCTTACCGATATTTTGCTATATCTATGACAAAAATAAGTGTTTCTTAATCACACTAGTCATAGACAACGTTTATAAACACAACAAAACAGTGTCGCCATCAGAAAAAATCCGCCGCGCTGTCTCGCGCTGTCCTACATACGGCCAACATGTATAGCCGACATAGTCACAAAGTCGAATAATATATACCAATCAAAATAATTTGCTACGTAATTAGTAATTTTTCCCCTCCTTCATAATATTAGTTTTGACAGTGTAGTATCGCACCCCGGCTACTCCATACAAATGTCGCGTTTCTAACTACTACATAAACATTCATGTGTGTGCAAAGCGTGAATAGCGTGTGTGCGTGTGGCGCCATACAAACTGTTCCAGATCCGCCTCAGAGGGGAGGTGAGGTCGACACGAGAGAGCGGCAGGGAGCAGTCAAACTGGACGTAGTATTTATACTGTGGCAGTGTACAGATAGCTATTATTAAAGATCTACTCGGCTAAAGACTCGGCGAGATGTGTGTCATGTACAGTAAAAATATCGATACAAATACTTGTATTTGTATCGACATTTCTCCATCCATCAGTATTTGTATCGACATTTCATTAAAATTTCGAAGTTTAAGAACTCATAATCACAATCACTTCCTCACCGCTCCGCTTGTAAAAGTAAAAATATTGAACTTTTCTCAACAAAATTAATTTAGCTATCTCATTTATTTTTCACACTCCAAGTATGAACGGAGCCCGAGGGGTTAAACGAAGTGACGACAGAATCAATCTCATGATAAATGCTTTTTATTCTGCACAAGGAGGTGAGTGCCGATAAAAATATGAAGCTTTTCATCTCAGGAAACAGAGAATTTAAGATACTTATTTATTTAACAGTTATCAATACATTTTATATAATTTTCTATATACATTTCGGTTTTGTATATTTTTTTTATGTTTGTTATTCCTAAGGACGTTACAGTAATTATAACTATAGATAAAAGAATTAGAGATATGACAACTTGAAAATCACAATTTTGGACTTTCCTGTTGCTTTCCCGCAAACACTTCAAATAAAAGGCTAGTAGATTATGACGACCCTTATGACGTCATAATCTACTAGCCTTTTATTTGAAGTGTTTGCGGGAAAGCATTAAGGCCGTTAGTACTACGAAACTGGCACCTCTTACGACAAAAAAGTCGTTGTTGTTGCAAAGTCTTTATTGTACAAAAGAAAATAACATGACAATAAATTAGTTATATACAATGGCGGACTTATCTCAAACGGGATCTCTTCCAGTCAACCATTCCAGACTTGAAGGTAATCATAATTTGGCAGAAACATAGGTACAATATGAATACTTAATGATTACATGGTGATAAAATAATGATGAATATGAGAAGACTAAATTGTGCAAAAGTAAAATCGAATATACTACGAGTTATGTCTAAATGTTACATTTAGACACATTTAGACATAACTCGTCGTATATTCGAGTCGAGTAAATGTCGTATTGTAACGTATAGTTATAGAAGATAAATATAAAAAAAACATGCTCAAACATTGTCCGGCATCCAGGATGACAGAGGACAAGAAAGGTAGTGGAATTGCAAAATTATGTAAGTTAAAATTAGTAACAATACCTTCAGAATGGTAAATAAATTAACAAATATAAAAATTACTTCATATTTGTGCAATCAAAATTAATAAATTACCAATAAAAATGTACCCGACTCAAAGCAAACAATACACAAATGCAATAATTGTGTTACATGTAATTTTACTTGCAATTAACGAAACCAATGTTTACTTAATTGAAACCTTTGGCTGCAGCTTTGCTCACCGAACCGTGTTGTTGCATGAAGGCTTTTGTGCATACACAGGTCAACCATAATCGAAGCCTGCGTCTGTCTTCGAGATGTCTGATTACGATTGGGAATGTTCGAATCCAGCAGTTCAGATTTCAAAAAGCGAAATTCAGCCATCGTGACAAATTTTCGCCAACTGCCATCTGGGCACATAGCAACTATTTTGCCATTTGCAGTCCAACATTCTTGACTCCAAGGACTTTCCTTGCCTCCACTAATACTGAATGCCGACTATTGGTCAAAAACTCACAGAGTGTCAGACCACTTCCTTTCTAGAGTCTCTTAGTTTACTGTACCTGATCTGTAATTTATTGGTGTTGAAACTTTAGAAGGATTGGCCGCGGCTTTCCGGAGAAGCCATCCCTGCCTAATCATACACATTATTTTGAACGTACACATACTGGAAAGCATTTTACCTTAATCTTAAGAAAGTCTACTGCATCGGGGACACCATGAAGAAGAAGTGTATTTATTCGGGATCTCATCTCGATGCTATCTAGTATATAAATAACCTGTAAAAAAAACTTTTTAAAACAAGCTTTTATTTACGTGACCTAAAAAGATGAAAATAAACTTTTAATTAAATCAAACTAATCAATTATTAATTTTTTTTTTGGGTGGGTAGGCTTGAATAAGCAACACGTAAAATCACTAGCTCCCAGAAATTTAATTTAAAAAATAAAACACCTATATTAATTTTCTCTATTCTTAGTGAAAAAGTGTATATACCTCGTGGTTATTGGAGAAGAATAAATGTTAACTGGGGACATTACAACACTCGCAACCAAAATCGCTCTCACTTCACTTTTGGCACAACAAAACCAATTAAAATGGATCATTTATATAATCTGCAAAAGAACATGGCTGATCTAACGGAATTGTTCACCTCCAAGATTGCTTCATTTGACGAATCTCTGAGTTGCAGACGAACTGAAGATATAAGCACCTTGGCCGGTGAGTTCTATACATTTAAAACTTTTATCTGGAAGGCTGTCACAGGCCTTAAATGGCAGATGGATGATCCTTGACACATTAGACAGTTACGAGATGAGATCCCGAGCGAATATTCTATTATTACATGGTGTCCCTGAAAATACAACAGAGAAATTAGAAGATCTTGTCTTAACCATGTGCAACAATGTGCTGCTTTTGCCGGATGTAACTACTCAATCAATCATTGCATGCACTCGATTGGGTAATATGTATAAATGTACATCCTCGAAACCGCGTCCTATCTTGGTTCGATTGGTGACTGAACAGCTACGCAATCAGATTTGGTCAGTGAAGAAACGTTTGAAGGGCACAGGAAGGACACTGACTGAGTTTCTAATAGCACGTCGTCATGAGGTGTTTGTGGAGGCTCGCCGGGCCTTAGGAATCAACAGTAGCTGGACTAGTGGAAATGGGAAAATAGTTGTAGTCTGTGCAGATGATAGTAAGCGCAAAATTGTCTCTATGGCCGAACTAACAACTATTATGGCTGAAATTGAACAAGCTAAATTGGAAGCAGCTACCTCGACGTCCAACATAACACAAACAGTGTCTACCGAACCGTTGGACAACCCGGCACCACGTCAGCCGCGCGGCACTAGAACTCAGCGCAAGCCACATAAGAAATAACAAGGATCTTCAATTTCATATTTCATAATATAAGGTAGTGTAATTTTACTTTCGGTTTCTTCGTGTTTTTATTAGTAACAGTTCATTATAAATATAATCATTTCTCTTTTATCGACCTGGTAGACGGGTAGATAGTGTTCAGACGTTAGATTTGTAAATCAGTTATTTGTAGTTTTAACGATAAGCGTTTTGCACTTTGTTATTTTATTGGAGGTATAAAATCAACGTACACTAAAATCAATTCAATAAAGTGGATGAGTGATCATCTGTCAACATTCGTTGATCACTTTAGGGCTGCCATTAAATGAACTAGTTTGGCAGTTTTATAGTAACTTGTATACTTATTTATATTTATGTTGAAAGCAGCCCCCGACGGATTTTCTTGGGTTTTTTTTATCAAGTTCATAGCATAAATTCTTTTAGTCGGGGGTTTCAAAATTATTTTATCCTTTTTCAAATACGTTTTAACCGTCGTGGGTTTTTTCAAAATTTTTAATTTTGTTTTTATTTCAAACTTTTTAGAGAGCAAGCATAGATATTACAATTGAAAACCGCATCAGAATCAGACTAGTAGTTTTGGTTTTGCACAAACAAATATTTACTGCAGCGCCCCCTGGTGAGTTGTCACCGTAACACCTATCTAAAAACATGCACCAATCAAACCCGAACCTATCACTGAAAACGGCATCAAAATCGGACTAGTACTTTTGGAGATAATGGCAACATTGGTTATACAAACAAATGTTTACTGCAGCGCCCCCTGGTGAGTTGTCACCGTAACACTATCTAAGAACATGCACCAATCAAACCCGAATCCATCATTGAAAACCGCATCAAAATCGGACTCGTAGTTTTTGAGATAAATGGCAACATTGATTTGCACAAACATCCTAGCACCCCAAACGCATATACCGTCTCCGTTCCGTCGCGGGTAAAAAGTTGTTGATAAAATGCCTTCCAGTGTGTTCACGTTTTTTTTTTCTTTATTTGCGTTTTGCATACATGCATAGGCATTCAGAGGAGCTCAATGGGGTCGTTGCGCATGTGAGTCTTAATCGAACACGCAAGTTAATTTTTTTTTTTTTTTTTACCGTAGGCTTCGGCACGTTAACCTGTCGGTCCCGGTTGTTGTCATTAAATGACAGCCGTTAAGCCTGATCAGTGGCATTTAGGCGGTTTAAAAACACTGGTCTCCTCCAACCCGCAGTTAAGCAGCGTGGTGCAGTATGCACTAAACCTCTTTGTTTGAGGGGAGGCCCGTATCCAAGCGGTGGAATAAATAAGGGTTGACGACAACGTTAGGTATTCAGTAAGCGCTTTGAAGCCAAGTTTTACTGCCATAATGTTCGCTTTTGACCCGTCTATATATAAAATGTCAAGGACAGAGTAAGAAAACTACGTACCTACATAAAAATATTTATGACCAGAGTTTTCTGACACGCAAGACAATTCGCGAAAAAATTAACACGAGATGTCGACATATCAACATGTGTTTATTGAGCTGCCTAATGCTGTATTTTGGAGTTTTTATAGGCGAATATCAAGACATCAGAATAAGAATATTCAGCGCTGAATATGGCACCATTCCGGAGATATACAGGGAATTTGGCGACGATGTGGCGACGATGTCAAGTTCAGGGAACTCTTTATGCTGAGTCTGTTACCATAGAGTAAATGAAAGAAATAGAACTGACAGTCAATAAAAAAAAAATAAGCAACAATCTGTGGCGTGTAATGTGTGTAATGAGGATGAAGAAAAAATAATATAGGTGACAAAACTAGCCTACAGTCTGACTGATGGTAAGCAGTCATTGCAACCTATTGTCACAGTATAAGTAATAGTACTACGTACAGTATGGCCGCTCCCTGCCGCTCTCTCGAGTCGACCTCACCTCCCCTCTGAGATGAATCTGGAACAGTTTCTATGGCGCCGCCGCACGCACACGCGCTCATTGGCACTCTGCACATTTGTATGGAGTGACCGGGTTGCGCTATTATGAACGCTTACGACACCAGAGTCACCACTCAGTTGTAGGAATAGGAAAACGGCGCTCACTTATCCGTATACGCGATGAAAAGTATTTTGTAACAAATTTAATAAGTTAAAAAACATATCGCGAATGGGTTGATTACAAAATCCGGTCAAAGCTATAATTAATATGCAAATATTTTTTTTATTGCTAATTCTTATACCCTGTATCCCGAAAAAATGTCCTGTTCTTCAGAGACGCGATAGCCGACATTCAGCGGGCGAGGCCACAGGCGGAAACTAGTATTGGTAAATAATTAGTGTATTATTATGGCTTCATGAACGTCAATAGGTTATTTGACCAACGTTTTTTTTCGGTTTGATATGTCTACGTCTCAATAATAGAACCATAAGTGAAAGAATTACTTCGATAGCACAAAAATCTCTCAAGATATGTTAATTTGAAAATTACAATTTCGGACTTTCCCCAAAACGCTCCATACAAAAGACTACTAAGTTGTGACGTCACAGGTTTATATTTTGCATGCATCAAATAGGAATATTGTACGACAGCTATGTTAAATATTACGTTTATAGAATTAGTATCGTAATAAAAGTTATAGTATTTTTATCGCTTATCCAATGGAAATATTATATTTTAATAATTTCATACTTTTAAAATGGACTTTCCCGCCAAACTTTGATCGACCCTAAAAAAAGTCGGACGGAAGATATTCGAATGAAAGTTTGCACATATTTGTAGTTTTGTGTATTTTACGATATTGTTAAATAAATTTCTACAATTTTTGAACATTGTCAAATAGCCTATTCTGTAATGTAAAAGAGAGCGATAGTAGAATTGAAAGAAGAAGGATTCATAGTGTTACTGCAGTGCAATTTACTACTACGACCGAGTATGACAATCCCTCTGCATTATATTTACTTTGCACTGTCGGCTTTACGAAGTTATTCAAAGAGATTGTCCTCTTTTTTGTTATGTCTTGGAAATTAAGTTGAGAAATGGTGTAAATGAAGTATTAGAAAAATATTACACTCCTCGTCCATTTTGCAAATTACACTGCATCAAGTTATTATTATTTCTGAAATATAAGTTCCAGAGCCTAACACAAACAAACAAACACTACGAGAACTGCACAGCCACCCAAACGCAAGTCAATTTAAATTTAAATTATACATGGGCTATAAAAATATGTTTCTGCGCAATATAAACGAAAAGAAAAGAAAAAAATACCTATTCCATAATAAAAATAATATCTATAATAATAAAAAAAATTATTACATTATTAAAGTACAACATTACATCAAATTTCTCAAAAGGGCCTCTACGTGTTGGATCTATATCCCCGAGTACGCCTATCAAATGACCGGGCTTGAACCGTGAATTAAGAGAGATACATAAAAAAATCATTATTATTAAAGTATTTTTACACCACGCAGGGTTTTAACATTAAACAACTTTTTAAGTGGTTACAATAACCTAGAGAAATTTGCAAAAATACCCGAAAACCTGTCGCGGTTATTGCCTAAAAGCATTTTCTGTTGATTTCTGCGACCTCATTGCAGAAACACTACCATCCTCATAGCTATATATATTTATTTGGATGCGGTATTGTGTGCGGCGTACTTAGTAGACCTCTCTTTTGCCAGTTTGTAAATCAGCAGAATGCACCACGTGTAGGCGATACAGACTTGTTTTTGAGATGGCATTGAATTAAACACTGAAAATGTCTATAAGTGACGTAACATACTGTATTGATTGTTTTATTGAATGTCAAAAACTATTCAATAAAAATTATAAGAAAGCTAAACCTATACAAACGATTTCGCCCAAAAACTGGACTTGTTATAAAATTATGGCCATAAACTTCGGTTTATGTATTCCAAGCATAATTTATTCTCATCGCATAAGACATAAATGAATCCAAAAGTTTATTAATGGGCATTTTGAAGGTGGACCGTTGCTCTCCTGAAAATCGTGGACTGAATTTATAATAACACTTCGTTGTAGCCCCGTTGATGTCGTGGCATTAGAACAATTTTCAAACGATATTTTCAGTAGGGAATTAAATTGAGACGGTGTTTCGCTGAACTCACATTTATATGTGATTTTATGAATTACCATATGTTGTTTTTCTAACTAGATTATTATGTTATCTGTGCCACTGGTCAATGTTCTCGGTCCAAACAACCCCCTGCAGTACATTAGTTCTGTGTTAGACAATTTTTAGTGATTTTTTAGGAAACTTAAATCTTTCTAGTTGGTTGTAAATTAGTTTTTATTTTTACCATTTCTATATTATTTATATGTTTATTGTGTATATGTCGCAGTCCATTATGTCTACTTTTCCCAAAGGTTCACTAGTAGAGAATTCTGTTAGCATAAAAAAATCATTATAATTATTATATGGGTCAATTAACATTTAAATCAAATTATTATAGCTAACTTGAAATATACAATTAAAATAAATACTAAATATGACTAACTATATATACAAACAAAAAAAAACGGAAATAACAAAAACAAATTAAAATTAATAAAATATAATATCTAAATAGCATCAAAAAATTCTTCCGCATCCCCATCAAAGGGTAACGTGGCCAGAAGGCTAGCAGTATTGCCACGTTGGATGGCAATGCTAATGGCGATTCGCTGAGCGAGAAATAGGCCAGCACTCTGGTCGCGGGAAGAGTCGACTAACCATTATATTTGTTCTTGTATTTATGTGTCATTACTTATAAAGTTTAAATAAATAAGCAATCGATTTCGATCAAACGATTCAAATATTTTACTGGCCACAAAAGACGGATGGTGCGGCAGACCATGAAATAAAAATGTTAGAGAGATAAGCATGATTTAGTCAAAACTGGTGCACGATATCTTTAACCAGCGCTAGGACACAATGTGCCCTAATTGTAACAAATAATTTCGGTCGAACATGGCAACCACAACGGGAATTCTCTAATCTTATTCCTGTCATGCATGAGTCAGATGAAATAGCTCATGAATATCATACTTTCAAATATACTATCATACACTAAACGCATGTTTTCTATTTTATTTGTTATACAAGGCTATTCATTTCACTTGCTTTTTGAATTTAATATAATAAAATTTATTTCTATGAACATTGACAAGTTTACAAGCGGTCGTCCACAACTTCGTCCGCGTAGACTTTCATACTTCACCTTTTAACTGTCTTTTCCTGTTTTAACCATTTAAGGATTGATTAGGAAAAAAAAAACTATCCCATCTTTTAACTTGGATCAAATTACAAAAAATAAGTAAAATTTCACTAAAATCATTTAATTAATTTCGAAGTTTATCACGGATAAATTAACTTCGGGAAAGAGACTATAAATTAATAATTTGTATTTTGATCTATACTTGTAAGAAAGCACATATAGTAATATTGCTGAAATTTCCTGTAAAGGTTCGTTTTAATTTATTTAATTGTGTAATTAAAGAGGCAAAACTTTCTGCCCTGCTCATGTTTTCTGTAAAAAATAAACAAAAATATATAATTAGATATTGGTATTTTTGCAATAAAAATCATATTTTTTGTAATACTGATCTCCATGCTTTTAAGCGTACGCCATGTTGATGGTTTGGATTGACATCCATATATGGCAGCGGTTTATTGTCCACTAGGAAGTACGTTCTCTGAGTTCTCCGATGTCCATACAAAAATATCGACGTAAAATTACTAGGCCGGATTCTAGCCCACGGGGCCGAAATCGAGGTTAAGTGGAGCGAGTAGATTCACTGACTGTTGTCCATTGACTTCAATGAAAATGTAGTTGATGATCATTCCTCAAGCATGTCGAGGTCGAGGTCGAGGTCTTTAATTGTGACAAATTTCATCAAAATCGGTGCAGTGGTTTTGGAGCCTATTTATTTGCAAGAATGACTTTTCGGCGTATATAAGCTTTCCCGTGCCGCTCGCTCCACTCAACAAATTGTGTAACACGGTAAACTCAGGAAAAAAATATCAAACTGCAATGAAAATATCACTGTCATTTTCCTACTCTGTGTCGGGTTTCTTATTCTATACGTAATGTCTACAGCAATACGCTAAAACCAGCCCCCCTAGCCAAGTGTAATTCGTAGCGTAACGAACGTTAGATAGATCACGTGACACTTGTCAATTTTCATACTAAAATGTTCGATTTTGACAAATGTCACGCGATCTATCTAACGTTCGTCACGCTACGAATTACACTTGGCTAGGGGGGGCAGTCCAGAAAAATATGCAATCGAATAGCGCAAGCGTTATCGAAATCGGAGCAATAGTTTTGAGTGAGAAAATCACGAACATACTCGTACGTAAGATTCAAACAATTAAACTCCTCTCTCTAAGTTCATTAATAAAATGTGTATTTAAAGGCTTTGAATGTTTTCTCAATTTATTTTGTTAACTTCACGGCAATTTAATTATAACATTAATTTCAGGTATCCACATACCGAAAGTTACTTCATCGTGACCCCTTACAGATAATACGGTTCATGAACGAAAAAAGGACAACAACGATAATGGATTCTCGTGCACAAAAGGCTTTCTACTCGAATTCCGTTGAATAGAATATAGGGATCGGAAATAGGAACTGATATTCATTAATTCGACGATTGAATGGAAAGTATTACTCTTTTGTATTTTTTTAAACTGAATTTCCAGTAAATTTTGTGGTTAACTGCTTTAATTGTATAATACATATTATTCAATCTGTGTTACAGTCACAGTTACAAGGTTAAAGCGAGATCTCAAAAATGTATTGTCACATGTTTTTTTTTTTTTAAGTTATAATACTTATCAAGAAATTCGATTATTTACGTGTATATTCAACTAGCGACCCGGCTCAGCACTGGTCCAATGCTCTTTGCGCATTGTCTTATCCAGTGCTTCCATCATTACAGGCACGCCGCCGCCGCCGGCCGCGCCGCGCCGCCCCCTGGTCGGTAACGCCGCAACAGCTATGTCCCTGCATTTTAAGTCTGTAATACCTTCGATAATATTCATTTAAATTACATGCTGTAAAGGGCCATATTGATGTTTATTAAATTCACAACGTATTTAAGGTATTTAATTGGATAAGGATTAATGCTGTATTACTTAAAATCGCTTCTTAAATAAGCCATTATTTCTCTTGAAAAGTAAAGGATAAAACGGTAATTGTAGGTTATCCCTAAGAGGTAGACATATACCATCGCGGACTTTTTTGTAATACTGTAGTAAGTACATTAGTTTGCATTGTAAGCGCAAAAAAATGTGTTTATTTACGACATCACATTAGAAACCTCTAAAATAATCAGTGTTTCTCACTATATTATGCATGTATTAGACATATAAACCGCATCAAAATCCGTTGCGTAGTTTCAAAGAATTATGCATACATAGCGACAGACAGACAATGGGAAGCGACTTTGTTTTATACTATGTAGTGATATGGCTTGAAACTTAAATGTTACAAAAATTACTATTTTACAAGAAACATTGTTTTACATAAAGGGACCTTTGACAATGATCAATTAATAATAATTTAATAACCTGATTTAGATGTGATATAACCGACATTTATGCGGGCGAAGCGGCGGGTTTTTATTATCCTAGAAGATGACGCGCAGGTTTCGGAGCCCGTAATAGCTGGACCTTCGCTATACCAACAAAAGGCTCGACCAACAAAAGGCGCCTTAACTTCATTTATTGAGTATGCATTATTTTTAAGAATAGTTCAGTCAAGTTTTCTAGAAGCTATAAAACTTTGTTGTCGTTATTTTTTTAAATTTATCTTTGCCTAATGTCTTTAGTCTTTATCTCTTAAGTGCAGTACGACAGCGACGCTCGTAAAATATAGTGCTAGATTCAAGTATATTGCTTTTAGTTTTAACTTAAATACAGATAATTTAAAACATAAAGGAAAAATCTTTACATGAAGGTCCTATCATGTAAAAATTTTTCCTTTGTATAGAAATACACAACATAGGACGTCCACCCACAAGGTGGACAGACAACCTCATTAAGACCGTAGGATCGCGTTGGATGCAAGCCGCTTCCAACCGGTCTTATTAGAGATCTAGAGGGGAGGCCTATGTCCAGCAGTGGACTTTCAATGGCTGAGATGATGATGATGATGATAGAAATACACACTGAATACGGCACGGTGTACAGAATAGTACAATTCTGTACACCGTGCAGTATTCAGTGTGTATGTCTGAACATTCGTTCACAGTTATTTTACCTCTGACATTTGGAGATCTTGTTCATATTAAGAGGTGATATGGTTGAAAACTGAACAATCAATTAGATCAGGGAAATATACCGACTCATCCGTAGTATAAACTCCGATGTGTATTGTAGGTTCCCTTTCGTGAGTTTTTATGAATGAATAATAATATGTTTTTTAATTATCGGAAGAAAAATGAGATAGCAAAATTCTAAAAAAGTATGTCTGAAAAAATCATATTCATTATCTAGTCTAACTAGCTCAACTCGTTTTTGTTCCATAAGTACATCGGCCGATGTTCTACGGATGAGTCGATACTAGTTAGAATAAATTAATCATCATCATCATCAGGTCATTTAAGTCTCCACTACAGGAGCACGACCCTCTCGTCCGTCATAGACAGGAGGATTTGGCCTACACTCCCCACGCTGGCCAGACGGGTTGGGGAGGTCTGATCGATGTTTTTTATTGTATTTCCCTTAGTCGCCTTGTACGACATCCACGGGAAGGGAAGGAGTGATTCTATTCTAGTCTGCCGGAGACCACACGGCCAAATTAATACTAATAAATAATTGTTCTATTTTTCAATCCACAAAATATGAATAGGATATCCGAAGTTTTGTAACTTTAGAAGTTGAGTATTGATATTTATTCCACATTTTCAATAGATTTTCAATAGAATAGAATATTTAGTGTAGCACGGTAACGTAACTCATCTCAGTCTCATAATCATAACCATTCAAAATAAACATATAGAGATACTTATTTGTTATTGTTTGTGTTATCGTTTTTTGTATGGAGTGGCTAGAGTGTGTCCTTTGTCAAACCATGGTCAACGTTGCTTGAACTTGAACTTGCATGTTGGTTAGACACACGCGCAATAGCGCCATCGAGCTTCTGGAAAAAAAAAATGATGAGTAATATAAATAAGGTATTCCATAACTTACAAATAATTTAATGGTACATCATGTTTTACTATTCTGTTTGCTAATGGAGTTACGTCAAGATGCTGCTTAAGGTAGTCTGTAATCTTCTTACTACAGTAAATACTTGCATAATTTATGTATATGTAGGGTCAGCTTGTTCCGCGTATTTGATGTTAATATTTAGGGGTCTCTAGAGAACAGGCTCCTTAAGGAACTTGCATAATAGTCGATATTTGTAAAGGTTTTTGCAATTTCGTACTTTCCTTGTTGAATTATTTTTTTCGCGTTTTTTGCGTGATGTTATAGGGTTGGCAACGCGCGTGTGATGCCCCTGGTGTTACAGGTGTTCATAGGCTACGGTAACTGCTTTCCACCAGGCGGGCCGTATGCTTGTTTGATGCTTTAGTGGTATAAAAAACAAAAAGAAGTATTTAATTTTTTCACAAGGGTACGACTAGGGTTGCCAACCATACTGTTAAAAACAGTATTATACTGTTTTCTATGCTTTAATACTGTTGAAAAAAACTTCAGTTGACCATAGCACTGTTTATTGTACTGCTCCGCATGCGCTGGGCCTTACTATAGTGTTTGTTTTGCTACGAAGCTTTTAATATACTGTTTTACTTGTAAAAAAAAGTTGGCAACCCTAGGTACGACACCGTATGTGAGTCCGACTCAAACTCAGCCAGTATCTTTATATACGAGTATAGCTTTATAATAACTACAGCGAGCGATGGGGAGAACTACGCTCCATATTTCTCTGATGAATAAAAATCCGGAATAAAGAAATCCGATGGAGAAGCGAAGTTGTCGAAATAGCTCTCACAATCAGCAAGCTGAATTGACAGTAGTCGGCCACATATGCAGAGTCAAAGCAGCGATGATAGACGAGGGAAGTGTAGAATGTAGAGTCAGTGCCAAATATGGGGCAACGTTGCCCTAACGCTGCCCCCCGAGTAGATTTTTTTTTACTACGACGGGTGGCAGACAATCATACCGCCCGCCTGATGCAGTTACCGCAGCCATATTAATGCTCGCAACATAAAATATCGCTCGCGCGCCGCCACCCCCGCTGCCAACGCAGCATCTCCTTTCTTTCTGGTGACCTCACTCACTCGCAGGAACACAATAACCCTCAAGGGAATTGTTATTTGGCTGCGGTATTCTATTCGGTGGAGGTACATTTCCTAGTCGGGTAGCTTACAATTACGCTCCCTACCTCTCTTTTTGCCAGAGCTTCGATTGTCAGTCAGCAGGGAGCACCGCGTGCAGGTGAAGTTGGCTTTGGTTCAAAGATGTTGGTGAACCACTTACACCCCAAACAAGATGGACCGATCGATGACCGAGAGAGACCGAGCAGATAATGAGGATAGCGTAGGTCACCGGCTGATAATGATGATGATGATGATTAAATATCTCATTTACGAAACTGCTACCAAGTTTTCTTTCGCTACTTATTTCGAAGTCATCATTAGTAACAAGCCCAGTCAAAGGTCGTTTCGACTACTTTACGAAGCAATTATCCGGATTCACAACAGATTTCCACGCAACCATTTAATTTGTGAAACGATCTGACTCCGATTGAGATTGTCCTTTGTAATCCACACCGGCGCCTTGTTCACGTAATTTGTTTTCACGTTAAATCCTGTTCGGTGTTAGTTTGCAGGGATTGTTATGGCTTAGTATAACGATAGTGAAATTCAATTTAACTTCAAATAATGTTCTTATCATTATAACAGATAATATCTACACTTTTAGGTCACCTGAATACTGTACAGCTCACCCAAAAGGCAGGTACACCTTTGGATCGCCCTTACGTGGGACCCTCAGAAAGTTTTAGGGAACTGAAAAACTAACTCCTATGGATAAAATATTTTTATTAAATTTTTCAAAAGTTTCTTCAGCAGACGCTATACAAAGTTTCATGTGTCTGAAACATTTTTTGAAGGACTTTGCCAGAGCCGTCTCTGCCACAGACGTCTGCTCTACGTCCTTATCGAACGCTTTTAGTACTTCTTCCCGAAATGAAAACTGTATTCGTCCATTCGGATGATTTTTTTTATTTTATGGAAAAAATGAAGGATATCAGCTCAGGGCTGTCCCTGAGCTGGTATTTTTAGGGTTCCGTATCTCAAAAGGAAAAACGGAACCCTTATAAGATCACTTTGTTGTCCGTCTGTCTGTCTGTCTGTCTGTCTATCTGTCAAGACCCTCTATGTCGAAAATTCGTGGAGGTATCAAGCTGAAATTTGAACTGTATACTTAGGTCTACGGTCCCATGATGTAGTAAAAAAATCAAACAGCTAAGTTTACGTAAAAAAAAGTTACGGCCGTTTATTGAGCAAAAATCGCATATTTCGACACATTCTCAAGGGAATCAAAACCTATAGAGTACTTCCCGTTGACCTAGAACTATGAAATTTGGCAAGTAACATCATTATAGACTACAAATTCAAAAATTCAAAAAAATTCAAAATAATTTATTTGCAATAAATAGGGTAACATTTAAACAGATGTTATTTAAAACAAATCACCAGCCTATTTAGCCATTATAAATAGCATGCAAATTGAACAAATTTTAGCCTAATTAAAAATATTTAGAATTGATCAATTAATATTAAATTTGTCAATAATCAAATTATACATCACTAAGACTATTTATTAAATAATTGTAAAATAGCATTCAATGTCCGTGGAATATAATGGAACTTAATTAAAAAATGTAAATAATATAATTGATTTAAAAATTCAGTTTAATATTTAAAAAATATTAATAGACAAATATTAAAGTTCAAACTTTTGTCTCACACATTATTATAAAATATTATTAGTTAAGTAGTCACATTGTTATTAACATTGTTTATTATTTAAAAATTCCTGTATAGTGTAAAAACATTTGTCTAACAGCCATTTATTTAATTTTATTCTAAAACGATTTAATGGCAGTTCACGAATGGATCCGGGTATCTTGTTATACAATCGAACCACCATAAAATAACAGTTTTTTTGGTATAGTGTTGTCCTTGAAAATGGTAAAAATAGTTTGGATGGATCCCTGGACAAATATTTTCTATTTTCATTTGCTTTCCTAAACAGCTCTGGATGTTTCTTCACAAATAAACCTGCCTCCAAAATATATAGAGACGGTAATGTTAACAATCTTAGTTTTTTAAATAAAGGTCTGCATGAGTCTAACGGATAAGCCATACATATTGCACGGATGCATTTTTTTTGCGTAATAAAGACTTTATTGAACAAGGTCGAACCACCCCATAGAATAATTCCATATCGTAATAGTGAACCCACATACCCGTGATAAGCAGTCAAAGCCGTCTTTACTCCCGCAGTTTCGCGTATTTTTTTAAGGGCGTAAACGAATTTATTTGTCTTTTTGCACAAATTGATAATATGCGCCTTCCAGTTGCAGTTTGCGTCTAAAGTTATGCCTAAAAATTTAATTTCATTAACGTCTTCTACGTCAGCATTTTTATGTTTTATGTTAAGTTTAGGTAAATTAGTGTTATAGTTTTTAAATTGTACTATTTTGGTTTTAGATATGTTTACTGTCAAATTATTGTCATTTAGCCATTCTGTAAATAGATTAATTGTATTAGTTATTAAAATGTCATAATTATCACTTTTACGATCGTCAGGTATAACAACTGAAATGTCATCAGCAAAAAGAGTGCATTTGTATTTAGTGATATTAGGTATGTCATTTAGATAAATTAGAAAGAGAAGTGGCCCTAATACGCTCCCTTGGGGCACACCGTAGTTATTTTGTTTGTAAGGGGCGAGACATGTCGTAATTGTACGATCATCAGTAAGTTTTGATATTTCTACAGTTTGCCAGCGATTTTTTAGATAACTGTCTATCCAGTCAAGTGCTTTACCTCTAATTCCATACCGTTCGCATTTGTTCAATAGTATGGTATGGTCCACAAAATCAAACGCCTTGCTCATGTCGAAAAATATCGCTGAGACACGTTTCCTTTTGTCAATATTTTCAGTAATATTTTGAATCAGTCTATAAGCTGCTAATGTTGTGGATTTATTTTTCTGAAACCCATTTTGTTCATCTTTAATTAGTTTGAATTTGTCCAGAAAATAGAATATTCGCAAGTACATGATTTTTTCATAGACCTTTGAAAATATTGGTATTAGCGCAATTGGTCTATAATTATTAAGTTCTTTTTCACTTCCTTTTTTGTAAAGAGGTTTTAGAATGAAATATTTTAGTTTATCAGGAAATATTCCTTCGCTAATTGATTGATTTATAAGATCACAAAGTATATCCATAAGTTCCATAGCACATTCCTTAATCACATATGTAGAAATATCATCATAGCCTACTGCATTAGTATTATTTAACGACCTAATTGCCGATAGAACTTCATCGGTTGATGTAGGTCGCAGGAAAATGGAGTCCTTCACCTGTTCAATAATATCATAATTAGGTTGTCTGTTTGGCCTATTTATGTTAGTAGTAGAGATGAAAAAGTCATTAAAAGCATTGGCAATCTCTTCAGGGGCGGATATTTCTTTACTGTTTACAGTAATATTGTCTATAATTTTGGCATTTTTTATTGTACTATCGGATTTATTTTTAATAACTTGCCATGTGGCCTTGCCTTTCTGTTTCGATTTTTCAATATATTTTATGTTTGTATTTGATTTAGAATTCATGATGCACTTTTTTAATAATTTTGTATATTTAATATAATGTACCTTATTTTGTGAGGTTTTGTTTTTATAATACTCGAATCTTAGTTTACGTTTAGTCAAGAATGATTTCTTAATGCCTTTTGTAAGCCATTTAGGTGTTGTATCCTTTATATTAATCTTAATTTTATTTATGGGGAAGCACAGATTATAGTAAAGCATAAATGTGTCATGGAATATATTAAATGCTTTATTTACATCAGCTTCTTTAATTACGTCGTCCCATGTTAAAGTTCGTAATATTTCCTTAAATTTCATTAAATTGTAATTGTTAAAGTCCCTTTTAAATTTATAGAAATATTTTTCTGTATTTTTGTTCGAGCATTGAGTTTTAAAGGATAATGATTGGCCTGTCTCATGATCTGACAGGTATAAAAAATGAACAGAGCCTTCTGCGTTATGAATATTACTAACAATGTGATCGATACATGACTTAAGGCGAGTAGGGCTATTTATATGTAGTTTTAAGTTATAATTCAAGAGAATTTCTTTATATTCATTACTTATAGTGTCCTTTTTTAGTATGTCAATATTTGTATCACCAGCAATAATAATTTTCTTATCTTTTCCTTTTATTTTATGTAATAATAACTGTAATTTATTTAATAAGACTCTTGGGTTTGAATTCGGCGTTCTATAAATACAGATAATAATGCAGTTTAACATCGGAATTTCAGCTCCACAACATTCAAATGATTTTTCTGTAGACATATCATTACATAGTGCAATTAATTTAACTTCGTCAATTGAATGATGAACTAGAATGCAGACTCCGCCTCGTTTTTTATTTTGTCTGGAATAATACGATACTAGTTTATAATTTTTCAAGGAGATATTAGGTTCATCTCCTGATTGTATAAATGTTTCCGAAAGACATATAATTTGTGGTTTTGATTCGCTGAATTCATCGATAGTTAATTCCAGTAGTTCTTGTTTGTTCAATAAGCCTGCTATATTCTGGTGTAGTAATATTGTATTTGATGATACACATTTCCTAGGACGGCTTGCGAAAAAGTAGTTTATTATCTCTGATTTCTGGTAAACTATTTGTTGTCTCATATTTAGTTGTTTTTTCTAATACCGGGAAATAATACGGAATTGTGTTTTTTTTATATTTTTTGTTTGTAGTTATCCATTTTTTTAAATTATTTTTGATTGATGATAATATGTGCATGTCATAGAATTTGGAATCAAGAATTAAATTGACTTTATTACAGACCTTTAATAAATATTGTTTTTTATTTGTGTAGTAACCCATCGCTATATTTAAGAAGGAGCAATTTTGAAAATTGTTACATACATTTTTGATATAATTATTTAACATCTGTTCATTTAAATATTTGTTTTTCATAACATTTAGGACAATGAAATTAGTTTTCGTAATTGATTTTAATGTACACAGTAGATGCATCATTGTCATAATAACATTTGAGTCATTTTCGCCTATACACAGAATAATATAGTTTTGTTCTGAATCAGATATATTCTGACATGACTTTAGTATTTCTTCTGAGGAAGCATAAGGTTTTGTGATGGAAGAGATCTTGTATTTCTCAAACTGTGTGTTCCGTCTGGAATAAATTAAGTTTGACGCTAATCCTGTACACTGTTCTCCGCTTAGAATTAAGATTTCGGGATTTATCAATTTTGAAGATTTCATACTACTAGCGCCATCTGTCGGCATGTATGGACAACTTTCAGGTTTTGCCTGTGTGTTTTTATTATTGCATGTAGAATTCGTCACAGTAGCGTTTTCCATAATATTCTTCTCGTTTAGTTTTAATCCTAAATCAATGCTGCTGGAATCCAAGTTTAGCTTGTGAAGAGTTTTATTTCGTGATTTTGAGCGTTTCTTTTTCGTTGTTGTGGATGACGGTTCAGTGCATATTACTTTTAATTTTGATATGGTACTATCTTGATTATCTGTCAACTTTTTTAACTGAATATTTTCCAAAATTAATTGATCGATTTCAGCATGTGCCGCTTCTAGTTCTTCTGTTAATATTTTAACTCGTTTCTGTAATTCTTCTATTTTTTCTGAATTGTGTATATGTGATGTTGACAGGTCTGGTAAGCTTTTCGATAAATGATCATCGGATTGTGTAGATGTGAATGATATATTAAATGAGTCGTCGTCATAAACTTTTTTATTATTGCGTACAGTAATATTATTCTGCTCCATTTCGAGTTAATATGTCAAAAATAAAAATAATTTTAATCAAAAATAAAAATTAAGTGACAAAAAGAAGTATTGTCTTAGGACTGTGGTCAAGATCGAACCCAGACGTTACGCATATAAAGTAAACTGTTCGTGTTGCAGTGCCAAATACGCTATGTGAATTGTGTCGAATTTAGCTAATACATTTTATGTGCAGTTCTTTGCTAGTAACTAAAGAGTCCAAAGGTCAATTTACAATCGGTGGGTAAATAGTTCGTTAAGTAAACAATATTTAAAATTAGGCACTTTACACCACAATAATGTTTATATTTTGTTTGTATTTTGTGTCAACCACTGTTCACAGATTGTATTTATATAATTGTTTTTTTTTAAAAATGTTTAAGACTCACTATTGTTTCACATATTTGTAACAATCCGTGGGTAAATAGTTTGTTATGTAAATAATATCCAAAAACAGCACTTTTACACTGTAATAATGTTTATATTTTGTTTGTATTTGTATTAACCACTAGTCACTATTTGTTTATATAAAATTGTTTGTTAAAAAATGTTCAGAACTCACTATTGTATCCACATATTTGTTTCTCCAAAATTTTTGAGTAAAGCGTAAATATATTATGTTACCAACAATGTCACGTAGTTATCACTTATTTATATGCACATTACTTTTGTCACTACACTTTCAGGACGACTTTATTATTTTTTAGAATAAATAAATTACGGACAACATGTTTACAACGCGCCATCTGGCGGTCTTTTCGCACTTGTACAAGTACAAGAATAAATCTCAAAACTATACATTTGTAATTAAATCTTAAAAAATAGGGGGTCTATATTTTTTATAGGGGTCGAAATTTCAAATTGAAGCTACTAGTTCAAATGGGGTATCATATGAAAGGGCTTGATGTGCACATTGCAAAATATATATTATTTATTTTTTCCGACGCATTATTTCTTATTTATAATGAAAAATATCAAATTTATAATGATCTTACGTACGGAACCCTCGGTGGGCGAGTCCGACTCGCACTTGGCCGGTTTTTTTTTCCATAAAATCTGCTTACAGAAGCAGGGTGCCTTAAGACTTTGACCGATGTGGCGTCCAGGAAGTCCCTCGTTTAGAGCGCTGAGTGCGCGGGCGTGTTATGGTGAAGCAGCCCGGTTATCGGTCGCTTGTTGCTCATTACACTAAAAACTTCTGACATGCGTTTCATGGTATATTTGGCATTGATTCTGCTTTAGTTTCGTAATATAATTGATACTAGATACCACGCCAAAGTGAAGAAACTAGCAATCAAAATTATCGCAGTGCTTCTCGTTTGCTTCACTATGATATGCGTTGGTTCGTTTTGAAACAGTCAAACCTGTCGACTACCGCTTTGTTTCTGGATTTTAGTAGTAAACCCAGGATCCATCACTTGTCACCATGTCGTAAATGCGCCGAGACGAGCCTGCTTCAAATTTATTAATCATGTCACGATACTATTCCACACGTATGTTTCTGGGCTTCAGTGGAATTTTATGGAATATTATGCGGCACCCGACGCGAAATTATCCTCCTCACGGGAACATATGCTCATATAGAATCGTGTGATCTCTTCCCGAATAAATCTGAAGTGTATGCTTAATCTCATCATATGTAATTTGTATGTTTAATTGAATATTTTTTTTTACTGCTAACACGTTTACTTCGATAACAGCTGCCCCAAAGACGAACGCACATAATTATGCCGATTTCTGAGTGACCTGGTATAATAACAGGTCAGCCAAAAGTGAAGACGTGAAGTGGGGCTATAGTATAGCGCTGAGTGCGCGGGCGTGTTATGGTGAAGCAGCCCGGTTTTCGGTCGCTTGTTGCTCATTAAACTAAAAACTTCTGACATGCGTTTCATGGTATATTTGGCATTGATTCTGCTTTAGTTTCGTAATATAATTGATACTAGATACCACGCCAAAGTGAAGAAACTAGCAATCAAAATTATCGCAGTGCTTCTCGTTTGCTTCACTATGATATGCGTTGGTTCGTTTTGAAACAGTAAAACCTGTCGACTACCGCTTTGTTTCTGGATTTTAGTAGTAAACCCAGGATCCATCACTTGTCACCATGTCGTAAATGCGCCGAGACGAGCCTGCTTCAAATTTATTAATCATGTCACGATACTATTCCACACGTATGTTTCTGGGCTTCAGTGGAATTTTATGGTATTTTATGCGGCACCCGACGCGAAATTATCCTCCTCACGGGAACATATGCTCATATAGAATCGTGTGATCTCTTCCCGAATAAATCTGAAGTGTATGCTTAATCTCATCATATGTAATTTGTATGTTTAATTGAATATTTTTTTTACTGCTAACACGTTTACTTCGATAACAGCTGCCCCAAAGACGAACGCACATAATTATGCCGATTTCTGAGTGACCTGGTATAATAACAGGTCAGCCAAAAGTGAAGACGTGAAGTGGGGCTATAGTATAGCCACATGAGTAAAGAAACGAACAGAGATAAAGCTTCATTCAACCGCGGTGTTTAGGTACACTACTACAAGCATGCGTGGCCTTGTGTGCGTGTCCACTGGCCGCTCGTCGCGTACACGCCGCGGTTAGAAATAACCGGTTCAAACTGACTCCGCCAGTGGACAAGCTCAGGGCCTGCGCGTTGCACGTATAGGTGTTTGTGTGCGCTCCACGTTGTTTACGAATAAAAGTTAAAAATAAAAAAAGTGTGACAAAATGGTTATTTACTGTACTGTGTGTATGAACAATAATAGAAAAAGTAAAAATATTTCGTATTTTGACTATCACACTTTACTTGCTCACTAATAAGTATTAAAATTAAAAATTGTAACAAAACAACAATTTACATAAAACATGTTATTTTTTTTTTAGTTTTTATAGATTAAATCTATGCGACGCCATTTTTCTGAAGCGAAACGTTCAATCACCTTTTTATTAAAATTAAAAAATATACAAGCAATACCCGATGGTATTGTTTGTATATTTTTATTTTTTCATTAATGAGCATAAAAAGTGCATTTTAGCGATCCCTAGACATGGCCGCCCGCGAATTTCGTCAAACATCGTCGGCTGCTCTCGGTAATCTTCGGCATAGTAAAATGTCTTCGATTCGCCCGTGCGGCGCGCACGAAAACAGACCCAATACTCGGTACATTTCCATGAACTACATATCTTTTGTTTCACGCGTCAGGCATATTAGCTCGTCGCCCATATAAGTTACATTAGCAGCTCTCGTGCGCTTCGGCGAGCGGCGATTATTGTTTACAGGGAAAATAACTCTTAATAGTTTAGCAAAGAGCTTAAATTGTTTCGTCATTATGAAATATTTTATTTGTTATATGTTTTTGTATGTTTAAAAAATAAATAGGTATTAAAATGGTAATTTAAAAATAAAGATAAAATAATATTATGTAATTTTTAATCTTTCGAAATGGTGGTTCAGCGCACGAGCGCACTTAAGGTACAGCCGCCACTGCTTGCAACACAGTAAATGCCACTCGCGCGTTGCAACCCCGGCTGCTATTGCTGCTAATCCTTCTTTTTGATGACCTGACGCAGGAACACAATAACACTCCAGAGAGATGTTAATTGACTGCGGTCTTCTGTGAGGTGTGGTACTTCCCAGTCGGGCTATTGATATTAGTAATTTACTTTAAATTTTTGGAATAAGTTCGTTGTATTTTAGATATTAACTTTAGTGTACGTGTGAATACATTTTATTAATGTACATTTATTTTCATTTCTTTTCCCTAATGCTTTTGTACGAGCGAAAGGTGTCAACCCTATGAGAATAGGCACAAATTTTACAGATCTTAGACAGCTTTCTCTCTGTTCCGTTTCTTTACTCATGTGGTATAGCGCTGAGTGCGCGGGCGTGTTATGGTGAAGCAGCCCGGTTTTCGGTCGCTTGTTGCTCATTACACTAAAAACTTCTGACATGCGTTTCATGGTATGGACGAGCCTGCTTCAAATTTATTAATCATGTCACGATACTATTCCACACGTATGTTTCTGGGCTTCAGTGGAATTATGCGGCACCCGACGCGAAATTATCCTCCTCACGGGAACATATGCTCATATAGAATCGTGTGATCTCTTCCCGAATAAATCTGAAGTGTATGCTTAATCTCATCATATGTTATTTGTATGTTTAATTGAATATTTTTTTACTGCTAACACGTTTACTTCGATAACAGCTGCCCCAAAGACAAACGCACATAATTATGCCGATTTCTGAGTGACCTGGTATAATAACAGGTCAGCCAAAAGTGAAGACGTGAAGTGGGACTATAGTATAATACAGGTTAATAGGAAGTAGGAATAGTATACTATTCCTACTAATCTTAGAAACTATTAAAATTAGGTATAAACCGTTTAGGAAATATGACTGTGTGACCATTTCATTTCAGCTTCGATTAGATATACACATCTACTTCATAAAACCTTATGTAGGTACGTCGGTTAACATAAAATTTAAACTAAGCTTACCCTTTGTCTATCTAGTTACTTTCTAGTTTGCATGTCAAATACAATTCATAATTCTCTTGGAAAATATGGGAGCTAGTGAGCTTGTACTAATTTGCCGAGCACGATGCTCTACTGATGCATAAGAATAAAAGAATACAAACATTATGAAAATCTTGCATTTGTTTCATAAACATAATGTTAACGATTTTTACTCATCTCAAAGCTGCTCTTGGAAATAAAAGGTATACTCTAAGATACGAATCGGAAACGACCTTTACACATCTATTTAGGAAATAAAAACTATTTTGTATCAAATTTGATATGCGAAGAAAAAAATCAGTCAATGCTAGGACTAATAAAAAATAGTATGTATATTTTTTAACTGCACGTATTTGTCTTCGAATCAAACAATATAGCAATTGAAAGTATAAAAACTGTACAAAAGGGAAAGGTTGTCAATTTTTTCCCGTCAAAACTATTGGGTTTAAGTTGATAGTATTAATTTATCTCATCTGTTTATTCGGTAAAACTTACATCAATGTAAAGTAAGTTTCTTATTGCAAATACAGTGATGTAATGTTGTTTGCAAAACATATGTTTTTAATTCCGGTTGTAGTTTTAACCTGTGAAATACCATAAAACTCCGGCGTCCTTCACGCCCCGCAACTTCCCATCCCATAACATCTAACGCACTAGTTCTTTTATATAGCTGTTTCATTTGAGTTTTAATCTGTGGATTACTGTAAAACTCCTGCATCCTTCACGCCCCGCAACTTCCCATCCCATAACATCTAACGCACTAGTTCTTTCATATAGCTGTTTCATTTGAGTTTTAATCTGTGGATTACTGTAAAACTCCTGCATCCTTCACGCCCCGCAAGTTCCCATCCCATAACATCTAACGCACTAGTTCTTTCATATAGCTGTTTCATTTGAGTTTTAATCTGTGGATTACTGTAAAACTCCCGCATCCTTCACGCCCCGCGAGTTCCCAACCCCCAAATATCTAACGCACTAGTTCTTTCATATAGCCGTTTTATTCGAGTTTTAATCTGTGGAATACTGTAAAATTCCTGTATCCTTCACGCCTCGCGAGTTTTCATCCATAATATCTAACGCGCTAGTTCTTTCATATAGCTGTTTCATTTTCATGAACCCTAAGTATAAGAACCCAACTTTCCCGTTCGCTTTGTTTTCATCGGTATCATAGTTCGGTTTTCGATTTTGTGCAGAGCAAACGTGTCGAACGCAAGGCGCTAGTGCTCTAGTTAAAAGTGTCGACGCAGCGGCTACCGCCGTCACGCCGCTAACCAGTGCAGTGCGCGTCGCGATGACCCACTTACGCAATACGCTGTGCGAACAATTGTTAAGGCGAAGCTATATCGTTTAAAATAATTTATGTTCAGTAAATCTAAAAAAATGGCAAGTGGTTCCCCAACTACGATCAAAGTGACTACTGAGAATGAGATGATTCTCTACTCTCACTATAAAAATGAGAAAGCAGCAAGAGAAAAGCTAGAATGTCAGGTTCATCATTTGCAAACACAACTAGAAAATCTGCAGCGAGAAATAGAGAACCTGCAGAAAAATAAAGAGCAGGAACAGCTTCCTATCTCTTCTAATGATAGTACCAATGCTAAATATAACTCCTCTCAACCTGCGGAATATTGTACGGACGAAGAAGAGTTGGCTAAAGAAACTGGTTGGGTACGTGCAAAAAATAGAAAGAAAAGGAAGCTGATAAACTCACCGTCCCCCACTACTAGTCCGGGCATTACAAATGAGCCCCAGTTAAAAATAAACAAAAAAATACCGTCCCCGCCGCCAATAATTGTGGATGGAGTTAAAGATTACCAAAAATTTTATGATTTTTTGGTAGAAGGCGTATTAGGCGACCCATTTACAATAAAAATGTTAAGTGGGGATAGTGTAAAAGTGAACGCCGACAATGAAGAAACATACAGGTCAATCACGAAACGTCTCACCTCCAATAACTGTGCATGGCACTCATATGAGAATAAGCAAGATCGTCCTATAAGAGTGATCGCTAAAAAACTGCACCATACGTGCATGCCAGAAAGAATAGTTGAAGAATTACAGTTCAAAGGATATAAAATAGAAAGTGCAGTAAACAAATTAAGATGGAAAAATAAAGAACCATTAAATATGTTTATGCTCACTTTTAAGAACGAAGAAGATATTAATAAAATCTTTGACATAAAAAGTATACTAGGATGTAGAGTAGAAATCCACTCCCTTAAGACACCGAAGCTGGTCCCTCAATGTAAACGTTGTCAGGCCTACGGTCATACACAAAAATACTGTTCTAAAGAACCACGATGTGTTAAGTGTACTGGCAAGCACCTAACCAAAGATTGCCAAAAGTCACCACAAGATAAACCAAAATGCATACACTGTGGCGAACAACACCCAGCAAATTACAGGGGGTGTGTGGTTGCCAAAGAGCTACAAAGCTTCAAAAACAAGAATTTGAAGAAAAAGCCACATACTCAACAGCAATCCTCTATGACAAAAATAAACAAAACATGTGTAGTAACGCAGTCAGTACCACAACCATGGCAACAAGACAAAAGTAAGACTGAAAAAACGACTTACGCTCAAATCACCGCCAAAAAAGTAAAAGATGCTCAGCCGAATACTGACATCGAAGAAAAATTAAATAAAGTACTCATATTAATGACATCATTTGATGAGCGCCTTAAAAAGATGGAAAATAGTACTAAAAAGACTATAACTAAAAGCAAATCATGAATTATTTTCTCAAAATCATGGCTTGGAACTCCAATGGGCTACTCCAACATCAAAATGAATTGCAGTTAGTCCTAGATACAGAAAAAATTGATGTGTGTTTAATTTCTGAATCACATTTAACTAAACAGTCATTCATTCAATTAAAAGGATACAAAATATACCACGCACTACATCCTGATAACTGCGCAAGAGGAGGTAGTTCCATAATCGTGAAAGAAAATCTCTACCACTACGAATGCCACAAGTGTGAAGAACGAGAAATACAAGCTGTAGCGGTATGTATTAAAACTAAAAAATACCCGATTACTGTTTCAGCAATATATTGCCCGCCCAGATACTCGCTGAAAAAAGATCAATATATTAACTTCTTACAAAAGCTTGGAACCAGGTTTATCCTTGGAGGTGACCTAAATGCCAAAAATGTATACTGGGGTTCCAGACTAACCACAACCAAAGGACGAGAATTACTGAAAGCTATAAAAGAAAATCAATGTGACGTATTATCGACTGGAAAGCCAACTTATTGGCCCACTGATCCACAAAAAATTCCAGACCTGATTGATTTTTTTATCTGTAAAAATATATCTACTAATTATATGAGTGTTGAAGACGGTTATGATATGAGCTCAGATCATTCGCCTATTATTTTAAATTTAAGTGATACTGTTATATATAAAGAAAACAATCCAACATTAGTAAATAGAAGGACTGATTGGGAGAGTTTTCAAATAGACTTAGAAAATAAAATTAATCTTAATGTACCGCTCCGCAATGAAGAGCAGCTAAATTTCGAAGTAGAAAAATTTACTGTCGATATCCAACTGTCGGCATGGCAAAACACTCCAGACATCCATAGAAAATCCAAAGGAAACAGATATCCGGAAGAAATTATGAATTTGGTAGCTCAAAAAAGGAAACAAAGAAAAATTTGGCATCAAACACGATCGCCTCGCGATAAACAAATATTGAATAGCCTCACTAAAATGCTTAGAAAAGTGATACAGACTTTCAAAGACGAATCTCTTAAAACTCGTTTAGAAAAATTAACCAGTGATAGCAGGACTAACTATTCTCTCTGGAAAGCTACTAAAACTGTAAAAAGACCAATTATGCAAATACCCCCAATAAGAGAAGAAAATGGAAAGTGGGCCATAAGTAATGAACAAAAAGCAAAAAGGTTCGCTGAGCACTTGGAAAAAATTTTTCAACCCAATGAAGGATCTGATGACCTGAGATGCGACGATACTTCGAAAGAAGAGGCAGACATAAAGTTTGTAACACCAAAAGAAGTTGCGAATGAAATAAAGACCAATATTGATTCTAAGAAAGCACCAGGTTACGACCTCATAACGGGAGAAGTCCTACTTAATCTTCCTCATAAGGCTCTGGTTAAATTAACGAACCTCATTAATGCTGCGTTCAGGTTAAAATTTGTTCCGGATATCTGGAAAGTAGCTGAAGTAATTATGATAGCAAAACCGGGTAAACCGCCTCATGAAACGACATCATACAGGCCGATTTCATTATTGCCAGTTATATCAAAATTATTTGAAAAGCTTTTGCTCAAACGACTAAAACTCATACTAAATGAAAAAGGTTTGATACCGCAACATCAGTTTGGATTTAGAGAGAAACACTCTACCATAGACCAAGTGCATAGAATCACAAATATTATAGAAAAAGCATTGGAAGAAAAGAAAGTGTGCTCCACAGTATTTCTGGACGTCGCACAAGCTTTTGATAAAGTTTGGCATAAAGGTTTAATGTATAAGATCAACAAAATGTTGCCAAAGCAGTATGCTGCAATACTAGAGTCATATATCTCTCACCGAATGTTTAGAATCAGACAAGAAGACGCATACTCTGATCTAAAGGAAATTAAAGCTGGGGTACCTCAAGGAAGTGTCTTAGGTCCGGTCCTGTATCTATTATACACTTGTGATATTCCCAATTTAGAAAATAATACAATTGCTACTTTTGCCGACGACACTGCCATAATGTCTGTTGGGAACACACACAAAGAAGCAGTTGAGAAAACCCAAATTGCCATCACAAAAGTTCACAACTGGACACAAAAATGGCGAATTAAACTAAATGAGTCAAAATCGGTTCATATTGACTTCACAAACAAAAATCCGCACTACCATCCAGTGTTTTTAAATAATCAGCAGATCCCGTATGTCAATACGGCCAAATATCTAGGTATGACCCTAGACGTGAAATTACATTGGAAAGCTCACGTCAAGAAGAAACGAGAGGAGTTAGAGATACGATACAAAAACATGTATTGGCTGCTCGGGAGGAACTCTAGCTTGTCGATTCACAATAAATTACTAATCTATAAGCAAGTCCTTATGCCAGTTTGGACTTATGGAGTACAGTTATGGGGCTGTACGAAACAGAGTAACAAACAAGTTATTCAGCGCTTTCAAAATAAAGTACTCAGGGGCATTGTAAATGCACCGTGGTATTTCAAAAATAACTATCTCCATCGGGACCTTAAAGTGGAGTTTGTGGACAAAGTGATACAAAGATATGCAGAAGCTCATGAACTTAGACTTCATCACCATGTGAATCCAGAGGTAGTCAAACTTCTCGATAACACAGACCTAGTGAGAAGACTCAAAAGAACAAAACCTTTTGAGTTAGTGTAGTAATAAGTGAGACAATGCTAGTGATAGTGCATTAAATATAACACAATAAGAAAGTGTTTCACCTTAATAGACACTAAGAAAAGTCAATGGACATTATTCTTAGACTATAATATTTAGAAGTTTATGTTAAAGTTAAATTACTTATTAGCCCATAAGCTAGATTGTAATATTTTAAAGTTATAATACTTTACAAAAAAAAAAAAAAAAAAAAAAAAAAAAGTGAAAAAAACTATGAACTGTGCTATTGAGATGAAATAGGTTGCCTTAAGCTTCAGTTAATTACTTCTCATCGTTAATATCAAGCAATGTTCTGCACAAAAATTGTCTTATTCCGTGTTACAATAAATTAATTAGAACCGTAATTTTTAGAATGAAAAATTGCTGCGTAATCGACGAGCTCGGCGGTCGAATGGCTAGACTCCGAGGTCGCGGGTTTGATCCCCGCACAAGACAAATAATTGTGTGCATGAACTGTTTGTCTTGGTCTGGGTGTTTTGTATGTATGTATTTACAAAAAAATGTATTTATGTATAATATCAGTTAGTACCCATAGTACCTATAGCACAAACTTTGCTTAGTTCGGAACTAGATGGCCGCGTGTAATTTGTCCAGGAATATTTATTTATTTTTAATTATTTTACTTACTGCGTTACGTCCATCAGACCCTTTCATTTGATATCGATATCATAGGGGTTAAATTTGAATTTATAAATCGCCTTTTTGTGGCGTCCGCCATATTGATAATTAATAATTGCGGGATATATTATAATGGTGTATTGTCACGTGAAGTAAACGAGTTTGCCATACAAACAATTTCAGCCCAATCAAACACTGGGAAGTGAGTCAAATTTACCTTGCAAGATTTGATTACAGTCACCGCTGTGAACTATGAAACTTTTTTTTATACTACTACGAATAAAGTAGCAAACAAGCATACGGCCAGCCTGATGGAGAGCAGTTACCGTAGCCTATGAACACTTGTAACACCAAGGGCATCACACGCGCGTTGATAACCCAGTAAAAACCTCTTCACATCCTTTTTGAAGAACCCCAAGCTATAATGTCCTGAGAAAACCTCGACAGGCAGTTCATTCCACATCTTAACAGTACACGGGAGAAAACTTTTCTGGAACTACACAGTATGCGACCTCAGGCTCCAATGTGTGAGGATGAATGTGCTGTCGATGGCGAGCGGTCCGACTGTAGATAAAAAGAAACTAAATAAAAGGGTGTAATACAAACTATTATTTACCGACTCAACTCTCTAGCCCTATAAAGCAAAAAAAAAGTTTAATCCTTAATTTATACAGTATAGTTAGGGATTACACTGGTGTTAGTAGCAGAAACAATAAACAGAATATTCAGTTAAAGATAGTTTACACGAGTTCCACTACAACAGTGATACTATGTAGATAGCGTCGAATCAATTACAACAAACTCCTTAAGCTAAGAGAAGCCCTGTGGGGCTTGTAAGGTAGGTACTTAACACTGTCTATTGTAAAATAAGTATAAATATTTATACTTGCCTAACGAGGAAAACTAAAACTAACTCAAAAAAAAAGAAGAAGAAAAATTTTGGTTGCATAGTTTGACAGAAGCTATATGCAAATAGTTTTTGTCCTATGTACGAGTACACTGTACACATTTTAAATTTATATACATACTTTCATAGTTCTTGAACATCATACATTATAAATTTATATATCTCATACACCACATATAATACATACAAAACACATACACGTTTAGTTGAGCAACTTGATTTAATTTTCCTAGTTTTATATAAATAAATAATATTAATAGGTACTTACCAACACCTAATTGTTATGGAGGAGCGGAGTTTCCTAGCACAAGTATATATATATATATATATATATATATATATATATATATATATATACTTAAAAGGAGCTTCAATCACAAAATACTTGTTCACAAACTTGTACCAAATAAAGATATTTTGTATTTGTATAGTGGCATTGTGATAGAAGATAAGATTAAGTTCATAGTACTTACATACATTACACACCTAGACGATTAATGTATATCTATATAAAAGATTTATATAAAAAAATAAAGAAAAAAGTTGCGCATTAAGATGTATCCAAGTAGTGCTAAGTAGATCTACAATAGATACACTGCACCACTTAAAGTGGGACCATTTTCGTGTTGTAGCAACAAACATACGACTGTTTATGTCACAAATATATAGCTATATTTTCGGTCATTTTGCTAGTATGAAATAAGATCTCTCTTTTTTTTCCTTCGTCTCGAACGAAGATATGACGTGCATTGACGATCTTATTCTACATTGAATGATACAAAGAAGAAATTGTTAACAGAAACAGATCACCCGACTGAAAATTGCTACATTTATTTTATTATTGTATTCCTTTTTTATGCTGTTGTTGAAAAATTCTTAAAATTATCTTTAAAATTAACAGTGACAGGTCACTGTCACAGCTGAGACAAATAATATACATATTTACATACATACGTAAATATACGAGTGTGTACTCGAAAAAGATACACATGCCTTTCATTGGCAATGTGACTACCTCTATACGGTTTTAGACTTTGTTATGTGTTCCAAAACACATAGGTAATCGAGATATCTTACTCGTACTTGTCATCTTTAAAAATAAACTCGATTTTCCAATTCAGTTACATTTACAGAATAAAAGCAAAGTGTGATTATTCCCCCGTGTTCAACTGTTGTACCTAACTCAATCCCAATTTCCAGATAAAATTTATCAAATTATCAAAAACCTCGTGACCTCATCGATTCGTAAATTGCCACACTGGGAGATTGCGTCTTGGGGTTCATTCACAATCACTGACAAATTAGCTGGCAATAGTTAAGCTCATGATTTCACTAATGCTTTAATATATATATTTAGAATGGTGTACCTACATATGATAGTGTCAAATTACGACGATATCATTTATTATATACGACGAGCTCGGTGGCGTAGCGGTCAATGACGCGGCTTCGACGCCAATGCTCGTGGGTTCAATTCCCACATAGGACAAACATAAGTATGTATTTACAAAAAAAAATGTATTTACGTATGTTTATCAGTTGTCTAGTACCCATAACACAAGCCTCGCTTACTTTGGGGCTAGATGGCGCTGTGTAATTTGTCTGACAATATTTATTTTATTTTAATTAAATTAGTTTTGACGTGAATATGCTTCGTTGAAGTAAACGAATATGTCTTTAAAATTGCTTCCATATGGAGGCAAGTCAAAAAACGAATGATAACAAAATCGGGGGTTACAGTTTGGTGTTGCAGCTACAAATCTATCATCTCCATCCAAAATTCAATCACACCACTGGATAGATGAAGTTTCAAAGAATTTATTACGCTAATTAAGGATTATGGAACTTCGCGTGCGGGGGAGGGAGAAGCGCTGCCATTTTGAGATAATTTTAGTGCATATAACGTATTCACGTACAACACACGGCCGTGTCCATGTCACAGACACACCCCATTTTTTTTTTTAAATTAAAGTATTGTATGATGAGGAGTCTTTATTATTCGTATTTCCTAGGAATTTAATAGAATTCTTGGATTTACTTACTAGATTTCCTGTCAGCCTGTAACGTAAACCTGCTAATATTTGACGAGCTCGGTGGCCTAACGGCCAATGACGCGGCTTCGACACCAACGCTCGTGGGTTCGATTCCTACATAGGACAAACATTTGTGTGCATGAACATGTCTGTTTGTCTTAGTCTGGGTGTTTTCTATGTATCATAAGTATGTATTTACAAAAAAGAAATGTATCTTCTATGCTTCGCTTACTTTGGGGCTAGGTGGCGCTGTGTAATTTGTCTGACAATATTTATTTATTTATAAACACTTACAAACGAAAAGCTTTTTAATCAAGCTTTTATTAGTTGTGATTAAAGAAGAGAACTAAAAATACTTACTACTTGCTATGTTTTACTTATCAAACCGTTTCATTTGATACCTATATCATAGCAGTTAATCACAGACTTAATAAAATCTGTGTGGTTAATGTGGAATTCGCCATAATGGTTTAAAAATAGTGACATTTAGTTGATCGTGCATTAACACTAGAACCAAACGAGTGTGCCAAATTTCAGCTTTATCGGACACTGGGACTTCCCAGTGTGTATGTGTGTGTAGGCTACTTAGTCCAATTTAAACTTGCAAGATTTGATTACAGACACCGCCATGAAACTAAATAAAAACTTGTAAAGATACACTAACTGAATCCCCCTCAACTCATTTGAGTCAAAATTCTTTCATTTCTGCATAAAAGTGTTCCTTTTGATAGATACATACAAAAAAAGAAAGGATTTGAAATAAATGTTCTCATGAGTCGCGGCGCAAATTAGTTGCATATCTACATTTCGATACGAAATGATTTCTTCTTAAATTGTTACTGAAAATGGTAGACATCTATCCATCCTCTTATCGCGTTAGAGGTGTTTTTATCAATGAAAATAATAGCATTTATTGTGTATTTTCTAAATATAAGAATTATATATAATTCATAACCTTTACGTCCGTGCACACAACCCTGTGACATGGCATTTTGCTCGGTAACTAGTTTAATTTTACCAGAGCCCCTTCATGTCAGCAGTACCATTACCAACAACTGGAGAAGCATCTAAAGACCGCAACCAACCCATTGTTCTGCACGAGTATTGTATTACTAAATAATATTAGGACAGTTAGTACGTTGTGGAACTAAATAAACAGAAGCCGGAGTTTTGCCAAAAGCCGCTTGTTTCCGCAATATGCCATTTTCATGATAATTTTCCTTCGCATTAATAATAGTATTATCATAAATGTTATTTATGCTGTATACGAATATAATAGGTAGGGGAAAAAGTCTTTTCGCATTATAGTATGTATGAACTTGTAATAAAATCTCTTTGGTTATACCATTTGTATCTAGCAGGTTTTGATATCTGTAAAAAGTTTAAATTTTAAAAAAGATTCAAAATCAAATTATGTAAATGTGTGATTTTCATTTGTTTTTTTTACTGTCAAGATGAGTGAATCTAATGAAGAAATTCGATACATTTTTAAATTTTACTACGAAAAAGGTAAAAATTCAACGCAAGCTGCGAAAAAAATTTGTGATTATTATGGACCTAGTGCAGTGTCTGTGAGAGTAGCACAAATTTGGTTTAAGCGTTTTCAATCCGGAAATTTAGATGTCAAAGATGCACTTCGCTCTGGTCGCCCTGTTACGGATAAAATGGATGCCATTTCTGAAAAAGTGGAGCAAGATCAGCATATCAGTAGTTACGACGTAGCTGAAGAACTAGGAATTGACCACATAACAGTTTTGGCGCATAAAAAGGATGTGGTCAAAGACCGGCGAGGCTTCAGAGACTCTGGCGAAACCCGGGTTAACCCGCAACAAGGTGATGCTGTGTGTATGGTGGGATTGGAAGGGAAGATATTCATTATGAGCTGTTACCGCCAGGCAGGACTATCGATTCTGAACTCTACTGTGAACAACTGATGAGATTAAAGCAAAAAGTTGAGAGAAAGCGGCCGGAATTAATTAATAGAAGGGGTGTGATTTTTCATCATGATAACGCTAAACCTCACACATCTTTAGCCACTCAGCAAAAAATAAGAGAGTTTGACTGGGAGGTGTTAATGCATCCGCCGTATAGTCCTGACCTTGCACCTTCTGATTTCCACCTGTTTCGGTCTCTTAAGAATTCTTTAGGCAATGTCAGGTTAACATCACGAGAAGACTGCCAAAACCACTTGTCGCGGTTTTTTGAACAGAAGTCCCAAAATTTCTATAGTAATGGGATCAAGTCTCTACCTACAAGATGACAAAAAGTTATCGAACATAATGGCACCTACATACTTTAGTTAAATGTAAATAAACTTTATTAAAAAATGTTTTGAATTTTCATATAAAATACGAAAAGACTTTTTCCCCAACCTAATATATGGCACATGAATGATTATTATAAACGGGTAGTAGTACACAACAACTCTCTAGGTGTCTAGGAATGGTTAATTATCTGCAATCTTCTATGAGGTGACGGATGTAATAATAATTAAGTTATTGACTGGAGTTACCGTAAGTAACTCCAGTCAATAACTTAATTATTAACGCTACAACAGTTTTATTTCAATAAGTACATAAAAATACAAGCAAAATGTTTTTATTATAACAACATACAAGAACAATTTATTAAAATACGGTTTTCAATATTACTCCTGCATAATTTGTGGTTTCTATTTCACAATCCGTAATTTTTGCTCATTATCCCCGTCAGGCGTTCGCATTCATGAGAATTTCTGAACAATTAATAATAAGTATAATTAAATATAATTAATAACAGAAACGTACGTAAAATTATTTCATTTCGAATTAAAACCGTCCGTCACATGATATTATAAAATGTAAAACCGATAATAATAGAATATTACAAAATTATATTATGTACTCTGGAACATATTTTTTTTAAATAAGTACAGGTCAGCTCAGAGTTGTCTATCAATTTTGACAACGTTTCCTAACAAATATAAATGCTGCTATGGTCGATTTTCTTTCATTTTCAGAGGGAAAATAAACCATCATAATTTGAAAAGTACAAACGAATGTCAATCTTAAGGTGGTGGACCACTTATTTGGTCCACTGTACAATCCAAAATAAAGAAATTGTATGACTTATATTCTTAGGCCTCTTGTACATGCTAAGAAAAGTCGCCGGGCCTATGCAAGAATTCATGTCGTTTCTACACACGAACTGTGTACACAGCTTCCGCGCTAACCAAGAAAAAAATATTGTCTGCGCTAGACTACTCGTAGAATCACGAAAACCACCGCACCGCAGTAAAAACGTCGCGCGTCGTGTCTATCATACATCATCTAGTCATACCATCTGAACACTATAAATAGTGTTCAGATGGTATGGTTTCTCTATGCCATGCCACGTATCCAATAGTTTCGATCATCATTGCAAATTATTACCATGTAATTCTACGTTTACCGCATAAAAGAAATTACGGTAACTACTCAAAACAAATTACATTTGATTGATAATAAAACATCAGTAAATATTTATCAAAAATAAACAAACAACATTCTTATTAACTTTCAAATACAATTTTCTATCCTACGTATTAAAACCCTAATAAATTTTGCGAGACCAATTTACATAAGAATAGAATTAAACAAAACAATATTTACTTGGTGAGAAGTTTATTTGCCTACGCAAAATTATTTACTTCAATAAAAGTTATTGTTTCAGTATTCAAAAAAAAATCTGAATTATCAATTTTTAATTACAAGAAATTTTGAATTTTATGACTTTTTTTCTGTTTTTGATGTGATTGTTCGGAGAAAGAAGTTTATTGCTAGCGACGACTTTGCGAGCAATCACATTGGAAGATTTGGAACACTGAAGCATCAACCATTCGTTCATTGGAACACTGAGGCATCAACCATTCGTTCATTCACTAAAACAAGTGTCAAAAATTTTTGTACATGTCTCTGGCTATGAGTAGAGAGATATATGTTCCAAACCTTGTCCTGATAATAACGAACAAAAAAAAGAATTATCATTTAGTGCATTCGTTCGGAAGCTATGCGCGTACATACATTTTAGCTATTCATTTTTATCTATTTTTAACCGACTTCAAAAAACGAGGAGGTTCTCAATTCGACTGAATATTTTTTTTGTATGTATGTTATTCGATATTTCTTTGCGAATTGTGAACCGATTTTCATAATTCTTTTTTTTATTTGAAAGGGTATGATTGCATGGTGGACCCATATTCCCCAAGTCAGCATCTGATGATGGGATGCCAGGGAAATCAAGGGAAACCCTTAAATTTTATAAGCACGTATGGTAAAATTCATTTTTTTTATTTGAAAGGGTAATTGCGAGGTGGTTCCATATTCACCAAGTCAGGGTCTGATGATGGGATCCCAGAAAAATCCTTAAATTTGCCCTATGGTACCCGGCAGAATAAAATTGTGCCACTCCATTGCTCGGCGCTGGATGTCGTACAAGGCGACTAAGGTATCTTGTGTCACGCGAACTTTTCTCCCGGAAGACGGGCAGCAGCGTCTGCCGGGGTATTCCACCAATAAGCTGCGCTCGCCAACTGAAGTCGGTTTCAATTTTTTTTTAAATCAACTTTATTCATATTCAATATGCTATCATGGTACGAGTATAACCAAAGAAAAGAGTGTTCGTCAATCGGTGCGATCCGATCATTTCTTCCAACATTATATTACTCTATAGTGTAAACTTAATCCGTTAAAAGGTCTCCATATAAATCCCGTCTAAGTAGTGACCCTTTCTCATAAATTGAAAGCACTACCGTCTACATAACACATTGTTATTGACGCACTAACTAAATGGATTCTATTTTTGCGCGACTTCAAAAAGGGCATAGTACTGAAGTCGACGCGTATCTGGGGGCACGGCAGTGCCCCCGCCAAGTCGAGCGCGAAGCAAACACTGCCGTACCATCCTTTACTGGAACCATTTCGCCGCATTTTCAGGCCCCTATTTGAGAACCTCTGGATAAGACCAGAACCCAGAAGTTTTCGTCATCCAGTAAGCTATAATCACATACTTAAAATCCAAAATTTCGAGTCTGTAGGTCATTTAGTTCCGAAGTGAAGCGAAAGCAAAGTTTCGCATTTATGGCACTCATTCACTCACTCACTCATGATCATCAAAATAGAACTAGTACTTCCCATAAACTCAGAGAGCTGAAATTTGGTACAGAGTTAGGGTGTAATGGCCACATAACGGGAAAACTATAAAAACTAGGATAATCGAAGATCTGGAGTACCTGACCCTGATTAGAAAACATAAGAGCCCAACCAAACTATTAGAGATCGACATACCGCCTTTACAAAAAATATTCAACTTGGTGGGCCGCTTCATTTGATGTCAAAAATCGAAGGTCTGAAGTATCTGATGAAGAACCCTCAGCTGGTCTCAGCTGTAATAGAGATATGGTAATGCCCCCTTCTACTAACGTACCAAAATCCAGCGTAGTGGGACACATCTTCTAATTTAATCTAGCCTATAGCGTCCCACTGCTGGGCGAATGCCTCCCCTCCTGCTTTTAATACAAATAAAATTAAAGGAAAACTCTGGATAAGACTAGACTGGCTTTTATACTTATACTTACAAGTTTACAAGAAGAAATAGTCGAACGATTAACTTTATTCTACTCGAACATTCCACAAATTAAATAAACAAATTACACTAAAATATTAATTAATTTCGCTCAAAATTTGGTCAAAATATAATGCATTAGACTAAGAGTGGCGGTGATGCCCGCACACGTCGCTAGATGGCGCTGACTGTATTTTAAAACGCGTTTAAATTTGTTTTTCCGATAACCTTATATGACGAAGTGGCAACCGACCGCGTTACAGTCATTTACGACATTCTTCTACTGCGCTTGAAAACGTTTGCGAAGGGATTAGGAGTAGACATGGGCGTTTTAGGAGGGATTATTTGCATTTCGTTGATTTCGCTTATTATTTCGTGAGGTTTGCTAAGGTTAATTAGCAGGTTGTTATTATAACAATTCGAACATTAGAATAGGTTAGGAATTTTATGATTAGTGACGGATAGATTATAATAGGTTAGGAATTTTATGATTACTGATTATTACTTAATTATTAGATTTAAAAGAAGTTTTAATTGAATACTTTATTTAATTCTTAGTTAATTAGTACTCTTAGTTTTCTAGGTTTAATTTACAGTTAGGCAGTACTTCGAATCGCGTTCATGTTTATAAGTAAGTACTTTTCTAGTATTCTAGGTTTAGTTTATTTAGTTAGATATTACTTCGTTTCTTTTAAAGATATCATTAATTTAGCTGTATTTCAGTACTAGGTAGGTAATACCTTTGGTACAAAATTCATTGATAATTAATTATATTGACACTTGTCTAATAATTAAGAGTTAACGTTTTATTTATAGTTTGTATAGATCTGTTGCTACTGTACAAGAATCAGAACCGGAAAAAAAGAAAAGAAAGATTTGTAATAATAAAAAAACTACTCTTATAAAGAAAAAAAAATGTGTCAAATAACAAAATCTAATAAAATAAATCATTAAGTCCACGTTTCTACAAAAAGAAGTGAAATCCCATCAAAAACATTCTGTAAAAAACTAACCAAGTCTCGATGAAGCTGCTTGTTTATCTCTAAAAAGTAATGAAATCTAGACAAAGTCGTGCCAAGTCTAAGGTTCCTTACTGCGATTTCTTAATTATTATAGTTAATGTTGTGTGACTTGGCCATTGAAGGGTACACAAGGGTACAAAACCAGGTGCTTCATGACACCATTGCACCAATCTGTCGCCAGAACCGCTACCCATTGACGATGGAAAATTGCCACTTGGAAAACGTTGATTCAGTAACCAGTCAATTGTAGGCTTGATAAAGCTGCGTATTTCAATAATACTTATGTATTGGCGAGCCTGAAAAAAAACAGTATAAAAAATTATTTCCAGTATAGACGGACTTCTAATCATTGATAGAAGTCTGTCTGTATGTCTATTTTATGTTAAATCGGTGGTCGATTTGACGCTCCAAAAAGAAGTGAGCAGAAGTCAATGCTGAATGCATGTATTGCACAATCAACAACAGCCTAAAATGAGACACTAGCGTCCAATTACCAATACCAGTATGGGCTATTATCTCGCTTAACAAACATAGGTAGTTACAACTTACAACAGATATAACATTACGTGTAAACAAAATTGACTTGTACCCACTAACGTACAAAGAATGTTCAACGGCCAAGTCACACAACATTAACTATAATAATAAAGAAATCGCAGTAAGGAACCTTAGATTTGGCACGACTTTGTCTAGATTTCATTACTTTTTAGAGATAAACAAGCAGCTCTATTGAGACTTGGCTAGTTTTTTACAGAATGTTTTTGGTGGGATATACTTTACGTGCTTTTATTTAGTTTTGTTTGTTTGTGTGCAATATCTTTATTGTACACGAAATAACAGATAGACAATCAAAAAGAAATAACAATTCTGAATTTTCAAAATGCACAGAGGTGGGCTTATTGAGATATAAGAGATTACTACCAGCCAACCTACCATAGTGTTGGATACTATAATTTCGAATGGACGAGGGCGTATAATAAAAAGATATTAGAAATAAAAGAAATAGATAGCAAAAAGTATTCAAAAACAATTTAAAATCGTTTTGTCATACAAACAAAATAATACTACTTATAAATAATAATAATGACCAAAGTAATAAGTTTTATTGCGGTAACAGTAAAAAGTCACCGGGGGCAGGTGATTTTTTCCATTTTGAAAAAAATATTTATCTGGCAAGTTGGCCAAGACAATTATTTAAATACTAATAATTTAATTAGTTTGGTGTTATCAAAAAATAGCTGAATTTCATCTGCAACGATGGACTGCTATGCCTACTTTAGTAGTGTAATTACTTAATAGGTTGATGACGTCACACTGTGACTCACACAGTAGAAATATAAGATGCAAAAATTCGTCTGCAACACAAACCTTCCTGGTAGCTCAGTTGGAAGAGCACTCGACCGGTCATCGAGAGGTCGTGGGTTCAAATCCCACCTAGGGGGGGCAGGTGAATTTTTTCCATTTTTTAAAAAAAACTGACCATATATTTTTAAGTATATAAAATATCGCGATTTCATTGAATTTGCCACTTATGCATATCAATGTTTATAGTTTAAAGAGGAAATTCGGTTTCTCTTTTTATAATCTATACTTATAATAAATCTGTAGAGAGGTCAATTCTGTACATGAAATATATTTCCAAAATAACTATCTGGGGGTGATTAGTGATCGATACTGATGCCAAAAATGCAATCAGTAAAATTTTTGTCTGTCTGTCTGTCTGTCTGTCTGTCTGTCTGTCTGTCTGTCTGTCTGTATGTTCGTTATAGAAACAAAAACTACTCGACGGATTTTAACGAAACTTGGTACAATTATTCTTCATACTCCTGGGCAGGTTATAGTATACTTTTCATCACGCTACGATCAATATGAGCAGAGCAGTGAAGGGAAATGTTGGGAAAACGAGACAAGTTACTCCATTTCTTAAGCTTCCGTCGCTGCACACGCCTTAATGGTTAAAGCTACACAGAAATCATGTATAACGGAAATGTTCTCCTTAAAATTATATAAATATTATCCCACGACAGCATATGTCTATCTTTTATGGTTGAGTAAGAAACTTGCCAAGTACCGCGCCAGTACACAATGAGTGCTGCCGCGCGGGGGGCAGGGAGCGGGCGGGGGGGCTCGTTACGCGGCGTGGTACCACATGAGTAAAAAACGATGGTAGTACGGCATAGAAAAAATATGCTTAAGTTAAGTGTGCTTGCTCAAACGTGCAGATACGTGACAATTATTGTTTTTTCCGTTGCAAATGCATTATTATTCACTGCAAATTGTTTACAATTCGATTTGCTTACTTTGCTTTAGTAGATAAGTTATTAAATATTGTTTTCTTTAGTTAGTCATTATTTTGTCATTTATTTTTTTCTTTTCTTATTTAAAATATTTGAATCGCATTTCACTGTCTAGTCTATGCATAGATAGTCTATGTTATAGTATACATTTCGTTTACAAAAAAAAAAATATTGCTGTATATTTAATTTTCAGATCGGCTTATCGTTGGAATGCGTATAAAATAAATGGAGCTTTTTCGATTCGGTACACAAAGTATTAAAATTAGGTTGCGAGAATGGAGTTAATTAAGGCTTTCAAGATCAAAGAAATATTTTTTGTTTGTTTAAATACGAATACATACGTTATACCTATTCGTAAATGTAGTTTATTAAAGGAAATATTGATTTTAAGAGAGATTCAGAATTAATGGCGGCTCTACATTAGTGCCGCGAAATTATGCCGTGAATTCGAGCCGTGTATTCACGGCAGAACTTGTACCCCTCTACATTCACGGGTCACGCATTAGTGAGTGAAACCTGCCGCGAAATGGATGTGGAAGCTGCGGCTGCAATAACTTTGTTTGCTGTAGCAACATAATTATAATTATTTGTACCCACAAAATAAGCAAATAATTAGAAATCGTTGGAGAAGAAGTTCAGTCATCCACCATCTTGGTGGATGACTGAAATTGTAATGGCGATTTTTTGAATTTCATAGTACATTTTCCGAATGATAATGTTCTTTAGATCTAGTGGAGCCCGCTTGCGCTCCAAAGGAAAAGTATTCATATATCGTAAATTGAGTTGATAAGATACGTAGTACTATTACTTATACTGTGGTTGAGGCATTAGTGCGATGAACTAAAGCCACTACCTACTATTCGTTAATAAAAATAAATACATACAGAGAGTATAAAATATAATTTAATAAAAATTCACCACAAAGACGAAGTAGTATTTTCATATTTTTATGTCAAGTCAACATTTCACGGAAAAGAATATCTATTAGATGGTAATAGAGTTATAAACGGCCGTAATTGGCACTTTATTATTCATTTATGAAGTAGCAGTGGAAATTGGGCAGAAAGGTTTGGAACAGCAACCAATTAATATGTTTTTTAATATGGACCACCAAAATGTCTCCACTTTGTCTTGGATGGAAAACGCAGGTGAAAACCAACCCCTTCCCCTCCCCCATTGCTGTCACTATAAATGTCCTCCGGGTCTAGGGCCTCAGGGCCTCGGTTCTATAAAACTTTTCGATCACGATGTGTACTCTGCGACGACCTGGAAACCGCCTCACGGTAGGATCCTCTCGGGGACCCTCACCAGATCGTCGCAGACTACATACCTTCTCAAATCTTTTTCCTCTAGCGTTCCGTTTGCGCTTTTAAAGCCATCGTGGCCTGGCATCGTGGATTTTCCGCCTCCCTCCAGCACGGCTGGGGGGAGCCCCGGCGCGCGACGGGCGTCAAAAAGAAAAAAAAAATCATTCAAAGTCGCGTTCCGTTTGAGTTGCGTTCCGTTTGCGCTTTTAAAGCCATCGTGGCTAAAAGTAGTTAGGCAGGCGGTTTTTAGTCAGTTAAAGCCCGATTCGCCCTTGAAAGGTCAGTCTGGTATCAACCAGGCTGAGGGGGTGTCGAAGAGGATTTTGCGCCTCCCTCCAGCACGGCTGGGGGGTGACCCCGCGCGCGTCGGGCGTCAAAAAAGAAATCTTTCAGAGTCACTAGTTCTACGTCAGGCCAATTATTATAATACCTAATTAAAAAGAAGAAATCGGATTTACTGATTTTCACAATGGCCTAGCAAAAATCTAATCTAAAGCACAATGTTTATGCGTTTGCACGTATGTCGCACACGGATACTTATTTACATATTTCTACACCAGCGAAATTAGACAGACCACAAATATATTGTAATAACAAAATAAAACATGTACCCTTAACTCATAAGCTGTGCTAAGTAAGCAGAGTAAGATCAGTTCGTAACAAGATATAAGAGATGGATGCCTGGAACGCTTAGGAAATTTGTACCAAACGCCTGTTTTATTTTATTTTTCTAATATCTAAGCTCATAATGGCTCTACTGCGAATAATAATAATTAAACGAGAAGAGAAGCCCAAATCACATCGGCACTAAACAAGAGATCATAATGTCCCTTCAGTTGATTGCCATGCTGGCCCGCAAGATACTTCTTCACGCTTCTTTTGAAGGATCCGATACTGCAAGAAGTAGGAAACCCATGTGCCAGCAGTGAGTTCCACTGTTCAATGGTACGACGTACCCTATACCTAACAGCTAGTATAATGTATAGCTAACTGGCGCCCCAGTGTGGGTGCAGAAACACTAGGCGCGCTTGTACTTGTGCGCCGGGAAGTGAGCGAGCCATACAGCTCCGGTACCCATCATGGAGATTGGGGAGTGGTAGTAGGGCCCCGATGCTTGGTTCGCCGAGCGTCGGTTCGCCACGATCTACTCGACTAAAGAGTACGCAAGTAGTCTGCATGCAGGTGAAAACGGAGTAAGACCTGCTACTGTTTCGCTTGCTTGGTTTACTGGACGAGAGACTCGCAGCCCCGTGATATAACCGGAAGGTTATATCATGGGTTAAACACGGGGCGCACTAGCTGTTAGGTATAGGCAGTGGCGGATCAACGTATAAGCAATATAAGCACGTGCTTGGGGCCTCTAGTTTCCAGGGGCCTATCCAGGTTTTATACCAATTGAAAAAATTGAGCCATGAACAATGAGAAATGAGATGGACAAAAAACAAACAAACATACTTTCGCATTTATAATATTAGTAAGGATTCCTATCTTCCAAATTCAAGCTACAGAGGGCCCACATGAGCTCTATGCTTAGGGCCTCAGAAAGTCTTAATCCGCCACTGGGTATAGGGTACGTTGTTCAATAGTACGACAAAGGTAGGCGTTGTCGAATTTTTTAGTACGCGAGTATGTGGAATAATAATGATAATGCCTAAAGACCTAAATTGGAAACTGTGCTTTCAGTCACTATATTTGAGTCCACTATACTACGATATATCTTTATACTATGTTGATATTGGCAAACAATCCATTTAATTCATAGATGACTAATTACTGGCACGTATTAGGGAAGTTTCCGCAAATAGTTGCAAAGGTATGCTCAAAATGGTAATAATTTATAGTTATGGTTGCAGTTTACTACAGATACTAGAGATAATATAGGATGTGATATAGTCGTGATATATTTATATATAAACAGTTAGTCCATTATGGACTAACTGTTTCTATAGATATCGCCCGACTGACGAAGAAGAGAGGGTTATGTTTTTCGAAAAAATAATTAAATATTTCTGGACAATTTACACAGCGCCATCTAGTCCAAATTAAGCGCAAAGCATGTGTTATGGGTACTAGACAACTGATAAATGTACTTAAATACATTTTCTTTTGTAAATACATACTTACAATACATAGAAAACACCCAGATCTCTTGGTCTGACAAACAGACATGTTCATGCACACAAACGTTTGTCTTGTGCGGGAATCGAACCCGCGACCTCGGAGTTAAAGTGGCCGTTGCTAACCATTCGACCACCGAGCTCGTCAATGAATGGTACGAGTATGTATGAATGCATATTTCTTTGGTACGCTCTACAGCCTAAATCGTTTGACGGATTTCGTCATATGAGGTTTTATTCGATTTGTCTCAGCCGTGAGAGCGGCGTAGGTATTTCAATACAAATATATAGTATTTCAATATAGCATCCGCGCAAAAAAAAACGTTAAGATAGTAATTATTTAGAATGTTAGAATTTTCAGTCCGGTTTAGTTTCGATTAATAATTTCTTGTTCAATACTCCTGTGCTATGTCTCCAGTAAAAAACTTGGCAGGAAAGTTATTCCATAATCTAAGAGCTTGACATAAAACACCAGTCTGGAATTATGTAGGTACGACTTTATTTGACTTAAAAGCAACCTCATGTGCACTTAACATGAGGTTGGGACGTATGTCAACTCTCAAAGATGACCTCACTCACCGTTGACATCTTTGAGGCAAAATTGAACATCACCTGCACATGGAGCACTCTGCCTGGAAACGCTCCGTCTCATAGAAGATTACAACTAGATAGTATTTTTGTGTTTTTATATGCCTGTAATTGTGAGATCACTGCGCGCTAGTGATAATCTGTGTTGCAAGCATCTCTAGGGTACGGGGCTAAAATCACCACTTCTTATCAGGTAGGCAGTATGCTAGTTTGCCATTGGAGTGCTATAAAACAGCTAGTAAGGCCGAAATAAAGAAAAGCTTTATCTGAACCTAAAGAGTGAAAAGTATGTCTAATATGTGTTGCAGACAAGTGTCTGTACCTTCCAACCGCCTGACAAATCTATATAAATCTCATCTAGGTATTATTCGACACTAGCAATACGACCTACTTCAGCTGATAATGATGGGCAAAGTCGCAGGAGGGAGAAAAGTTGAACGAATAAAGAAATCCAGGCTAAGAAACATCCGAGAATGGACCAGAAAAGTGCCGCTGCGCTGTTCCGTCGAGCTTAGAACAAAAAGAATTTTAACCCGTTGATCGCTAACCTTCACTTGTTGGAGAGGCATCTAGCTAGAGAAGAAGATAAAAATCTCGAGGCCACGGTGTTTGTCGTCCCACACTCCTCCGAAACGGATCGATGGATTATTTAGTATATTTTTTTTTACATAATAAATTTACATAAATTTGATAGGTATGAAAATAGGTCGTAAAGTATATTTCATACCGGTAGGTGGTCATTTATATATCAGACCAACGTTTGCCGGGTGGGTCAACTGACGAAAATTAATGTAATTTTGGGAATAAAACCTAAAAATAGTCATGTTTTGCGGAGTGCTATAATTTATCCATTTTAATTTAAATTAACGTCCTCATTTCCATTTTTAATCAACACCCATTTATAGAAGTGATATTATCTGCGAGTATTTTACTCTCAGCGCACGAATTTTCTTAAATTCAGTAGATCGGAACCTACTAGAAACTGTGGTAGAAATCTCTAAGTTCTTTTAGATATTAATGATTGATTAAAAGAAGAAGATTTACGCAAAAAACCCGATAACTATCGTTCATACCAATTATACGTAGAACTTTCAATGCGTTATACCTGTGGTTATACTTTAAATTATAGATAAGTGATGTTAAAATTCTTCAATGCTTTAGTGATAATATATTATTATAAGGGGTGTAAGTGGTTCATCAACATCTTTGAACCAAAGCCAACTTCACCTGCACGCGGTGCACCCTGCTGTGTGACAAACGAAGCTCTGGCGAAAAGAGAGGTAGGGTGCGTAATTGTAAGCTGCCCGACTGGGGAATGTACCTCCACCTCACAGAATACCGTAGCCAAATAACAATTCCCTTGAGGGTTGTTGTGTTCCTGCGAGTGAGTGAGGTCATCCATATATAACCTTTTTAAGGGAGGAATTTTGGCCGGAGGGCGTCGTATTTCGCAAGTTCCGAGGTCGGTTGTCGAACGCAATGCGATACACGTCGCCGACTGAACGTGTAAATACATTAGTTTAGTATATTATTTTATATGTATGTTAGTTTTAAGGTATTTATCTATGGACTTATGTTTATTATTACTAATTGTAAACAGGTCTGAAATAAATGATTTTATTATATTATTATTATATATGGATGGAGTTTTAAGACTGTGGTAGATCGCCAATTATCAATATTATAATATTGATAATTGGCGATCTACCACAGTCTTAAAAAATAATCACCACTAATAATCACACAAAAATTTAAGACTGTGATAAAAATAATAATCACACAAAAATTTAAGACTGTGGTAGATCGCCAATTATCAATATTATAATATTGATAATTGGCGATCTACCACAGTCTTAAAAAATGGTACTGTTAATCTTTTTACGACATTTTCTACAAAAACTGTGAAATTGTGGACTCAACTTAGCAGCATCCCCAAATAAATACAACATGGAAGCCTTCAGGAACAAAGTTATTTTTTCCCATTAAAGAAGGGCGGTGGTGATTATTTTTTATCAGGTAACCCACATGCTCACTTGCCATCTATCTATATATATAAAAATTAATCCCTATTTCCATTGGTCACGCCATCACGGGTGAACGGCTCTACCAATTTCGCTATTTCTTTATGTGTTGTATTTGTTATTATCAGGAAAAGGTTCTTATGAAAGAAAAAAATAAGAAAGTTGCGCGAAAAATTATAAAATTTAAGAAAACTGAACGACCCTATTAACTTTTCTAATATAACTTTATGTCGTTTGACAGAACTGTCAGTAATTTGACAGGTTGCGCGAAACCAATTCGAATTCAATATTCATTGTTAAGTAGACAGGACTACATCTGTCTGGTCAGATAGTCTCATATAAAACAAACAATTATGCGGGCTATCTAACTGTGGCAATGAGAAACATAGTTCAAACCTAATACCACGCTCAAACCTCAAACAAATGTTAGAAGAAGAAGAAAAAAACATTTATTTGCACATTATACAGTACTATACAAACAAGTTCAACAGACACAATAAGATTATAACATAAGAAAACTTAATGCACTGTGCAGTGTCGCAAAATGGTCCCAACTCAGTATAAAAACCGAAATCTGCGGTAGATTTGGCACTGATTTTCAGTTAGGACCAGTGGTTAGTGTTAGTTAGTTAGTGTTACTTCCGTATATATCTCTAGAAGACTGTAATTTAAGTACTAAGCCTTTACGTTATTCCTTTAACGGTTCAAAATGTTAAAATTTTATTCCACTGAAATGTAAATATGTCGCATTGAGATGTAAATGTTCATGACTATACCAATATTTTTATTCTGCGTCAGAGGAGACTAATTGAAATAGCCTGTATTGAGCTTATTTGGGGTTACCGAGGACCCTTTCCGTTGTTATCGTACTAAATACATCGAATTTATATGTACATATAAAATACGGTGTGGGTATCGGCTTTCAATACTGCGTTTTTTGTTTTCAATTTTTGTTTTCAATTTTCAAAATTTGTTTTCAATCAATTTCACGTTGCGCGGTAGACTCCCTGATTGCTATTGTGCTGTGTGATGAGAAGTATTTATTAGTCTGATAAGTGTGAAGTGGATAAAATCATTGAAAACTTAGGCCGGCGTTACTTTGGCTACGTGATTGGTTACTTAGGGACCATAACCCCACTGATTTGTCCTACACCAGGCCTCCGTCACTCCATGTACTTGCGCGCTGTAATTACCTACCGCCCGGCCGAGCGGTCTCGGGCCGTTTGCGGACCAAATTCAGGCCCTGCGATTGCTGCGGGATCGCGCGGTGCGAAGCAATCACAACTGTACGCTTGAGCATTTAGGCACATTTTAGCATGCAGCGGTTACTGACGCGACGGATTAGGATAGCAGTAGTTATTGGAAATTTTCTACTGAGTGAAGTATCTGTTACGTAGTAACTATTATGTAATCTGTGCCTACACGAAGGATTACGGTATACCACTATATTCATCATCATCATCAGCCTGTATCTACCCACTGCTGGATATAAGCCTTCCCCAATGCTTTCCAATAAATATGATCCTCCGCCTTCCGAATGCAGCCACTTCAGATCCTGTAAAAACCTCTTCAAGCCTTTTTTGAAGAACTCCATGCTGTAGTCTCCTGAGAAAATCTCGACAGCCAGTTCATTCCACAGCTTGACAGTACGCGGGAGAACACTTCTCTAGAACCCCACAGTATGCGACTTCTAAAAATACTTGGGTTTTTGAGACGAATCTAACGATACCTTAACCACAGTATAAGATAATAGTACTATATACATTATGGCCGCTCCATGCAGAACATGCAAGGAGTCTAACGAGACCATGAAACACTTAATGTGTCAATGTGACGCCCTAGCGGGCAAACGAATGGAAATCCTAGGAAAGGCATACCCGGACTACAGGCTCTTCCCTATAAGCGGCATACTGAAGTACATGGAACATGTCTCCAGACAGGCGGGGCAGAGTGACTAAAGGATTAGGGAGAACACAAAAGATCTATGAGGCTCGACGTGTCACGTGACCCACTCTAAGATAAGATCAAGATAAGATGGCCGCTCCGTGCCGCTCTCTCGTGTCGACCTCACCTCCCCCTGAGACGGATCTGGAACATGTATAGCATTGTATGAAACTGTATGGCACCGCACGCACACGCGCTTATTCACGTTTTGCACAGACGTCATTGTTTATGTAGTCTTAACTGTCAAAATCCATCCAGCTGTTTAAAAGATACGGACACTAAAAAAAATACAAACAAGATACGCGCGATAAGCATAATCTTCCATGGCAGTCGGATAAGTCAGTAAGATAAGCCACTTTTGTATTTTACAGAGAAACTCAATAACATCTTTATTTAATTTTGAAATTGTAAGTTAGTAAAGACCTTATTGCGTTTCTAAAAATATAATTTCATAAAAATATTTGCTGCAAATATTTCACGAAACATGGAAAATTAGATCAGATTTTGTTCTAAAATCTAACAATTAATGACAAATCAAAATCAAATACATAAACCTCCATACCTTCTACCCCTGAAGGACATACAAGAATACTTGACGAGTATAGATTTTAACAACATTCTATTAAATTTTTTAGGTGAAGACATAGTTATAAATAATAAACAAATTACACACTGCCATCTAGTACCAAACTAAGCAAATCTTGTACTATACCCATAGTACAAGATTTGCTTAGTTTGGTACTTGATAACTGATATTATTCTTTCAATGTATTTAAGTACACCACACCATTCAAGTACCAACACCAAGACCAAGACAAACAGACATGATCATGCACACAAATATTTGCCTTGTGCGGGATCGAATCCGCGACCCCTTAGTCAAAGTGGACATGGTTAGCCATTCGACCACCGGGGTCGTCAAAAAGTTCAATGTTTAGGTACTTTTCAGACCAAGTTTGCTCGAGAGGTATTAAACAATACTCTAGCTAAAACAAGCATTTCGTTATCTCTATTTACCTTATAAAAGTTATGTGCATACATTTCTCGGTAGAATCGTCACAGCAAGGTAACTTGTTATCCCTCGGGAGCCGGAGAGCTGAAAAGATTTTCACCTTACAGATAAATTCGAACGGTGCCGGTGACACCAATTTACTTAGAAGCATTGGCGTTGAGGCTAAAACCAAGTTTGTTTCGGATCTTTTTTGCCGCTGTTATTAGCTTCTCTTGTAACTTCGTCTTAATGTAATTGAATTTGACAAAGTATTTATCACAGACTTTGATGTTCACAGAATTCTAATTTATTGATTTACTTATTAATTTATTGATTCACTATATTTTGACGAGCTCGGTGGCGTAGCGGTCAATGACGCAGCTTCGACACCAACGCTCGTGGGTTCGATTCCCACACAGGATAAACATTTGTATGCATGAACATGTCTGTTTGTCTTGGTCTGGCTGTTTTCTATCTATCATAAGTATATATTTACAAAAAAAATGTATTTACGTATGTTTATCAGTTGTCTAGTATCCATAACACAAGCTTCGCTTACTTTGGGACTAGATGGCGTTGTGTAATTTGTCTGACAATATTTATTTATTTATTTATTACTATACTTACTTTAAATAATAAATAAATATTTCTGGACTATTTACACTGCGCCATCATATTTACAGTGCTATGAGTACTAAGGCAACAGATAAATGTACTTAAAAACTTTTTTTTTGTTAATACATATTTATAATACATAGAAAACACCCAGACCAAAACAAACAGACATGTTCGTGGACATAAATATTTGTCTTGTGCGAGGATTGAACCCGCGACTTTTTAGTACCTTTATTTATTACTGAAACCTTGTTTAAATTTTTATAAAAATAATTATTGTTCAGGAACTCGATGGTGTTGTTGCGGTGTCTGACTAATCGATCACGCAAGTTAAGCAACGTCGGTCATAGCCCGTCTATGGATGGATTTGTTCATCCCGTGCTTCCGAGTACACGTTAAGGCGTCGGTCTCGGTTGTCTTTAGACAACAGCCCCCTTACCACTAACTCTTATTGCGATTCAATAATTCAAAGTCGTTTATTCAATGGTATGAATATAAACAAATAAATATAAATATTGTCACACAAATTACACAGCGCCATCTAGCCCCAAAGTAAGCGAAGCTTGTATTATGGGCACTAGACAACTGATAAACATACATAAATACATTTTTTTTTGTAAATACATACTTATGATACATAGAAAACACCCAGACTAAGACAAACAGACATGTTCATGCACACAAATGTTTGTCCTATGTGGGAATCGAACCCACGAGCGTTGGTGTCGAAGCCGCGTCATTGACCGCTACGCCACCGAGCTCGTCAATGAGCATTCTATTCAGTTATTGAATCGCAATAAGAGTTGACGGTAAGGGGTCAGTCGTTACGCCAAGTTAATGGCCTTAACGCAGCTTTAAAAGACAAAACCAACCCACAGTTGAGCAGTGTGGTGGAGTATGCTCTAAACTCCTTCGATTGAGACGAGACCCATATCCCAACAGTGGGATCATTATGGGTTGATGCTAATTCTTGATATATATAGTACAGATTAGCACGTTGTCATACCGGAAAAATGAAAAATTCCGTATTAAGATACGGAATTTTTCACTTTAAATTAACTTTAAACCTAAATCCATTGTAGCTATCTCTGCAATATCGTAAGATATTTTCCTTTACGTATCTTCTTTATCGCAGATACGTTCAAATATTGTGGTTGACATAAATTTACTTAGAGCGTCGCTAGTTTTCCACCTCCGTTACTGTTATCACTGCAGTTTTAGATGGATTGCGGTATGCATATGTATGAAATACTGTTAAATTAACTAACTCATACAATAGAAACCCTTCGCATCAGGCGGGGCTTATTAATAAAATTCCTGGACAAACTGCGTACACACTGCCATCTAGTCATAAACTAAGCAAAGCTTGTATTATGGGTACTAGACAACTGATACTATACAAATATACATTTTTTTGTAAATACATACATATAATACATAGAAATCACCCAGACCAAGACAAACATATATGTTCATGCACACAAATGTTTGCCAAGTGCGGGGATCGAACCCGCGACCTCAAATATTTGTATTGTTTTGTATAGTACTAACACACCCCGGCCACTCCATACAATCGTCGCATAGTGAACTACTACATAAACAACGACGTCTGTGTAGAGCGCGCAGGAGCGTGTGTGCGTGCGGCGCCATAGAAACAATTCCATATTTATGTCAGAGGGGTGGGTTTGACATGAGAGAGCGGCAGGGAGTGGCCATACTATTTATTTTATTACTTATACTGTGGTACTAATCAACCTATTCGTATTGATGAGTATTTTGGGATTCAACCCGTATATGACATAGGAAATCCAGAAGAATTTCCATGAGTAAGTTAACATACTTTTTCCTTAACCTTTTGTAATGTGGTAGTACATTCTTTCAGCTACTATTACTTAGGTATGTTTTACTCGAGTAAAATGCCCTATCACAAAATAACAAATACGTAAATTGTATTGTGTACATACAAACAACAACATATGAATGACGTAAATTATGCAAAACAGGGGGTTACCCAAACAATGACGGTATAGCGTAGATGAATGAGAACATACATGACATGAATAATAATTACAACTCCTTTTTTCGCCCTCCAGATCAGTAGTACCATTGCTTCTAATACCATTGATAGTACAAGTGACATAACTTTGTATCTCTGGTACTATTAAAGAAAAGTCTATTGATTAATTTGTCCTTTGTCCAGCAGCAGCTGCTGCTAAACCTTGGCCTGTCCTAAGGCACGTCATGAACTTTCTGTCATGAATCTTGCGCCAGTTTCTAATAGCTAATCACTTCAGTGTACCTCCATCCATCCGTCTTATCAAAAATAATCAACTACAATCATAACATATGGCTGTAATATTACCCGTGATATTTGATTAACTACATAGAACCATAGTTTCCCTGCCCTAATAGAAGGCCTAAACTGAAGCCGATTCCCATTGAATATTTTGATACGCATAAATAGGTCTTTAGGTTAAGTTATCGGCAAACAATTTTAGCATTGTCAATAGAGCTTCAGGGTTTCTAGCAGCTAACTTAAAGATGCAATCAAAAATTCCGATAGGCATCGTGTTCCTCTTAGGCGGGCCCATTACTAACGATACAGCCAATATGGTACTATATATCCTAAATTAGATAAGAGTCACTATTACTTCATAAGTAATAGTGACTCTTAACTAAATTATATAAGAGTCACTATTACTTCATATGTTTAGTACTTCATAAGTAATAGTGACTCTTATCTAATTTAGGATGGTAAGGCCACTCCCCGGCCACTCTATACAAATGTGTTTACTACTACATAAACAATGACGTGTGTGCAGAATCTGAATGAGCGTGCGTGCGTGCGACGCCATACAAACTGTTCCAGATTTGTCTCAGAGGGGAGGTGAGGTCGACACGAGAGAGCGGCAGGGAGTAGTCATACTGTACTTATACCGTGGTAAGGCTAAGGATACAAAGTTGTATCTCTTGTACAATCCATCATACTAGTCGATGGTACTCAAAAATCCAGGATAATTCGGCCTAGGCTGTAGCTAAGCTGCTATATTAACTGCCAGCTAAGCTGAAGCCGATTCCCACCGAGTTTTTGATGGCGAAAATTAAACTTCAGCTTAGATTTATGGTACCTTTGTTTAGCTTAGCTGGTAGTAACTCTCGAGCTCTACCAACTAAGCTGAAGATGTTTGTCAATAAATAAAACGGAAGATCTATTTTTCAAATCAAAATATTCAATTTTAATCGGCTTCAGTTTCGGCGGTAGGGCTCCTGATCCAGAGGGACATTTTTATATATCATGTCGGATGCCAAACAAGCATACAGCTTACCTGACATAAAGCAGATACGGTAGGTTATAGACGCTTGCAATACAAGAATGTGTTCATTTGGTGGCTGGTACCTGTTAAAAATAAAATGTACGTGTCCTGTGGAGACAATTGTATTACAAAAAGGCTACAAACAAACAGCGCGAAACATCGCTCGCGCGCCGGTGCCTCAACTGCCAACGCAGCAACTCCTTCCTTTCTGGTGAGCTCACTCACTCGCAGGCTAGTATATATACCAGCCAGTGCATTTAGTATCTTCTATAGTACCTCCACTGCTAATATGCTTACTTAGTCCTCATGAAGGAACACGAGAAATCTCAAGGGAATTGTTATTTTGCGATATTCTAGGAGTTTCCGCTTCCGCTAGTTCTTTTTTATTAAATGATTATGTTAAAATAAATAAATATTTATTTATTATAACATAATCATCATCATCAGGTCATTTCAGTCTCCGCTACAGGAGCACGACCCTCTCTCGTCCGTCCCAGACAGAAGGAGGATTTAGCCTACACTCCCCACGCTGGCCAAACGGGTTGGGGAGGCCTGATCGATGTTTGGTAATGTATTTCCCTTAGTCGCCTTGTACGACATCCACGGGAAGAGACGGAGTGATTCTATTCTAGTCTGCCGGAAACCACACAGCCAATTATATAACATAATGTACACATCAAAAGTACACACATACAACAACAAAGATATCTATGTAAAACGGTTAATACATGTGCATACCTAGTTACTGACATCCAAACTAGGCCGAAACCATCGAAACTGTGTCTTGGATATCCGACATTTCCAATAAAATTTATCAATTTTAATGACTTATCCCTACTATATCTATATATATAAAAGCGAAATACCACTCACTGATTAATCACGAAATTTCAGAAACTATAACACCTACAATCTTAAAATTTGGCAGGTAGGTTCGTTATAGGGTGTAGACATCCGCTAAGAACGGATTCCACCCCTAAGGGGGTACAACGGGGGTTGGAAGTTTATATGAAAGTCCTATGTTTTAGAAGCAAGAGAGTTGAAATTTAAAATGTATGCTCTATAGATGGTGTGGAGGTATACTAATAACATAGTATTACTTATACTGTGCTAATAAAGTATCTTTAGAAAACAACCCCTTTTTGGGGTTAAAACGGGGGATGTTAGTTTGTATGAAAGTGCAATGTTTTTGAAATTAATGTAATTAGGTATGGCAGAAGGATTTTAAATGATATTTAAGTCTAAGAATTATTGAAAACAACTACATACTTACTATTATAAGGACGGATGTTTTATTATAACAACAAAAAGCTTTTTACGTTTTACAAAGATGTTTTGAAATAATAATATCCGTGGACTTCATTGATTCTAAAAATTCGTCTAGTTATTGATTGTTTTTATCTGTCTTTTATTTTTTCCTTTCATTAGGTATTTAGCTTTTTCGAATATAAATAAAAATTATGTAACTAACTTCACGCGTACGTAGTCGCGGGCGGCCGCTAGTAATATATTAAATGTGAATGTGGGTTTGTTTGTAACGCCACCACGCCGAAAGTACTCAACCGATCATGATGCAACTTTATATTACATATTCATAAAGGTATTAGAAAGGACATAGGATACTTTTTATTAAAAAAAAGTAAACGCGAGCGAAGTCGCGGCTGGAAGCTAATAATTAATAAGTATTCCTCTTGGCCACAGCTTCGTTTAGAAACCGACACGCTACCACTCGCAAGTGAGGTTGGCTTTGGCTCCATGACAGTGAGCCACTTAGAACCCACTGTAGAAGATCGTAATCCGCTATCGTAATAGATCGATGCGTAAGTCCAGAATTCTGAAGAATGTGCGGTATGAAATTGCATTGCTGCTTGTCTAAATTCATTTAATCATCAGCTATTTACAGTTTTAATGAGAAATAGTCCCACCAATTAATTCGTTACTAACGGGCCTTGAATGATATACTCCATTTTCCTACTAGTCACGGTCGTTCATAAGGAAAACCGGTAGTTACATTTTGTATATATCTAGTGTCCTTGTTTACGAAGATGGTCTGAATGAAAATGATCCATATAAAGTCATTACTGTTTAACTATGACTGTTATCTATCCAGTAAAAGTACAATCAGTTTGTATAACCATAGCATATGGACTACTAGTAGGCCAACGTCTTTGATGTTTCGTGAAATGCCATTGTCAATAGTCGTTAAAAATTAAACCATTGAAACTAAATTAAATGAACTGAGTGTCGAGGTTTTCCCGGGACCCTGCGGCATGGAGTTTTCGAAAAGGGGGTGAAGATCAGGCTCGGCACCGCGCGTGTGATGCCCCTGGTATGACAGGCATCCATAGACTAAGCTACTAAAGCGTAAGCTTGGTTGCCACATTAGTGTTATAAAAACAATAACAGTAAAATGTGTTATCTTTTATCGGCATGTACCGTATGCCATAGAGTAGACGCAGCCTGCCGTTCCCTCACAAAGTATGCCCGGACGATTGCTCTGTCTAGACGTCTCCGTTGGACGAAGGAGAAGGAAAGGAATACCGAGCGTTCCCTGAGCTATAGTATAATTAAATGTCCAGGGCATACATCACACTTATACCTCTGAATAAGTAGCATTTACTTTATCATCATCATAGCTATTAGCTATAGACAAAAGATTAATGACGAATCACACCATAGTGTAGATTCGTCATACATATAGGTTCGTTCGTTCCGCTATAGCGTAACAATAATTATTCTAAGGGTCTTCGCTATGCTTCCCATCCACACGACCACAAAATTAAGAATATAGACGAGCCTGGTGGTCGAATGGCTAGCAATGTTTACCTTTCATGAATGAATGATTTCAAGGTCGCGGGTCGATTCCCGCACAAGACAAATATTTGTGTGCATGAACATGTCTGTTTGTCTTGGTCTGGGTATTTTCTATGTATTATACGTACATGTATGTATTTACAAAAGAAAGTGTATTTAAGTATAATATCAGTTAACTAGTACCCATAGTACAAGCTTTGCTTAGTTTGAGACAAGATGGGATTGGGTAACTCGTTCAGGAATGTTAGTTTTTCTATGCTTCCCAACTTCTTCTATCTACTCTTTGGCTGGTCTTCAAAAGTGTGGACGTGTGAAGCTTTATTATTCCATAGATGATTATTCCATATATCATCTTTAGGGCTTTCCTCCTATATCTGTCTTTACTAACTTGGCTGATATGATCAAACCACTGTATCTTCAGTATGCTGACGTTGAAAGCTAGGCGTGTTAACAAGTTTGGTACCCGTGCGGAAGGTACCTTGCATTCTTTAACATCTCGATCGCGACTTCTAATCCAATCAAATCAAGATGTCCTTCGTTGACAACCAACTTTGGTATACAGCGATTAAAGCATTAAAGGCACTAGTCGCTATAGGTGACGATTAGACTGATAGACGGTATATTATTATAACCTTTAAATGTTTAATATTAGAGAATTAATATACGAGACTTTTTGACGTGATAACGTCTTAAAAATCGATGAACGCCGGCTGCACGTACGAAAAAGCATGACTCATTGTCACGTTCCGCCTGAGCCAAGCGTGCAAGCGAGAGCGCGGAACAAGCTATAGAGAGGCACTACCTCTCTTCCACTCCATCGGCTGATGTTTTCTTATGACGTTATCACGTAAATGTATCGTCCGTAAACCGACTTTACAGACAACATTTTTTTTTTCTTTAGCCATCGATTTTATACAATTTATTGGAAAACTACTCTAAAAACTAGTAAATATAGCGTACGTGTGGTTGTCGAGAAAACAGAAAGCTGATGCCGATTCAAGTCAATTTTTTTTACACCGAAAATCTTACTTCAGTTTAATTTAAGTGACCAATATTTTCAGCACAATCGGTAAAGCCCTAGAGTCGCTACTGTATAGCTAATGATGATTACTACTTATCTAAGCTGAAGTTTGATTTTCAAAATCAAAAAATCCCAGCTGAATCGGTTTCACCTTAGGCGGTAAGTCAAGCTAAGGTCTTAGAGAGGAGGTGAGTGCCTGTATACTATACGAAATTACTATCCGTTTTGTATGATACGGCGATTACATACTCGCTGGTGGGAGATTTGTTTTTTGAAGATTCTGCTTTTTGCTGATGAAAAAAAAAACACAGGTAAGAAGCATAGTTAGTTTGTATTCGCATAAAGACCAACTGATTCGGTCTTTGAGAATACAAACTAACTATGCTTCTTACCTGTGTTTTTTTTTCATTATTTGAGAGGGCGGCAAACGAGCTAGTGAGTCACCTGATGGAAAGCAACCGCCCATGGATATCAACAACACCAAGGGGTCGCCGTTCCGTTGCCAGCCTATACTCCTTCCTTTCTTTCTTGTGACCTCACTCGCTCTCAGGAGCACATATTTTTTCCATAGTATCAGAATTATTCTCTTGGCTATGCTTTTTAATTATTAATGTATCGATTAAAAACCTTCACAAGTACAGTCGGTTTTCTAAGATAACTGACCACTCCGTCATACAGTTCTTTAAGGTAAAGTGGTCAGTTAACTCAGTGAACCGACCGTACTATCATTAAACTATTCTGTGCCTTAATGATTAAGTAGACGTTTAATGAAATTGAGAGGTCGTATAATTAACACAAGGCCGCATTGTATATAAATGGATAATTACTCACAACCTAATTTCCTATCACATAACCCACATTGTGTTTTTAAATTATCACATTTTTATACCTAAAAATTCTAAACTAACTTCTAAAATTAAGGTGAAAAACATTATTTCTATGGAGATAAACTGGCCTAAGTCGCTCATGATAAGGTTTAAATTGCTTCAACCGGAATGAGAAATACTTTCCCAATCGGTCAGCTTATTTATTTATTGCTTTTATGTGGTAAATACTTTGATCTTAAGAAAAAAACAGGATCCTTACATGAGCCCTGCAAGGGCGTTGCAACAGTCTTACATTAATACATTCATTTCAATAAAATTAATAATTACGCTGTGATAAACCTACCTCGGCCGTGTGGTTTCCGGCAGACTAGAATAGAATCACTCCGTTTCTTCCCGTGGATGTCGTACAAGGCGACTAAGGGAAATACATTATCAAATATCGATCAGGCCTCCCCAACCCGTTTGGGGCCAGCGTGGGGAGTGTAGGCCAAATCCTCGTTCCGTCTAGGACGGACGAGAGAGGGTCGTGCTCCTGTAGTGGAGACTAAAATGGACCTGATGATGATGATGAAACCTACCTATCCTGATATAATATGCTAGAACGTCGACTACGTACCTCTCTTTCGGCGGAGCCTCTTTCGCTAACCGACAGAGTGCATGTTTTGGCTCTAAATATTGTGTTGAGCTACTTACTCCCCACTGTCTGTCAGAAATTGTTGTCTGTCAGATGTCTGGCAGAAATTGTTTTGCGATAAGATTGCCTTTAAGATAAGCAATGAATGTTAAATTTTTACTTAACACTCAATTCACCGCTAAACGATCTGGGCACGAAGACCTCAACGGAGAATTCCTCGTTCCTATGATGAACATGGACAAAAGGAAAGATTTTGGCGAATCAACTTTCCTCAGCAGAATTTTCAAACAAATACGACGAAGGTTAGGAAGGAAGTAAAATTTCATCTTAAAAGGCTGGCAAATGGTCGGCGACCCCATGGTGTTGCTGATCTCTATGGGCGGTGGTGATTACTTTCCATTATGTGACCCACATGCTCGCTTGCCCCCCCCTCACAAATAAAAAAAAAACCGGACAAGTGCGAGTCGGACTCGCCCACCGAGGGTTCCTTACGTAGGATCATAATAAATTTGATATTTTTCATTATAAATAAGAAATAATGCGTCGGAAAAAATAAATAAAATATATTTTGCAATGTGCACATCAAGCCCTTTCATATGAAACCCCATTTGAACTAGTAGCTTAAATTTGATATTTCACCCCCTATAAAAATATAGACACCTTATTTTTCAAGATTTAATGACAAATCTATAGTTTTGACATTTATTCTTGTATTTGTAGACTATCACGATGTTACTTGCCAAGTTTCATAGTTCTAGGTCAACGGGAAGTACCCTATGGGTTTTGATTCCCTTGAGAATGTGTCGAAATATGCGTTTTTTGCTGAATAAACGGCCGTATCTTTTTTTTACGTAAACTTGGCAGTTTCATTTTTTTACATCTTCATGGGACCGTAGACCTGAGTATACAGTTCAAATTTCAGCTTGATACCTCCACGCATTCTCGAGTTAGAGGGTCTTGACAGACAGACAGACGGACAACAAACTGATCTTATAAGAGCTCCGTTTTTCCTTTTGAGGTACGGAACCCTAAAAACAAGTGGTGTCGTGGGACACCAGATAGGAACAAAGTTCCTTATTATAAAAATATTAATTTTAAGTTCTATTCGAGGTTTAAAGAAAGTAATTATTTGGGTATACATTTTTTATTATGTTTTTTTTATCGATAAAAAATAATAATACATATAAAAAAAATAAAAAAAATAAACTAAATAATTATTAATTAATTAATTTAATTTATGTATGATGGCTACACATTACACACTGTATAGCCATCATACCTACATTAAAATCTTACGGTTTTTTTTAACGTTACGGATGTTCTTTGCCGGCTAGGGTACCTCCGCAACGCCCCATAAGGAACGTCGTTCGAAAAAAATAATGTTCAAATAATTGAACATTATTTTTTTCGAACGAAGTTCCTTAGTGGGTATAAACCCACCCCAGTCACAGCTAGGACCATAGTTCTTGAAGTTGTTGTCTACCTGGGACAAACAGTTCAGTAAGGTAGGTCCAAGTTCGAGAAAGAGGTATCTCATCGGATCCAACTACGATGGGTAAAGTATGTGGTGGACGATCTGGTAAAGATTTCAAGAAGCCGATGGATGATAACTGCATAAAACCGATCGCTGTGGAAGTCTAAGTGAGACACCTATGTTCACCAGTGGGCATCCTTTGGCTGAAACGATGCTTATGACGACTATTTTAATACTTTTAATTAGGCGAATAATAAATTCATTATTGTCTGTTGTTTTGAATGTCTATGGAAGGGGAGATAACGGTGATCGTGGCGATTTTTCTATGTTCATTCCACAGTGACTCTACCCACAACGACTGTCTGCCTCATGATGAACGCCCATTAGTGAAAGGAGATGAATTACCTTAATGTTTCGTTGTTGTCAAGTCGTCGGTCTTGCATAACCTGCCATATGGATACTAAATCTATACTAATATTATAAAGCTGAAGAGTCTGTTTGTTTGTTTGATCGCACTAATCTCAGGAACTACTAGTTCGAATTGAAAAAATCTTTTAGTGTTAGATAGCCTATATTTCAAGTAAGGGTATAGGCTATATAACGTCACGCTACCACCAATAGGAGCGGAGCACCAATGAAAAATGGGAAAAAATTATTCCTTTTATGTTGTGTGCGCCGTTGTGGGCTTACGTTGTGTGCGCTGCGTAAACGGTGGAAGTCACGCAAAAATGTACGCATACGCATGTATGATGGAATTGTTCCTCTTTAAAAGTTCTAAAAAAAAGTCCGCGACGCAATATGTCTATCTTTTAATTATTAATAATTAACTCACTATAACCTTTTTTTATGGTAATCAAATTTGTTAGTAATTAATGCATTATTTGCGAAGGAGTTATCCAAATCAATATGTTATTAGTCAGTAATCACAAGTAGGTATTTAATTATAAATAAAATTGTCCTTGACACCACTCGATTTCAATCAACATCTTAGGAGATATCATAAGCTATATATATAATATATATAAAATTTATCTATACCATATCTATACTAATATTATAAAGCTGAAGAGTGTGTTTAGTTGAACGCGCTAATCTCAGGAACTACTCATCCGAATTGAAAAAATATTTTAGAATTACATAGTCTATATTTCAAGGAAGGCTATATAACATCACGCTACCAATTTCACTATGGTCTTACCGCGATAACTGACATTCACGCGGACGAAGTCGCGGGCAACAGCTAGTAAGTAATAAAGGATTTAAATAGTAGGTATTGATACCGATTTTCCGTGTAAAACACTTTTTGGGAAGCCCATTAGACTTGGTTGTTTTGACTTGAGGAAGATTTGTAATTTTAATTGTTTAAAAAAAAAACAAATCATGACTCGCGTACTCAATTGCCATTTGTTATAAAGAAAGCTGACGGCGTCTCTTCTTTTTAATCATACAAGTAAAAAAGGAATCAAGTAATTTATAAGTATTATAAACAACAAATAAAGTTAACTTATTTTTAATAAAATTTCAAAAGTCTGTATAATAAAATATGTTCGATGGTATTCCTCACATAGTTACTATATATGTATATACTCTAGGTCAGTGTTTCCCATTTGCCGGGTCGCGACCTGGTACCGATCCATCAAAATAAAATACCGGGTCGCAACATTCCCGTCTTATTTTGAAAATAATACCTACTATCGATGGACGCATCGTGAATATTCGTACGATACTAAAATATGTAGTATTTAATAAAACATTTTTACTATTAATAAATTTGTATTATATTACTTAATGGAACCAGCTCGGGTTTTAAAAGTATAAAGTGGGTCACGAAGGGGTAGTGTGAAAATTACCGGGCCATGGCAGAACAATGTTTGGGAAATACTGCTCTAGGTATATCTCCTAAATGATTCTCAATCTGGTTAGAACAGTAAAGGAATCTGTAATCTCCGTCAAGTAAACGCAGTAGACTGTCTACAAAAAGCTCCAAATCATCAAACTGAGCGAGCATGTTCTCAATCAAATGAAATGATAAATAAATAAATAAATATTCCTGGACAAATTACACACGGCCATCTAGTCCCAAACTAAGCAAAGCTTGTACTATGAATACTAGATAACTGATATATAATACTTAAATACATTTTTTTTTGTAAATACATACATATAATATATAGAAAACGCCCACACCAAGTCAAACAGACATGTTCATGCACACAAATGTTTGTCTTATGCGGGCTCGAACCCGCGACCTCGGAGTCAAAGTGGCCATTGCTAATCATTCGACCACCGAGCTCGTCAAATGATGGATAGTGGGCGCCTGAAAATCGTGCCTAGTACGCGCGAGAGCCCGCTACAGCAAGCGTGGTCGTCTGCATTGTGCCACTGCTCCTGAAATATCTTAACAAATACGAGCATTTGACAGTATACGTAATTAACACTATATATAATATACATAGTACATAACGCACCAGATATGTAAGTATTTTGATATTCGAAAGCTTAACAATTAAAACCTCGGAAAATTAAAATGCATATAGAAAACGTATGCGGAAAAAATTGCAGGTCGTTGATATTTTTATTAAAAATCTTAGTAAGTATGCGAATCAGGAATTTTTGATGTATAGGATTAATATTTCTTAAACCGTAAGAATTGAGAATAATCAGTGATGAGTTTTTAGTCTATAAGAGGGAACATACAGCAAAAAATGTATAAAAAAAATAATTCTAATGTCAGCGCCATCTATATTGAAAGTTATTTTAATCCGAATTATAATTATTATTTAAGTAGGTATAATATACATATAAACACACAAAAACATCCTAACCAAGACACTCAGACATTCTCAAGCATACAAATGTTTGCATTTCCGACCGCTCGATTCTTCGTTGATGCGTCAAATCAGAAAACTATTTGATGTCATATCTAATTTTATATCATTCAATGACTCTATAGCAATGTTTTTTAATATAAGAAAAAAATTATCATAAATTACGTTTCGTTTCGAGACAAATCTTTAAATAAGGTAATTTTAAATCAAGTGCACATATTAATAGAGTACGATGGAGAATTCATACATAAATTTCACGTAATTTGTATTTTTTTACTTTACGAGATAACATGGCAATTATTAGGTACATTATTAAATAAAAACTGACACGCTGTACATGAACAACACGAATAACACATGTCCCTACGGAACTAAATGTCAAACTAAAAGCGAAAATGTCAAAAGAGAAATTGCCCACAAAGAAGCCGCCAGCTAAGACGTACACAAAATTTGTTACTTTTTTGTTTGAAATTAACAGAAAGTTGTCAAACATATTTTTTTTTTCTACTTCATAATTACTTAAATTGTACTTTCTGTATTTTATTGTACCTACTAGCTCTTAAAATATTGATGTTTCATTAAAAATTACTTGATTTTTACCCTTACACTAAGAACTGAGGTACTCGATGGTGTTGTTGTGCATGTCAGTCTAATCGATTACGCAAGTTAAGCAACGTCGACCGTAGCCTGTCCATGAATGGGATTATTTATCTCGAGCTCCTCCGTGCTTCGAAGGGCACGTTAAGCCGTCGGTCATGGCTGTTGTCATTAGATGACAGTCGTTAAGCCTAATCAGTAGCCTTCAGGCGGCTTGACAATACTGGCCTCCGCCAACACGCAGTTGAGCAGCGTGGTGTAGTATTCTCTAAATACCTTCGGTTGAGTGGAGATTCGTATTCCAGCAGCAGAACCTTTACTCTAATTTTATTTCGTTCCGGGTTCAAGTATAATTTCAAACTTAGTTAAAATATATTTATTTCAATTTTACATTACCAAGCATATCACGGTCAAAACTCATTACAAAATTCTTTACGGATTTTAAATACTTATTTCAGTCATTTACCATTAACAAATTCAATTCAAATTACGTTTCATGCTGACATAACGAAATTAACAAACTATTTTTATACATTACACATTTAGACTGCATTTGTTTTTTTTTTTTTAACGAAGGGGTGTAGGTGGTTCATCAACATCTTTGAACCAAAGCCAACTTCACCTGCACGCGGTGCACCCTGCTGACTGGCAAACGAAGCTCTGGCGAAAAGAGAGGTAATTGTAAGCTACCTGACTGGGGAATGTACCTCCACCTCACAGAATACCGCAGCCAAATAACAATTCCCTTGAGGGTTGTTGTGTTCCTGCGAGTGAGTGAGGTCATCCTCGATGCTGCATTGGCAGCGGGGGTGGCGGCGCGTGAGTGATATTTTATGTTGCGAGCGTTAATATGGCTACGGTAACCGCTTCACATTAGGCAGGCCGTATGCTTGTCTGCCACCCGTCGTAGTATAAAAAAAAGAAGGCCTTACTTCTGCCGTATTATTGTTGCCAATCATAATTTTAAAAACAGTATTATATTGTTTTTATTCTTTAACACAAATACTTTTCTATTTAAAAACAGTTTTTATAAATATTGTTTGCATAATCCTTGGTATAGAGAATCATACTCATACACAACACCTGTTTATAAATTAATGTTCTTGAAGCAATACAGTGTACCTAGTGTATTCAGAAGGACCTACTGATGTAAAATTACAAGGTAGATTATCTATTTAGAGTACAAGGTCATACAGCGGTGAATTCACCCACCACCTTTTTCAAGGTTGACTTCGCTAACATCCGATCGTCAAATTGTAACACCGTCCACCAACACCTCGAGACGACGAGGCCCGCCATTCTCTTTCTGACGGAGACATAGATCCAACGTCCAGCAGACACGTCCTACTTTCCTACCTTCAGTGCCCCGGTTACGTGCTTGGGGAGAATTTCCTCGTGAAAACTGGGAGTTTGTTTGTCCGCATGAATGTATGTTGTCGCCGTCTGCTGTGCTCAGAGGATTCCTTCTTTCCCATCCTCTAGGTGCATGTAACTCTGTGCCTTCAGAGCCAGAGAGTATTTACATGTGCCTATACCGACTCCATACTGGGAACACGTAGATGACTCAGCTTTTTGAGTCAGGCGGTGGATGAAACGCAGGTATAGTACGTTACTGCAGAGATGGTGTGTTTGGGGGAATTTAACTCTCACCATGACTCCTGAATGGGAACCTCCTGGTTGGGAAAGGTTAGGAGCTTCCGTCCATTGGGGGCAGTGCTGTTCAGTGAGAAGGATCTCACGGCGAGTGCCGCGGCCATTGTTGACGAAATCGGCATTGGCATGTAATACTATATTCATTACTCCGATATCGTTATCAAAAACCGGAGACGCCCTTTGAGTCGTTTGATCAAGTTTGGCACAAAGCACTTCTCTCTAATTTTTCGGCATACGATCTGCCCATCCAGCTTTATGAATTCCTGCGTGAGCGTGGAATGTCAGTCACTTCGCGGGGTATGTCAGTGAAAGACGGTGCTCCGTTCTATTACCCACCATATTTGTTGGCGACTGGCTGGTTGTGCGCAAACTTTTTGTACATATTTGTTTTTCTATATTTCTTTTTGATTTGACGTATGTTTTTAAATTTTTAGTTGTCACGTAAGCCCACTAGAAGTAACATTGTAAAACCAGTTTATTAATTTATTATAGTATTTTTCCACTTATTTTGCATTTAAATTGTCCACTCTTCGTCGCTAACATTGGTCCATGGCCGGAGCCACAGAAAGAATGGTACGCTCCGTCAAATCTGCCTTGAAAGCCACACTCCACCAACGCGCGCCCAAAGACGAAGTTCTCCATACATTTCTTCTGGAAGCTGAGGCAATTTGTAATTCCAGGCCTCTAACCTACGTAGTCTCCAGTGACGACGCCCCGCAAGCTATTACGCCTTTCCACTTCCTTATCGGTTCATCGTCTAATGCACAATGGTTGGCGGGAGAATTAAGCAATGGCGTCTTGTCCAAACATTGGAAGCAAGTATTACGGATGGCTGACCATTTTTGGGAAAGATGGCTAAGAAAGTACCTGCCGACGCTTATTAAGAGACCGTTTTGCACCACAACCACACCTGGTCTACACGAGGGCTCTACCGAGGGGAGTCTGGCCTCTAGGCCGCATCACTAAAACCTACCCAGGTCCAGATCGCGTAGTCAGAGTCGCCGACGTTGATACCAGGGGTGGCGTTCTCAAGAGGCCGAGTAGGAAGTTGGTTCCTCTAGTCGCCGCCGACCAGGCAGTCGCCACTCAGTAGGTGTGCTCTGCACCGGGGCCCGGGATGTTGGCGACTGGCTGGTTGTGCGCAAACTTTTTGTACATATTTGTTTTTCTATATTTCTTTTTGATTTGACGTATGTTTTTAAATTTTTAGTTGTCACGTAAGCCCACTAGAAGTAACATTGTAAAACCAGTTTATTAATTTATTATAGTATTTTTCCACTTATTTTGCATTTAAATTGTCCACTCTTCGTCGCTAACAATATTTCTTCTTCATATTAATGACATGCTGCCATTTGGCAATATTCACTGCTATGCGTATGACAATACGGTGCATGGGCGATATTTCGATCGGCGTGGTGCTGGTAGGAGAGAAATCGAAGAGAAGCCTGAGACACTTGTCATTGAACTGAATCGGGTTTTTGAGTTCGGAGTTCTAATAATAATTGAGTTTAGTGACAAGAAAGTTCAGGTGTACGCGTTTAGAGCAAAAGCGCCCCTATTTCTTCCCACTCCCAGACTTCAGGGCACTTCCCTCAGTATGTAAGAGGTCCTGAATGTGCTAGGTATGGATATTCACTGCAATCATAACCAACGGGACTACACGGAGAGCCTCATCTCAACTGCTTCCAAAATACTCGAAGTCCTGAACAGGGTGCGTCGGTTCTTCGCGCCGGACCAGCTTTCTCTTCTCTATAAGACTCAAGTTAGGTCCTGCAATACTCTAATCAAAAAAGCAATACTCTATGTATTGCTCAAATTTCTAGGACGGCTCCCGACAATATCTTCTTGAGGCTCTAGACAGGCTGCTATTGTGATTGTTGTTGAAGAGGTCACCAATGCCAAACTTCTTCAACTTCGTAGAGACTTTAGCTCATCATCATCATCATCAGGTCATTTTAGTCTCCACTACAGGAGCACGACCCTCTCTCGTCCGTCACAGACAGAAGGAGGAATTGGCATACACTCCCCACGCTGGCCAAACGGGTTGGGGAGGCCTGATCGGTGTTTGATAATGTATTTCCCTTAGTCGCCTTGTACGACATCCACGGGAAGAGACGGGGTGATTCTATTCTAATCTGCCGGAACCCACACGGCTCTCTAACCGTGTGATTGTTGTTGTAAGTTAAAATACGCTTAACGAGCTAATGTCTCTACATTAGCTTGCTAAGCGTATTTTATCGCGTCTACCTTGGTGAGTGCTCTGAAGAACTGATTTCACTTATCCCCCCTTCTCCTTTCCATCACAAAACCAGTCGTGTAGGATTGCGTTAGCATTATACCAATGTTAAGAATATCTTTTCGCGTACTAAAAAGTGTAGCCAAACTTTTTAGTAGCGATAGAGATTTCTACGTCTAAAATTAAAAAGTAGAGCACCTTGCCGGCACGTGTGTTCCCTCCCTACAATGTGGAATCCTTTATAGAAGCGTGAAGAAACACGCGGGCTAGCATGGCAGTGTCAACCCACTGAATACTATTGTCTAGCCTTTAGTCGGTTGCCGGTGCAATTTACGCTCCTTGTTTTGCTTACCATCAGCGAAGCGGAATCACTTTGCTATGCTAATATATATAAAAAAAGCTTACAAATACGCTATGACCTAGCTACCTCTCTTTTACTAGAGCCTCATTCGCTAGTCGACAGAGGGCACCAGGTGCAAGTTAGGTTGGCTTTGGCGCTAAAGATCGTGGTGAGCCACTTACACCTCAAAAGATCCACAGCCTCGGTCTAATGTGCCACTTTGAATACTTTTTCTCTACTTCAATGGACAGCACGGATGGATTCAAATCCACGAATTTTATTTGTAACGACAATGATCCAAGTACACTTACATCTTCCTATTTATTGCTATTAATTAATAATTTACAATACATTATTGCATTTATTTTATAAATAACTACTTCGCGTACACAGCTGTAGAATTTTTATTGTCAGTTGACAATAAAAATTCTACAGCTGTGTAAACAATAAATTATGATAATAAAATATAATAGCACTAAGTATTATCGTAATTTGAGCCTTAAAACTGGTAAATACTATGCTTAATTACGTTGAAGTTCTGTGCAAGTAGTCTCTGTTAAATTATGTTTTATTTGTGAAAATATGTATAATATTATTTGCATAGTAAAATAATAGGTTTAATATAAATTAGATGATGATTTATGGGGTGTAAGTGGTTCATAAACATCTTTGAACCAAAGCCAACTTCACCTGCACGCGGTGCACCCTGCTGACTGACAAACGAAGCTCTGGCGAAAAGAGAGGTAGGGAGCGTAATTGTAAGCTACCCGACTGGGGAATGTACCTCCACCTCACAGAATACCGCAGCCAAATAACGGTTCCCTTGAGGGCTGTTGTGTTCCTGCGAGTGAGTGAGGTCACCAGAAAGGAAGGAGATACTGCGATGGCAGCGGGGGTGGAGGCGCGCGAGCGATATTTTATGTTGCGAGCGTTAATATGGCTACGGTAACCGCTTCACATCAGGCGGGCCGTATGCTTGTCTGCCACCCGAAGTAGTATAAAAAAAAAAAAAAAAAAAAAAAAAAGATGAATTGGTGTTCATTTATTACAAGTATCGATAAATACAAGGACAATACAGCTACGTCATAAAGTCGTGTATTAACATTATGTTATAATAAAGCACTTGTAAAAAAAAATTTTTTTTTTGATAGTTTTTATCTTTGATTGCACTTTTGATTTTATTTTATCATTGATTTCACGGTATAAAAATGTTTTGTAGAAACACTAACACCGTCTGTTTACCTTGATAACACCTTAGCGGTGAAACCGTTCGGTAAAATAAAAATAAATCTAAATAGGTATATAAAAGAAGAAACTGACTGACTGACTGAGTTATATATCAACGCACAGCCCAAACCGCTGGATCTAAAGATTCCAAATTTGGCAAGTAGGTTCCCTATGATATCTAGGCGTGCACTAAGAAAGATTTTTTAAAATTCATCCCCTAAGGGAGTGAAACGGGGGTCCAAAGTTTGTATGGAAAAACAAGAGTATGGGAAAAGAAGAACTATTTTATCCGAAACTTTACATTTCCATAGATAAATGAGTAAACACGTATTTCAGGATTTTTCAAAATTCAACCCCTAAAGAGGTAAAATGGAGTGAAAAAGTCTGAAAATCATCATGGGTATTGTTTTTACGGTTCATCGGGTCGCTGATTACGAAAACAACAACTATTTTATAATCCAACATAGTCAACGTGACATAAAATCACCCCTGTGGGAGTGCGACGGGGTTGAAATGTCATAATATCAACATGGATGTTGTTTCTATGGTTTTCTGGGACGTCAGTTACGAAAATGGCAAAGATTTGAAAATATAACATAGTGGACATGAAATTACTTAAAAGGATTTTTCAAATTTTACCCCTAAGAGGGAGAAAGGGAGGTCCAAAGTTTGTATGGGGAAACGAGATTAGTTGGACTATTTTATCCTAAACTTTACACGAGTACTTCTATAGATAAATGAGTAAACACATGTTTCAGGATTTTTCAAAATTCAACCCCTAAAAGAGTCTGGGGGCACGGCAGTGCCCCCACCAAGTCGAGCAAAAAGCGGCACGGCCGTACCATCCTTTTCTCGAAGCACTTCAGGCTTTTTTCGACCCCCTATAACTTTGTTGTGGATAAAACTAGGAGCCTGATTTTTTAGTAACCAAGCAAGTATTGTATAAACACGGTATATTTAAAATTTCATTCAATTTGAACCAGTAGTTTTAGAACTAACTTAACTAGGCAAAGTTCCTTAATTTTGTCACTCACTCACTGACTCACCGATCATCAAAATTCTAAGGCACTTCTAGCAGACATATAAGCTTCAAATTTAGAATACAATTCGTGTTTACTGTATAAATCAAGGAAAAATTTAAATATTTTGCAATTTCCGTCCAGTTTTCTAGATACACTAACTGCATTTGTAACTTTGTAATCCCATATAAATATATGGGATTACAAAGTTACATTTGCGGTAAATGAATCAGTGTACCTGTATTATGTATAATATAATAAAATGGAATAATAGGTGTAGATAGTACCGGCATATAATTATGTAAGTTCAAAAGTAACTTTACTAGGGTAAAATGGTCAACGGATTATTTTTCAAAGGTAACTAGTAAAATGGTCAACGGAATGAAAAAGCAAGAATGGGACATGTATTATGAAGTTGTACCAAAATCCCGCAAAGTATTAAATAGACTAAATTGCCAGGAAAAAAAACACTAATAATCATAACCGCGTCCGACTTCCACCCCTGGAGTATATAGCTCTAACTACTCCTCTCTGGACGGCCAATGAAGGCAAGCCAAAGCTGAGAGTCTTGCGGGGGCCTTCTTGTGTTTCCACTCCGACCAACGAAGCCATGCCGGGGACGAAGGCCCTCTGGAGATTCGATACCCGTGGTGTTGTTACTCCCCAACAACTCGCCATAAGTAGCCTTGCGGGCTTGTAATATTGTATAGATATATTTACCATACACAAAAATATTATAGTATATCTATAGATATACAGCGAGCGATGGAGAGGGATATGCTCGGGATTTCTCCGAGGGATCGAATCCGGAACGAAGGAATTCGATGAAGAACCAAAGTTGTCGACATAGCCTTTAGAGTTTGCAAGCTGAAGTGGTAATGGGCCGGTCACATCTGCCGACCATATCAATATTAAAAATCTTTTATGGTTTAAATAAACAGATCGACTTGGCCATCTCATGAAAACACAATGTATCTCACAAGTGATACATATTATATTAAATTAGATTGTTTAGTGCGATGGCCAAGTCAATCTGTTTATATGAAACAAAAAAGATTTTTAATATTGATATGGTCAGTATAAGATGTTGTTTGGTTAGCTAATTACGTAATAAGTTAAGAGGGAAGGTCCCTTACCTACATAAGGGACTGAATGAATTAACCGACTTGGTATTACATGGATCTCACAACTTTTTACGGTAGAAGAACTGAGTTGCGAGACTTGGTTTTTTTACAAGTTATGTTTTTGATGGCATAAAATTGGTTCGAAAAGTCTGAAAATCGTCATGGGTATTGTTTTTATGGTTTATCGGGTCGCTGATTACGAAAACAACAATGATTTTAAAATTCAACGTGGCTAATGTGACCCCCTATTAGGGTGCGATAGGGTCGAAATGTCTATATATCAATAAATGTGTCGTATATAATATTGTAAATGCGACAGAGTGTCTGTCTGTTACCGCTTCACGCTTAAATCGCCCATAAATCGACCCATTTAGATGAAATTTGGTTCAGAGATACCTTGAGTCCTGGGAAAGGATATAAGATAGTTTTTTTTTTCAGAAATTACCTGTTATTGTTATTTATTGTACCTGTAGGGCGGTTCTATGATCGACTGTACATATGCATTTTTTAATATAGTTTCAATGATTTCTCCGTCAATTATACAGCAATTTTAATAATTCTTATTTGTTTGAGAGGGTACACTCTTCAGGTGGTCCCATATTAATCAAATCAGGATCTGATGATGGGCTCCCTGGGAAATCGAGAGAAGGGTTTGAAATTTATAGGCATAGACATGGATCTGTATCCATGCCTATAAATAATTGATGGGTTTTTTTATGTAATTAAGTAACATAATTTGCACCGGGAAGTCATCATGTGACACTCCTGAGCTGATGAGTAAAGGTTAGGAGTTATGCAATAGTCTTGAGTTTTCTTAATTAAGTTATTCATGTATTTTCGTCTAAAAGGCACCATGTCACTACTACTTGCCCATTATTATAATAAATAAATAAATAAAAATATTCACTAAAAAAGAAATAAACTTTAAAAAAGTATACCAACTGCAATATCCTGACACGAAAAAGTCAAAAATAACAACTACCTACTTCCTGAGATTTTTGAACTCAGTGTAATTTTTTTAAAGTTTGATTTATCAATTTTAAGCTGATGGAATAAGACTTGTGTCATCCTAATAGTTCTTAAATTTGTATTTGGCGTCAATCAGTGCTTATGCGAACGCGAGCGACGCGGCGGGAGCGGGACGGGAGTAGTAGTTATCGGGCAAGTTCTTGCATTCGTATTTAGTACAATTAAAGGTGCTACGTGGAGGTGGCTGCGTTGCGTGTTAGACTTGGCTTAGATAATCGTTTAAAAAAATTACGTGCATAGGTACAAACCAAATATTCGTGATATTCGTGGTTGTTCGTGCGTACATGGCTTAAGGGCATTAAGTCCATGGTGTACGGTAGCTGAGTTTTACTTTGTCAGACTTTAGGCTTTTAATGCCTTGGGGTGTTTATATAAAGCGTCTGGTTAGAATTCCCAGCTCTGGGTATGAGAAAATAAGTCTATAGAATAAAGGCAATTGGGGTGTAAGTGGTTCATCAACATCTTTGAACCTAAGCCAACTTCACCTGCAAGCAGTACACCCTGCTGACTGACAAACGAAGCTCTGGCGAAAAGATAGCTAGGGAGCGTAATTGTAAGCTACCCGACTGAGGAATGTACCTCCACCTCACAGAATACCGCAGCCAAATAGCAATTCCCTTGAGAGTTATTGTGTTCCTGCGAGTGACTGAGGTCACCAGAAAGGAAGGAGATGCTGCGTTGGTAGCGGGGGTGGCGGCACGCGACCGATATTTTACGTTGCGAGCGTTAATATGGCTACGGTAACCGCTCCATATCAGGCGGGCTGTATGCTTGTCTACCACCTGACGTAGTAGAAAAAAAAATCACGTACCGGCTACCTGTAAGCGAGTAATCGAGTTCGTTATGTAAGTACCCTTTTTGCCTAATTGTTGTCTCTCACATTACGGCTGCCTTGGAACTCACAACTTTTGCGTGAAGTTGTGAGTTCCATGTCGTAATTATAGTTTTACCCCCGGGACTGCAGTGAACATCACTGTTAATTACTGCAATTTATTGTAACATATGTATATATAAATAATAAATAAATAAACATTTCTGGACAATTTACACAGCGCCATCTAGTCCCAAATTAAGCGTAAAGCTTGTGTTATGGGTACTAACTAGACAACTGATAAATGTACTTAAATACATTTTTTTTAATATATACTTATTATAATACATAGAAAACACCCAGACCAAGACAAACAAACATGTTCATGCACACAAATGTTTGTCCTATGTGGGAATCGAACCCACGAGCTTTGGTGTCGATGTCGCGTCATTGACCGCTACGCCACCGAGCTCGTCAATTACTGTTCATCGTCTTTTGTTGTAGCCACTGCTAATCCTTCCTTGCTACATACGAGACACAGTGTACGAAACATGAGGTGGGCTTGTCACGATTGAAACACAGGGCCCTTCAGAATAAAATAATTGTTTGACGAGCTCGGTGGTCGAATGGTTAGCAATGGCCACTTTGACTCCGAGGTCGCGTGTTCGATCCCCGCACAAGGCAAACATTTGTGTGCATGAACATGTCTGTTTGTCTTGGTCTCGGCGTTTCTATGTATTTAAAAAAAATGTATTTAAGTACATTTATAAGTTGTCTAGTACCCATAATACAAGCATTGCGCTTAATTTGGGACTAGATGGCGCTGTGCAAATTGTTAATATTTTTTTTATAGAAATTATGTATGAAAATGGTGAATGGTTTTCGTCATACAAAAAGCTACATTACATTACACAGCTTATAGTTGGTATTGCCCTATAACTACTATAACTACTATATTTATGTTTTTTTTTTTTTTATGGGACGGGGGCCCACCACACATTCCCACCACTGTATCTCCTGTGTAGCCAGGATTAACAGCGGCGACCGCCAAAAAAGGCAATGAACAATGAAGTCCATTGCAGTCCCAGGGGTAAAACTACGGCTGCCTTGGAACTCACAACGAATTTAATCAGAAGAAATTAGTAGGAATAGGAAGCTTTTGGAATTTGACTTCCCCTCTTAGCAATGTGAGAGAGCAATATGGCAAATAAGGCATTAAAAGCCTAAAGAGATATTTATGTTGTTGATTAATTTAATTAGGTATTATGAACATGAACAAACGGTATACACATTATACTATGTCGGTGGAACACAAGCATACGCCCCGCCTGATTTAAAGCGGATACTGTAGCCATATTAACGCTTGCAAAATGAAATATCACTCGTGCTCCGTCACCCCCGTTTCTAACACACGGAGTCCTTCCTTTCTGTTTGAGCCTAGGTATATCCATCGAAACTGGTATTGGGTAATTAAAAAAAAAAAATGTGGTAAAATAGTTACGAAGTTGATGTTCTAAAGTTATTCCTACTATTTTTCCTTTTGATAATATCATCATCATCATCAAGTCATTTTAGTCTCCACTACAGGAGCATGACCCTCTCTCGTCCGTCCCAGACAGGAGGATTTGGCTTACACTCCCCACGCTGGCCAGACGGGTTGGGGAGGCCTGATCGATGTTTTATAATGTATTTCCCTTAGTCGCCTTGTACGACATCCACGGGAAGAGACGGAGTGATTCTATTCTAATCTGCCGGAAACCACACGGCCGTTTTTTTCACCGTTCATTTTGATAATATGAATATTTTCAATTTGAGAAATAAATTCATAATGGTTTTCGAAATTGGGATATTTCTTTTTTTTTTTATTTACGTGCATTGAGATATTTAGGTACCTATAGTATTTATTTATGTTCAGAATTTTTAGAACTTTAGACAAAATGAGCAGGCAAGGAGTTTATACAAAATCATCTTACAATGCAATCTCTGCCTAAATCACATACAATTTTAGCATTTTATTATGGATTAATATGTTATTATGACTTAGCCAACCCGCAATTGAGCAGCGTGGTGGAGTATTCTCGAAACCCCTTCAATTGAGCGGAGACCCTTATCTCAACATTGGAATGATTATCGGTTGAGGAGTTGATGAGTATTTATGACTATTAGTATTGAGTGTTTATGTTTTGCAACGACAAAACATAAACACTCAAACAAAAAAAAAACAATATTCTAATTATTATGAAGTTAATGCAACAAGTATTGATTGATAACACATATGTTTTCCCAAAGTTTCCCCAAGTCGGTAATGAAACACAACACTTGTATATCCACATTTAAGCAAATAAAGGATTCTATTCTATTCATGATTTTTCGTAAGTATAAATAAATCATCTGTGAGCTTTAAAAAATGATATTTCACATATTGGGTTAGGACTGTTTATTTATCTTTTTTCCTACTACACATTACTACTAGTAGTGTCATGAATTATTCTATTTTCCCATAACTCTACTATTTTCATTGGCTAATTAGACTCTGTATACAAAATACCCCGTAGGTTATGATAACTACTGGAGATTATGTGAAGCTAGTGGACTGTATGAATGAATATAAATGAAGGAATATGAAGAAAACGCTTAGTAAAAATGATAGGAATTAATTGTTGAGATCACTTTAGTTGTACTAGAAGACACAAGAACTATTAGGCAACGACAAAGACAATAAGTAAAAACAGAACGTCACATATAAAATAAATATAGAAAAAGTATACAATGCAACTTGTCGCTAACAGGTTAACTCATTACCCGAGATACTACTAATATTATTCCCTAGGCGTTACGTAGTGTCATGGAAGGTTATTGTTTGCTATGCCTCTACTAGGAATACTCACTATAATACTTTATTACAAAATATGTACCTATGATAACTGATGCTTCCCCTGAAAATTTAATTGAAACAAAAATTTATCTAATGTTGGGCTGTGGAATAAACTGCCTGTCGAGGTTTTCGTAGGAAACTAAAGTATGTATAACGTATGTAGCATAAGTATATATATAAGTATGTATAAAGTATAACATCTTTGAACCTAAGCCAACTTCACCTGCATACGGTGCACCCTGCTGACTGACAAACGAAGCTCTGGCGAAAAGAGAGGTAGGGAGCCTAATTGTAAGCTACCCGACTGGGTAATGTATCTTCACCTCACAGAATACCGCAGCCAAATAACAATTCCCTTGAGGGTTGTTGTGTTCCTGAGAGTGAGTGAGGTCACCAGAAAGGAAGGAATGCTGCGTTGGCAGCGGGGGTGGCGGCGCGCGAGCGATATTTTATGTTGCGAGCGTTAATAGGGCTACGGCAACCGCTTCACATCAGGCGGGCCGTTTGTATGCCACCCGACGTAGTATAAAAAAAAATGGGGTTCTTCAAAAAGGGCGTGACTCTTCAGGTTTTTACTGGGTCGACAACGCGCGTGTGATGCTCCTGGTGTTACAGGCATTCATAGCCTACCCTATAGCTGCTTTCCATCAGGCAGACCGTATGTTTGTTTACAAGGGATTTTATTTTATACTACTAAAGTGGTATAAAATAAAATCTCTTGATCTCTAACTAACACAAGAAAACAAACAACAAAAAAAAATGATGCTTGTTTTTTTCTTGTGTTTGTTCGAAAGTAATTTAAGTTGTAAGCGTTTTCATTTGATGATCATAGAGGTTAAAGCGGAAATTATAAATGGTATTTTTTTTGCGGCCATGGCGGCCGCATTTGGATAAAATTTCATTCGCAATTGGATAAAAAACTGGCGTCATATACTTAATCGTGTATTGTCACGAGAAAGAAACGAGTGTTTTTAATCTCAGCTTAATCGGATAGTAGGAAGTGGGAGACATTTGACTTGCAAGATTTGATCACAGACTCCGCAGTGAAACTAAGTCTCTACAGTACTACACAGTAGCAAAGAAGACGCACTGGTAGAAGATTTTAGTATTCAAACATTAGGGTATCTATCCGTTGAAGTTGTGCCGAACTTTTTCAAAAGTTGCCCAGCCCAATTGAATGTGTCTATCGATCTCTCTGTAGAAATTGCCCCGGCTAAGTAGTACAATATACTTTAACTGACTATGAATTTTTTTACTGAGGCCAGATTTTAATGAAAAAGAGCCTATATGTTTGCCCAAACTGAACTTAATATATTTGTGAAAATGGCAAAAAAATCTTTTTTGTAGTTTTGGAGATTAAGGAGTACATACAGAGTTACTACAACTCAATTCAATTCAGATCAACATAAAAATGAGGTATCTTTTGTTGTGAATTAATACTTTTTCTTATCACCCATATAATTTGGTAATATTATTAAATATACAGACACACGGTTACTATATATTGATTTATTATATGTTTACAAATTGATGACTAATCACACGAAAGAAGTCGCGGGTATTCGCTAGTACTAAAAATTATAATGTGAACGCGTCACGAATACATAACAATCGACAACCGCAAGCTTCCGATTCACGTGTGATATCTGTTATCTGGTGTAATATATTAAAGGTGCGCGTGCGCAGGTCTTTACTGTTGCCGGTATTGGCTTATTTGACAGTGCACAATCACCGTTCGAACGGCTCGCACGGGTTTTTGTAAATCAAAATTACCATGCTGCGCTAAAATTAATATAATATTTATATATTATATTAATATATAATATTAGTGATTTTGGCAATAATATTAGTGATTTCTTGGATTAAATTTTAGGCTGTTCAAGATTTAAAATAATTATGGTAAGTGTTTTTTTTTTCTTTTTAATTTGAATCCAATGATCGGTGATATTAATTTTAACTTTGATATTCTTAATTATTTTAGTCATTATATTTCTAGAGTTTTCTGTTTACTTCCTTTTTATCATATACTTGTTGTTTCCATTATTATTATAAAAACATATTATTATGGTTTATGATGATATGCAAGTAAATCTGATTATCTATTCTATTGACAAGCGTCTTAACATTATCAGCAAATAAATAGTAGGTATAATTTGGCTCTGAATTTCCTAAAATATATTCCAATGTTGTTATAAAAAACGCAAAAGAACAATATATTTTTGGGGTATAAGTTGCTTACCACGATCTTTACAGCCAAAGCCAACCTCACCTGCGCTTGGTGCACCTTGCCGACTAGTGAAAGAGGCTCTGGCGAAAGAGAGGTAGGGTACAGCATATTTGAAAGTTGCCCGACTGAGGAGGTCCACCACACAAAATACCGCAGCCAAATAAGAATTCCCTTGAGGGTTGTTATGTTCCTGCGAGTGACTGAGATCATAAGAAAGGAAGCTTGTTTCATTAGTAGTGGGGGTAGCGGCGCGGCACGCGAGCGATTTTTTGAAGTTGCGAGCGTTGATATGGCTACGGTAACTGTATCACATCAGGCAAATCGTATGGTTATCTGCCACCCGACGTGGTATATAAAAAATATATATATTCTAAACACGACTCTTACTGTTTATCACGCAGTCGGGTAGAACGGTAAATAAGACCGGCACGCAGCATAGCAGGATTTAAGTGTATTTGTCAGCGATACCTTTTAAACTTTCGAGTTGCATGATTTCAAAGATAATAAAATGGGAATTAAGGTAAGTCAGCCTGTATCCACGGCCGGTGTAACCTGGTCGAAACGACAGGTAGCAATAAAAATATGTAAATACCTTATCCATATATGCACGATCGCGTTAATTCCCGATTTTATTATCTTTTATATTTGTCTGTGGCCGGATAAATTGGGACGTAATATACAAGATACCAAAAGAAAATGACAATAAAACCAGCGATACTCCCGATTAAGTATTAATAATAAGAGTTGATAAGCAGAGATTGAAGATAAGAGACCTTGGTTCTCAATACTAGAGGGTTGCCAATTTGCCATGGTACTAGGAACCCGTTTTGTATATATCGTTGGGATATGGTAAAAATAAAGATACGATCAAATCGCTAAACTGGTTCCACTGAACCAGTTTTTTTTTTTTTTTTTTTTTATACTACCACCTGTAGCAGACAAGCATACGGCCCACCTGATATGGAGCGGTTACCGTAGCCATATCAACGCTCGCAACATAAAATAGCGCTCGCGCGCCGCCACCCCCGCTGCCAACGCAGCATCTCCTTCCTTTATGGTGACCTCACTCACTCGCAGGAACACAACAAACCTCAAGAGAATTGTTATTTGGCTGCGGTATTCTGTGAGGTGGAGGTACATTCCCCAGTCGGGTAGCTTACAATTACACTCCCTACCTCTCTTTAAAAGTTTATCATTTCACTAAATGATTAGTGAATTTTTATCATTTTACTAAATGATAAAAATTCAGATGTGTTCCAGTTGGGTTAGGTTTAAGCATTTTACGACTTCAAACGACGAGCGAGCGAAGTTCGATTCCTTTTGAAAAGGAAGCTAGCCTAACCTTTCGGAATTTACTGCCATGGAAGTGGCAGCCATACCGACTAAAACCCCACGATCTCCTTCTCTCCGCTGGCGTCACCTTCCACCTTCTTGGTAATTTTATAACTAGGTTCCTCGACAAGCATAACTTAACCTAACCTAACTCAACTATGTCAAACCATACCGAAATACTATATTACGTTCATACTTGGATAGAAGTTTTATTCCATTCAAGCGTTAAGTAGTTCTAGCTAATTGAGGGGAAGATAAAATATTTCTAATTTCGGTTAACTATCTATATCATTATTTCACTAAACTTGGTTAGGGATTTGATCATAACTCTGTTTTCATTATTTCCCTGCAACATATACCACTTTTATTTATTTCTTTGTGTATTGTAAGCTTCTTTATTGTACAAAAGTTACAAAACACAGTAGAAATAAAATGATTACACAAATTTGTACAAAGGCGGACTTATTCCATAAAGGGATCTCATCCAGCCAACCTTTGAGCATCTAGGATGACATAGTTAACAAGTAGGCAGATGGAGTACATATAATATGTTGCCGTATATACGCACATGTTACGTGACATACGTGTCTTATACAAATGTAGAAGTAGAATCAAAATCCATAATATCTACACACTTATAAAAATAACTTACTAGTAGAATTCACAAAACTCAACTCTTAGGAATATTTATTTAAAACTTTATGGACCACAATAGTTTGGTACAATAGGCGGGCTTAACGCACTCTGCATTCTCTACCAATCTACCTTTGGGAGCGCAGGATCTAGGCGGTGTCGAGAGATAAATTATTTGAACTTTGGGGTGTAAGTGGTTCATCAACATCTTTGAACCAAAGCCAACTTCACCTGCACGCGGTGCACCCTGCTGACTGACAAACGAAGCTCTGGCGAAAAGAGAGGTAGGGAGTGTAATTGTAAGCTACCCGACTGGGGAATGTACCTCCACCTCACAGAATACCGCAGCCAAATTACAATTCCCTTGAGGATTGTTGTGTTCCTGCGAGTGAGTGAGGTCACCAGAAGGAAGGAGATGTTGCATATGCAGCGGGGGTGGCTTTATGTTGCGAGCGTTAATATGGCTACGGTAACCGCTTCACATCAGGCGGGCCGTATGCTTGTCTGCCAACCGACGTAGTATAAAAAAAAATCTTACATAACTTAGTTAATAATAGTATATAACGATAGATATATAATTATTATGTTAATACATGCATAATTATTATCTGCATATAAATAAAATATATATACACAATACACAGATACATTATATAAATAACATAAATATTTGCAAAAGAGTATAAAAAAGTATATAATAAATTACACATACAATTTACATACTGATTAAATAAAGTAATTCAATTAGTACAAATTTACTCATCAAGAAAATTTTATCAAGCAGGTAAAAAAACTAAGTCGGCAGGTAGCGACTGTCGCCACGGCCACGCCTGTCAGTTGGCAAGGTGTATCTTGAAAGTCAAAGCCACTCTCCATGTGAAAATGGCTATGACGTTAAGAAGAATAAACAATAATAAATATTTCTGGACAATTTACACAGCGCCATCTAGTCACAAATTAAGCCCAAAGCTCGTACTATGAGTACATGATAACTGATAAATGTACTTAAATACATTTTTTTGTAAATACATACAAATAATACATAGTATCGATCAATATTTTCAACTGATTTAATGGTTAGGAGCCCATCGGCGTCCCAAAAAATCATTAATCACATGCCAATGTGAAGTTTAAAATCTATTTTAAACTTTAATATTTAAGCAAAATGTATGGCGGCATGAAGGTAAAGTTCTTAATACGTAAGCCAGCAATGAATGGGTTTTAGCAGCTCATCTGGGGAAACTAAGTACCAAATAACAGAATACAATATTTTGTAAGAAAGTATATAACGATTCTCTAGAAATCCATAGGCTGGGTAGCAAAGGAGGGAGGTAAACGTTACCGCACGGTCGCGATGACGTTACTTGCGTTCGTAAGCTTAACCGCTTCTAGAAGGGGTACACTCGTTTGCCACGAAAATAATGCAAAAGAGATTAGGGTCAACTTATTGTGATCTATTAATATATATCACGAAGAATTATGCAACATTGTTATTGTGTATGACTGATCATACACAGAGCAGTACTTATGATATAACACTTGTTTTCGTGCTGAGGTCGACATTCCGGTTTAGGTACTTAAGTTGCATTACATAATTAATTGAACGTTATTATTAAAGAACAGTTACTTATATCATAGTAACTGTTGGTGTTAACTTGACTATTGTAAGGATGTATACGGTCATAGGTCATAAAGTGCAGTCCCATCTAAATAATCTTTAACTTTGAATAACATAGGTACATATTTATTAACATTTAAAATATTATGTAGAAATCATCTCTAATCAAGTATTTAAATATTTTTTATTGTTCTATTAAATGCACATTTTAGTCAAATTAAATACTTAATTATTATTATGGTTCATTTATTATTTTATATAATCTTTATTGCATATAATCATACAAAAGATATAGAAAAGACGAACTCAATGCTATTAGCATTATCAAATCAAATTAAAATTTATTGTATGGGTTAGTACATACACAGGGTTGAGCAAAGCTGCTCAAAACTATGCAATAACACCTTACATGCAATTTACAAAATTACCTCTTTGTCCATCCATACGTACTTACTTTCAACTATGATTAGAATGAAATTTAGCATGGTCGTAGATTATAACCTAAGTAAGCACATAGGTTCATCTTAAGGTATCTATCATACTGGTAGATTATTTAACTTTTATCTTTGAGGCTCTATGAAAATTTGTAGATGAGGTGCAATGTTCGTAATAAATAACTACTTAATTTGTTCTGTAATAATAATTTAACTATATACTCATTAAACTATGTTTCTGTTAATTGCCTGTTTGAAATGAATTTTCTGTCCCAAATTTTATTAATTGATCTGTCATTATATGTCTTTCTAAAAGATAAGAGTTACGAGGTGTTTAGATTTTATAGACGTATAATACACTAAATACGTTTTATAGATACCAGGGGCACCGGCTAACCTGAAGCCGATTCCCATCAGAAATCAAACTTCAACTTAGAATTATGGTGTTTATCTTTAGCTTAGCTAGGGAAAACCATGGAGGTCTACCGAACGACTAAGCTGAAGACGTTTGTCAATAACTTAAACGTAAGACCTGTATTTGAGGTGTAAGTGGTTCATCAACATCTTTGAACCAAAGCCAACTTCACCTGCACGCGGTGCACCCTGCTGACTGACAAACGAAGCTCTGGCGAAAAGAGAGGTAGGGAGCGTAATTGTAAGCTACCCGACTGGGGAATGTACCTCCACCTCACAGAATACCGCAGCCAAATAACGGTTCCCTTGAGGGCTGTTGTGTTCCTGCGAGTGAGTGAGGTCACCAGAAAGGAAGGAGATGCTGCGATGGCAGCGGGGGTGGCGGCGCGCGAGCGATATTTTATGTTGCGAACGTTAATATGGCTACGGTAACCGCTTCACATCAGGCGGGCCGTATGCTTGTCTGCCACCATACGTAGTATAAAAAAAAATCGAATCAAAATATTCGATGGTAAACGGCGTCAGTTTCAGCGGTAAACAAGAGATAGATAGAAATGATTCCTAAGCTTTTCCATATAGTTACCCCTATGACCAATATAGGAAACTAATTTTACCCCCTCCTTGATCAGATCTTATGCATCTGAAGCTGATCTAATTCATTTTATTTTATCAGCTTTACCCCTATAGAATCCCTGTTTTACCCCTGTGGAGGCAATTACCCACAGGTTCGGTAACATTGCTTGCATCGCTGTCTTAAATAATTGTTTCGCACAGTATTGTGCTTTTCTTTGAATGGCCCAGTAGGTACGTGACGCAAAACAAAAAATCGTATCAGTCTGTCCCTTACCTTACATGATGGTGGCGTAACTTATTCTTTTTCTTGTTAATGCGATGGAAACTTTTTCCATAATTTTCTTTGTCTGCGCTAGTTTTATTGTTATTTGCTAGTGAGCCTGTAAGGTTTTAATAACATTAACCATATATTTATAATTTAAATATGATTTTATATGTGTCAAATTCGATGACCTATGATGATGATGATAGTTAAATGATTATATTTTTCATTTTATAGTTATGTAAAAATGAAAAATATCATACATTTACATTTATGTAAAAAACATGTAAAAACTTATTAGCCGTGTTTTCTGTTGCTCTGAGTATAATATTATTAATTACATTAGGAATAAAACAAAGGATTGAGAATAAAACAAACAAAGACGTTTTCTGTTTAGATCGTGGTAGCATAGCGAGCAGGGATCCGTAACCATTACACCTTATTCAGGATGGTTTTAGTTGTGTTATTATTATTAAGTGTATCATCATCTTACCCAATGCTTTCTACCATATGCGTTAAGTGTATGTTATTGGTTGGATATAATAATTTTAACAAAAAAAACCGACTGCAAACATTACTCTACATTTATGTATGTAGATACAGGCTGATGATGATGATGATGATGAAAAAATAAGGGACCAATCTGGAAGTAGACTCTTACAAATAACAAAAAATATTTTTCAAATCGGTTTATAAATGACGGAGTAATGAAATAACAAACCTAACAGTACAGGCTGATGATACTCTTTCAGATAAAACACGTTTTTTCCAAATCGGTTTATAAATCACGGAGTAATTAAGTAACAAACATTAAAAAAAATACAGCGGAATTGAGAACCTCCTCCTTTTTTGAAATCGGTTAAAAATATGATCATATTTGTACGTATGCCATCAAATACGATCCCATAGTTGGTGATCATTGGCAATATGAACTACTTATATATACATAGTTATTACACAGTCATATGTTCTTAACAAGAAACTAAGAAGCGGTAAGTTTCTTAAAGAGAGGCTACCAGGCTGACAGACTACAAAAATTGATTAGTAAATAAAGATATTTATTAAACTAAAAACAGTAGCATGAAATGACGCAGAAACGTTTAAGTTATTTATATCTACAATGGCGAAAAAACATTGTGGTAATGACAATAGAATTATTAGGTAAAGGTCTAAATTAAGTCGAATAGTTCGTCACTTTAACACCAAAGCAAAAAGTTTATTGCCATTCGTGTATGATAACAAATATAGGTATCATCTAGGCGATTATAATACGTAGCTGCATACAATATAATTAATTGCTGCTAACCGGATTTCTACATTACCAGATTTTGATGATAACAGTTGCGCATAATGTGTTTAACAAAAAATGCGCAGGTACAAATGGACTCTGTTATGCAGAACAGTTCCAACCGACATTTTATTAACTTTAAATTAAAGTTCAGTGGAAATAAAAATATCACGCAATATAAGTTTTGGGTAGCATATGTCATCAAACTGCTAGAATCTGTCGCGAATATATAAATATAAATAAAATAAATAAATATTGTCAGACAAATTACACAGCGCCATCGAGCCCCAAAGTAAGCGAAGCTTGTGTTATGGGTACATACAACTGATAAACATACGTAAATACATTTTTTTTTTGTAAATACATACTTATGATACATAGAAAACACCCAGACTAAGACAAACAGACATGTTCATGCACACAAATGTTTGTCATATGTGGGAATCGAACCCACGAGCGTTGGTGTCGAAGCCGCGTCATTGACCGCTACGCCACCGAGCTCGTCAAAATATATAAAACTCGATTTGAAGTATCTCGCTATGTCTATCTCTCAATTTAGCATAGTTTGTCGGTTGGATCTGTTCTGCATAACATGGTCCAAATAACCTTTAATTCAGCTTATCGAGGTGTTTTCATGTGATATTCATATAATTAGACATACGTACAGAAACTACCCCCGGGACTGCAATGGACTACATTGTTCATTGCCTTTTTTGGCGGTCGCCGCTGTTAATCCTGGCTACACGGGAGACACAGTGGTTGGCTCCTGTCCCACACGTACAGAAAACAACGTAGTTGCTATGCACGGTGCACCCTGTCGATAAACAAACGAAACTCTAAAGAAATTAAGATAGGGCGACTGGGTAAGTTTTTTTTTTATGTGTGTGAGGGCAACGAGCATGTGGGTCACCAAATGGAAAACAATCACCACCGCCCATGGAAATCAGCAACACCAAGGAGTCGCCGATCCGTTGGCAGCCTATACCCCTTCCTTTCTTTCTTTCTGGTGACCTCATTCACTCGCAAGAACACAACAACCCTCAAGGCAATTGTTATTTGGCTGCAGTATTCTGTGAGGTGGAGGTAATTACCCAGTCGGGCAGTTTAAAAAATGCGCTATGCCCGGTGGGCTTTAATTTAAGGGTAGGCTCAAGAGATACCGCTCTTGAGCCTTAACAACGTTGAAGTACCATAACAAAGAAGACGGCAGCCAAATAATCTTGAGTAATCTCTCACTCAAATAATCTTGAAAATTGCTGCGTTCCAGTGAGTGAGTGAGATCAACAGACGTAAGATGTGGGGCGCTTGCCCATGTATTGCTAGCGTCTATAAGATATGGTAACTGCTATAGATCAAAAACATGATTTCACACGTTAATTTTTATTGCTTGTATCTGAAATATTCCGTAAGAACTTTCCAAAAGTAATTTCTTATTGGATGCCTACAGCATAATAGCTACCTGTCCGCCAAATTACAGCCCGGCTCATCCTCCCGCTTAGTGGTTTATGCTGTGTTCACTTGGATGTGTTAATAGAAGTCAGTCAGTTCGAAATTCCATCCATATCAACTTGATAATTGGCAATCCAATACCACCACCACGACAGTATGCTTTTTAAGGCATTTTCTATCACTAACTGTAAAATTCTTTACTACCTGCAGGGCTGGCTGGAAGAAATCTCTTGTAGAGATAAAATCATCTTTGTACACTTATGATGGAACTAAATTATGTTTAATGAATGTGCAATAAATAATATTAAAGACTAACTGTGCACGCGACTTTGTACGCGTGGAATATTTTTTTTAAATTATTTATTTATGCTAAAAAAAAAAAAAAAAATCTAAAATGAAACTAACCTAAGTTATTCCTTATTACATCAGAAATCTGCCAGTGTAAGTCTCGCCTAAATCGGTCCAGCTGTTTTAGATATAATCCGAACAAACAGACAAAAAAATGTAAAGAATATTATTTTGATATATGTCCTTTTAATATTACAAACAGACATTCCAATTTTATTTATATGTATCGATGCCAATTAGACATTCAGCTCAGTCTAAACATAGATTTTAAGAATACCACATCTGATCATCATAACTGTTGTCTGTGATTACGAAGATGATAAAAACCAGATTCATGTTAAGTCACGATTTGCAAATCTTTTCGTCGCGCCACTAATTTTAATTAACTATTTGATAGAACAAACGAGAAAAAAACGAAATAATTAACTATTTAAATTCAAATTCAGATAACTGATGATAGCGTCTAGACAAGCAACTATGCATTATAATGCATTTAAAAACTAAATTTTACCGCTATGATAATCTAGAATATATAGTTTTATAAACGTAAGTCGATATCGTCGTCAACTATTATTCATCCCACTGCTGGAATACGGGCCTCTCCTCAATGGTTTTTTTTTAACGAAGCCAATCGCAATATGCGCACATTCAGCGTTGTAGAGTGCCGCTGAGTGTGCGCAGATAGGCTTACTTCCTACATAACGCACACCCCTGTCGTGGACAAGTCTTTTATATATCCTTCTGTATTTCTCATTAAATAAATATTTATAATCTAGTTCTAAAATTAGCATAATTAAATTCGTATTTCGGATGAAGCAATAGCAATAAAATATAACAATAAATATTAATAAAATGAAGCAATAGCATAATATAAATGAGTAACAAATCTTAACATTTATTTCTATAATTGTCGAATTATACATATTAATTACAATGCAGTGTCCACACTTATGGACGCCACGCTTATGGACTCTTATCGAAGGGGTTTAGAGCATGCTCGACCACGCTGCTCAACTGCGCGTTGACGGAGGCCAGTGTTTTCAAGCCGCCTAAAGGCCACGGACTTGGCTTAACGATTGTCATCTAATGACATCAGCCGGGACCGACGGCTTAACGTGCTCTCCGAAACACGGAGGAGCTCGGGATAAATAAACCCATCCATGGACAGGCTACGGTCGATGTTGCTTAACTTGCGTGTTCGATTAGACTGACACACGCAATGACGCCATCGAGCTCCTCTATATACAAATGTAAGTAAAAATCTATATACTAAATAGAAATTATTGCATGAATTGACAATAACATAGACATCGTTGGTCGCATGTATGAAAGATCATTACTTGAGAATGGCGCTTAAGACTACGCTCTCTTTTTTTTCTTTGTTTACATCCTGAAAAACAAAGGGAAAAGTTCAGCATTTTTTTTACAAAATCGGCGCAATTTCTTATATAGACTCTTAACTACCTACTTTGGCAATACTGTCCATTTACTTTTCTTTAATTTCAAAATTAACACCTATCTATACATTTCACCTATCTAGTATTCATGATCCTAAAGCTTATTTGCCACTCAAGTACTACTTCGAATATTTATTCCCATACTAAGTAACACCAGTTTTATAAGTTTAATTAGATCGGCAACTTTTTCGAGTAGATCTAAAATGGTCTGTGTCATTGCCAGTTCGTGATTGCTAATTTGGCAGTATGTTAATTGGCTAGTTCAGGTTTATTGCACTTGATTTCGTAATTACAATCCGTAATCGCAGATATAACTTTATCACTTGCGCACGCCCATTGGCATTGGCCATGCTAATGTGCAAAGTTTCATTAGTCAAAAGTCGTAGATGTCATAATTATTAATGATTGTGAAAGAGAGCAGAATCTGCGATCATCATCAGCCTGTATCTTCGTCATCAACCCTTACTCATCCCACTGCTGGGATACGGGTCTCTCCTCAACTGAAGGGTTTTTTTTACATAAGCCAATCGCAATATAAGCCGATCTGCGCATACTCAGCGGCATTTTACACCGCTGAGTATGCGCAGATCGGCTTACTTCAAACATCGCACACCCCTGTCGTGGACAAGGGCTTTCTATATATAATTTAAAATATGAAAATTATATACAAATTTATTAAATTAACTGAAGGGGGTTTAGAGCGTACTCCACCACGCTGCTCAACTGTGCGTTAGCGGAGGCCAGTGTTTTCAAGCCGCCTAAAGGCCACTGACTTGGCTTAATGACTGTCTTGTAATGGCAACAGCCGGGACTGACGGCTTAACGTGCTCTCACACGCGCAAGACGCCATAGAGCTCCTCAGCCTGTATCTACCTCCTGGCAAATAAAAGCCCAATAGTTGCCACTAAATGCGATCATCAGCCTTCTTCACCAGCCACTTGCAGCCGCTTTTTTAACGGCGTCGGTCCGGTCTAGGGCCCATATTACTTTTGGTGCGGTTACCTATAGACACTACCAATACAAGGATATAACGTACTGCCCCCTTACCACCATGTCTTATTGACATTCAATAATTGAATAGATTGCTTATTCATACCAATGAATAAGCGGCTCAATTCATTTGAAATAGAGTCGCTTATTCATTGGTATAAATAAGCAATCTATTCAGTTATTGAATCGCAATAAGAGATGGTGGTAAGGGGGCTGACCTCATTCACTTGTAGAAACAAAACAATGCTCAAAGGTCGTTCATTGTTATTTGACTGCGGTCTTCTGAAAGGCTTGATATATCCTACATTTCCTTCATCAGAGCGTCGTTTGTACCTACATCATGTGAAGTTGAATATTTGACTAGATTTACAATATAGGTAATATATATTTTTGTATACTATATATGTACAAACAAGCAAACGGACCGCCTGATGTGAAATGGTTACAGCATTCACAACAGGAAACAACGCACGCGCGCCACCATTGACACCGCTGTAACTTCTTCCTTTCTGGTGACCTCACTAACTCTAAGGAATACAATAAACCTCAAGGATATATATTTATGGCTACGGTAACCGCTTCACATCAGGCCGACCGTATGCTTGTTTCCCATCCAACGTAGTATAAAAAATGTTATTATATAGGTGAGGTACTTCCACAGTCGGGTAGTTGACAAAATACGCTGTACCAACGAGTCTTTTGGCAAAACTTCACCTCCACGATGCGCATCCGGTGACTGACAAACTCTTTGTCGGATGCACCACGTGGAGGTGAGGGTGGGCTTTGGCTCAATGATGATGATGAATCACTTACACACCAAAAGTAAGCTCAAATTATGACACATCTCCGGTTAGCACTATAAGATGGGGTCGTTTCTACTAAGAGGCATAACCTTAACCTAACCTTCTTAACCTAAGGCCCGTCCGCAGTCCGCACTAAAGCACATTTGTATAGCAACATTGTTTCAACGACCTAGTCTGATTCATTTATTGCTAAACAAAATGATTGAAAAATATACTGATATACTTGACGGGCTCAATGATCGAATAGCTAGCAATGGACACTTTGGCTCCGAGATCAAGGGTGCAATATCCGCACAAGACAAATATTTGTGTGCATGAACATATCTGTTTGTCTTGGTCTGGGTGTTTTCAATATATTATATGTATGTATTTACGAACACAATGTATTTAAGTATTAAATCAGTTGTCTAGTACATATAGCACAAGCTTTGCTTAGTTTGGAACTAGATGGCAGTGTGTAATTTTTATTTATATCAGGTAAGATGTGACCAATACAAGTCGATGTTCATGTATCGTAACGTGTGCACTAGTGCGAACAAACCTTTATATCAGGGGCCCTACCGCCGAAGCTGAAGCCGATTACCATCGGAATTTTTGATCTTTTTTTTTTTTTTTTTTTATACTATGTCGGGTGGTAGACAAGCATACGGCCCGCCTGATGTGAAGTGGTTACCGTAGCCATATTAACGCTCGCAACCTAAAATATCGCTACGCGCCGCCACCCCCGCTGCCATCGCAGCATCTCCTTCCTTTCTGGTGACCTCACTCACTCGCAGGAACACAACAGCCCTCAAGGGAACCGTTATTTGGCTGCGGTATTCTGTGAGGTGGAGGTACATTCCCCAGTCGGATAGCTTACAATTACGCTCCCTACCTCTCTTTTCGCCAGAGCTTCGTTTGTCAGTCAGCAGGGTGCACCGCGTGCAGGTGAAGTTGGCTTTGGTTCAAAGATGTTGATGAACCACTTACACCCCCGAATGATCGCGAAAATAGATCTGAGTCTGTGGTTTAAGTTAGTACAAACATCTTTAGCTCAGTCGGTAGAGCTCTATAGTTACTACCAGCTAAGCTAAACACATTTACCGCCAATGTAAGCTAAAGTTTGATTTTTGCAATCAAAAAATCTGATGGTAATCGGATTCAGCTTCGGCGGTAGGCCCCCTGGTGCTAATATACATTACAATGAAACCAACTTTTTCGCTTATGTAAAAAGTTTGTCTACGAAACGAGAATGAATACCATTCCACCAGATTTTTTTTTAACGTAGGATATCCTGCTTTTGTTTGTAATTTGTAATTGTGACAGCAAACCCATCGAGTTTAATCAATGATTATTGCACAGTGAGTCAAATTGCAGTCTCACGACTATCTCAATCATACAACCTCTAATCCAACATCTAATGAGTTAAAAAATTATGTCTATAAAAAATTTAATAATATAAAATAATATTTTTTACAACTTTGCAATATCAAGTTTATAAACAAAGATGTGTTGAATTCAAATTGGTCCGACAAAAACCGGTTTCTTGGTTTACCAACGAAAGTGTAAGCGTGTAATATCAAAATTGTATTTCCGTATATATGTGTGACCTTACAAAATTATGTCAAGTTCAGAATAAAAAACTGAACCACTTTTTTGTTCTGAATTATTTATCATTACACTTATCATTTATATTATATTATTATAAATATTGGCCGTGTAGTTTCCGGCAGACTAGAATAGAATCACTCCGTCTCTTCCCGTGGATGTCGTACAAGGCGACTAAGGGAAATACATTATAAAACATCGATCAGGCCTCCCCAACCCGTCTGGCCAGCGTAGGGAGTGTAGGCCAAATCCTCCTTCTGTCTAGAACGGACGAGAGAGGGCCGTGCTCCTGTAGTGGAGACTAAAATGACCTGATGATGATTATTATAAATATTCCAGGACAAATGACACTCTGCTATCTAGTCTCAAACTTAACAAAGCTTGTGCTATGGGTACTAGATAACTGATTGAATACTTAAATACATTTTCTTTTTCGTAAATATATACATATAATATATTGAAAACACCCAGATCAAGACAAACAGACTTTTCAAGCACACTAATATTTGTCTTGTGCGGGGATGCCGCGACATCGGGGTCAAAGTGCCATTGCTAGCCATTCGACCACCGAGCTCGTCAATATTTATTTTTAATTATAATCTCTCTTAAATCACGGGTCAAGCCCGGTCATTTGATAGGCGTGCGCGGGGATATAGATCCAACGCGCAGAGGCCCCTTTGAGAAGTTTGATGTAATGTTGTACGCCCGCCGTGACCCACTCCAGGATATATCAATGGAACGACATACCCATGAGCAGGTCTCGGCAGGCATTGAGACTATTGCGAAGTGTGATGGAAAATAATCTGGGTGAACTAAATACCGGGCTATTACAATTATTAATTATAATTATTATTATAATATACAATAGCAATAAGATCATATCTACATATTTTTTAACAAATTTGTCCGATTTAGATTTTTCTCTCTTTGTTTGAAAGACGGTACTCTTGCTGTATACCGACCGAGGACATGGTTCGGTTAGGTTAGGCTTGAGACCAACGAAAGCCGAGCGAGCGAAGTAAGCGAGGCTCGACTTGTCATTGGAGAGGGAGGTGAGGTATAACTAGTCAAACGTAGGAGCGTCTAGTTTTCGGGTATTGACTATAACATAATGGAAATAATGTATAAAGCCCTCTTCATTAACTTTTGCAATGCCCAACAGAATCTATAGCCACTCCTTTGGATATCTACTTATAATGTAGTTATAATTTTGTACAATCTAGAAGTAATATTATTGTATTATGGAAACAAATAAATTGAAATTGAGAATTCATTAATATTGACGAGTCGTTGTTATTTCCAAAAAGTGTCAACTTTAATGAAATCGAATTTTGGCCGTGTCTCACGGAATCTGATTTAATCTTGAACTTATTTACCACTAATATACTTAGCAATTAGAGCTGATTGTTGACAGTTGAACTGAATTTCTACTGCTGTTTTAGAAAATATTCTATCATGTTTTAAGGAAATGTCAAATTGTCTCATCATCCTTCCTTGTCCTTCCGTGCCTTGGAGGAAACGTTAAACTGTGTCGGTCCCGTCTGTCAATAGATGACAGTCATTAAGCCACGCCAGTGACCTTTAGGCGCCTTGAAAACGTCACCTTGTAAACCTCTGACAACTCAAAGTTGGGCAACGAGGTGGACTTCGATCGAGGGGACCCATATCCCAGCAGTGAGATAAATAAGTGTTAACGTCGTCATATATCCCCTAGTAATTCTCCAAGTTTTTACTTGAAATTACTAATGGTTACTCTTAAATATTTTATCGGTATACCAATACTAGTTAATCCCCTGTTTTTCATTAACAGTAGGTACCTTACTTTCATTTTTAGTACCAAATATTAATGAAATGTCAAGTTGTCTGATTATTGGCAAAATTTGCTTAGTCTCAGTTTTAATTTCCTTATTTTGTTTGTGGCTACAAACAAAGTATTATGAAATTCATAAAGTATTTTTCGTCCATGCACATGTATTACATTCATGCTTTGTACACCTGAACCTGAGTGCACTTCAGCATCAATGTTCAATTTAAAGGATATATTCTATACATCACGTTTAACATTCCAATTAAATTTTTGCTTAGCCCCTGTTTCGTGCTATATAAAATCAAAATATTAAATTTTTAAATCAATGTGTCAAGTTTGGCATGCTTACCATACTCGTAGAATAAGGGCTAAAATGGACCTACAGTATAAAACGTAGATAATAATAAAGTAGTTTAATTGTCATATTTAGGGTTTTGTGTTAGGATGCACCGGTTACGCATTTTGGAGGATTACATGACTTCGGCTATTTAATAAATTGCCTAAAGATATAAAGAAAGAGACCAAATACAGACAGTTTGATAAAAACCTAAAAGACTATCTAATCCTAAAATGTTTTTTTTTCTGTAAAAGAATATCTAGAAATGAAATATATATGTAAGGAAAAGTGAAAGATATTAATAACACAAAACTTTGGGAAATATTTGGTACCTAATTATTATATTAAAATATTCAATACTAAAAAAAATATTACATTTAACATTAGTACATTTAAATTAAAATATTACATTAAAATAATAAATTATGTTATTAAACCAATATTATCATTAAAATTAATGATGATAAATTAAAAGGTAAATCATGATTAAATAACGATGGACAGATGAAAATTGCAGCTAGAAATGTTATTTATAAATAAGTTCCTATATTTATATGACGAAATGCTTCACGTACGGATGTAAGTAGTCGCGCGCGCGCCTAAAGCCTTTTGCGATACCTGACAAAGTTGACTAAGTTGTAAGTGCTTATACAAGTCTAAGATCCTCTGTACACTTACTTATGCAATAAAGAGTTTTGACTTTGACTTTGAATATCTTTCTTGGAGAGCCTGTCATAAAAATAAACCATATTTTCGCCCATTTGACTTCTCTTAAAAGCGATCGGCTGATAGGCGTTTATTACATACTAGCTAAACAGCAAGAGTTTAAAGTATATTGCACTTTACTCTAGCATTAATAGAGTTACTTTTTAATTAAGTGTGATTTTAAAGTGGAAATTCCAGTTCCGATATTAGATGATTTGGACAATTTTTTATCTCTGTTCATTAGAACTACATAAATAGATTAAATTTAATAACTTGACCCATTTCTACAGTATTATATTTAATAATTGTCAATGTATTAACATTATCATAACTGACATTAATAAAAGTTTCATTTTAGTATAGGTTCTTATTTGTTGTCTTTGTTTTCCCAGTAATATGAATCATAATAAAGTTAGATATTACATTTATACAACCTACCTACGCACTATTTTCACGTATTTTAATTTATATATATTTTACCTATTTGTTCATAACGTGCCCACGTCTATGTGTCTACATTATTATGATTGTTAAACTACTTAGCCGATATGGATGATAATGGCAGGAAATACAAAATGTATGTGGTTATATCCAGGGGGAGTACATAATATATACGCAACATAAATTTTCTTTGAATTTCCTTTAAAACCAGTAGATGTTAGTATTTTTAAGTAATTGTGTTGTGTTTTTCCATAAACATCTGTGTAGTTTATGAAAAGATACTAATATCTGCTGGGTTTAAAGAAAATGCAAAGAAAATTAATCTTGCTCTTCTTATTATGTAATCCTTCGGGTTTTAATCACATAAATTTACAGTAGGTATGCTTTGTTTGGCACTCTTACCAAACAAAGCATACTGTCGTCTGACATGAAGTGATTACCGTGATAATAAGGAGTGTCGCCGACGCATTACATCGGTCACGTTTAACGCGGTACCTGTTCAGGAGCTCAAAATTTCACAAAGCCATAGGGTTGTCGGTTTTCCGACTTCGAGATGCCTTAAATTTAATATTCTTCCATCCAGCTACTTTTGCCAGAAAGAGATTTTTTAATGCAAATGGCGTGCATTCAAAAATTATACCATTGATGGGTTTATTCATTTCAAACTCCTTCCGTGCTTCGGAGAGCACGTTAAGCCGTATCGGTCCCGGCTGTTGTCATTAGATGACAGTTGTTAAGCCAGATCAGTGGCCTTTAGACGCCTTGAAAATATTAACCTCTGACAACCCAAAATTTAGGACCGTAGTGAACTTCGATTGAAGGAGACCCGTATCCCAGCAGTAGGATAAATAAGCGTTGACTAAGTTTATTCCCGAAGTACCTAATTCTCCAAGCAAAATTTTATTTGAAATTACAAATGGTTTACATTATAAAACATCGATCAGGCCTCCCCAACCCGTTTGGCCAGCGTGGGGAGTGTAGGCCAAATCCTCCTTGTGACAGGGACGGACTAGAGAGGGTCGTGCTCCTGTAGTGGAGACTGAAATGACCTGACGATAATGACAAATGGTTTATGTAAAATATTTTACCGGTATACTAAGGATATTATTTAACGTAATATTCGGTGTGTGTTGTGGAGAACTGTCCCCATTATACGTGCTGGATAGTCTGACGGTTTTGGATGCCGGATAAAATTGTTTTTTTTTTCTGTTTTTTATAAAAAGGTATACCTCGGCCGACGAGGTTCGTGTCGGTACCTGTTGGCTGTCGCAGAATACCGGCGCTCTGTGTACTACACAGCATTAATGCCGAGCGATGGCCAATTAACATCATGATTATGTACATTTTGTTTGAAATGTTTAATGTTATTGTGTATTGTGTGAATCTATTGTTTCATGTTGTGATGTTAATAAACATATTTTCTTTCTTTCTTCTTTCAAATAAATATCTACATTACTAACCTATTTTTAACATCAAAAAATACTTATTGCACATCAAATGTCAGGATCAGGATGCTATCAGATTAATTTCATGTGCAAATTAGGTAATTTTAGTGCAACAATTTAATATTTTATCGGTATACCAATACTGGTTAATCCCCTATTTCGCATTAACAGTACCTTACCTACATCTTTTAGTACCAAATATTAATGCGGCTGACTTTTCCTCGTAATTGCATAGGACATTTGCGTAGGCGTGGTACGTGATACCGACCACGTAAGGAACCGGGAAAATCGGCTTTGCTTCCTCTGAGACATCTGAGTAATATGCTTGATATGTCATCAAACTGTACCTGGTATTGGTACTAGACCATCATTATCAACCTTGGGGATTGGATACATTACATTTTGCATTGTTTGTAATTTAGTTCTATGTCTCCCTTTGCAGCGAGAGCTATATTTCATGTTGCTAGCATTTATATGGCTACGGTAACAGCTTCACATCAGGCGGGATGTGTGCTTGTTTGCCACTCGACGAAGTATAAAAAAAAGTTTCACCCGTCCGCCGCGATGTCTGTAATCAAATGTAACAAAGTAAAATTTGATTTGACGCCATGTACACAATTGAACTGAAATTTGGGACATTCATATTGTTCTCTGACAATGCACGATAACCTTATTACCGATTTTTTTATTATTCTGGTGCACTATAATACTTATGTGCCAAATTTACGCTTGATTTTATCAGGTCTTATCTGATAAAACGTATAAAGAACAAAGATATACAATAAAGTTATTATTTATAATATTATAGATATATGTAGAATAATTGATTTAGGAAGTAATAAAATGCTCTAATTATCTTTATCATGCCCTACATTTATTTCATCAAAATAATGATAACATCGAATTGTGGAAAATTTTGTAAAACAAAAATAATCTTAACCACTTGGGAAGTGCATACGTCTCACCGGCTAAGACATAATCAAAACAATGATACTATATTATTACTTCCAGTAGTATAAAAAGCCGGGCAAGCGTATCATAACAAGTTATAAAAATCGATGTCCACATTAGTTGAACCGCTTGAACCCTAGCATTATACATACTGCGATTATACCAAACCCCGACCACACCATACAAAAATGACGCGTTTGCATGTAGTAAACCAAATGCGTCTGTACACGCGCCTATGATTGCGTGATGTTCTCTAGGGCTAACATTATTCAATTTTAGTCGGACATAGTAAATACACTACACTGACTCCAGGCAATATTCGCAAAACGCTTCGTTTATTTGCCATTGCTAACTTACCCAAAATTTTATATTTTCTAAGCACCACTAAATACCGCTAATATACGAGTATATAATAATAAGTCCGCCTTCGGAACACCGGTTCATTATACATTGGTACATATATATATATATATATAAATATATATATATGTATATTTATATATATATATATATATATATATATATATATATATATATATATATATATATATATATACACATATATATATTATATACAAACTGAATGGAGAATAAAATACTAGCGATGTCAATTCGTATGTTATGGCATCCATTGGGAACGGTTCCACATCGGTCTCAGAGGGGAGGTGAGGTTAGTGAGTGCGACAGAGAGTGGCCATACTGTACATAGTACTATTACTTATACTGTGATTATACACTTAGTCTGAAACAATTGACTTTGGTAACAAGGAATTCCATATGATGATTTTGAAAATCAGATTTTTCTTTTATTTGTGTTGAGACAAACCTCGTTTTCTTGTCAAATTTCACAGGGATAAGCTCGCTATATGACGCTCATTCGGTGCAATAGGGTCACATCACAGCTTACATTTTATTTCGCTGATGCACTTATAATTTTTATGATTGTCCCACCAAATGAATTACCTTTAAATATTTCAACAATAATAAAATTTAAAAATAATTAAGAACTTTTAAAATGTTATAAGCCTGTTAAGAAGAATCAATAAGTAGAAGTAGCAGTTTAAAATAAATACCAAAATCATATTAAAAAAATACATATTTAATGCAAATGTGTCGTTGTTGCACCAAATAAGTAATTAGTTTTGTTCGCTTGCGAGTATCAAAATATGTCTGATTAAGTCTGATAATTTCACACCTCAGCTCCGAGGTATAGAAATTAGAGACCTAAGTATTAATTTGATCCTCCTACCTTCTGTATTCCTTAGAAAAAAAGTTTAGACCGATTTACAGCGACCGATCGATAGGGATTCTTTTTTTCCTTTTAAGTGGAACCAGAATCGAAGAACTTGTTTTCCCTTCTTTAAACGAGGTAATCTTTAGAAATACTGGAATCGGGTTTGAAAAAATCTTTCGTATTTGATAGCTCAACTCACAAACAAGGCTCTTCGTCATAACTCTGTCACCACTACGAGCCAAACTCGCAGGTAAAACCGAGGGGTATACAGCTAATATCTGCCAGTGGAGTTAGTTTTTTACATTTTATAGCCTAATTCTTGAGGAAATTTCATAGGCGTTAGACGAAGTTTCATTACATATCGTGTGTTACACTATGATCATCACGTGCTAAAATGGTACCTCGGGACATAGCTAATGAATTGCCTGCAAAAAGCTCGCAAGATGACTGCATTAAAGTTGCCACGGTTTCTGTTAAGTTTAACTAACAGAGTTATCTGTTGCTATCAGAGTTGTATAATATTATACTTTGAATGTTGTTAAAACCTGATTCAAGAAATTTTATGTGCACATTGTGTGTTAAAGCGTCAGTAATACTATAATATCTCACCTTACGATATTTTTTATCGTAAGATGAGATATCATAACTATAATATCTCACCTTACGATATTTTTTATCGTAAGATGAGATATCTAATATCCACTCAATCTATCTATTGGAGCATTGCACTCGGTGAAGATATTTTTATCCTGCAATGTCTCAAGGTTTCGAATGTTGTTGAAATGTTATTCTAAAAACGTTAAGCAATCGTAAACTTATAAAAAAAAATTAATATACCATCGAAGGATATTTAAGGAAATGTATCTTTATTTCCTTAAAATTATATTTGACGCTGATTGCAGAGAGGCACTTTATTATTATTTTAAAGTAGATTTTAAACTAAATTTGTCTTTTAATTCGTTGCACAAATCAAAAATTGTACCCTTTACTGGGGTTTAATTTTTTTATAATGAAATGTCAAAAAACCACATTAAACACATTATACGTTCTCTAGAACATCATTAGGACTTAACTGATCTCCAAGATAATTTTTTGAATGTCATAATTTAACAGTTCGCCGATCGTCCAATAAATATACTTAAATACCTCCAATAATTTGCACAAATTATGTAATTCCTAAAGATTAATTCATAAGTAGTAATCAAGCAATACTTATGTTGTACGCGCCGCTTAACATCAGCTGAAGCGCTTGACATCAAGTGGGTCGTATCCTTGTTTGTCCCCCAATAAGTAGGTATACAAAGATAGTAACATTAATATTGATAATCATGACCGAAAAGACGATCGGAAGGAAGAAAGGGTATAATTTCATTATATCTAACGCAATTTTAGTTAATGGACGGATGACAGCTTTCTGTAACAGGCTGTAAATGTCTATAAGGCTACTGAAAAATTATCTTGAAGAGAATGAAAAGCCTTCAGATATTGGCCCAGTTCGTATAAATGCGGTAAAAAAGCAATCGTAAACTCCAACGTACACAAAAAAAATATATACAAGTGTTTCATAATTTCAACTTGCGTAATCAATAAACATTGCCCACTATGTACAACCACATCCACTCTACTTTCAAATCCTGAGAGAGGCATATCCTACAGACTACAAGTCCTAAGCAGCGTTTTGAATACATAATTAAGGTATTTAAGCAAAGATGATAAAGGTATGAGAATGATAAAATATTAACAAAGCATGGTATCTTGAACTATTGATAGATCGGAATTGTCATAATATATAGCTATATCAATAGTATAAAATTTATTTCCATACAAGGTAGAAGCTGATTGATGAGCTGCTTGTTTCGAGATTGCAGTTTGTTCTTAAAATAACCAAAAAGATATTCATCATAAATAAAAGAAGTCATTCGTATCTTGAAGATCCGGATTTTCAAGATTATTATCTCATTGGAGAGAAAAACGATATTAGTAACCAAGTATAAGGAAAAAAACGTTACGTTAATAATTGAGGTAAACTAAATCACAAATATATTTGCAATTCGATACGAATTTATTCATTTTGACTTTGGGATGCTTATATACATAAAATTTTATAAATGACATTTTGCAATTTTATATTAATTGATATCCTTGTAGGTATTTATTAATATTCTACCAAACTCTACATACGAATGTGTCAAGAGCTGAATTTTCGATCTACTCCCGTTTTCTTAGTTAAATTTTTCAAACCCATTTTGTGGTCTACATTTACTTACTCTGCACCGTAGGTCATAGCGGGGAAGACGCACTGAAAAACGGGGAGGACTTCGATGCTAACCGTTGGGCTGGTTCACAGACAAAAAGTCGCACAGTGAGCGACGGAGAGAGCAATGCTTGGAGTTTCTCTAAGGGATCGCATACGGAACGAAGAAATTCGACGGAGAAACAAAGTGGTCGCCATAATTCTCAGAGTCAGCAGTTTGAAGTGACAGTGGAATGGCCTCATCTGCCGAGTCAGTGATGGCAGATGGATGGATAAGATATATCCAGCAGTGGGTATACAGGCTAATAATGATGATGATGATGATATTTGAGCTGCAGCTTAAATGTGACGCAGTTATGCAGTTTTAGCATCAATATAATAAGTACTATGAAGTTGGAGTCCTATTGCCTGAGTTGAAGGCATTTTATTGGGATGTACCGACGTGTCAATAGGATTTCTTGATTCCAAAAATCGAACAATTATTAATTTAGGGGCTTGTTTGCCACCCATATATTATAGACTGTGCATTCAATGCGTTTGCGGCGTTTTCTTTGCCAACATAATCAATCAGCGGCCAACATGAAATAGTTACTTCTTACAGTTAGTGCTTAATCGACTGTCGACTTGAGTTTGCATTCAATTTGCTGATCAGAGCCAGACAGTGACAGTCAAATGGAAATTAATTGCCTAATAAAGAAGCAACCACAGAGTAACGACAATTATTGTCTTCAGCTGGTAGTGATCTTGGAAATCTCTACGTAAATCGAAATCCGATTTTCGAAGTCCACTAATTTGGTTTTGGTTTGCTGGTGTATCTGCAATCCCGTGGCTGGATCTATGTAGTATTATATAGTAAATACAGCCTTCATACTTCAATTTAAAGTACTTCATTTGTACATGGTGTTTTTTTTTATAATAATGTAGCTTGAACTCATGAAGATAAGTACAATAACAACAAACAGCTCAATAAACTAATTATTATCATCGTTTTCATCCTCAGGTTATTTCCCGTATCAAATGGAATAAATCAATAAGTAAGATATCTACATGTTATATACTTATCTAGACCACTCATCCATCATAGATACTCGTAACTTGAAAGATGAGCACGTGAATATATTGCTTTACAATAAAATACCGACATTATACAATGACTAATAGATAACACTTCAAGTGCCTAGGTACATTGAAAACAACTATCAGACTAGTTGTTGTTACGGTTTTCAGTACCTAACCATTCTTATCAAAGTTATCTACATTGTAAGAATTGGCTGATTACGATAGCATAGTCATATGGTGATATTTTGCATTGTTTTTCTCATATTATAGGATCATTATTTTAACAACTTTACTCATAACTTCGAAACATTGTAAGAAAATATAAAAACTTATTTATTAACCACTTCTTAAACAAGGGATATCAAAAAAGATAAAAATGGTCCAATTTATTATGTTTTTTTGTATTATAAAACAGGGGCGCCGATCGGTAGCGGAGATAAGATCTAAACTACCGGTGGTCAGGGCTCCAGAGTTAGGAATCTTCTCATAATGTAGGTTGTGTCCAGAAGAACCGCCTCCTGTATCCGACTCCTGACCCAACCGCTAAACTCAATTTTCCTCCACGTTATTTCCAAAATATGAAAAAATATATATATATTTATTTGGAACGTAGTTCAGTTTATAGACTTCTTACACCAAGTTACGAGTAATTTACTCTCGGTCCATATTTTGTCCATACATCTGGAAACTCTTAAAATTGTTTTTCTAAGGAGCCATATCGCGTTCTTAAAATGTGCCTTCATCGTAACATGAACTAATTTTGAAATTTTCTGGTATTTTAGCTTCGACAGTAACAATAAATCAGTCCAGACATGATTATATTGTATTTTAATATTTATTTATCAGTCCAGTTAACATCTATATGCACACAAACCACATAATTTAGAATGTAATCTAAATCACGTCACACACATCGTTTAAAGATGACAATAGACACTTATGTTTCATTGTGAGGCTTATATGATGGTAGCTGATGGCTTCCCATCATATGTGATGATTTAATGGTTTCCGATTAGTGTCTCATTTAGAGACTTACCACAAAAGACATCTACATGTATTAAGTTCGTTAACAGCCTTAACAGCCAACTTAAATCCAAGGACTTCTTTTTAAGTTTCGCAGCAAAGTTATGGCGCATCTACTATTACGTACAAAAGACATTTGTTATTTGCATATTTTGTAAATAATGTCAGGCCTTGAATAACCATATCAGATGACTGAACATTGTCAAAATACAATTCAGTCACTTGCAAAAATTAGCAATGATAGTTTTTACAAACTCCTGTACAAACTTCATGTTGCATTATTTAAATTTTCTTCGTTTCTACTTTCCTTCCTTCCTTTCACCTTCACCTTTCCTTTAACTCTCTCTACGTCTTCAAACCATGTATTTTTTTTACATGAAAGTGACTATTTTAGTCACTTTCATGTAAAAAAAAAATTAGCTACCAATCCTTCCTTCGTTATTTCTTGGCATTGAACACTTCCCACTCTCCTTTCCTCCATCATCTTCCCCATATATGAATTCCAACTATCTGGCTTAATTTTTTTTAAATATTCACCAGCTTTATCTTAATATAAACAGTTTAAACAGTGTGCGCTGATGTGACGTCAAAGACCGCAATTAACACAATAATCGCCCCATACCATTTATATACGTGTATAATTGGCAAACAATTACGTACTTTAAAAGAAAATTTTATTGCGACTTGAAATTTCAATCGATGCAAAGAAATTGCAATTTGGTAATCCTCACTTTTTCTACTTCACTTCAACGTCTACTCCGTCTTATCCGGGACTTTTTAGGTAAATAATATTCTGGATTTTCAGGAGTATAGATATTAAAGCTAATCAAAGCTATTATTATTTACATATATTAAAGTAATTACAATATGGAAGTCTGTTTGTGTACAAAATTATAATAAATACATAAATATTCGTGGACAAATTACACAACATATCTGGTAACTGTAGAACTGCCCCCTTACCATCATCTCTTATAGCGATTCAATAATTGAGTAGATTGCTTATTCATACCAATGAATAAGCGACTCTATTACATTAGAAATAGAGTCGCTTATTCATTGGTATGAATAAGCAATCTATTCAGTTATTGAGTCGCAATAAGAGATGGTGGTAAGGGGGCTGTAGAATCAACTTCCCTCGGTGTTTTTGAACAATTACGACATGGGAGCCTTCAAGAGCAGAGTCTTTATTTCCCTTAACAGGCTGGCAACGCATCGGCGACCCCTGGTGTTGCTGATCTCCATGGGCAGTGATGATTGCATTCCATCACCCACATACTCGTTTGCCCCACGCTCATATAAAAAAATGAATTACATATTTTATAATCAACATTGTAATATATATTACAATAACCTTACTTTATATCATACCTATTACATATAACCTTACGGGCTGTATAATTGTTTGTAATCAGTGTCATAAAAAAAACTTACACATAACGTTTAGGAAGGACAAACAGTTGCAATAAATGACACTGCATATTTATATTTGCAACTATATATATTTACAATAATATTAATTATCATTAATTGTCTCAACAAATCGTTTATATATAATATCATTTGACAAAGTAAATGATATTGTTAAAGTGATTACAATACTAAAATATGGAAGTCTGTTTGTGTACAAAATTATAATAAATACATTATAACACAAATTACACAACGCATCTGGTCCCAAACTATGGTTATTAGGTAACATACATAATAGACATAGAACACCCAGACCAAGACAAACAGACATGTTGATGCACACAAAATTAAATATTTGTCTTGAGCAGAGATCGACCCCGCGACCTCGGAGTCATAGTGGCCATTGTTAGCCACTCGACTACCAGGCTCGTTAATTACAACAGTATAAAGTAAAAAAATGTTTGATGTTTCTAGAGACACGTTAATCTCGGCAAAGAAAAATTCCCGACGGAAATACGTTTGTGACCCGTTATTTTATTCATTATGTCTGAAACAGAGGGCTAATGGAATATTATATAATTTAATAACAGGAATAAAAAAAAACTCTTATTAAAATTTTAACTTTGTAAGCATTGCTTGGGTGAATTTTATTATCATTCAAAAAGCAGCAGCGCGTTTGTTCTTTATTTGTGGTTAGGGCAATAACGTCACTTTTTTTGTATTAAAAACAGTGACATTTTTGACTCTTGGTATTCCATTAAGGAATACCCCACACATTTCAAAAGAAAAATAAGAAAGAAAATCCCACAAATGTATTATTATACATAATATTTTAGTAATATACTTTGTTGTCAAAATCGAAAAGCTTCTTACTCCTACTAATTTCTGATTAAATTCGTTGTGAGTTCCAAGGCAGCCGTAGTTTTACCCCCGGGACTGCAACGGAGTTCACTGTTCATTGCCTTTTTGGCGGTTGCCGCTGTTAATCCTGGCTACACAGGAGACACAGTGGTAGGAATCTGTGGTGGGCCCCCGTCCCGTCTTAATATACTTTGTTATTGTATATGTACGAGTATTTATCGATTCATCATCATCATAATATAGGCCTCCCAATTTTTTGAAATCATCGGTCCATCTAGAGAGGGGGCGCCCTACGCTTCATCATTCCCACAGGACATTCCACTCTAGAACTTTCCTCCTCCATCTGCCATTTGTGAATGGACAGATGTCGCCAGTCCATTCCCACTTCATCTTACTGACTCTGTGAGCCATCCACTTTGGTTCTCCGTCGAATTTCTTCGTTTGTGGATTCGATCCCTTAGAGAAACTCCTTCGCATTGCTCTCTCCATCGCTTTCTGTACGTGTAAACCAGCCCGACGGTCAGCGTCTAAGTCTCTGCACCGTAAGTTACAACGGGGAGGACGCACTGATTAAAAACTTTGGTCTTCAAGCATGGGTGGTGCCTCACCGCTGAAAAGCTACCCAGCCCAGTCGAATACGTCTATCGATCTCTTTGTTGAAATTACCGAATATTAATCGCGAATTTAAAAAATACGTATAAAATCATTATGTAAATAAAAGAGTACCTACTAATAATAAGATTACTTTATATTTTTTATGTATGATTGTTTATATATCATTTTGTTTTTATTTTTCCCTCTATATGTACTTCCTATGGATAATTAAAGTACCATTCATAATTCGCTGGAACACATAATAACTAAAGTGTTAGTAAACAAAGATACCGCTATCATTTCTCTAGTGGATGACTTTGTCATTCGCATTGTCACGATATCAGAAGATCACGTTAGTCACGTCTCCGTATATTGTCAGGTGGCATTGGGTAATAAAAAACAAGGGCACGGTTACTAGCGAATACGGGCGGATAAAATGAACCATTATCTATGTTCAGAATGTTATCAAGGGCCTGTTACACCTTTATGCATAAATTAACTGGTACTTGCGATTTCGTACCCGTGAAATTTCTACCCTATTAGTGACTTTTGCTATGCACTTTTTAACAGGCGAATAACTTTAAAACAATAATAACTTTTTATTGAAACGAAAACTAAGTGATGCTTGAAGCTGCGGTTAACCGCAAAAATCAGTTAAGTAGTTTTGGACACCGACGTGGACACTTAGGCACACGGTATTGCATAAAAAAAAAAAAAAATGTACCTGTATAATATGAATGTTTGCAGACATTAATAATTTTTATTTGCACAACATCCACGCATTTTAACTAGTTAAAATAAAATATCAAGCCAAATTGCCGTCATCATGGAAAACAATTGAAAACATATGTCGAACTAATTTGTTATTATTAAAACAATATTGTAACATGCTGTGTGATTGGTTACGCTGATAAAATGAAAGGAATTGTGGCGTGATAAATTTAATATATTAAATGGAATGGATATTTGCGTGTTTGGCAGCTTCTTGGTAGTGTTAAAGAAATTGGAAATTTCATTGTATTCAAAATAAATAACGATATAACGACGATAATGAATGTCATTATTTTTTTAGGAATATAATATTTTAAATTAAATAAAAATGGCCAAACATTATTGGAACTCATGCTCTTTGATGTTCTATATCATTTAAAGTCTTAAAAAAATATCATAAAAAGATATTCGCAAGTATTGTAAAAATATATTTGATCGCTAAATATATTTGCTATAGCGATATTAGCCTACTTAATTAAGATAATTTTAGTTTAAAGATCATTCTATTTTTCTATAAATAGAATGTTCTTTACAAGAAGACTAATAGCGTAAAATTTGCTATAACAAATCTTACGATAAGATATAAATCTTACTGTATAATACAGTGGCGTCGTCATAATTGACGTAGGAAGCTACGGGCCCTAAGTTAAGCTACAATTTTAGGGCCCGTAAATAGAAAAAAACCGGACAAGTGCGAGTCGGACTCGCCCACCGAGAGTTCCGTAGGTACGTAGTATCATCATTAAATTTGATATTTTTCGTTATAAAAAAGAAATAATGCGTCGAAAAAAATAAATAAATTATATTTAGCAATGTTCAATGTTCAAAAATAAATAAATTATATTTAGCAATCAAGCCCTTTCATATGATACCCCATTTGAACTAGTAGTTTCAATTTGAAATTTCGACACCCTATAAAAAATATAGACCCCCTATTTTTAAAGATCTATTTACAAATGTATAGTTTTGAGATTTATTCCTGTACTTGTAGTCTATAACGATGTTACTTGCCAAATTTCATAGTTCTAGGTCAACGGGAAGTACCCTATAGGTTTTGATTCCCTTAAGTGTGTCGAAATATGCGTTTTTTGCTGAATAAACGGCCGTAACTTTTTTCTTCGTAAACTTAGCAGTTTGATTTTTTTTTAACTTCATGGGACCGTAGACCTGAGTATACAGTTCAAATTTCAGCTTGATACCTCCACGCATTCTCGACATAGAAATTCTTGACAGACAGACAGATAGACAGACAGACAGACAGACGGACAACAAAGTGATCTTATAAGGGTTCCGTTTTTCCTTTTGAGGTTCGGAACCCTAAAAAGGAACTTAGAATTATGGTATTTATGTTTAGCTTTGCCAATAGTAACACTGGAGCTATATCGTCTAAGCTGTAAATGTTTATCAATGATTAAAACGTAACAACTGTTTTTCGAATTAAAATATTCGCTGGTAGAGCCCTGGGTTGAAATTTGATTTACGGGTACTAAGTAAGACTAAGTTAGGATTTTTGAAAATTCCCGCAGTATACGGGTATACGCGTGCACGAAATCGCGTGCGCAAGCGATTTTTTATACAAATTAACTGACATCTTATATAAGGCTACTTTATTTCTATATTCAAGTGAATCACTTAACGCACAGTTAGGTTTTTTTATCAGTGAATCCGTAAGCAGATTGCCATTCAACAAATTTCCGCTTCATTTGACCATTAAGTGGTTTGGAATTGAGTCTCGCGTACCGTGAACTTTACCTTAAGGTTTCTTTGTGGCAGCAAAAAGACAAGGTTATTATGTATATTATGTGTTTTTTTCTACCAACGGATTTTCCATTTGCTTTTTACTGAATTGCGACAAGAAAATAAATCGTAGCGTCGGTGTCACGTCCAATTTTCACAAATCACAAAGCTGCTTTGCCATTGATGTGTAGGTAATTTGTTATTAACAATTTGTGTTTATAGACTGCGGTAACTGTTTACGAACAAAAAGAGCTGAATCACTGGAAATGCGCACATTACTGTGAGGCTCTGTGCAGCCATGAACAGCTCTTCATTCCCTACAATTATTCTTCACCCTGGTTGTTTCTATACTGGTTTATTTTAGAAGGATAATATTAGCACAGTATAAGTAATAGTACTTACATGAAAGAATGTGGAGGTACGTCCCCAGACGGGCAGCTTACAAATACGCTGTAATATCTTTACACTTACCTTTCTTTTGCAAAAGCCTCTTTCGATGGTCGTCAGCCATAATTACAAACAGTAATAGCCATTCAACCACCGGGCTCGTCTTGTTGTTATTCTTTTTTAGGGTTCCGAACCTCAAAAGGAAAAACGGAACCCTTATAAGATCACTTTGTTGTCCGTCTGTCTGTCTGTCTGTCTGTCTGTCTGTCTGTCTGTCTGTCTGTCAAGAATTTCTATGTCGAGAATGCGTGGAGGTATCAAGCTGAAATTTGAACTGTATACTCAGGTCTACGGTCCCATGAAGTTAAAAAAAAATCAAACTGCTAAGTTTACGTAGAAAAAAGTTACGGCCATTTATTCAGCAAAAAACGCATATTTCGACACTCTCAAGGGAATCAAAACCTATAGGGTACCTCCCGTTGACCTAGAACTATGAAATTTGGCAAGTAACATCGTTATAGACTACAAGTACAGGAATAAATCTCAAAACTATACATTTGTAAATAGATCTTAAAAAATAGGGGGTCTATATTTTATATAGGGTGTCGAAATTTCAAATTGAAACTACTAGTTCAAATGGGGTATCATATGAAAGGGTGTACACATTGCAAAATATATTTTATTTATTTTTTTCGACGCATTATTTCTTATTTATAATGAAAAATATCAAATTTAATAATGATACTATGTACGGAACCCTCGGTGGGCGAGCCCAACTCGCACTTGTCCGGTTTTTTTTTTATATATTAGCTCAGCATATTGGCCACGCTTCGCCTGATGGTCAGCGAAAGAGGAGCCCCAATCGCATCGGCAACGGACAAGAGACCTTGATGTCTTGTCAGTTGACGCTGCCATGCTGGCCTACAAGATGCTTCTTCACGCTTCCCTTGAAGGATCCCATATCGAATGAATGAGGAAATACGTATGCCGGCAACGAGTTCCACTTTTTAATGGTGCGACATAGATAGGAGTTGCCAAACTTTTTAGTACGCGAAGGAATGATCCCAACGGTAAACTTATGATATGACATTACATTCTAGTATGATATATATATATAAATTGTTGGAAACAGCACAAAACCGATCATCGTAGGAGTCTATTTCGAGCAGTGGACGTCCTTTTACTGAAATGATGATGATGATGATAAATTCTTTGTTGTGCAAGATCGTCGGCGCTTTTAATGTTTTTACTTTGCATAATGAATATCCTATCAGTATACGTCTGCAGTATAATGAAATTAACTCATCAATATTTAAAAAAACAGCTAAGCGCGTGTCAGGCTATGCGCTGTGTTAGAGTTCCGTAGTTGCTCGTCACAATATTTCTTTTAAATATTGTGAATTTTGTAAAGCTATGTGACGTTTTGTGGCTCTAGTCTTACATAAATAGGTTTGTTGGATACATACGTGGGCGTCATCATAACATGCCACGACAAATCAAACACAAAATTGATGCTCCGCCGTTATCACTGTTATCGCTTTATGAATTATTATTGTTATTAGGATTTTATTTTTTCCATAATATTACATGATTCACAAACTTATGTAACACATTATTTTACATAACACTTATTTTACACAACTAACAACTTCATCTAAATAATTTTCAATGGAATTTGTACTAAAGTTTGTTTTTTCCAAGTACATTTTTTATATTACTCGTTAACTTGTAAAGCCTACTTAGTTGCGATAGTTTCCCTCTTAAATTCATTATATGTACCTCCACCTCACAGACTACCGCAGCCAAATAACAATTCCCTTGAGGGTTGTTGTGTTTCTGCGAGTGAGTGAGGTCACACCAAAAGGAAGGAGATGCTGCGCTGGCAGCAGGGGTGGCAGCGCGCGAGCAATATTTTACCGCACTTTTGTAACCGCTTCACATCAAGCGGGCCGTATGTTTGTCTACCACTTGCAGTATAAAATAAATGTACTACAGTCGTGAAATTTTCACATATCCATCACATTAACAACCATTTATCTGGGGTGAGGGACGACGACGACGACGACGACGACGACGATACATGATTCGAACTACGGAACCCTAAAAAGGATGATGCAATAGGATAAAATTAAACCACAAACGAATAAAAAGAAAAATAATAAATTAGCAACTCGCTGAGCCAAACATAAAAAGCACAGAAGTAAAAATAGTTACTACGAGAATCAAGTTTGCTTTTTGTGACTTCGCACATTTCTTTTTAATACATTTATAAATCTTTTTTTGTTTATACAATAGCTCGAAACTATTAGCAATTCGAATCTATAGCAAATCGAAATATAACAATTGCTTTCTAAGATGCCTTTATCTTTATGAATACAGAGAACTTAGAAAGCAATTGTTATTATTTTGATTTCCTATGAATTATTTCTATGAATAGGAATTACATGAATTTTTAATGCAGGTAACCATGACCGATCCCGACATTCGGTGTTACTATTTTTCACTATGCTGACGCCGGGTTAAAATTTATGTCGGTATGTATGTATGTAAGCGTATTATGCTAAAACAATTGAACAAGATTGGATGCGATTCAACGTTGTATTGCTGAGCATTATACATCAGATTTTAAGTTAGATCAACTTAAAATCTGATATATCTTTCATGCTAGTTAATTATTATTATTTACATTCTGATAGAAATCCATGTGTGCGCTTGTAGCCGCGTCTTCTCCCTGCACACAATACATAATATATATAGTATATAACACAATACATAAAAACCACCATTTAAGTTAATCCAGAACATATTCAATTATGTATATCAAATTTCATCTTAATCCGTTCAGCAGTTTACCCGTGAAATAGTACCAAACACTATATTCACGTATTTTTTTATTATAATATTAATAGGATATTTAAATGAACAAATTATCAATTATGAACAAATTATGAAGAGTTGCTTTACTGTAATTACTCGTATTCTGGTTACATCTTTAATTTTTATACAATTCTTTGTCTAGTATATGCAATATATAGCAAGGGGCAATCTTGCAGATGAATTTCACTGTCTTGCCGAGTTTTTATTTTTAAAAGATACCAAAAATCTCGAATTTTTTTTTACGAGATATATCAGTTCTTATATAAGATTTATTATAGCAAGTAGCATTGTGAGACTGAATTTTATGTTTACTACGCTTTCTGCTGCGCCCGTATGCAGCTTTATTTTTTAAAACTATAATGTTTATATTGTAACATATGACTTAATATAACTATTATTATTAATTAAGAGTCATTAAATATTTTTTCCAACTTGTTTCAGATGCGGCATATCTACCTTTTGGTAATAGCGGCGACTATTGTCTTCGGCGATGACATTCCACCAAGTTGCCATAGACCTGTCTACTGCGACAGCAAATTGCTCCACCACGTTCAGCTTGCACGCATCTTCGAAGACTCTAAGACCTTCGTTGATCTTCAGATGCGCAATGACCAAAACACAACCCTAGAAGCATTCGACAACCTACTCATTGCAACCAACAATAACCCCACTAAAGATGACATTTCAGATTTTGTCGATAAATACTTCGACTCGACTAGTGAACTTGATGACTGGATACCTGAAGATTACTCGGATAACCCAAAATTCCTTGACAGTATTCGAGATGAAGAATTGCGAAAATTTGGAGCAGATATTAACTCTTTATGGCATATCCTTGGTAGGAAAATAAAACCGGAAGTACTCGAGAAACCTGAACAATTCAGTTTAATTCCAGTTACACATGGTTTCATTATACCTGGAGGTAGATTTAAGGAAATTTATTATTGGGATACCTATTGGATTATAGAAGGACTTTTAATAAGCGGCATGAAAGAAACTGCTAAGGGTGTTATAGAAAATTTGATTGAATTGTTAAAAACTTTGGGACACATTCCAAATGGCAGCAGATGGTACTATGAACAAAGAAGTCAACCACCTTTATTGATTGCTATGATGTCGCTATATATTCGGGAAACAAATGATATTGATTTCCTGCGAGCTAATATTAATGCTTTGGAAGAAGAGTTGAAATATTGGTTGGATACACAAATAGTCGCTTTTGATAAAGATGGCAGAACTTACACGATGCTCAGATACTACGTACCGAGTAAAGGACCTCGACCAGAATCGTATTATGAGGATTATATGAGTGCACAAGTCTTTGACACTGAAGAACGCAAAGAAGAATTCTATATTGACTTAAAAAGTGCTGCTGAAAGTGGATGGGACTTCTCATCGCGATGGTTTATTGGAACAAATGGAGAAAATACAGGAAATTTAACCACAATTCATACTAGGAACTTGATTCCTGTCGATTTGAATTCTATTTTTGCTAATGGTTTAAGTAACATGGCATATTTTAAAGCCATACTAGGAAGACCAAACGAAGCATCACATTGGGCATATCTAGCGAAACAATGGAAGAGTACTATTGAGGATGTTTTGTGGGATGAAGAAGATGGAGTATGGTATGACTATGATATCAGTCACAAACAGCATCGTAAATATTTTTACCCAACTAACATTGCGCCATTATGGATGGGAGCTGTAGATAAGCAACTAATAGTTAAACATGCACCACGAATTTTAGATTATCTCAGAGACTCTCAAGGTCTTGATTTTCCCGGAGGTGTACCTGCATCTTTAATCCAAAGCGGCGAGCAATGGGACTTCCCAAATGCCTGGCCACCTCTAGTAAGCATAGTAGTAAATGCGTTAGAGGCAATGGGTACTGATAGTGCCCAAACACTTGCATTCCATGTAGCACAGACGTGGGTTCGATCTTGTCATAAAGGTTTTGCAGAACATAAGCAGATGTTTGAAAAGTACGATGTACGAGAACCCGGAGAATACGGAGGCGGCGGGGAATATAAGGTACAAAATGGTTTTGGTTGGTCCAATGGAGTGATTTTAGAATTCCTTACTAAGTATGGAAGAACTTTGACAGCTAATGATAGTCTACAGAGTTCATTAGATAAATCTTCAAATTGAGCTGTCTCAGTCAAATGAATAAAAGAGCAAATAAATTTGCTATAGCCGATTAATTTAGTTAAAATTACGTATTATTAGTCATATTACATTCAAAATAATATTTTTTAAATGTTTGTCATTTTTAAAATTATTTGGAAATATAATTAATAAAAGCACTTTCAAATATGTAATTACCAAATAATGAAATCAGCGGGTACAGCTTGTGTACTTGGTCAGTTGTATTATCTTTACATATTATGTAATAAAAAACAGTAATACATGTCATTATATTATGTGAATCCAATTAAATTCTAGGGGAATAGCTACTTTGTCCTAGGAGAAAGAAGTATGTGACGTTTATTGATTTTATAGATTATGTCAATATGTAATAAATTTGACGATATAATTAATAAACTTAATGCATTTTTATGTAAGAGTTAAGTATAGTTAATAAAAAGCAATCACATCACATAAAAGCAATAATTTTAGCAAAAAAGCAGAAGTTTGTTATGATGAATTATAATATATAAAATTCATAAAAATACAGTACGTCTAAATTAATCGCCCTATAGTTTATTAATCCTTATTTGTTAAATTACCTATGAATATATATATAAGTTTATAAGTAAGTGCCATAGTCAAAAGTTACATATCATGAACAAATAGTACAAGCCAACCAAGCTGATGCAGCTAGGTCATTGGTTAACACGAATGGTACACTAAGAAATATATGTTATATTTACTATTAATAGTACTTAGTTGGGGCCAATATAATATTTAGTTCTGTTGCGAAAATAATATCTATAACAGCAATTTTAAGGGCCTACTATGATTTTTTAAGTTAGATCTGCACATTCCATTTGTGTCACCATTTTGCGTGCATGCAACAGGTTTAATAAAGTTTCAATAACTGTTGCCATAGACATCATAGATGTTCACTACAAGCATAACAAAAGCGAAGCGATTACTTTATGTTAAAGTGACTTTTACAACGTGTAACTCCAAGTACGCAAAACCTCAAACACTCCAACTGAGTTTTATTATCATAAATTGATATATTTAAGTAATAATTTCGAAAAAATCAATTCTCGGAGATATGAACATTTCGAGATATGAACGCTTTCTTATCAAAAAGACGACAATGGCGACAATCGCGTCAATGACGTGTAAGCGCCGCTCTCTGCACGGCGCTTAAGACTTTTTGGACGCGACAGTATTACGTTTGTTTACCTACTTCACATTTTCTCGCTTGATTGTCGAGCGCAATTTAATAATAGACACGGCAATTAAAAATAATAATCATTATTTTTCAAAACCAGTTACTTTAAAAATGGATGAAAATTATGGAATTGATTCTACTCATGATTCTGAACAAACTATTTTTAGGTTTTGCGTACTTGAAGTTACACGTTGTAAAAGCGTTCCGCTGTCACTCAATAAAATAAGATGTGATAATATTTTTTAATGTCCAATAAACGCGAAACACATAAGTCAGTATGATAAACCAGTCTTGATACCTGCATCTGACACGAACCACCTTTATGTATGTGCTAACTCATTGAAAAAAGAATCACTAACTTCATACCCTAATCTTAGTATTTTTTTGTTTAATTTGAGATTTGGAAAATACAAACCCGAGATGTTGTTTATGTTAACGATTAGTTCTCAATTCATTTATTCGTATTTGTTTGAGCCAGTGCTGTATTCACCATAGAGGTATCGTAGGCAACTAGCTGCTTATTCGTTCAGTACGAGTAATTCACGACGCATAGAGCCCGGCGCAGCCTGGGAGAAAAATAAAAACAACTCACTCGTCACTGAATATGACGCCAAACTGACTTCGCCCCTATTAGCCATTTTTTCATTAAATTAAGGAGCTGATCTATTTATTTGGTGACAGATCTATTATTTTGATGATCAAACAAATTAAATGAGACTAATAGTTTGTTAAGCTGATGATTTATATTAAGAGACAGTTTTGATTAAAATGATGACTAATATATTTCTTGGGGATAGAATATTATTATTAGGGTACTGCAGATTAGTGACACATCTAAACTTAGGTGACAGAAAATATTGTTCCCTTAAAATATTTACTTAAGGAGTAATAATAGGCCCTGAAACTTGCATTGCCTAGAATCCTTAATTTGACTTTACCTGACCGTGTTACGAGCCCATGAAAGAAATTAAAAAAAAAATCGTGAATTTGAAAAAACTGGGCGGTGTCTTGCCTGATTATATATGTACAAGTGGGTTTATTTGTAACAAGTAGGTAAATAAAGAGTAGATGTAACAAAAGATTCTACAGTACTTTACTATTGATAGCAAACAGTTGTGTACTAAATCATCATCACATATATAAATCTATATCGTCAAGAGATTTATTAGTACATATTAGAATATCCTATTAATGTTAATTAAATTTTTACTAAGTGTAAAAAATTAATTAACATTAATAAACTATGAAAAAAGTCATGATAATACCAATAATATATATATTATACTACCAATAATAAGTAAGTAGTAATCATAGAAATAATAATTGTACAATCCAGCCGTTGCCATTCAGTGTGGCAATGCTGCCCACAAAGCTCTGGGTACATTACCCCTTGACGGCGAAACGGATGAGTTATTTGACGCAATGTAACTTTTCTTTCTTTTTATATGTATACTGTATACATTATTGTTGTATTAATTAAGTTTAGAGCTTTTAATGAATATAACTTGTATATAATTTTTATAATGTATTATTATAAAGTTATATAGTTACATATTATTTACTAAAGTTATATTCATTAAAAGCGATAATTTATATTTAGTAATAAATGTAAGAAGAATTTATCGAAAGTTGAAAAATCTTTATTCAAAAGTCATTGAATAATTTATACTACTGTCTTCCATTATATTCAATTTTATTAAACTTACCATAATCATAATAATAACTTATAAAATGTATTATTATTCTTATATTTGCATTATGGGTGTTGATTAATTATAGTTAAATTATTGGCAGAAATGACAGTAAACATGAATTAAATTAGCGTCAATGCCCAATTTAAATAATTAATGATAAAGTTTAAGTAATTGTTAATATACAAATTAGTCTATATATAACAACGAATTTAATTGTTAACATATAATATATTCATGCCCTAGATATAAAATAAAGGCTGTGTCAAGTACAATGGCATTTTTATTTTAAATAACAGCACAAAGATCCCTTACCAATATTAAAATCTCTTAACAGAACCTGTTTAAAACCATAAATCGCTGAACAAAACTACAAAATACAAGTGAACTATATCACACAATTAAATAGTGTTTATTATTTTGAACGAGCCCGATTTTTTGACGAAAACTTCTGCTGGGATTCGCGTCTCCACTCAAACGAAGGGGTTTAGACCATACTCCACGACGCTGCTCAATTGCGGTTGGCGCAGGCCAGAGTTTTCACGCCGCTTGGAGTTTTACCTACTTTTACATTATTTTACTTTATGTGCGATACGGTGCACACAACAAAAATCTGCGTAGCAGCATGCGGCACTGCCGTTGTTGGACCTGGGTCGAGCCAGATTATCAGACCTCCCAGATCCTCATGGGTCATGACATTTTTAGGAAATGGCTGTTCGGGGCTCGACGGGTCTTGTGAGTGCGCTTGTGGGGAAGGTGTAGAGGACAGAGATTACATCTTGTGGTCCTGTCCTAGATACGGGGACCTGCGCAGCGAGCTTCTTGGTATGGTTCAGTGCAGCGCAGAGTACCCGGGTGCAGTGTACGGGCCCTGTGTGTATTGTATTCCACACTAACGACTAAACAATCGATTTGCGACTAATCAATCAGTCCCGCATTAGCAGTCGAGATGATACATTCTCGTCTGCTGGCGGATTTGGATTCGTCTGGGATTTTCGTAGCTTAAACTTGTTATTATGCGCTGCTTGTTACTATGCGCCGTGCAGAGGCACGCAACAAGTGGAGAGCGTTCGTCCGTAAAAGGATACGTGGAGGTCACAACTCTCAATAATGAGGAAAACGACCCAAGAAGAAGACTTGTAACGAATAACATATTCCATTTAGTTAGTCTGTCATTCAATATCGGAACACACAATATCTCCTGTATAGGGTTCCGCGAGGAGCTCGATGGCGTCATCGAATTCAATAAATACACGCTAGTTAAGCAACGTCGACCGCAGCCAGTCCATGGGTGGGTTTAACCCTCAGCGCATGAATCGGACTCCAACTGGTATTAAGAAATAGATAGGTTTTTAGGCAATTGCGTGCAGTTATCTACAGCGAGGTACACCAATATGTTATCATACCAATATGAACCAAAACCAATGTTCTAAATACGGTTTTTATTTATCTTCCAGCCTTTTTTGAGGCAAAATATTATTGATGAAGCTTTAATTTTATTTATTTAAACTTACTGGAAGTTTACGTAGACAGATCAGCTATCATCACATACCTTTATCTCTATACTAGCCGCCGCAATCCACGCAACTTCGTCTGCGTGAGAGATAGAAAGGATTGAGAGCGAAGTGTAGAATTACAAAAAGGTTATAGTTATAGTGAGCCAATTTTAAAAGTTAGACATATGCCATCGCGGACTTTTTTTTAGGTTTTTTAGAGATGAATAATTCCGTCATACATAATTGTTGCGTGACTTTAACCGTTTAATAGCGCGTTCAACCAAACAAACAATCTCTTCATCTTTATAATATTAGTATAAATAAAATAGAGTCTATTTCAAAACCCTTAATAAGTACCTGTAATGTTTTGTAAAAAAAAATAAACATCCAACATTCACATGTTTTAAATTATGTTCTTTTTACGAATGAAAGAACGCAGTATTTCGTTCACACCGTTGTTACTTTTATTCAGGAATAAAAAGGCGAAAGGAATCCAACAGTTTTCAAACGAGCCAGGCATAAATTGGAACTAATGATGCTACTATTGGTTCTCGAAGCAATCTGATGCAATCTGCAAAGTTATAGAACTCGAAAAGGTTTCATTGGCGTGACTTCCATAGATTCCGTTCAAGACGTCGCGGTCTCGATACTAATGAGCAACTATTAAGTAATCCGTGCTAATGGCATCTATTAAAAAGATAAACGTTACTGGCAAAAGGGATTCACGTAGACATTTCATTCGTTAACGACGCAGCGTGTTTTCCATGAAAATATATACCTACCCCAATATAGTGCCCGGATTTAAAAAATACCTTAGAAACCTTTCTTTCACATGGAAATTTGGTATACAAAACACGGACTTGTAAGGTTGCCATACATATTTAATATACAATGATCGTCAAAACAATTTGACACAAGTTTCAAAAACGTACACCTGAAAAGTGCGCAAACTGTCACCTAGCGATTAGTTCGCACAAGCAAGCCGACGAATCTGATGTCTGTGAGAATTCATTGAAATATATAAAAATGACGTCTTCTTGATTACGAAAATGCATAATTTATCACATATCACACGAAAGTACACAATAATGTTTGATATTAACGCGTTTTTAAGTTAATTACATATTTTTTGCGCCCACTACACACTCAGCGAGTAAAACAGACAGCAAGTATATTAAAACGTCGAGATGACAAGGATAGCGATACTCTCTCACACAGGCGACAGGAGTCGTTGCCTGAAACAATTTAGTATGGGTATAATCAAATCAAAATATCTTTATTCCTTGGACTTCATAGAGCACTTAGAAACGTCATACAAATTAAATATAAGAACATGTATCTAAATCATTACTACTCTAAATCCGCAGAGCTTAGATTCACTTTCATCACACTATCTTGAATGTGAAAGTGAATTTAAGTGTCAGTTCCGGCGACGGGGCTTCTTGAGAAGAACTGGCAAGAAACTCAAGGCCGACTCTTTTAAATAAATAGGTATGTCATGTTTTAAAATTATGGAAATGTAACTAAAATTGTCCTGTGATATTGGAAGAAATGGAGTCAATTGACAAAAATGGCAAGCCAGGCAATCATAATGACAAGCTCGAATCCTTGTCGAATTGCTAGCAATGGCCACTTTGACTCCAAGACGAACATTTGTATAATGAATATGTCTGTTTCTCTTGGTCTGAATATTTTCATGTAATAAGTACATTTATTAGTTGTCTAGTATCACGGAAATGAAATCTAAATAATGTTATTTAGATTTCTTTGCCTAGTGCGCATAGTACAAGCTTTGCTTAATTTGGGACTAGATGGCACTGTGTAATTTGTTCAGGAATATATATTTATTGGAAAGTTGCAATAACCCCGGTTTTTCCGGTTTTCCCATTAAAATATAAGTCCATATGTTGCTGGCAGTCTTGCCTGCCATTTTATATATTAGTGTTTTTATATAGGTATATAATATTTGAAGTGAAAACTTCTTTAGCGGCGGTGTGCCTTTTTTGAGATGGGTAAAAAATGTTAAACTCACGTCACGACACGTGACTGGTCGAAAATTCGTAAGACGGAGGGAGCGTAAACCGCCGGCGCGGCGTAGGAGAGGAAGTGATATCCCTTCTCTTTCTATAGCGCGGCGACAAGGCACAGACAAGGTATGAATGCTATTTATTTTTAATGCTAGATAAATTCAATAACTGAATATTGTATTTTACCACATAAATTGTAGTACTTTTATACTGTACCTAACCATTCCAAAATATTGAAAAATGCACAACGTTAATGTTCAAGTTTTCACTTCTGCCGACACTGCCGGAGTGGCAAACCCGTTTTTTTAATATTTAAATTTACGTCACTTTTCCGTTATATATGTTTAATAAGAAACTAATTGTCAAATTCCAAACTATTTGTTTTGTTACTGACGAAGCTCGGATGTAGAATGGTTAGCAATGGCCACTTTGACTCCGAGGTCGCGGGTTCGATTCTCGCACAAGTCAACCATTTGTGTGCAGGAACATGTCTGTTTGTCTTGGTCTAGGTGTTTTCTTTGTATTATAAGTATTTATTTAAAAAAAAATGTATTTAAGTACATTTATGTCTAGTACCCATAACACAAGCTTTGCGCTTAATTTGGGACTAGATCACACTGTGTAAATTGTTTAGAAATATTTATTTATTTATTTGTGTGTATTTTGCTTTTGGGTAAGTATAATAGTTTTTCTAGCCATCAGTGATTTAACTTTTAACCCCTGACGCAAAAACGACGAGGTGTCAATATTTTTTCTCCCAACTCCCGCAATATGGGTATCAAATGAAAGGGCTTGGCTAGACTAGAATGTCGGTGTTTTTAATTTTTTATTTGTTTGTCTCATATATACAGTCGACTAGTATTAATATGCTGCTTATGCTTATGCATATATTATTACCGGCCCGCATCGGCTTCGCACGGGTGCAATGCGGATGCTAAATATACTACAGAAGGTCTTTGTCTATCCAGTGCTTCCACGGTTATACGCACGTTTTAACTTACGCAAATTGTATCAGCTAGTAAGGGTATAAAAAATAAAATTATCTATTTCTATATAAATCTAATTCTATAGAAATTTAGCTTAAGTAATTTATTAATTTAAAAATTTTGAGTGCGGCAGCGAATGCGGTATATTAGTTCAAGTTAATCATGTTGTAATTTTCTAGTGAATGAGACATAACAATTTTACATAAGGATTGACTTTATCTGTCGTTTGATGAGTGCGGCCCTAAATATTAAAATACTCCAAGAAAAAACTCATATAGACAGGGAGTGGCCTTTGAGAAAAACCATAGCTAAAGCTCAAGAAGTAGTACCGGAAAGGAAAAAAAACTAGCACTATCTACAAACAGATATGAGATGCCATCAAAAACATAACTTGTAAAAAAACCAAGTCTCGCAACTCAGATCTTCTACCGTAAAAAGTTGTGAGATCCATGTAATACCAAGTCAGTTAATTTATTCAGTCCCTACATAAGGGTTTTAAGATATTACGCAATTAGCTAACCTAACAAAATCTTATAGCGACCATATCAATATTAATTTTTTTTTATGATTTGAATAAACAGATTGACTCGGCAGTCGCATGAAAACACAATGTATCTTACAAGTGATACATATTAAATTAAATTAGATTGTTTAGTGCGATTGCCAAGTCAATCTGTTTATTTAAAACATAAAAGATTTTTAATATTCATATGGTATAAGATTTTGTTATGTTAGCTAATTACGTAAATTATAATAACTTAAGACAGAAATTCTCTTAAGTAGGGACTGAATAAATTAACTGATTTGGATTATTATATGGATCTCATAATTTTTTACGGTAGAAGATCTGAGTTGCGAGACTTTTGTTTTTTTACAAGTTATGTTTTTGATGGCATTGATCTATCTCAGTCGGGTTCAGCCAGCGTTTGCAATGGAAGCGCAAAAAAAATGTGTTTATTTACGACATCACATTAAGAACCTTCGTCTTGAATCACTCTATCTTTTAAAGAAAACCGCATTAAAATCTGTTGCGTAGTTTTAAAGAACAAAGCATACATAAGGACAGACAGGGGAAGCGACTTTGTTTTATACTATGTAGTGAGTAGTGATTAACACCATAGTTTTTGCACTCGTAGTAGGGCTTGGGGTTTGATTAACGAAGCAACACTTGAACGACTTGATACCCTCCGAAGCCAGCTTAAAGTTTCTCGTTAGTCTTTGTTGTTTTTTCTTGGGAAAGGGTCGCCAGTAATCCTCATTCAACTTTCATCTTTATTTGGGTTAGTCTCGTTTTTAGTACAGCTTTATATTGTAATTAACAAATGTTAAAACAGTAATTATACCTTTGTTAAATAATTTGATGAATAATTTAAAAATATTTCGTAATACATATAATTGAATGTTGCTAAGCGCAAAACTCGAGAACGGCTCGACCAATTCTGCAAATTTTTATTTTAATATTTTCGTTAAGGTATAATAATAAAGGTTCTTATGGAGAGAAAAGACGTAAAATTTGCGAGGAAAATAAAACACCACTTTCTACCCGTGCGAAGATGGGGCGGGCAGCTAGTATTAAATAAAAAGGCGAGTTTTCGGTGGTCGAATGGCTATTTTGGTACTGAGAGCGCTGTGTAATTTACGCAGGAATATTATTTTTTAATATAAAACTAGCGGCCCGCCCCGGCTTCGCATAGGTATAAGAACAAAACCCACAAAAGTCGCATTCCTCGCAAAATTTTAATGTTTTTTCTCTCCATAAGAAACTTCCGTACGCCTTAACGAAGACATAAAAACAAACATTAGCCAAATTAGTCGAGCCGTTCTCGAGTTAGGTACTTAGCAACACATTTGGCGATTCATTTTTATTTATGTAGATAGATGATGGCTACTACAATTCTATTTACTTATCTATCTATTTTATGTGAAAATTGATATTTTCACATAATATCACAGTATCCGAACAATCGAGACGAGCTCGATGGTCGAATGGTCAGCAATGGCCACTTTGACTCGATCCCCGCACAAGACAAATATTTGTGTGCATGAACATGTCTGTTTGTCTTGGTCTGGGTATTCTATGTATGTATTTACAAAAAAATTTATATAAGTTTATACTTAAATACATTTTTTTCTGGATAATTTAAACATCGCAATCTAGTCCCAAATTAAGCGCAAAGCTTGTACTATGGGTACTAGATAATTGATAAAAAAAAATTGTGGTTCAAGACAATACGCGAAGTAGATGAATTTATTCAGTTAAACATTTTATAACAATTATTGGGGTGTATTAATCACTCACCACGATCTTTAATGGCAAAGCCAATCTCGCCTGCACGTACATCCCGCCGACTAGAGAAAGAGGCTTTGGCAAAAGGGAGGAAGGGTACAGCATATTTGTAAGCTGACCGACTAGGGAAGTACCTCCACCTCACAGAATACTGCAGTCAAATAACACATCTATTATGGGTTGTAGTGTTCCTGCGAGTGAGTGAGGTCACCAGAAAGAAAGGAGTTGCTGCGCTGGCGCCGGGGGCGGTGGCGCGCGAGTGATGTTTAGTTTTGCGAGCTGCCCCCTTACCACCGACTCTTATTGCGATTCAATAACTGAATAGAATGCTTATTCATATCTATTTCAAATTGAATAAAGTCGCTTATTCATTGGTATGAATAAGCATTCTATTCAGGTAACGGAAGTTAACTGAACTAAGGGGGCTGATATGGCTACGGTAACCGCTTCACGTCACGCGGTCCGTATGCTTGTCTGCCACCGGTATAACAAAATATAGTAGTAGTAAGTGTAGTATATATTTTTTTTATACTACGTCGGATGGCAGATAAGCATACGGCCCGCCTGATGTTAAGCGGTTACAGTAGCCATATTAACGCTCGCAACATAAAATATCGCTCGCGTGCCGCCGACCCCTCTGCCGCACGCAGCATCTCCTTCCTTTCTGGTGACCTCACTCACTCGCAGGAACACAACAACCTTCAAGGGAATTGTTATTTGCATGCGGTATTCTGTGAGGTGGAGGTACATTCCCCAGTCGGGTAGCTTACAATTTTATTACGCTCCCTACCTCTGTTTTCGCCAGAGCTTCGTTTGTCAGTCAGCAGGGTGCACCGCGTGCAGGTGAAGTTGGCTTTGGTTCAAAGATGTTGACGAATCACTTACACCCCAAAATAGCAGATTTTCTCACTAATCTGTCGTTATTGTAAATCCAATCGTCTACCAAAAACCCTGCATATATAAATAATACAAACTAGTCTTTTACGAGCATGTAATCAGGTTTAGTTAGGACGCGTATTTGCGTAACCTTTCTGACTATCATTCAAGAATTCTATTTCGGTGAATAAATTAAAGATCATATTCTATTATTCGGTGATAATAATAAACTGCTCTGCAATCTAATTTTAGTAGAGGTCGATTAATTGGTGTACCTTTCTTCATATAAAATACATTACGCATATCATTTATATTGGCTGTTGTACTTTTTTCAATCTTTTTCCTATAATTTTACCGAGATGAGCTCTTGATCGGTGGTCCAATTTTTTTTTTCTCATCTATAATAATAAAATGCTTTGTCCTCACTGACTGACTGACTCACTAATCAACGCACAGACCAAACCGCTGCGTCTAGAGATTCCAAATTTGGCAAAAAAATAAATATAAATAAATAAATAAATATTGTCAGACAAATTACACAGCGCCATCTAGTCCCAAAGTAAGCGAAGCTTGTGTTATAGTTACTAGACAACTGATAAACATACGTAAATACATTTTTTTTTGTTAATACATACTTATGATACATAGAAAACACCCAGACTAAGACAAACAGACATGTTCATGCACACAAATGTTTGTCCTATGTGGGAATCGAACCCATGAGCGTTGGTGTCGAAGCCTAGTCATTGACCGCTACGCCACCGAGCTCGTCAAATAGGTTCCTTATGACGTCTAGGGGTACATTAAGAAAGGATTTTTCAAAATTCCTTCCCTTAGGGAGTGAAACAGGGGTCCAAAGTTTGGGTCCAAATGGGGAAACAAGATTAGTTGGACTATTTTATCCGAAACTTTACTCGAGTACTTCTATAGATGAATATAGTTAACACGTGTTTCAGGATTTTTCAAAATTCAACCCCTAAAGGGGTAAAATGTAGTGAAAAAGTCTGAAAATCGTCAAGAATAATATCCTTGATGATTTTCAGACTTTTTGAACAATAATTTGTTTTTATGATAAAATATAAAAACAATAATTTGTTTTTATATTTTATCGAGTCGCTGATTACGAAAACAACAACGATTTTAAAATTCAACGTGGCTAACGTGACCATCATCATGAATTTTTTTTAAACTTTGCTTTGCCCTTTTTAGGCTGATGGAATAAGACTTGTGTGTTGACTGAAGTGTTGTCGTAATAGATTTTTAAATTTGTATTTGGCGTTAATCAGTGCTTATATGTACAATCGCGGGCGACCGGCGCGGCGCTCTTGCATCCGTATTTAGTACAATTAAAGGTACTACTTGAAGGTGGTTGCGTTGCATGTTAGACTTGACTTGGATAATCTAAAATGAGCGAATTTCACGCGAGCGAAGCCGCGGGCAAAAGCTAGATAGTAAAAGGCTTTGTCCTCACTGACTGACTGACTCACTAATCAACGCACAGCCCAGACTTTGGATATGTGTTCCCTAAACAATGTAAGCGCGCACTAAGACGGAATTTTCCGAAATTTCACCCGTAAGAGGTTGAAAATAGGGGATTGAAAAAAAATCCTCTTTTTGGAAATCGATTCACCTACGATTTTGAGACTTGATGGAATAGTTGTTCATAAAAAAAGGGATTATGGGTTACTGATTAACTTTTGACCAGCGCCAAGCCAAGAAATGTATAAAAATGTTATATTTATATTTTAATTAACTCATCACTAGATGGCGCTATGCCTAGCATTTATACAGCGCGCTATGCTTTCGTTAACATACGAGAGATTATTTCAAACCATGGGGTTATCCATGACGGTTTATCGCTCACTTCATCCCTGCAGTTACCCCCGGAGGTTGTCCATCGCGCGCGTAGGGCGTAAAAAAACTGCGTCCTTCAAATGAAGCTACATTTGGTGCAGAAAACTAATTAAAAACCCTATTCTAAGTACCGACTTTATGGGGTATACCTACTTAATATAAGAATTTCGGTATTTTTAAACAATGACGTCAAGATTGACTAAATTTATACTTGTGGAAGTGTGATGATGCCCCATACCATTATAGCTGTCCTGTTCCGCTCCATCTCCTACCACTTGCATGGAACGGAGGTGTATCATCAGAACGTTCGTGCCACCATTGTTCACGTATTAAACAACTGGAAGATGAGTTGTTGAGTGAGGACAGTAAGGGATGCGCTGTTGAGGAATCTCCCATTATTCCATCAGACAACCGCGTTCAATTTAAGAGACTTAACTTTCCCATAAAGGTTTTGCTATGACCATTATCAAAGCTCAGGGGGCAGTATCAGCTTGCTCAGGAGTAAGTTCTCCTGGAAGCCTTGCAATTTTGGCTCCTGGTGCGAATGCCAAAAATATTGTTTACCGGGACGTCTTAACCTAGATGGTGCATGAAACAGTCCTCTAAGGGGAAAAAATGAAATATCTGGAATCTTAACAAAAATAGACGCAAATCAGGAGTGATCCCGTAGCGAAGTACGGGTACTTTGCTAGTTTATTAATAAAATTCATATAGCTGTAATCAAAAGTTAACTGAAGTTTCAAATGTTATATCTTTTAATAATACAAAGTAATCTCTGTCGCCTTGTGACATTAATAACGGAATTACAATTCCGTTGTCAGTTTAATTGCCGTTTGCCTGCGTTTCATTTCATGAATGCTCTGAAGGTACACGTTATAACGGTTACGAAAATTGCCTATTGTATTGTATTCACTGGCAATTATTTTGCTATATTTTATACTAATATATAAAATATAGCAAATTAATTGTTATAATATGAAAATAACAATTCCTAGAAGCCAGAGGATTGTTGTATTCCTGTGAGAGAGTGAGGTTACAGATAGGAAATAATTTCTTTCTGGAAACCTCACTCCCTTTGGCTTCTAGGAATTGTTATTTGCCTACGGTCTTCAATGAGAAGGACGTACTGCAGCAGGAAAATGAGATAGCACAGGACACAAACGTCAATTTAAACATAACGAAATCGATTTGTAAATTCTTTATATTAACTTTAATTATTCGCAGCTGTTTCAAAAAAATGGTAAGTTAATTGTACTGTTTCTAAAAAATGGTAAGCCTGACTCCACCAAAGATCACCGATCTTTGGTGTCTCAGTGGAGAAAAGAGAAGATATGTCTGTATGGGTATACACTGTAAGGTTACAACATCTCTGGTTAGGGTTAAGCTTGCGATTATGCGTGCTGTGTAGACCGCAGCAGAGAATCAAAGATGTAGAGAGATGGAGCCAGTGGAGCCCAAGTCCACGTCAACACGTGTCAATACTCTATGCGCGGTAATACGTATGGAAATTTCCGTGTAATATTTTCCGTAAGGATTCGATTTATATTTTTTTTTAACAATAAAAAAAGAAGCTTCGGAATATCGATAAATTTATAAACTTCGGCACTTTATTCCGAGAATTAATTCTGCTCCGTCGCTCCCCGAGGCTGTCGATCTTCCTCCTTATGTCCGTAACAATAGAAGTTCAACTTTTATAATAAATTTACATTTCTATCCGTAAGTAACTTTCAAACATCAAGTACACTTTATAACGTTGTAAAAATGTGATGACGAAAAACCAGGTCTATAACTTAAGAGCAAAAATTGTATTCTCCGCAGCTACAACATTGCTATTAATTAGCCGCAGGCACTTCAAGACGAATAAACATTACTTTCTGGAACTATTTTCTATATTTGTATAGTACCAAGTCTGTACTAATATTATAAAGAAGATTAGCAATTTTTGTATGTTTATATATAATAAACTTAAAAAGGTGATCTATCTATACTCTACAGTGATATCTATACTGTAAAGGAATATAATCTCGTAAACTGTACTTTACCTTTAATATTTTTGTAAAAATATTTAATAAATATGCGCAATAAGTAAAATGGAACGTCAAACAATATTATCTGTGTTGTTTGTTCCTTTGAACGAGCATCACGCAAAAACCACAAATTGAATACAAAAACTAATTATTGAAAAATGTGTAGCTTTATTCAGAATAATATTCAGTATTTATTTCATTAAAATCTATAGAATCAAAAGCTTGATTATTAGCTTAATATTTTACGTTTAACTGATTTTCACGTTTAATTGGGTTCAGAGGAAAGATAGGTAGGGCAATGATGAACCCGAGTGGGGAAGATCGCAGCTAAATAATAGTTTTCTCGAGGATTATTATTTTTCCGCAAAAGATTGAACTCGCCAGTGAGGAGATGTTGCGTTGGTTCCACCAAGGGTGCCTGTGCAGCCAGGATTAACAGCGGCGAATACCAAAATAGGAAATGTACAATGAAGTCCACTGTAGTCCCGGGGGTAATACTACGGCTGCCTTAGAACTCAACGAATTCAATCACAAGAAATTAGTAGGAGTAGGAAACTTTGATATGTATTTGTTGTTTTAACTATTTTACGTGATATAAAATAACACAGTTAACATATAATAAAAGCCACCACACGATAAAAGTGAAAACTTCATCTCTCGCTCCGTCCCTGTCGACTTATAATGAATATCGAACGATATAATGGATAGAAATAAAAATATGTATATATTTTGGGGTGTAAGTGGTTCATCAACATCTTTGAACCAAAGCCAACTTCACCTGCACGCGGTGCACCCTGCTGACTGACAAACGAAGCTCTGGCGAAAAGAGAGGTAGGGAGCGTAATTGTAAGCTACCCGACTGGGGAATGTACCTCCACCTCACAGAATACCGCAGCCAAATAACGATTCCCTTGAGGGCTGTTGTGTTCCTGCGAGTGAGTGAGGTCACCAGAAAGCAAGGAGATGCTGCGATGGCAGCGGGGGTGGCGGCGCGCGAGCAAAATTTTATGTTGCGAGCGTTAATATGGCTACGGTAACCGCTTCACATCAGGCGGGCCGTATGCTTGTCTGCCACCCGACGTAGTATAATAAAAAAAAATTAAAAATAAAATTGGCTTTTGTGGGTATTAATACAAGCGGAAAGTAATTTTCAATGTCTTGATTAAATTTTGGCCGTTTTATATATTACTTATTTTATATATTAGATTTATCATAATCTACAGTGCCGCAGTATAAATAACAGTAGGTAGTACGTACAGTATGCCGCCTCCTGCCACTCTCTCGTATCGACCTCACCTCTCCTCTGAGATGAATCTGGAACAGTTTGTAAGGCCGCAAACACACACAGACATTCACGGTCTTCACAGACGTTAGACATTGTCTAAATATGTAGTTAGTTAACGACGCGACATTTGTATTGAGTTGCCAGGGTATGGCCATATCCCGAGTGTAGCACGTCGAGCACTTTACTAAATAAGCAAACAAGGTTCTGGAGAAATAGAGACATATTGAACCTGAACGGGGAATACCTTACACATCACAGAAGGTTGCATGCAACCAAATACACTCTTATTATATTGAGGATTGTTGTGGGATTGGACTAAATGAACATGATATGAGAAGTTGCTGCGTTAGCAACGGAATTGCTAGCGCGTGACCAATGCTCCTGTCCTTATATCACAGAATAAATAATTACACAACTTTTAACGCAAGCGACTTCAGGCTACGGCAACAGCTCATCTAAGGAGCTCGATGGCTTCGTTGTGCGTATCAATCTAATCGATCACGCAAGTTAAGTAAAGTTGACCGTAGCCTGTAAATAGATGTTTATCTCCAGCTCATTCGTGCTTCAGAGGCCACGTTAAACCATCGGTCCCGGCTGTTGTCATTATGACAGTGGTTAACTCAAGTCAGTGGCCTATAGGCGGCTTAAAAACATGACATCCGCCAACCCGCAGTTGAGCAGCGTGGTGGAGTATGCTCTAAACCCCTTCAAGAGTATACCCATATCCCAGTAGTGGAATGAATAAGAGTTGACGACCACTAACCGCTCATCAGGCTGGTTTGTTATCCGACATATTATAAAAAGTATGTTTACTAGGTTTCCACCGGCTAAATTAAAGCAGATTCCCACCTGATTTTTTGATTGCCAAAATCACACCTTATTACACAGCGCCATCTAGCCCCAAAGTAAGCAAACCTTGTGTTATGGGTACTAGACAACTGAACATACGTAAATACATTTTTTTTAAATACATACTTATGATACATAGAAAACACCCAGACTAAAACAAACAGACATGTTCATGCACACAAATGATGGCCTGTGTGGGAATCGAACCCACGAGCGCTGGTGTCGAAGCCGCGTCATTGACCGCTACGCCATCGAGCTCGTCGTATACTTTTTAAAATATGTCGTGTTACCCGACATTTTAAAAAGTATGTCTACTGAGTCTCTACCGGCTAAGTTGAAGCAGATTCCCACCGGATTTTTTGATTGCCAAAATCACACTTCAGCGCAGATTTATGGTGCTTGTGTTTGTCTTAGCTGGTAGAAACCCAGGAGCTCTACCGACTAAGCTGAATATGTTCGTCAATAACTAAAACGTAAGACCTAATTGTCGAATCAAAATATTCGATGGTAATCGGCTTCAGCTTCGGCACTAGGACCCCTGCGGTCCAAAAATAAGTCTTAGATTTAAGTTACTAACAAACACTTTTAGTTTTATCGGTCGACCTTCAGGGCTTCTGCCAGCTAAGTTAAACACAATTGTCACTAATCTATTCTGGAGATTGATATTCGCAATCAAAAAATCTAGTGGGAATCGGCTTCAGCTTCGGCGGTAGGCCCTCTGGTCTGCGTCAATCCATATTCATCGCACTGCTGGCATCTGGGTCTCCTAACAATCGAACCGATTTATAGCGTAGGTGTCATGTAGGCATCAGGTAGGTATCATGCTACTCAACTGTGGGCAGTTAGAAGACAGTGTTTAAAAACGATAAAAATCACTGACTTAATTATTGTCATCTAATTATTATAATAAAAAAAATATAGATTGAAGCCAAATTAACTTACCCAATATTATAACCCAATTGCAACATAACGCGTGTGAAATCCCCCCTTTTATCGCATCCAGGCGGCTGTCATGTGGTGGCTTTCAAGTGCTCGGTTCCGGTCGCCATGGTTACGGGAATAACGAAGGCGCAAGGGTTTCTGAGGGATTATTAATGTTGACCCTCACAAGTGCTCTGTGATAGGACGAGGCTTATCAGCCGTGTGACGGTGACTTTATAGACACGTACAGTATGTTTAGTAAACCCATTTATAAATCTAGATTTATAATTAATTTCTAATTTCTAGCCTAATAATAAAAATTGGGTTGCAATCCGGGAGTGTCGGCAGAAGTGAAAACTTGAACATTAACGTTGTGCATTTTTGAATATTTTGGAATGGTTAGGGAATAATTTCGCATGAATTGCTTTATTTATCAGTATAAAAGTACTATCATTCACGTGGTAAAATTATAAAATACAAACATGACAATTTATATTAAGTACATTAAAAATAAACAGCAGGAGCAGGCATATATTTTCGCCGCGCGGTAGAAAGAAAGGGGGATTTTTCACTTCCTCTGCTACGCCGCGCCGGCGGTCTGGCTCCCTTCGTCTTACGAATTTTCGATCAGGCCACGCGAGTTTAACATTTTTTACCCATCCCAAAAAGTGCACAACGCCGCTAAAGAAGTTTTCACTTCAAAAAGGTAGATTTCCAGTAAAATAGCCTGTTACATTAAAGGGTTTTCAGTTGCTAGTATTAGAGCCGTCATTATAATACTTAGACTGTGTAAAATGCACAGACATATTGAAATTGAATGTCTGTGGTAAAATGTCATAATGTGTGAGACATGAAACGGAATTAAAACCTTTATCTAGTTGCCTCTTACAAATAATATACGCTACGTCACTAGGCAAGCCAACTCTGAGCGCTTATTTTATTCGCGTCATGTCAACGTAAACAAACCGACCAAGTAGAGAAGAATTCTTATGTTGTGAATTTATAAGACGCGTGATACATATCAATATTTATGTGGCTTACTTGCTCACTCATTTTGAAGTGAGCAACCCGGCTAATTTGGATATGTAACACGCGTCTGGTAAATTCTCAATATGTTTTTTTTTTCTCAATTTGGTCGGCTTGTAAACGTTAACACGTTGGAATGTGACCAAAAAAACTCTCACTAAGCACTCAGGGCCCTTACACTTATGCTTAGGCCGCACTCATCGCGATAACGCGAATATTCGGGTTATCGCGATGTATGTAGCCAAATATTCGCGAATACTTCAACACTTCGGGCGAAGCTTCGGGCACATCGCTCCGCTGTCGGTAAACTTTCGCACATCAAAGGGTTTTATCGCGATGAACTTCGCTTGCGCGGCCACACTTCAGTCGGCTCACACCCATCGTTCCTAGCGGGCGTGTTAAATGTAATTAGTTACAGTGTATAATATAGCTGAAGTGTAACATGGATGGGAGTAACGATATTTTTTTTTCTCCTTTTTCTTGCTTTTAATTTGTTTTTTAGGTGACATAAATGTAAAAATAATTATTTACTGCCATAAAATAGGTACAGATTAACCGCGGCGTCCATGTTGTTTTTTTGCGTTCGTACATCGCGATAAACTTTACAACACGCATTATGTGGCCGCGAAAATTCGCCGTAGACCGAATACGAAGCTTATTGCCCGAATGTTATCGCGATGAGTGCGGCCCAAGCATTACACATAGACACGTTAAACACTGTTTTATAAATCACTTTCTGTGTATGCCTCTTTTTATCTCCTAATGTTTCGGGACTTTAGATAGGTACATAAGTATAATAAGTAACTCGAGCTACGGAGCTCGTGGAGTATAAAAGTATTGTTTAATTTCTTAATCGGTAGTTTGCCTATTGTACAATACATAATACACAAATTTGTATTATACATATTTTTTTCATAAAATGTCTTTGTTGTAATTCCCAACCGTGGTTACTTATCTCTCTTATACGAAAGTACCGGGTTGACCGAGTTTCGCTCGGTACCTATTGTAATTTCTGTGGAGAAATCCAGTTTTCCCAAAATCAGAACAGATGGTATGGCACTATATTAATTGAAATGCCGACCGATCCTTTCTCTGCATTTTTTGTATGTCTCGTTTAATATAATAATAATAGTAATATGTCCGCAGGGCAGCTTGTGTGGCGAGCTGTTGTGTGAGTAGCGACACCACGGACCCGAGTCTCCAGAGAGTCGGTCAGGGCCTTCGTCTCCGGCGTGTCTTCATCGGTCGCAGTGTAAACACAAGAAGGCCCGCAGGACTCTCAGCTCTGGCTTGCCTTCATTGGCCGTCCAGAGAGGAGCCGCTAGAGCTATATGCTCCAGGGGTGGAAGTGTTAAAGGGCATCACGCCGCGAGTAACTTCGGAGAAAGCGCAGCACACCTCTCGACACCCCTGAGTCACTCACACCGGTGTTGCCCCCGGCCGATTTCCTGGCATTTCGGAGGCCCATCTAGTGAGTGGCAAGCCACCGCCTGCCGCAAATAACTAGCAATAAAAGCAGTTATGGCAGGCGTTCGTCCCTCTTCTGTAATAGCCTGGTATTAAGTTCACCCAGATCTCATCTCCATAGCCCATTTATTTTCCATCACACTTCGCAATAGTCTCAACGCCTGCCGAGACCTGCTCATGGGTATATCGTTCCATTGATATATCCTGGAGCGGGTCAAGGCGGGCGTACAACATTACATCAAATTTCTCAAAGGGGCCTCTACGTGTTGGATCTATATCCCTGCGTATGCCTATCAAATGACCGGGCTTGACCCGTGAATTAAGAGAGATACATAATAGTAATATAACTTAGAAAAGGAACATTATGCTTTCATAATCAATCTCAACGATGACACTGATGCATACATCCAACTTCTGAGCAAGAATTGTACCTGTGAACCATAATCATAACCTTTAGAACGATTATATTCTTACGGCCTTTTAATTTTAACCGGTAGTAAATGGCTGCTGTATGTTTAAATGCGTAGGCATTTGAATACATAGCGTCGTAAATCCGAAGTGCAATAAAATTAACTCGGAAACCATAAGTCAAGACGCGGAGAGCCAGATGTTGCATGGTGTTGGCTTATTTTCATTAATAAGCCCACGGAAATCTGAAAGGGAGTACATCCGTATACATAGTAGCATGTGCAGAGCTAAATTGAGTGTTATTAAGTTTTTTTTTCAGAAAAACGATAAAGATTTTTTTTTAATATAATAATTTGTGTCCTGTGCCCGATGTCAGTACACAGGAATTATATAAGAAAAAAATAATATGTGGGGTTTCGTGGCCAATGTTTTTCACCTAAATGCTGCCATGCCATTTTTAATCCATTATTGCGCCCGCCATAAAATAGGGATTTATAAATTCCATTATAATTTGAAGTCGACGAAGCATTAGACGTCCTACATCTAGATGGTCCGATTACCTTAAGGTAGCGGCTGGATGCGGAAGACGGAAGATCGAATTTGATGGAAAGCATTGGGGAAGGCCTATATCCAGCAGGCTGATACAGGCTGAAGTTGATGATGATGCTCAAAGAATTAAGTAATTTTATTACATCAAAATTCCTTCCTAAAGTCAACCGGATAATATATAATAACAGGTATGTAATGAAAGCATCAATTTTTTTATACTTGCAAAAGTCTAGTCGGTTGATGGATTCGCCAAGTTGGTATAAAGTTTTGAGATATAAAAAAAATGTTGGTTAAGTAAACGTAATGATGGATAAGTTTAGTATTTCGTGACTATGATGAATGTCTCATCTCAATAAACTTATTACAGTAGAAATAATGTCTCGTACAATCTCGTACAATGCGGTTCCAGAGAAGGTTTTAGTGAGTCAATGGGTCCAATTGAGATGCAGTTATGCAGAATATATCCAACCGACATTTTGTTCCTTTTAAGTTAAAGCTATTTAAAGTTTAATAGGAATAAAATATCACGCAGTATAAGTTTTGGGAAGCATATGTCATCAAACTGCAAGAATTTGTTGCGAATATATAAAAATCGATTTGAAGTTCAAATCGAGAGATCGAGAGATCAACCAAATTGAGAGATATATCTCTCAATTTGGCATAGTTTGGCGGCTGGATCTATTCTGCATAACAGCGTCCAATTTGTCCTCAAGGTGTTTCAAGGTTTTTTTTATTATCCGCCTTTATATATCCTTATATCGTTTATAGTTTACCGATCCTAGCTACGTTAAGACGTACTCTCCAAAATACGGAGCAACTCGATTTAATTAAACTCATTATTATGCTTTCATGACCAACCTAAATTATACTTACGTTTTTTTTTACCGTTTATATAGACGGACTACATTCTACGTTGCTGAACTTGAATAATCGATTAGACTGACATGCACAATGACACAATAAAGAGCATGACATATAAATAGACAAACAAACTCATAATACAAAAATTGGTTGCCTGTAAAGTCGGTATACGGGCGAAAGTTTTACGTGACAACGACTTTGAGTGGTAAAATGTTTTCGAGTGGAAGGGACGCATGCCTTTCACTTTTTATGTCTGTCTCTCTCGCTCTTAGAAGGGACGCGTGCCTTTCACTCGCTCTCATTGTGAGCGCATAACGTGAGCCAGTTTCTTGAAGTGTCACCCGGCTAACCAATTTATAAGACGTTGTCACGTCAAAAATACAAAAACAGGTAATCCACATACCAAATTAAAAAAAAAATTATAATGAACAAAGGAAGAATTACAAAAACAACAATCTTGTTTTTACACGAACAAAAAGGCTGTGTAACAAGAAATAATAACTTTGTGACCTCAACCCTCTTTCGTAAATTTCGCCATCATGTTTGTACAAAAAGGGCGAAAACCGACCGTTTCAACCCGCTGCCGTATCTAATGAGGCTATGAATTTATGGACCTAACCCTTGCGTCGCGTCGGTCAGAATACAGCCATGGTAAGCTCCAGTAATCTTCGGATCAATTGTTTATGGTAGTTTTATTGTTCAGAAGGTGAAAGGATTGTGTTATACACAGATATTTACCCTGGTAGTCGAATGGCTAGCAATGGCCACTTTGATCCGAGGTCCTGGGTTCCTTTCACACAAGGCAAACATTTGGGTGAACATGTTTGTTTGTCATGATCTGAGTGTTTTTTATGTATTAATATGCATGTATTTACAAAAATAATAAGTACATGTATCAGTTATCTATAGTACAAGCTTTGCTTCCTTTGGGACCAGAGGGCCTACCGCCTAAGGTGAAGCCCATCGGATATTTATTGCCAAAATCAAATTTCAACTTATATTTATTGTGCTTGTATTTAGCTTAGCTTGTAGAAACCATGGAGCTCTACCGACTAAGCTGAAGAGGTTAGTCAATAACTTAAACATAAGACTTATTTTTTGAATCAAAATATTGGATGATAATCCGCTTCAGCTTCGGCGGTAGGCCCCCAGATGGCAGTGTTTATGTCGCAGCCAATTGGTAGAACCGCCACATTACAAAATGGCTAACTTTAGGCAGATTGCATTTAAATTATCTTTTGGTTAGGTTTGGATAGGTTTGTGTTATTATAACCGTAATTAGAAATAACCAAGCTATTTGATTCTATTATTATAGTATTCTTGGTGATGCACCATCAGGTAACAATTCGGTCGTGTATTCATATGATAAAAAGGCGGGTTGAAATAATGGCTCTGCTTTTTTTTAAAACATCTAGACGTTATGTAATGCGGCGGATTTTACGAATTGGCTGCGACATATATACGGGTACAAGCATACTCACATAAAATCAGTGTGTTGCTCTCTGAGCAAACCCAACTCTGAGTTATTGTCCGCTAGTATCTCTGCACGCACGCAGGGCACAAGCCATTGGATGGAACAAGAAGCTGAGGCTTTATTTGTGCACTATGTTATTTGTATTTCACGGATAGGCTAAGGTTCTTTTTATTTTTTTTGTTTTTGATTTAGTTTGTCTACAGGCGTTCCGTACATGAAAGTGTTTTGATGAAATGACAAATCAAGACAAATTGACAACAGAAATTATGATTTCGGCATATTTTTAGTTTCAATTTAAATAAAAATAATAAATTGACATAAACGGTAGAAAATGGATTTGTGTGAATTTAATTACATCCCGCACTCTGGTGCTCCTACTAACTTCAAGTAAAAAAAAAACGCATATTAAGGACGCCGGACTGGAACGGGGCATCAATGTGAATGGCGAGTAGTTTGCCGATGCCATGATCATAATGGTTGGTCGCTGGAGGATCTCGGCCGTATGTTGACCAATCTCAATGCTGCATCTCGATCCGTGGCGCTGGGGATCCTTTCTTCCGTGCGTGGGTTAAAAATCAATAGGTACTATTTTGTTTGTGTGTAGATAATAAGGTTACTACGAGTATTAAAAAAATCCATGTACAAACTACCCTAAAACGGTTTAGTTTTCACGTATACTATAACATTTCAAAATCGACATTACCATAACATTTGGGATGCTCCTTTCTTTTTTAGATTACGTAAACATTATGGAACAAAACAGCATGCCACTTTTATGGGTACAGATGTGTACAAGCCATCGCAGAACCCATGATATTATTTTGCTATTTCTGCAATAGAAATCTTATTTGAATTCAGCATAATCTCAAATTTTGTTATAAACCTTCTTCTATCTTCAAAGTTATACACTTGGCCTAACTTACTCAGAGTTCGTATTAAACTCAGGATTTTAAAGTAATTTGGTAATTTCAAATGACTACTAATGTAATAACCGTATAGAGTGTCATCTTCTGCATATGAATAGATATTTCGCATATTAAAATAGACTTGAGCTAAAACATTTTCTAATTTGCATAGAGTTCCGCTATTCAACTGTATATTTTATTGGTAAGGTTTTAGCACAGTATAAGTTATAGTACTGCGTACAGTAAGGACTCTCCCTGCATCGACCTCACCAACCCTCTGAGACAAATCTTGAACAATTTGTACGGCGCCGCTCGCACACACGCTCATTTAGGCTCTGCACAGACGCAGTTGTTTATATAGTAGTTAACGATGCGACAATTGTATGGAGTAGCCGGTGTGTGGCTTTAGTGTGTAAAACATTATTTTAACTAGACTAATCAGAGCTATAGGCTCAAATATATGAGTAGTAAGAAACAATGGGTAATAGACAAAATCCGAGTTTTACTGCCAAATGATAGTGACAATCGGAATATGTTTATATAATGTGGCCAGATCTTAGGATTGATCGCATCATGATGTGGCTGATCATTTCATGAAATGGGTGTATTTCATTATTAGCTGCCCACATCATGATATGGCCTGACTACATTAATTAAAAAAATTGCGTGTGATGACGCTCGGAACTTCATTATATGGTCATTAGTGATCATATCGTAAAATAATTACATTATCCACCGTTGGAAGCGCCAACAAAAAAAAATACTATATCAGTTTTGGTTTTCTGATTCTGTGAGTAACTCATAAGAAACATAGACCCATCGTGCCTCTGTGTCGCTTGTACCGCGCTCTAGCTAGCACGCTCGGCCCAGGCGGAACGTGACAATGAGTTACGCTTTTTTGCGTGCAGCCGGCGTTCATCGACTTATAAGACGTTATCACGTCAAAAAAACTAATACTATATTTATATTAAAAGGGGTATACTTACCTGCCCCCTTACCACGATCTCTTATTGCGATTCAATAACTGGATAGAATGCTTATTCATATCAATGAATAAGCGACTCTATTTCAAATGGAATATAGTCGCTTATTCATTGGTATGAATAAGCATTCTATCCAGTTATTGAATCGCAATAAGATTTGTTGGTAAGGGGGCTGCAACCCGACATAGTATAAAATAAATGGAGGAAACGCAACTAGTGTTTCCTCTCAACATTGCAGTATGATAAATAACTTGTTTCAAACTAAAACCACACCTAAAATCCATTAACACAAAATTATACGAGACGTCGTCAAAATGGATGAGAGATGTAAATCACTCGAAAGGTTTGCGTTCAGCGTTTCAACAGAAAGGTCTCTTTCCGCGAGTTCTACATAGTGAGATTTGTTCTCCAGTTCTAAACTACAGACAAATAACCTAACCGACTCCCTTAAGATGGATGTGTCATTTAGTAGACGTATTTGTAGGAAGTAACAGATTCCTGTTGCCGAGCTTTGCTAATAAATTAATGGCATCGAAGCCATTAATTTATTAGCAAAGCAATTAACGAATCTTTCGTTTAGTTTTAATACTTTACCAGCATCATAAATAGCTTTGTTCCGATAGAGTTCGGAAACTTTTTAAGGTTCTATCACGTTGATCGTCATGTGAAAATCGAGTATTTCCATTCAGGCCTCAGGGCTCATTAGTGGGTCTTTTCTTACTCAGCCATTCGAGCCACGAGAGTCACCCGTGAGCCGCGCAAGAGCTTTAATGTAAACACTTCCTACAAGCCAAGTTTTCAAATCCAATAGAAACTTGTACAGTTCCCTGCTAACGGATAACATATAATCCTTTGTAAGAGGCTACGGGATCCACCAGTGAGTCTTTTGCTATATCTCTAAAACTAGACGGTAAATATAGCTAATTTTTATTTTTCACATAAATTACTACTTTTTATAAGCTTTGGAATAAAAATCTCAAGTCGATGAAAATGACCGATTTGCTGATTTTAGCTTGGCCCCAATGGAATAGTACGCTAGGCCCACCACTGAGCCGTATGGCGAGCAACGGGTTATTTAAAATTTTAGTCATACATATTTTAGTCATCGTGTAGTATATGAACCAAATTAATAACAAAAATTACAATGTTTAAAACATTTATTATTTTCGTTTTCAATTCTGACACAATCTTTGCTAATCCATGCTTTACTGACAGTAAAACTTACATTTGATTAAACTTAACAATTATCATAAATTATATTAGACATCGAAATAAAATAAACCTATATTTGGTTACAGATTAAAAACATTTCTAAAATATTCTGACAAACACAATGTTAGGGAAACCTAACCTAAATGCCTCAAAATTGTTCTGAAATAACACAGTGTAGAGTGAATAGGTTTTTTGATAGGTATAAAATTACATTATTAAACATTTTTTTTACAATTTTGAATTTCAACACACCGAGTATAAAAAAACTGCTTTTGATATTTTAAAAACGGAAAAACTGGAAATACAAATTATTTTATTTGAAATTTTAAACTTTGTTTAAAATTTATGAAAAAATTATCATAATAAATGACGCTTTAGCAAATGTGAAATAAACGCTTATTTTTAACATATCAGAAGAAGTTTTTTTACACGCACCCTTTCAGCTTATTTATTAGAAATTGAAACGCTTAAGGCACAGCGAAATTACACCTAACTATAATGTACATCATACAAACTATTATAGACACTGTTGGTAACAATCTTTATATACTATGTTGCAAATCTGATATGTACAAAAATATTTATTCAATCTTCTCTATCTAGTATTTTACAGTTTCAAAGTAGTAAAAATGGATATTGTACAAAGATATAAGAACGTTAAAATGCAACGATTGTGATGAAAGTACAATAATAACAGCACCTTAGAATTACATTAAGATATTAAATAAATAAGGACATGCAACAGAGAACAATTGGAACATAATAGCATTAAATACAAAAATGAGATAGAAAGGCACCGCTTCTAAGAAAATCGGGGAGAGACAAGAAAAATTTGCCAAACACGAGAATCTGAATGGCGCAAATTTAGCTTTAATAGATTTCTCCTCGTTTCATTCTCTTATGAAGTAGGACCAATCTGATAACCCGCTTAAACGTTATATAGACATTGGTCATGTTTACGCACATGTGAAATTTCGTGTACTTGCGACAATCTGGACTTATAATAATCTAACTTCAGTCGCAATAGTGATTTCAAGACAGATAGTCAGAAAGATTCCTATCAGAGCTTAGATTTATATAGCAGAGCACATGCCTACCTGACCTTTAAATCTATCTATTTACTTGTGCAGAACTTAGGACATAAAATAAAAAAGCACTAAATCACAAACTCCACACACGTTCAGAAACACATAACATTGGCACGATTTCACTAGAGTCTACTCTAAGTACGTTTAAATATCGGCTCCAGTTCTAGAACCGATATTCCTCAAATCAGGCACGCGAGTTTTCTCTTCTTTGCCTCTCTAACTGTTTTCTATGACTGTGACGCTTTTTCGCTATTATTGCTATTAATATCACAATAATGGCTAGAGCAACGGCAATTCCTATCCACCAGTATGTATTATACGACGCCTCATGGATGTTTTCTGTTTGGTCCCCTGCATCTGGTTGTTTTTTAATCTCCAACACTGCTACCGTTGATGTTTCTGCACTGTATTTTGAGCGAGAATCACTATCAGTATCAATAGTGTTCTCAGCATCATTGGGCGCCTCAATTATATTAGATTTCTCATGGCTTTCGGTGTTTTCTGATTGAATATCGGTTTCAGCGATTTCTGGTGAAATAGGAATTTCATTATCCTCTGGCGTAGGTTCACTAACAGGCTCCACATAGTCGTCCACTTGTTCAGCAGATGGATCTAATTGGTTATCTAAGTATTCATCCAAGAAACGATAATAGTCCGTGAGTCCAGTGTACTCTAGACCATTTTCACGTTTTGCCAGTATATCACTGACCTGTTCTGTCCAGATACTTCCATAGCCTTGTATCATCGCGTCTCTGTAAATCAAAATTGATGTTTTTATTTTGATATAAAATTCACTGCTACCAAAACTATTAATTGGCGATCTACCACAGTCAGTTACTTAAAACCAGTAATACCACTACCACGAACGGTAAAATTGTGGAATCAATTTCCCTCAGCGGTATTTCCGAACATTTACGACATGGGAGCTTTCAATAACAGAGTAATAATTTCTTTTAAAAGGTTGGCAACTAAAACACAAACTAAGCAACAAAAAAACAAGTCAAATGCAAGTTTGACTTGTACACAAAGGGTTCCGTACCTCAGTACATTGTTCTTGTATTACGGCCTCTTTAATTTTTAACTTTATTTTATTTTTAGTATTTGTTGTTATAGCGACCACAGTATTACAAAATCGGTGAAAGTTTCAATTATTCCGGCCCATAAGATAGATCTCTAAGACAGACGGACTGACAGACAGGTTGCCGTGTTTCAATAATAGAGCCCGTTGGCACCCTTTGGGTGCGTAACCCTAAAAAATATATATTTTTCTTACCGGAGTCGTTCATTAGTTTCGCTAACATGCTTTAATAAGTCAGATTCTTCAGACATCAGTTCTTCCGCAAAGGACTGGTATATTTGATACTTTAAAATCAGACCCATGAATTTTCTGCAATGAATAATTTTTTTTATATACATAAAATGGAATATAATAAATTGAGAAACATAAAATGCTAAATGGGTGATTGGAATACTAGATTAGGATAGGTTCTGTATGTTTTATCTCATCTTTAGTCGTCAAGTTATTGTAATAGTCGCCCAGTGTTATAATTTTAGATGTTCGGTTTATTAATACCCAAGTATAATTGATTTATGACGAGCTCGGTGGTCAAATGGTTAACAATGGCCACTTTGGCTCCGAGGTCGCGGGTTCGATTCCCGCACAAGACAAACATTTGTGTGCATGAACATGTCTGTTTGTCTTGGTTTGGGTGTTTTCTATGTATTATACGTATGTATTTAAAAAAAAAATGTATTTAAGTACATATATCAGTTGTCTAGTACCCATAACACAAGCACTAGATGGGCTGTGTAAATTGTCTAGAAATAATTATTATTTGAACAATATGTTAAGCAGTACATTAAGCCTCTCAGACCAAATCAGATGGAAGGTATAAGGAAGGTACGACATGTTGGTCAATAGATCAAAAACAGAATATATGTTTTGTGATTTTTGCCGGTACGAGTATGTCCCGTTCTGTTTTCATGCCACTAGACGGTGTCGGATTACTAGTTTGCTCCGACTTTAAGTACCTCGGTTCGAAAATGCAGAGCAATGGCGAAATAGACCGTGACTCAATGCGCTCGGGATGGTTGAAATGGCGACAGGTCTCGGGAACTACATGTAATACCCGACCAAATATATACTTAAATAACTTTGATAAAATCTGTTGTGTTGTATGGATCGCGATGTTGGGCCTTGAAAAGGAAGTATGAAAGAAGAATGCATGTAGCTGAAATGCGAATGCTAAGATGAATGTGTAGCGTGACTAGAATGGATAAGATAAGAAATTATTATATTAGAGGAAGTTTGAAAGTAGCACCTGTGATGGAAATGGTGAGAGGAAATCGCCTTTCGTGGTATGAGCATATAATGCAGAGGGATGAAAGATTTGACAAAGAGAACGATGAATTTGAATGTGAGCGGATATAATGAGAGAGGAAGAAAAGAGGTAGTTAGATTGTGTGAGAGATGATATATGTAAGGGAAAGGTAACTGTAGATATGATGGCTGATAAGGCTGAATGGAAGAAAATAATAGGGTGCGGCTGTGTCATGGACAGGGCCGTGTATAGTACGTGACTACGTTATATGCACTAAAATTATCTGAAAATGGCAGCGAGTCCCCCTGCCCCGCACATGCTGTTCTATAATCCTTACTTAACGTAATAAATTCTTTGATCCTTTATCTATCCAGTGGTGTGATTTAACTTTGGATGGAGATGATATTGTAGCTGCAATACCAAACTGTATCCACCTGTATTTTGTTATTGTTAGTTTTTTGGAACGTCAAAACATACTACGCCGATCCCGAATAATGGGAAAAGGAAAATGCAATGATCTTTATATACATTACAAACATGAGTAACATTTAAAGTTTCCCAAAAAATAAATACAACAGACAGTTCGTGACAGTTTCTTATGTAGATCTAGCCAATGGGTTTAGCCGCAAATTTTCCATATGAAGTAAAGTGAATACAAAATATCTGAGGGTCAAGTACTTAATATATCAAGCCAACTTACCCAATAAAAGGCTTATTAAACAGTACATATGGATCTCCTAAAATGTCAACATCCGAAGTTTCTAATAAGGAAAAGTTTTTGCGGAATTCACTCCAACTAGTGGACACTTTTGATGGTGCAATTGATCCCATTAACACTTTTAACCTCCATTCATCTGCTGCTAAATAATAATTCAATCTGAAAATTACAAGGTAAAACATTTATTTATTGAAAACTTTATACAAATTACATATAAGGGTACAAAAGGCGGACTTTAAAAGCATTCTCTACCAGTCAGCGGGACAAGCAGAAAACCACGAACATTTTGGCATTTGAATATTTTTTCAAATATTTTGACTATAAAAATTTCGTACACAAACAATTTTAATTTCAATAGGTACGATTATTTGAAAAATTGCATAAAGAATATGCAAAAGAAATTACTTAATTTAATTAAAAGGGAGCAGCCCGACTACCTCACAGAACCTCAGGGAACCAACTCACAGAATTACATAAGACAGATAACCTGAGCCAAATAACAATTTATTAAAGCATAAGGGTCCGTTCAAACCAAACCGACTATACCAATGATCTAAAACTCTGTTTTAAACGCCACCAAAATCTGCTTTCCTCTCCGAGCCGGTCTGTGTGAACCGACCCTAGAGGGTTGTTGTGTTGCGAATGAGTGAGATTACCAGGAAGTAAGAAGTTGCTGTGAAGGTAGGCACGACATAGCTGGTGGCGCGCGAGCGATGTTATTACGTTGCAAGCATTTATAGACTACGATGATTGCTTCACATTATGCGGGCCGTAGCTTATCTGTCACCCAACGTTGTAAAAAAACTTACGCCGAGTTTAAGCTCCAGCCTAAATAGGAATAGGATGGACATAATTGACAAAAACGTTGATGTTGGGATGTAAGTGGTTTTTCTTAGAGGCAAAGCCAACATTGCCTGTGCGTGGTGCATCCTGCTGACTGATAACCGAAGCTCTGGCAAGAGAGTTAGGGCACTGCGTTTTTATAAGCTGCATGAATGAGGAAGGAGTTGCTGCGTTAGCACTATGGGTTGGTGGCGCGCGAGCAATATTTCATGGTGCGAGCGTATATATGGCTACGCTAACATTAGTTGGGCCGGGCCGTATACTTGTTTACCACCCGATTCGTATAAACAAATGCTGCCGATATTTATTATAAGTACTTAAATTACCTTGGCAAATCTCTCAAAGCCATGATTAACTGTAACACAAGTCGATGATGATTTGTATTATAGCTGAATGTTTTCAACGGGAACAATCCGCTTCCATTTAAAGCATGTGGATTTAGAGATAATAGTGATACAAATCCAGGTATTGCTTCGTAAATAGCTGAAAAAGAAATATATTACATTAAATCACATGAGTTTAATACTCTGAAGGAAAATCGCAAAAACTATCGCAAATAAATAATTAAACTATTTTAGAAACCACTCCACAAGTTTTTGGAGGTCATGGAACGGCCCTTTGCAGGAGCGTAGGTAACAAATATTTTAAATCTAAATAGACAAAACATAATAATTAAATATAGATTTTTTTTGACAAATTATACACCGTCTTCTAGTCCTAAACTAAGCAAAGCCTGTAGTATGGGTACTAGATAACTGATATTGTACTTAAATACATTTTTTTTTGTAAATACATACATATAATATATAGAAAACATCCAGACCCAGACAAACAGACATTTTCATGCATTCAAATATTTGTCTTGTGCGGAGATCGATCCCGCGACCCCGGAGTCAATGTGACCATTGCTAGCCATTCGACCACCGGGCTCGTCAAGCTTTAACTGAGACATTAATAACAATGCAATACTGATGTGAATCAATATTCATAATTGATAAGAATTATGATAATGCACCCACATGTCTACTTCTTTATATTGACGAGCTCGGTGGTTGAATGGCTAACAAAGGCGATTTTGACTCCGAGGTCGCGGGTTCGATCCCCGCTCAAGACAAACATTTGTGTGCATGTACATGTCTGTTTGCCTTGGTCTGGGTGTTTTCTAAATAAAAGATAAATTCAAATTAGGTAAATGTGTGATTTTCATTTGTTTTTTTTACTGTCAAGATGAGTGAATCTAATGAAGAAATTCGATACATTTTAAAATTTTACTACAAAAAAGGTAAAAATTCAACGCAAGCTGCGAAAAAAAATTGTGATTATTATGGACCTAGTGCAGTGTCTGTGAGAGTAGCACAAATTTGGTTTAAGCGTTTTCAATCCGGAAATTTTGATGTCAAAGATGCACGTCGCTCTGGTCGCCCTGTTACGGATAAAATGGATGCCATTTCTGAAAAAGTGGAGCAAGATCGGCATATCAGTAGTTACGACGTAGCTGAAGAACTAGGAATTGACCACATAACAGTTTTGGTGCATAGAAAGGTCGTGGTCAAAGACCGGCCAGGTTTCAGAGACTCTGGCGAAACCCGGGTTAACCCGCAACAAGGTGATGCTGTGTGTATGGTGGGATTGGAAGGGAAGATATTCATTATGAGCTGTTACCGCCAGGCAGGACTATCGATTCTGAACTCTACTGTGAACAACTGATGAGATTAAAGCAAAAAGTTGAGAGAAAGCGGCCGGAATTAATTAATAGAAGGGGTGTGATTTTTCATCATGATAACGCTAAACCTCACACATCTTTAGCCACTCAGCAAAAATTAAGAGAGTTTGACTGGGAGGTGTTAATGCATCCGCCGTATAGTCCTGACCTTGCACCTTCTGATTTCCACCTGTTTCGGTCTCTTAAGAATTCTTTAGGCAATGTCAGGTTAACATAACGAGAAGACTGCCAAAACCACTTGTCGCGGTTGTTTGAACAGAAGTCCCAAAATTTCTATAGTAATGGGATCATGTCTCTACCTACAAGATGACAAAAAGTTATCGAACATAATGGCACCTACATACTTTAGTTAAATGTAAATAAACTTTATTAAAAAATGTTTTGAATTTTCATATAAAATACGAAAAGACTTTTTCCCCAACCTAATATTTACAAAAAATATATATTTAAATACAGTTGTCTAGTACACATACAATCTTTGCGCTTAATTTGGGACTAGATGGCACTGTGAAAATTGTCCAGAAATATTAATTTTTTATTCATATGACATTTTACCTTAGTTCTCGCTTACTACATACTAAATGATCGCAGGCATAGTTTAAGGCAAATGATATATATTTTATGACACTTACCTGAATAGCGAGGAGCTTCTCTTAAAATGTACGTATTATTGCTATGTATAGCAGTAATTTCCTTGTATTTCACCTTCATGGCTGCTTCATGAGCTTCTATGTAGTTTTTTATACTAACATCCTTGCAAGTCACCACGCTTACTTTATTAGGTTTACACCAGTCTACGAAAGTTGTAGGGCAAGTACTGTTGAACATTGATTCTGGCCAAATCTCTGGTTCTAATTCACCAAAACCTAGTGCGTTGATTAGCTTAGACGCTTCTTTGAAGGCATTTAAGCCACCAAGATCCTGTAAAAAATTGTGTTCGATTAAACTGACATGCACAACGACCCCATCCAGTGCCTCATTGATCCTATTGCAGTAACGCATTGATATTCTTGTCATTTTCAAAATATAGATTATTAGGAATATTACTCCATATGTGTAAAAGAGATATGTCCTGATATCTAAAATATGCACATGGTCTGATGATCAATTTGGCATTCCATTTCAACTTCACTGAATCAATAAGCATCCAAATAATCTTTTAATATATAAAGTTCTTGTGTCACAATGTTAGTTACCATACTCCTCCGAAACGGCTTGACCGATTTTTATGAAATTTTGTTTGCATATCGGGTAGATCTGAGAATAGGTTGTGTTACCTATTTTTATGGCAAAATAACGTTTACCGGGTATGATATAATATGATATATATTGACATGACACTTACCTTTAATTGCAGATTTGCATGTACTTTTTGGTAAATTCTTGGATGTTTAGGTAATAAACTTTCTATGATATTCGACCAGTCCTCTCCATTTAGCGATCCTGCAAGATATTTTAAAGGAATTAAAAAAAATCTATATTTCACTGCCTAGAACCCATAACTAAATCAAATTTGATGTTTAATTCAACTTATGACTATTTGCTATTAACATGTGTTAATAGTCATATAACATTTGTGACAGCCAGAACAAAAATTTCGGCAAAGTTTATTACCTGTAATCTTTCAGAAGATTTTGTCAGTATATTAAAGTTTCTACATTGTAGCTTTGGAAAGTTTACCAACAATAAAGAATAGGGGCTTCCCCGGGGTATAGCGTTCCAAATATTTTCAGACTTTGGCAAAATGCTTCATGGTTAGTTCCGTGGTTTAGCGCCGTGGAACGTGACTCGTAAATATAATAAGTATATCTTGGAAAGTGTTTCTTTGAAATATGTTGCTACATTCATATTACTATTAACATTTCGGCATCAACCCATAACCATCCCACTGTTGGGATACCGATCTCGCTTCAGTCGAAGGGGTTTAGAGCATACTCCACCACGCTGCTTAATTGCGCGTGTGAAGAGTTTTCACGCCCTAAGACTACTGACTTGACTTAACGACTGTTATCTAATGACAATAGCCGGGACCGACGGCTTAATGTGGCCTCCGAAGCACGGAGGAGCTCCAGATAAATAAACCCATCCATAGATAGGCTACTATCGCTGTTGCTTAACTTGCGTATTCGATTAGAATGACACGCGCAACGACGCCATCGAGTTCCTCGATATTAATGTAATACAAATAATCAAAACACAAAAGTTCCTAAGGCTCGAATAAATCTTTGCATTCGTAACATGTAACCAGGTACATACGAGTAACGTCATATACCATAGGGATTAATAAATAGAAATATGAAAAATATTCCCTCATTCTTCTCAGGCATTTTTCTCTGCCTTTAAAGTCTGTATTGTTTCGTGTAATCAATAAACTCTTAGATACTCACTCAATAGATGAACAGGCAAAGGCTTTCCTACTGTCTCGGGGCCTCTAAGTCTTAAAGAGACGTATTTGTGTAGCTTCAGGTACAGCGGCTTCACGTTGTCCCATATTTCTCTCGCTTTCAGAATTGCGCCCTCGTATTCGATTAATGAGTCCCAGTATTCCTCAACGGCATTGTAATCTATGGAAGATAAACATGAGAATATTAATAAATGTTCTAATGTAGCTTTAGATAAACTAAGGTTCAATGTACACGTGGAATGGAAGCGACTTTTTACAACGAAATTTCATAGCATAATGCACTTTATGTCAATTTATAAACTTAAATACGAGCCAAAAAAGGTCGCGCGTCTTCTGGGGAATCCGCGCGCATTCTCGAGAATTTCCCAAGCTACGGATCGTATTTATGTTTATGTTATACAATTGATATAAAGTTCATTATGCTATATACAATTTCGTTGCCAAAAGGCGCTTCCATTCCATTCTGCGATGGTAAAAATTGAGACTAAGGCAGTTATTTCAATCACATCTAGATATCAGTTTCAGTGCTTAGTACGCAAATACTACGATCAAAGTGCACTACGGCACTTTTCGACTTCGGCTGATGAAGGACGATACTCTGACGCGTAGTAAGTTCGTAGGCTTCGAATATTCGATTGTTAAAAGACGTCTCTTCTGAAGTTTCGTAAAGTTTTACGTTATTACAGCTAAACTACCTACCCCGTAACCTGAAACCGATTACAATCCGATTTTTTGATTGCGAAAATCTAACTTCACCTTGGATTAGTGCTAATACGAGTAATATTAAGTTTAGCAGCCGGTGACGTAAAAGCTGTACCGATTAAACTGAAGATGTTTATAAAAAATTTAAACCGAAGTCTGATTTTCGTTTAAATATCTGATAAAAATTGTACTCATTTCATAACCCTAAAGCGACCCCAGCAACCTTCGGCTATCTACATGGCACGGTTCTTGAACTAAAGGTCTAATGTCTTCTACGAGAGCCTACCCGTAAGCATTCTTTCTTTATTTTTAAATATCTTGTAGTATGTAAATATTGCACTGTGTGTGTCCAGGTCGGGACTGCCATTCGACTCCGCAGGGTCGGCCAGGGCACTTTTAAACTAAAAGTAAAGTTTTTACATGTTATATATGGCGTATATAAATTTAATTTATATACGACATATCGTAAAAACTTTTTATTTTATTTTTATTAACTTTAGGAGCTTTAGCTTTAGGAGCATTTAAATCAATAATAGGCACTTTGTTTCATGAGATAATCACAAACCCTTTCGTTAACTTACTTTGACGAATACTTCGTAATCGTTTTAGTCAATTTTAGGAGTTCTTTACGTGATCAATGTAAAAATGGAACAAGTTATTGAAAAGAAAATTTTGGTTGAATACAATCAGATACTAATTATTGTGTTTCAAAGTATATTTTGTGTAACTTTCCTTACAAATAGTACTCATTCTTACTACGTGACGAGCCCCGTGATCGAATGGCTAGCAATGGCTACTTTGACTCTGAAGTCGCGGGTTCGCTCCCCGCACCAATAGGCTATTTTCCAATGTTTAAAAATTGTATAAATTATTTAACAATATCCTAAAATACACAAAACTATAAAGATCTGCAAACTTTCATTCTAATATCTTCAGTCAGACTTTTTTTTTCGTCGATCAAAATTTGGCGGGAAAGTCCATTTTAAAAGTATGAAATTATTAAAAAATAATATTTCCATTGGAGAAGCATAAAAAAATGCTATAACTTTTATTATGATACTAATAACATAAACGTAATGTTTAACATAGCTGTCGTACAAATTTCTGATTTGATGCATACAAAATACAAACCTGTGACGTCATAATTCGGTAGTCTTTTGTATAGAGCGTTTTGGGGCAGTCTAAAAATTGTGATTTTCAAATTACCATATCTCGAGAGATTTTTGTGCTATCGAAGTAATTCTTTCACCTATGGTTATATTATGGAGACGTCCCTACATATCAAACAGAAAAAAATGTTAGTCAAATAGCCTATTGTGTGCATGAACATATCTGTTTGTCTTGGTTTGGGTGTTTTCTATGTACTATATATATTTGTTCACAAAAAGAATGTATTTATGTACATATATCAGTCATATAGTACTCATAGTACAAGCTTTGCTTAGTTTGGGACAAGATGGTGCTGTGTAATTTCTGAAGAAATATTTAAATATTCGTGAAGGATATTACTAAAAATACGAATGTATGAATGGATGGATCTTTGTCACTCATTCACGTCTGAACGGCTGAACGGATCTTTACGAAATTTGACACAGAGATATATTACAGTCTAGAATAGCACGTGAAGCTATGTCTTCATCATTCAAATTCATGCGAATAAAGTCAGCAGGAGGCGGCTATTAAAATATATTGAACTAGCTTGAACTTGCGACTTAATACGCGCGTATCACGGTCTCCCGTGAGAATTTTCAAAAATCCTTCAGAACACCAAATTTCGATGCAATCCGTCTAGTCAATTATTTGAACTGTGCATTGATGGATTAGTCAGTAACATTAATATTTTGAGTGAACGCCTACTACCAAATATCAAAACATTTCAAATCTTTTCCTAGCCGATTACGCTCGTCGGAATAATTTTGCTTAGTAAATATTCAATTTAAATTTGTCAATACAGCAATGATATGGATTTCATTAATTGTATTGAAATAACGTTACTCTAATACTCAGTTCTATTAGTTAAAGGTGGGGGATTGAGTAAATTCAGCTTAACATCATTAATTACGAGCAATATTAATTGAAGTTTACTTAAGATGTAAGGGATATCCATAGGAGAAATTGATCCTTTAAATTACGTGAGGTTTTGTTCAGCGGACATATTCAGCGGAATTATCTGGCAGAACAAATAAATGATTTTATTAGGATCATTGTCAGATACGCAGTTATTATTCCGAAAATTGAGACAGGCGATGCTGTTAGTAAAACACTCAATATTTTAAGGCACAATAAAACTACTTGACTCATTTTGGGGTGCACCACGTGCAGGGCGGTTAGTTTTGGGCTCAAGGATATTGACAAACTATTCGCATCCCTAAGGTGAGAAAATTATGGCCTGTAATTTGATTTGAAGTACAAGAACCCTGTTGACTAAGTAAACAAACACGCGGTCACTGTTAATGTTAACACTGTGGTTAATATATGTATTAAAACCATGCTCAGTATCAAATTTCAAAATGCCGTCTTAATTGTCGTATCAAATGTTGAAAAAAAATAAAATGACTACAAAATGTGTGTGCGGGATTCTGAATGAGTAGACTATGCTATTTTGTCCAACAACAAGTTGTTGTCCGAAGAATCAAAGTTGTTGACATAGCCTTCACAGTTTGCAAGCTGAAGTGGCAATGGGCTGGTCAAATCTGCCGAGTAAGTGATAGCAGATGAGAGAGGAAGGTATTAGAGTGAAGGCCGCGGGTAGGACGACGAAGCGTTGAACGCCTTTCTTCGAGACGGTCCACAAGAAAGCGGCTGGAAGCGGCTGGATGCGGGAGGCGGAGTATCGTATTTCGTGGAAAGCATTGGGTAGATACAGGCTAATAATGATGTTATTATGTGTCTGTGATAACTTAGATACGAGTCATCATCATCATTATCAGCCTGTATCTACTTACTGCTGGATACAAGCCCATGCTTTCCATTATATGCGATCCTCCGCTTTCCGCATACAGCCGCTTTTTAGAGGTCAGTTTCGCAGCCAAATAACAATTCCCTTGAGGGTTGTTGTGTTCCTGCGAGTGAGTGAGGTTACCAGAAAGAAAGGAAGCAGATGCTGCGTTGGCAGCGGGGGTGGCGGCGCGCGAGCAATATTTTATGTTGCAAGCGAAGCGTTAATATGGCTACGGTAACCGCTTCACATCAGGCGGGCCGTGTGCTTGTCTGCCACCCTACGTAGTATATAAAAAAAAAAAAGGGTCATCGATTCATCTAGAGAAAAGGCGTCCTACGTTTTGTTGTCACATACGCAGCGTCCAATTTAGGACTTTCCACCCCAATCGATGACTCGGATCTGGCAGGCTCATTGCCACTTTAGCTTTAATAATAATAATAATTCTGTAATAGCCCGGTATTTAGTTCAACCAGATCTCATCTCCATAGCCCATTAATTTTCCATCACACTTTGTAATAATCTCAACGCCTGCCGAAACCTGCTCATGGGTATATTGTTTCATTGATATATCCTGGAGCGGGGGTCACGGAGGGCGCACAACATTACATCAAACTTCTCAAAGGGGCCTCTATGCGTTGGATCCATATCCCAGCGTATGCCTATCAAATGACCGGGCTTGACCCGTGAATTAAGAGCAATACATTATAATAATAATTCCTGTAAGACACAGGTTCATTATTATTATATTGATATTATTAGATTGATATTATTATATCACTATTTTAAACAAATAACTTACTGTTTTCTTTCGAAGCATTTCTCAAAAGTGGTAATATCTGCTCTGTATATTCACTCATGTTTGGTAGGTTTTTCTCCCAAGACTTCTTCATACGAATTAACGTTTTTTCCTCTTGTTGTCTTGCCAGGCTATTGTGTAATTCTGGAAGGAAAAAAAAATGTTTTTAATTACAATATTCTTTCTTATTCCTCTTCCTATTCGTCATTACTAAAGGTCGTGTCCAAAATATTATTTACCTATAATGAAACAATCACACAAGTTAAGCAATGTCGACCGTAGCCTGTCTATATATGAGTTTATTATTTAGAGGGCATGTTAAGCCGTCGGTTCCGGCTTATCACACAAGTTAAGCAATGTCGACCGTAGCCTGTCTATATATGAGTTTATTATTTAGAGGGCATGTTAAGCCGTCGGTTCCGGCTTATCACACAAGTTAAGCAATGTCAACCGTAGCCTGTCTATATATGAGTTTATTATTTAGAGGGCATGTTAAGCCGTCGGTTCCGGCTTATCACACAAGTTAAGCAATGTCAACCGTAGCCTGTCTATATATGAGTTTATTATTTAGAGGGCATGTTAAGCCGTCGGTTCCGGCTTATCACACAAGTTAAGCAATGTCGACCGTAGCCTGTCTATATATGAGTTTATTATTTAGAGGGCATGTTAAGCCGTCGGTTCCGGCTTATCACACAAGTTAAGCAATGTCGACCGTAGCCTGTCTATATATGAATTTATTATTTAGAGGGCATGTTAAGCCGTCGGTTCCGGCTTATCACACAAGTTAAGCAATGTCGACCGTAGCCTGTCTATATATGAGTTTATTATTTAGAGGGCATGTTAAGCCGTCGGTTCCGGCTTATCCGGCTATCACTAGATGACAGTCGTTATAAAGCCAGCCAAAAAGTAGCCTTTGTGCGACTTGAAAACACTGGCCTCCGTCAACCCGCAGGAAAGTCAAAGCGACGTGGTGGAGTATGATCTAAACCCGTTCAATTGAGTGGAGATGCATATCTAAGCATGATTAAGGGTTGATTTCGATAATTCAATTCAGAAGGAGGTTTTAGTCCAGCCCCCTTACCACCATCTCTTATTGCGATTCAATAACTGAATAGAATGCTTATTCATAACAATGAATAAGCGACTCTATTTCAAACGAATAGAGTCGCTTATTCATTGGTATGAATAAGCAATGTATTCAATTATTGAATCGCAATAAGAGATGGTTGTAAGGGGGCTGCTCTCTGCGTCTCAGTTTGCATCGACGTACTAACTAATATTATAAAGACCTAAATTGATTTGTTTGTATGTAATAGAAAATTTTATAAACTACTCATAACTCTTTCACCAATATTTAATCTTCAAACCTTCAGAGTCAGTATGAGCAATATATTATACGGACGAAACCGTGAGTACAGCTAGTATAGAATAATACTTATGCATATGCAAGGAGAATAAATGGATTTAAGCTACAAAGACAGCTGGCTCAAACAACTTGTCGTGTTCTCGGAAGAGAATAATGATAGGATAAAATCGCGTTACGTTCACATTACAACATTTTATATTCAACACCGCTTTAAACCATCAGTTTCCGAAAATTCGACGACCATCTGCCATCCCATTGAAAAGTTATCTCAAATGACAGTTCGCAACAGTTTACCATTTATATTGAAGCGTGAAATTCCCAGGTTTGTTTTTCTTAGGGGGGAAAAAAGCTAAATTGCCCTCACGGGCGATGAGAAATTAACTTTTACACGACCATTCGTCTCAGCATGAAGTTATTAAAAAGTTTCTAGTACTTTATGAAATTCGTAATGACTTGTGAATTTGTTCTTGGTAGACAGCGCTATTATTACTTTAGTTTGTATTATCTTACTGTTTTGGTGTTTGACTTCTGATCTTTTTATATAATTTTAAGTAAATTTGTTAGGATAAGTCTTATTAAGTCACTATCTGCCCGGATTACAAGTAATTTTCGAAAAAAAATAAGTTTAAACTGGAAGCCACAGTCTAAGCCCTAAGGAATAAAACTGCCCCAGTGAAAACATCTGGCTACATATTTTGAATAAATCGCAATGCTTCGCCATTGAATTCCCAAATGCAGTTTGTAGTCTAAATGTTATGTTAACGCTCAAAAATCATATACACATGACATAGATCTTTAGGCTGTTTTAACATTTTAGTAAATAGGTACAAAACGTCAACTAATTTACTTATGGGACTGGGGCACCACACATTCCCACCACTGTGTCCTGTGTAGCCAGGATGGACCTGAGGAGCAGCGAACACCAAAAAGGCAATGAACAATGAAGTTCACTGTAGTCTCGGGTAAAACTAATTTACTTGTGGTATTTGAACGTATAGATCCTCCAATATCACTACATAGTATAAAACAAAGTCGCTTTCTCTGTCCCTATGTCCCCATGTATGCTTAAATCTTTGAAACTACGCAACGGATTATGATGCGGTTTTTTTTAATAGATAGAGTGATTCAACTGGAAAGTTTATATGTATAATATATGCATAACATAGTAGAAAAACACTGATAATTTAGAGGTTTCTAATGTGATGTCGTAAATAAACACATTTTTTTGCTCTTTCATTGCAAACGCTGGCTGAACCCAACGAGATAGATCAAAATAATGTAGTACAGTATTGTTCACCTTAAAATGGTCTACAAAAAAGTTCGCGACGGTATATGACTATCTCTTAGTGGTAACACACAATAACCGTTATTTTATCCTTTGCTTTTTACAAGAAATAATGCCTTATTTACGAAGCGATTTTAAGCAATACAGAATTAATCCTTATCCAATTAAGTACCTTAAATACATTGCGCATTTAATATAGATCAATATGGCCCTTCACAGCATGTAATTTAAATGAATAGTTTAGAAGATATTACACATTTAAAATGCAGGGACATAACGGCTGTGGCGGTACCGGCCGCGGAGCCGGCGGCGTGTGCTTATAACTGGGGAAGGACTGGATAGGACAAAGCGCAAAGACCTTCTGTAGTACATTTAGTATCAGCATTGCACCCGTGCGAAGCCGGGGCGGGTCGCTAGTTGAATATAATAGAGAGTACTATCAGATATTGAGAACAAATAAAAGGCTGGACGGGTCTATAATAACTGGCTAGTATTCATTGTTGTTGCCCATTTAAACCATAAATTTTGTTGTAATTAACTGTATATTTATGTTTTCTGAGATAACAAAATATTTTTTATATTTTTCCACATTTTCCGGAACAAAAACAATGCAATTTTGTCTGTATAGCTGTCTGTCAGTAACAATGATGTTATACTATTAATCCTAGTTAATTACAATACTAAAAATATTGATCAGTAAGTTCTAATTTTGTCATACACATTTTTTTTTATCTACTGTCTACGGGCCGCCTAAGGTGAAGCGGTTACTGTAGCTATATTAACATTTGCAACATGCAATTTCGCCCGCAAGCCGCCATCCCCGCTACCAACGCAGCAACTTCTTCCTTTCTGGTAATTAGTCGGCGTCAAGCGACAATAGTTTTGCCAGAAATCAAAGCGAGGAAAAATTTACAAACTGAGATTGTGAACGCATAGGTGCAACAATATTAATAATAAAATTGTTTCATATTTTCAAATTTACAGTATTTAGCCTTTTAAACTTGTGAAAAAATTATCAGAAAGTATACAGCTAATGCAATCTCTCTATTGCAAAAGTGTTGCCAGAATCAGTAACATTATTATGCGTATCACGAAATATTCGCCTTACCTCTCAGAGTACAACTTGTTCCGGTGCCGCAATCGTAATTGCTTGCGAATCTCAGCTGGTGCATAGCGCTGTCGCCAAATGTTACCAACTGGAAAGGAAATGTAATTTAATTTGGATACCAATGACAAATGGAAAACGTCCTTTCGAACGCACTGCGTTCAGATGAAATGAGAAAGTTTAACGATCTTGATGCTCTAAGCTTCAAATGACACAAGACTGAAACAGGTGCCGTATTTTGGTACTTTTGGTGTTGGAGGCCAAGATGTTCTTTGTCTCAAAGAAAGTCTTAACAAAAGAGTAAAAATAAGAGTCATTGGCGAGAACATCAAGATCGTCACAAAGGCGAATTGTTTTAATATTGAGTTGCTGAACAGTGCACCAGTGCAGCAACTTAAAGTCATTTGATCACGCTGAGGACTGAGACTAGACTTAAGTTCATAATTTCGGATTTTTGAACCAGGGGCCTAAGCCGAAGCCGATTGCGACTGAATATTATGTTTCGAAAAATAGGTCTTAGGTTAAAATTATTGACACACATCTTCAGCTTAGTGGGTAGAGCTCGAGGGTTTCTGCCAGCTGAGCTAAACATAGTTACCAACAATCTTAGTTGTCATTCATTTTCGCATTTAAAAAATCCAATGCTAATCGGCTTCAGCTTCGGCGGTAGGACCCCAGGTTTATTCGATAACCATATGTAGGTACTGAATCATAAAAAAAAATGATATAATTGAGCATCTGATCTATTTTATTCCTTGATTCGTTACATCGACCGCTATTTTTTTTCTATCGAGCAAATTAAAGCTGATTAGCTTTAATTTAGAAAAAAAATGCGGTCGAAAAAAGGTCGATTTCATTCCAAATCGATGTATTTTCGCGATTTTTTTCTATAAAGTAAAGAAAATCTAATATGAACCTATGGCCAGCAAATATTAATTTCTTTTAGAAAAACTATGTTTAACATAATGATAATTTAAAAGGAAGCTAATTGTGAATCAATTCAATTATCAAGTACCCGGTTAGTCTTATTTCAAAGAAACTAACTATAGTTTGCTTCTTGGAAATAAAACAAGAAACTTCTCGAACTTACTAATAAAATAAATTATTTTTATTAAATACAGTAACTACATTAAAAGTAAAGAGAATAAACCTTTTAGCCTAAATAAATGTTGTAATGTAACCTTATTTAAGGGTAGAAAAAAAAACAGAATTTGTGACAAGAATTAGATTGACCTTTCCGTTACTTAATAAGGACCACTGATGTTGTCCACAAAATAAAGCTCTATTCACAGATGTTTGGACAGTTGGTTATCTTACTTGAATATTTTAGACATTATAAAAATATAAATATTTTTTTTTTTTTTTACCTTTTATATTTGCGTTTATCCTTTCTCTTTATACAGTCTATTAACTTATTATTCAGCACCCACTTAGGGTCTAATCAATTTGTAATAACATATAAGCTGTTTTGCCTAACCCTAACCGTGCTCGGCTAGATATTAGATGTGCTACGTGATGGGGTATTTTCCAGATTTTTTTCGCTAGGAAAAAATAGTACGTCTTTCCAAGTATGTATCAGACTTGTTTCGATGTTCATATTGTCCAAATGGATAAAATTTCCATATACACAAATAAGGTCGACTAAGTAATATACAGTTTTGTTGCTGAGTTTGATCTTATGTCACTTTTAGGCGAAAATAGACCTTAATTTGAAAAGTACAAACGAATTTCAATCTAAGGCACACACCACATAGCTCATCGCGTTGCATAGATGCTGCACTACGAAAGCACAGCGCACAGCTGACATATGGCTCGTATTGCCGCGTCCCGACGAGCCGCATTGTTGAGATCTTACTCCGACCATGAAGACTTATCTACCCTCTATTTCTTTCTACAACTAATCTAAATCTTCCCCTAATCTATTAACTTTGTAGAAACAGCAACAAAAAAAAAACTTGTATAACCGATAACTTGCATTTTACATTTTCCCCGTCTAGAGACTATCTATTTCGCATGCAAGGTAATTTCTTGGGGTTGTCTGGAAGGTTACATGACAGTACTACAGACAATTTACGAATTATAGACCTTTTACGAGCTGACAGTGGACACTTTCGAGTTTGACAATGGGCCTCATACTACTTCAACATAACACTCAGGACGCAAAGGAGTTCTATAAATTAAATAATATTCCTGGTCAAATTACACACAGCCATCTAAGTCCCAAACTAAGCAAAGCTTGTACTATGGGTACTATAGATAACTGATGCAATACTAAAATACATTTTTAAGCTATTGCATAGCTTTTATCGCGGGCTTTGAGCGCGGTTACCGAATCAAGAAATTCCGTAACGAAAATAAAACCTATCACCCCCCACCTAATATGAACTTTGCACTCGACCTGGCTTAAGAACATTTGCTTATACAATACATACTCGTATTTCGCCAGTTAGTATTATCGACTCAATGGCGCAGTTGTAAATGTGTGACCAATTTGAACTATCGTTTCTGCGTTCGCGCCTCGAGGTGGTCATTACTCTTTTTGTAACTTTATTCGATGTTGGTGAATGACTAAAGACTTTTTTTTAACTTTTTCGTTATAATTATTTTTGACATTCGATTTTGACATCATTATTTTTGACATTATTACTGATTTTGGGATAAAATTTTAATTTAATAAAAAATATATACGATCGCATAAAATATTAATTTAATAAAATAGCTATGCAATAGCTTTACCGCGGCAGTCCCCGAGTGCCACACGTATTTTTTTACTCAAATACATAGAAAACACCCAGCCCAAGACAAATAGACATGTTCTTGCACATAAATATTTGACTTGTGCGGGAATCGAACCTGCGCCCTCGGAGTCAAAGTGGCCATTGCTAGCCATTCGACCACCGAGCTGGTCTACACTGCAGGTAGAAGAAAACCAATATGTGTTATAGATAGAACTGGGTCACAGAGCCATTAATAAAAGCAAGGATTTATGGGCAATTACATTTTGCTATCTTCCGATAAAAATAAGCAAATGAATTTATTATTGGCACTCTGGGAATCATTTGCTACGTATACTCGGATTACTGTAACAATATTGTTGATATATTTTTTTATTAAAATCCCATGGGATCTTACAAATATGTCACTTATTATTGTGTTTAAAACTACCGATAAATACTTAATTATACCGATAAATCAACAAAACAAAAAGATAGTTTTCTTTTACTTTCTTGTTAGTTAATGTTGACAACAACCTGTAGAAATGCTCTAAAACATTGATTCCCAATATGATCAATATCAATTCCTAGACGATTCCGACATGGTAATGATCTATGAGATTCATATATTAACAATTTAGAAGTCTCCAGAAATCAAAAAATATATACAAATTCAGTCTAGTATAGAATATGGATTGATGTCGACTTTCTAGTATAGAATTTTATTATAGAATTTTCGATATTTTAGTATATTTCTAGTATAGAATATGGATTGATGTTCTATCTGTCGATGTCGTTTTACTCAGCACACGACAGGAATGAAAAAGTTGTTTTTTTATTTTTTATTTTATAAAAGAAACAGTTGAAATTGTCTTATTAATAAGTGTTTTTTTTTATGTTTCGTTTCTCCTTTTTAGTTTAAGCTATTTCAAATGAATTAGACCTACATATTCATCATCATCAGGTCCATTTTAGTCTCCACTACAGGAGCACGACCCTCTCTCGTCCGTCCTAGACGGAAGGAGGATTTGGCCTACACTCCCCAGCTGGCCAAACGGGTTGGGGAGGCTTGATCGATATTTGATAATGTATTTCCCTTAGTCGCCTTGTACGACATCCACGGAAAGAAACGGAGTGATTCTATTCTAGTCTGCCGGAAACCACACGGCCAGACCTGTAGGTCTGGCCGTGTGGTTTCCGGTGGCGAATTGGAATATTATCTATATAATATGTATATTATATAGATAATATTCCAATTCGCCACAGTAAATATTTACAAAAGTACATCAATGGATAAACATTTTATGGTGCATATCTGTACTCAATACTGAACGCTTTACATTCCCTATGTATGATCGGATGCTCACTTTTAACAAAAATAACCCATTATTTATATTTTTATTTATTTCAATAACGGGAGTACCGAATACCCACTAGTCCATCGAAGTACTTTATTTTACGAGCGCTTTTTTTTCTAATATTTCATATCATTATTAACCAGGCAGGCACGTGATAAAAAACACGATTTTATTTCTAACTATTTCAAAGACGTGTTTTAAAACAATTTATTTCAATCATGCCAGCCCTAGCACAATACCACACCTCACAGCTCTTTTAAAAACCATAACTAGGTTTTAGCCGATACAAAGAAAAAATGGTGTCCGAATGATTTTATTTACACCACTCTTAAATTATTTCTCCTTTAGAAAATATACATAAAGTATCTCTGACTCACCCGAATCCATTGTTCAGTTTCAAGCAGGACATCACCCGGTTGCAACAACAGCTTGACTTTCCGCCGCAATACATCGTCATCAGGAGCCAAAGTATAACCAGTAAGAGCTTTCCTGACTTCTGCGGTTTGTTGCCTTGCAAACATGCCGAATGCCTTGTCTCTTTCCAGCTGCAAAAATAAGATAGCATATCATACATATCAACGGAAAAAATGCAATAAATCAAGGTAGAAAATAAAATGAATGAACTCGTTTGGAGCTATATAATGCGCTCTTAACAATTTGCAGGAATTTATTAAATAGGCAATGTGATCTACACTATTTTGTGTCAACCATGATGTTGTTCTAACAATCAACATCTAACAGAGCGAAACACGTCTTGCAGAGACGACCACATAAGTCGGGGCGGCGGCAGTCGCATGTTTCAGATGTTGCAGAGTCGCAGAGACGATCGGAGTAGTTGTAGCAGAAACGACCAAAGTAGCCACGGCATGCAGTTACATGCACTATAATAGGTGGGTGCCGGCTGGCAGTAATTTGCATGAACTAATTGGTGGCAGAAGCACGCAAAGTAGTGTAGATCAAATTGCCTGATAATTTGACTTTCGCAAAATAACACCTGAATCAATTTTATTAACTATTTATGAAATAAATCAGATTACCATTGAACAACTAGGTCATAATATAATATCGCATAAAAAAGCTCGCCAAAGTAAGTGTAGGGACGAAAGTCGAGAATTTAAACGACGAAAACAATCGATGTCCTATAAAAAGTCTGATCCGCCTGATGTGAAATAGTTACCGTAGTCAATATGGTTACGGTGACCATTTCACATCAGGCGGGTCGTATGATCATGTGATACCAGACGTAGTATACTACCAAGTTTGATTCATAATTCAATTGAAAAATGAGAATAATGGGTTATTCACAATTAAAGCTCTTGTAAAATAACAATGGGAAAATCTGAACAGAATTTCTTATTTTCATTATTCCATTTTTCTCAATTAAAATAGATAAATAACGAGAAAATGTCAGAAAGATTGAAAAGTTAATAGGCGGAATGAAAAATAAAAACAAATTACTAACTGAATTCTACTAGACAATAGATATTTCGCGCGAGCCCGTCATTCCATTTTTCATAAATATTTTTAGGAAAACCAAATCATATAGAAATGGGACATATGGTGAAACTTTCCGTCCTGAAACTTCGTAGACTGAATAGAGCTGTTTGTAAAAAAATATACTTTCCGACCCTTTGTTATTTTCCAAAGAACTTTGTTTGCTTCGGTTTTCGCGGCAGTAAAAATACTACAAAATCACAAAAGAAATAGGTGACCAAAATTTACATGAGAACAGTAACGACCTTTGACAAGATTTTACAAGAACTTTTGACAATGAAGTTTTAATTTGAATATGAATGTTTAATATTAATAGCACAGTATTAAGCTGGGTCTCCTGCAAGGCGTGGCCATACCTCAGTTTCCGACAATGTCATTCAAAGTAATGGAAAATTTCCCAACTCGGTGACGGAGCTTATGATGAAAGCCAGTCGAAAAAAGGGGGAGAGGAACAACCTCAAGAAGAACAACTAAGCGGCCTGTATTTTCGAAAACTCTGATGGACTCTTGCAGGTGTGGAGACCCTCAATAAGTTGGGCAAAAACAATAAGTTGGGGCTTCACAGTATTTACAGTTATTATTGTAAATATAGACCAATGTCACATTGTTTGGCAACTGTAAATTGCCTTAAATATAGGCATGCAAAATAATGGAGTCGGTATATTATATCTATAGAGCGGTCTGGACAATCAGTTATACATATCATTTAACTAGATACCAGGTCTACTAACCTTCATAGATAATCCTTTGTTGCCTCCAATCAGCTCATTCCATGTGGCAGTAGCTCTATGTTCGCAGTGGTCCACATAGTCCAATTCGACTAAATCTATCAGAGCTACTAAGAACCGTCTATCGTCGCCGGTCGATGATGTTCCGCTGGATAGAAGAGCGTAGCAATAGATAGTAAGAAGTGATAATGTCGGCTTCATGGTTACTCTGTGAAAGAAAGAGAAAATAAAAATTAGTAATGAAATTTAGATTACCTAGATAAAGCTTTGATGGAGTCGAAGTCGGAGAGAACGACAATAAAAAATCAGTGTCGTACACTAAAAATAAAAAATAAATGTTTAAAAAAATTACCGATTTCACAAGACAAGGCAGCCAATATATACTTCAACATATAGTTTGTTGATTAAAGTGTGTATATAGATATAAAACTAATATTATAATAAATTTCGCATTTATGACAATAATTGTTGTCATAGCCCAACCTCCCGCTTAACGACCTCGTATGCACCGTTGATGTTATTGAATTGACACTTGACTTGAAAAATATAGTTGTTATGATTATAATATCGTGCATGCATTTATTTAGAACTAGCTGATGCCCGCGACTTCGTTCGCGTGGACTTTATGATTCCGGCGTATTAATACAAATACGAAATAATGTAGATACATAAGAAAATATTTGTTATACGTTAAAAGTCAATTTTTTTTTTGTTTAACATTGTAACCATAGTTTAAAAAAAAATTAAGGAAGTCTTTCCTTCGGGAGCTAATATGAACAGACCTGAAGCTTCACTAACTTTCGAGAAAGCCACGTAAAGTTGGTCATGCGAAAAACAACCAGTCCTAAGCTTGTCACCAGCGAATTTAGTCATTTTTTTATTGTTATAGCAAAGCAAGTGGTCACAGACAACTGCGTACGTTTAAAATTAAAATGGATTTTTTTTGGAGAAGAGTGGTATACGCGGAATAAATACAGTTTCACCGACACCACTCCCAGTGAGAATCTCAGCTTCAATTATATTGCGCTGCCATTGACTTTACTTCAGAAAGGAGATCTTCCCCAAATTTTAACAATATTCTTGAAAACTCTTGGGCACGTAAAGTTCTATCTACAGCTTCTACTGCCGTACTGTTAGCCATTTCGCATTCATCTCAAACGATTAGACAGCAATCCTGAAACACCTTCGCTTTGACACAGTTTCGTGTCACAGAGCATGTCGGTGTTTCAATTCTCTTTAAATCGAGTAGGATATTGGACATTGTATTTGCGTCCTTCCGCCTAGTATGTGACTGCAATACCTGGCGATGCTGCTGCGAGATCTTATTTTGGCGCCTGATTTCAGCGTGGATTGCTCTCGTCAGGTATGTTTTTCCAGTCCCTCCTGGAGCAATTAAGAAAATCAGTTTCCCCTCGTTGCTTAAAACACTTTCCACCACCAAATCAAATAAACTCTGATCTTGCTACATAGCGTCCCGCAAATGCACGTATTCTTCTGGTTTGTGCGAATATATACCAATCGTTCCATTTCAATTTTAGCGTACACGTCTATAATAAACTGACTAAATAGACCACGTTCTATGTAATAAATAAAATAAAACGATTGCGTCTAACTTGTAGCAGGTAAGAATAAAAGTAGCACCCCGCGGTTTTTTTTTTACAATACATTCAATATTTTGTTAATCTATTCATTGTAATCTATGTATTGTAATAAATAGATTTAAAAAAGTAAAAAAAAACACGCTAGAATAGCAAATAGAACTAAAAAAGTTACTTTTTTTTAGTTCTATTGGCTAATATAGCGTGTTTTTTTACTTTTTTTAAAAACTATAATTTATTGTAAACACGTGTTGTTTATGCAAATAAATTTAACTTTGTTCTGCATCAGGTGTTCCAAATCTTGGATTTTTATACCTCAACAAAAAATGCTGATCAGACTGAACAACTTTTGCTAAGGAGTCATTTTTAAATTTCTTATAGTTTACTTGAACCATTATGGTTCTGCATCAGGTGTTCCAAATCTTGGATTTTTATACCTCAATAAAAATGGGTCATCAGATTGAACAACTTTTGCTAAGGCGTCATTTTTATATTTCTTATAGTTTACCTGAACCATTATGGTTCTGCATCAGGTGTTCCAAATCTTGGATTTTTATACCTCAACAAAAAATACTCATCAGATTGAACAACTTTTGCTAAGGCGTCATTTTTATATTTCTTATAGTTTACCTGAACCATTATTGTTCTGCATCAGATGTTCCAAATCTTAGATTTTTATACCTCAACAGAAAATGCTCATCAAGCTGAACAACTTTTGCTAAGGCGTCATTTCTAAATTTCATATAGTTTACCTGAACCATTAAGGTTCTGCATCAGGTGTTCCAAATCTTGGATTTTTATACCTCAACAGAAAATGCTCATCAAGCTGAACAACTTTTGCTAAGGCGTCATTTTTATATTTCTTATAGTTTACCTGAACCATTATTGTTCTGCATCAGGTGTTCCAAATCTTGGATTTTTATACCTCAACAGAAAATGCTCATCAAGCTGAACAACTTTTGCTAAGGTGTCATTTTTATATTTCTTATAGTTTACCTGAACCATTAAGGTTCTGCATCAGGTGTTCCAAATCTTGGATTTTTATACCTCAACAGAAAATGCTCATCAGGCTGAACAATTTTTGCTAAGGCGTCATTTTTATATTTCTTATAGTTTACCTGAACCATTATGGTGCTGCATCAGGTGTTCCACTTTCCAAAATCAATTATACCCTATATTTTGCCCAGGCTTAACAGCTATATAACAAAAAAAGTTTCATTCGAATCCGTCCAGTACTTCCAGAGATTAGCGTGTACAAACAGACATACAGACATACAGACATACAGACAAACAGACAAACAGACAAACAGACAAACAGACAGACATTTTTTTTAAAATTCTTACTCTATTACTATATCTCCATAGCCTCCAATTGTTTTTTTGTAAATATATTCAATGTACAGACACATTATTTTTACTGTTTTATTATATGTATAGATGTATAGATATAACAAATTGACGACGATGGCGAAAGAAATCGAACGCCTTATCCGTCTACGGGCTTCGATACGCGGCCAACTAACGAAACTACAACAACAATTACTACAAAATCAACCTACTACAGATTTCGAAGTAAGTCAGAGACTGTCAAGCTTAGAAAATTACGAGAAGAAATTCGATACAATTCAAAGTGACATAGAATCGCAATCAGAAAATTTAGAATCGGAGATAGAGCAACGACATACAACCGAAGAAAACATTTTACAACTGAAATTGAAACTGCACGGCTTACGCCCTACACCAATTACCGATGCATCTTCAACGTACGTCTCCGTTTCACAACATACGCGGAACTTGGAAGGTACGAGTACCGACTTACGACCACAACAAACACCGAGGCTCAATTTTACGCCTTTTCATGAAAAAGAAACGTTCAAGAACTTTATAAAAAGACTTACTGTATATTTGCTGTTGAATAATATAACTAACCCAAAAACTAAAGTATACATGTTACTATCAACACTACCCCCGGATTTACATGAAAGAGTCCACGACCTATGCTCTCCAGATGACCCTCTTAATATAACATTTGAAGAAATCGCAGATATATTAGACAAGTTCATCGACCCGAAACCAAGCATCTGGGCATCCCAACATACCTTCATTACGCGTCTACAACAAGCCGATGAGTCAGTCCCCATTTACGCTTCAGAATTGAAGAAGCTGTCACTCAACTGCGAGTTCAAGTGCTTACAATGCAAAAAGCCTACTATTGATTCGATCCTATCACTACAAAATATAACAATTGTAATAAAAAATTACGCCGTACAGGATTACCTCGCCTCCCCAACCCGTCTGGCCAGCGTGGGGAGTGTAGGCCAAATCCTCCTTCCGTCTAGGACGGACGAGTTGCAACAACAGCTTGACTTTCCGCCGCAACACATCGTCATCAGGAGCCAAAGTATAACCAGTAAGAGCTTTTCTGACTTCTGCGGTTTGTTGCCTTGCAAACATTACCTCGCCTCCCCAACCCGTCTGGCCAGCGTGGGGAGTGTAGGCCAAATCCTCCTTCCGTCTAGGACGGACGAGAGAGGGTCGTACTCCTGTAGTGGAGACTAAAATGGACCTGATGATGATGATGATGAAATATATTTTTTTTAGTGAAAACTTCTTTAACGGCGTTGTGAACTTTTGGGATGGGTAAAAAATGTTAAACTCCGTCAGGACACATGACCTGAAAATTTGTAAGACGGAGGGAGCGTAGACCACCGGCGCGGCGTAGGAGAGGAAGTAATATCCCCCTCTCTCTACCGCGCGGCGAAAATGTATGCCTGCTCCTGCTGTTTATTTTTAATGTAATATAAATTGTCATGTTTGTGTACGATAGCGGAATAAATAAATTCCGCTATCGTACATTGTATTTTATTTTATCACAAAAATGATAGTACTTTTATACTGATAAAGGAAGCAATTCGTGGGAAATTATTCCCTAACCATTCTGAATTCAAAATATTCAAAAATGCACAACTTACGTTGTGCATTTTTGAATATTTTGAATTCAGACCGGCACTCCTGGAGTACAACCCGTTTTTTTGTTGTTTTTATCATCGATAAAAAGAAAAAAAAGAGGGCAATTTTACATTGGAAATTCTCAACAATGACGAATAACACTAGTCCCCCCTCCCCCCTCCTTTTCTCGCTAAGCTAGGGTAGCTTAGCGAGAAAAGGACGACTCTCCCCACCCTATTATTGAGCATGGTAGAGCAGTTATGCGTGTCAACACCGAGATAAAAGTCGTAAGCCATTATTTTATTTCACAAATTAATTAAATATCTCTAGATTCTATAACCAGATCCCAATTAAATTTACGCACAACTGCCCTAATTGAACCGATGAACCGATTTTCAAAATTCTTTTTAAGTTTAACATAAAAATAATTTTGAAAATCGGTTCATAATTACAGACGATATCACTTAAAATGCCTAAAGTTGTTGTGTTCACTATTTTTTAATTATAATCGATATACTCGTATCTCTAAATTCATCAAGATCAGGGGGCCGATCGGCTTTAGCTTAGGCGGTAGCCTCACATCCGATTTTTCTGTTGCGAAATTCCAACTTCAGCTTAGATTTATGGAAAATGTGTTTAGCTTGTAAAACCCCTAGAGTAGGCCAAATAAGCCGGAGGTGAGGTAAGGTGTTCATCGCTAATTTAAACCTATTTTTGGAATAAAAAATTCAATGGGAAGCGGCTTCATCTTCGACGGTAGGGCACCAGGCAAATGTAAACAAGTTTGTGTTTCTAATCAAACTAAATATCTCCAGATTGTGGAATCAAATCTTAATGAAATTTATATAAACCACCGCTGAATTGCCCTTATTCGACCACAACAGAAATTTTAAAAATCGGTTCACAATTAGCGGAGAATTCGTTGAACATACATAAAAAAATACATACAGTCGAATATGGAAACCCCTCCGTTTTGTATTCGGTTAAAAATAGTACCGTAGCTTACCACAATTAGTCACAAAATGTCGGTCTAATTGTAGTGTAAATGAGCCTTGGAATAAGATCACAAAGGAAGCGAAACTCATCATTACCATTGATTACTAAATAAAACTCATTGTTTCAATAAATTTGCACTTTATAACCTTCTTGGCAATTATCGCAGCAATAACCAAAAACTTGGATTAGTGGTTGACCCCGAAATAGTTTTTTTTTATATTACGTCGGGTGGCAGACAAGCATACGGCCCGCCTGATGTGAAGCGGTTACCGTAGCCATATTAACGCTCGCAACATAAAATATCACTCGCGCGCCGCCACCTCGCTGCCAACGCAGCATCTCCTTCCTTCCTGGTGACCTCACTGACTCGCAGGAACACAACAATGGAATTGTTATTTGGCTGCAGTGTTCTGTGAGGTGGCGGTACATTCCACAGTCGGGTAGCTTACAATTACGCACCCTACCTCTCATTTCGCCAGCGTTTCGTTTATCAGTCAGCACCGCGTGCAGAAGTTGGCTTTGATTCAAAGATGTTGATGAACCACTTACACCCCAAAATATTGTTATGTTACCATTACAACAACCATTCATTCTTTATTTCTTGAAAGGGTCAGGATGATGAAAAGAAAATAAAAGAACGAGCCTTCATAAAGCGATTGTTGCCTTCGTCCCGGAATATCTTTCAACTGAGATATTAAAACTACATCAAGCGAGAAATGCAAAGGAATATATTTTTTTTATGTAAATCACACAATCTGACTCATGATTGGGGGATTTGAGACGGGCCTTAAATTATAAAGCAAAAATGTTGAAATTATTTTAGTAGGATATTTAGGTTCTCTGTTTAGCATGAAATTGAAGAGAATTGAAAAATTATTATTCTATATTTTTTAGAATCCTAACAATAGATTGATGGGCGTCGAAAGTAGCTTTATGAATTCGTGCCAATAACTAGAATGTTAGAGAGGCTGATATTTCTCGCTGTATCTTTTGTATTTAAGAAGCTTTGACTCTGAAAAAAGTTATTCTGAAAAATTGTTAATTATAAGGAGGTATGAAATATAATATTTCATTGTCGCGTACGTAAACACGCACTTAAAAGGCTAAGCGAAATAATGATGTCTATAATTATATATCGCATTTACCCTAGTTTAGGTAGAAATAGACAATCATCAGGTCATTTTAGTCTCCACTACAGGAGCACGACCCTCTCTCGTCTGTCCCAGACAGAAGGAGGGTTTGGCCTACATTCCCCACGCTGGCCAGACGGGTTGGGGAGGAATAGACAATAGGAGGACATTATTCAAATAAACTCATATACAAAACCTCATCATCATCATAATTATCAGCCTGTATCTACCCACTGCTGGATATAAAGCCATCCCCAATGTTTTCCACCATATGCGATCCTCCGCTTTCCGCGTTCACCCACTAACCAGGTGCTTTTTTTTTATGTCATCGGTCCATCTATCATAGAGGCCACCGCACAAAGCCTAATTAAGGCTTATGAAAATATAAGCAGTATACATTACCGATCAGATACAGATCTACATAGAAGATTTACCTTATAAATCTTGCTAATTTATTAGAAAAAAAATCGGTCAAGTGCGAGTCGGACTCACGCACGAAGGGTTCCGTACTATTATCTATAAAAACGGCAAAAAAAATCACGTTTGTTGCATGGGAGCCCCCTTTAAATTTGTTTTATTTTTGTTTAACTATTTATTTTTATATTTAACTTTATAATTTAACTATATATAACTAAATATTATGTGAGTATTTCAAGCGTTTACCTATTGTCGTTATCAATTGCGACCAAAAACGAGCAAAAAAATCACGTTTGTCGTATGGGAATCCCCTTAAATATTTATTTTATTCTGTGTTTTAGTATTTGGTGTTATAGCGGCAACAGAAATACATCATCTGTGAAAATTTCAACTGTCTAACTATCACGGTTCATGAGATACAGCCTGATGACAGACGGACGGACGGACGGACAGCGGAGCCTTAGTAATAGGGTTCCTTTGTACCCTTTGGGCACGGAACCCTAAAAATGATTTCTTATGGTATAAAAATCTGAATTCTGTGGCAATTTAGCGGCACAAAAAGGTAGCAACGATATTCTAAAATAAACATAATGTAGAAATGCTTTTATTAAATCAACAAATAAAAATGTCCGTAATAATTCAACATTATCCGTCTAAAAGGAAAACGTTAAATAAGCGAAAGAAATAAAGCTTACACAATATTTAATGTCATCTGCTCTCCCCCAAATGGCAGATATGAAAACGGTATTACTAATTTTCCAGGCACTGGGTTTCTTATTTGCTTTAAAAAAATGTAATTACCCGTCAAGTTGTTCTCTGTGGAATAATGTTAAATTAACATAACTTTATTATTTAATATATTTATACCAGAAGGCCAATTCTCGTAATTTTTCTACGAACGCAGATTGAAAGTTGACCGAATCGAGATTGAATTGTGAATTGACTAAAATAATATCTTGATTTCATTATTTAATTATTATCAATTCTTGTAGTTCGCAAAGTAACATTCTTAGTTTGTTTATTTTTTTTATTTTTATTTATTTATTTAATCTTTATGCACATACAAACAATGTACAAAGGCGGACTTAATGCTATACAAGCAAAAAATTTTAACTCATATTTCGATATAATCCCGCTTAAATTTAATTTTGAAGTTACATATTGTGTTACGAGAATACCAAATGTGACATTTATGAGATCGAGACTGGATCGAAACTGAATTTTGACTATATTTTAATTACGAGAATTGCCCCTCTGATCATATCCATCGAGGATCTCGATGGCGTTGTTGCGAATGTCAGTCTAATCAAACACACAAGTTAACCAAGGTCGACGGTAGCCTATCTATGGATGGGTTCATATAACTCGGGTTCTCCCGTGATTCGGAGGGCACGTTAAACCATCGACATACCTACCTTTCAACACAGCCTTGTTAGTTAGTCAGCAGAATGCATCCCTTGCAGGTGAGGTTGATTTTTGGCTGAAGTCACTAACACACCAAAAGTAACAAAAGTGGTTTTAACCCGCGACCTTAGTATGCGTTAACCTCATAATAGCTACCAGTATAATCATAAAGTTAATAAACTTTATGTGTATAACCTTTAGTGACTACTCTATGAATCAATCATGGAGTATAAATCAATCTCACATGATAGTGCACCCTGCCTATTAACTAACGAAGATTTATAGAAATAAATAATAATAAATAAATATTCCTGGACAAATTACACACTGCCATCTACTCCCAAACTAAGCAAAACTTGTGCTATGGATACTAGATAACTGATAATAATAATAATCATAATCATCCTCAGGTCATTTTAGTCTCCATTACAGGAGCACGGCCCTCTCTCAATCTGTCCCAGACAGGAGAATTTGGCCTACACTCCCCACGCTGGCCAGACGGGTTGGGGAGGCCTAATCGATGTTTTATAATGTACTAGCAAAGTACCCGTGCTTCGCTACGGGAGCACTCCTGATATGCGTCTATTTTTGTTAAGATTCCAGATATTTTATTTTTTCTCCATAAAGGACTGTTTCGTATTGACCATTATTACAAACATACACCATTTAGGTTAAGATGTCCCGGTAAACAATATTTTTGGCATTCGCACCAGAAGCCAAAATTGCAAGGCTTCCAGGAGAACTCCTGAGCAAGCTACATACAACTGATCATGAGAGAAGCAGTCCTGTCTCAAGTCAACCCCAGCGACCTTTAGAGACTGCCCCTCAGCTTTGTTAATGGTCATAGCAAAACACCTTTATGAGAAATTGAAGTCTCTTAAATTGAACGGGGTGGTCTGATCGAATAATGGGAATGCGGGTTATAAAGAGAGATTCCTCAACAGCGCATCCTTTACTGTCCTCACTCAACAACTCATCGTTCCAGTTGTTTAATTCGTGAACAATGGTAGCGCGAACCTCCTGATGATACACCTCCGTTTCATGCAAGTGGTAGGAGATGAAGGCCAGCCAGGCCAGCTCCATCACCTTCCAAAGCTATAATGGTATGGGGCATCATCACACCTTCCACAAGTATAAATTTAGTGAATCTTGACGTCATTGTTTGAAAAATACCGAAATTCTTATTTTAAGTAGGTATAAAATCGGTATTTAGAATAGGTCTTTCAATTAGTTTTCGGCACCAGATGTAGCTTCATTTGAAGGACGCAGTTTTTTTTACGCCCTACGCGCGCGATGGTCAACCTCCGGGGTAACTACTGGGATGAGGTGAGCGATAAACCGTCATAGATAACCCCATGGTTTGAAATAATCTCTCGTAAGTATACCTTTCCTTAATAACGAAACCATAGCGCGCTGTACAAATGCTAGGTATAGCGCCATCTAGTGATAAGTTAATTAAAATATAACTATAACATTTTTATACATTTCTTGGCTGGTTGGCGCTGGTCAAAAGTTAATCAGTTACCCATAAACATTCCCTTTTTTTATGAACAACTATTCCACCAAGTCTCAAAATCGTAGGTGAATCTGTTTCCAAAAAGAGGGCTTTTTCAACCCCCTATTTTCAACCTCTTAGGGGTGAAATTTCGGAAAATCCCGTCTTAGTGCGCGCTTACATTGTATAGGGAACACATATCCAAAGTTTCAGGTTTCTAGCTTCAGTCGTCTGGGCTCTGCGTTAAATAGTGAGTCAGTCAGTCAGTCAGTCAGTGAGGACGAAGCCTTTTAACTATCTATCTTTTACCCGCGCCTTCGCTTGCGTGAAGTTCGCGCATTTTAGATTATCCAAGTCAAGTCTAACACGTAACGCAACCACCATCATGTGGCACCTTTAATTGTACTAAATACGGATGCAAGAACTTTCCAGAAAACTACTACACCCGTCCCACCCTCGCCGCGCCGCCTGCGATCGTATAAGCACTGATTGACGCCAAATACAAATTAAAAAACCTATTAGGAATAACACTTCAGTCAACACACAAGTCTTATTCCATCAGCTTAAAAAGGATAAATCAAAGTTTAAAAAAAATATATGATGATGGTCATGTTAGCCACGTTGAATTTTAAAATCGTTGTTGTTTTCGACACGCAGCGACCCGATAAAATATAAAAACTATAATATCCTTGATGATTTTCAGACATTTTGAAACCTATAATATATAAAAACTAATCTCGTTTTCCTACACAAACTTTGGACCTCCGTTTCACCCTTTTAGGGGTAAAATTTGACAAATCATTTTAAGTAATTTCGTGTCCACTATGTTATATTTTCAAATTGATGCCATTTTCGTAATTGACGTCCCAGAAAACCATAGAATCAACACCCATATTAATATTATGACATTTCAACCCCATCGCACCCCCATAGGGGAGATTTTATGTCACGTCGGCTATGTTGGATTATAAAATAGTTGTTGTTTTCGTAATCAGCGACCCGATAAACCATAAAAACAATACCCATGACGATTTTCAGACTTTTTCACCCCATTTTACCCCTTTAGAGGGTAAATTTTGAAAAATCCTGAAACACGTGTTTGCTCATTTATCTATAGAAAGAAGTACTTGTGTAAAGTTTCGTATAAAATAGTCCCAACTAATCTTGTTTCCCCATACAAACTTTGGACCCCCATTTCACCCCCTTAGGGGATGAATATTGAAAAATTCTTTCTTAGTGCACCCCTAGACGTCATAAGGAACCTAGGTGCCAAATTTGGAATCCCTAGACCCAGCGGTTTGGGCTGTGCGTTGATATATCAGTCAGTCAGTCAGTCAGTCAGTGAGGACAAAGCCTTTTATTATTATAGATTTCCCTTAGTCGCCTTGTACGACATCCACGGGAAGAGACGGAGTGATTCTATTCTGGTGTCTGCCGGAAATCACACGGCCAACTGTAATAATACAAATCTTTTTTTGTAAATAAATACATAGAAAACACCCAGACCAAGACAGACTTCTTCGTGCACACTCATATATCTTTACCTTTTGTAATTTATGGTTAAATAAATAACTCAATCACTTTGAACAAATACACTTGGATGTTGCCAGTGTGTTGCCATAAATTCGATGTCAAAAACCTCCACAATATACGGCATAAACCAAAAGAAATCCCATCTAACACAATTTACTAACAGAAATAGTTTCAATATTTGAACAAAAATATGTCATTCAATAAAACTGAAGCATTTAAGAAGGTTCTTTACGGGTGGGCACAGAAGCGTGAAAGGCTATATGTTTTTACAGAAAGGGAAAGTGGATTTGACCATTTGAGATAAAAAGGACGGATGTGATTCAATAAAAGCGGGGTTACTTTTGGTTAACTGTTGAACAGGGTAAAAGAACTTAAACCTTGATTTAAGAGACGTTTTTATGTGATTGCTGTGGAGTGTGGGCTTGCTGGGAAGTGTCTTTGGCATCTAGTGTGGCGTAAAATATTATATTGTCAAAGATAATATTAATTTTGTATGAGGCGGTGTAAAACGTGTCTTATGTTTTTAGGGTTCCGTACCCATAGGGTAGAACGGGACCCTATTACTGAGGCTCCGCTGTCCGTCCGTCCGTCCGTCCGTCTGTCACCAGGCTGTATCTCATGAACCGTGATAGTTAGGCAGTTGAAATTTTCACAGATGATGTATTTCTGTTGCCGCTATAACAAAATACTAAAAAACGGAATAAAATAAATATTTAAGGGTGCTCCCATACCACAAACGTGATTTTTTCGCTTATTTTTGCTCGATATTGATAAAGGCAACAGCTAGACGTTTGATATATTCACAGAATATTTAGTCATATGTTCACTTTAAAACTAAATAATTAAATTAAAATAAAACAAATATTTAAGGGCTCCCATACAACAAACGATTTTTGCCGTTTTTATAGATACGGAACCCTTCGTGCGCGAGTCCGACTCGCACTTGGCCGGTTTTATTTTATATCAGTAAGGTGGCAAATAAGCAAACGACCCGCCAGACTGTTAGCAGTTATCGCAGCCTACAGACGCTAACGACACCAGAGGCATTCGTTGCCGGCCTTGTAAATACTCATACACGCTTTTCTTGAATTTTTCCGCACTGTAGTCTCGAGAAAACCTCGGCAGGAAGTTTATTTTACAATTTGAAAGTTCGGGAAGAAAGCCTCTCCGGAACTGCACTGTACGCGAGTTATGCGACTATTTTGGCTGCAATGTGCGAGTGAAGTCTTCACCAATAAATAAGAGACCGTTGGGCGTCATATGAAATAACTCCTGTGATTAACTGTGTGTGTGTGACTGTGTTTAATCCAGAATCCTGACTATGACTGTTTGTTTGTATTCTCTATATTATATACATAACATTAAAACACTTACATATAAAAATCTTTACCGCTGTAATATCTTTACAGCAGTAAATGTATTTAGGTACAAATGCGGGTTTATCTTTTTCTTCCAGCCATTTTTAAGTGTTTTATAAAAAAATATATAACACAATAAGGGTAGGGTATGCAACTTTCACACACTCAGTTTCATGAAATAGTGTTTAGTTTTTATAATATTTGTAAGAGAAAAGCGAGGAAAAGTAGGTTTGCCCTGAAATTTTAAGTAAAAAATTCAATAGAGATCTTCTGCAAATCAAAATGGTAAGTTCGGGACTAGATTAGTCTAGAGATGCTGTAGCTATTAGTGCTAGTAGGTGCGGCGGTATTTATATTATATTTATATACCTTATAATTATATACATATATACTACCTTATAATAAATTTGCATAGAATATTAGTCATATACACAACAATATTGCGTTCTCTCTGCTTATCATATATAGTACTTACTATGCAGAGAGTCATGACCGTCGCTGAAATACGAGTATAAAAGCCATACAGCGACCGATCGAGGAGAGGGCAATCCTCGAGCTTTTATCCCCAACGATTAAATTCGATAGAGATATGGCTTTCAAATTCAGCAGGCTAAAAATTGGCTGGCCACCGAGTATTTACCATCCCCCTCTAGATGGACCGGTGCCCTCAAAAACGTCGAAGTGGTTGGATGCGGAAAATGGAGGATCGCACCTGGCGGAAAGCATTACTGGAAGCTTATGTAAGTGTGGATAAATACGGGCTGGTGATGAAATTGTATTTTTAAAAATGCCGACATTTTTTTGTATGCAAAATGGAATGCTTTATTGATTGGACATAATTAATTGAATTGTCGCCTCGAAATTTTTACTGTCACTGCGGACAACCTGTTACCTAGTGCTACCTATTTATATAAATAACTTATTATATGATCTTTTGTTTCTCAGAAAAAATATGCAATAAAAAATCTAAGAGTTTTTTTTTTTCACTAATCGTATAACTATACTAGCATAGTCCTGAAGTCAAAAATAACAATTTCATATTGTAATACATAATAATTCTTACATCAATAACAATTTCCGTTAATTCAATCGCGTTAATACTGATAGAAATGAACTGGCTTCTGACCTATATCAACCTGACAGAATATCAACAAATAATTGTCGGGTCAATTGAGTTTCCTTGGATCTCTCGTCAATTACCATGTGATTGTTACCTACTTTGTTCTCTGAACGAGTTCCATTGACAGTTAATTCTCGTGATCCGGGACAAAATTGGAAAAACAGAACACTTATGGTTTCCCTTCGGTATACGTTTGACGTCAGTGGGACAAATTCTGGTAATGAAAATGTAATCAAATTCATTTCCGATCTAGTCTCGATCTCACAAATGTCTTATTTGGTATTCAGATATCGAAACATGAAATTTTAACGTTTAACTCTAATGTGATTATATCGAAATATCACCGAAATTTAAACAAACTAAGAATAGCATTCTGTTCTCAATAAGAATTGCCATATTATAAAATAATTCAGGTACATAATTTTAACAAAACAAAACCGACTCCAAACATTACTCTACATTTATGTAAGTATAAGTATAGGCTGATGATGATGATGAAAAAAAATGGGACCAATCTGGAAGTATATATACTCTTTTAAATAAAAAAAGTTTTTTTCAAATCGGTTTATAAATCACGGAGTAATTAAGTAACAAACATTAAAAAAAATCCCGAATTGGGAACATCCCCCTTTTTTGGACTCGGTTAAAAATTATCAATCAATTCATAATTCAATCTTGAATCTTTTATTCTGCGTCGCCTTTAAATATGCCGCAGTTACAACTTTTTATAGGTTTTATCAAGAATCTTTTTCGACAAACTCACAATGACGTAGTGCTGAAACGATCAAAGTTAGAACTATGACATTTGGACAGAAGGATACTTTTATGGCCTAGTCAAGTAACAAGACAGGATTTTGGGAAAGTCATTCTCTAAGGGTATAAAGTTAAATAGGGGTTGAAATTTTATATGGGGTGCGTGAAAAAAACACTCTGCTTTGACTCAAAATTTTCTACTTAGACCCTGTAAGAAAATAATGAAACACCTGTATCAGACGTTTGTTTGAAGGAACTAAAGTTAGATAAGACATTTGGACATACCTGAGGTAAATAGAAGAGTATGACAAGGAGGTAGAAATTTATAACCTCAAAATTCATACAAAATTCACGCGAACAAAGCCGCAGAGTGGAAAGTTAGTAGGAATATAATTATGTATGACATTGTTAACTCGTGGAATGAATGGCACAAGTTAACTGGCAAAATGTATTTTATTATAAGTTGCAAAGTACAACATGGATGGTAACTAAGTTACTATTGTTCTTCAGTCTTGTTAGCAACATAATAATATGTTACCATATAAAATAAATATTGGTCATCACATGATATTTATAAAGTCAAATACTTTATCGAAATAATATTTTATTTGTTTCCATCGAGAAAGAAGTTAAATACAAACGGAGCATGGCTGTGTCTTGGGCATCGTGTTTTACATGAATACGGATTGTGTAAAGAATCTGTTCAGTTCAGAATCAGAACAAAGTAGTGTAGCAATTTTAATAATTTTAACAAAAAAACCGACTCCAAACATTACTCTACATTTATGTAATATGTAGATACAGGCTGATGATGATGATGATGATGAAAAAAATATGGGACTAATCTGGAAGAATGACTGAATGGACTATTTCAAATAAAATAATATAAATATACAATAAAAAAATTTTGGTTGCCTGTAAAGTCGGTATACGGGCGAAAGTTTTACGTGACAACGACTTTGAGTGGTAAAATGTTTTCGAGTGGAAGGGACGCATGCCTTTCACTTTTTATGTCTGTCTCTCTCGCTCTTAGAAGGGACACGCGTCCACAACACGCTTACAATGAGAGCGAGTGAAAGGCACGCGCCTTTCACTCGCTCTCATTGTAAGCGCATAACGTGACCCAGTTTCTTGAAGTGTCACCCGGCTAACCAATTTATAAGACGTTGTCACGTCAAAAACAGCCAAATTGAGAACTTCATCCATTTTGGAGGTTAAAAACATTACAAATAATATAAAGTGGGAATAATGCTTGCCTCGAAAATAATGAGGAAAATGTATACGCAACGTTGTGAATATTATTTTCATCAGCCTATTACCTCCAATAACGCACAAGCTTTGGTTGAATACCCCTTTATAATTACATTGTAACTGAAATCCTCTTTGTGGATTGATCAGCGTTTGTCCGTGACTTTGAACATTCGTATCCCGGTATCCCATATGAATATAAAACAAGTCAGACATATTTTTTACACAATGCACAATTTGTGTGGATAAAGTAAAAAAAGCCCAAGGAATCACGTATCACAAGAAAGTATATATAGTTTTATACGCCACCGCGGATTTTAGATTAATTTTATATTTTTGCTAGAAAAAAGACGTCGTTGCGCTGATTACGCACTCAGCGAGGGAACAAGATAGCAAGTATATTAAGCACCAATTTGATAAAGATAGCGATACTGTCTCTCACAGGCAACAGGAACCGTTTTCTGACGCAATTTAGTATAGGTATACTATATCTATAGTTTTGATTGTTATCAATATAATCAACTCAATAATGTTTTATTTAGTTAGCCTTTTTAAAGGTGTGCCTTATTTCGGCACTGCCCAGGTCTCAGATCTTGATTTTAACTAGACAAAAAATTAGTCGTTAATTTGTCGAAATTTGTCGCCCAAAGCAAAAAATTTGTCGGGGTCCCGTTAAAGAGTTATAAGGTTTTTTTTGTGGCAGTGCCGAAATAAGCTTATTTCGGCACTGCCCACTCGGGATCTATTAAACTACAAAACATAGCGAACATATGATTTTCCCCAGAATTAGTCGTCAATTTGTCGAATTCAGACACCAAGTATCAGAATTAGTCGACCTCCCGTTAAAAAGTTATAAGTATTTCTTTGTGGCAGTGCCGAAATAAGCCTTATTTCGGCACTGCCCAAAAAAACTACACCACCTAGCGAAAATCTGATTTCACCCAGATGTTGCCTTGAATTTGTCGAAATTTGTCGGATATAAAACACAACTGGTCGACGCGTAATTAAAAAGTTACACGCATTTTAATAATTCGCGTTGTAGTCAGAGAGCCTAACGTAGGCAGAGTAGAATAACACCACCCCATTCACATATGGCTATCGTAAAAAGCAACGAATGTAGTGCTAAAGAACACCTAAAGCATTCGTAGATCAGAAAACAGTTGCATGCATTGACAAACTTTGCCAGACTCTGAAAAAGGAAGGAAATGAAACGTTTACTGTTGCATTTTGTGCATGATATAATTTTGATGCAAGATCTCGGACTATATTTACTATGAGAATTATTAAAATGCGTGTTACTTTTTAATTACGCATCGACCAGTTGTGTTTCATATCCGACAAATTTCGACAAATTCAAGGCAACATCTGGGTGAAATCAGATTTTCTCTAGGTGGTGTAGTTTTTTTGGGCAGTGCCGAAATAAGGCTTATTTGGGCACTGCCACAAAGAAATACTTATAACTTTTTAACGGGAGGTCGACTAATTCTGATACTTGGTGTCTGAATTCGACAAATTGACGACTAATTCTGGGGAAAATCATATGTTCGCTATGTTTTGTAGTTTAATAGATCCCGAGTGGGCAGTGCCGAAATAAGCTTATTTCGGCACTGCCACAAAAAAAACCTTATAACTCTTTAACGGGACCCCGACAAATTTTTTGCTTTGGGCGACAAATTTCGACAAATTAACGACTAATTTTTTGTCTAGTTAAAATCAAGATCTGAGACCTGGGCAGTGCCGAAATAAGGCACACTTTTTAAAGAGAGGTAGGGAGCGTAATTGTAAGCTGGTCTGGGGAATGTACCTCCACCTCACAGAATACCGCTGCCAAATAACAATTCTCTTGAGGGTTGTTGTGTTCCTGCGAGTGAGTGAGGTAACCAGAAAGGAAAGCGATGCTGCGTCGGCAGCGAGGGTGGCGGCGCGCTAGCGATATTTTATGTTGCGAGCGTTAATATGGCTACGGTAACTGCTTCACATCAGGCGGGCCGTATGCTTGTCTGTCACCCGACGTAGTATAAAAAAAAACCTGATTTCATTCCAACTTGCTTTAGATTCCTTCCTTGCTTCGCTCGGTCAGTCAGCCAAAATAATATCCCTTAATCACTGATCTGAATTCTGAACCATGCCTAAAGACACAACCGTAAACTCATATTTAGTTTTCACGAAACCAAGCTTCCGTATTCCGCATCCCCATCACGTATCATCTTCAATTACTTTCTCCGGAGTCTACTAAACGCGGGCTTTGTTGGTTAGTTTATAGGTCGAGAATGGAAATGCCCTTCGGTAGGGTTACAGCAATTTTATCAAGGTTGAAAGTATTATGAAACTTTGACGTGACTTCAAAGTATTCGCCTTTCTGTGTTATTTAAGGCGGAGTGGTACCAGTGGTACTGCAAGATCCACAATTTAGAATTCATCTTTGAAGTAATAAACAGAGAATTAAAATCTAGGAAAATTATATTGATATTGTTGTGGATATATACTAGGGAATATCGACGGTCCCTACGTATAAAGCGACATGTCAAAAATAGCAATTTTTTTTTATTGCATAAATTGCTATAGATTGCCCGTAAACAACATTTTCTTTTTTATTTTATTGATTGTATATAATCAAAAAGTAAGAAATTAACTCATTTTTCCAATAATAGTATTCTTTAATTACTATATCGTACTATAAGCAGACATGTCTGAAATGACATGTCGCTTTATACGTAGGGACCGTCGATATATGCGATGGAAATATGATTTGATGAAGTTGACTCGATAAAATAAATTCACAAAGTTACCTTTTTTTCGTGTCATTTTATCTTCTATTTTCGGTTTTATTCTTAAAATAAGTAATTTGACATTATAAGTCATGTACTAAAAAAAGATCATAAATAGCTGGAGGTATTATCGCATTATACCCGATAGATTTTATTTATTACATCTTTAAAATTTTTAATCGATTATTCAATAGATTTTCAGCTCGCCAGAGTCGCCAGTGTCTTGCGGAATTGTCATATTGTTTCTAGCGCTGACTCTCCTCGCCTTAAAGGAAAACAAAATGTATACGAAAATTGCATTGCAATATACTGTGGTAACATATATTATGTTGTCTTTAAATGCGGCTTGAATACACTAAGCCCCGTCAACCCGCTGTTGTACAGCGTGGTGGAGTATGCTCTAAACACCATCGATTGAGGGGAGGCCCGTATCCCAGCAGTGGATGGCGACCGACGTATACTAGATTATTTCCGCAACTTCTAACTATAATATACGTTAATTCAGGACGTATTCTTAGTATCAAAAATCGTAGCCAATAATTAAATAAATAAATATTGTCAGACAAATTACACAGCGCCATCTAGCTCCAAAGTAAGCGAAGCTTGTGTTATAGGTACTAGCCAACTGATAAACATACGTAAATACATTTTTTTTTGTAAATACATACTTATGATACATAGAAAACACCCAGACTAAGACAAACAGACATGTTCATGCACACAAATGTTTGTCCTATGTGGGAATCGAACCCACGAGCGTTGATGTCGAAGCAGACGAAATAGATGATTACAATATAAAATATCGTCGGTATGCCATCACCCCCGCTGCCAACTCAGCAACTCCATAAACTCACTCTCTCGCAGGAACACATACCCTACCACTTAGATCTCTACGCCTATTGGAAGGTGGAGATACTTCCCTAGTCTTATTATGACCCAAGTAACATCATGGATGAACTGACTGGCGAGCGTTTTACAGGGTTAGCAACGCGCATGATGCCTCTTATGTTACTAGAGCCACTGTGGTAACAGTTTTCAATCAATAGGTCGGGCGTATACTTGTTTGCAGCCTAGCGATATAAAAAAATCCATACATTCATCTTTACAAAAGAAACAAATATGTATTCACAAATATTTCGTTTCGTAATAGTAGCAGGATTTGTCGGTTAATTTACCTTATACATAAGAGTTAAATTCAACATCGAAAAAAATATTACACTGTGTACTCCGTTTCAGATCACGCTTCGTTTGAATAAACGTGATCAGAAACTTGAACGTGAAAACATATCTTATGACTTTAGAAGTAACCTCAAAGACTTCCGGTCTCTTTGTCATTAAAAGAAAAACAATATAAGCACATTTGGAAAAATTGAGTATATATATTTTTTACATTAATTTATATTTTCGATACACATGTTCGAGTAATGTACTTGCGAGACCAGTCAATATGCGTTATAAATAAATATTCCTGGACAAATTACACATCACCCTATGTAATCTCAAACTAAGCAAAACTTGTACTATAAGTATTAGATAATAGATAAAATATACTTAAATACATTTCTTTTTGTAAATACATACAAGTAATTTATAGAAAACACCCAGACCAAAACAAACAGACATGTGAGAGCACACGAATGTTCGTCTCGTCCAGGGATCGAACCCGCGACCTCGGAGTCAACGTAGAAATTGCTACAATTTCAACCGAGCTCGTCGTTGAAAGCAGACTTTACCGCATTCGTGTTTTTTGTTTACACTTACCACACTAGTGACTTTTTTTTTCAATTTTTCTTAAATTATATATATATAAAAGTCGCATAATACACAGGCCTATTTGTGTCCCTCCCTCGTATTTGACTCGGAACATCACTCATGTGTTTACGATCCTTGTTTATTTATCACAAATTAATGATCGAATATCACATATAATCACAATGTGGTTGCGATAGGTATCGCACTATATATAGACATATACTGCACATGGGTATATGTATTGTATATGTATATGTCAGATGTGTATAAAGTATATGTCTGAATGTCTGAGGGTCAATTCTTGTAATTAATATGTAGTCAAAATTCAGTGCCGATCCAGCTTTGATCTCACAAATGTCACATTTGGTTTTCTCGTATCACAATATGAAATTTCCAAGTTTAAGTGGGATTATATGGAAATACACCGAAAATATAACAAACTAAGAATATTACTTAGCTAGCAATAAGAACTGATAATAATTATTGAAGTAATTCAAATATAACATTTTTAGTCAATTCACAATTCAATTTTGATTTAGTCAACTTTCACTCAGTGATCGTAAAATAATTACGAGAATCGGTCTTCTGATCTCTAGATGAACATATATCAGTGTTTTCAATCTTTTTGAATACGGGAACCTTTTAAAAGTACAAACATCTTCTCCCCCCCCCCCCCCATGAAGAAATTTCAACAGCCGGCTTTAAAATTGTTACTGCCATTTGCTACCGACTTTGTTCTTAGGTGAACTAATTAGGTCTTTAATGGTGTAAATAAAAATTAAAAAGAAAAATAGGCTTCAATTGAGCCCGCCATTTGTTTGCCACCGCCATTACGCGACTCACCACTCACAAATTACGCTCGTTTGGCCTCACCCTAACAGTATTTACAAACTACTATTATTTACACTGTGACAAAAAAATTTACTCAAATTCAATACCTACTTAATGTTTCTTAATAAAATTTCGATGACCAAATAAAAACATAAAATAAAAATAATTTGCAACTGTTTGCGACATTGTTTTGTTTCAAAACTAACCGGTTAATTAACTGAAAAGTGATAATAAAGCATTCATTTGTGTTTGTTCAGTTTATCAGCACTATTGTTACGGATGAAGGCTTCGTAAATACATATAATTTCCATATATTAAATTGATTTCGAAAACGTACGTACACTTAATATCTTTTTTTTAAATTTACATAATAATTTAAGGTGGCAAACAAGCATACGGCTCGCCCGACCGAAAGCAATTACCGTAGCCTATAGACACCTGATATACCAGGGACTTCACATATGCATTGCCGACCCTGTAAAAACCTTACACACCTTCCATCATCATTTTCACCATCTTCATTTGAGCAGTTGTATAATAACTAAATGGAACTACTTAATTTGATATTTTGAATATAAATGTAACAAATGGCCCCTTCAACCATAGATTAATGATATCCTGGCCTAAGACCCTGTGCCTGCTAGACCCTTGTCATTTTATATATAGCTGAATGTTTCTCTGTGCATGCCCCTAACACATCTGATAAGAATGGCCATACTGTACGTAGTAGCATTACTTATACTGTGGTTATAGTATAAAAGTATAATTGAATTTGATATATATTATTTGCAGAACTGTCAAAAGAGGTTTCCTTAGCAGCCAGATAATTTCTTAAGCTATTTAATTTTTTTACACCTTTGTTACCTGTTATCACCCAAAGCCTGAAATCTCCCTGATCGTTCTTAGCAATTGTGCCACTTGGGGGCATGCACAGAGAAACTTTCAGCTTTTATAAAATAACGAATGTCTGACAGTCACGAGCTTTCCTCCATGGAGTAGTGGCAGAGATATCTTTCAAAATTAAACTCCATAAAGAAAAATAATCGGGAAAACAAATTCATTGCAAGAAACTTTAATAAAAGCGTAATAAGAAGGCTTAAGGTAGCAAGTTATCCGAGTGTTTTTCTCTCTAAGCCGGATAAGGCCGTAATCGAGGCGTTTTAATACCTTTCACTTGTATTTAATGGCTTTTAGTTGAGATGAGACGCGGAAATGCAATTTACTTAACGTCTTCTGAACTAAAACTATAATCGGGAAAGTGTTCTTTACAGGTTTGTATTGTAGTAGTTTGTATTGTACTATGAGGAGCTCGATGGAGTCGTTGCGCGTTGTAAGTTAAGCAATGTGGACCGTAGCCTGTTCATGGATGGGTTTATATTAATGTTCCGGCTGTTGCCATTAGATGACAGTCGTTAAGCCAAGTCAGTGGCTTTTAGGCGGCTTGAAAACATTGGCTTCCGCCAATCCACAGTTGAGTAACATGGTGGAGTATGCTCAAAACCCGTTCAATTCAGGGGACCCACAACCCGTATCCCAGCTGTGGGATGTGTAAGGGTTGACGGCGAGATTGTAGTAGTTAGGGTTTCTATTCTTTAGATGATAACCTAGGATTATTGTATTAAAACTTAAGTTCAAGTTATATTTCATACTCGTCGACAACCCTTATTTATCTCACTGCTGGGATATGGTCTCCACTCATCGACGGGGTTTAGAGCATACTCCGCCACGCTGCTCAACTGCGGGTTGGCGGAGATTTCATACTCATAACATAGATATAAACTCTTTTTTTTTTATACTACGATGGGTGGGAGACATGCATACGGCCCGCCTGATGTGAAGCGGTTACCGTAGCCATATTAACGCTCGCAACATAAAATATCGCTCACGCGCTAAAATAATCTCATATTTTAAAAAAATATTCGAACGATTTTAGAAACAAAATATCTAATATTCATATCACTACCGCTTTCAACCCTATCAGGACGAATCGGATAACCCGATTTCACGTTATAAAATTCAATTTAGAACGCTGTCATTCAGAAGAGTAATAATTTTCAGTTGCACGGACACGAATGGCGATTTAGAAGTCACGTCATTATCATAAGTCAATGGCAACGCAGAAAGGATCGCGCTATGAAATATGTAAAGTATTGTCGGGTTATTTGTACACGGTAAGTAAAGTATTCCTTTGGTTGTGTGAATGATTTTTACGTAGACAGAGAAAACTATAGACAAAATGATAGTATCCATCGCATTCCTATAAGATCAAGAGTAATATACGCCATCATCACGTAAGGAAATAAGACAGAATGATTTTTTGTTTCGTGTCACGTGCTGATTTTTTCTAAGGAAAACTCATGTGTGTTATACCAGCCAGGCATCTATAAAACATAATTCCACAGCCCGACCACTTCCACAAATGTAGCGTCGTTTACATATACAATGACGTCTATGCAGAGCGTGGATAAGCTTGTGTGCGTGCGGCGCCATAGAAACAGTTCCAGATTTGTCTCATAGAGAAGGTGAGATCGACACGAGAGAGCGGCAGGGAGTGGCCATACTCTACGTAGTACTATTATTTATAATGTGTATTACCACTACATACTATAAGAAGTTTATGATTTTATAGTTTGTCGAATTGATCATTTCCAAGACTATACTCGAAGTTGCAGTGTTAACTGCAGATCGAACTGGTACTTTGTATTACGTAAGGGAACAACATGCGTGCATTTCGTCAACACTTTCTTCTGTGAAAATTAATGTAATGAAATCAAGACATAAAGTACTCGTAAGTAAGTAGTAAAAGACGTAAAGTTCGAGTGCTCTTCCAAAAATCCCACCTAGGCGGGAGGTGAATTTTTTCCATTTTTTAAATATTTATAATATTCTAGCAAGTTGGCCGAAATCAACTATTTAAATAAAATTATTATTTAAAATGTAATGTAAAGTTAGGTCATCTAAATGCAAAAGACATTGTAAAAGTTTTGAATAAATCTGGTATGAATATTAAGTTATCAAATATGAATGGGCTGTATGATTGTGATGTTTGTGTTAGAGGATATATGACATCTTTTTAGCTTTTTCTAAACCTTCTGGAACATGTTAGAAGAAATTAAGAATCATTCTGATGTTGCAGGACCGATAAAAGATACTGCAATAGGTGGCGCTAAATATTTTGTCACCTTACATATACAATACTAGCTGTTACCCGCGGCTTCGCCCGCGTGGTCCAGGGGAGCTGCCATTGATTTGTGTATATTTTTTTCTTGCTTGCTGCTGTATTCGGTGAGATGGAGGTACTTTCTCAGTCGGCCAGTTTAAAAATACGCTGTACCCTACCACTCTTTCGCCTATTTCGCTACACGGCAGGAAGCACCACGTACAGTTGAGCCTGGCTTTGGCTCTAAAAAACATTTATTTGTTTGGTTGTTTAAAAAAATCATGTTAGCAATTAGGTTCTATTCTACGTGAAAGAACGACAAATGATTATAAACTTTATTTTTTCCCGTGGGAATAAAATGTGTTTCCTGGATAAAAAGTAATATAAGTACAATATTATAGGACGCGGAGGTGTGAGGTTTACGTGTTAAGTAAAAAGAGTGCGGTTTTTACTGTGTTTAAAATTTACTACAGTTATGTAGAGAATTTGACAGGAAAGAAAATCAAATGCCATCAAAAACATAACCTGTAAAAAACCCAAGTCTCGCAACTCAGTTCTTCTACCGTAAAAAGTTGTGAGATCCATGTAATACCAAGTCGGTTCATTTATTCGGTCCCTGCATATGAGATATAATCTGTCTTAAGTTATTACGTAAATATCTAACCTAACAACATTTTATAGTGATCATATCAATATTAAAAATCTTTCATGTTTTAAATAAACAGATTAACTTAGCAATCGCTCTAAACAATCTAATTTATTACAATATGTATCACTTGTGAGATGTGTATACTCATGCGATTGCCACACACATTGTGAGTGACAAAATTATGAAACTTTGCCTAGTCGTAATTCATAAACTACTGGTTTCAATTGACTGAAATTAGAAATATCCCAATCCCTGCTTGGGTACTAAAAAATAAGGCTTCTAGTTTTATCCACAACAAAGTTATAAGGGGTCAAAAATGACCTGAATTGCTTCGAGAAAAGGGTGGTACGGAAGTGCCGCTTTTTGCTCGACTTGGCGGAAATTCTTGCAAAAGTAGTATATACAAAAAAGATTGAATATTTCTCATACTCCTCAGATGAATGGAGTAGCGGAGAGGATGAACCGGACACTTGTCGAGATGGCGAGTTGTTTAATTCTTGACTCAGCGCTTCCTGCAGGTTTTTGGGCGGATGCTATTGTCACTGCGTATCAGGAATCGATGTCAAGTAGCCTTGGGGGTAAAATACCATTTGAACAGACTTGGCTTCCCAAATTAAAATTATTGGGAATTTTCTAAGCCGTGACATAATACTTACTAATGTAACGCGTGGACCCAAAACTTCTCGATCTCGGAACGAACGGCGAGTACCTGAATACCCCGCCCGCCACTCGTCTGGCTCGCCCCGCGGCCCGTCGACGCTCGCCACCAGTGACATATGGGACATCGCCGCGCGCTAAGCTTTTTTGACCACGCGAAACTGACCCGCGCTCGCTCGTTAACTAATGTAAAACGTTTTGATGTTTGTAAGCCCCATTTAAAGCTATAATAAAGTTTACGAACATTATAGTGGTGCCCAACTTGCGGCTTCGAACCCTACTTGAGTGAGAATCTGTGTAATTCCCGCGTTGCGAACACACGCAACGGCCATATCTATTGCCTACGTGATAAAAAAGTGTGTGACATCGTGAGCATGCCGAAAGCTACGCGATCTACACGAGCCACTGGCGACCAGCGGCAACCAGTCGGTAACGAGGTTACAAGCGACGACGCGAGCGAACCGGAGAACTATGATCCAACGGCGAAGTCAAACGCCCCAGGCCGGGGCGCCGCCGCGGCCCCCGCACCCGCGCCCGTTGGCGCTAGCGCATCCACAGGCGTGGACGCCGAGAGATTCCTGGCAGGCGTCATGGAGTCATTCGCCAGAATGCAAGCGGAAACGAACAGAACCCTAGTGGAAACGCTGATGTCACTCCCTTACAGTGGGCCGCGGTGCCCGTCGAGTCCGACGTCAACGCCAAACACGCCTGCGCCCACCGTCAGCACCGGAGGTAACTTCTCCAAGTGCACCGCCAGGTTCGACGGGAGTTCACGCGACGCTGAAGTGTTAGAGGCGTTCATCGATGCGACGGAGGTGTTCAAGGAGTGCGCGGCCGTGAGTGACGAACACGCGCTGCGCGGCCTCCCCATGCTGCTGGAGGGCGACGCGGCCGTGTGGTGGCGCGGAGCCCGCGCCGGCGTCGCGACCTGGTCCGACGCTGTGGCGCGACTTCGTGCTATGTACGGGGTCCAACGACCGGCGTACAAGGTCCTACGCGAGATATTCGGAGCTGAACAAAAGGACGCGGAAAGAGCAGAAGTGTTTATATGTAAAGTACGATCGTTATTAGTGAAGTTGCCGTACGTAGTACCTATATGTATGCAAATCGACATAATTTACGGGTTGTTACACCGTCGTGTTAGAAAACGGTTACCGAGAAATGAAGTCGGTATTAGTTTAGATTCGTTTGTAGAGAGAGCGAGGGTCATTGAAGATGCAATTGCGGAAAATCAAGTCCCAAAAAATTCATTTGCATTCACGGTAGCGAGCCCGAGCGCCGCAATATCCGCGACGAGTCCCGACGATTCTCGAACATGCGAGCTACGGCTGCGCGAGCGACGCGATCCCGAACGTAGCGTTACTATGGGTCCGCGCGGTACTACTGGTGCGAAACTCGCGCCTAACTCGAACGAGACAGTGAAACGTGATAAGCGCGTTCGTTGTTCGTTTTGCAAGTTCTACGGTCATGTTGTTACGGATTGTCGCAATTTGCAAAATAAGGGCGTCAAATCAAATGATGCGGTTCCTAATAGTAACAATGTTAATATGGGGACTAATAATATACGTTGTTATGGATGCGGTCAGCCGGGGGTGGTTAGGTCGAAATGTGAGAACTGTCGGGGTAAGAGCGTACCTGCGCAGTCTTCAGACTTCAACATCCTCAGTGACAGCAGTGCTGTACGTGCACCGGGGGTGACGTTGCCATCGCACCCTACTATATCTATTGCCGTTGCGAATAGGGTGGGGGTCGCGATAGTAGACACGGGGGCTACATGCAGTGTGGCTAGCCCATTATTGCATTCTATCTTACAATCGGACGGGGTACAGTTTCGTGAGACGGAACGCACCATAGGGCTTGCGGACGGATCACGACGTACTAAAGTGGTATTAACCGCCGCGGTACCGGTTGTTTTAGAGGGTAAGCAATTAATTACGGAGTTCGTGACGTTCCCGGGGGAAGATACTCGTACATTGTTAGGCCGCGATTTTATCGCTAAGGCTGGTGTCGTATTGGACTTGGCCCAGGAGTCGTGGTACTTTTCTGACAACCCCGACCAGGTATTTCCTTTCGTGCAATCTTTTATTTTAAATAGCACAGAGCTGATGCGAGCCGATATCTCCAACATTTCGCTGCGCGACGACGAAGGAACGAAGCTTCCACCAGAGCACAGAGATGCGCTCAATGCGTTTCTGCATAGCAGAGCAGACCAGTTTGCTGCCGAGGGACCTCCTACAGATTTCGCCACCCACAAGATTAAGGTAGGTGAAAATCAGGAACCCATCGCTTCACCTCCTTATAGGTTGTCCCCGTCGAAGAAGGAAGCTTTGGAGAGGGAGCTGCAAAAGTTGCTCAATGCGGATGTCATCGAGGAGTGCGAATCCCCGTGGGCTTCCAACGTCGTCTTGGTGAAGAAGAAGGATGGGAGCTACAGGCTGTGCGTCGACTACCGTAAGCTTAACGCAGTGACTGAGCCTGATCGCTACCCACTCCCCAGGATTGAAGACGTGCTCCACGCTGCGAAGACCTCCAAGTTTATGACTACGCTGGACCTCAGGTCTGGCTACTTCCAGGTGAGCGTAGATCCCGACCATAGGGACCTCACTTCCTTCACTACGCCATTGGGTACCTTTAGGTTCAAGCGCATGCCGATGGGGCTTCGCAATTCTGGGGCCACTTTCCAGAGGCTCATTGACCGGTTCAAGTCCAACCTACCTGGTATCACTCTGGTCGCGTATTTGGATGATTTGCTAGTGCTGTCTGAGGAGTCCTTTGAAAGGCACCTCGCAGATCTGGAAGCGGTGTTTAATCGCCTCGCTATGTTTAATCTGCGGGTGAATCGCGAAAAGAGCCACTTCGCGAGGGAGAGCGTCAAGTTCCTGGGCCATGTCATCGTACCAGGTGGTATTCATGTAGACCCGGACAAAACTTCCGCTATAGCCAACATGTCTCCTCCTCAGAACGTGAAGCACCTGAAGTGTTTTCTGCAAACCTCAAGCTGGTTCAGACGCTTCGTGCCAAATTACGCCGAAACCAGTGCGCCGTTGACTCGTTTGCTAAAAAAGGCAAGCACCTGGGAGTGGGGCCCTGAGCAGCAAAACGCCTTCGAGAAGATTAAGTCTCTCCTGGTTTCGGCTCCTATTCTTCGTCAGGCTGACGAGACGAAACCATTCGTCCTCAGGACTGACAGCAGCAGCTATGCTCTTGGGGCGGCTCTTTTCCAGGGGGAGGGGACCGACGAACGACCTGTCGAGTACGCTAGTCGTCTCCTCACGACAGCAGAGAGAAATTACAACACGACGGAGCGAGAGGCCCTCGCCGTCGTGTGGGCTGTATCTAAGTTCCGTGGATACATTGACGGTTCAGAGGTAACAATCAAGTCCGATCATCAGCCGCTAAGGTGGCTCATGAGTCTGAAATCGCCCAGTGGTCGTCTCGCTAGATGGGCGCTCAGTCTTCAGGAGTACAACCTAAAGATAGAGTACACACCTGGTAAGTCAAATGTGGTCGCGGACACGCTGTCGCGTCCCGCGTGCGCTGCAGACGCAGACTGTGACCTGTGCCTTGCCGTTGTGGATCTGCCGTCGCGCTGCCCCAAAGATGTTCGAGAGAGCCAAGCGAAGGACACCGAGGTACATAAGATCATCGAAGCATTGGAGTCCGACGATCCGTTTAGGGGGAGGACTTGGTCTGACAAAGGGTATGTTATAGCTGACGGTGTGTTATATCGTTATGGTCCCGAGAACGAAGACGATGATGACGCTTGTTTGGTGGTACCGGAACACGAGCGCAAGGACGTGTTGGCTGAGTACCACGACGCCCCTACCGCTGGACATTTCGGCGTAGAGAGAACGTTACAGCGCATCGTCGGTAAGTATTATTGGCCTGGTATGAGAGCTTACGTTGCTCAATACATTAAAAACTGCGTGGCGTGCCAGCGGTATAAGGCAGATACCCGGAAGCCTGCTGGGTTGCTTCAAGTGCCCGCTACATCACGCCGATTCGAAGTCCTCGCAGTGGACCTGTTTGGTCCGTTGCCAGAGACGCCCTCTGGTAACAAATGGATCCTCATAGTGGAGGATACTTGTACTAGGTGGGTAGAATTGTTCAGTCTCTCATCCGCCACTAGTGAAGAGTGTGCTAAGGTGTTAGTGAACGAGGTGTTTTTGCGCTACGGTGTCCCGAGAAGGCTCATAAGTGACAACGGCGTTCAATTCGTGTCCGAGGTGATGCAGCAAACCTGCCACGTCATGGGGATCAAACAGGCTCTAACGTCATATTACCACCCTGAGGCTAATCCCGTCGAGCGCCAGAACCGCGACCTCAAACCTCAACTGGCTATTTTGGTAGGTAATGATCACAACACTTGGGATGTCCATCTTGCGGCGATTCGTTTTGCCATGAACTCTGCGGTTACTGCAAGCACAAACCAGTCGCCTGCTTATTTAAATTTCGGGCGCGAGATGCGCGCGCCTGCTGATATATACTCTGATATGAGAACTATAGTCGAAAATGAGAATGTCGTTCTCTCTATCACGCCGTTCCTCAAGTCGTTGCCTGCAGTGTTGATCGATGCTCGAGACGTGCACGAAAAGGCCCAGGCAGTTCGAAAGAAGTACGCCGACGAGAATCGCCGCCCGGCGCCGGATTACAAGGTAGGGGATCTCGTATTGCTCAAGACTCAAGGCTCTAACGACACGAGCAGAGGACAGACACCAAAGTTCATACCTCGCCGTGATGGGCCGTATCGTGTGCAGGAGGTAGTTGGTGCTTCGACTTATGCCTTGGAGCGCATTAGCGATGGTACTTTGTTAGGTAGATACCACGTTTCGGTTTTGACTCCTTTTGTTGGGCGCGTCCAGGCTCCTGTACAGGAGAAACGTAAGAGGGGGAGACCTCGTAAGGCTAACCCGACTTCGGGGGCGCAACGTCTGGGTTAGAGGGGGAGGCTGTAACGCGTGGACCCAAAACTTCTCGATCTCGGAACGAACGGCGAGTACCTGAATACCCCGCCCGCCACTCGTCTGGCTCGCCCCGCGGCCCGTCGACGCTCGCCACCAGTGACATATGGGACATCGCCGCGCGCTAAGCTTTTTTGACCACGCGAAACTGACCCGCGCTCGCTCGTTAACTAATGTAAAACGTTTTGATGTTTGTAAGCCCCATTTAAAGCTATAATAAAGTTTACGAACATTATACTAATATTTATTCTGAGGTATTGATAGAATGTTTTTTTTTTAAATCAACTTCACAACTTCGCGCGGAACAATTTTTACATTGCTTTTAGCAATAAGGCTTCCTTGTTATATTTACTTGTTTGGTAAAAAAATGTTATTTTATTTGTTTTTTTTTTAATGTAAACAACAAATAAAGCATTATATTCACTCGATTTCATTGACAGTTTTCTCCTTTCGACAAATAAATAAACAGACTTGAATTGTCTGTTAGATACGAACTAATACTGAAACACAACGATGCAATTCTAGGGACAGTAACTGTGTACCGATAAAACGAGAAAAAGTGGTGACCCTATAAAATGTTGAATGCGCTGCGACGACTATTCACGATCGGTGCTTCTGATATAACCGGGAACACGACTCGGATACTAAATTTTATTCATATAATATCTTGCATCTTACTTAAGCGAAACACTTCATAGTGTGACAATATATGAATTTAAAATTGTGAGACTATAAAAGAGATGTTTAAAAAATATACTTTGGATGAAATGGAATGATCACTCTATTTGTGTTGGAATAAAACTTGTCAATACTAAGAATCTTAGACACCGATGTGAAATATAAAATGTACGCCTATTGTATCATAGATTTGTCATGCCTACTCGACTAAATTGTAGACATAAAATGTATAGAACAACAATTGTGTCTATAAATAACACAATTGCAATTTCGGATAGGTATTAAAAACGTTAGCCATATTGACGTTTTATATCCTAGACAATGTTGTTCGTTAACGTCATGAACAAGCTACACAGATGGACTATTAAATTTACTATTATTAACTACTTACACAAGAATAATCTGGAAGATATATCATAAAAGTATCGAAGGAATAGCATCATATAGGCAGCGTTACGATAGTGTTTATGGTCAATGAAACATAATAGAGGTAATACTGAAATCATGTCCATAAAATGTTATGTCTATGACGTGTTAGAGACCGAACAATAAGCTGGTGTTTCTTGTGATATGGCGTTTGAACGGTATCATACCGTGTAAATGCACGGTTCGAATTTCAGGTAGGTACTCCATGAAATTCAATAAAAAATATTTGACGAGCTCGGTGGTCGAATGGTTAGCAATGGCCACTTTGAATCCGAGGTCGCGGGTTCGATCCCCGCACGAGACAAACATTTGTGTGCATGAACATGTCTGTTTGTCTTGGTCTGGGCGTTTTCTATGTATTACATGTATATATTTACAAAAAAAATATATAAGTATTATGCCAGTTATCTAGTACCCATAATCGTACAAACTTTTCGCTTAATTTGGGACTAGATGGCACTGTGTAAATTGTCCAGGAATATTTATTTATTATTTATATTTAAACTAATCCCAATACCAGCAACATGTCAGTTTAAAAACCTTTATTTTCAGTTATTCGCACAACACGGCAGTCAATGTCACGACAGTAATGTCACAGTCATGTGGTATCACAGTATCAGTCATGTGGTATGGACAGATAAATTATTATAGATTTAAAATATATTACATAAATAATTATTATCTACATATAAATAAAATATATATACATAATACACAGATATATAATATGTATCTGTGTATAACACGAATATTCCCAAAAGTACATAAAAATACATATATTAAGTTACATATATAATTTATACATTACATACTTATGAAATATAGTGTATCAATAAGTACTAATTTACCGCTGATGCTGCGGCTACAGTACCGTGATATGCCAATAATTATTTCCATAATTTCAACAACGCCTAGGTGTAACCACGATTTATGGCCATAATTTTACAATGCCAATCAATATGGCAAATGACGGTAGACAATAGCTCCGGCAGCGGTCTTTTTTCGCACATCAAAGAGAATTACCGCAGTAATTAATGCGTTTGTGGCCACACTACCGTTTGTCCAGTGTGCAGCATGAGCTCAACGGCGACGCACGTATCGACCGACATGGAGTGGTCAAATGAAAAAAGCTTAAGTTTTGGAATTATTCTAATGCGAACCGTATCTTTTTATTATGGGCTTTCGGTCGGGTATCCCCCGATAAAAATCGCGGTGTACAATGATGGTTTGAAGAAGAAAAAAGACCGAAACCATCTAAATAAATATAACAGCTGCAGCTTCAACCTCCATCTTGAAAAATGATATTTTTACCGCCTAATTTATTGACATATCTAGGTAAACTCTAGTGTAACCACCCCACTACACGCAGTAATTTCAACGGTAATTCAATGCCATAATTATTGCGGTAACAGCCCGGTAGACGGTAAGGTAGTGTAGCCGCAGCATTAGACAACTTATACTAGAGGTTATTCGTATATACATAAATATATACGAATAGCTGCATGTATATATTCGTATACCTACGTATATTATATCATTAGTAAATAAGATTACTTGTTATTATTACAAAATTATTAAAGAAAAATCTTACTGATTAATACTCGTGGTCACCCTAACGCATAGTTTCATCACGGAATAATCCGGACGTTGTATCAGACTTCGGATTTCTACATTGTTTTGCACGTGATAAATGGCTGCGAGGTAAACCAAAGCAATGCATATTGAATAATAAATTCATGATAAACTTCCCGTTGGATCGAATTTCCTGATATATTTTTTAACATGATGCAATTCAAATTATCATATTTGGTCTTCAAGTCTGTTTTTATCTTAAATTTAGCGTGTCTATTATTAAGTCAAATTCCAAAAGCTTCTTTGCTTCTACTAAGGTTTGTGCGTTTACCGTTAAAAAGTCCCCATTCGTCGTAGCTCCTAGTTTGGAAGGTACTCCCCTTAGTGTTAGAACTAACATTGCCATCTTGGGTGTCGACATATCGAGTGATGTTCAGTTTCGCGGTCACTTGGAATGCAAGGCCAAACTGGCTTCCAGAAAGATTAGCGTCATTAGTAAAGCCAGGCGGTATTTTACACCCCGACACCGCCTTCAACTATACAAAGCCCAGGTTCGACCTCACATGGAGTACTGTTCGCATATCTGGGCCGGTGCGCTCCAGTACTTGCTTGCTCCATTTGACCGCAACGAAGAGCAGTTCGAATCGTCGGTGACCCAATGATCTCGGATCGATTGGACTCTCTCTCTCTACATGGAGAGATGTATCGTCTCTTTGCGTTCTATACAAATTATATCACGGGGAGTGCTCGGATGAGCTGTTTGATTTGATTCCTGTCGCTGAATTCCACTATCGTACAACTCGCCATAAATTAAAATCCCATCCATATCATCTTGATAATTGGCGATCTACTACTACAGTACGTTTCCTAAGACATTTTATACCACGGACAGTGAAACTGTGGAATCAACGTTCCTCAGCGGTATTTCCGAACAACTACGACATGGGTGCCTTCAAGAACAGAGTTTTCATTTTCCTTAAAAGGCTGGCAACGGATCGGCGACCCCTTGGTGTCGCTGGTCTCCTTGGGCGGTGGTGATTGCTTTCCACCAGGTGACCCACATGCTCGTTTGCCCCCTCTCACATAAAAAAAAATAATTTCTTCTGATTGAATTCGTTGTTCCAAGGCAGCCGTAGTTTTACCCCCAGGACTGCAATGGACTTCACTGTTCATTGCCTTTTTTGGTGGTCACCGCTGTTAATCCTTTCTACACAGGAGACACAATGGTGGGAATGTGTGGTGGGCCCCCGTCCCATGTCTATTATTATTATTTAGATATTAATAAACCCGAGTATCTAAAACTGGGCGACTATTATTTTTTTAATCAATTAATTTCAATATGTTTAATACTAACGTTACAATCATAATGCACCGCAGCTTAAAAACTACGTAGGCTTTACGAGTGTATATACGTGAGCCGTTTTTTTTTAATTTACATTTTTCGAATTTTCTTTGTACATTTTTTGAAGTACTTCTGTAGTTTTATTTAATTATGTCGGGATCAAATATTTATCCATTCTAAGTCCGTATAGGTTCTTAGTTTTAGGTAGAACGTGCTTGTGGGACTAGCCTCAATTGGTTTGGTATCATTTTCTCAATAATATATTCAGGGTGGTTACATTCTGATAGTGTAAGAAATTCAGTTTTGCTATATACATTCATTACATTACTATATTTAAATAATTCAATGCTATTGTTGTTATATTTTTCTTTATATGATTTGGTACAATATTTTTTAAGGCTTTTATCATATATTAACTAGGCTACTAAAGATAATATGAAACATACCAAAACCTAACCTTGTATTCCAGTGTCCCATTTAGGATTTTTAACGAACTGCATATGTGACGAACTGTGAGACGAATCGCGAAAGTGACCAATTATGTAAATAAGATCGGCGATGATAAAATGCGTTAATGACGAAATGCGTATGTGACGACCAGCGTGTAATCCTTTTAGTTGCTCAATTTATTATTTTTCTTATTAAAGTAAACAATTAGAAGTGAAAGTAGCTCACCGTCACCTTTAGAGCCAAAGTCAACTTTACGTGGTGCACAAAAGTTCTTGTGAAACATGAGTAGGGCATGTAGAGCCTGACTAGAGAAGTACAAAATACCGCAGCCAAATAATAATGTCCTTGAGAATTAACGTGTACCTGCAAGTAAGTCTCACCAAATGTAAGGAGATGCTACGTTCACAGCGAGCACGCGAGCAATACTCCTCGAACTGCGAGCGTCTATTTATATGGCTGCGGTAACCGCTTTACATCAGCGGACCATATGCCTGTTTGGCACCCGTTTCTATTAAAAAAAAATACATTTTAGTTTATTTTAAACTACTTTAAACAAATGAAAAAGTTTAACTTACACTTTATATTTAGACGAGCTCGGTGGCGTAGCGGTCAATGACGCGGCTTCGACACCAACGCTCGTGGGTTCGATTCCCACACGGGACAAACATTTGTGTGCATGAACATGTCTGTTTGTCTTGGTCTGAGTGTTTTCTATGTATCATAAGTATGTATTTACAAAAAAAAAATGTATTTACGTATGTTTATCAGTTGTCTAGTACCCATAACACAAGCTTCGCTTACTTTGGGGCTGGATGGCGCTGTGTAATTTGTCTGACAATATTTATTTATTTATTTACTTTTTAGGGTTCCGTACCTCAAATGGAAAAACGGAACCCTTATAAGATCACTTTGTTGTCCGTCTGTCTGTCTGTCTATCTGTCTGTCTGTCTGTCTGTCTGTCAAGAATTTCTATGTCGAGAATGCGTGGAAGTATCAAGCTGAAATTTGAACTGTATACTCAGGTCTACGGTCCCATATAGATGTAAAAAAATCAAACTCCTAAGTTTACATAAGTTACGTAAAGATACGGCTGTTTTTTCAGCAAAAAACGCATATTTCGACATTCTCAAGGGAATCAAAACCTGTAGGGTACTTCCCGTTGACCTAGAACTATGAAATTTGGCATGTAACATCGTTATAGACTACAAGTACAGGAATAAATCTCAAAACTATACATTTGTATTTAAATCTTAAAAAATAGGGTGTCTATATTTTTATAGGAGGTCGAAATTTCAAATTGAAGCTACTAGTTCAAATGGGGTATCATATGAAAGGGCTTGATGTGCACATAGCAAAATATATTTTATTTATTTTTTCCGACGCATTATTTCTTATTTATGATGAAAAACATCAAATTTATAATGATCCTACGTACGGAACCCTCGGTGGGCGAGTCCGACTCGCACTTGGCCGGTTTTTTATACTACGTCGGGTGGTAGACAAGCATACGGCCCACATGATGCGAAGCGGTTACCGTAGTCATATTAATGCGCGCAACATGAAATATTGCTCGAGCTCCGCCACCCCTGCTACCAACACAACTCCTTCCTTTCTGGTGCCCTCACTCACTCGCAGGAACACAAACAGCCTCAAGCGAATTGTTATTTGGCTGCGGTATTCTGTGAGGTAGAGTTACTTCCCCAGTCAGGCAACTTACAAATACGCTGTACCCTACTTCTCTTGAATACTTTATATCTATTTATGAGCAAACTTGGACGATATACATAAGAATACTGGAACTTAACAACTTAGGGGGAGAATATCGGATTTGGATGCAGTTTTGCTCTTTCTAAATTTTGCAATGGTAATATATCTCACACGGCGAGACGACTTTTAGTATAGGTACATTTATTCTATAGACGGATTCAGGTGTAGATATATCCTTTCGTTTGAGAACCTCGATCTTTATCACCGTCTCTTACACGCAAATAGCGTATCTCGCTATTAATATACCTATCTACTTCATAGATGAGTTTATGACTCAAACCATCAAACTTACCCACTTAAGGCCTCTTGTACATGCTAAGAAAAGGCGCCGAGCCTATGCAAGAATTCGTATCGTTTCTACACACGAACTGTGTACACTGCTTCCGCGCAGACCAAGAAAAGAATCTTGTCTGCGCTAGATATGACACGCGACTTTTGCTGCGGTGCGATAGTTTTCGTGCCCAGATCCAACAAAATTCTTGTTGTGTACGTGATGAATAGGCTTGTTGCCCATGTCACAAAATTATAAAAACTCTCTATCAGTAACGTAAAATACATAAAACTAGAACGATCTGCGATCTTAAAATTTTGACGTGACAACGTCTTATAAATTGGTTAGCCGGGTGACACTTCAAGAAACTGGGTCACGTTATGCGCTTACAATGAGAGCGAGTGAAAGGCGCGTGCCTTTCACTCGCTCTCATTGTAAGCGTGTCGTGGACGCGTGTCCCTTCTAAGAGCGAGAGAGACAGACATAAAAAGTGAAAGGCATGCGTCCCTTCCACTCGAAAACATTTTACCACTCAAAGTCGTTGTCACGTAAAACTTTCGCCCGTATACCGACTTTACAGGCAACCAATTTTTTAATAACTTATGTACGACGTGTCTTATGTTCGGTCAAAGTTTGGTGGGAAAGTCCATTTTAAAGGTATGAAATTATAAAAAATAAATATTACCATTGTAGAAACAATAAAAAATACTTTAACTTTTGTTACGGCACTGGCTACATAAACGCAATATTTAACATAGCTGTCGTACAAATTTCTGATTTAATGCATATAAAATAGCACGGTGTGACGTCATAACGTGGTGGCCTTTTGTATGGAGCGTTTTCGGGATAGTCCAAAATTGTGATCTTCAAGTTATCATATCTCGAGAAGTTTTTATGCAATCGAAGTAATTATTTCACGTATATTTATATTATTGTGACGTCTTTAAATAACAAATCGAAAAAAAAAATGGGATACAAGCCTATTGGTCCTATCTGCAGTAGAAACGGTGAAATTTCTTAGCGTGTACAAGAGGCGTAACTATAAACAGTATTAAAACATAAACAATGACATAGCAGGAGCTTTCAAACTTAACAAAATTAGTGTACATAGTTAAGTCGATACTGCTCAAGTTATTTTACGCGAGCTTCGTGATCAGATTACACCCGCAAGTAAGCCATAAGAACCGGTACTTAGTGTTAAGTTACGCTACTGAAAATAGCTTTTTCCGGTACGTATACATACTCTATTTGATTATAACTATGTTTACTGTTAATTTTACTGTGTAAGTTATTATTACTATAAAAGTAATAGTTTCTATAGTAATGAATAGCTAGTGGTCGCCCAGTGGTCGAATTTCGACCATAAGTAATTTAAATTATGATTTTACCAATAAACATAAGGAGTATATTTGCGTGTGTTTGACATATACATGGAATGTGTGTAATGCTTTTTTTTATTGATTTAATGTATTAGGTTGGGGAAAAAGTCTTTTCGTATTTTATATGAAAATTCAAAACATATTTTATTAAAGTTTATTTACATTTAACTAAAGTATGCAGGTGCCATTTTGTTCGATAACTTTTTGCCATCTTGTAGGTAGAGACATGATCCCATTACTATAGAAATTTTGGGACTTCTGTTCAAAAAACCACGACAAGTGGTTTTGGCAGTCTTCTCGTGATGTTAACCTGACATCGCCTAAAGAATTCTGAAGAGACCGAAACAGGTGGAAATCAGAAGGTGCAAGGTCAGGACTATACGGCGGATGCATTAACTCCTTCCAGTCAAACTCTCTTAATTTTTGCTGAGTGGCTAAAGATGTGTGAGGTCTAGCGTTATCATGATGAAAAATCACACCCCTTCTGTTAATTAATTCCGGCCGCTTTCTCTCAACTTTTTGCTTTAATCTCATCAGTTGTTCACAGTAGAGTTCAGAATCGATAGTCCTGCCTGGCGGTAACAGCTCATAATGAATAATGCCCTTCCAATCCCACCATACACACAGCATCACCTTATTGCGGGTTAACCCGGGTTTTGCCAGAGTCTGTGAAGCCTGACCGGCCTTTGACCACGACCTTTTTCGCACGTTCTTGTCGTACGTGATCCACTTTTCATCACCAGTTATAAGCTTCTTCAAAAACGGTTCGCTTTCATTACGTCGTAGTAAAGGATCGCAAATGAGTACACGGTTCATTAAGTTTCTTTCAGTGAGATCGTGAGGCACCCAAATATCGAGCTTTTTAGTGTACCCAGCTTTTTTCAAATGCGCCAAAACTGTTTTGTGGTCAATTCCTAATTCTTCAGCTACGTCGTAACTACTGATATGCTGATCTTGCTCCACTTTTTCAAAAATGGCATCCATTTTATCCGTAACAGGGCGACCAGAGCGACGTGCATCTTTCACATCAAAATTTCCTGATTGAAAACGCTTAAACCAAATTTGTGCTACTCTCACAGACACTGCACTAGATCCATAAACGTCACAAATTTTTTTCGCAGCTTGCGTTGCATTTTTACTTTTTTTGTAGTAAAATTTTAAAATGAATCGAATTTCTTCATTAGATTCACTCATCTTGACAGTAAAAAAAACAAATGAAAATCACACATTTACCTAATTTGAATTTGGAATTATCTTTTTTAAAATTTAAACTTTTTAAAGATATCAAAACCTGAAAGATACAAATGGTATAACCAAAGAGATTTTATTACAAGTTCAAACATACTAAAATGCGAAAAGACTTTTTCCCCTACCTATTATTTTTTATGCATAATTTTAAAAAAATATTAGCATTCTACATTCCTTCCCTATATAAATTATTGCGAAAATATAATAAATAAATTTTTACAAAAATTGCTCCTTCCGCGCAATTTTTGTAAAAAGGAGTACAAACTTTTTGCTTAACGTATTAATATATAGATAACGTACACAGTGAAACCCTTTTTGCATTTTTTTAATTGATGATAATAATAATAATAATAAATAAGTCCGCAGGGCAGCTTGTGTGGCGAGCTGTTGTGTGAGTAGCGACACCACGGACCCGAGTCTCCAGAGAGTCGGTCAGGGCGTTCGTCTCCGACGTGTCTTCATCGGTCGGAGTGTAAACACAAGAAGGCCCGCAGGACTCTCAGCTCTGGCTTGCCTTCATTGGCCGTCCAGAGAGGAGCCGCTAGAGCTATATGCTCCAGGGGTGGAAGTGTTAAAGGGCATCACGCCGCGAGTAACTTCGGAGAAAGCGCAGCACACCTCTCGACACCCCTGAGTCACTCACACCGGTGTTGCCCCTGGCCGTTTTCCTGGCATTTCGGGGGCCCATCTAGTGAGTGGCAAGCCACCGCCTGCCGCAAATAACTAGCAATAAAAACAGTTATGGCAGGCGTCCGTCCCTCTTCTGTAATAGCCCGGTATTAAGTTCACCCAGATCTCATCTCCATAACCCATTTATTTTCCATCACACTTCGCAATAGTCTCAACGCCTGCCGAGACCTGCTCATGGGTATGTCGTTCCATTGACATATCCTGGAGCGGGTCACGGCGGGCGTACAACATTACATTAAACTTCTCAAAGGGGCCTCTACGCGTTGGATCCATATCCCCGCGCATGCCTATCAAATGACCGGGTTTGACCCGTGATTAAAAAGAGATATAAATAATAAATATTGTCAGACAAATTACACAGCGCCATCTAGCCCCAAAGTAAGCGAAGCTTGTGTTATGGGTACTAGACAACTGATAAACATACGTAAATACATTTTTTTTTTTGTAAATACATACTTATGATACATTGAAAACACCCAGACCAAGACAAACAGACATGTTCATGCACACAAATGTTTGTCCTGTGTGGGAATCGAACCCACGAGCGTTGGTGTCGAAGCCGCGTCATTGACCGCTACGCCACCGAACTCGTCGACTGATGATGATGTCACAAGTGTCTCGTTTTTTTCGCCCGACTGACTAAAAAAGGAGGGTTATATTTTTCGAGTATATAATGTGTTTGTGTATTTCTTTGGCGCGATCTAAATACTTAACTAAATACTAAGCGGATTTTAATGGATTTTTAGAATTTTGCAGTCGGGTTTTTTTTAAATCGATTAATATTTTTTTTGCTATTAAAAAGTTTAAGAACAAAATTTCAAGTCAAAAGTCAAGGTTTTTTCATCGACAATTTTACACCCTTAGAGCTTGCATTTCCCAAAATCGTTTGTTGTTGTTGTCTAGGCCTTGGGCAGTTTTGGCTTTATGGTGATAATTCAGTCACATGAAGACGGTCTTCCTCTTTATGTTATTAGTGTAGATAAGAGATCCTATACGAAAAAATATGAAATAAGAATAAAATGACTGACAGACAATCGCAATCTGAAATGTTGGGACCCGAAATAGAAAATGTTGAACAAACTGTTCCACAGATACGAGTTTATGCAGAGAAGTTAATACCAAATGTTTGGATATTCCCACCGGACTAGGATTTGCCGAAAGAAACGTGTAGATACTATGAATAGAAAATGAAGTTGTTTGCCATTTCGTTAAATTATGTTTATATACCAGTGTTTATGCCTGTGGCTCCGCTTGGTTTGGTTGGGGTTTTCTGTAAGATGGAAGTACTTCTTTCCCCAGTCGGACATAGTACATATTGCGCTGTGCCCTACCTCTCTTTTACTAGATCCTCGCAGTTAATCAGTTAAGGCTCAGTTTCATTGGTCGATAACTGGGACGATACATAGCATGCGGGAACACCCCGCATGCGTGATGACAGCTAATTAAATTTTTAAAAGATGATTAATATCTTGAACTATATAAAGCAAACGGGTGATCCTCGCAAGCTTGTTCCGTATTGCCTAATCTTCCGCATCTCACATGCAGGTCCCATCGCCTAATGAAAAAGGTTCCCCCCGTATGCGGGTCTTATGGCATATGATCAATGAAAATGAGCCTTAAGGTATCGGGAGATGATGACATTGGCTCAAATTCAAAAAATTGTGTTGACATATCGAGTGATGTTAAGTTTCGTGGTCACTTGGAGTGCAAGGCTAAATTGGCCTCTAGGAAAATTGTCATCATTAAACATCATCAGTAAAGCCAGAAGGTACTTTACACCACAGCATCGTCTTCATTGACTATACAAAGCCCAAGTTAGGCCTCATATGGAATACTGTTAACATCTCTGGTTTGGTGCGCCCGCGCCCCAGTACCTACTTGCTCCATTTAACCGCATACAATGAAGAGCTGTTCGAATCGTCGATGACCCAATGGTTTCTGATGGGCTGGAGTCTCTGTCTACCTACACGCGGAGATATTGCATCTCTATGCGTTCTATATATATATACATTTATATTTATACCACGGGGAGTGCTCGGATGAGCTATTTGATTTGATACGTGCCGCTGAGTTCCACTATCGTACAACTCGCCATAAATTAAAATTCCACCCATCATAAAATTACATCATCTTGATATTTGGCGATTTACTATAGTACGCTTTTTAAGACATTTTCTACAACGAACTGTGAAGTTGTGGAATCAACTTCCCTCGGCAGTATTCCCAAATAAATACGACATGGGGGCCTTCAAGAAGATAGAGTCAATATTTCCCCTAAAAGGCTGGCAACGGATCGGCGACCCCTTGGTGTTGCTGATTTCTATGGGCGGTGGTGATTGCTTTCCATCAGGAGACCCACATGCTCGCTTCCCCCGTCTCATATAAAAAAAACACCCCAAAAACCGAATATTCTAAGTAGTGAACCGCAGTGAATCTATCAGATAAGGGTTTTTGATTACAGCACTATAAAATGTGTTATATATTAACCGAGCTGTCACAGTTTATGTCAAATAAGTCGTAAACATAACCGTAATAGTAATATTTATTGGATATTCGGCCTAAATCGTAAAAAATTTGGTTCAAATATTGTATTGCAAAAAAAAATCACTTCCAATCATCGTAAAAATACTTTGTCATCTCCATTTTTATAACACAGGGACCACTAGCATAATAAAAATTCTAAACGTGCTGAATATTTAACGTTTTAGTTGTAGCCTACTGTATGCAAAGGTAATATACGTCGACCTATCTTAAGTAATGAATTTGCTTATTATCATCATTACAAATAATAATAATAAATAAATATTCCTGGTGAAATTACACAGCTCCATCTAGTCCCAAACTAAGCTGAGCTATGTGTACTAGATTCGATAATTGATAAACGTACCTACTTAAATACTTTTTTTCTGTAAATCCATACATATACATATAAATGTTCATGCGCATAAATGTTTAACCTTTGTGGGGATCGAACCTATGACCTAGGATTCAAATTGTGTATGATACGACGTAGTATAAAAAAATGTTTTTATACTACTTCGGGTGGCAGACAAGACGACCCGCTTGATGGTAAGTGAAGATGTACCGCTCGGTAAATTTAAATATCGCACGCGCACCGCAGACAGTGCAGCAACTTCTTCCTTTTTGGTCATCTCACTCACTCGCATGAATACAACAACCCTTAAGGGAGTTGTTATTTGCCTGCGGTATTCTGCAAGGTGGAGGTACTTCCACAGTAGGACCAGCTTACAATTATACGATGTACCCTACCTCTCAATACTCAAACCTTATCAGTTGAAGTCTGTAACCTTGACTAAGAATTGAAGCAGCAGGTTAAACAATTAAATAAAATACACAAGGGCGCGTGCGAAGCTCGGTCGGGTCGCCTAGCTCTTAATAAACAGTCTCCAGACTCCAATTTGAACTTACTGACACATAAAAAACCCATTTGCACTCGCAAACATTAATTCCTTTCAGTGCCATCAGCCAAACACTCCTTCCAGTTATTACACACGCTAATGCGCGAATTACACGCATGAAATTGTAATGAAGCGCAGTGCGGCTTGCTGAACACTGAAACGATATTAGATAACACACACTCGTGTTACAAGCTTTGATGGGTTTGTTCATTTCGTAATGTATTAACAGAATATCTCTTTACGAGTACAAATATCGCGAAGTGTTTGTCTGTAATTATAACGATTAAAAGTACATCGAACCCTTCAGCGTTATAATAATTGTGTATTTGCTTAAATATTATATCATCATCATCATCAGCTTGTATCTATCCTAATGGCCTCTCTCTCTCTCCTAATGAATAATGCGAGATCCTCAGCTTTCCGCATCCAGCCACTTTCGGCCGTTCCCTTGAGGTCTGTCCATCTATATCATCTTGATAATTAACTTCCCTCAGCGGTATTTCCGAACAATTACGACACGGGAGCCTTCAAGAACAGAGTCTTTATTTCCGTTAAAAGGCTGGCAACGGATCGGCGACTCCTTGGTGTCGCTGATCTCCATGGGCAGTGGCGATTGCTTTCCACCAGGAAATCCACACGATCGTTTGCCCCCCTCTCATATAAAATAAATTTAGAAGAGGGGGGCCGACGCTTCGTCGCCCCATACGATATCTCTACTCTAGGACTTTCCTTCCCCATCTGCCACTAATCACTGACTCGGCAGAAGTGGCCAGCCCACTGCCACCTCAGTCTGCTGACTCTGAGAGCGATGTCGACAACTTTGGCTCTCCGTCGAATTTCTCTATAAGGTTGTATAAATTTCAATCTTCGATCATTAATACATTAATAGTCAACTAAATATTTTTTGTCAGAAATTGTAGTATGTGTCATTGTTTCAAGTGATTTCACATTGGAGCGTTAGAAATGAGATTCGGATCCGAACTGCCAAAGGATTTTCAATTGTTCCGTTCTAGATTGTGTAAATTAGGTTCGTCTGAACATTTCATCTAGTAAATTTACACGCTTTGTTTGACGGGTCTTTGTGATTTTATCTACATTACGATGTGAACTACGTTAAAGTACACTACATGAACAAGGTAATTATAGACGTTTAGTAAACGTACTCCTTTTGACATTCATTTAGCTTGAAGTTTTCTGTTGGAACAGTACTATATTCGCCGAACAATATACTTGGAGATTTCGTTTGATCTTTGATATATAATTCGATTGCTTTTTGTCATGTGCCTTTTGGACAACTTTCAATACAACAAATCCACTATTTATTGAATGTTATTTTTCCATGATTTAATGTCACTCAAACCTTTAATTTGGTAACTTCATAAAGAATTGCGTTTATTATTTACACATTCATTTATAACTTTTACTTTACATATATATTTACAAAATTATATTCTTAACTTTCGTCATGACATAAATCAACAAATAAAGCGGTATATCCCTACTAATATTATAAATGTGAATGTGAGTTTGTTTGTTGCGCTTTCACGCCGAAACTACTCAACCGATCATCATGAAACTTTGCATATCTCAAAGGTATTAGGAAGGACGTTACTTTTTTTAAATGTAAACTAGGGCGAGGCCACGGGTGGAAGCTAGTATATTTAGGGTTCCGTACCCGAAGGGTAAAAAGGAACCCTATTACTAAGGCTCTGCTGTCCGTCCGTCCGTCTGTCACCAGGCTGTATCTCATGAACCGTGATAGTTAGACAGTTGAAATTTTCACAGATGATGTATTTCTATTGCCGCTATAACAACAAATACTAAAAAATATACGATTTTTTTTGCTTGTTTTTGCTCGCAATTGATAACGGCAATAGGTAGACATTTGAAATACTCACATAATATTTAGTTATTATGTGAGTATATTTACTTTAAAAATAAATAATTAAATAAAAATAAAATAAATATTTAAGGGGGGCTCCCATACAACAAACGTGATTTTTTTTTGTCGTTTTTATTGATAATGGTGCGGAACCCTTCGTGTGCGAGTCCGACTCGCACTTGGCCGGTTTTTTAAAATAACTGTGAAAACTTGTGTGTGAAAAAATATCTTTCATTGGTCTAGTATTCGACATCAACCCATATGTATCCCACTGCTGAAACACTGGTTTCCCTTCAAACGAAGCTTACTTCATCACGGTACTTAACTGCGGGTTGGTGAGTTATTATCGACTGATATTTTGTAAGCAACCTGTGAGTTTTCCTACAAATATATAATAAATAGTGTTGTTACCACAACTCCTCGTTTGTGCTTACTTAAAATATTGTATAAACAAAACACGGATTTCCCTAGTTATATTTTTAGGAAATTTAATCTGTTACAACTACACGTGTTTACGCACTACTAAATAATAACACCACAAACATTTATGTGTTTCTCTTTTATCGTGGTTTGTACGGAACTGCAATTCCGGTTATTACATCTAATCTCTAATCTTCGCGCATGCGGTGCCAACACGTTGGGAAATTACTCAAGAGTAAACATTATTATGGTTACAGAATCATGCCATGTGTATTGTTTACGTAAGGTTGGATCTTTTTAATCGAAACTCCAAGGAATTAATAAATATTCATGGACAAATTACACACATACATCTAGTCCTAAACTAAGCAAAGCTTGTACTATTGGTACTAGATAACTGATATAATATCTAAATACATTTTTTTTTGTAAATACATACACATAATACATAGAAAATACCCAAACCAAGACACACAGACACGTTCATGCACACAAATGTTTGTCTTGTGCGGGGATCGAAGCCGCGACTTCGGAGTCAAAGGGCCATTGCTAACCATTCGAGTTTCAGAAATTTAGGTTTAACATAAGAAGAAAGATGAATGTCACAGCATGAGGTTCTTCAAAAAGGGCGTGAAGACGTTTTTACAGAGTCGGCAACTCACGTGTGATGCCCCTGGTGTTACAGGCGTTCATAGGCTACGGTAACTGCTTATTTGTTGCTTGTTTGCCACTTTAGTGGTATAAAAAATGTCACATGTTTGTATTATTTTTTAGATATTTTCATAGTTTATATTTGGTAATTTCATAGTTTGTAAAAAGACAAGGAAATCCTTTGAAATGAATCTTTATGCAAACCTCTGCCTTCGCTACATCTCACTTCCTCCAGCCCTCCAGTAAAAGTGACAGTTACGTATGATAGTACTTTATCCCCCGTGTGCCACGATCCGAATCACGCAGATTTATTTGCCGCGGTCAAAGAATGCAACCACAGCCTATGAGAATCTAGTACCACCATGGGACTCTGGCAAGTAGATATTTTTATGCCAGTAGCTGTTGTATGTCCTTCCTTCCTTCTTCCTTCCTATGTTCCTTCATTTGATATCGACATAGAGCATATTCCTAAATATGCTCTATGTCGATATCAAATTTGAGTCAAATCGGTTGCGCCGTTTAGTTGTGAAAAGGTAACAAATAGACTGACAAACAGATCTTTTCTCTTTTTTTGGATTTTGGACTTTCAAGCTCCAGCTTTACTGGTTTTTGTGCTCAAAGCTATATAATTCTAACCGCGTGAAACCGAGAAGGGTGTATATTGTAGGTGACGTAGTGTAGGTGACGAGCTCGGTGGTCCAATGGTTAGCAATGGCCACTTTGACTCCGAGTTCGCGGGTTCGATTCCCGAACAAGACAAACATTTGTGTGCGTGAACATGTCTGTTTGTCTTGGTCTGGGTGTTTTCTATGTATTATAAGTATGTGTTTATAAAAAAAAATGTATATAAGTACATTTATCAGTTGTCTAGTACCCATAACACAAGCTTTGCGCTTAATTTGGGACTACATGGCGCTGTGTAAATTTTGCAGAAATATTTATTTATTTATTTTATTTTATATTATAAGACGCATTTTATTAACTAGGTAAATCAAACTAAAATATCAAAGTCTCATGAACCAAAATGAAGCAATTTCCTTATTATTGTTTTTCGTGCGCAACCCATCCATCAAGGGGACTGGGAAGACAGTTTTGCGCACGTAATGTTTGCCAAAATATTGTTTAAAGGCCGAGGAGTAAACATCACCTCGTTTAGGACGTAATTGAGCGATGAACGTCAGAAATGCGTGTCATTGCTGCGATACCTAGTTTTATAAATTAGGTAATGTAAAAAAAAACTTTCTTTTTTACATGAAAAGAGGGCAAACGAGCATGTGGGTCACCTAGTGGAAAGTAATCACCACCGCCCATGGAGATCAGCAACACCAAGAGATCGCCGATCCGTTGCCAGCCAATACTTCTTCCTTTCTTTCTGGTGATGGGATGTAAGTGGTTCTCAACATCTTTGAACCAAAGCCAACTTCACCTGCACGCGGTGCACCCTGCTGACTGACCAATGAAGCTCTGGTGAAAAGAGAGGTAGGGAGCGTAATTGTAAGCTACCCGACTGGGGAATGTACCTACATCTCACAGAATACCACAGCCAAATAACGGTTTCCTTGAGGGCTGTTGTGTTCCTGCGAGTGAGTGAGGTCACCAGAAAGGAAGGAGATACTGCGATGGCAGCGGCACGCGAGCGATATATTTTATGTTGCGAGCGTTAATATGGCTACGGTAACCGCTTCACGTCAAACGGGCCGTATGCTTATAAAAAAAAAGCCTTTCACTCACTCGCATGACCACAAGAACCTTCAAGAGAATTGCTATTTGGCTGCGGTATTCTGTGACGTGGAGGTACGTGAGTCGGGCTGCTTAAAGAAAAACGCTACGCCTTACCTCTCTTTTCTCCAGAGCCTCGTTTGTCAGAGTCATGCAGTGGGTGCACCACTTGCATTGGTTACGTCCTTACGACCCTTTTGTTCGATATTTTGATTGAATTTTGTTTCTAATATCAGTTACAAAACCTAAAATATAATAACTATTTTATGTAATTGGTGTACATAATATTCTACCCATTAGATGGTGTACATACTCGTAATATTCTATCCATTACTTATTAAACGAGTAATTATGGCATATTTATTTATTTGTCACGACAATCTAGTAAACGGATCTAACTATTTCGATGAAATAAATAATGGATTATGAAAGCGGAACATCTGTTTAGCTAGGTTTTAGCTCTTAGAAAATAAGCTTTCACATAAAAAATCACAAACAAAACTAGGCCGTCAAATCTGGATTAAATAAATATTCCTGCATAATACACTTTTATTTAGTCCCAAACTAAGCAAAGCTTGTATTGTAAAATGCATTTTTTTTTTTTTGTAAATACATATAATACATAAGAAATACCCAGAACTGCACACAATAGACAGATAACAGATAGAAATGCACACAAATATTCAAACATAAGAATAAAATTTATACAAATCACAGAAAAGTCAGTCTCCAACAGAATAAAGACCAGAAATGAAGAGTGGCAATCCGCAATTTCTTTCAACACATAAAACTATTTCTCATTCGGCGAGAAAATCCTGCGGACTACCTGGACGTTCTTTGAAAGAAAACTTCCAGAAACTTCGGCGCCAATTTGTAGCAAAGTTCCGCCTGATGAAACGTTACGTCTAGTTTGATGTTAGACAATTTCGTATTTTATTTGGAAAAAGCTGTTTAGACTGTTTTAAACTCGAAAAAATTAACATCATTGTGTTTTTATACATTTTTATTTTGCTCTGTAGTCTTAATCTACTTTGATTGTAAATTACGACATCACTCTTTTAGATTACTCAAGAGAAGTAGTTTTTAAGTTTAATTTATTTAAAAGTCGTTATAAGTGTAAAAAGCGAAAGAAGTTACATTTTCGTTACATTAGGTGATTGTAATAAAGCAGAGATTTGTAAAGTGAAGTTTTTCAAAAATTTACTTTATTGGCATGACGAGTCTATGGCACGCCATGATGAACGCACATGATGAAACAAAAGACGTATGCTACGATTACGCGACGACCCGTGTGTTGAAAGGATAAGGCCTAAAGCACACATGTCATTGCATCATCGTAGCGTATGCCTGTTCTCTCCTGCATGCAGTACGAGAGCATACCGTGCACATACAACTATCAACACCTCGGCACACTGATCGACTCGGGGCGGCATGATGTAAGAGCACATGAGCGCAGATTGAGCTGCTTACACATCAAATCATCAATGCTTTATGCAGATAAATGTTTATTATCATAAAATACGTCATGATATATATATATCCGGACAGATGTCGTAAATAGAAATCCTAATGTAACGTCCTTATAGCGTCGGACAATACATATTGCTCTATGAAGGGTCTGAGTAGAGATTTTACAGTGACCATAACCCATTGTGCCTCGATCTTCCATCTCGATTGTCCTCAAATTATAGCTCCCAGCATTGTGATGTGCCTTTTGTGGAAATTGCTTAGCTTTTTGCATTAATATATACGCTTTGACCTTTTATGAAAATATTATCCGAGTTCGTACATTTGTAGTATTGCGATGTTGGATACAAAATGGAATAGAAAAATTTTAAATAAGTTTATTTATGTCTTTTAACTCAACTTCAAAAACAGGATGAGGTTCGAAATTCCTTTTGTGTTCGAAAGAGGACAATCCACCGGTGGTTCTATATAAATGTCATTAGGATTTGTTCCCTAGTATAACTGAAAATAATTAGTTACATTTATAGGCATTTTAAGTGAAAGTGCCGGTTTCATGTGAATTTAATTAGGATTTGATCGTACAATTTTGAGATATATCGATTATCGATATTTAAAAACAGTGAACATTTTAAGGTGATGTCGTCGATGTTTTTGAGCCGATTTTCAAAAATCTTTTTATGTTAAAATCAGTTGTGTGTGAATTTCATTAAGATCAGGGTTCCCACCGCCGAAGCTGAAGCCGATTGCCACCAAATATTTTGATTCGAAAAGTAGGTATTACGTTTACGTTATTGCCAAACATCTTCAGTTTAGTCGGTAGAGCTCCATCATTTCTACCAGCTAAATTAAACACAAGTAGCATAAATCAAAGTTGAAGTTTGATTTTTACAAACAAAAGATACGATGGTAATCGGCTTCAGCTTCGGTGGTAGGGCCCGTGATTTCGTAAACTAGAGATGTTTAATTAGTGAAATACTTCTCGTGTAGACTATTAATGTTGTCCGAAAATAACCTGAGAGATTGCTCCGCTGAAATAAACTTTTTATTCACAAATTATGGGTAGTGTATGTTTAAAAGTAAGGTGCCATAAAAATTTCAACCAAACATTTTTATGGCACCTTATTTTTTTATAAAGTGCCATAAAAATGTTTGGTTGAAATAGCTAAGTTAAACACTTGAAAGTCGTATATGTTGGTATTGTACTATTAAAAAGATGAAGAAATAGGAAAGTAGGATAGAAAATAATAGAATATTATTACTTCTTTGTCATCTACTATTATTATAAAACGTTCGTTACTCAATCACGTCAGACTGATCCGGATGCACAGCGTGTCTAATAACAAATACATAATTTTCTAACACAAGAAAACATTCTCACAAGAACGAAGTTCAGAAGGCAGAAATCGCGAGCTTTAGTACTGACTAAAGCTGTTGTAAGAAGACTTAATGCATGTACTGACGTGCACTAAGTCTTCTTCACCCACGCTCATTTTAATCTCAGGATGTCATCTGAATCTTAAGAGAGGTAGGGAGCGTAATTGAAAGCTACCCGACTGGGGAATGTACCTCCACACACAGAATACCAAAGCCAAATAACAATACCCTTGAGGGTTGTTGTGATCCTACGAGTGATGAGGCACCAGAAAGGAAGGAGATGCTGCGTTGGCAGCGGGGGTGGCGGCGCGCGAGCGATATTTTATGTTGCGAGCGTTAATATTGCTACGGTAACCGCTCCACGTCAGGCGGGCCGTATGCTTGCCAGCCACCCGACGTAGTATAAAAAAAATGTTTAATCTCGCCCACGTTTGAAACAAACAGGTAATCTATAAAAGCTTCTCTATTACTACTGTACGAGTACTTTAGAACAAATGAAAATACACATTCATTTTAATTAATTAAAGCTCCGGCACTTCTTCACTGTACAGGTACCCCAATGCTTGAAAACTAAAGTCTTCAATCAATCCTTTTAATAACCTATGATGCAGAGACTTGGACACTGACCATCGGACTGGTCCACAGGCTTAAAGGTCGCGCAGCGACCGATGGAGAGGGTTAAGCTCGGGGTTTCTTTGAAGGATCGAATCCGGAAAGAATTAATTTGACAAAGAATCCAAGTTGTCGACAGGGCAATGTCGTTCAGAGTTTGCGAACTGAAGTGGCGATGGGCCGGTCACATCTGCCGAGTAAGTGATGGCAGATGGGGGAGGAAGGTATTAGAGGGGAGGCCGCGCGTAAGACAACGGAGCGTTAGACGCTCTCCTTCTAGATGGTCCGATGTACTTAAGGAAGCGACTGAAAGCGGTTGAATGCGGAAGGTGGAGATTCGTATTTCGTGGAAAACATTGGGGAAGGCCTATATCCAGATGTGGCTGGCATTTATCATCACCATTCGCCGGAATCTACACAGGCCGATGATGATGATGAATGCTTTAATGTGAAAAATACAAATAACCACTTTGTGACGGCCGTGATATTAGCCGCTCTTTTGCCCCCCACGTTGAGCCCCCCGCGCCCCCCCCGCGCAAAAACGCGGCGGAACTGTGGCGGAACTATGCCCATTTGTTTTTTGTTCCTACCTGCCCGGCGCCGCGGGTGGTCGGGGCCCCATAAAAACGGTCATTGAGACGCAACTTTGTTATTGAGTGCCTACAAGTGGTGTTTTTTACGTTTACTAAGAACAGCACTATACAATGCCGTCTTTTGTTGTTCAACACTCGACTATAGTGTAGAATTACGATGGTCTAAACATTCTCAAGTGGTGTTTCATAGCCCTACTTGTATTCAAAAAAATACCTTATGAACTAAGGCGATAACGTATAGTTTTTTATTTAAAAATACGCTAGGGAGATAAAACCCGATGTTAATAAACAAAAACCTACACTTACCTAAACAAAATAAGTTTTTATAGCACTTGACACCGGCCCGAACATCTGGCGCCGTTAAGGCGAGTCTCGTAAACCCCTTTTTTTATTTTATTTTCCATTGAGTTTATGATTCTTTGGCCTTAATCCGATAGCTAATATGGCGGAGAAACGAAAAACATAAACAAATGGGCCTGAATGTATGACAGATGAGTATTGTTCAATCTGCCCAAAACTGAACGCCAAACTGCAAATGTCGACCGTAGGTCGACACGGGCAATTCAAGCGTTTCAAGGTCGTGACGTCACTTGTCGACCGTAGGTCGACACGGGCAATTCAGCGGTTAGAAGTAAAATGGCAGAATTAAGATACTCATGCTTTGTGATGCCAACCCAACGATTGTTTCAAATTTCAACACAATTGGATACTGGAAAGTAATATGGTAAATATAAATATTGTCAGACAAATTACACAGCGTCATCTAGCCCCAAAGTAAGCGAAGCTTGTGTTATGGGCACTAGACAAGTGATAAACTTACGTAAATACATTTTTTTTTTTTGTAAATACATACTTATGATACATAGAAAACACCCAGACTAAGACAAACAGACATGTTCATGCACACAAAATGTTTGTCCTATGTGGGAATCGAACCCACGAGCGTCGGTGTCGAAGCCGCGTCATTGACCGCTACGCCACCGTGCTCGTCAAAGTGGGTTAAATTTAAAGTGCAACTACAGACACCGCGGTGAAACGAAATAAAAACTTGTAAAACATAATAAAATTACATCAATTGTATTTACTCGTAGCATTGTGACATTGTTAATGAGACCAGTGACGCGAATATGTCAGCTCAGTGAACACGCCGCGGTTGCCATTTTTACATTCCAAGCAATCCTTTCACTCCGCTCACTCTCCATTTTATCCTAATTAAACTTTAGTACTTGTAAATTTTCTTGTGTTGTATCTTTTAAAATATTTTTGTTAGTTTAAATTATTGACGTGAGTGTTTAAATTTGCTACCATACGGGGGCAATCCAAATAATCTAATGATAACAAAATCGGGGGATACAATTTGGCATTGTAGTTTCGAATATAATGCTCTAATTTATTTAATTTACCTCTTAATTGATTAAGAACAATAATCGGTCTTTTATTCATTCTTTATCCCTTTTGATTAATTCCAATTCGACATTTTTATGCTTGTAATTTTATTTTAAATAAACTTCATTTAGAATTTAAAACTTTATTAGGAAATAATATTTAAAAATTCAATCACTGGATAGAGGATCAAAGAATTTATTATGCTAAGTAAGGACTATTTAACATCGCGTGCGGGGGAGGGGGAAGCGCTGCGATTTTGAGATAATTTTAGTGCATAACGTACTCACGTAAAACACACGGCCGTGTCCATGACACAGCCACACCCCATTTTTTATGTGAAACATCTAAAGCGGCGGCCGGCTGTTAGCGTGGTGCCACGTCGAGAAGGGCTCGTTTTGTTTATAATCGATAACTTTTTTTTATTTATGGGAGGTGGCAAAGGAGCATGTGGGCCACCTAATGGAAAGCAATCACTACCCCATGGAGATCAGCAACAAGGGGGTCGCCGATCTGTTACTTACTAGGCTATACTCCTTCCTTTCTTTCTTTCTGGTGACCTCACTCACTCGCAGGAACACAAACAACCCTCAAGGGAATTGATATTTAGCTGTGGTATTCTATGAGGTTGGCCGTGTGGTTTCCGGCAGACTAGAATAGAATCACTCCGTCTCTTCCCGTGGATGTCGTACAAGGCGACTAAGGGAAATACATTATAAAACATCGATCAGGCCTCTCCAACCCGTCTGGCCAGCGTGGGGAGTGTAGGCCAAACCCTCCTTCTGTCTGGGACGGACGAGAGATGGTCGTGCTCCTGTAGTGAAAATATAATAAAATGACCTGATTATGATTCTGTGAGGTGGAGGTAAGTACTTCCACTGGGGAAGTCCCCAGTCGGGCAGCTTAAAAAGTACAGGGCGCGAGATTATTCCGCGTTGATCTGCTAACCGTTGTTCAGTCACATTTACTTCAGGGTATTTGTTACATAAGTGTTGGTGTAGTTGTTGTCTTTAAGTTGTCAAATCCGTTTCTAGTTTAGTTATTTGAAAGTATCGGCGTATTATGAAAATGTTTACATAATTATCCCATCTATTATTATTGTATCTCTCTTGAGTCACGGGTCAAGCCCGGTAATTTGATAGGCGTGCGCGGGGATATGGATCCAACGCGTAGAGGCTCCTTTGAGAAGTTTGATGTAATGTTTATACACCTGCCGTGACCCGCTCCAGAATATATCAATGGAACGATATACCCATGAGCAGGTCTCAGCAGGTGTTGAGAGTATGACAGAAAAAGTGTGATGGAAAATAAATGGGCTATGGCGATGTGATCTGGGTGAAATAAATACCAGGCAATTACAGAAGAGGTACGGATGCCTGCCATGACTGCTTCTATTGCTCGTTATTTGCGGCAGGCGGTGGCAGGTGTTATTGTTATTATCTTCTAACTGCCAGTCCGTCCAAAATAAAAGTATCGAATTAAACTGCAATTTTCGCACCATAGTGAACCCGTAGAAAGCAATTTCCGTTAAATATTACCTGTTTCAGAGTCGTTACACAGGATGACATGAAGAACAAAGGGCGTATAACTAACATGCTGCTTCGCACACGGCTGAAAACGTGAGTACACAGAAAGCCCTACTCAAACTGCGTTTAAGAGCTTTTGAACTGGCGTCGAGTTGGAACCCACTTCTAAACAACTATGATGCTTGTGAGGCTTCTAAACAATTTTATTACCGTCCAACCTATGAACTAGCGAGCCTTACGTTTGTTAAGATAGTTACAAAAAAAAAGAGACTAAAATTTTTGTTGTTATTGTTGTAAAGTCGTATCGTACACTTGTAAGTTTAAGTCCGAATCAGTCACGAAAATTTTAAAATATTTTTCGTGTTCATCTTTTACATGTTCGGCCAACGGCCATGTAAAAACCTCTTCACGCCTTCTCTAATAAAACCCTATGTTGTAGTACAATTTTCTTATAGTATTTCTTTCAACATATAAATATGAATACTATTTAACGTAACATCAAATAATACATTGCAAACCTAACCTAACCTATTTTGCATATCAAAAAACACCTAGTGCACATCACATACAGGATTTTATATGCGATCAGATTAATTTGATGTTCAAATCAGGTATTTTTTGTGGATCAATTTTTTTTTTTTTTATAAATATCATAACGGCCACTATAAAACACTTAAAAGAGACAAGGAAAACTTCCTAAAAGACACTCGCGTAATCCCTTTTATAAAATGACAGGGAGAACAAAAGGCCATAAGCTACCCATCTCGAGAATCGCGTTAACAAAGGCACATGAACTCGCGTACCCTACTCCAAATTATGCGCTCAAGGATCTTCAGTGTCTGTTAATATTCAGTTTAGGAAGTCATATTTTATTAATAGCCTTAAATTTCCCGTGAACATATAAAAGGCGAAAATTAGTTTTCGTAATGTGGAGAAGTGAGGAAATGATGGCAAAATATAATACCTAAAAGATAGGTTGTGTCTAATTATTATTAATAATAAATAAATTTCGAGTGAATAATGCAATACCAGCACATGCCATACTCTTTGTATTGCAAGTTTCTAGGCTACAGTAACTGGTTTACATCAGGCAGGCCGTCTCTTTATTTGACATCCGGAGAGATATAAAAAAGCTTTTGAAAAAAGCTTTCAGTTAACTTTTCTACTAGATTTGAATATTTAATGAAAAATTCTTTTGCGCGCGTTGCTCGAGTGCCGTGGGTGGGAAAACATAAGTTTGTATATACATAGATTTGTACAGTCTTCCGACAGATTTACTAGAAATGTCACTTAGTCTCACCCTTCGACATAAATGATTCATGACTATTAAACTAGAGCGAAATGACTTGCAGCTTGTTAAAAGGTTTCTCATCTACTTCTGTAATCTGATGGTTTTATGATATTTTATATAGTATTCGTAGACAATACAGTTAGAGAATGCAATTTTGATAAAAGAAATGTCTTTAATGTTAAATGGATTTGAATTTTAAAGTACATTTATTAGCTGATCCGACAGACATTGTCCTGTCTAAATCTTACCCGGTATACCCAGATCTACCCACCTGTTTCATTGCAATTGGATGAGTGGTAAACGAATGCATACGCGACTTTGTACACACGTATCTCGGCATATTTTAACCCGATCCGTCAGTAACGGTTGCCTTTTATATATGCAGATTGAATATATTATAAGTATTTTCAGGAGCTTATAGTATTTTTTAAGTAAAAATACGAAAGTACGAAAAATATGTAAATCTTATTTAATGTGATGATTGTGAATTTATATTTCTACTTCTATCGAAAATCATCCTCAACAATCTGGCATTTCTTTTGCCATTCATTGATATTTTATACATATCTTTTTTTAAAGAGGCTTTTGTATGTTTCACATATGCCAGCTCCATCGTACCCTAATCTAAGCGACTCAGTGATGAGATGCGGTAATCAATTCGTAGAGCACTGAAATAGGATTAATCAATAGTCAATATAGTCAACTTTGGGCCAATCCGATCCGACATTATTGATGTTCAGTTTTAATTTTCTTATCAGTGAGTCTGGCTTCTGTTGGTTTTTTTGCATGTACTTGACATACCTTAATATCCCGAACGTAACCTCAATGCCAGTTTTTGTGAATAAACCTGGTTTAAAAATCAGTAGATTCGAACTTAGAGTAAAATCGAGCGAGAGACAATGCGTAGCTACAAGCAAAGAAATAACCTAATAAGAATGATTATATTACGGCAAGTTTGAAAGTAGTCACCTGTGATGGAAATGAGCAAATAGTTTTTCATGTTATGAGACATTTTACAAAGAGACCGATTAATTAGAATGTGAATATGAAATACCAAAAGAGAGGTGGTTGGATTGTGTGGACAGAGATGATTTGGGTAAGCAAGGGGTTGCTGTAGATATGACGGCTGGTAAGAGCGAATAGAAGAAACAGATTTAACGTGGAAAGGACGAGTCAATGATGATGGACGAAGCTATAATTTTTTTTAGTATGTTAAAGAAATTGTTATATCTTGGCTTGCTGATACCAATAGTCAAAGTAACACTACTGATTTTACACTATCCGTGTCCAATAGGCTTACGTTCTTATTTTCAGCTAGTCTAAGATTAATTTCCAATGTACTATCAGTTCCAAACGCAGAATCATTATTTACCTAGGTTAGTCATGCCGGACCATTCGGACAAAGCAATAAAGCAATCATGTAGTCGAAACGTCAAGTCAGGCGATAGCGTAGTCGAATCGGAACTAACCGACCGACAGCCTTTGATAAATTAGTTCTGTACATCAAAGTAGGGATTTATGTCCGATCCTGAGGTACAAGTCGGCTTAGGACTGGCATCGGTTTCGCTAATCGAACTTTATACATGTTCACTGTGTACCCAGCATTCGTATGGAAGATTTTCTAGTATATATAAGGTAATTTCACATCAAGTGTAAATAAGTAAAGAAAGTACGATTTAAGCATTTAAAAATAAAGAATATGCTAGAAAACTTTCTGTTAATTCCAAACAAAAAAAAGTTATAGATTTTGTGAACATGCTTTACGTGTATTTTGGAGGCTTCTTTCAAACTTCTTTGACGGTGTCTTTTGTCATTTTTCCGTTTAGTTTGAATTTTGTTCTGTAGTATGCGTGATGTTTATGTATAGTGGGTTACTTTAAGTTTTTCTTATTAATGTCATAAACGATGTTTTCTCGTAGCGTGTAATAAAATAAATAAATTGCGTGACATATATTTTTACGAATACTTCAACCTATCATCATCATCATCAGGTCATTTTAGTCTCCACTACAGGAGCACGACCCTCTCTCGTCCGTCCTAGACGGAAGAAGGATTTGGCCTACACTCCCCACGCTGGCCAGACGGGTTGGGGAGGAGCTTAAATTCTTTTTCATTCTTGCAATAAAATTGTAGGGTGTAAGTGACTCACCACGATCTTTAGAAGCAAAGTTAACCTTATCTGCACGTGGTGCACTCTGCCGACTAGAGCAAGAGGCACTGGCAAAAGAGAGAGTACAGCGTATTTGTAAGCTACCCGACTGGTGAGAGTATTTCCACCTCACAGAATACCGCAGCTAAATAACAATTCACTTGAGGGTTGTTGTGTTCCTGCGAGTGAGTGAGGTCACCAGAAAGGAAGGAATTGTTGCGTTAGCAGCGGGAGTGCAGCGCGCGAGCGACATTTCAGCTTGTTAGAAATTAATAAAGGTCTGATGAGTTTTTTACTGGGCCGGCAACGCGTGTGTGCCCTTGGTATTGCCAGCATACTTCAGCTGCGGAGACCGCTTCCCATCAGGCAGATCGCATGCTTGAGTGTTACCTTAGTGGTATAAAAAAGCACAAAAATTACAAGCTTGGAATAACTCGTAGGTACAGCCATTTAAAATTTAAATTTCCCTTTGCTACAAATAATTTACGAAATGATAATCAGTTTATATAATTAAAACTCAAATACTGGAAACAACTTCAATAAATATTTATAAAAATAATAAAAGAGATCAGAATTATTAAATTTTTAATAAACAATGACAGACATTCTTGAGCATTTTCGTTAAGTTTCAAATATTTTCTACTAGATAGATGAAAGGGTTTAGTTTCGAAGAATATTATTTAATTTGTTAACAAAGGTTATTAGAATAAAGTCTTTTGAAGTAGGTAATATTCAGTTTTTTAAGTAAATTGAATTTGTATGTTTTTAAAGTACCTTGCTTAAAAAAGGATTTTGGAACTAAAGAGAATAATGCTTACTTAAAACATTTTAAATTCGCTATTATTAGCGTGGTGTGTGCTAGATATTGTGTCAATGTATTTAGTTATTCAATTGTCAAACGAGTATATTGCACGCTCGACGAGAAGCTGGTAATATGGCCTATACAAAGGATCACTGAAGTACAAAACAAAAGTCTCATGACTGTTTTATAATACGTCGGATGGCAGACAAGCATACGGCTCGCCTTATGCGAAACGGTTACCATAGCCAATGCAGCAACTCTTTCCTTTCTGGTGATCTCACTCACTCGCAGCAACACAACAACCCTCAAGGTAATTGTTAGTTGGCTGCGGTATTCTGTGAGGTGAAGGTACTTCCCCAGTAGGGCAACTTACAAACGAAAAAAAACCACTATATTTCCGCAGCGATAAAACTGCCTTGTAAGGCTCTAAGCTCTTTATTAACCTTACGGTTGAGAACTATACCTTATATAAACTTAAAGTCGAGGTAGCTCCGTGTACAATAACTTCCCAATACAATGTTAATCATCATCATCATCAGGTCATTTTTAGTCTCCACTACAGGAGCACGACCCTCTCTCTTCCGTCTCAGACAGAAGGAGGATTTGGCCTACACTCCCCACGCTGGCCAGACGGCTTGGGGAGGCATACAATGTTAATATGTATCAATAATTATGTAGCTATTTGTCACATGCTATCTCTCACGTTGCCAACGAGAGAAGCCAAACTCTTAAGCTTTCAACTCTTACTAATTTCTTCTAATTAAATTCGTTTTGAGTTCAGGCATCCGTAGTTCTTACCCCTGGGACAACAAAGAACTTCATTGTTCATTGCCTTTTTGACGATTTCCGCTGTCAATCCTGGCTATACAGGAGACACAGCGGAGGGAATGTTTTATGGGCCCAGTGTTGCCAGACGTCTCGCTTTTGGCGGGACATCCCGCTTTTTTTGAGCCTAAATTGTAGTGCACCGCGTGGGAAACCACATGTCCCGCTTTTGATGTGTCTGCCAAACAGTGGTCAGTGGATGCCAAAAATTAAGATGATATGTATCTTTGGAGAAATAAACAATTTAAGAGTTTTGTACTATTTAAATATTCTATTGTAATTATATTTTGATCTTCATCGTAACGCTCGTGCCAAAAACACAATATGCATCCATTCTATTAAAAAACTCTACCGAGTATATATGAGATACCTACTTTTATGCCCAGCTTTTTTGAAATAAGTCACGGCTTTTTTTTTTACTTTTAAATATCCCACTTTGATCAAAAGTAAATCTGGTCACGCTGAGTGGGCCTGACCTAAAACTTTTTTATGTACCTAATTTTGGTGGACCAAGCCTGAGCCATACCAGTTATATACTCTAGTAATACATATACCAGAGAAAATCACATTATATTTACTTTTGCTGCTCAGGTTCGAAATGTTTCGCTAATGAAGCTACGACGAGCATCTACTTGAACATAAATAATGATAAATATGATTCCAGACGTCTTAGGTCCAAAGCCTGCTTCTGAAAAGTTACTAATTACACAAATCAATTAAAATGTAACCTTCAAAGAACATTCTAAACCTAAATTATTTTATCCTCGAACAATTTGCGATGAATTAAAAGTTTCGTCCTTCGGCATCTATTCAAAACTGCAAACTAAGTGACAATTACTGACTTAATATAATTTGTATAAGTAGATAGAACTATTAATGTTTCAAGAGTTTGGAATTGGCTTATTGATAGATTAAAAGTCGAATAAGATAATCTAATTAATAATGTAAACATGGGCCATGTTAACATTATTAATTAGATTATCTAACATGGCTACGGTAACCTCTTCACAACGTCCTATTGTGAAGAGATTACCGTATGCTTGTCCGAAGTAGGTAATATAAAAAATTAAAAAAAAAAATTTTTAATATTACCTACATTATTTTATTCTACGGCACGTAGAGCTGTGCTGAAAACTGTATTTATAAAAGGCAACCTGATCGTATAACGTAAACCAATATTATTAGGTATAGTAGGTTTGCTAGAAACTTTTTCATCATAAGAAAAAGTAAGGAAGATAAATTGTTCCTACAGTCGTACGGACACCAGTCGCGACCATCATAATTATATTTCGTCAAATTTAATATATTCAAATAGAATTGATAAAGTGAATAAATTAGATTTTGGACGGTCTTTCGATATTCATAGCCCTTATTGGAGACCTTCTCTGAAACATTTCTTTCATGGAGCAGTCAAAGTAAAATGAATTAATATTATTCAGATGAGGGTTAAATCAAAATTTCGTAGATATTAACGAATTTTAGAGTATTCTAAATCTGATTTTAAAACATACAAACGTACATACTCGTAGGTGTGAAATTTGGTACACATATTAAGAACGGATATAGATATAGGGTTTTTACAGGGTCGACAACGTATAAGTGATGCCTCTGGTGTTGCAAGCGTCCATAGGCTGCGATGACTCCTTCATCAGGCAATCAGGCAAGTCGTACATTTGTTTGTCAGCCTAGTCGTACACATAAAAAAAGATTAACATAATAGGTAGGGGAAAAAGTCTTTTCGCATTATAGTATGTATGAACTTGTAATAAAATCTCTTTGGTTATATCATTTGTATCTAGCAGGTTTTGATATCTTTAAAAAGTTTAAATTTTAAAAAAGATAATTCCAAATTCAAATTAGGTAAATGTGTGATTTTCATTTGTTTTTTTTTACTGTCAAGATGAGTGAATCTAATGAAGAAATTCGATACATTTTAAAATTTTACTACAAAAAAGGTAAGAATGCAACGCAAGCTGCGAAAAAAATTTGTGACTTTTATGGACCTAGTGCAGTGTCTGTGAGAGTAGCACAAATTTGGTTTAAGCGTTTTCAATCCGGAAATTTTGATGTCAAAGATGCACGTCGCTCTGGTCGCCCTGTTACGGATAAAATGGATGCCATTTCTGAAAAAGTGGAGCAAGATCGGCATATCAGTAGTTACGACGTAGCTGAAGAACTAGGAATTGACCACAAAACAGTTTTGGCGCATAAAAAGGTCGTGGTCAAAGGCCGGCCAGGCTTCACAGACTCTGGCGAAACCCGGGTTAATCCGCAACAAGGTAATGCTGTGTGTATGGTGGGATTGGAAGGGAAGATATTCATTATGAGCTGTTACCGCCAGGCAGGGCTATCGATTCTGAACTCTACTGTAAACAACTGATGAGATTAAAGCAAAAAGTTGAGAGAAAGCGGCCGGAATTAATTAATAGAAGGGGTGTGATTTTTCATCATGATAACGCTAGACCTCACACATCTTTAGCCACTCAGCAAAAATTAAGAGAGTTTGACTGGGAGGTGTTAATGCATCCGCCGTATAGTCCTGACCTTGCACCTTCTGATTTCCACCTGTTTCGGTGTCTTAAGAATACTTTAGGCAATGTCAGGTTAACATCACGAGAAGACTGCCAAAACCACTTGGCGCGGTTTTTTGAACAGAAGTCCCAAAATTTCTATAGTAATGGGATCATGTCTCTACCTACAAGATGGCAAAAGGTTATCGAACATAATGGCACCTACATACTTTAGTTAAATGTAAATAAACTTTATTAAAAAATGTTTTGAATTTTCATATAAAATACGAAAAGACTTTTTCCCCAACCTAATATACAAAAACTGTGTAATAGTACATACATACAGGTCGAATTAATAACCTCCTTTTTTAAGTCAGTAATAATCGAAAATAATAAGAAAATAAACACATTGCATTTCAATAAAAGAAATCCATATGCCACTATCTAAAGTATAAATTTTCATTTCAATAAAAAAATTGCATTTCAATAAAAGAAATCCATATGCCAAAAGTGATCTTTTTTTTATTTTTTTCTCCCGAAAATTACCTACTTACTATACCGGGAAAATATTTTTGCCGAATTGTTAAATTTACATTATTTTTTCCTATGGAATACAAGGTTACCACCAGGATTTTATTTACGTAAGACAAGCTGACACGGATTGAATAGAATAAACTTTAATAAAAAAAAATACCTTAACGAAACTGATCTTAAGATTTTCGAATAAATATTCTTTTTCTCGATGGAAATACAAACTAAATTCCCTCAGAGAAAGCTGAATATGTATGTTTTCTCCTGAAATCTGCGTGTATTACTGCGGTGTTACTCGATTTCATATGTGCCCCTGGTTATATTCTGCGGAGATTTCTGTCTCGAGCTAGTTGCTAGCATTACTGTGTTACCCTAGATATTCTTTTAAAATTGCATTTGAAGACATGGCAATATTGCTCAAATATGTTCCAGTATGATATAATGTTAACATTTTATGACATCACAAAATTTATATTCTACTTTAGATGGTGGCTTTTAGAACTTTTTATAAAAAATATTCGAAACTTTGGGGTATAAGTGACTTACCATCATCTTTCAACTAAAGTTTATCTCAGCTGTACTTGGTGCACCTCGCTGATTAACTAACGAGACTGTCAAAAGGGAGGTAGCGCAAAATTATGCTGCTCCTTAGAGGGCTGTAGTGTTCCGGCGATTGTGTCTAGTTACCAAACAGCAAGGAGTTGCTGCGATTGCAGCGGTACATTATGTTGCAAGCGTCTGTGGCTACTGTCACCACTTCAGATCAGCCAGCTATCATCATAACCATCGTATGCTTATTTTTCACCGGACGTATATAAAAAATAGAATTTTGATAGACAAAGGTCTTGACCCATTGTTTCATACTGTGTTGTTAGGGTTCAAGTAATGTGTGTGTTTATATTATATAAAATTAACGTCCAAGCGCGAGTCGGATTTTTATTTTCCAACAAACAGCCCCCTCACCACCAACTGTTATTGCGATTCAATAACTGTATAGATTGCTTATTCATACCAATGAATAAGCGACTCTATATCAAATAGAATAGAGTCGCTTATTCGTTGGTAATAAGCATTCTAATGAATAAGCATTTTATTCAGTTATTGAATCGCAATAAGAGTTGGTGGTAAGGGGGCAGAAGTCTGAATTGCATTTAGCGGATTTCTTTTTTCTGAAAGTGCGCCACGTCCGGATTATTTTATTACCTGAATTTGTAAAGTAGTAAGGTAAAGAAAAAATCACTCCAGTATCTTCATGCGCATATATTATCATGATCGATAGCCATACTATCGTGATTCTGGATGTCAAGCGTTGAAAACGGCTCATCGACAGGAAGGCTGACTTTCGGTACATCCTCTTTGATGCTAAACGACACTAGCCTTTGTGTACTGACCTCAATTTACCGCATATTTGCTTATATATACGGAGCGACACAAAAGATTACACGAAAATAGGGGTGCCACTTTTCTTTATAAAAATAGTGATATAGGCGAACATCGCGATAATGAAAATACATAAGGTTACAAAGTGCTTACTCAATACCTACGCAAGTATATATGCAGTACGAAAAGACAGGACAAGAACGAAAACACACAGGAAGGCATTTTATCTACAACTTTTCAACTATTGATAAGCACTAACGTCTTGTCCCTACGTTAAATGGCGCGGGACTGAGTGAATGTCGGGTAAATTACCTTACTAATTGAGGTAGGTAGAATGCATCTGTAGGTAAAACATCTTAGTTTCACATGGAACTTTTCTTCGTACCCATTTTAGTCGGACCGAACTTGGCTATATATTTTACCGGTTACAATTGTTACCTTTACAAGTTTTAATAGCGAGCTTCACTGTGGTTTAGTACGTTTGGCATTTGAATTTCGTATTTTTGTTTATAGAAACAATAAAAAAATTGATACCACAGATAATAAAAATAATAGTTAATTGATTCAGGTGTTCTTTTGCGGAAGTCAAATTTACAGGCAATTTGATCTACACTACTTTGCGTGCTTCCGCCACCAGTTAGTTCATGCAAACTACTGCCGGCCGGCACCCGCCCACTACCGTTAGTAGTTGCATGCGACTGCCGTTGGCACAATTATTCTTCCAATAATTCATACAAAATACTACACATGACAGACAAAGGACTAAAACTTAATATTAGGGAACAATGAGAAATAATAAAACACAAAAATTCAAAAATTCCTTTAATGAATAAACAACTTGACGTCAGTAATTCTCCTATCCTTAATATATTTTCCATTACCCCCACTACCCCCTCCACTTCCAACACAATATAAAGGCCGGCAATGCGATGGACTTGTCATTTGTAGGTTGTTGTTCTAACCATCAACATCCACAGATCGCCTGAGGATGCCTCGCGTAGAGGCGAAACACGTGTCGCAGAGACGACCACGGCAGTCGGGGCAGCGGCGGTCGCATGTATCTTCTGTTTCAGATGTTGGAGATTCGCCGAGACGACCACAGCAGCTGGAGCAGAGACGACCAAAGCAGCCACGGCAGTCGCATGCAACTACTAACGGTAGTGGGCGGGTGCCGGCCGGCAGTAGTTTGCATGAACTAACTGGTGGCGGAAGCACGCAAAGTAGTGTAGATCAAATTGCCTAATAAAAATAAATTGTGTTTTGTACACAATGTTTATTTTTATTATCTGTGGTACGGACTTATCACTGCATTCTTCATTTGTTGCAAAAAATTACACACAGAAAAGACTAAAGACGTTCTGTCTTTAGTCTTTTCTCTTGTATTGTTGTTGCACAGCGAAATAAAAAGTCAGAACATTATGTATGCACTCAGGGTTCCACGCTCCCATAAAACAAGTCACATTTTGTTACAATTTTCACCTAATTAAAATTAAAAAGCTTCATATAACTTTTTTTTTATTGTAATTTTAATTTTGTAACTGAAATTCCAGCACAATTTTGCCATTAAATTGTCTTTGAACAACTTATCTCAAGTAAAATAGGGCTTAAATTAAAATAATATTACGTTACAGGGTTTAAATATTCAAAAGGTTGGGTAATATAAACTTAAATTTAATAATGGGTACATTCCTTTTATAAGAAGAGTAAAAGAAATTACCTACTCAAAAGAAAGGTTTTTTGTTAATATTTTTTATATGAGAAGGTGGAAAATCAGCATGTGGGTCACCTGATGGAAAGCAATCAAGACCGTCCATGGAGATCAGCAACACCAACGGGTCGTCGATCCGTTGACAGCCTATACTCCTTCCTTTCTGGATATTATATATATTTTCTAGGTATATTTTAAGAATACATTGTACAGATATCGTCGTAAATCAATAGCATTTTCACTAGTAAGTGTAAGGTGAGTAATTATACAAATTTTACAACATATCGCGGTAAACTGAAGTATGTGTGAAACTACATAAAATAGTATTGTTACTGATAGTACGAGTATATAGGTATCGTTTAATATCATTTTAATATTGATGCTTCCGTCAACAATGTTGTAAAACCCATTTTGACGGAAAAGATTTTAGAATGCAGCCTGAATTTTTTACTCTGTATCTACTAAAAATTAAAGTGAAATTAAAATTCGCCAAAAATACCTTGTACGGCCCTTTTTTATTACATAATAGAATCAAGATTTTTTAGAAATGACTACTGTTAATTACGTAATAGCAAATTCTTGGAATTTGCACGGAAGAGCTCGAGATAAATAAACCCATCTATCGACAGGCTACGGCTCCCGTTGCTTAACTTGCGTATTCGTTTAGACTGACACACGCAACGACGCCACCGAGTGCCTCATTTTATAGTTACTGTGCTTAAAATTTGATTTGACTTGTGTTTAAAATTACTAAAAATAAATCATAAAATTTTGACCTACATACTTAATAAATTTATAATCAACAGTATAAGTGCATATTAATTTGACAAATAAACTAACATATTTTTAAATATAAATACCTACATCCATAAATAAAATTGGATCAGTAGAACTCGATCGCTAAACTAGTTTTCTCACATAATACTGACTTGAAATGTCTTTGCCCTGAAAACGTAAAATCTGAACTGTTCGTATTTTTCGATCTCACTTGCAAAGCCGGTCGTTGAGTTTAGAGGATTTTCTCACTGCAAAGTTCACGGTAAGAAACTACTTTAAGTGTTATGTCGATGTATATGTCCTTAAACTTCCTAATGCAATGCTGCGGATATGCCTAAATCATGTAGCATGTTTCACTGCTTTGCCTACGGCATCGTATGCTGCAGTAAAAGTTTCTTATACTGAATCATAGTATAAAATAGTACTTACTGGGTGTAAAATATTGTACCGCTTTCCCTGTAGAAGCACGTTCAGTACACAAAAACAAACAACATTTACTATGGAGGCCATTGGCAAATAAAAATAGCACACATTCCACCTTATTACTAGATTTTTTAGATCCTTTTGTGACTTTTCTTTGAGATAATAATACATATTGCACGCTGCAGTGTTGAATGCATGCATGTACTCAACATTACAAAGTAACATTCATCATGTTTGACCTTATCACAGAATTACATAAGCAACCAGCAACAAACAAGAATAAAATCGGGCGAATACCAGTCCGTTGCTCCACCGGCACGCTAAGAATTGTCACAATGAAAAAGGCAGGCTTATTGCTGCATAGTACTTTAATTAAACTTTAAAGTTTCATATTGTCTTCTGTGTTAAAAGGGAGCCGTTATTAACTGATCTTTTTTTACACGACGTCGGGTGGCAGACTACGAAGTGGTTACCATAGACTTATTAATGCTCGCAACATGAAATATCGCTCACACGCTGACACCCCTAATGCCATCGAGACTATGCCTTCCTTTCTGGTGACCTCACTCATTTACAGTAACACGACAACCCCTCAAGACAATTGTTATTTGCCACAGAATACTGTGAGGTGGAGATACTTCCCCAGTCAGGCAGTTACTAATACACTGTGCCCTACCTCTCTTTCGCCCGAGGTTCGATGATCAATCAACAGGGCACCATGTCCAGATGACGTTGGCTTTGGTTCAAAAATAGTAGTCAGCCACTTACACCCCAAGATAAAAAAATCAAACAAATATAATCATAAACGGAATGTTTGTTATCCAAAACCCAGTTATTCTAGAGTTACAGAAACTAACTTAACGGATTTAGATGAAGTTTGACAAGAAGTTCGATTATGATATCGAAAACATAAGAGTATATTCTCGAACTTCACACAGACGAAGTTGCCAGCAGTAATAACGTAAGTTACATTCAAGTTAGGGTTTTGAACATCTATACAAGTTTAATAACACCATCCACATCAATAGATAATGTAACTTGATCTTCAAGAAAGAAAATCCGTGCCAAGGTACAGAAGTGAAACTCAGAGTAAAAGTTAAGTGTGATATTTAATTTCATAGTAATTAATACTGCGCCGTTATAAGAGTCTGTGAAGAACAAACCGGTCAAGTGTTTGGATTCGAGCACGAAGGGTTCCGTATTATTAAAAAATAGAAGTTATTAGAAACCATTACCATGGTACAAAAACACAAGGTATGTTTTTACTTGATTTCAACTTGCCTTTGTCATCGACTGTATTTTGTATGGAAAATAACAGATTTTGACAACCAAATTCATGACGTAATCTTAGCAACTTACAGGAAGAAGGTTTATTTGTAATATATTTATTGCACTAGATAAAATAATCATATAAAAGTTTACATAGAATAATAGCCGTACAAAGGCGGACTTATCCCTTTAAAGGATCTCTTCCAATATGAATATCCCGAGGGTGGAATAAAACTACAAACGCATAACAAATTAAATTAACATATTAGGTACACTAAGTAATAATTAAATACAATATAGTTGGTAGTAGCAGTTAAAGGTTTTATCATAGGATCTTTTTAAAGCCGATTTGAAAGAATCGACAGAAGAGGACATCTTTACATCAGATAGTAAGGAGTTCCAAAGCTTAGCCGCAAGGAAGATGACACAAGGTGTTGTTTACTATGATAACCACCCTCAAGGGAATAGTTATTTGGCGGCAATATTTTGTGAGATGGAGTTACTTCTCCAGTACTGACAGCTTACTAATACGCTGGGCAACACGTCCAGGAGACATTGGCTTTGGTTCAAAAATAGTATTGAACCACTTCCACCCTTAATATACTAATATTATGCACATTACTTGAACTCTAACATTATTTTATATTTAGTATAAAACAATGGATAGGACTTCGTTCATTTGAAATTTGTTAAATTTCAGATTTTGTTCTTTACTCGAGAACTTTTTTCACAACTTAAACAAATTGCAGACCTAAGTATTTGATTATTTTAACTTGATACCTTCACGCGTTCTTGAGAAAACGGGTCTTAACAGACAGTAAATAAAGTAATCCCTATAAGGTTCTTTTTTTTTTTAAGTGTAAACTTCTTTAGCGGCGTTGTGAACTATTTGGGATGGGTAACAAGTGTTAAACTCGCGTCAGGACACGTAACCTGATCGAAAATTCGTAAGACGGAGGGAGGGTAGACCGCCGGCTCAGCGTTGGAGAGGAAGTGATATCCTCCTCTCTTTCTACGGTGCGCCGAAAATGTATGCCCGCTCCAGCTGTTTATTTTTTAGGTAATATAAATTGTCATGTTTGTGTACGATAGCGCAATAAATGAATATTGTATTTTACCACATAAAAGCACTTTTATACTGATAAATAAAGCAATTAATGCGAAATTATTCCCTAACTATTCCAAAATATTCAAAACTTCACAACGTTAATGTTCAAGTTTTTACTTCTGCCGGCACTCCTGGAGTGCAACCCGTTTTTTTTATGGTAGGGAATCCTAAAAATTGAAAACGAACTAACTTAGTTCAATTTCGATTTGTTTTGATATAAAATTACGAGTTTATATGGCTTCTAGAGCTTGTTTGAAGTTTTAATATCATTCTCCTTAAAGATTAGTTTTGGCTCAAAGACTCGTGCTGAATGTTGGCTTCATATTTAAGACCGCCATTTTATATTTTTAGGTATACTATATTGAAACTGTTATTAGTATCGATATATTCGTTTTCAATAATACGTAAAGTGACCTTGGTTTTCCGAAAAAAAGTCGTTCTGTCTGTCCGTCCGTTGCCATGAAACTCAAAATTTCGAAATTCTGACTTCGGATTCGTGTAGAGCATCAAAAAGTATCAAAATGTAAAGTGGACTTGGTTTTCCGATATCAATTCGGGATTTCGAAAAAAAAAACAAATTCGCTATGGTGGCGCATGCTGCGCGTCCGATGTTTTTTTATGTATTATACATAAAGATATTACAACAATAACGACAACGTTTAATAGTAGAGGGTTACAAATACATACGATACAAAAATATTGCTAACCATCATGTCAGCAAATTGGCAATCTTCATGCTTCGACTAGCTAAATATGAAATGATAAGACGGCACTGATATAATAAGCACAATTCAAAGGCACTACTATCCAAAAGCAAGTATATAAACGCCAGATCATTTTCGATATTTTATTTTTATGAAATGGGCATGTTGCTGAATTCCTCGTATCGAAAAATATTATAGCCTTTGATAACCCAGAATATGGCTCTATATCCAGACATATCCTTGTCGAAAGTGATTCTAGTATCACATTACTATTTCCTGGTAAAAGAACCCCTTTTCTGGCAATCGTCCAATAAGAATAATACAGACTTTTGTGAGGAAAAGTAGACTTTTTATTGATATGTTTTACTGCAGACTTGGATCCGCCTGAGAATTTATATGGGGATAAATGCAGCTTTCCTTAGAACACGGATATTCTCTATAAATAACCATTGGGGTGGAAGGGTCTTGCCACTATCTTTAGAGGTTAAGTCCACTTGCACATGGTGCACCTGCCGACTAGCATACGAGGCTTTGGTGAAAGGGAGTTGGTCGAGCCTGACTGGCGAAATTTCCACATTACAGAAGACCGTAACCACTTAACAATGCCTTAGAGCAGTGTTCCGCAAAGTATGTGCCGGGGCACACTGGTGTACCGTGGTCATTAGTTGGTGTGCCTCGCCTAAAAATACATAAATAATAACAGATTTTTGATTTATGGTGTACCTTTTTTTTTATATACTACATCGGGTGGCAGACGAGCATACGGCCCGTCTGATGTGAAGCGGTTACCGTAGCCATATTAACGCTCGCAACAAAAATATCGCTCGCGCGTCGCCACCCCCGCTGCCAACGCAGCATCTCCTTCCTTTCTTTCTGGTGACCTCACTCACTCGCAGGAACACAACAACCCTCAAGGGAATTGTTATTTGGCTGCGGTATTCTGTGAGGTAAAGGTACATTACCCAGTAGGGTAGCTTACAATTACGCTCCCTACCTCTCTTTTCGCCAGAGCTTCGTTTGTCAGTCAGCAGGGTGCAATACGTGCAGGTGAAGTTGGCTTTGGTTCAAAGATCTTGATGAACCACTTACACCCCAGTGTTCCGCAAAGTGTGTGCTGCGGCACACTGGTGTATCGTGGTCATTAATTGGTGTGCCTCGCCTAAAAATAAGCTAAATAGACGGACAGAAGAAAAATAGTTACATAAATAAAAACAGATTTTTCATTTATGGTGTACCTCCAAAAATTTTCGTTTCCCTAGATGTACCTTAGACATAGAAAGTTTGCGGAACACAGCCTTAGAGATTGTTGTTCCTGCGAACAAGGGAAGTTACCAGTTGTAAGGAGATATTGTGTTAGCAGTGGGAGTGCGAAGCTGCAAGCGGAGTCGGTTTCTTTTTATTGGTTCAGGTTATACCAGATTTTAAATTTTGTGGCATCATTCTAGTTATTACTTAGTGTATTTATAGGCTAAAGCGTATTTTAACTATGTAGTCGGAGTATATTTGTACACCAGTGCTAGTTACAGTATAATTGTGCAAATGAACGCTGAATTGTTCCATTAATACTCTAGTACCATTCACAAAACAATATGGGCACGTGTATATTTATTTGCAGAAGTGCCACACCTCAATCACAGTACGTATAATTAATTGTGCAGTAGTGGCCACTCTTTCGTGTCGACCTTCTCTGAGGCAAATTTGAGAGCGTTTGTTTGACGCCAGCATGTACCTATACTTTATTATTTTATTATTATTGTGCATAATTATACAAATTTGCTCCATGCTGTTCATTTGTTTTAATGTACAATTAATAATAACGATAATCAATCTTCTTAAAGGAGGCTCTAGGTATCGGATCTTTAATGCCACCTCAAATTGATACACCACATCGGATGTCATATATGCATATGATCTGCTTGATATAAAGCGGTTTTCATAGTAATAGCCTGTAATACTTGCTCACGCTTGGGCTGCTAATGCCACATTTTCTCATATCTAGTGACCTCACTCACTCACACAGGAACACTGTAATCCTCAATAGCAATGTTATTAAGCTGCGGTACTCTGTAAGATGGGTAAACTTCCCCAGTTGAGCTCGGCATGTCTAACCCTTTAAAGTTTGCATCGTAATCACTCTAACTATGATATAAGCCTTCTGTGTATATTTTGTGTTTGAAACGGACACTACGGTCAAATGCATTAAATTAGCTGCAATTCAGTAAATTAATTTCACACATAAATCCCACAGACGAATAAAATAATAATTTGCGTACCTCACATATTTTAATTATTTGGTTTCATAGATCAATTTATGGTTGCACTAAAACTATTATTGTTCATGACTAATTAGTGTCGAAATTATAATTGTATTTTAAAATAAATTACTTTTTGGTATTAGCTGTTTCGACAGTCGATCGTATAATAAAATTCATATAATAAAAGGGGAGGCATTGTATATCAAGGCCCCCGTATATCAACAATATATTAATGCACCATTGGGCTGGTGCACAGACTAAATGTTGCACAGCGAGCGATGGAGAAATCTATGCTTGGGGTTTCTCTAAGGCAGTGTTTTTTTTTTTTATACTACGTCGGTTGGCAGACAAGCATACGGCCCGCCTGATGTGAAGCGGGTACCGTAGCCATATTAACGCTCGTAACATAAAATATCGCTCGCGCGCCGCCACCGGCGCTGTCAGTGTAGCATCTCCTTCCTTTCAAGTGACCTCACTCACACGCAGGAACACAACAACCCTCAAGGGAATTGTTATTTGGCTGCGGTATTCTGTGAGGTCGAGGTACATTCCCCAGTCGGGTAGCTTACAATTACGCTCCCTACCTCTCTTTTCGCCAGAGCTTCGTTGGTCAGTCATCAGGGTGTACCGCGTGCAGTTGGCAGTGAAGTTGACTTAGGTTCAAAGATGTTGATGAACCTCTTACACCCCAATGTTCCCCAGTGTTCCGCAAAGTGTGTGCCGCGGCACGCTGGTATACCGTGGTCATTTTGCTGTGCCTCAGAAAAATAAGGTTATCTCATAAAGCTAAATAGGCGGACGGAAGAAAAAGACTTCTACAAATAAAAACTGGTTTTTCATTTATGGTGTACCGCCAAAAAATTTCTTTTTCCTAGATGTACCTTAACAACTTCCCTGTCCAATGAGTCATATATAACTCACAAGTCCGTATTGGAATAAGTTCATGAGTCACAGGTGACTCATTTCTGAATACAATTTTAGACACATTTTTTGGTATGAACTTGACATGGTATTTTATTTAATCATACGTGGACGTATAGCAAAAAAACTAATGTTTACGGTAATAAAAGAAAAATTTGCAATTTTTTATAATTGTCTTTTAAAGTGATTAAATGACAACCATAAAAAAATTTTGGTGCCGAAACCAATGGTTTTATACTAGGTAGGCATGGGCTTAACTAAAATATATTTCATATTCTTTTCCTACATACAGTTTTTGTTCTACCCTCAGATGAGGTTTGCCTCTGTTTGTTCACATATGACTCATCATGAACGTGGTATAGAAAATTTATCACCACGTTCATGAGTCACATGTGAACAAAACAAAAACAACCTAAGTAAGATTAATTTATTAAAAATAATTTACGTAAATTATATTTTATGGTATTTAGTAATGTTATTTAGCTTAACATAATAAAATAAACGGTGGACGTGGGGCATTATCAAAATGAGTTGTATGGGGACAGGGAAGTTGTTAAATACAAAACGTTTGCGGAAAGCGAAGAAATTTTAGCAGACAAGCAAAGTTGTCGACATAGCTCTCAAAATAAGCTGAAATGGCAGTGAGCTGGCTACATCTGCGGAGATCACTGTCTCGGCAGATCTGCCATCACTATGCGGCCCCTCTAGATGGGCATTGTGAAGGTGGCTGGAAGTGGTTGGATGAGAAAAACGGAGGGTCACATTTAGTGGTAAGCATTGGGGAAGGCCTATAGGCCTTGCATATATGCATATATGCAGCAGTGGGTAGATACAAGCTGATGACAATGATCATGATGACATATTTGAATAATGTGTTAGTAGTTACTGAATTATATATTGTAGACATACAGTATATTGTAGACAAGACAGATAGACGAACTGTAGGGGTTTAATTTTTTAATTTTTGGTACGGAAAAAATCTACACTTATATTTTTTTTTTAAATTCTTCCTGTAGCTTCTGCTCGTCGTCAACTCTTTCATTCATTGCACTGCTGGTATACGGGTCTCCCATCAATAGAAGGGGTTTGTTTAGAGCATACTCCACCACGCTGGTAAACTGCGGGTTGGCGGAAGCCAGTGTTTTCAAGCCGCCTAAAGACCACTGTCTCGGTTTAACGACTGTCATCTAATGATAACAGCCGGGGCCGACGAATTAACGTGCCCTCCGAAGCACGGAGGAGATCGAGATAAATAAACCCATCCACGGACAGGCTACTGCCGACGTTACTTAACTTGCATGTTTGATTAGACTAACACGCGCAACGACGCTATCGAGCTTCACCAAGTACCTCCAAATGATTGCATAGAATATTATCAGAATACTTCCCTAAACTTAACACTAAACTTCTAACAAACTTCAGTTTTATCTATACAAACACATCATTTTAAATATACCCAAACTTTTCTATAACGGAAGGTGGAACTTTGTTCGCCAATTGTTCAGGTTATATTGAAAGTTGTTTGGTTTCACATATTTCCTTTTGGGAACTAGGCTTGTGTAAGACCTGAAACTTTCGTTCTATCTCGGAATCGAAATCTAGGTCGTATTTTGACAAATAAACATATATATACTCGTACCTATAAAGTTTAAATGCTTTTATTAAGGCGTATAAATGCTTTTTATTGAGGCGCTTTGTAGTTTTTTTAGACCACTAGAGTGACAAACAAGCGTACGACCTGCCTGATGGAAAGCAGTCATCGTAGCCTATGAACACTTGTGATACCAGAGGCATCACTCACGCGTTGTCGACCCTGCAAAAACACCTTACTGCCTTTCTTGAATACCCCATACTGTAGTCTACTGAAAAAACCATGGCAGGGAGTTCATTCCACAACCTGACAGCTCGAGCTAAACAACTTCGCTGGAACTGTACAGTGCCTACTCACCAACGTTCAGGCACAGAATAATATGTTCAGGTTTCAACGTGTGGGGATGAAATCCCCGCCTATGGCGAGCGGTACGATTAGAAATGATACAGTTTTGATGCATGCAAAGTTAGCAAACATTTTATTTATTCTCTGTGTATGTGCAAATATAGCATAATTTACAAGTTTTTATTTAGTGTCACTGCGATGTCTGTAATCAAATTATGTAAGTTAAACCCACCTCCCAGAGTCTGGGCTAAACTTTGGCATATTCGTTGTATTAGCATAACAATGCATATTAACTTAAATCCCAACATATTATGTAATTAAATGTAGCGGCCGTTATAAAATGGCAAATTATAATTTTCACATTAACCCCTATGAACATCAAAAGCCGAGCGAGCGAGGTTCGACTCGCTTTTCAAGAGAGAGATGAAATTCCAACATTCGTTTTAAAAGCAATCGAGCCTCGCCCGCTTCGTTCTCTCTGCTTTTGATGGTAACAAGCTGAACCGAAATGACGTAACTAAATTTAAGTGACGGCAATGAAAAATTCGGTGCCATAATTTAGTAAAAACGACCATTTAATAAAGTACGCAAAGGTTTTAAGAAAATTACATTCATTTACTAAATTATTTACAATTAAAACTCGCAGATTTTTACTGCTCATTTTTAGGGTTTCGTAGTCAAACAAAGAAATCTTATAACATCCAGACCGTCCGTCGTATAACATATGTATCATAAATTTCTACTAGTTTTACTAGAAAATAAAATAAAAACTCCATACAGTTTTGTCATAAAGAGAACCCAACGAAAATATCGCTATCGCTCATGCTGTTATCGCGAATTGCCATACATTTAAATAATTTATTTAAAAACCTATAAAATGCAATAACAATAATTGTTATTTCACATACGTAAATAACTGCGGTAGTATTTAACTGATTCCGAAGTACCGTAGTAATTTTGAATGTTTTACGTGAAGACTATGCTTCGCGACGATATAGGCCATTTGAACAGCGTAATGTAAAAACCTGTTTTCAAAACTCCATCTCAAAGCACTACCCGTTTCATTTCCAATATCTAAAATAAAAAACAATAATGATTGTTTTAGAAATAAGCTATGTCTACAAAAGTCTACAAGAGCCTTAAAACGAATTTAGCCTTTTTACACCGCTGTAAGCCTATTGACTTCTACGGCTGTACTGTAAGCCTTATTGGCGACGTCGATGTTTTATTTTACACTGCATAGAAAGTATTAAGAAAAAGTTTAAAGAGTAAAATATAAAGAGTCCTATTTGACATTCTCTCCGTCTCACAGGTCACCTGTTCGACAAGAGATCAAACGAAATGATAATGTGTAGTGGTGACGATACTTATTCTACGTAAGTACGTAGGTTTCTTATTTTTCAGCTCAAATAGTGCGTATCTGCGCAACCTGGCTAAAAGTGAATATCTAATCGAATCAAGATTGAACTGCCTGATACGTGAAGAATACGTATCTATGTGGTCTTGCTGCGTAACTGACAAAACTATTACAGTAAAATCATAGAACATTGTAAATATACATACAACCTCACCTGCACCTTAACGATTAGCTAAACAGGCTCTGGCAAAAAAAGTAGGGTATTTGTAAGCTGTCCGACCGGACAAGTACCTCCACCTCACGGAAGACCGCAGCCAAATAACAATTCCATTGAGGGTTGTTGTAATCTTGCGACAGAGTGAAGTCACCAGAAAACGAGGACTCGCTGTCGACTTCGCATCGCTGTAAGGATTCCGGAACATAGTAAGTTTTGATAGAGTCGAAGGCTTTTTCATAATCCACAAACTATAACGAACGGCAAATTATACTCTGTGGTTTTCTGCACAATCTGCCGCAATTAATGTAACTGGTCCACGGTACTATAGCCTTTACGAAACCCAGCCTGTTCCGGTGGCTGGTACTCATCAAGCGTTAGAGCTAGACGTTTCGTGATAACCCATGAAAACAGCTCATAAACGTGGGTCAAGCACTCACTCCTGTGAGTAAGTGGACTTCACAATGATAACAAAAGTGAGTGGTGCTGGCAGTCGTAGATGAATAACACTCATTTGTTCACATTAGTAGATGGCACGTTGATGTATTCATAAACTGGTTCATCAATCCCGCCAAAGGTGATTCGCTTTTACAAAATCTCACTGCAGTCTATCGGCCATTGGCGCCTATTTGTAATCAAATAATTGATAATTTTTTGAACTCTCCATGAATCAACAAAAAGTGATTGATAATAGTATTGACAGTCATTATCATTAAACAAAGACAAAGACGTCTACCCGCTTAACAAGTTGCGCTTTAAGTTGAGCAACGTGTTGCACGGCAATGTCATGTCGCCTAGTGAATGCACGGCTTTACACAAACCAATCTCGCACCAAAATGACTATAATGTCTGATGCCGCGTGTGTTATCGCAGTGTACTAACTGCTTATTGGACATTTCATTACCAGAATCAACAGTTTAAACGGCACCATTCCAGAACGACCTTCTTATTAATTGCTATCGACATTGGAATTAATTCGCGTCCTGTACAGCGGTCGGGTAGGTCAGTTTAATTACAGTAGACTTAATATAGCAGTACCTAAAGTCCGACATTCAAAACAGACGCGATCACAACGCATATTTGTGACCACCACCAGAATAAGAGGTACAATGCGAATCGCTTAGACTCGGACTCTACCAAAGCGGTAACGAAACGAGGTGTCTCATATTTCTTCGGCTTGGTCAAAACAGAGATATGAGCTGTATCACTGTTGGAGTTTACATAATCTGTGGCAAGTCGATGTATAAAAAAGCCCTCTTTCCTTTTTCCTGTCGTGGCAGTTACGTGTTTTCTTTGTAGGTAATTGTGTGTTTTTTCGGAGTTAATAAAACACATACATTTTGCTGCAAGTCTCTGTATTTTTATTTAATATCATCAATCTCGAAAGTAGGCTGCGGCACGCAAGTGGAATAGGTTCAGTTTCCATCTAAGCGATGATAAGCGGAGTTCGGTTTAATAGAGTCAGTCAGACGCCGTCACGCTTTCCCATATACGTTCCTTTTATTTATTTATTTTTTGTCTACGTCGGGTGGCAGACACGCATTAGCACGGCCCGCCTGTTGTGAAGCGGTTACCGTAGGCATATCCGCTCGCAACATGAAATATCACTAGCGCGCCACCATCCCCGCTGCCAGCGCAGCAACTCCTTCCTTTCTGGTGACCTCATACACTCGCAGAACACAACAACCGTCAAGGCAATTCTTATTTGAGTGCGGTATTCTGTGAGGTGGAGGTACTTCCCCAGTCGGACAGCTTACAAATATCCTACCTCTTTTTGCCATAGCCTCTTTCGCTAGTCGCCAGGGTGCAGGTTAGGTTGTATATTTACATACTTCTATGACTTAACTGTGATAATTTTGTCAATAGATACGCAGCAACATCACATAGATAGTATTCTTTACGTATCACCACAGTATAAGTAATATCACGCAGTTCAATCTTGATTCGATATAGGATATTCGCATCGTTCGAAACAGATTTATCGATATTGCGTACGCACTGTTTGAGCTGAAAATACGAAATCTGCGTACTTACGTAGGAAAACTATCGTCATGATAAGTAGAGGTTTTATTGTACAGCTCTGACAGTCCAGGTAGTCATCCTCACTAAAGTGTACAAACTGATGGTGGTGTCGTGTGGCGTGGCGGGTCTGTGTCCTACCTGTCTTTTGCCACAGCCATATTTCGTTAGTTGGCAGGGTGCACTACGTGCAGGCGAGGTTTTCTTTGACACAAAAGATCGTAGTGAGCCGCTTACACCTCAGAATTATTATATAAACATAAGTTCTTTTTGGTTGGGGGTTAAAATGGTTGGTTTGAGAAGTTATAAAAAGTAAGTAACTTGAGAAAGGTGTCAACGTCCCCATTACTCATTTCATCTTCGTATGGTCTACGACCTTTCTCTCAACATTGTTAATGAACTAAGCACACCCACTTGAATTGTTAGTGTGCAACTCACTCAGAGTAATGGAGCATAATTAGATGAGTAATAGCACATACGCCACAGTCTCTCTGCTAGTAATATGAATACATTGCTTATGTTGAGTTATATAATAGGTAGGGGAAAAAGTCTTTTCGCATTATAGTATGTATGAACTTGTAATAAAATCTCTTTGGTTATACCATTTGTGTCTGGCAGGTTTTGATATCTTTAAAAAGTTTATATTTTAAAAAAGATAATTCCAAATTCAAATTAGGTAAATGTGTGATTTTCATTTGTTTTTTTTACTGTCAAGATGAGTGAATCTAATGAAGAAATTCGATTCATTTTAAAATTTTACTACAAAAAAGGTAAAAATGCAACGCAAGCTGCGAATAAAATTTGTGACGTTTATGGACCTAGTGCAGTGTCTGTGAGAGTAGCACAAATTTGGTTTAAGCGTTTTCAATCAGGAAATTTTGATGTGAAAGATGCACGTCGCTCTGGTCGCCCTGTTACGGATAAAATGGATGCCATTTTTGAAAAAGTGGAGCAAGAGCGGCATATCAGTAGTTACGACGTAGCTGAAGAATTAGGAATTGACCACAAAACAGTTTTGGCGCAATTGAAAAAAGCTGGGTACACTAAAAAGCTCGATATTTAGGTGCCTCACGATCTCACTGAAAGAAACCTAATGAACCGTGTACTCATTTGCGATTCTTTACTACGACGTAATGAAAGCGAACAGTTTTTGAAGAAGCTTATAACTGGTGATGAAAAGTGGATCACGTACGACAAGAACGTGCGAAAAAGGTCGTGGTCAAAGGCCGGTCAGGCTTCACAGACTCTGGCAAAACCCGGGTTAACCCGCAACAAGGTGATGCTGTGTGTATGGTGGGATTGGAAGGGTATTATTCATTATGAGCTGTTACCGCCAGGCAGGACTATCGATTCTGAACTCTACTGTGAACAACTGATGAGATTAAAGCAAAAAGTTGAGAGAAAGCGGCCGGAATTAATTAACAGAAGGGGTGTGATTTTTCATCATGATAACGCTAGACCTCACACATCTTTAGCCACTCAGCAAAAATTAAGAGAGTTTGACTGGGAGGTGTTAATGCATCCGCCGTATAGTCCTGACCTTGCACCTTCTGATTTCCACCTGTTTCGGTCTCTTCAGAATTCTTTAGGCAATGTCAGGTTACCATCACGAGAAGACTGCCAAAACCACTTGTCGTGGTTTTTTGAACAGAAGTCCCAAAATTTCTATAGTAATGGGATCATGTCTCTACCTACAAGATGGCCAAAAGTTATCGAACAAAATGGCACCTACATACTTTAGTTAAATGTAAATAAACTTTATTAAAAAATGTTTTGAATTTTCATATAAAATACGAAAAGACTTTTTCCCCAACCTAATATGTACAGGGAAGGGTCACAAGTTCAGTACCACCTACCTTACCCTTAATTTTGAATAAAATGCTTACGCATTTGTTTTAGAGTAAGTGATGGCAGATGGGGGAGGTAGGTATTAGAGAGGAAGCCGCGCGAAGGACGACGAAGCGTTGGACGCCCTCCTAGATGGTCCGATGACCTTGGCTGGAAGCGGTTGAATGCAGGTGTAGAATCGTTTTTGGTGGAAAGCATTAGGGAAGGCTTATATCCAGGTGTGGGTTGATATAGGCTAATTATAATGATGCATTAGCTATGATATAAAAAAATTGTTTAATTTAGAATAAAATATAGTTTATGTGCCAGAGAACATACAACTATTTAGTAAAATGTCAGGTTACAGTATGTCCGCCTTATGGAGGCATGCAAATTTTCCTTTTTAAACAAATAGTACGTAAATATAAATATTAAAACATTAATTCATATTTTTTATAAACTGGAACAATTACATTAATAAAATTTATAAATAATAAATAAAGAATTGCTTACATTATATCAAAAGTATATCCATATAATTATCAATGTTTAAATTTATGAAATTAAAAAGTATAATAACAAAATTAACATCCAAATTCTTTCAATGAATAGAAGCATTTTACTATAATCCACTTCCGAAGTTCGGTCTTAAATCGGTTGCATGGCATCTCTCAAATCCCTTGAGGTAGGTACCTTATTATACGTACTAAATTGTACTAAAGAAATAGAATCGCTGTAATAGACTGCTAGGACACAATGGCATTCGTAATTTTAAGGGATCCCGTTGGGTATATCTACAATTATCACATTTTTTTTAAAGTTCAGAGTGTCGTTTTACAAATATACCTACTTCTAATATATATAGAGATAGGTAAAAAATATACGTATTTTTTAATGGATTGCAGGATTCTAGAGGTCCTATCTCACAGATTGCTCGTATACATTTTTTTTGTGCAAGAAATGCTTTATCAATATGTGTTGAGTTGCCCCATAATACGATCCCGAATCTGAAGATAGAACCCACATAACTATGTCAGTGCCGCATTTTCGCCAACGGTACTACGTCATCGTTTTAATGAGTATACAAATTTATTTATTCTTATGCAAACGGATGTAAGTGGTTCATCAACATCTTTGAACCAAATCCAACCTTACCTGCACGTGGTGCACCCTGCTGACTGACAAACGAGGCTTTGGCGAAAAGAGAGGTACAATTCCCTTGAGGGATTTATGTTCCTGCGAGTGAGTGAAGTCACCAGAAAGAAAGAAAGGAAGGAGTATAGGCTGGCAAGGGATCGGCAACCCATTGGTGTTGATGATCTGCATTGGCGGTGGTGATTGCTTTCCATCAGGTGACCCGTCACATGCCCGTTTACCCCTCTCTCATATAAAAAAAGCATTCTTTATATTTGCAATTTCCAGTTGTAGTGTTCGATCAAAGTTCGATTATTTTGTAGTACTAATAATTCTCAAATTAGTTTAATAAAACTTTTATATCATGATTAGTATACAGTTAGTTGGTGTGACATAGGTATCCGCTACGACAGGATTTTCGGAAATTTCTATGGGATACCGGGATACACGTATATGAAGTCGCGGATGCAAACTGGTCTACATATTATAAAAACTTAATTTAGAAATGTTAGTATCTAACTACTACAAACTAACTCCAATAACTGGTTAATTATAATTGGTCGTGTGGTTTCCGGCAGACTAGAATAGAATCACTCCGTCTCTTCCCGTGGATGTCGTACAAGGCGACTAAGGGAAATACATTTCCAAACATCGATCAGGCCTCCCCAACCCGTCTGGCCAGCGCGTGGGGAGTGTAGGCCAAATCCTCCTTCTGTCTGGGACGGACCAGAGAGGGTCGTGCTCCTGTAGTGGAAACTAAAATGACCTGATGATGATGAACTGGTTAATGAATGTTGATACAAATTTTTGAGATGAACTACGAATTTCCTTTTTGTTATCGAGTATTACCAAGGTCTGGATAATATAACTAGTCGTGATCTCATTTCCTTTATCATCAACCTAGATTTCGATTGTTAGGTTAGATACCGTCAACTGTGCGAAGTGAAACAGAAATAAGACCGCAGATGCTGAGCTGTATCTCGTCGCGGGCTTCATAGACAAGTTATAATTTTTGATGCGTGTAGCTAAATTTATACATATAAACTTACGGCGCTCTTACTCAAATTTGTATTCAAATGAAATTACCAGAACTAACGTTTTCAAACACTCTCTATACACCTTTAGTTTAAACACACTTTAAAGGATATTATATAAAGGACGGTAATACGAGTTCTTATTGTTAACTTCTTATTATAACTGACAATATTTACAGATCGTCCAAAGACTAGTAGCTCAATTTGCAGTGGCAGCAATAACAGAGCAGGTGCATTAATCTCTTGTTTCATATGCTAATCTAGACAGGGGGCGGAACGGCTACGGCAGTAAGCTGCATGCAGCTTACTGCCGTAGCCGTTCCGCCCCCTGTCTTCTAAAGGTAGTGGGTAGATGCTGGCCAGTGTTAGTTGACATGAACTAACTGCTAGCGGAACGGTAAGTAGTATTATGAGCCCCTGAGCTATGGCCCCTTTGTATTGCTGCAACACACACCTACAATGAACAATGTGTATACTGTCACCAATTGTAAAAGCTTATAATTGTACGTGTGTAACTGCTGTAATACAAATAAACTATCTATCTATCTATCTATTAAATTACTATTACGCTGTGAAATCATCGCATGCCTTTGCGATGTCGCAACGCATATGTCGCGTTATCACGGATGTAAGTGGCCCAATACGATCTTTAGAGCCAAAGGCAACATTATCTGCACATGGTCCATCATGGCGACTAGCGAAAGACGCTCTGGGAAGAGATAGGTACAGCGTATTTATAAACTACCCGATTGGGGCAGTACCTCCACCTCATAGAATACCACCGCCATATAACAATTTCCTTGAGGGTTGATCTGTTCCAGCGACTGAGTGAGGTAACCAGAACAGAAGGCGTTGGCGGCGGGGGTGGCAGCGCGCGAGCAATGTTTCATTTCGCGACTGTCAATAATTATATTACTGTAGCCATTAGGCTACGGTAACCGCTTCACACCAGGCGAGCCGTTTGCTTGTCTGTCATCCGACGTATTATAAAAAAGTCTAACATAAAATTTATAGGTATAAAGGAAAAGCCAGAAAGGAAGGAGATGCTGCATTGGCAGCGGGGGTGGCGGCGCGCGAGCGATATTTTATGTTGCCAGCGTTAATATGGCTACGGTAACCGCTTCACATCAGGCGGGCCGTATGCTTGTCTGCCACCCGACGTAGTATAAAAAAAAAAAAAAAGGTATTTACTTATTTAATTAATATTTATTATTTTTTGTTAAAGATTTTGGTAATGTTTTTATACATTATATAATGAACATGCGGCATCTAGTGAGTGCTAAATCTGAGGGAATCAAGTTGTCGCCAGCTGCTATCTATTGACACTTACACATTGCCGAGAGAGTATTATTGGCCGAAATAAGCAAGAAAGGGGCGATATGACTCCTTTAGTGGCCGAATAAGCCACAGTTTGAGACAATGGGACATAACCGTTCAGGTCTTACTTACCGACGTCGTAGCTTCGTGTGGTAGTTTTTCTGGGTCACATTTAATCTGGAAAGAAATAACAAAATTTAATTGAATTTCACTGTTCAAATAATAATAAATAAATAAACATTCCTTTGTCAATTAGTCTGAAACTAATGTTGCGAGCGTTAATATGGCCACAGCAACCGCTTCACATCAGGCGGGCTGTATGTTTGTCTGCCGCCCGACGCAGTATAAAAAGAAATGCATATTACTATAATGGCTTGCGATACCACAAATTCACCGTCCTATCTATGTAGCACTATTACGAGTAAAAAGTGGAGCGCATATGTATTTCCTCAATCATACAATATGGGATCCTTCAAGCAACATGGCAGCATCAACTGACAAGACATCAAGATCTCTTGTCCGTTGCCGTTGCGATTGGGGCTCCTCTTTTCGCTTACTATCAGGCGAAGTGGAGCCAATATGCTGAGCTAATATATAAAAAAAGACTATCAAAAGTCCACATGTACAAACTACGCCATTTGTAATTTTTAATGGTAAATTATAAATTGAGCGACTAAAAATACTAAATGAGCGACGGGACTAGTAGGTTAGGTTAGGTTTGGTATGTTTGTACCATCTTTCTTACGATGACTGCTTTCCATCAGGCATGTCGTACGCTTGTTTGCTATCTAAATGGTATTTAAAAAACTTTACTCGCCAAGTTAGTATAATAGTAGTCCATTTTTACAATTTTGGTTGCTCAGTTAATTATTACCCATTTCTACACTTTTAAATATTAAAATAATATTGATCAATAAAGCACTAGGCATTATATTGTAACACATTAAATCCTTAACAAGCTCAGTAGAATCCCTGGAAAGCCTCTATGGGAAAGAGAAATCACTAAGTATTTTATTTTACTTTAAAGAATATTTCAGCTATAAAAAGATAATTCCATTTGGCATTTTATCTAAAAACATTTCGCAACATTTTTTTGGTATTACAAAATAAATGAAACAAAAAAAAGCTTCCATAATCCATCAGAAGTCGTCCAGTTTGATTTGCAACTTTTTCGATTACAAAAATGGAAATCGGATTTAATCTTTCCTAACAAAAATATGCGGCAGTCGACCTTGTAATTGATATTTCTTTTCGGCTCTTGCTGTAATTTTATTTTTTAGAAGTATGTAAGGTAACTTTAGTAAATTACGGATTATGTAATAGGTACTTACTAGAAAATATAATTGGTCTAACTTACCAGCTTCAGACTGACATTCGTTTGTATATTTCAAATTAATATATGTATATAAAATGAAACTCTATTTCCCTTGGTCACGCGTGAACGGCTGGACCGATTTCGCTAATTCTTTTTATGTTGTATTTTGGCAGGAAAAGGTTCTTATGAAAGAACAAAATAAGAAAATTGCCCGGAATATTTATGAAAACTGACCAACCGTGTTGACTTTTTATTGCCATAACGTTTGGCAGAACTGTCAAGTCATTTGACAGCTCTGCCAAACTGTCAAGACACTTGATTTGCGGAATCGCAAAACCAATGTGTTAACGACGACGAGTGGACAATTTAAAGACAAAATTAATGGAAAAATAATAAAATAATTTGTTAGTTTTCATGTAATCGCGCTTAAATTATTTTTTTTAATATAAATCAAATAATCAAAAAGTCAAATTAATCAAAGAAAACTAAATATATACAAAGAGTTTTCGCACAACTTTTTTTTTTTTTTTTTTTTATACTACGACGGGTGGCAGACAAGCATACGGTCCGCCTGATGTGAAGCGGTTACCGTAGCCGTAAAGTATCGCTTGCGCGCCGCCACCCCCGCTGCCAACGCAGCATCTCCTTCCTATCTGGTGACCCCACTCACTCGCAGGAACACAACAACCCTCAAGGGAATTGTTATTTGGCTGCGGTATTATGTGAGGTGGAGGTACATTCCCCAATCGGGTAGCTTACAATACGCTCCCTACCTCTCTTTTCGCCAGAGCTTCGTTTGTCAGTCAGCAGGGTGCATCGCGTGCAGGTGAAAATGGCTTTGATTCAAAGATGTTGATGAACCACTTACACCCCGAAACATTCAATATTCATTGTTAAGAAGATAATAGTACAACAACTGTCGGGTCAGCCAGTCAAAAATAAAGGAAGATTAATCTATCTATCAGAATCTATAAAAACATATACATATATCGAAAGAGGAGTGTTTACGTTTAGAGCACTTTCTGACTTGGTTCTAATGACAGCAGGTCGTATCTAATGACAGCAGGAAGATATGTTAAGCCGTTTGGTCCACAAACGGCTTAACATATCTTCTAAAGCACAGAGGAACTAGGGATAAATAGACCCAGGCATAGCCAGACTACGGTCGACGTAGCCTTGCGTCATCCATTAGACTAGTATTTCTGGACCTGTGATCCACGGACCCCTGGGGGTATGCGATTATGTGAATAGGCTCCGCCGTCTTATCTATGAATATTTGAATTAATAAATAATGCCAACAAGACTCGCAAAAAAGAAGCACCAATATTCACATTAATACAGTATTTAAAAATTTTATAAAAATGTAATTCTTTTTCAGTACTAAAAATAATTGTCCTATATTTATTCCTGTGTTTTTATTAAGGGGATCCTTGAAATTCTGCATGATTTTCGAAAAAGGTTAAGAAACGCTGAATTAGACTGACACGCGCAAGGCGCCAGCAAACTCCTCGCATCTTACTGGCACCACAGTATAAGTAATAGTACTAACGTACTGGCACGCTTCGAATTAACCACAAATGATGCTCTTATAGGGATATAAGAGTACATAACACTTTAAAAATAGTTCTAACATACATCAATGGAAATAGATTAGTTTCCAGTCAGCTGCAAACAGAATTCAGACGCGTTCAATATTAGACCTTAATAGTTTGTCTTAAGATCTTTGTTTTATACTGCACTGGTTATAGAAATATTCGATGCGGATTTTTTCGAACTAGAACACGCATGTTGAAGTGTCTGACTATGCGCCAAATAGGTCAATGACATAGAAACAGACAGACATACTAAATAACTACAGATTAACGTAGTTTGGACGCGAATGTAATGTTTTGATTTTAGCTTTGATATTATTGATGTTTAATGATGATCACAAAATAAGTAACATGGCGTGACGTGTGAATATGAACATTTCCGAGTTGGTCACTTAAGAAAGCTATGGATATGGTCACTGCTACTAATACAGCATCTCCTTTTTTTTATACTACGTCGGGTGGCAACAAGCACGGCCCGCCTGGTGTGAAGTGGTTCCCGTAGACATATTAACGCTCGCAACATAAAATGACGGTCGCGCGCCGCCACCCCCGCTGCCAACGCAGCATCTCCTTCCTTTCTGGTAACCTCACTTACTCGCAGGAACACAACAACTCTCAAGGGAATTGTTATTTGGCTGCGGAATTCTGTGAGGTGGAGGTATATATTCCCCAGTCGGGAAGCTTACAATTATGCTCCCTACCCCTCTTTTCGCCAGAGCTTCGTTTGTCAATCAGCAGGGTGCACCGCGTGCAGGTGAAGTTGGCTTTGGTTCAATGATGTTGATGAACCACTTACACCCCAAAATTATCTTTATAATAATTATAGTTGGTATAGCTTACAATTGGCCGTGTGGTTTCCTGAATAGAATCAATCCGTCTCGTCTCGTGGATGTCGTACAAGGCGACTAAGGGAAAAATACATTAGCAAACATCGATCAGCCCTCCCCAACCCGTTTGGCCAGCCAGCGTGGGGAGTGTAGGCCAAATCCTCCTTCCATCTGGGACGGACGAGAGAGGGTCGTGCTCTGTAGTGGAGACTAAAATGACCTGATGATGATGATGGCTTACAATTAGTTACAATATAAAATCAAACTTTTCAAAGATGCCTCGTAGGCGTAGGCGTTGGATCCATATACCCGCGCACGCCTACCAAATGACCGGATTTATTCCGAGATTTTGAGAGAAATAATAATAAAAAATAACAACAGCTGTAGTTATGGCAGTCGTTCGTCTCTTTTTCGCAATAGCTATCCGTCCAGATCATCCTCATAGCCCATTTATTTTCAATTACACTTTGCAATAGTCTCAACGCTCAGGAGTATATGATTCCTTTGATATATACTGGAGCGGGTCACGGCTGGTGTACAATATTACATCAAACTTCTCAAAGGGGTCTCTACTCGTTGGATCCATATCTCGCTCACGCCTACGAAATGACTGGGTTTATATATTTTTTTTACACACTAGGCCATGTAGTCCCAAACTAAGCAAAGCTTGTACTGTGGGTACTAGATAACTCGGCTACATTTCCCGTACATTGAGTAATGTAGGATTTAGCACAGTGGGACGAAACTTCAATAGGAAGCGTGCAAAGACGCCCTATACATTTCGGCGTTTCTATAGCAGATTTATTTGCTATGGTCCCATTTATTTTTTCTTTTATACTACGTCGGGTGGCAGGCAAGCATACGGCCCAACTGATGTGAAGCGGTTACCGTAGCCATATTAACGCTCGCAACACAAAATATCGCTTGCGCGCCGCCACCCCCGCTGCCAGCGCAGCGTGTCCTTCCTTTCTGGTGACCCCACTCACTCGCGTGAACACAACAACCCTTAAGGTAATTTTTATTTAGCTGCGGTATTCTGTGAGGTGGAGGTACATTCTCCAGTCGGGTAGCTTACAATTATGCTACCTACCTCTCTTTTCGACAGAGCTTCGTTTGTCAGTTAGCAGGGTGTACCGCTTGAAGGTGAAGTTGCCTAAGGTTCAAAGATGTTGATGAACCACTTACATCCGAAAATCCCTTATCAGGATACTATCCTTCTTTTTAAAAGTCCACGCTAATACTCTCGGCTGTTTTCAACAATTCTAATATCCTCTATATGCAAATAACAAACGTGACGGCATCTCCTGAATACTTGAATAGGCATCGCAAATGATAATAACAGAGCCGCGATACAAAGTGCCGCGGTATTGGCATGCAATGCGTGAGTGTTCGAGGAAAGGTTGTGTTTGTGATGTGAAAATATTATTTTAGGTTTCATATTTGATCGATCATAAAGCGTTGAACTTGGTCAGTCGGTAGTTGCGGCTGTTCGCTGTGCTGATTGCAACTTGGACGACACTAGTTCATATAAAAGTATTATTTTCCAGAACCTATGTGGCATTTAGACCGGTTAGGTGGACCGATGACTCCAAAAAGCGGCCTGAAGCGGGTGAATTCGGAAAGCGATGGATCGCATACAGTAGAAAGCATTGAGGAAAGCCTGTATCCAGCAGCGGGTAGATACAGGCTGATGATGATATCGACTAAAAATATATAAATTATCATTATCATGATTATGTTTCTAGAAACCTGCACAAAAATATGAGTGTAATGTAAAGTTTCAGGGTGATTGTGTTATCGAAAAATAATCACATTAACGTCATTTTGTATTGACCGCAAAAATTGCAGGCATAGTTGGAATTGTTTAAGTATTTTTCCATTTAAAATTATTTTAATAAAATGCCGCATTTTATAGTTATATATAAGTTGGCCGGAATCAACTATTAAATATTAATTATATAATTTAGTTGATCGCAGACCGGAAACAAATATGTCGTTTTTCAAATCGTGTTTTTAATTTCTTATCAAATCAAATCAACAATATGTTTATACCTTGGACTTTATAAAGCACTTAGAAACGTCATACAAATTAAATATAAGAACATGTATCTAAATCATTACTACTCTAAATCCGCAGAGCTTAGATTCACTTTCATCACACTATCTTGAATCTGAAAGTGAATTTAAGTACCAGTTCCAGCGACGGGGCTTCTTGAGATGCAGGCAAGAAACTCAAGGCCGACTCTTTTAATTGCTATGCGTCAAGATGTTATTGAAACATATTACAGTAGCTGCTCAAACCAGCCCTCGACAAAAAACACTAGCAGTCTTCTAACACATATTTATTTACTGTTTGGAACTGCTAGCCTACTTTAATGTCATTTTTCATTACACTGAAATTGAGAATCAGACTAAAGTTAACAAATCTCGGAAATATGGTACAATGAAAAGTTGGGTTTAGTTTAACTGTTGGCGTCTATCCATAATGTTTGCTGACAGTGATATGTGGACGAGAAATGTGTGCACACAAACTAAAATTGCTAAAATGTTGAAAACCGGCCAGCGGGCAAACTTTTTTTTACACAACTACAAATGGTCAATAAATCTCAATGTGTTGATATTTTTATGGTTGACAACAAATCAAAGATAGTAATTTCGCCGCTAAGGTCGTAAAGATATATGAAAAAGTTTGCCTTTTTACTCTACTGTATAAAATTTGTTTCCATTTTTCTGTCTCTGGTATGTATGTTTGCCAGTTCTTCGTTTCTTGCAATCACGGTAGTTATAATTATATGTGATTTTATGTACAATTAAGGGACATACGAGTAAGTGGAGTAACACTCACTTCACCTTTATAATATTGAATAAATCACGCGTTAGATAATATAGAATGACAGAGCTACAAAATGAATCAAAGAAATTTTCAATGTCTCTAAAAATAGCTTTTTGTTCAAAATAATCAAATTCCATTGCTAGCCTAGCCTATATTTGAAGAAATCAACGCCATTTAGGGGACATCGTGGTCGAGTTCACGGAAGGATGTCGCACCGGAGGTACGCGAATTAGGGTTATCTGGTTTATCACACAAAACCAGAAAATATATCAGGTAATATTGGCGTTACATTTTTTTTTTATGTATTTTAGTTCAATATAGTGTCTGCTTGGCCTGATGGTAAGTGAAAAGAGGAGCCCAAATTGCAGCGGCAACTGACAAAAGACTAGACATCAGTGTATTGTCAGTTAACACTGTCGTGCTGCCCTGAGAAGTGCTTCTTCGGACTTTGTTTGATGGATCTCATGTTGAACGAAGGAGATAATAATGATAATAAATATTGTCAGACAAATTACACAGCGCGATCTAGCCCCAAAGTAAGCGAAGCTTGTGTTATGGGTACTAGACAACTGATACGTAAATACATTTTTTTTTTGTAAATACATACTTATGATACATAAAAAACCGGACAAGTGCGAGTCGGACTCGCCCACCGAGGGTTCCGTTAGTAGTATCATTATTAAATTTGATATTTTTCATTATAAATAAGAAATAATGCGTCGAAAAAAATAAATAAAATATATTTGGCAATGTGTACATCAAGCCCATTCATATGATACTCCATTTGAACTAGTAGCTTCAATTTGAAATTTCGACACCCTATAAAAAATATAGACCCCTATTTTTTAAGATCTATTTACAAATGTATAGTTTTGAGATTTATTCCTGTACTTGTAGTCTATAACGATGTTACTTGCCAAATTTCATAGTTCTAGGTCAACGGGAAGTACCCTATAGGTTTTGATTCCCTTGAGTGTGTCCAAATATGCGTTTTTTGCTGAATAAACGGCCGTAACTTTTTTCTACGTAAACTTAGCAGTTTGATTTTTTTTTAACTTCATGGGACCGTAGACCTGAGTATACAGTTCAAATTTCAGCTTGATACCTCCACGCATTCTCGACATAGAAATTCTTGACAGACAGACAGACAGACAGACAGACAGACAGACGGACAACAAAGTGATCTTATAAGGGTTCCGTTTTTCCTTTTGAGGTTCGGAACCTTAAAAACACCCAGACCAAGACAAACAGACATGTTGATGCACACAAATGTTTGTCCTGTGTGGGAATCGAACCCACGAGCGTTGGTGTCGAAGCCGCGTCATTGACCGCTACGCCACCAAGCTCGTCAATACACATGTGCCGGCAGATCATTCCACTTTTTTCACTTCGCAGTCCTCTTGCGAAGGTTAGTTAACATTGACAGCGATATCAATATATACACTGCCACTCATGACATTATGACAATACCTATAATCAAATCACCTATGCACCTTAATGCTGTGGAAGCGAAAAAGGATTCTAATTCAGTATAAGTTGCTCTCGGACCAGCAACACTGATTTTCAATCAGAACTATATGTATACAGAACCAAAAGAAAAGGTAAAATCTTCAAAGATACATAAATAAAAATCATCTGAGTTATGTCGTCATTAAATTAACAGTAATTAGTTTATTTAATGCATCACCAATATGTTCTTTTTTAAACAAAAAACAGATGTGTAAGTTTTGGGAAGCGATCGTTACCGCAAAAAAATGTAGGACTATATGCCGAATTTATGTTGTTATTTCACAAGTCATCCTTTTGATAACATGTGTTAGTATGGAACAGCGTGTGTCAAAACAAAACATTTTCTTGTTTATACAGACGTAGACGTATACTGAGACTGTTCCAATTTTTATGGTGATTAATTGAGATCAAGGGCGTAACATGTCAAAAACAACCATCTAGTCGTAAAATGTCTTGTCCAAACTTGTGTATTACGTACTATTCTTGTAGATAGATGTTTTGTAGGGCGACGGAATTAGCCCGGATTTGTAAATTATGTATACGACAGTGAGTTGTCCTTGGTCTTATTTTTCGACATTCTGAAAGCGTTTATGCATAACACTGCCATTGAAAAAAATATAGCTTGCGAATGGAGTTATGTAATACTGCAATATTGCAATAAAATATTTTAAAACACACGTTCTTAACTAATATTCTTTCTTCTTCAGCTCACCATGATCTTTAGAGCTAAAACCAACCTCACCTGCACGTGGTGCACCCTGCTACTACCGACTAGCGAAAAGGCCCTGGCGAAAGAGAGATCGCCAGGTGTGAGTGAGTTCGCAGGATGGAAATTAGCAGGGTGCACCGCGTGCAGGTGAAGTTGGTTTTGGTTCAAAGATGGTGATGAACCACTTACACCCCAAAATGTTGTTTCTCGGAAGTGTGTAGTCTATTGTTACGAATGTCTAAATATAGACATTTAATGGAGAACTGTGTCATCGACACGGCTGTTAGTTGAGGTGAAAAATAGAATGGCATGTTTAGTAAAATCTATTATACTGGCGGTCAGACACGGATTCGCACGAATGCAATAAAATAGTCTATGTTACTCTCTGATCATGTAGCTTTTCTTAACAGTGGGTAAAACGATATACTAGCACCACTCCTCAAAAAAAATATCTCGTAACTGAGAAGAAATTATGAATAACGGCTCAATGAGAACCTATGGTAAGTCTGGGTGTAAGTGGCTCACCACGATCTTTAGAGCCAAAGCAATCCTGCACGTGGTGCAAACTGCCGATTAGAGATAATTTTAGTTCATATACAATATTCATGTAAAACACACGACCGTGTCCATGACACGCCCACACCCCATTTCTTTTCCCCGACTAAGGAGAAACGATAATAAATAATCTTTGAACATGTCTACGTCCTGTGGGATACTTTTCTTTACACGGAATTTGACTTCCAGCGCCTATCTGATTGGCCGCAGGTCACTGGAATGGAAGCGACAAAGTTACATGTACTTCATATCATCTCGTCGCGTCCACTATGCTGGCCTTGAAGGTTTCACAAGCCAGCATTCGGCAAATCTGTCCGCATAGTCAGCCAGTCTCTACGACTTCAGTTCTCGTCCCACGCCCGTCCAGGCGGAGCATAGTTACTCGCGGGTTGATGCCCCCGAAGCAGGTTTGGGTAAAAAGCTAATAAGCTTCAGGCCTGTGGCTAGAATGGGTGCATGTCCTAATGACTGACTGAAGCTCCGTTTGAAGGACATGTGGAGTAGGAAATACATTGCTTGCATTTGGAGAGCAAGTCTATTCCAGCGGTCAGCAGTTGCGAAGTAGCGGGTAGATGTTTTCGACTGTGTGAGAATATGAACGCTGACAAAATGGACGGTATTACATAAACGGCGAAGGAGTAAGAAGATCGTAGAGCTACCGAACATTCGCCGTGATAAAAACTACACAAGTGACTACTGAGTCACTAACAGTACAGCGGCTAACAACAAATTCTGTATGTTTGTCATCATAATTCATCATCTAGAAATTATTGCAAAAACTGTACAACACTTGAGTGATTACTGTTATTAAATGTTTTAATTAATTACTAAATTAATTTAATCATACAAAGCAGATTACGTCACCATAAAAAAAACCGTTGTTATCTCGCCACTGGAACGAAGTCGTAACATCATGAGTGTGCATGAGTTTATAAATCTCATGCACACTCATGATGTTGTGTTATAAAACTCATGCACACTCATGATTGGGAAATATATTAACTTTACTGGAAAGGTCGGTAGATTATTTGTTTGTAAACAAAGAAAATTATAGACAAACTGATAGTTCCCATTGCTTTCACACGAGAAAAAAAGAACTTCGTCATCATCATATTGTAAAGAAAGGACACAGACTGGTACGATTTTTTATCAAACGAATTTACGAATATACTTATAGTCATATCTACACTAATATTATAAAAGAAAAGATTTGTGACTTTAAATGTAATGGATAAACTAAAAAAATATTGCAGAATTAAAAAAAATATTTTGCCTATAGAAACTTACATGATTGCCAAGTAATTGCACCCGTGTAAAGCCTGGGCGGGTCCCTTGTATTATACTTGTATGTGTAATTATAGAACAGCTAAATCTATTCTTCGTTATCCCGTGTTACATTTTAAATGTAAGGATAAATAATGTAAAAATACTTCATGGTTTTTGTGAGCAAATCTAATATATAAAATTCTCGTGTCACAGTTTTCGTTGCCATACTCCTCCGAAACGGCTTGACCGATTTTGATGAAATTTTGTGTGCATATCGGGTAGGTCTGAGAATCGGCCAACATCTATTTTTTATACCCCTAAACGATTAATGTATATGGCAAAACAACGTTTGCCGGGTCAGCTAGTAGTGTATAAATTTCGTTTTTATTATTATTCATGAACTATGAATTTTTATTCAGTAGCGCCACTAGTTAGCTCCCATAGCACTCATAATGTTGCAAACCAAGACTTTGTCATTACGGTCGATTAAGGGATCCTGACAAATAATATACAATTAATTGGTTCAGTATAATGCCAAATTTGCCATTCCAAAGAAAGTGTAAAAGATAAAGTGCTTTCTCATTGATAAAACTAGATGGCGTTACTGATGAAGTTAAATCATGCTATGGTTACGTTTTTGTGGCCAATGTATGCACCTAAAGTGCTGTTTGACATTAATTGCCAAATGCTAACTTCCCAAACAGACGAATTTGTTTTCGTTTGTTAGTTTTTGAATTGGCGACAAATTGAATTGATCATTCGATTTTAATCGCCAATCATCATTATTATCATTTCACTAGCAATCGCCAAATTAAAAAAAGATTCGATTATTAAATAGAGAAGAGAATAAAAATACGAAATTAGCGTCTAGCCATGTCCATGCATGACGGCGTGTAATAAAGCGATATAATATCGGATTATTTCTATCTAACAATACAATATACGAGACTAGAGTTGGAATTTTATCCGGTAAATACCGTCGAAAGTAGTTTAATTCGTTTTTACCGGCATTAAAGGCAAGGCATATTAAAACAACAGAGTTTTATCACTAAAGTTTTAGTCAATTTAAGATGTTTTGTGCATTGTAGATTAAATTAAATGTTTTACTGTGAAATCGTTAGACATTGACGAGCTCGGTGGTCGAATGGTTAGCAATGGCCACTTTGACTCCGAGGTCGCGGGTTCGATACCTGCACAAGACAAACATTTGTGTGCATGAACATGCCTGTTTGTCTTGGTCTGTGTGTTTTGTATGTATTTACGAAAAAAAAAATGTATTTAAGTACATTTATCACTTGTCTAGTACTCATAACACAAGCTTTGCGCTTAATTTGGCACTATAGATGGCGCTGTGTAAATTGTCCAGAAATATATATTTTTTTTTTCTATAAGTATGTATCTCCTAACATGTAGGTATGAGGTATGCTAGGAATTGGAAATTGAATACTGATTCCGATTCTGAAATATAATTTCAATTTGATTCAGTTCCTGCTCCGGTACAGGTTTCGGCTACGGTTTTGCTTCCAGTTCCGGATCTGGTTCCTGTGCAACTTGCAATTTTTTTTTTCAATTTAGGATCGTTGCACGATGAAAATACAGATTTATGTGATTTTCGACCTAATTGATATATAAAAATATTTATATTTGTAAGCGGAAACACGTTAATAAACATAAACTACATACAAATGAATATTATATTATCACGTAGCGCTATGTATTTTGATAAATTCACTTGATTTTTTAATACTAGTATTTTTACTTATACGCTTATACTTAAATGTGACTAGTTTGTGTTCTGCTAGTACACTTCTTAGCGCCCACACACGTTTTTTTTTTATAAATTTATTAAGTTAAGATGGAGAAGCGTTGCCGTCCCCGAAAAATGGTATGGATATTTTGTATGGCGTAGATGTTATTTTCGCGATTTGACAATGTTGTCCATAGTAAAAAGTACCTACTTTATTATTTTTATTAGCTATATTACGTTACCGATGTTGTAAGAAACCTGAGGTTATTTTTTTTTATATTACGACAGGCGGTAGACAAGCATACGGCCTGCTTAATGTGAAGCGGTTACCATAGCCATATTAACGCTCACAACATAAAATATCGCTCACGTTGGCAGCGGGGGTGGCGGCGCGTTACCCCCGCTGCCAACGCAGCATCTCCTATCTTTCTGGTGACCTCACTCACTCGCAGGAACACAACAACCCTCAAGGGAATTGTTATTTGGCTGCGGTATTCTGTGAGGAGGAGGTACATTCCCTAGTCGGGTAGCTTACAATTACGCCCCCCTACCTCTCTCTTCTCTTTTATATTGTGATTGCTAATATGGCTTTGGTGACCGCTTTACAACAGGTGGACCGTATGTCTAATTATCACCCGACGTAGTAAAAAAAAAAAAACTGGACAAGTGCGAGTCGGACTCGCCCACCGAGGGTTCCGTACGTAGGATCATTATAAATAGTTCAGGAATCTAACCCCCTAGCCAAATTCATAGTTCTAGGTCAACGGGAAGTACCTACCCTATGAGTTTTGATTCCCTGGAGAATGCATGGAAATATGCGTCTTTTGCTGAACAAACGGCCGTATCTTTTTTTTACGTAAACTTAGCACATTGATTTTTTACAACTTCATGGCACCGTAGACCTAAGTATACAGTTCAAATTTCAGCTTGATACTTCCACTCATTCTCGACATAGAGGGTATTGACAGACGGGGGTGTAAGTAGCTCATCAACAACTCTCAAGCTAAAGCCAACCTCACCTGCACGTGGTGCACCCTGCCGATCAACTAACGAGGCTATGGCGAAAGAGAGGTAGGACGCAGCGAAAAATTATACTGTGTTCCCCTTTTATTAGTAAGATGGAGGAGGGACATAGTAGGGTTGTTCGTTCCAGGCTTGGCCAGCATCCGTCTGGGGAAGTGCCTCCACCTGGCAAGAGACCGCAGCCATAATGGTTATGCTGTGTTCCTGCGAGTGAGCTAGGTCACCAGGGCTGTTTTAGAGGAGTTGTTATGCTGACGGCGGAGGGACCAGCGGCTGTCGAACCGCCGCTAGCGGTGTAGGCGCGGCGTGTTGGCGCGGCGGTCAGGGAGACCCGGTGAAACGGCTGTCCGCTGGCCGCCCGCAGGTCAGTAGGGTTCCCGAACCCGGGGATCACCTAATCTCCGCCCCGGGAGGCTGAACCGCCAGCCTGTGTAAAGTCCCTGTTGTAGTAGTCGTGCCGGAGGAGGAGACCGGAGTGGACCCGGCTGCTGCAGCAGGGGGGGACCGGGGGCCCTTCCGCCCGCCGCGCCAGCAAACCGCACAACCTGCACTGTGCTGCGGGGGTAGAGACCGCGCTTTTTGTCTCTTGTGCCGTCAGTGAAACAACTTCTCTTAGTTATAAACCTCTAACACCTTCAAATGGCCAGAAAGAAAAAGAAAAAGGAGATTTTTCCAGCGGCGTCCTCATCCACGTTCGACGTGGACTTCTGTAACATCAGGGGACTTCATTCAAATATAAACGCAGTTCACCATCACCTCGAAACTGCAAAGCCGACCCTTCTTTTTTTAACGGAGACGCAAATATCTTGTCCGGCCGATACATCTTATTTATTATACCCCGGGTACAAACTTGAACATTCTTTTGTACGTAGAGCCGGGGTATGTATGTACGTCCGCGATGATATTTGCTGTCGACGTCTTCACGGCCTAGAAGACAGGGACCTGTCAGTGTTGTGGGTACGTGTGGATCAGGGCGGCCGCACCCGGATCTACGCGTGCCTTTACAGGTCTCATAGCGGTGATACGGACACAACTCGATTGATCGAGCACCTGCAATTGGCGACTGACAAAGTCATCGAGAGGTACCCCTCCGCGGAGTTAGTGATTTTGGGAGACTTCAATGCCCACCATGCCGAGTGGCTCAGCTCTCGGTCCACTGACTTCGCGGGGAGGTCTGTACATGATTTTGCTCTGGCCTATGGTTTCTCACAGCTGGTTCATTCTCCAACGAGAATACCAGATATTGAGGACCATACTAGCTCTCTACTGGACCTTCTGCTGACCACACATCCGGATGGGTACACAGTCTCGGTGGATGCGCCACTTGGCTCATCGGACCACTGTCTCATCCGGACCCAAGTGCCATGCGCTAGCCCTAACGCTCCCCGGTCTACCGGATGGCGTCGCATGTGGCACTATAAGTCAGCAGACTGGGATGGACTGCGTGAATTTTACGCATCGTACCCGTGGAGGCGGCTCTGTTTCGAGTCAGAACATATAGACATCTGTGCATCTGCGGTAGCTGAGACGATTTTGGCTGGGATGGAATTATTTATTCCAAACCGGCGGGTACCTACTTCAGATGCTAAGAAGCGGCCGTGGTTTAATCGGTCTTGCAGAGAAGCTAAACTCCGCAAGCAAGCTGCATACGAGACTTGGACCACGGCTCGTATTAATGGAGATTCTTGTGTTTCTGACTTGAAACGTGTGTTCAATGCTGCCTCGAGGTTCAGTAAGAGAGTAATTGCCAGGGCAAAGTTTGAGTTCATCGGCAGGATTGGTGAGCGCCTAGCTAAGCACCCATCTGGGAGCCGTGCCTTTTGGTCGCTTGCTAAGGCTGCCGAGGGAAACTTTTGTCAGTCGTCCTTTCCACCACTCCGAAAACCGGATGGTAGTCTGGCCCATAGTGCTAAGGAGAAAGCCGATCTGTTGGGGAATCTCTTTGCCTCAAACTCGACTTTGAACGACGGGGACGCCGTACCGCCTTCCATCCCGCGATGTGGCGAATCCATGCCGGAAATCTCATTTACTCAACGAGATGTTCGGCGGGCATTGCTATCCCTCGACGTTCATAAGTCGAGTGGGCCAGATGGCATTCCGGCAGTGGTGCTAAAGCTGTGTGCTCCTGAGTTGTGTCCTGTACTTACGCGCCTTTTCGCGCTCTCTTATTCCACCAGACAGGTTCCGTCATCGTGGAAGACTGCGAACGTACACCCTGTACCCAAGAAGGGTGACAGATCAGACCCATCGAATTATAGGCCTATCGCTGTTACCTCCCTTCTCTCCAAGGTAATGGAGCGCGTTATTAATAACCGGCTCCTGAAATACCTAGAAGATCACGACCTGATCAGCGACCATCAATACGGGTTTCGTCATGGTCGCTCGACTGGTGATCTTCTAGTGTATCTTACACATCGCTGGGCTTCAGCCGTGGAGAGTCAAGGTGAGGCATTAGCTGTTAGTCTTGATATGGCGAAGGCGTTCGATCGGGTCTGGCACCGTAGTCTTCTTTCGAAGTTGCCTGCGTACGGTCTACCTGAGGGTTTATGCGAATGGGTCGCTAGCTTTTTGTCCTGCAGAAGCATTAGAGCCGTTGTGGATGGCAGTTGCTCCGGTAGCATGGACATTAATGCTGGCGTCCCGCAAGGCTCGGTATTGTCCCCGACGCTGTTTTTGCTGCATATCAATGATATGTTGTCTATTGACAGCATTCATTGCTATGCTGACGACAGCACTGGGGACGCTTATTACACGGGCCGCGCTAATATACCCCGTTCTCTGGTGGAGGAGAGTCGAGAACAACTTGTGTCAGAGATCGAGAGCACATTAAATTGTGTCTCCGATTGGGGGCGAAAGAACCTAGTTCAGTTCAATCCCACCAAGACACAAGTTTGCGCGTTCACCGCTAAGAAAACCCCTTTTGCTGTGGCTCCCCAATTCCAGAACACACCCCTTACCATCGCCAAAAATATTGGGATTCTCGGAATTGAAATCTCCAGCGACGTCCAGTTTCGATGTCACCTGGAGGAGAAGGTCAAGCTGGCGTCGAAGAAACTAGGTGTGCTCAACAGGGCGAAGCAGTACTTCAACCCGTGGCAACGACTTCTGCTTTATAAAGCGCAAGTACGGCCGCATATGGAGTACTGTTGCCATTTATGGGCGGGAGCGCCTAGATACCAGCTTGCACCTTGTGACTCGATTCAAAGGCGTGCTGTGAGGATTGTTGATGATTCCAAACTGACAGACGGTTTAGAACCTTTAAGTCTGAGAAGAGATTTCGCGTCTCTTTGTGTGTTCTACCGATTGTATAATGGGGTGTGTTCAGAGGAGTTGTTTGACATGATGCCCACGGCCTCTTTCTACAGTCGCACCGCTCGCCATCGACAGGGAATTCATCCTCACACATTGGAGCCTAAGTGGTCGCGTACTGTGCGGTTCCAGAGAAGTTTTCTCCCGCGTACTGTCAAACTGTGGAATGAACTGCCTGTCGAGGTTTTCTCAGGAGACTACAGCATGGGGTTCTTCAAAAAGGGCGTGAAGAGGTTTTTACAGGGTCGGCAACGCGCGTGTGATGCCCCTGGTGTTACAGGCGTTCATAGGCTACGGTAACTGCTTTCCATCAGGCGGGCCGTATGCTTGTTTGCCACTTTAGTTGTATAAAAAAAAAAAAAAAAAAAAAAAAAAAAAAGACTGACAGACAGACGGACAACAAAGTGATCTTATAAGGGTTCCGTTTTTCCTTTTGAGGTACGGAACCCTAAAAAACACTTTATTACGCAGACCGTAATTCCTAAATAGTGTCCTAAGGCAGTAATGTTGTGTTATTTTTTCTAATTATTGACGTAGGTTCTCGCAGAAATAGAACAAAAGACCTTCAGAATATAATTTATTCTTCATTTCTTATCTACCAATACAATAAAGCAAGGTAATTAGTAACGGTAAAGATTGCGGTATTTGCTTTCCATCAAGGCAGGCGGTATGCTTGTTTGCCACCTTAGTGGTATTGAGAAATATTATTCCCACATATTGTCAAGGCAAAATCACTAGTTTGTTTTTTAGGGTTCCGAACCTCAAAAGGAAAAACGGAACCCTTAAAAGATCACTTTGTTGTCCGTCTGTCTGTCTGTCTGTCTGTCTGTCTGTCTGTCAAGAATTTCTATGTCGAGAATGCGTGGAGGTATCAAGCTGAAATTTGAACTGTATACTCAGGTCTACGGTCCCATGAAGTTAAAAAAAAATCAAACTGCTAAGTTTACGTAGAAAAAAGTTACGGCCGTTTATTCAGCAAAAAACGCATATTTCGACACACTCAAGGGAATCAAAACCTATAGGGTACTTCCCGTTGACTTAGAACTATGAAATTTGGCAAGTAACATCGTTATAGACTACAAGTACAGGAATAAATCTCAAAACTATACATTTGTAAATAGATCTTAAAAAATAGGGGGTCTATATTTTTTATAGGGTGTCGAAATTTCAAATTGAAACTACTAGTTCAAATGGGGTATCATATGAAAGGGCTTGATGTACACATTGCAAAATATATTTTATTGATTTTTTTCGACGCATTATTTCTTATTTATAATGAAAAATATCAAATTTAATAATGATACTACGTACCTACGGAACCCTCGGTGCGCGAGTCCGACTCGCACTTGTCCGGTTTTTTTTTTACCACTAAGGAGAAAAAACAAATATACAGCGTGCCTGATGAAGGGCAGTAACGTAGCCTATGGACGCCTGCAACACTGAGGTATCACGAGTGATTTCACGCATTGGGTGTTAAAATCTGTTATTTTCCATGCAAAATACTAATAGCTGAAGATATAAGTAGACCATTTATTTACTTTAAGGCAATCTTATTTAAACAATAATTAACAACAAGGCTTCAGGTGTTGGCAACATTTTTTTTTACAAAATTTATTTTAGTGTCACTTATCCCGGGTCCCTGGGATAAGTGACACTAAAATAAATTTTGCCGCCGCCTAAGCTGAAGCCAAAATGATTCAAAAAGTTGATTTTTGAAAAAAAAACCGAGTTCAGTTGGCGTGCGCAGTTTATTGGTGGAATACCCCGGGAGACACTGCTGCCCGTCTTCCGGGAGAAAAGTTATTGCGTCACACAAATTCCTTAGTCGCCTTGACATCCAGCGCAGAGCAATAGAGTGGCGCAATTTTATTTTGCCGGCTACCACACAGCAAATTTAATGGTTTCCCTCGATTATTCTGGGATCCCATCGTCAGATGCTGACTTGCTGAATATGGGACCAGCTCGCAATCATACCCTTTCAATTAAAAAATAATAATTTGACCATACATGTTTATAAATTTTAAGGGTTTCCCTTGATTGGGATCCTCCCATCATCAGATCATGACTTGGTCAATATGGGACCACCTTGCAATCATACCCTTTCGAATAAAAAAAGAATTTTGAAAATCGGTTCACAATTCGCGAAGATATCGAATAACATACATACAAAAAAAAAATTCAGTCGAATTGAGAACCTCCTCCTTTTTTGAAGTCGGTTAATAAATGAATTCCTATTTCCCTTGGTCACGGCATCACGAGTGAACTGCTGGACCAGTTTCTTTATTTCTTTTTAAGTTGTATTTGTTACTGTCAGCAGAAAGAAAAAAAAAACAGGAAAGTTGCACGGAAAATTAGAAAATTTAAGGAAACCGAACGACTATATTAAGTTTTCTAATGTAACTTTGTCGTTTGACAGAACTGTCAGTCAATTGACAGGTTGCGCGAAACCAATTACAATTCAATATTCATTGTTAAGAAGACAGGATAACGTCTGTCGGGTCAGCTAGTACTTAAAAATAACAACACGTAAGATAATATATGTTTTACAGAAAAATATAGTCGTTTTTCGAGTACATACCTGTAAAAATGACAATAATATCTTTGTAATGAACGCGAGCACGTCAAAACGTATTTAAGAGCAATTACAACTCACTTTGTGAAATATAATAAGACGGCTGTTACAATGAAGTAAAAAGTAATTAATCACGCTTGAAATATATTTCAATTATTTATAAACCAATTTCATTCAGATCAGCGGCGAGTATTGTTAGTTTCATATTCATTCATTTCGCTAACAAAATTGTTTACCCCAATGCTTCAAGACTAACGTTTCGATTCAGTGCGTGCCCGCTATGATCTAAGCGGCCAATAAAAGACATCACTCCATGACCTTGGTTAGTTTGATGCCAAAATGATAGTGCAATGCAAGGTGCTAAAGTGCTGATGTCTTCATTCAGAGCATTTTCCCCCGCTATGACTTACGGCATGTACGTGAACGCGGATCGTCGGGCTGGTTCATTGACTAAAAAATGTCGCAAAGCGAGCGATAGAGAGAGCTATTCTTGGGGATTTTCTATGAGATCGAATCCGGAACGAAGAAATTCCGAGGAGAACGAATGTTCATAGCTCTCAGAGTCAGCAAACATGAACCAAGCAAGCAACCAACCAACCAACAAGTGGCACCCGACTGGCCACATCTGCCGTGTCTTGATAGACCGACGAGACCTCAAAAAAGACTAAAGTTCTTCATTGGAGTAAACTTAGCACATTGATTTCTTACAACTTCATGGCACCGTAGACCTAAGTATACAGTTCAAATTTCAGCTTGATACTTCCACTCATTCTCGACATAGAGGGTATTGACAGACTGACAGACAGACGGACAACAAAGTGATCTTATAAGGGTTCTGTTTTTCCTTTTGAGGTACGGAACCCTAAAAAACACTTTATTACGCAGACCGTAATTCCTAAATAGTGTCCTAAGGCAGTAATGTTGTGTTATTTTTTCTAATTATTGACGTAGGTTCTCGCAGAAATAGAACAAAAGACCTTCAGAATATAATTTATTCTTCATTTCTTATCTACCAATACAATAAAGCAAGGTAATTAGTAACGATAAAGATTGCGGTATTTGCTTTCCATCAAGGCAGGCGGTATGCTTGTTTGCCACCTTAGTGGTATTGAGAAATATTATTCCCACATATTGTCAAGGTAAAATCACTAGTTTGTTTTTTAGGGTTCCGAACCTCAAAAGGAAAAACGGAACCCTTATAAGATCACTTTGTTGTCCGTCTGTCTGTCTGTCTGTCTGTCTGTCTGTCTGTCTGTCTGTCAAGAATTTCTATGTCGAGAATGCGTGGAGGTATCAAGCTGAAATTTGAACTGTATACTCAGGTCTACGGTCCCATGAAGTTAAAAAAAATCAAACTGCTAAGTTTACGTAGAAAAAAGTTACGGCCGTTTATTCAGCAAAAAACGCATATTTCGACACACTCAAGGGAATCAAAACCTATAGGGTACTTCCCGTTGACTTAGAACTATGAAATTTGGCAAGTAACATCGTTATAGACTACAAGTACAGGAATAAATCTCAAAACTATACATTTGTAAATAGATCTTAAAAAATAGGGGGTCTATATTTTTTATAGGGTGTCGAAATTTCAAATTGAAACTACTAGTTCAAATGGGGTATCATATGAAAGGGCTTGATGTACACATTGCAAAATATATTTTATTGATTTTTTTCGACGCATTATTTCTTATTTATAATGAAAAATATCAAATTTAATAATGATACTACGTACCTACGGAACCCTCGGTGCGCGAGTCCGACTCGCACTTGTCCGGTTTTTTTTTACCACTAAGGAGAAAAAACAAATATACAGCGTGCCTGATGAAGGGCAGTAACGTAGCCTATGGACGCCTGCAACACTGAGGTATCACGAGTGATTTCACGCATTGGGTGTTAAAATCTGTTATTTTCCATGCAAAATACTAATAGCTGAAGATATAAGTAGACCATTTATTTACTTTAAGGCAATCTTATTTAAACAATAATTAACAACAAGGCTTCAGGTGTTGGCAACATTTTTTTTTACAAAATTTATTTTAGTGTCACTTATCCCGGGTCCCTGGGATAAGTGACACTAAAATAAATTTTGCCGCCGCCTAAGCTGAAGCCAAAATGATTCAAAAAGTTGATTTTTGAAAAAAAAACCGAGTTCAGTTGGCGTGCGCAGTTTATTGGTGGAATACCCCGGGAGATACTGCTGCCCGTCTTCCGGGAGAAAAGTTATTGCGTCACACAAATTCCTTAGTCGCCTTGACATCCAGCGCAGAGCAATAGAGTGGCGCAATTTTATTTTGCCGGCTACCACACAGCAAATTTAATGGTTTCCCTCGATTATTCTGGGATCCCATCGTCAGATGCTGACTTGCTGAATATGGGACCAGCTCGCAATCATACCCTTTCAATTAAAAAATAATAATTTGACCATACATGTTTATAAATTTTAAGGGTTTCCCTTGATTGGGATCCTCCCATCATCAGATCATGACTTGGTCAATATGGGACCACCTTGCAATCATACCCTTTCGAATAAAAAAAGAATTTTGAAAATCGGTTCACAATTCGCGAAGATATCGAATAACATACATACAAAAAAAAAATTCAGTCGAATTGAGAACCTCCTCCTTTTTTGAAGTCGGTTAATAAATGAATTCCTATTTCCCTTGGTCACGGCATCACGAGTGAACTGCTGGACCAGTTTCTTTATTTCTTTTTAAGTTGTATTTGTTACTGTCAGCAGAAAGAAAAAAAAAACAGGAAAGTTGCACGGAAAATTAGAAAATTTAAGGAAACCGAACGACTATATTAAGTTTTCTAATGTAACTTTGTCGTTTGACAGAACTGTCAGTCAATTGACAGGTTGCGCGAAACCAATTAGAATTCAATATTCATTGTTAAGAAGACAGGATAACGTCTGTCGGGTCAGCTAGTACTTAAAAATAACAACACGTAAGATAATATATGTTTTACAGAAAAATATAGTCGTTTTTCGAGTACATACCTGTAAAAATGACAATAATATCTTTGTAATGAACGCGAGCACGTCAAAACGTATTTAAGAGCAATTACAACTCACTTTGTGAAATATAATAAGACGGCTGTTACAATGAAGTAAAAAGTAATTAATCACGCTTGAAATATATTTCAATTATTTATAAACCAATTTCATTCAGATCAGCGGCGAGTATTGTTAGTTTCATATTCATTCATTTCGCTAACAAAATTGTTTACCCCAATGCTTCAAGACTAACGTTTCGATTCAGTGCGTGCCCGCTATGATCTAAGCGGCAAAGAGTAAAGTAAGTATAGTGGAAAAGAGTGGCAACTCTGAAAATTTCTTGCATGTATGGAAAGTGCTGCTCCAAGGCAAACATTTGGTTACTAAAGCTATACCTATATGTACCTAGGTATAATACCATGTCGTATTTATATATAGGTACCTATCAAGTGAAGTATCAGTTAAAACTGATTTTAGAGTTTTTAGAATCGGGCGCCTTTAGTCTCGCCTGCCAATTTGTTATAGGTAAGAACGCACGATGTAAGGTCAACTACCTATCACAAATTCGCTAGCTAGACTAGACATGCCCGACTCGAAACTCCAAAATCAGTTTTAACCAATACTTCACTTGATAGATTCTCTTGTATTTACACTATCATAACTTCAGTTGAATAATAGAAGTACTTGGATTGAATTTAGATATTTATTATGTTGAAAATTATCAAAATTCTGTCAAAGTACTTCTATCTAGTCGGATATCCAGCAAGGAAATGTAACTCCACGACGGGGACATAGTAAGAGGTTAGGTAGGTCAGAGGGGCAAGATGGCCGTCGAATTAGTACCCATACGGTTTGATAGATAGCGCAGCTTTATATAAAATCGACGTTCTTCGAACATAACTGGCCCTGCTAAGCGGCCAATAAAATACATCACTCCATGACCTTGGTTAGTTTGATGCCAAAATGATAGTGCAATGCAAGGTGCTAAAGTGCTGATGTCTTCATTCAGAGCATTTTCCCCCGCTATAACTTACGGCATGTACGTGAACGCGGATCGTCGGGCTGGTTCATTGACTAAAAAATGTCGCAAAGCGAGCGATAGAGAGAGCTATTCTTGGGGATTTTCTATGAGATCGAATCCGGAACGAAGAAATTCCGAGGAGAACGAATGTTCATAGCTCTCAGAGTCAGCAAACATGAACCAAGCAAGCAACCAACCAACCAACAAGTGGCACCCGACTGGCCACATCTGCCGTGTCTTGATAGACCGACGAGACCTCAAAAAAGACTAAAGTTCTTCATTGGAGTACCTTTCTAGTCTTAGAGATGCCGGCCGAAATCTGGACAAAATATATAAATCCGAAAAATGTACGTCGATTTTTTTATTTTTAATACTTCGTTAATGAAAGTAGTCACGGCATAACGTGGCCTCTGTACTTTGGAAGACACGTTAACCCGTCGGTTCCGGCTGTTGTCTTTAGATGACAGTCGTTAAGCTAAGTCGGTGGCCTTTGGGCGGCTTGAAATCACTGGCATCCGGCAACCCGCAATTGAGCAGCGTGGCGGAGTTTGCTCTAAATTCCTTCGATTGAGGGGAGACGCGTATCTCAGTAGAGGGATGAATAAGGGTTGACGACGAAACAAAACACGGTACAAGTAATGATTATGGAGGAAGCCTATGTTCAGTTACAGGTCATGCTGTGATATACATTCATGTAAAAATTACCCTATATTATTATACTACCCCCTGTATGTAGGGTATGATTATTTTATAAGGAGTCTAGTTTCTACAAGATGGAAGTACTGATTCTTCGGGAAAAGTAATTTAGTAGTAAAGTGCATAGCGCCGCCTATCCTTAATTGAACCCTAAGTACACACTTCATTAAATCTATTGTATGCGCCGCGTAAATTAACTTTTATATCCTTGACAAAGATTGCTCAATGCTATCGTCAATTTACACTTCAAGATAATATCAGTATTGAATGACATCTCATTGGAGCCAATCAAGCACTTCATGGAAGATTATAAATCTACCGAACGTCAACAACTTAACGACGTGATGGTAATCGACGCCTTTAATAAAAACATTGTGATATGTTTATTTATCTATTTCTATTATGTTGGAGTGTCGTAGCGGTTATGTGTAATACGTTGTTATAAAGCACGGCCGCAGTGCATGCCGCAAATGACATTTTAAGTACCACAACTATTTTAAGAGCACTCTATGCTTACCAGTGAATCAATCGGGATACTGTTATCTGTATTGTATAATAACATCAGTGATTACGGGACTTACATCGAGACTTTATCTATCATCAAATCTCTAAATTCCTTGACACATACTACAACTGTTTAACAGGCATGCTCACTTTCCGATGCAGCGAGGACGTCTACGCCAGGCTCCAGACCATGGTACAAAAACTGAGTTATCCTCAAAGTTCGAAGGCAGATATGGAACCGTCCACGATGTCTCAACGTGCTCTCTGCTGTTAATCCTAGAGACAAGTGGTGAAGATGTCCCAGTTTCGTGTCATTGTCGAGAGCCTCGAGGAGATACTGGGCGGAAACATCCCAGAGATGCAAGCAGTACTCCACACAGGCCCGAACTTGAGTCTTATACAGAAGATATAGCTGGTCCGGCGCGAAGAACCGCCGCACCCTGTTCAGGATCCCGAGTTTCTTATAGGCTGTTGAGATGAGGCTCTCAATATATTTCCTTTGATTAAGATATATATACAGACGGAAAGGTGAAGTGTCCAAGGATCTTATCGCCCTACAAACAAATTCCAAGTGGCGCAATACAGAAGCAGATGTCAGAGGTCTTTTGGTGTCAGAGGTTCCCTGTTTGGGTCATTGAGCCAGTGAAGTAAGTAACTAAAACTAGAGGCATAATATTTTTTTCTGTTATCGACCGAAAATTCTATATTTAATGAAAATATTCTAGAGCCTCTTCGATAACAATAAGGCTTCAAGAACTTTAATAACGTTAGGATTCTCTCTGGAAGATGGCTGGTCACTATTTATTAGATTTTATGTTATCATTTTGGATGGGAAGGTTGTAAAACAAATATTTTTTTCTATAAAAACTATCGAAGAAAAAATTACATGACAGCAAATTTTAGCCGAGAAATTTTCTTTTTTGACCTGGCAACTGATCAAAGGATTTTCGTGTTATCAAAAGTTTTACAGCGGTGTAATCTGATGGGCTTAGAAGTTGAACCCTTAATCACGCAATTTTTAGATTTTTCATGCGTTAATATTTTTGACGGGATATTATTTCAGATCGACGTTGTAAATAAAGTTCTTCGTAATACTGGTAGCCAGTTTGATCTGTTGGGCCTATAATAACTAACGGACCCCCGAGCACCGACCGTGCGTTCATAACACGAGATGCCGAGTTTCTCGTCTAGTATCCCAACTAGACAAGAGGATCTTCCCTGTTATCGCGCCCAGTAAACCAACCAGGCACTCAAACAGTTTTCGGCACTCTTAAGTCGAATATACAGTTCGAACAGTGAATAGAAATACAGAACGTCTAAGGACGACTCACGGAGAGAAGAACATTAGTCGTAGAGACGACAACGGTAGCTAGGCGGCAGCAGTTGCACGTATCTTCTGCTTTGGAAGAAAGAGGCATAGAAACGGCTTCAGCGGCTAGGACACAGATGACCACGGGGGTGCCGATGGGTATTAATTTGTATGAACTAACTGGTGGCGGAATCAGTTAAGTAGTGTGGATTGCCTATTAATTTGACTTCCGCATAGGCATCCGCAAAATAACAGCAACTAATCAATTAACTAACGTGATTCTGCAATATTACTTTTTGTGATTCTATATTACTGAAATCGATGTGTTAGGTAACAATTAAGAATGCGTGATTCCTAATAAACTCTGGTGCACAGCATTTAAATTTCATCTGACCAGACATATCTTTAGGCTTTTCATTTCTTTATTTTCACATTTTTGCTCCTCTCATAGCCAAGACGAAATAAATTTTCAAAGATTCCGTCTCCTACTAATTTCTATTATTAAATCTGTTGTAAATTCCTGCCGTATCTCTGGGACTGCAACAAAACTGTGATGAATTTAATCATTCATTTTGTTGGATGGCGCGATTGCCAAACAAAAATATCCTGAGGGTTGCAGTATTCCTATTTCTTTGCAAATCGCCAGAGTTCGCCATATTATCTGTTTTATTATCAGTACATTTTGACTTTACCCTTTTTCTCTTTATGTTTATTGTCAGTAATATTTGTTACAGGTGCCTATTTCAACATACTCCTCAATAAATTCAGTCGAAAATATTATGTTGGGGGCGTGCGACGGCGGCTAATAGGCCAATAAATTACTTGGCAAACAAAAAGCTTATGCCCGGGATGAACAAATATAGAGGGATCAACGGATACAACTACACATGTACACACCGCCTAACAGGATTAGCGGCACCAAAACAGGGTTGAACTAGTAGATACACGTATAGAGCAGTATTACATTCACATACGAAAGCCGCCCGCACCACAGTTCTAAGTTATATACCCTCGGGATTATTAGTACCATTGATGGTACAAGTGATGCTACTTTATGTCTCTAGTACCCTTGAAGAAAATTCAAGATATCTACTGCCCGTGATATGTGATGGAACGAAGGTTACAATTTTGTATTTCTAGTACCATTAAAGAAAATTAAGGATATTCCCCTTGATAACGATGAAAGTCAAGACATTAGTTTTTAGCCGTAAATAAAAAGAGAAATAAAATAAAACTACGAAATCAAAAGAATATTTTTTTCTAGAAATAGTTATAGCATAATAAATTACATACCTACTTAATTTCAATCTTAATGATATGCATACTGACACAGAGTGGAAAACTGGTTGTCGGCCCATCACGCTTGCTCCAAAACTACCAAAAGTGCTTGAGCGACTTCAACATGGGTATATAAGATTCACTGCACGAGAATATGGCCTTAGGATGGAACATTTTAAGACTCTCCGAGCATTGAGAGTTCTGCATGTTAGCGCATGCGTCCCAGGGCTGGAAAAAAAAGGACAGTAAAGCGGTATTTCTTGATATACTTACAACCAATACTTATGACGGTACTACCGACCCTGAATTAGTATCACTACTACTATTAATGGTACTAAGTATAACTAAGTTGTATCACTTTTACCATCCATAGTAAGAGTCAATGGTACTACTGATCTCGAGGGTTTCTAAGGCGTTATTCTAATAGAAAGCTACTAACTTTACTACTACTAATTTTACTCTTACGATCCGCGATCAAACCTTAGAAAACATAACAAACTGAGGCTCAAACATATTAATGCCGAAAATGATATGTCTTAATATAATTATGTATATCGCGATGTAACCGTGCGACTAAAGCATTAAAGATTTATTAGTTCGCATGAACTTAGTACGTACGAATACGTGATCAAATATTTTATAATTGACATTTGCACGATATCCATGTCGTGATCGTGACGATGACTCCGTATGTATACACAGGGTTCTGTATAATATAATGCAATCATAATGACTATGTGTTCGCAATGTTATTCGCAATTTTTGCAGTCGAACGACCGTATGGTCGCTAATGAATTACACTGGGCCGCAATGAAAGCGGGTCGGTAACAAAAACATCAATAACTTCCAAAATATTTTAGCTAGCTTTATGAAATAAATAAATAAATAAATATTGTCAGACAAATTACACAGCGCCATCTAGCCCCAAAGTAAGCAAAGCTTGTGTTATGGGTACTAGACAACTGATAAACATACGTAAATACATTTTTTTTTAAATACATACTTATGATACATAGAAAACACCCAGACTAGGACAAACAGACATGTTCATGCACACAAATGTTTGTCCTATGTGGGAATCGAACCCACGAGCGTTGGTGTCGAAGCCGCGTCATTGACCGCTACGCCGCCGAGCTCGTCTGATACTGAATTAAAGTTTATTTCCTTACAAATATAGGCAGAAGGAAAATCTTTTTATTTCTTTTTGGTGATTGTATTAAAACCATAAATAAAAAATAAAGACTATTTCAAAAATCGATGTTTTTGTTACCGACCCGCTTTCATTGCGGCTCAGTTTATTTTTGGACACGCGGTGTAATCTACGCTAAACTAAGTGGTGCAATCTTACATATTTGTCCGATTGCACAAAGCAACATGCTAAAATATAACAGACGGCCAAAATGTATAAATTCACAATGCAAAACATCTGCATGAATAAACCATAATTACCAGTAATCGCTTGTAATCGTTATATCCAGTAATGCCACAGAATAAAAACTAGTACTAGTAATAATGTGGCACAATACAAAACTTGCTTAGGCAGGTGTAGAGCTGTGTGTCTTCGTGAGTACGTCGAGTTTGAACGTTTACATGAAGTTTGTATACTATTATGTGTCTACTGTGGCAACTGCGGCTGAATTGACGAATATGAGATATACAGATTTAGACTAGATACGGTAAACCGCCGCCAGTCCAAGCGTGTCAGCGAAGTTTGTGTCATATACAAATTACAAACGTTCCAACTTAAAGGGAAGTTTATACGAAGACAGTTTCGTGGCGCCAGAATTTCGCTGCCTGCAGTGCTGGTAAGAAATATAGCGCCGTATAAATACTTTAACGCGCCAATTTTTTGCTGCATACTAGCATTAGTACGGAAGAGAGAACGCGTTTAATTTTTGGCACTAGTGATCTCTGTCAGCATCCCTAGCATCTTCCGCGCAATTTTAAAAATGAAATGCAACCAACTACGTGGGAGATTAGACTTGAACTTAGCAATGTTACCAGTGGAAGCTGTGATACTTGTTACAAGCGGAGAAATTCTCATATCGTAAAATTTCTTCGAAGAAGTTTTTTATATACTACGCTGGCTGCTAGATAAGTCATTCCCGATGCTTTCCATCATATACGATCTTTTGATTCACTCCGCAATTTGTTTAATATAATTTAATTAGTTTAATTAAATATAAAACATGATGTAGGTATAACCTTTGAAGCTTACAGATTATTTTATTATTGTACCATTGTTTATCAATACTATATATGGCCTGTATTAGTAAATAGTTATCATTTTTTATGGCTCCAAATCAATTTCGTACTGTGCGGTTCCGGAGAAGTTTTTTCCCGCGTACTGTCAAGCTGTGGAATGAACTGCCTGTCGAGGTTTTCTCAGGAGACTACAGCATGGGGTTCTTCATAAGGGCGTGAAGAGGTTTTAATAAGGTCGGCAACGCGCGTGTAATGCCCCTGGTGTTATAGGCGTTCATTGGCTATAATATGAAAATTAAGATGTCGCTCGCTACCGTCGTCGCTAGCTCAAGAACTACTCGATCCTATTTGCAATTAGAGCAAAACAACGACTCAAAGTTACAAAGTATAACAAACCTCTTTTCCGATTTAGTTATTGAATCGTGAAATTTTGAGATTCCATAAAAAAATCATGTGTTCTAGACAATAAAAAGATGTCAAAGCGGAATGTTTAATATTTTGCATGCCGAAATTTCAGGATGAATTCTACAGACACGGCAAAAGTTTATGCAACTTTTGCGATGCAAAGCGTGCAACACCTCAATAAACTTGACTACAAATTCCGGATTTTTATTAAAATCGTGGTAAGAATATCTATGCCGGTAACATAAAATGAGAAATATTAAATTTGTAACTATATTCGTTACGAAAGCTCGGTGCTTCGGCTTCCTATTACAATTGGGTGAATAACAAAGGAGAAGCGCTCGATGGCGTCGTTGCGTGTGACAGTCAAATAGATTACGCAAGTCAAGCAACGTCGACCGTAGCCTGTCTATGGATGGGTTTTTATTTATCTTTGTTATTTTTAGTAATTCGTCGTCAACCCCTTTCATCCCACTGCCAGGATACAGGTCTCCCTTTCAATCGAAGGGGTTTAGAGCGTACTCCACCACGCTGTTCAACTGCGGGTTGAACTGGCGACTTGGCTTAACTATCATCTAACGACAACATCCGGAACCGACGGCTTAACGTGCCCTCCGAAGCACGTACATTTTTCCCTCGGTTTACCAATATTACTACCAACTGGCCGTCTTAGTTATATGGGTTATTAGTAACACGGGAACTAAAAATTCTACAAGTTTATCAAAAAATCTATTCCTTCCTTTTTATTATTTTATACAAAGTTGTGCCCGCGACTTCGTCCGCTCGGAATAGTTACTTTTTTATTTATATTAATAAAAATAAATTAAATTTCTAAAAAAAAAGTAGCCAAAGTTACTCCTTATTACATCAGCTATCTTTCATTGAAAGTCAAGAACGTTTCAGAGATTACATACAGCATACAGACAGACAGATAGACAAAAATAATAAAAAATGTTATTTTGGTATATGTACCGTGTATACATTTATACACATTTAGTAAAAAGAGATTATTATAATATTACAAACCGGTACTCCAATTTTATTATATAGATGCATAGATCGGTAGTGCCTAGTAACACGGGAAAAAAGTTCCTTTTAGTAACATGGTTACCTCAACCGTTACGTAACAAATTTTTAGGCTTTTAGGATTCCGCCCACAGTAACAAGAAACTCTTTATAATACGCCCAGTCCATTAGTCTGTCCTGGTACCCACGTCATAGGGGTTTATAACTGCAACATTACCTACAAGCTATGAAATGAGTATAACATTTGATGTCCTACTTTGATACTAATATTACTGGTATGGCCGTGTGGTTTCCGGCAGACTAGAATAGAATCACTCCGTCTCTTCCCGTGGATGTCGTACAAAGCGACTAAGGGAAATGCAATATAAAACATCGATCAGGCCTCCCCAACCCGTCTGGCTAGCGTGAGGAGTGTAGGCCAAATCCTCCTTCTGTCAGGGACGGACGAGAGAGGGTCGTGCTCCTGTAGTGGAGACTAAAATGACCTGATGATGATGATGATGATTACTGGTTTATAGCGCAAAAATGTTGTATTTTTTTTCTTTTAGGTGAAATAACTCCACCTAAAAGGTTGAGAGGTGAGTAGCTAGATACAAAAAAAAAATACAAAATAATTTATTTCAGTAACTTGAGATACAAAAACAATAGTAGATGCTGCAGTCTCCTTTTAAGCAAAAGTATGCTTGTGCCAGGAGGCTCCGCTCTTTCTTAGCACTAAAATTTTTAAGATTAGGTACTAAAAATCGACAACCGTAGCCTGTCTATGGATAGGTTTATCTCGAGCTCTATAGTGCATCGGAAAGGTAAAGCTGTCGGTCCCAGTGTCGCCATTAGATGACAGTCGTTAAGTCAAGCCAAGCTTTTAGGTCGCTTGAAAATACTGGCCTCCGCCCACATGCAGTTGAGCAGCGTGGTGGAGTCTGCTCTAAACCCCTTCTATTGAGGGGAGACCCGTATCCCAGTGGATGACGACGTATACTAGATTATTTCCGCAACTTCTAACTATAATATCGAATGAATAAGGATTGACGACGAAGGAAATAGTAGATTTTAATTTATTATTCTTATCTACTAATTACATTAGCTGAAGTTTGAATGTATAGTTCAGACTTAAGTTAGCTATATAAACCTTGAATCTTGACGCACAGTCTAAGAATAGAACGCCTAAATAAGCACGCGCACTTGTACGCATTTCTCGGTAATAATTTACCCTTAAAGTAACCCAAGGAAACCAGACACCCTTAAGCGTCTAGATTGAAGACACTATTATGGTATCGCGAGGCGTCACACGCAAAGAATTTCATATCGTGGGGGAGGAGGTTAATGAGATGGCCATTTGTCATCTTTAAGGCTTCACCAAAATATTCGCGGCATAACGACATCTTCCGTCATTGTGGATTTTTCTGGCTTTTGTGATATAATTATTTTTATTGTGTTTTTATGCAAATGTCGTGTCGGAAGTGTTGTTACGGTAATTATTTTTGTAGTATGAGCAATTCACATATTATAATTTTCATCACTATCACAATAAAAGTAATAAGTATAGGAAACAATATTTTCTCTCACCTAAGTTTAGATTTGTATCTCGTCAGTAATCCTTATTCATCCCATTGTTGGGAGACGGGTCTCCCCTCAATACAAAGTGTTTAATCTGAGTCTGTTTTTAGACTAACGTCTGATTTACAGAAAGGGTTTAGAGCAAACTCAACAACTCAACGGCTTAACAACTGTAATCTAATGACACGAGCACGGCTTAACGTGCCCTCCGAAGCACAGAAGAGCTCGAGATAAATAAAGTCACCCTTGGAGAGGCTACGGCCGTGTTGCGTGTTCGATTAGACTGACACGCGCAACGACGCCATCGAGCTACTCACCTCTAATACTTTTAGGTGGAGTTATTTCACCTAAAAGAAAAAAACACAACATTTATATACCACTAAGAAGACAAAAAAGTATACGGCCCGCCTGATGGAAAACTACCGTAGCCTATGAACGCTTGTAATACTGGGGTAGGGTAGGGTAGTGCTTGTAATACACGCGAGTGGCCGACCGTGTGAACACCTCTCTTCACGTATTCTTCTTTGGTATGCGGTCTTATCGTTAAGCGTTCTTTTTCAAATAACCTTAGGGGAGAAGAAAGGTAATCTGAAATGAGGTATAGTGCCGTACAAACACTATTAATAACGTTCTCATTTCGAGTGCTGGGCCACAGATATAGAGTAGGGCCTGTTATGATAGAATATTACATATACTATGATGATCATCACCAGCCGGTATTGTTTATGCCTTTTCTAATGCTTGTCGCAGTGGTTGAACATTTGCTTCGTGCAAGTTTTTTGGTCACATTCGACCGTGTTGACGTTTACAAGCCGACCAAATTGAGAAATAAAGTCACCCTTGGAGAGGCTACGGCCGTGTTGCGTGTTCGATTAGACTGACACGCGCAACGACGCCATCGAGCTACTCACCTCTAATACTTTTAGGTGGAGTTATTTCACCTAAAAGAAAAAAACACAACATTTATATACCACTAAGAAGACAAAAAAGTATACGGCCCGCCTGATGGAAAACTACCGTAGCCTATGAACGCTTGTAATACTGGGGTAGGGTAGGGTAGTGCTTGTAATACACGCGAGTGGCCGACCGTGTGAACACCTCTCTTCACGTATTCTTCTTTGGTATGCGGTCTTATCGTTAAGCGTTCTTTTTCAAATAACCTTAGGGGAGAAGAAAGGTAATCTGAAATGAGGTATAGTGCCGTACAAACACTATTAATAACGTTCTCATTTCGAGTGCTGGGCCACAGATATAGAGTAGGGCCTGTTATGATAGAATATTACATATACTATGATGATCATCACCAGCCGGTATTGTTTATGCCTTTTCTAATGCTTGTCGCAGTGGTTGAACATTTGCTTCGTGCAAGTTTTTTGGTCACATTCGACCGTGTTGACGTTTACAAGCCGACCAAATTGAGAAAAAGTTTCATATTGTGAATTTACCAGACGCGTGTTACATATCCAAATTAGCCGGGTTGCTGAGTCACTCACTTCAAAATGTAAACAAGTAAGCCACTATAAGTCATTTTAACATGTAACATGCGTCTTATAAATTCACAACATGAGAGTATTTCTCTATACGATCGATTTGTTTACGTTGACATACATAACCGAACGCGACCAAAAAATTTATGGGGTGTAAGTGGTTCATCAACACCTTTGAACCAAAGCCAACTTCACCTGCACGCGGTGCACCCTGCTGACTGACAAACGAAGCTCTGGCGAAAAGAGAGGTAGGGAGCGTAATTGTAAGCTACCCGACTGGGGAATGTACCTCCACCTCACAGAATACCGCAGCCAAATAACAATTCCCTTGAGGGTTGTTGTGTTCCTGCGAGTGAGTGAGGTCACCAGAAAGGAAGGAGATGCTGCGTTGGCAGCGGGGGTGGCGGCGCGCGAGCGATATTTTATGTTGCGAGCGTTAATATGGCTACGGCAACCGCTTCACATCAGGCGGGCCGTATGCTTGTCTGCCACCCTACGTAGTATAAAAAAAAAAAAACTCGTACTAACACTCTGTGCGTAAAGAAATTTCAAAAAAAACTCGGTGTATCAAAGATGTCGCGTCTAGAAAAATGTGTAGCATATTCTGTGGCAGGACATTCATTACTCTTTTTATTCACAAGGGCCATCTACGAGTATAAGAAAATGTGTAGCAATTCTACTTCTATTTATCTTGCTATTTTATGTATAAAGCGAAATAGAAAGTCTGAGTTTAGGGAGTTACCAGAGTAATATTACCCGCTGTATATTTTTAGTACACATAAATTATACAGGTACTTAGTATATTTCTTAGATATTATAATGTATACAATGAACCCAAGAAACATTCGGAAGTACAATAAACAAAGTATGACGAAAAATTTCATACGTGCACTCAGTAACACTACAGTAGGACGTGGCTTTAACTGGTAAATTTAAATCCAGAAGACTGGATAAATTAAGGGAACAATATTTTCTGTCACCTAAGTTTAGATGTGTCGCTAATCTGCAGTACCCTAATAATAATATCTGTCCCCAAGAAATATGTTAGTCATCATTTTAATCAAAACTGTCTCTAAATATAAATCATCAGCTTAACAAACTATTAGTATTATTTAATTCGTATGATCATCATAAAAATTATGTAAAAAAACTTTTAATTTAAACGGTTTTATTGAAAATAGTGTACTAAAAGCTAAAAAATAATTCGGTAGGTCGGAGGTTTCAGTCATCACACCCCTCTCCCTCATCAGTCTAAGGCAATGATCAGACAAAATAATAAAATCGTTGGGCGTAGCGTAAACTGAGTTGACTGGATGGAAACACGGGCCCAACGATTTTATTATTTTGTCTGATCATTGCCTTAGACTGATGAGGGAGAGGGGTGTGATGACTGAAACCTCCGACCTACCGAATTATTTTTTAGCTTTTAGTACACTATTTTCAATAAAACCGTTTAAATTAAAAGTTTTTTTACATAATTTTTATTTTCAAGTTTTTAGTTTCTAATTTCATTACATAGTACCTTTCGTTCTATTAAGTTTAGATTTGACTTTTGTCATTATTTTTTTTACTTTTAAATTTGTCTTGTATTCAAATGATTACCCATATTGAAAAAATGGGTATCAAATGATACCCATATTGAAAATTGAGAAGATATGTAACCGCGCCAACCGGCCATTTTGTTGACGGCCATCTTGGATTTTATAATATTCATCGTGAACTGTGTTCTACTAGTTAAGCCCTTTCATTTGATACCCATATTGAGGCAGTCGTGACAAAATTTGTAAACCTTCATTTTGTAGAGGCAGCCATCTTGGATTTAAATTTTTTTTCATGTGAACTGTATTCTTCTAGTCAAGCCTTTTCATTTGATACCCATATTGAGGTAGTCGTGACAAAATTTGTATACCGCCATTTTGTAGCGGCGGCCATCTTGGATTTTCATTTTTTTTTCACGTGAACTGTGTTCTACTAGTCAAGCCCTTTCATTTGATACCCATATTGAGGTAGTCGTGACAAAATTTGTATACCGCCATTTTGTAGCGGCGGCCATCTTGGATTTTCATTTTTTTTTCACGTGAACTGTGTTCTACTAGTCAAGCCCTTTCAATTGATACCCATATTGAGGTAGTCGTGACAAAATTTGTAAATCGCCATTTTGTAGCGGCGGCCATCTTGGATTTACAATGAAACAGAATTTATTTAATTGTATTGTCACCAAAATCCAAAGTGTATACAAAATTTCAAATTAATCGGTTGACAGGAAGAGGGTGAAATTTGAATTACTAAATTTGACCCAAGAATAAATAATAAAACAAACGGGGTGAGCTAAATAAAACCGTTTAATAAAAATAATAGATCTGTCACCAAATAAAAAAAAACCGGACAAGTGCGAGTCGGACTCGCCCACCGAGGGTTCCGTAGGTACGTAGTATCATTATTAAATTTGATATTTTTCATTATAAATAAGAAATAGTGCGTCGAAAAAAATAAATAAAATATATTTTGCAATGTGTACATCAAGCCCTTTCATATGATACCCCATTTGAACTAGTAGTTTCAATTTGAAATTTCGACACCCTATAAAAAATATAGACCCCCTATTTTTTTAGATCTATTTACAAATGTATAGTTTTGAGATTTATTCCTGTACTTGTAGTCTATAACGATGTTACTTGCCAAATTTCATAGTTCTAGGTCAACGGGAAGTACCCTATAGGTTTTGATTCCTTTGAGTGTGTCGAAATATGCGTTTTTTGCTGAATAAACGGCCGTAACTTTTTTCTACGTAAACTTAGCAGTTTGATTTTTTTTTAACTTCATGGGACCGTAGACCTGTGTATACAGTTCAAATTTCAGCTTGATACCTCCACGCATTCTCGACATAGAAATGTTTGACAGACAGACAGACAGACAGACAGACAGACAGACAGACAGACAGACAGACAGACAGACGGACAACAAAGTGATCTTATGACTTAATATGCTCCCAATGACTACATCGGCATTTAGCAACAACAGTTACCAAATGGCTGTTAGAATATATAATATACTAAACGACGATATCAAGTCTCTGTCTTTACGTAATTTTAAAATAAATCTAAAAAACTGGCTAGTAAAACAATGTTTTTATACAATTGACGAATATTTTAAATTTAATAACCACAAGACATTCATTTAATAATTTTATTTGTTATTATGCAGCACTTATAAATTTTGCATGCCAGTGTCTGGTAAAATGTGTGAAACTAGTTGTTACTCTTGACATTTTTAACATCAATATTATGTACCACATTTTTAGCAAAATAAAGATATTGTATTGTATTGTATTGTATTGTATAAGGGTTCCGTTTTTCCTTTTGAGGTTCGGAACCCTAAAAAATGGCTAATAGGGGCGAAGTCAAATTGGCTTCATATTCACTGACGAGTATTGGTAAGAACCAATACTTGGTCAATGTAATAAATCATGTTTTGGTTAGATTAATGTTGATTTTTGGTTAGGTTAGGGTTTTCTTGTGTCCTATCATCGGAAATAGTTGATGAATAATGTGGTGCCAAGTAAGCTTAATTGTTAATAATTGACAATATAATACATACAAAAACATTTATTTGGTACTAGACCCTATATCTCCATGATTTTAGGTGGTTTATTGTGGAATCGATTTTATAATGTAGTCAACATTTTGGTGACAAATATATTATTTAGCGGGCAAACCCTATTTAGTTAAGAAACACAAAACTAATTAAATTGGCGATAACTTAAATGATATCCATAAATTAATAATCCTACAACGGCGAATGGTAACTCTAACTACAACGTAACAGCCCCTTTATGAATATACTTTGGCTATTATTCACCAACTTTGTCTTCTACAATTTTTATTCGGTAATTCTAAACTGTCAGTTTTCTCAAAAAAAAATTTCTCTTACGGCAAGCTCTTCTGTCAAATCATAATATGTATAATCATCTTTGCATTATCTTTATAGGTGTACAGGACATGTTTTTACTATGAACGATGAAATTGTGGAATTAACTTTCCGCAGCGGAGTTTCAAATTATATACGATATGGGATATGCATATAAAACACAGTCTATATTTCCATCAAAAAGCTAGCAACAAATTTAAAAAAAGCCTTTAGAGTTGTTAATTTCTATGGGCGGTGGTGATTGCTTTCCATCATGTGACCCACATGCTCGTTTGACCCCCCTCTCATATAAAAAAGTAGAGAGTACATAAATAGTATTAAATCCGTCTGCGTACATTCTTATTCGGCATAGAGTTTAAATACATGAATAATGAAACGAAACATTATATTCGACAGTAGGTTGTTAAACACCAGCATTTCGAACAGGCGTGTGAAGTAATTGTTCAAAATTTACGACCAGTATCAAATATCAACTTGTCCGAAAGGAGACATAAATTTTCCCATCAACACTTGCGACATCCGACGACATCCGATCACTTTCACTAAGCTGTCTTATAAGAGAAAGATAATCACTGCGTGTCCTATAAAAACATCAATGTCAATCCAAATGTACTTGTCCTATACAAACTATCCAATGTCCGTCAAAAGTAACTATCCATAAGAGAGCCAATGACAACTTATATTTACACCGTAGTTTCATATATACCGGTTGGATATAATACCGGTCATCAGTTCTTGAGATAAGGTGGGACAATAAATGTCACACAGTAATGCGTAAGGGTAAGTATATGAATACAAGAAAATAGCGAAACATATACGAGGTCACTATATTATAAAATTATAACAGAAGGTCGTACACTAAAAATTTTATGCCGGATAAGTCCACCTTTGTATTATGAATGTTTAATGTTAATATAAGCTATGTTAAATTATGTTAATATACAATAAAGACATTACATACAATTAAAACCGGTCAAGTGTTTCTCGGACTCGGACAAGAAGAGTTTCAATCAGCAGAACAACACTTATAAATATTTCTGGACAATTTACACAGCGCCATCTAATCCTAAATTAAGCGCAAAGCTTGTACTATGGGTACTAGACAACTGATAAATGTACTTACATATTTTTTTTTTCTTTTGTAAATACATACTTAAAAAGGAACAATTTTATTGCATTTTGGGGGTTTGATTTTTTTATTACTTATTATTAGTTATTATAGCAGCCATGATAATATGTAATAACACACAGTAAAAATTTGAACGAATAGCAATAAATATACTTGCCTATAACGGTTCAAAAGATATCCCTATAACGCAAGTATAGACAGGGTCTTAATAATAGTATAAAATTGAATATATTATTTTTTTATCGGTAATACTGCATTAATGTAGTCTCGTTGCTACCCTTTGTGTACGAAACCCTAGAATTTACGATATGACAGGACTGGAATTAGATCCGACGATTGAAAGTAGAAAAAAACACCATTTTAATCAAAATCGAGTTTTATATACAGTTTCATAAAGAATCAATAACTCTACCGAACTGTACATAAAACGATAAAACTAAATTTTCCTTACAATAGCGTTTCATTTGTTTTTCCTTTGCACCGTCGAAGTTACTGGATTCATAATTGCCGGTTTGCAGATTTGTTACCTACCTATCCGGTAAATATTCCGCGGAAACTACCGTAGCAATTGTATTAAAACTTATCTGTAGCACTCTATCCTCCTGAAACCTTTGTGAGTTTGAGTTTCGTTTGACTAGCAACTCATACGATATCAATAAAAAATATTTTTAATGAGTTATTGTATTTTTAGGGTTCCGTACCTCAAAAGGAAAAACGGAACCCTTATAAGATCACTTTGTTGTCCGTCTGTCTGTCTGTCCGTCTGTCTGTCTGTCTGTCTGTCTGTCAAGAATTTCTATGTCGAGAATGCGTGGAGGTATCAAGCTGAAATTTGAACTGTATACTCAGGTCTACGGTCCCATGAAGTTGTAAAAAAATCAAACTGCTAAGTTTATGTAGAAAAAAGTTACGGTCGTTTATTCAGCAAAAAACGCATATTTCGACACACTCAAGGGAATCAAAACCTATAGGGTACTTCCCGTTGACCTAGAACTAAGAAATTTGGCAAGTAACATCGTTATAGACTACAAGTACAGGAATAAATCTCAAAACTATACATTTGTAAATAGATCTTAAGAAATAGGGGGTCTATATTTTTTATAGGGTGTCGAAATTTCAAATTGAAACGACTAGTTCAAATGGGGTATCATATGAAAGGGCTTGATGTACACATTGCAAAATATATTTTATTTATTTTTTTCGACGCATTATTTCTTATTTATAATGAAAAATATCAAATTTAATAATGATACTACGTACCTACGGAACGCTCGGTGGGCGAGTCCGACTCGCACTTGTCCGGTTTTTATAAGTCAAGTTCCTAAAAGTCTTTTCACGGCTTATAGGAAAATCGCAACTGTCGAAGCTGGAAAATAGCCGTGTTCGAAGCCGGAAATATTTGCGGAAGTAGAAAGCTTTTATAGCAAACTTTATGCTGCACATGCATCTTGTCCCTACACCACAGATTACATAATAGTTCCTACACCAGCTACTAGTTTAGGTGATCACCGAGCTCCGTTAACCCGTCACTACACGGAAGACATGAGATGAACATGAAACATGAGAGCATGGGTGAGATGTGAACAACTGAAAATGGTAAGGTGGTGGGGACGAAATTGCAACAGAACTGTTGAAAGCTGGAGGAATTACTGTTCTAAAGGAACTATTAACAACTCCTGTTTAATTCTATCATTCACAATGGGACCGCACCTGCCGCGTGCACCAGGAGGTTGGTGGTTTTGTTATTCAAAAATGTGACAAATCCTTATTGAAAAACTATATGCCGCTCTCTCTCGCTCCTGTTAGGGTTTGTTAGTTACGGTATCATTTTGTAATGTTTAATTTAAGTTAGTTGCACTGGCAACACATTCTTTCAAGTTATTGACTACGCTGGTCTGTGATTGGCTAAACGATATTTGGTCATTTCTGATTGGTAAATTACTACCAATCAGAATACTTGATTTTTACCGCGAAAATCAGACGGAAAGTAGGAGCGTAAGCGGCCTTTTGAACATTCTTCGTTGGACTGTGGAACTGAAAGGTTATAATAGAAATTAAAAGTAATAAATACATCTTTCTTCAGTGTTTTTTTCTCCATGTCTAATAGCTGCGTCGGAAGTATAGTAACTACTAGTATATTACATGCAAGGCAGAAGGAGTAATCCCTTCTGACTCACGTGTATAAGCTGTTTTCAAGGGTTATCACGAATACTCTCGCTCTAAGACTTAAAAGGCTACCGTGAACCATATTCATACACTGCGGCTGAGTACATTCTGTCGTTCTGAATGGCTTTCGTGGATATTGAGAAAACTTTCGACTGTGTCGAAACTTGGTGTGTTCTGGAATCCTTACAACGATGTCAAGTATAACAGCGCTATATCGAGGTGCTGAGATGTCTGACGCTGCGGCAATGACTGTCTGCGTCCAGAACAAGCAGTCGGATCCTATTCTACTGCAGCGCAGGGGTACGTCATGGGAATGCCATCTCCCCGAAACTAAACAACTAACCGCTGTAGTAGTAGATGTATTTAAGATGCTGGACTGGAAGACACGAGGCATCAATGTAAACGGCGAGTGAAAAGCTTTGGCAAAGGCCTTTGATGATGGGGATGCATTATTTATGCGGTAAAATACCACATAGTTACATTCTCGATTTTGTTTTTTTTTTTTTAGCACTGAGGTGGTAAACAAGCATAGTAGTGTGATCTGTAACAAAAGAGGCAATAAACGCGTGTTGCCGACCTTGTAAGAATGTCTTAACGTAATTTTTAAAGAATGCTGTAGTCTCTTGGAAAACCTCGACAGGCAGTTCTTTTCACAGCTTGATATTATGTGACAAAACATTTCTGTGGAACCGCAGAGTACGTGACAATTTATGCACCGAATACAATAAAAGTGCTTTGAGCCTGTGATATGACATTTTTAGCAAAATACTAGAGTCATTATTTCTAATACGTCAAAGTTTTACTAAATACTCGAGGTATTTGTTTGATCGTTGAAATCAAACAAATACCTCGAGTTGTCAGAATGCAACAAATATAGCAACAAATATAAAATAACTATGTGATATAAAATATTAGTGATGTGTATATAAAATATTATGTATGTATACAAAAATTCATCATACGTAGTTGCATACATTGTTTTCTATTTTGTACCGATACTACAAATCGCATATTGACATGTTCTGTTCAATAAAGTGGAAAATATAGCTGTACATTTTAGAAACGTCGTGCTTGCATTAGGGTTGCCAGCCGTTCTTTAAATTAAAATATCTCGTCTTTTGCAGATACACAGTAAGGGTGCTTACATAATGCGACAGGTTACAGGTACCGGCTCTCGATACAAAAGATTTATTCACAAAAAAAAGGTAATAATACACATGTTACATTTTTCAGTTTCGCATATTCTACCCAATATTCTACACAATATAGTGTGAATATATCGTTCAATTATTACAACAAAATAAGTGTATGGAAAAAAGTACAGTTTGATTTGAATTCAATAACCGGACTCTTTATGTAGGCATCTTGAAAATACCGGAATTTCTGAATATTACTTTTTCTACAAAGTTACGATATTACGGTGACTAATAATGACGAGCTCGGTGGTTGAATGGCTGACATTTATTTATTTATTTAAACTTCATGCTCAAAATTGTACACAGGCGGACTTAATGCTATACAAGCGTTCTCTACCAGTCAACCATAACATGACATTGACTCCGAGGTCGCGGGTTCGATCCCCCCCTCAAGACAAATATTTGTGTGCATGAACATGTCTGTCTTAGTCTGGCCGTTTTCTATGTATTATGTATGTACAAAAAAAAATATAATATCAGTTATCTAGTACCCATAGTACAAGCTTTGCTTAGTTTGGGACTAGATGGCGATGTGTAAAGTTTCCAGAAATATTTATTTATTTAATAACTCAAATATGATCCGCAAGCTATATTTTTTTGTGATTTTCATGGTTTTTGATTTGTTGGATTTATCTCCGTTCCGAATAGCAGAATAACTATTAAAAAAATAAAACAAAAGAAAAAATATTTTCACGTACAAATAGTGTCAGTTGAAAAAGGATTGACATATTTATTGGCTGTCAAGTATAAAAATGTCAAATCGATTGGTCTCTCTTTTCCGTTGCGAAAGTTGTCTGTGATTTGTTTTATATATTATAGGTATATATTTCAAATTATAAAGCCCTGGAAATAAATTTATTGATATAAACGAGTGTCTTTAAATCTTACACAGAGTAAATTTTATATACACAATGCACATTCCTAATTGCACATAAAATAATACAAGCGTAATTATTATCAAACCTATTTACTACTTACTATAAATTGGAACTAAATGCAGACATACCTAACAGTTTATATAGCATAAGTATAAATAAATCACTGCAAGTATCCCGGCTGTTGAGGCCCTCGTAATAGGCTAACCTCTTCACACAACGACTCTCGCTCTAATAGAACTCAAACTTCTTACTATTTGTGGAAAACTGGAAAAACGCAGTATTTTTGGATTTCAATGCACAGAATGTTCAGAAAATAAAAGAGCTCGTTGTTGTAGTAGCTTGAGTATGCGTTGTAAGCACGTCCATAGGTTGTCCGAGTGGACTACAATTGGGCTCCTGTAATAAAGACTTGAAGGTGTTTTTACAGGGTCGGCAACACGATAGACCTCAGACACACCCCGGCCACACCACACAAAAGTCGCGTCGTTACTACTACATAAACAATGCCGTCTGTGCAGAGCGTGAATGAGCGTATGTGCGTGCAACTTCATACAAAACCACGTTGACACTCGGTTGGACTTACATTGTATAATTACAGAGGGCTATTGGTCATCATCTAGTTGGCGGAGGCAGGACGCAAATCCTGAGCGTTAGCGAGGGAATCAAAAGAGCACGAGGAGAAAAATCTTTGCACTCGAGTGCAACACGTAACTTTTCATCCCACCTCAGCGAGGAAATGATATAATAGATATAAATATAAGTATACGAGGTCTGTAAATTAAGTAATGAGACTGGCTACGTAGCGTTCGATCTGGCAACACTTGAGGCGCTGGGCTTGAAGGGACGGCAGGGGAACATGTGATACACATGGTTTGAATTCGCTCGAGTCATTTGTTTGTCAGTATCGATTTTTTTTGTAAAACAGTTTTTTCTATTGTATTAAAAAAATGAGTGACATCAATTTCGAGCAACGGTGTGCTATCAGATTTTGCTTCAGACTTGGGCACAGTGCAACGAAAACTCTTGCTAAACTTCAGCAGGCCTACGAAGACAGTGTTTTGTCAAGAGCCCAGGTTTATCAGAAGGAAGAGAGTCGATTGAAGATGAACCACGAAGCGGAAGGCCTTCATCTTCAAGAACCGTTGAAAATGTCACAGAATCCGAGATCTTGTGCGTTCCAATCGTCGGTTGACAGTCAGAATGATCGGGGAAGGGTTGAATTTGACTCACACCACCGTTTATCAGATTTTGACCAATGAATTGGGGATGAGAAAAATCTGCGCAAAAATGGTTCCAAAAAACAATTTCAATAAACGAGTTTTTGGCCAGTAAAAATATTCCTGTGGCTCCTCAGCCTCCTTATTCGCCTGACTTGAGTCCTTGTGATTTTTTTCTCTTTCCGAGATTGAAAAATCACCTCAAGGGAACTCATTTCGGGACACTCGAAAACATTCAAACGGCTGTAACCGACCAGCTTAAGGCTATTCCAGTTCCAGCGCTGCTATGAGGAGTGGAAGAACCGTCAGCGCTGTGTGGCTTCAGAAGGAAGTTATTTTGAGGGTGACAAAATAAAATTGTAATTCTATTTGAATATTTTTTTTTAAATCAGTCTCATTACTTAATTTACATACCTCGTATCTATTCACTTTACTGATTAAGTTTTTCACTTGTTTTCAAATTTCTTGATTTTAACCTAAGGTTTTAACAATAAATAAAAATAATAATAACGTGAAAAGATAAATTGCGCGCGCAAAGCAAATAAAAAAAAAGTACAAATAGATGAGTTCTTAATAAATTAAAAAAAGTGTATGATAAATTCGGCACCATGGAGGTAGAAGTAAATAGGTTTAATGATGTTTTGAATTCACAAACTTAGTGCACACGATATTCTAAATTCAAATTTACTTTCTCCTCTAGCGAATTAAAACTACTTTTGCACTCAGATATCGAAGAGCGAAAATACTCTTTCCGAGATGGGGGGATGACGACAATATTATTAAGTACTGTCATATAAAATAGCTTGACGCATCAGAAGCGTAACATAAACTTATAATTCTCTTCTAATACATTGGGGACCCAGCAGGTGAAAATATCTACCAACATAAAAGCCTGTAAAAATGTTAATAAAAAAGTCAAGTGAATGTTTCGTAAAAAAAAATATAGCTCATAAATATCTAGAATTCAACGCTGCCCTGAAAACATTTATTTTATTTAGGCACAATAACGACATTGTATAATATTCTGCGTGATATAAATCATAAAAGCTATTAAGATCTGTTTACACTGAAAGCTAGATAGGAATTTTAAAATCAGTTATATTTATAGTACCTACAGCAATACTAACAGTTTATGTGCGAGGGAGAGATTTGATTAAAGATTAAGAAAGTTATAAATAATAAAATTACGACTCAACTGTTACATTAATTTATCAAAGATTTATGTCAAATTTAATAAAGATTTAACAATAAGTAATAGTGCTATGTGCGTATCACTCCGTTTCTTCCCGTGGATGTCGTACAGGGCGACTAAGGGAAATACATCAAATATCGATCAGGCCTCCCCAACCCGTTTGGCCAGCGTGGGGAGTGTAGGCATAGAATGTGTAGGCCAAATCCTCCTTCAGTCTAGGACGGACGAGAGAGGGTCGTGCTCCTGTAGTGGAGACTAAAACCGACCTGATGATGATGATGAATAGTGCTATGCAACCTTCGTCGTCAACCCTTATTCAGGCCACTGCTGGGATACGGGTCTCTCCTCAACACACGGGCTTTTAGAGCATACCCCACCACGCTGTTCAACTGCGGGATGTCGAAGCCAGTGTTTTCAAGCCGTCCAAAGACCAGTGACTTGGCTGAACGACTGTAATCTAATGACAACAGCCCGGACCGACAGCTTAATGTACCCTCAGAAGCACGGAGGAGCTCGAGATAAATAAACCCATCTATAGACAGGCTACGGTCGATGTTGCTTAACTTGCGTGATCGATTAGACTGACACGCGCAACGACGCCATCGAGCTCCTCAATCTATCATATTTGTTTTAATCCTTTTTTATAGCATTTTAGGTACGATTATAGATAATTCATTAATGCTTGTTTTTTTTTATTTAATACAGAATCAATACTTAGTTAATTGTCAATAAATATAAGGAAAAGTGTCCGAATGTCAAATATCCTATTGCTGAGGTTGATGGTACTAGATAACTGATAACACATATATACTTTTTTTTTGTAAATACATACACACAACACAATACGTACAAAACATTCAAGACCAAGACAAACACACATGTTCATGCACACAAATGTTTGTCTTGTGCTAGGATCGAAACCGCGACCTCAGAGTCAAAGTAGCCATTTGAACCCCGAGCTAGTCGTTCGATCACCGGGTTCGTCAACCTAAAGTACCTGCTTTAATTACCCCGCAAGGGTAAAACAGCAATGCAACTTCTAATTAATTTAATTATATTTTTAGGGTTCCGTACCTCAAAAGGAAAAACGGAACTGTATACTCAGGTCTACGGTCCCATGAACTTGTAAAAAAATCAAACTTCTAAGTTCACGTAAAAAGAAGATACGGCCTTTTATTCAGCAAAAAACGCATATTTCGACACATTCTCAAGAGAATCAAAACTCATAGGGTACTTCACGTTGACCTAGAACTATGAAATTTGGCAAGTAACATCGTTATAGACTACAAGTACAAGAATAAATCTCACAACTATACATTTATAATTCAATCTTAAAAAATAGGGGGTCTATATTTTTTATAGGTGGTCGAAATTTCAAATTGATGCTATTAGTTCAAATGGGGTATCATATGAAAGGGCTTGATGTGCACATTGCAAAATATATTTTATTTATTTTTTCCGACGCATTTTGTCTTATTTATAATGAAAAATATCAAATTTATAATTATCCTACGTACGGAACCCTCAATGGGCGAGTCCGACTCGCACTTGTCCGGTTTTTTTTTATATCAGCTCAGCATATTGGCTCCGCTTCGCCTGATGTTAAGAGAAAAGAGGTGCCCCAATCGCATCGGCAATGGACAAGAGACCTTAATGTCTTGTCAGACGCTGCCATGCTGGCCTACAAGATGCTTCTTGACGCTTCGCTTGGCAACGCGTTCCACTTTTTAATAGTTTTAAAAATTGCATTAATTGGGAGTAATAATATTCCGTCGGCGCTTTTCAAGCAATTTCATCTTACTGTACTCACTGATATCATTTCCATATTGGAGTTAGGGATAACAACATTAAAAAGGTTGGGAACCGCAGGTCTTATTAATACTTACCCGGTAGTAGAGCTGGTCTTGCTAAAGACGTTCCTGTTGTTTGGAAAGTAGCTCAACTTAGTTACTTCCTTACTTAAGTTATTATGATTGCAAGACCGAGGAAATCGCATACAATTTTAATGCATAACGACGAGCCCGGTGGTAGAATAGTTAGCAATGGCTACTTTGACTCCGAGGTCGCGGATTCGAAACCCGCATAAGACAAACATTTGTGTGTATGAACATGTCTGTCTTGGTCTGGGTGTTTTCTATGTATATATTAACAAAAAATATTACAGTATAATATCAGTTATCTAGTACCCATAGCACAATCTTTGCTTAGTTTGGGAATAGGTGGCAGTGTGTGGTATATTAATTATGTATTTATTATAAACATCTTATTTCATCACTGAGGTAGTAATCGACCCATTTAACACCAATTTGTTGATGTAAATTCGAACGATGTGATGGCGATCTCGAAACAAGCCTCTGTAAAGGCGGTTATGGAAATAATAAATATTTTCTCTCATTTTCAGTGCTTTTATTAAGAGCTTTTGAAGCCTCGTTCCGCTCGGTCGAGCCTTATGGCGGCTGGAACTTGTAATTTTTACGCTCGCAATGTCTGACTTTGTTTTTACACGTCTGTCTGAAAAAAGGAGTAATGTTTTCAGGGCGAATGTAAATGTTTCTGTGCATTTATTACAAGCTTTTGTTTCGTTTCACCGCGGTGTCTGCAATCAAATGTTACAAGTCAAATTGGACCTACTTCTCAGTGTCGGATGTGGCTACTACAAATGGACGATTTATAATATCCACGTCCCGACTGGTTGACGAGCTCGGTGGTCAAATAGTTAGCAATGGCCACTTTGACTAAGAGGTCGCGGGTTCGATCCCTACAGAAGACAAATATTTGTGTGCATGAACATGTCTGATTGTCTTGGTTTGGGTGTTTTATAAATAATTAATTAATAAATAAATGTTTCTGGACAATTTACGCAGCGCCATCTAGTCCCAAATTAAGCGCAAAGCTTCGTTTATGTTCTTATTGTTATGGGTACTACACAACTTATAAATGTATTTAAATATTTTTTTTTTGGAAATACATACTTATTATACATAGAAAACACCCAGACCGAGACAAACAGACATGTTCATGCACACAAATGTTTGCCTTGTGCGGGGATCGAACCCGCGAACTCGGAGTCAAAAAAGTGGCCATTACTAACCATTCGACCACCGAGCTCGTCAATTATATGTATTATATGTATGTACGAGTATTTACAAAAAAAATGTATTTAAGTATAATATCATTTATCTAAAAGCCATGGTACAAGCTTTGCTTAGTTTGGGACTAGATAGCAATGTGTAATTTGTCGAGGTATATTTATTTATTTATTTAGTATAGTTTTAGTTCTCCAACAAACCAAGCAGGTGTATAGACGCTATTTATACAAGGAGTATTGCTCGAATGTGACGGTGACCTCACTCACGCGCAGAAACACAACAATCCCCAAGAGACTTGTTATCTGGCTCTGTTCTTCTGTGAGGTGGAAGTATTTAGCTCGACGAGCTCGATATGTAACATGCATCACTTCTCTTTAGTTAGTCGTTAGGGTGCAGGTGAGGTTGGCTTAATCTCTTAAGATGTTGGCGAGCCCCTGACATTTCAAAGTTAATCCTATGCTGTTAATTATCTATAGCTGAGAATAAAAATTTGTAAAAAATCAGTGCATTTAAGCGATTTAATTATAAGTACACATACGCTCGCTTACTTAACCAAGTCATAAAACAAATACCAAAATACGTAAACAAACCCAGTACCAACGTTTAGTCTAGTTTAAATTTCTTCTATCTGAATACATGAATAAAATATCCGCCGTGAGAGCAACTAGGCCCATTGTAATGTTAATGCATCTTTGAATAAGACGTAAGACTGTTTTTATGAACCAGAAGCAGTGGTTTTATGTTACTTTTACAGGAAGATTTGTGATTTCAAAGGTTAAGTCGGATAAGCGAAATGTCAAAAGGAACCAGTAAATTGTCGCTTACTTCATCTCATTACTTATTAATATATGAGCGGTTTTTATACCACATCAAGTGCCAAACAAGCGTACGGCCCGCCTGATGTAAAACGGCTTCAGAAACACAGCATCTTCTTACGTCTAGTCACCTCATTCAATTGTAAGAACATTACAATGTTAAGGGTATTACTAATAGCTGCAGTCTCCTGTAAGGAGTTGGTACTTCAGGTCAGTGGCGTTGTACCCCTCCGTCATTACTTAAGGCAAAGGCTTATCATCAGGAGCGCCCTATGCTCGTCTAACACCCGACGTAATAAAATAAAATATAACAAAAATAATGATGACATCTTCAGACTTACTATAAAATATGTAGAAGTGATTTCTTGGCGAGTCCTGAAAGATAATAAGTTTCAATAGATTCCCAGACCCTCATTGGCTATTCAACGCGATACCAAAAACTCGTAATCCGATCACGAGCGGCAAACAATCTGATCTTTATTGGGTTACCACTGTATTTGTGTACTTACGCGAGCAATCAGCACTGCGTGGTCGTCCCTGGGAACAAATGAACCTTGTATTACTGATGGGCAACAAAACATTTCGTGCATATCGGAAGATTTGATTGGATGGCATAACAATGTGGGTACCGTAAAGATTGGGAACAATGGTGGCAATATTGGAGATATTTGATGGGTGATGGAGATATCTTTCTTTTGATAACAAAGTAGTCAGTGGTAATAAAATGAGTTTCTGTATTTTGCTCGAATATGGGTGCGGTCCTATCAAGTAAATAAATTGCAACTGCCTGTTTGTGTCCCATAATAGAAGAACAAAGAAAAGTGGTTTTATTCCAATTCAAAAAAGAAGATTCTTAATTTAACCAGTATCTATGTATATATAGTAACTATGTATATTCGCAATTTTCTCAAAAACTATTGGTTCAATTTGGATGGAGTTTTCGTTGTTTGTGTCTTATATATCTTGGAAGGATGTAATGTATAAAATTTTGTCATAAACTTTAAGAATCTGACCTAATTGTAAATTTATTAATGGGTTAGGGTCACCTTACACCATCGCAGAGTCTAAATTATGTACTTTTAAGAGAAGTAGGGAGCGTAATTGTAAGCTACCCGACTGGGGAATGTACCTCCACCTCACAGAATACCGTAGCCAAATAACAATTACCTAGATTAGTTGGTGTTTTCCTGCGAGTGAGTAAGGTCACCAGAAAGGAAGGAGATGCTGCGTTGGCAACGGGGGTGGCGGCGCGCGAACGATATTTTATCTTGCGAGCATTATTATAGCTACGGTAACCGCTTCAGATCAGGCTAATTGTCTGCCACCCGACGTAGTATTAAAAAAAACTTTATAGTAACACTAGCAAAGTACCCGTGCTTCGCTACGGGAACACTCCTGATGGTGATATAGCATGCGATGCTACCAACTTAAGTGAAGACCAGATCATTCGTAGGTCGAATTTTGAGGATAAGAGTTGACTCAGACGTAGTGTACTATGAAGGCCACTCTGATGGTACTCGTATCATGGAAGCCATAAATCCGAGTGCAACCTGATGATTAATTTCAACCATAGTAAGCAAGAACCACGAAGATACAGTGAAATATTATCAAACTGACATAATCTGACTTTTTCAGTACCAGTAACCTTAAATGTGTAAAGTTCACTATTATAAGTCGATTATAAACATGAAACGCCGGTTAACAAAGCCAAGATGGGAAGAGGACAGGATTAAAAGGATGTATAAATGGTGATTATGAAAGAAATGAGGGATAATCACAATAGTCAATATTTTTAGTCAGTACAAGAATAGTAGTTTATGAAACTGTTGCATTTGCATTAAAACCTCCTTAATATACCTGAATCCAGGGCTGCAGCTGTATCGAAATGGAAAAAAAAAATATTTTTCGATACAGTTGTCCTTATGGCTTGGACCTAAATTTATTTCTGCGTGGATATGAGCCAGCCTTTATGGTACATCAAAGCGAATAGTCTCAATAAACTTACTCAATGAGTGGATTGTGAACAACGCGAACGTGGTAGTAATTAAAACAATTACACTATGTTCATTAACGCACATTCCCAACTCGTAATAAAGCTCAAGGCAATGTAAATGATCCGCATACTTCAGCAAAGATCATTAGCTACTTCATTACGGCCTGTGAACAAGTCCCTTGTAACACCAAAACTTGCAGAACTGACGGTACCAATTCGGATTCGAAGCTGAGAATATTTTTACGTTTGTTTGTTATATTTATTTGATATAGTAAATAACATAAATGTCAGAAATACAGAGTTATACATTATGTGAACTTATTCCTAAAAGAGACTTCTATTAGCCTTTAACTACCTGCCTTTTAGTAACAAGTCAATTGGCAAACAAGTTACGGTTCGGAACCTGATAAGGAAGCAGTTATTTTATCATAAACTACAATCTGTTACGATCCTAAAGACGGGTGAAGCTCAAAGAGTATTTGTGCATTGCCGTCTGCATTGCCTTTCACGGGATCTCTTGCACAGATAAAGGCCTCGTTTGCTAACCACCAAAATGCACTTTCTTGTGTGTTGTGTTGAAAGAAAAACAGATTATATACCTATAGTAAATTCAGTACACAAAAACCAACTAATTTTAACATCGGGCTCATTAATCAATTGCGAAATAAGAAGTCAGCTGTTACATACAAAATGTTCATAGTCACTGTACTAAAATGTATGGAATAACTAAAAATTGTTTGTTTTCTGAACTTGGCCCTAAAGACATTGTGGTTAATTATTTTGTAGCTTGTATATTCACATCTTCCTTTATAATATTATTTTGTAGTGGTGAGTTCTTTATTTAAATATAGTTATTACATTAATAACATTACTTTCATTTTAACAGCTTAATGCAAAAATAAACCAAAGTATACCCAAACGCAACTCTTAGAATATCTAGCAATTATACCCAAGGGTCCTTTGCAAGTAATGGCCGACGTTATTTGCGCCTTTATGATTTGCAAGAACCCAAAGTAGAGGATGTTCCAAATAAATTTTGCGATCGTGATTTATTCCATAATAGATTCAATCTTTATGTAGATGCTCTGCGAGAAAATAGAGTAGTGTTTTTAAATATATTGTAATTCATCATATATTCAAAATTCATCTGCGAAAATTAGCAATTATTGTAATTACTTGTCCCATTCCTTTGCTAATGTAGATCATCTTTAGTGTCAGTTTTAAAAGGTCGTACGTATAAAATAGAATATATGTATTTTGTCTGTTATCCTTAATGATTAAGTGAACAAAGTGCGATATATTTTTTGTTACCTTTTTGTCGTTCCTTTTTGTTTTCTCTGTCCTCGTATTAATTGGATAGGCAGAATATTTTTCTTAAAAAAAGCTTTTAAGTGTAATTGGAGATGACTTTTTTAAAATCTGGTTCATTTTATTTTTACCACTACATACCTACTAATAAAACCATTTTATTTGTCCACTACACAATTAATAAGACCACTTAGTTTCTAACAATCTTTGAGGTTATCGGTTCAGTGATTTTAAGTGGATTCTATAAGATATTGAATAGTAGGTTTGGTATTTACAGCTCTAATATACGTCGTGCGTGATATCAATACAGTGCCGTGCACAGAACACTTAAGAGGGGTTCGGTACGTAGTTTCGAAAGATGCTGTAGCGACACATGATGTGGCGAAAATGTTTCACTGTGATACGCTGGAGCGAAAAATTAGTGAAGCAATACCGACGGAGTCGAATGACACCGCAGCGAATGACACCACGGCGAATAACATCGCAGCGAAAAACATTATGGCGAAAAATGGATCTATACCTAGCATAATATTATAGTTTGAGACTAAAATGGTGAAATGAAACACAGAAACTAAAAGTTTCATTATCATCAAAAAAAAAATATTATTAGTATTTTTTCTAAATTATATTGTTATTAAATGTCAAAAATCACTTATCAACAGATTAAAATGAACGACATACTTTCTAATTTTTATTTCACCTTCTTAGTATCAAACTATTATTTTATACATCCGACGTAGTATAAAAAAAATGTGCATACTAAAAAGATGAAATAAAACTTAGTTTTATTTCATCTATAACTATCCTTGCTTCCACTCTCTCACTCACAGGAACAGAACAACCATTTGAACAATATTTGGATGCAGTTTTCTGCGAGATGGAATTACTTCTCTAGTCACGCAGCTTACAATCACGCTGCACTATGCCTCTTTCGCCAGAGCTTCGTTAGTCGGCAGGATGCACCTGGTACAGATGATGTTAGCCTTGGCTCAAACATAGCGAGTCACTTACACTCGAAAATAATATTATACTACATATAAATTTTTCGCTAAAATGTCTTTCGCTGCGATGTTATGCGACTCCGTGGATGTTGCTTCAATAATTTTTCGCTCCAGCGTACCACGGCGAAATATTTTCATCACAACGTGTGTCGCTAAGGCGTCTTTCGAAACTACATACCGGACCCCATAAGCCTTCTGTGTAAGTGCTCTGTTGTGCCATTGTTCACATAGAACATGATTGTAGATTTTATACTTCGCAAAATTAATTTTTTTCTAATCAAAAAATGCCATGCCCACGCCATGCATATAATCTTCGCCATTTATTTATTTACAAATTAAACAAAGTAATGCAATTATGAACATAATTTATCTCCATTTATAAACAGCCAAGAGCTCCGAAGCCTAAATTCGGGAGTGTGATACGGAATATGTGCCTGGAAAATTAAAAGCCGTTTAAGCCGGGGTCTCAAGGGTCTCTGGGTCCGGATCATACATAAATACTCAAACTACCTTAAAGATAACTGAGTATAATAATTAAGGTGGGGGAGTTTAATCAACCTAATAGTCTGTGAAATTTATTAACGAAATATACCTACTTACGTTCGTATGTTCTTATGTTAACTCAATTTCATACACATTATCTCCATTAAGTACCTATAAATAGCCTAGATCGGTTAGACCGAGTAGACATGGTACTTTTAGCATCGGCGATTTTGATAATGTATCGATATTGCATCGGGCGTACAAAAGTATATCTGCGACCGGCATTCCAACGAGTACGGAGTGTAACGTTCAATCACTCTATTGAGCAACTCCATTGCCGTGATTAGAGTTGGGATTCTACACATAAAGACCCGGTAAATTCGCAAAGCGAATAAAAACGGGGTATTTACCCGGGTAAATACCCGAAATATATTTTTACGATGTATAACTTACTCCTCCGCGATAAAAGTTTCACCTAAAATGTGTAAGGAATGTGGTAGGTATTTTAGGAATTTGAAATCAAATGCTGATTTCGATTCCAATTTTGGTTTCGATTCCGGTTCCGGCTAACAACTTCAAAGTAAAACGTTTAATTTAATCTACAATGCACAAAAGCCATGTTAAACTGACTACAACGATAGAATTCTATAGCTTGTACGTAATACGTTTTTACGCAGATATCGGGATAAAACCCGTGTATCTTCCCAAATGGGAATTTACCCGGATGCATGTTTTCCATTTAGTGACAATATACGAAATATGCCTCGTCATTTTGGGCGATTTATACTTTAGACCTGAGATTATCGATAGCCCATATTATGTAATAAGACATATTATATCTTAGTTATTACATACATAGTTATTACAGTTAGTACGCTTAATAGATTTCATCACCTTTAATTTTTTTGTTACCTACTAGAAAAGGTTAATAAAAACCGCGTTAGAACCGGAAACAATATACCTAGTTGCAGGAACGGGGACATTATCTAACCCATTTAACTTACCGAGAGTTAATAGAGCAATAACGTCTTTGAAAATTGAGGTTTAAGTAATCTGAATCTTATGATGGTTATGGAATAATATTTAAAACACATCAAAGATCAATTATTATGAATCAATACAATGCATGTCACTGATTCGTAACTCGTTAAAGCCTTATCGACGAACGGCAATGTCGAACCTAGTAAATCATCGAGTACACTTTGTATTCTACATTTCTGGACGACAAGAGTGTTTTTGGTCTGGTAAATTTACAAGATTCGTCATCTTTCTATCATCATTTCAGCGAATGACGTCGACTGCTGAACATATCCTCCTTCTATAACGATCGATCTTGTGTTGCAACCATTTACTTGGTGAATTATTATTTTTCATCACGCATCGCTAGTACAGCTGGGATACGGGTCTCAGTCTCTCATCAGTCAGTCAGGATTTAGCGCTCTACTACCACGCCGCTCTAATGCAAGTTGATGGAGGGCAGTGTTATCAAGTCCAAAGGCAATTGACTTGGCTTAACGACTGTCATGTTAACGTGCCCTCGGAAGCTCTTATTAAAAAAACCTATCCATAGACAGGATATGGTCGACGATGCTTAACTTATGTGATTAATTAGACTGACACGCGCAACAAAGACATCGATCTCTTCACGACATCAGCAAACACTGATACTGGTGCTGCTACCACGGGGGTAGCAAATTTAGTTAGGATCTAACCACGGAATCTGGATGCATTCGACAATACAATTAAAAATTATAAACGCGTATTCACATCGTTCCGTAAAAGCGCCGACTTCAATGAAATCGATTTCTCTTTTCATTTCTAAGGTTTTATACAGAAAGATATGAAAACTAGCATGCGCTTACGAATTCGTACACGAGTATCCCGGTATCCCGTGGGAATTTTCAAAAATCATTTCTTAGCGGAAGCCTGCATCATAATAGCTACCTGCAAGCTAAATTTCAACCTGATCCGTCCAGCCGTTTGAGGCTTTGTTTTGTCATTAGAATAGTTAGTGTCGGTCAGTATTGTCAGTTTGACGAACTCAGTGGTCGAATGATTAGCAATAGCCACTTTGACCTCGAAGTCGCGGATTCGATCCCCGCACAAGACAAATATTTGTGTGTATGAATGTCTCTTTGTGTTGTTTTGGGTGTTTTCCATTTTTTGTATGTATACATTTATAAAAAAAAATATTTGAGTATTACATCAGTTATCTAGCACTCTTAGTACAGCTTTGCTTTGTTTGGGACTAGAATTTCACCAGTAATATTTATTTTCATTATTATTATTTTTTAGGGTTCCGAACCTCAAAAGGAAAAACGGAACCCTTATAAGATCACTTTGTTGTCCGTCTGTCTGTCTGTCTGTCTGTCTGTCTGTCTGTCTGTCTGTCTGTCTGTCTCTCTGTCTGTCTGTCAAGAATTTCTATGTCGAGAATGCGTGGAGGTATCAAGCTGAAATTTGAACTGTATACTCAGGTCTACGGTCCCATGAAGTTAAAAAAAAATTAAACTGCTAAGTTTACGTAGAAAAAAGTTACGGCCGTTTATTCAGCAAAAAACGCATATTTCGACACACTCAAGGGAATCAAAACCTATAGGGTACTTCCCGTTGACCTAGAACTATGAAATTTGGCAAGTAACATCGTCATAGACTACAAGTACAGGAATAAATCTCAAACCTATACATTTGTAAATAGATCTTAAAAAATAGGGGGTCTATATTTTTAATAGGGTGTCGAAATTTCAAATTGAAATTACTAGTTCAAATGGGGTATCATATGAAAGGGCTTGATGTACACATTGCAAAATATATTTTATTTATTTTTTTCGATGCATTATTTCTTATTTATAATGAAAAATATCAAATTTAATAATGATACTACGTACCTACGGAACCCTCGGTGGGCGAGTCCGACTCGCACTTGTCCGGTTTTTTAATCACGGGTTCGGTCCTGTCATTTAGTAGGCGTATGCGGGGATTGGGATCCAATGCATCGAGGCCCGCCGCAACCCGCTCCAGGATATATCAAAGAAATAATAATATCCATGAACAGATCCAATGAATAAGCGACTCTATTTCAAGTGGAATAGAGTCGCTTATTCATTGGTATGAATTAGCAATCTATTCAGTTATTGAGTCGCAATAAGAGATGGTGGTAAGAGGGCAGGTCAAAGAAAGCAGCGCAGGTTAAAGAATAAATGTGTTGAAGACGATTTTGGTGGATTTAACACTGGACTATTGCAGAACAGGGACGGATGCCTGACATAACTGCTTGTATTGCTCTTTATTATTCTTATCGGTCGCCTTTTTATTGATACAAAATAATATGACAACATTTTACAAATAATGTGAACGTTCGACACATTCGAAATTACTAGGAAGTTCAAATTCAAAATTATTACTAAGTAGGTATTATTAATAATATAATTATATGTTTACATTTATATTATGCCCGTGACTAACTACATATAATCTCAGTGGTCAACGACATCTAACTAAACTAACATCTATTTGTCAATTAGTACTAATCGGCTGTAAACGGTTTAGATACGACTGTCGCCGTCAATTTAATCCTGGTTATGAACAAAAGGGGGCTATAATCCGATTTACTAAGATAGCAATATTGTATTAAGGCTATTTACGGAACATCAAGAAACGTTTATTGACAAAGGAATGAAAATTAGATACTTCAAAAGGAAATATTCGGCATCTTTCAACATTTCGAATTCAGGTAAGAAGCAACTATCACGCCATCAGCAAGATTTATAAGAAATTTCCTTTGATGTAAACGGGGGATATGTATTCTATTGGAGTGAAGGAGATATAATAAAAAGCTATATTTCTTGCTTGCTAAAGCCATATTGAATGTTTTCTTTTTTGTCCTTCCTTCAAAAACTATCAATAGACAAAAATGTTTTTATTAAAATATCTATTCACAAGAATTGATAATATATTCAATGCAATTTATTTATGGGTAGTAATGAACAGAGCAACTTAAAGTTTTAAGCTAAAATTTTAAAAATCTAGTGTGATGTTGTTTTTAGTCGCACACCTCCGAAACGGCTCGACCGATTTTTACGATTTTTTTTTAATGTATATTTGTTAGGTATGAGAAAAGGTCGTAAAGTATATTTCACGTCGCTAGTTGTCCAGAAATTCACTAAAAATAATTTATATGGCAAAAGTGGAACGTGTTGCCTGCATAAGTATATCCTTATTCATACAATATGGGATCATTCAAGCGAAGCATGAAGAAGCATCTTGTAGGCCAGCATGGCAGCGTCAACTGACAAGACATGAAGGTCTCTTGTCCGTTGCCGATGCAATTGGGGCTCCTCTTTTCGCTTACCATCAGGCGAGGTGGAGCCAACATGCTGAGCTAATATATATATATATATATATATATATAAAACTGATGTCAGAACAACGTTTTTCGGGTCAGCTAGTATGATAAAAAACATACCAAACCTAACCTAACCCAGTATTCCAGTCGGCCATTTAGTAATTTTTAGTCACTTAATTTATTATTTTCCTTTAATGTTATTGTATTTTTTTGTAAATGTTGTAAAATTCAGAACTTTTCATATTCTAACAAAATAATGCTGACAAAATTAAATGAAGAATCTGTATTCATAACGTATATTACCATACATTTCTATGGGATGAACTCACAAACATTGGAATTTAGCTTTAGATTTTGTATTCCGTGACGGATACCGGCAGGCTTTATGAATTTATGATTCAAAATAAATAAATATATATTTTGAAAAATACGTGCTATAAATAATTTGTATTCAACATAATTAATACATACTACAATTATACTCGCCGATATATAACGACTAACATAGTATTTACTAATTATGTTGTTTGTTAAATAAAGATATTATTATGTATCTCTTTTACATTATGGGTCAATTTGAAAGGCGTGCACGGAAATATGGATCCAACGCGTAGAGGCCCCTTTGACAAAGATAATGTAATGTATTACAACCGCCGTGACCTGCTCTAGGATATATCAATGGGACAATATACCCATGAGCAGATTTCGGCAGGCATTGGGTCTATTGCAAAATGTGTTGGAAATGAAATAGGCTATGGAGGTGAGATCTGGGTATAGAAGTTGGTGGATGGGCTGCCATAATTATGGTATATAATTACCGTTACTGATCGTTATTTGCGGCAGGCGGTGGCTCGCCAATCACTAGATGGGTAAAAACCGAAATGCCAGAAAATCGGCCGGGTTACTTGCACCCGGGTTATCTCCGAAGCTACTCACATATACCATTTAACACTTCCACACCTGGAGCATATAGCTCTAACGACTCCACTCTGGACCGCCAATGAAGGCAAGCCATAGCTGAGAGTCCTGTGGGCGTTATTTATAATAATTATTATATCTAAACCTTTTCGTGCAAAATTTTAATATATACTCGTAGACACATATATGCGTAAAAATATAAAAATTATCATGTATTAAAAATACTTTCACCATTAAATAAAATCCAAATTATGTCTACACATCCTACTACATACGCAATTACTCAAGAAATATAAACATTGTAATTCTTAGACATATCTCATGGTTACAACTTGTAATAAAATACGGGGAGGCTCAGTGACCCGGCTGGCAAACGGCCAAAGTCTAGTGACACAATAAATAAATGCCAAGTAGTATCACAAATAAATCCAAGCAAAACGGCTTGACGTACCTACACGCACCATGGCATAGTAAATGAAGGGGTTTGAGACTGCGTATATGTGCGAGGGCTGCACAATGTCGCATCCATAGGTGATAAATAAAAAAATAAATCGCGTTAACTTCTACGTGACATACATCTTTTTTTTAATTATATTCACTAGTTTTGGGATTGAGTGTCTAGATAGATAGTTTTGCTATTTTGTTAATTGCGAATACTTATATTTTTCTGAACTTTTGTACCTACATTCTTTTTAAAGATAAAAAATTACCAAACCAGTTCTAAAATGTGGACGTTCAGAAATCAGGTAAGAGAACCTTTTAGGATAGATAAATAAAAATTTAGTCATTGCCATTTTAAAAATACTGTTGCTATTAATTACTTATTTTTATGTTGAAAAACTACTCAACAATTACTCAACTATACACACTAACATAGTGTTGTGATCATCATCACAAGACGGAATGGATAGTGACAATATCACAATAAGCAAAAGTACTTCTTTAACGATATTGAGATACTGTTTGAATTATATATTTTCAATAATGAAAGTCTACTAGCGCGAAGAGTGCGGTTCCGCCTACTTACAATTTTAATAAAATTCTCAATATGGCGGCGAAGATATTTTGTCCCTTTGGCAATTTAACAATTTGAACTAGCTGTGCATGCGATTTCGCGTAATTATTTTGTAAATCCATCGGAACGCTAGCGCTAGATAAGATTTGTCAACAGAAAACTTAAATTCGTAGCCAATACATGACATTTACTTAATCATTAAACAGTTCACTTAGGTTACGGCAGTTTTTTTAATGGATAATTATTATTGTCACTATTTATATGAGAGCGTTCCTTCTTAGTCTTTCTTTCATAATATCTTGGACAAAAAAAAAATATTTTCATTTCAATATTAAACCAAAATGTTTTTTTTATAAAACTCATACATGCAACTCTCACTTGACAATATTTTACGATATTATATCGACCTAATTCACGTCACTATTTTAATGTATCATATCTTAAAATGCCCCATCTAATAAATAAATATTCCAAGAAGATAAATTACACGCCGCCATCTAGTCCCAAACTAAGCAAAGCTTGTACAGTGGGTACTAGCTAACTGATAAATATACTTAAATATTTTTTTTATTTTATAAATACATACACATGATATATAGAAAACACCCGAACCAAGACAAATAGAGATATTCATGCACACAAATGTTTCTCATGTGCGGGATCGAAACTGCGACTTCGGAGTAAAAGGGGCCAATACTAGCCATTCGATCATCGGGCTCATTATGGATTATGTATAAAATGCTGGTAGCCTTTCCTCCTATTACTAATATACATTTTTTGATGTGATAATGTCTTATGAAACGATGGACGCCGACTGCACGCACGAAAAAGCTTGAGTCATTGTCACGTTCCGCCTGACCCGAGCGTGTAAGCGAGAGCGCGGAACAAGTGACGCATCAATCTCTCTTCCACTCCATCGGCCGATGTTTTCTTATAACGTTACACCTAAAATTACAGTGCATAAACCGACTTTATAGATTTAACAATTTTTTTATTTATTTTAAATCTATAGGTACTCGTAATTAACTTTCTTCATTTCAACAATTTATTTAACTTCATGAACTTCCCTCTTTCGCCTTATTTAAGTGTGCTCCGAGATTTTTCCTCGGTAAAAATGACAGAGTAATATAAATCTCAGTTGGAATAAAATTACTGCTGTAGGTTCTAATTGTAAGTTAAATTTGCTCTTTTACACTTTGCTTTTAAAATATTTATCATTATTAGTCAACTTGGTAAAAGTAACAGGTTTAACCACCGACTTTTGATAAGTTTAACTGTACGTACAAGGTTAGAGTTAAGAGTTAAAGTGCTCAAATGAAACAAAACTTTAAACTGAGCTATATACGAGTATATATACGAGTATGTTGTATGTATGGAAGTTTCCTGGCCCTGTGATTTCCGGCAGAGTAGAATAGAATCACTCCGTCTCTTCCCGTGGGTGTCGTACAAGGCGACAAAGGGAAATACATTATCAAACATCGATCAGGCCTCCCCAACCCGTCTGGCCAGCGTGGAGAGTGTAGGCCAAATCCTCCTTCTGTATGGGACGGACGAAAGAGGGTCGTGCTCCTGTAGTGGAGACTAAAATGACCTGATGATGATGATGATGTATGGAAGAAAGAAAGGAATATAGGCTTGCAACAGATCGGCGACTCCTAGGTGTTGCTGATCGCCACCGGTGATTGCTTTACATCAGGTATCCCTCATGCTCGTTTACCCCCCTCTCATATAAACGAGAATGTGGGTACGCATCATGGAAAGCAATCACCACCGCCCATGGAGATCAGCAACACCAAGGCGTCGCCAATACGTCAAGCCCCAAACCTTACCTACGTCTTTTTTTCGCCATAGTCGTTTGCCAATCAGCAGGGACCTCATGCAAGTGAGGTTGGCTTTGGTTCAAAGATGTTAATGCATCATTTACTCCTCAAAGATCGTTTAAATGCCGGCGCTAATGCCAAGAGTCAACATTCGCAGATATAATAAGCGGTTATCGCTACCACGTGTGGTATCACAAACATACAGAACGCATCCATTCAACATACCACACGTAGGTATGCGGTATAATAATAAAATTTAATATCCCTGTAGTTCGCGGGCTGATAGAAATTTTGAATGCGTGAAGTATTTTTAATAGCTTAGCGGTATGCTCAATATTTTATTACTATAATATTTTATATATGTTTATGTTATAGAATTATGTATATTAACGACCTACCAAAAATCCTAAAGGAATCGTGTGTGATGTATGCGGATGATTTTTCGGTCCTGGTATCTTGTAATAATAATATTGATCTAAACCAAAAACTATACAATATAGTAAACGAAATTTCATGTTGGATGAGCGATCATAACTTGAAAATAAATTTTACTAAATCTAAAATAATGCAGTATAGGCCGCGGCAGTAAAATGAATTAAATATTTCTTTCTCATTTAACAATATAAATTTTGAGTGCATTCCAACTTATAAGTTGCTGGGAATTGTTGTTGATTCCAGTATATCATGGAAACCACATATACAAACAATAACTTCTAAATTATCTCAATTTACGTACGCCCTTAGGGAACTGAAGAAGTCAACAGACACTAAGACCGCTGTCGCTGCGTACTACGCCTATGCTCACGCATAGCTGAGCTACGGCGTGATGTTGTGGGGTAATAGTCCGCATGCGCAGTATTTACTTATTCTTCAGAAAAAATGTATAAGAATAATTACCAACATTAAACAAACAGACAGTTGTAAGCCTCATTTTAGAAATCTGAAGATCTTTACGTTACCTTGCATTTATATTTTGGAAGCGTGCAAATTTGTTAGAAAGTTTCCAAACTTCTATACTACGCTTGGCGATGTACCCCGTCGGTACGAATCGAGATATAAAAATAACCTCCTCAATATGCAATCTAATATGATATTACATAGTAGCGGCCCATATTCAATGTCTGTTAAAATCTATAATAAATTACCTTCAGATATAAAAAATGAAACTGTGTTTAGTAAATACGTAAAATTATTAAAAGAGCTACTTCTTGAGAAAACTTATTATACTATCAAGGAATACCTCGAAGATAAAACGCTATAGATGTCTGCCTCCCTCCTATCCATATTGCTATGCCTGAAAAGGTACATGTGTATGTATGTGCTGTGTAATATTATGTAACCAGTATGTAATCAGTAACACATGTAATGCAATTATTGAATAAATAAATTCTTTATTCATGTTATCTTTTACATAATACTAAACATATAAGCAGCTTGATGGCGTTGTTGCACGTGTCAGTCTAATCGAACACGCAAGTTAAGCAACGTCAGCCGTACCCTATCCATGGTTGGGTTTATTTATTTCGAGCTCCTCTGTGCTTAGGTGGGCACGTTAAGCTCTCGGTCCCGGCTGTTGTTATTAGATAACAGTATTCAAGCGGAGTGTGTGGCCAGTGGCTTTGAAAACACTGGCCTCCGTCAACCCGCAGTTGAGCAGCAAGGGAGAATAGGCTCTAAACCCCTTCAATTGAAGGGAGACCCTTATCCTAGCAGTGGGATGAATAAGTGTTGACGATGAGACATATACTCGTACATAGAGAATACGAACTCTTATGAAATCCAGGTCACATTTTCGTTTGAATTTTTTTTGGCAAACACTTCCGTAAGTATTGTTTGTTTGTCTCACGTGCTTTTTTCAGAGACCAGTAGACATCAAGTTGAAATTTGGCCCAATTTTAGTATATGTCGAATGCATGTAATACGTGTTTCCTTAGCGACTGCAGTATGGGTTCTACAAGAAAAGTTATGCTTTTAGGGATTTGTACAACTTATGAGTAATCATTGTAAAGATGACCATGTTTCACGTTTTCGCAAGCAGCTCGATTTGCTTTATATTACGCTTCGGGGAGACCCTCATATACTCACTCTACTTTTTAACGTGCTGTTTAATCCATCAGCCCCTCTATATCTTCGGGAACGGTTTCAGTTTTGTGAAGTCGATTGTCGTCAGCGTTTTCGGGGAATTTGATTTTGTACATACCCAATCAAAACACAAATTTATTCAAAGTAATGTCGACAAAAATGTGGAACGCACTGCCTGTTGACATTCAGATGTTTCCTACAGCTATTTTCCTTCAAATCAGGATTAAAAAGAATATTATTTTCGTGGATATCCACGCCGTTACTCTACGGTTGACTGGCAGAGATCTCCATGTGTGATAAGTCCGCCTTTGTTTTTCATGAACTTATTTATTACATAATTTTGAACAATAAAGATATTACAAACAAATAAACACTGACGTCTCTGGTATATGATAGCGACCATAGGCTGAGACAACTGCGTAACATCAGGAAGCTACAGCTGCCAACACCCCGAGTTTGAACGGTGCATCTGTAACGTGTTAATATTGTACATCTCAGGAGAGATGACCTTATATTGAAATTTCTGACAAAACCTGAGTAAGATAAAATCTTCAAAAATTCACAACCTAAATATACAATATACTTTATTACGTGTACTTTATTTTTATCATATTTCTGTATTACAAATTGTGTTCACGAAAATCTTTTTGCAAAGCTTCAGAGATAAAATACTTATCAAAAGAAAGAAAATGTAATTTCACCGAGATATCGTTAGCTCCCTCAACACGTTTCATCCACGCACGATCCTCTCAATTGCTATCAATTAATGACTAACGATAGCCGACACTCATTAATAGGACGACGTTGTCTGCAGTCTACTTTTATCAACGGTTTTTTTTTTATTATTTCTGAAGTGCTTGCTAATGTAAGAAACTTGGAAAACAGAATATATATTTCACTAAACAAGGTATTAGGATGTTCAACGTCGTTGATGTTTAGCAAAACAACAATGTAAAGTTGTTGATCGGTAGTCAGATTACCTACTTTAGGCACCAATATCTCACCACATAGGCTGTAATACAAACAAGCATACGGCCCGCCTGATGGAAAGCAGTTACCGTAGCCTATGGACGCCTGTAACACCAGAAGCATCACATGCGCGTTGCCGACCCTAAAAAGCGGTTAGCGTAGCCATATTAACGCTCGCAACATAAAACATGGCTCACGCCCGCTGCCAACGCAGCATCTCCTTCCTATCTGGTGACCTCACTCACTCTCAGGGACACAACAACCCTCAAGGGAATTGTTATTTGGCTGCGGTATTCTGTGAGGTGGAGGTACATTCCCCAGTCGGGTAGCTTACAATTACGCTCCCTACCTCTCTTTTCGCCAGAGCTTCGTTTGTCAGTCAGCAGGGTGCACCGCGTGCAGGTGAAGTTAGCTTTGGTTCAAAGATGATGATGAACACTTACACCCCAAATATAATAATATTTCCACCACTGGAGCATATAGCACTAACGATTCATCTCTACTCTAGACGGACAAGACAATCCCGCAGGACTCTTAACTCTGTCCTGCGGGTCTTCTTGGGTTTCCATTCCGACCTACGAAGACCGACTATCTGGAGATTCGGTGTCCGTGGTGTCGTTACTCACTAACAGCTCGACACAAGCCGCCGCTATGGGCTTATACATTATTACTACCAATAATATATATTATTACTACTATTATTAAATCGATATCCTGAGTTTCAAGTTTTTTATTTAAGTTCCTTATTAAGTAGTATAGCGGATTGTTGCGTGTATATTGCTAGTACTGTCAAGTACGCACGTTTAGTATTACACTTCCTACTCCTACTAATTTCTACTGATTAAATTCGTTGTGAGTTCCAAGGCAGCAGTAGTTTTAGCAGTAGTAGTAGCACCCCAGGGACTGCAATGGACTTCTTTGTTCATACATACATTACAATACGATTCAGATAATACAAACAAACTCAATTCGTAGGACTCTAGCCAACGTCCACACCGGTTTTATTAAATCTGTCTGCATTGCAAATCGCATTCTGCTCTTGAGCTAACAGTTCAAGTTTGTTCGGGACTAACTTTTTACTTACATATTTTTTTAATAAAATATGCATTAAAATTTTAATCAATTTGTTATTGAACGAGACCAGTGTTTTAATGGCATGAAGACATAAGTACTCGAGACTATTGGTAATTTTTGAATACGGGGATCATCGTTGTAGGGTTCATTGCCTCGCCTAACGAAAATTTAAAATTTCTCATTTTACAATAGTAGCATTTTTAAACTATTTTTTATATTTTTTAATAATACGTCGGGTGGCAGACATTAGACAGCAGCATATTAGGGGCCATACATAAATTACGTCACACGTTTATGGCGATAGAGAGGGTCGACGAAGTGTGATATTGTGTGACAAGGGGGTGTTAAAACACGAACATTGAACTATTAACGAAAAACCCAAAAACATTTGCAACTCTAGATATAAAATTGCAAAATATGACGTCACACTAGGGAGGGGGGAGTCTTGCAAAGGTGACCAGCTGTGACAAGGACGGGGGAGGGGTCAAAAAATTATGAACTTCGTGTGACGTAATTTATTAATGGCCCCTTAGCATCGCCACTCATGCTGCCAGCGCAGCAACTATTTCCTTTCTTTCTAGTGACCTCACTCACTCGCAGGAACACAATACCCATCAAGGGAATTGTTATTTGGTTGCGTTATTCTGTGAGGCGGAAGCACTTCCCCAATCGGGCAGCTTACAAATACGCGGTACCCTACCTCTCTTTAAGCCAGTTGGCTTTGGCTCTAATGGTGAGCTATTTACACTCCAAAGCTATATTAAATTTAAATAGTACAGATTGAACTTGTGAAAGATTCCAGATACACCACAACAAACTTTATCGCGTGAACAAATTCACTAAATTAGACGTCAGGATTTAAAAGCAAGTTGTGCACTAAGTTGCAATTAAGAATAATTGGCACAATCTAGAATACTTACATGAAACAAACCAACTGCATATCTTTTGTCAGCGGTAGAAATATGCATGCGAGCGGACTGATTTAATTGTCTATACATTCACTCACAAATGGAAAAACTCTCTGCACACAGTGTTCGTAGATAATTCGGATGTTAAAAGATATAAAGTAAATCATATTTTATATTAAAACATTATCAGAAAACATCTTTGAAAAATATACAGTTTATTTATGCAAATCCATCTAAAGTCCCGAAATATCCTGGTCACGGCACCATATTTTAAAAACATCTTTTACTTACTTGCGTTCAACGGAACCTTTTGTGCACTGTTTGACCAAACCCGTCTGTGAAGTAGGTATTGCGTTTCATCTTGTTACTTTAATGGCATACATTACTTGACCCCGAGCCCCCCAAAGCGGAGATGATAACGTTCAGATAATTGAACTGAATGGCTCCATTGTCTGATTTGTGGCTACACTCTCGCCGCAATGACGTTCGCTTCAGTGCTCTGATTTAAACTTATTATGCTTTGTTATGTTGAATACTGACATGCAAATTTATTTGTAATACGGTTTTGTAAATTAAGAATACAAATAGTAAATAAATGGTGGCTGCATGTCAACATACGAAATTGTAAAATGTCTTTGTAAATTTACGAAATAGGAAAGTCAAACAGACTCTAAGGCGGTAAATAAAGCATAAAAAGCTTGACACCTGGTAAACGCTTACCATAGAATATGGACCACTAACGTGGAAAACACACATATGGTATACCTATTGACAAGCAATTACTGCAATTGGACGCTTTCCGCATCATTCCGTCAATGCCAACTCTACAAAAACCTCTCCAAACCCTTTTTGAAGGACTTCATGCTGTAATTTCATGGGAAATTTACGTTACCGTACCCGAAAATAAATAATCATTCTCTTTTTGAAGAACTCCACGCTGTTGCTTGAGAACATCTCGTCAGACAGTTCATTACAGAACCTGAATATGTTGGAAGTTGTATTCTTGCTAGGAAATACGTTCACCGGAAAGAGGTTAGGGAATTGTTGAGTTAGCAGTGGGGTATTAAATGGCTTTTAATGTTTAGCATTTATAATGTTATATGTTATGATATTGACTTTGTTCGTATTTCACCCAAAGGTTATAATAAATATGTGACCCAATAAGGTATTTTTAGAACATAAAAGAAAAGCCCTTGCAATTAAATAAAGATTATAACCCAGGTTGCCAGATGCCACCTATACAGAGTCTAATTACCTCACTATTCCATCGTTATATGTTACTTTTAGGTAAGCAGTATGTTATAACATTTATTTCTTTTTGTTAATTATCAGACTCGTAGTTTATTTTGCATTTATACAATAAATAAAATTTTGTATTATAATACTAAATTGGGAAATAAGCATACGGCCCGCGTGATGGAAAGCAGTTTATGGACGCGTGCAAGACCAAGGGCATCATTCCCGCATTGCCGATCCTGTAAAAACCTCTTCACACCCTTGATGAAGATGATGCTATAGTCCCTCGGGAAAATCTCGAAAAGGGAGTTCATTCTACAACTTAATAATAAAAATAGTATTTCATATGATTATAGTTAGTGCATGATTGATTACATACTTTCGCAAAATACTGACATTACTGATACAAATTAGATAAAGTACTAAATCTCGGTATGTTCCTGTGAAAAATAAGTAGATTGCCAAGAATAGGTCACGAGTTTATTTATAAATTCCATACAAAGTACATGATGACGTAAGCAAGTTCAAACTATCAGACTACGTCTGTGAGTAAAGAACATACCTTACTACCATGGTCCATACAATCAGGTCATGCATTCCACCGCACCATTAAAGCCGTAATAATTATGGCTGTCCCAGTTCGTACCCTCAACTGTAGATATCTAAAGTCTATGGTGGTTTGATGCGGCATCAAACGTCCCGCTCCGTAATCGAGCGTAAGCCAAACATCTGCAAATCATTCAGTAATAAAACTACATCAAGAGAGCCGCGTAGCGTTACTCAATAGTAACGCTACTTTGCAATAGGGTTGCCTAATACGTTTTTTTTTTTTTGTGTACATAGGTTATTTTTCTACTCTATGCATTTGGTTCTTAAACTTTTAAGTTAATTTATGGCGCACAATCATAAAAAAAATTGATAATTCAAATGGCAAACATGTCGGTATCGGAAAGCTTTTCGTTGTAAATTACATTCGATTCTATTATAAACTGCATGAAACAGTTATTTCTCTACCTAAAAATATGTTCAAGTATATGCCAGAAATATATAGTTACATGCTTAATATATGTAGAATTTATGAATACGAAGTTTCGCGATTGAAAATGTCCAAAGAATCATAGTTCATTAAAATACCAATTATAAAAGATGATTCATATGCTCGTATTATGATTTATTACTGAATATATACAATAATTAATTTTAGTATGATTATTTATCAAATTTTGTATATTGCATTTAAAAGAAAATGTATAAGGGTCGAATTGTCGACTTCATATATAATGCATACATTTCTAGCAAATAGTATTTTTTCCGGTTTCGTAACGCATGACTAAGAGCTCTGATTTCGCAAGCGTCCATAGGCGGAGATGACTACTTACGATAAGGTAGGTCCGTATGCTTCTTTCCTACTCTATAAAAATAATATAAATAAATACATAAATATTTATCATTATTTATGAAGAAGCCAAAGTACTATTCTGCATTTTTGACAGCCCTAACCATATGGATATAGTAGAGTAGTATTATAGTCGATCTTCGTCGAGCTTTTTATAGAATATTTTTGTAACGTGTGTGGATGTATTGTAGCTCAGTCTACAGAATGAATAATAGCTTTTATGTTAGGGTTTATACTGGTTTATACGTTGTGGAAATGATGAATATGCAAAATCACCTACTAACGTAATAACAAGTGATGAGGGATGAAAGTAAGTAAAATTTGGTAGTAAATGTGGAAAAAAATATGGCATAAAGGTAGCTTAGATTTATGAAGTCATGATTTATTAGATATCTATTGCAAGGAATATAATTTTATTCCTCTTTTTAGCGCTCGAGGTCCATACAGTCTGGCTACGTAGTATTATTGCTTTTATTTTGCGTATTCTAACCTAAAACTGCTTCAGAGCGCACATATCGCTGACTGACTATACTGACGTACAAGGCACAATGGCAAAGAAAATTATTTGAATTTGAGTTAGTCACTCAAATTCACAATTAAAATTTACCCGTTTTATTTAGCGTTAATCAACAACACATACACGGACGCATAAGACTATCGTGCACGCTTTATATTTTCCGCGTACACGTAGAGCGTAAAAACTGATATATGCATAGGTATGCAATTTCTTAATAGTCAAGTATTTTTAAGAATATTAACAGTTTAATTTATGGAGGGAGAAGAACGAAGAGACTTTCATGGCAAATTTTTCAAGAATGGTAGTTGTCATGGTTACCCGATGAAATACAAGAAACCTTGAAAAAAAAAAGCTTAAGCCATGCAGAAAGTTTAAAATGAGGATATTAACACAGTATTTGGTATTGGAATATAGCCAGGCAAACCAGCCAGACAGGAGACTTAGAAATGATAGCGGGAATCTCATCGTTAACGTCCTCATCCACTGTGATGAGGACGTTAACGATGAGAATACAAAGTGAATTTTAATCATGTTAAGTTACATTTTCACCAAGAACACGTCATATCTTTTACCAAAAGAATGAGCGATGAGTCAGCATATGATGTAAAGAAAAGTAATCATATTGTAATATGTATTTCTTTTTATACCACGACTGGTGCCAACTGCCAATAAAATAAGCATACGCGGGCTCTACATTAGGCGGGCGCCTAATGTAGAGCGGTTACCATAGCCATTATCTTCGGTTTTATTCAGTCATTTGCAGGACCGATAGATATAAAAAAACTATAAATAGTTAAATATTTTAATTGCATCGTATTTATTGCATAACTTTGCCAAAAAGATCTACCAACATGAGCAATTTGTGTGAATAAATTGCAAATTTCCATACACACCAAGAGCAATACTAAAGTTTGAACCAAATCAATATCTTCAGAGAAATAAATGGTATTATTTAAAATAAATGCCATTGCCGCAATAAGAAACCACTATAACCATAAATACGTTCAGAAATTCTGACACACATAAACACACCAGCGGTTATAGCACTGCCCTATATTGCTCTGTGGGCTATATTGCTTTGTGGAAGACGTAGTGTATATGCTGCACACAGTACTCTGCGTATAAATTGGCGCATCAGCCAAAAGTATGAGTTAACTTCGTTTTTACCCGACAGCAGCAAAGCCCAAATGGACCCTCCATTTTTTTTTTTATACTACTTCGGGTGGCAGACAAGCATACGACCCGCCTGATGTAAAGCGGTTACCGTAGCCATATTAACGCTCGCAACATAAAATATCGCTCGCGCGCCGCCACCCCCGCTGCCAACGCAGCATCTCCTTTCTGGTGACCTCACTCACTCGCAGGAACACAACAACCCTCAAGGTAATTGTTATTTGGCTGCGGTATTCTGTGAGGTGGAGGTACATTTCCCAGTCGGGTAGCTTACAATTACGCTACCTACCTTCCTACTACCTTCGTACTAACTTCGTACTACCTTCGTTTGCCAGTCAGCAGAGTGCACCGCGTGCAGGTAAAGTTGACTTTGATTCTATTATGTTGATGAACCACTTACATCCCATATTTTCAGCGAAATTTATTGAGCTTATAAAATCGTCCGGTCGTTCTGTCTGTCCGTCCTGAAACTCAAAATTTCGAAATTCTGACTTCAGATTCGTGTAGAGCATCGAAAAGTAGTACGGCAAAGTGACCTTGGTTTTCCGATATCAATACGGGAAAGTGGCCAAAATAAATAAATAAAAAATTATGTCTGTCCGTCCGTTGCAATGAAATTCAAAATTTCGAAATTCTGACTTTGGATTCGTGTAGAGCATCAAAAAGTAGCACTGTAAAGTGACCTTGGTTTTCCGATATCAATTCGGGAAAGTGGCCAAAATAAATAAATAAATAAATTTCGCTATGGTGGCGCATGCTGCGCGTCCGATGTTTTGTTTATGTTATGATTATGTTAGCACACTGCCATATTCTGAATCCCGTTCCTTAAACCGCCTTGTAAACTTCTGGGGTGTAAGTAGTTCATCAACATCTTTGAACCAAAACCAACCTCACCTGCATGTGGTGCACCCTGCTGACTGACAGACTTTGGCGAAAAGAGAGGTAGGGCATGGCGTTTTTTTCAAGCTGCCCGACTGGGAAAGTAGGTCCACCTCACAGAACACCGCAGCCAAATAACAATCTTCTTTTTTTTTATACTACGTCGGGTGGCAGACAATTATACGGCCCACCTGATGTGAAGCGGTTACCGTACTATATTAACGCTCTTATTTTATGTTTGACTCATTACATAGACAGTAATTGAGCTCCTGAAAGCATAACGAATTATTGTTAGACTATTGAAATGAATTTTAAAGCAAATGTTGAAAATATAAATATTATATAACGTTGTAAATGTATAGGCGAAATAATATACATAATAGTTTTAGTAAATAAACAAATAACCAACAAACATAATTAATTGATAAAATGGACTCAACAAATTAGAGCTCTGATTTCTTTGTAACTCCAACAAACTGCAAAGTCAAGCATGATGACATAGCTGAACAAACTCCAGATTTTCAAAAGGAATTCATGTAAGAAATTTGGGATCAAATTCAAACAAATTGCCACTATACAACACCCCGCCCCAGGGTGAAATAAGGCGGCCGCCCTAACCTCTGATACCAGTACGTGCCCTAACGCCCCAGACAAGAGTAATAACATGACATAAAATTTTTATTCGTGAAATTCACACAAAGGTGTTATTAACCCTGTATTTTCAGTTAGGGATATATCCTTAATGGAGATAACTGCCCCTATAAACGTAAATTTAAACCCCAAAGCACTCATTACAAGCTACAATGAAAAGTTGAACAGGTTCAAATATATATTTGGCACTATTACCGATCATTTTGTAGGGTAATAGAAATGGATTTTCGTTATTGCTTCCTATTATTTCCCTAAGCCCTAAAGTTGTTACTTTATTATTTATGATATTTAATTTTATTAATGATATGATGAATGATATTTCATTAGAGAAGACATGCCGTTTATATAATCTAGTTAAATACACAAAGAATGTTAAACTTTCTGACATACGAGTACTTTTATTTTTGTTTTTTCTCTTGGTTTGTTAGTTGTTAATGAACCAAAGCCAACTTCACCTACACATTATACAGCCTGACGTACAAACGAGGCTCTGGCAAAAAGAGAGGTAGGGCATCGTATTATGTAAGCTGCCGGCATGGAGTAGTACCTCCAGCTCACAGAATACCGCAGCCAAATAAGAATTCCTTTAAGGGTTGTTGTGTTCCTGCGAGTCAGTGAGGTCACCGGAAAGGAAGGAGTTGCTACGTTGGCAGCGAGAGTGGCAGGGCGCGCAAGCGATATTGCATGTTGCGAACGTTAATATGACTACGGTAACCGCTTCATATCAAACAGGCCACCACTCGACGTAATAGAAAAAAAATACTTGAATATAACTCTGAAATATTCGAAGCCAAAAAGCAAACCTAACATACATGTGGTAGGAATTAGCGCATAGGTAAGACCCTGTACCTTTTATCAGGGTTTTCAAAGCACGTTTTATTGCCAACATACAAAAGCAGCTGGTATCCTATTTGTACAAAAAATAAGTAAAATCCCTTACGTTTTTACGGAAGACTGGATAAATGATAACGCTAATTTGTCATCCTCAGATCCAGAATACTTTTTTATTTGAACAAACGTCGCTTCAGAGAAATTGAACATAAGGTCCTCCGTAAACAGACAAATTCCAATAATTTCTCGCGGGCCCAAGAAAAGAAAATTTCTGGCAAAAAAGCAGTAGCAAATATCTGCTATAAAAGCGTTGGTGATACGATGCTCACTCATATCGTAAAGCTTTTGATACTAATGCGGTGACCAGTTTTATTAGAAAGTGATGAAGGAAAAATACTTGCTCACGCATTTTCCTGGAGAATGAACTTTGATTTCGTATTTCTATACGATTTTTACACGTCGCCTTAGTTCTTTCATATTTAAAACTATATCTGTACAATATTTCGTGCCAATAGTTGCACATTTTAGGTTCATAACACGCAACATGGTGGGGTGTAAGTGGTTCATCAACATCTTAGAAACTAAGCCAACTTCACTTGCGCGCGGTGCACCCTGCTGACTGACAAACGAAGCTCTGGTGAAAAGAGAGGTAGGGAGCGTAATTGTAAGCTACCCGACTGGGGAATGTACCTTACAGAATACGACCAAATAAACCAAATAACGCAGCCAAATAACAATTCCTTTGAGGGTTGTTGTGTTCCTGCGAGTGAGTGGGTTACCAGAAAGGAAGGAGATGCTGCATTGGCAGCGGGGGTGGCGGCGCGCAAGCGATACTTTATGTTGCGAGCGTTAATATGGCTACGGTAACCGCTACACATGAGGCGGGTCGTGTGCTTGTCTGCCACCCGACGTAGTATAAAAAAATAAAATAAAAAGCATATTTTGAGCAAAAGTGTAAACCGCCTACGTATCCATATAATATTTTGGAATGTGTGTCTGTCTGTCTATTTGTTACCTTTTAACGAATTTGAAAGTAATTAAGTATGGACATACTAGTTTTACATACTTTCTTACTGAGAAAATCTTACATGACAAAAAGAGCCATGACAATAATGAAATATTGCATCACATAGTACGGCATCAACCCATAATCATCCCATTGTTGGCATAAGGGTCTCCCTTCAATTGAAGGGGTTTTAGAGCATGCTCCACCACGCTGCTGCCTGCAAAACGGAGTATTGTACCATCACTCACTTACAAGAAAAGAACACAATAATCCTGAAGAGTTTTTTAAAATATTTTAGTAAGAAATGAAAGTGTAATTCACTATTAATACCTTCAATTTAAAATCTAATCGAACCCCTACCATTACTAAAATAAGGCAACCAAACAAGATGATTCGATTTACTTGTAGGATTGCGAGACAACATTGACAAAAAATCAAATGTTTTATTTAGCGGAAAACGAAACAGCACGTTCGAACTTACATCGTCGGGATTTTTTCCACACTATCAATAAAGATTCTGTTTACATTTCCCAAAAGATGAGTCGGCTGCCGTAACGTCGAATATTTCTTGCTACGTGTCGACTTTAATCTAGATATCGATGTAACAAAACCACCAAGGAATCAATCGTTCTTAGTATCGGATAAAAAATAGTCTCACATAAAATAAGGCGCCAACCGCAAAATACCCTTACAAAATAGTAGGCTTTTACAAAAACAGCAAGAAAGGGATCATAAACATTCAATCGCTCGGCCACTCCCACCCACCCCTGAACAAAGGTCACTATTTCTCCAGCATGCGATAGACTGATAAAGTTTTTTACTCATCCTACAACTTGGCATAACGCCAAATGTTCCATAAACGTCGTGACGCATTCGACAAAAAGAATCCGTGCGATAGTAAAGCAGAGAGTAACAACATACTCCCCCTTTGTTTGCGCCCTGTAACTGCTATTTGGAGAAAAAATATTTGCATCATTAAAATAACATGGAAACATTTGCAATATCAGCGAAGGCATTCTAAGGAAACGAGATATTTTACTAACAATAGACATATTTGTCAGAACCGGAATGGTTCTAGACGTTCAAGTAAACACAATAGTCGGAACATTAAAGACGTTCGATAAAAGGTCATAGTTTACGCAGTAATTATCGCATGTTACTTGTAGTGTATATTTCCGAACAGATATTATATCATGTCAAGTCTTGTCATGTCTTCGTGGAATCGTATATAATTTATTTATAATTGTTACCTTGGATCCGGGCACTTTACATGCGCCTATCAAGTAAATATCAACATTCAATGTCAGCTCGTTTTCCGTAGTAATTATCCTTTTACATAGTCTACTAGCAAACACTCGGGACCCGTCCCGATAAACTAGAAAGTACCGTCCAGTTTAGATGCATTTTCCAATTTAATACATCATCCAATAATATGAGTTCTAAATGTTAAACTTTCTTTGTTGTCTTCACTCTTCACATACATAATATATTTTTATTAGTTAGACCGAGTCTTACTAGGTGTTTTTTTTTATTAGAAAACGAATGTTCCCAGTATTGAGACCTAGCTAAATTGTTATTTTGATGTCCTATAGTGTAAATATTATGAATATGTTAGAGATGTATGCTATATAGTAGTGGCAATTAATACAAGAATTCCTGTCGTATTACGTATATCACACGCTGTAGCTACTTTTTGGATAAGATTTTAAAAGATACATCTTTTAAAATATCGTATGACATTGAAATTGGGTCTTTTATAATACGAATTGTATTATTATTCTTTCATATATCATCATAGTACTGTTCTAAGTATGTTCTAGCAGGATCACGTAGATTATCTAATTACCATCGCAATCACATAATGGACAAATAAATCAACTAGAAGCGAGTTTATTAATTTAAATTAATTAAAAATTATAATGTTTTCACTTTGAACAGTAATTTGATTAATAAAATTACTGTTTGTTGTTATTGTGGCAGAAATTTAGTAATAAACTATAAAGTTTGTAGATTTCAAAAATTCTCAACCGCTTCACGTCAAGTTCATCGTATGTTTTTAGGGGTCATGCCACTTATACCATTTATATTATTATACTTATAAATTTTATATTACTTAAGTCACTGATAAAATGTTGAAAACATCAATTTTTCCTTAGCTTCGCCGCAAACGATTATGTAATTGAATATTTTCGATTTTTTTTTTCCGTATCTTAAATGTTGAAAAATAAGGGACAGCCTTGAACGGAATTTTTTTTTGTTTAGTTAGTAGTACTTATTCTGTGCAGTAAATAACGCTATATCAAGATTTTTTTAACTCTATCTCAAAGCAAATATTATTGTGTACAAGAGCCAGCTGTAGCTACAAAAACTTATCCGTGTTGAGACATAAAACAACTTTACAAGCACCAATAAAATAAATTAAAATAAAGTAGTAAAAATACTATCCGATAGAAACACAAATGTAAAAGAATGGCCAAGTTTTCATGTGTCAACAAAAGTAGTGATAGAGATATTTTTTAAGTTTGGCCCCAGATTTAGCCCTTAGCCAAAAGTATTAGTTTATTTCCGTTCTTTCTTCGATCTTGGCCGGAAACGATACCATGTGTCGTGATCAATGTTAAATTTATATATGTCTTAAATCTTTCATATGTTATATGTTATGCAGATATAGAACATATCAGACGTTATCTATCTGTTAACTATATATAGTTAACAGATAGTCAAAATGGAATATATACATGTTATATACCAGCAGTAAATGCCAAAATGTATTCAAACCGGAAATTAAAAAATGAAAATCAATATAACTAATACCTATAATGAAAAAAATCAAGTAGCACGATCGACGTCAACCAATTTACCCTCGATCGATGACATCGACCGACGTTCGATTGACTGATGAAATCTACAAATTGAGTTGGAAGCTAAAAATATGATTTGTATGTTCGTAAATATGACTTGCATGTATGCAAGTTTATGTACCATCAATTGTATGCGTGACGCCCCACAGTCTTGTCATAAACTGTAAAACATTTTTTTTTATAGATTCGTCATGAAGTTTTTTACGACTATTATGAACAAACTTTCTGTTCGCGATGACTACTGGTATGGTTCAACTTAACAAAAAAGAATAAACTTTTTGCAACGATTCCAAATGAAAAAAATGGTTGTCTGTAAAGGCGGTTTACGGACGATAATTTTACGTGATAACGTCTTAAGAAAATATCGGCCGATGGAGTGGAAGAGAGATAGATCCGTCACAAGCCGAACGCTTAGGCCGATTTTGCCTCTTTATCTCTTGTTCCGCGCTCTCGCTGGCACGCTCGGTTTTTTTTTTTTTTTTTTTACTACGTCGGGTGGCAGACAAGCATACGGCCCGCCTGATGTGAAGCGGTTACCGTAGCCATATTAACGCTTGCAACATAAAATATTGTTCGCGCGCCGCCACCCCCGCTGCCAACGCAGCATCTCCTTCCTTTCTTTCTGGTGACCTCACTCACTCGCAGGAACACAACAACCCTCAAGGGAATTGTTATTTGGCTGCGGTATTCTGTGAGGTGGAGGTACATTCCCCAGTCGGGCAGCTTACAATTACGCTACCTACCTCTCTTTTCGCCAGAGCTTCTTTTGTCAGTCAGCAGGGTGCACCACGTGCAGGTGAAGTTGGCTTTGGTTCAAAGATCTTGATGAACCACTTACACCCCAACTTAGGTTCAGGCGAAACGTGACAATGAGTCATGCTATTGCGTGCGTGCAGCCGCAGCAGCGTTCATGGATTTATAAAACGTTATCACGTCAAAACAAACTATTAAAATCAATCGACAATGTAAGATAAGAAACACATAGATATGCAATAGCAATTGAAAAAGAGATAAAATCATTATAAAAACAACTCTAAAGCAAAAAGTTTGTACGTTCAACTAGAAAACACTAATTAGCGATACTAACGTTCTACGTTAATATAATTTGCTAAGCTAAGACCCTCGACAGTTGTAATTTAATTCCTCGCACGACCCGGCTTTGTATCTGTTGAAATACAAACACTTCATACTAATGTGTGGAAAGGGGATAACGCCAAAGTATATATTTGTATAAGAATTCTCATAGTTACGTCAAATATTTTCGTTGGAATCCATTTTAAATCGCTAAATATTTATTATTAAATTATTATGGTTAATTATTATTATATTAAATGGTTGGCTAGAAAAAATCCCATGTGGGATAAGTCCGCCATTGTACATGTAACTCTCCTATTCTATATAATATATATGTATTTCTTTTATACAATAAAGATTTTACAACAACAACAACAACAAGGTTGACAACGGATCGGCGACCCCTTGGTGTTGCTGATCTCCATGGGCGGTGGTGATTGCTTTCCACCAGGTTACCCATATTCTCGTTTGCCCCCTCTCAAATAAAAAAAAAAACAAGATTTTAATTAACAAAGTAAATAAAGCTTTAGTCCTCAGTGGTAAAAAATAACCATCACGCTAAACGATCCTCAGGGTTAAATTTAAAAATTTCACAAAGTTTAAAGAAAGTGATAGTCCGTCATTACAACCAATCTATTATGAAAATAACATTGAAATCATCAAAAGAAAAGGTATTCACTGTTCAATCAAAACATATTTTATGATTAATTCATAACAAATATTTGTTTCGAACTTGCTTCCATAGTAAAATGATGGATACTAGATCCATTACGACTACTACTACTAGATCCATTTGACGAACTCGGTGGTCGAATAGTTACTTTGACTCCGAGGATTCGATTCCCGCACAAGACAAACATTTATGTGCATGAACATGTCTGTTTGTCTTGGTCTGGGTGTTTTATATGTGTTGTATGTTAATTAAAAAAAAATGTATCTAAGTATTATATCAGTTATCTAGTATTCATAGTACAAGCTTTGCTTAGTTTGGGACTAGATGGCGATGTGGAATTTGTCCAGAAATATTTATTTTATTATTTTTATTTATTACATACGGCGCTTACTACACACTAATCGCCATAAACTTTGTAGGTACTATTGTTATAATTTCGCTTAGTACATGTATACAGATCACCATAATCAAATTCTATATTACTCATCTACATTACTTTTATGTATACTCTTTATTATTGCCGAGTCAAATCATCTACCATAAAAAGCCATGTGGTCTTCACGACCGAGACCTATAAACATTTTCTTAGTCGCTTTACCAAATAGCCACTCCTAACATTCACAGACTCCGTCGCACTGCCTAATGAAAAGATTTGTCCCGACGTTGGCACTATACATTATTTTTTATGGACCTTGGCGTTATGGACATTAGGGTAACCAGCAGGTCATTTAAGATAGGCCGTTTGATTAGCCTCACGTTTAGCTCAAATTCTTCGCAGGTTTTGATAAGCTTAATTTTTTTTTTTTAATGTTCTCGCTACGTGATTCGTTGCATATTTACTGCGATAACAATTTTATTCTTTATTTCGATTAAAGCCTGTATCAAAGTATTTATCACACATTTGGGTGGGACCAGCAAATTTAATGCTTTTTGAAACTTTTTACTTTAAATCCCATTAACCTTGTCGTGTTGACTTTATAACTATTCCCTGGAATAGTTTAAACAAAGTCAACGGAACAAAGTTAGTAGGATTAAAAAGGTAAAATATACATTATGTTAGTCGAATATTTAAAGTGAAAACTATTTTATACAATATGTATTTGCACACGTTTAAGTTAACTATCCCTGTGCACCTGCCATGTCTTATCTCTGCGTCACTCTAAGGTTGACTGGTAAGTAAGAAATACTTGTATAACATTAAGTGCCCCTGTGTACACTTACTTTGTGCATGTAGTATAAATAAATAAATAAAAAATAAATATTTCCTACTTGAATCTGCTGTGATCGGGGACTTAGGTATTTTAGTTAGATCTTAAAGTTTTCATAAATAATATATATCTATCTAGGTCGCAGAACTTCGACGACTCCATATCCAATAAACCAGTGAAAAGTGAAGCTTTCATTGTGTAAACATAGGAAAGTTACAATCATTAGTCGTCGACGAGCTCGGTGGTCGAGTGGATAGCAATGGCCACTTTGACTCCGAGGTCGCGGGTTCGATCCCCGCACAAGACAAATATTTGTGTGCAAGAACATGTCTGTTTGTCTTGGTCTGGGCGTTTTCTTTGTATTATATGTATATATTTACAAAAAAAAAAACAGTATTTAAGTATTATCAGTTATCTAGTACCCATAGTACAAGCTTTTCAATTAATTTGGGACTAGATGGCACCGTGTAAACTGTCCAGGAATATTTATATATTTAGTAGATTAAAGTCAAATAGACAAGGATTACAAATTATTACAATCACAAAATAGCGGTAACAAATACATTTTGACATAGCAAAACAACAACATTTCGCTTTCGGCACACGACCTTTCAATGTGAAGAAATAATAAATATTTCTGGACAATTTACACAGTGTCGTTTAGTCCCAAATTAAGCGCAAAGCTTGTGCTAGGGGTACTACTAGACAACTGAGAAATGTACTTAAATACTTTTTTTTTTGTTGTAAATACATTCTTATAATACATAGAAAACACCCAGACCAAGACAAACAGACATGTTCATGCACACAAATGTTTGTCTTGTGCAGGGATCGAACCCGCGACCTCGGAGTCTAAGTAGCAATTGCTAGCCATTCGACCTCCGAGCTCGTCCACATAATTATTAAATGGCGTCAATAAAGTACCACCACTGCAAGACTAAGCTCAAATGGCAATACTCTTGACATACGCCTTTGTTTTAAGTGATCGAGGTGAAGTTATTAAACTAAATAAATTAAAATTTTCTCCAATTGGAACCGTTATTGTAAAAGTTAATCTTGCAAAATCCAAACCAAGGTCAAACTTTAGTAATTGGACGAAATAAGAAATTCCTTTTTCGAAACTTGCAATTAGGATCCCTATAATTTGTACGGAGTGAGTCAAATTCAATGTATTGCGACTTTTAATCTTCTTCGCTATTCAAATTTTTGCACCAGCTTTGATTTGGCATGAAGACTTACAAAGTAATAGAAAGAGATTTCGCAAATTATATTATAGACATAAATGGGATGACATGAATAATATCGAACCTTCTTTCCAGAACTCATGTTACAAATTAAGATTTTATAGCAGATATAAATCAAGTTTTACTCATGCTTGACGATTAACTTTACGCATGTGTCTCTTACACATGCGTAATGGAACAGGAGATGTTAAGGTGATAAATCGTAGTAGTTTGTTTATTCCCTTAATACTAGTGTTTTAGCTATTGTAATTTCATCACGTACCATTAAAGAGTGAGCTGCTAAATTGTACCAGATTTTTCCAATACGAAGTACTGGAATCGAGACTTACCTGTAAAACAAAAGAAAAATAAATTATAACAAAAATATCAGCGCATTTAATTATTACCATTTCAGCCAGAGGACGTGTACTACTGAGCACAGCCCCCTTACCACCATATCTTATTGCGATTCAATAATTGAATAGATTGCTTATTCATACCAATGAATAAGCGACTCTATTCCTTTTGAAATAGAGTCTCTTATTTATTGGTATGGATAAGCATTCTATTTAGTTCTTGAATCTCAATAAGAGATGGTGGTAAGGGGGCTGGTTACCCTGGTCACTTTCAAGCTGGACCGGTTCAATACCACCTGCATTCATCGACTCTCTGCGGTTACAGCAGGCCCACGATGAGCTTTCCTCTACGTGATCTTACAGTCTAGGATCTTATTTTCTTTATACCACGTTGGATGACAGATAAACACACGACTCGCCTCCTGTGAAGCGGTTACTATAGCCACATAAAAGTTTGTCGGGAGGGAGAATCGAACCCGTGACCTAGGAGTCAAAGTCGTTGCTAGCCAGTCGTCCACCGGCAATATTTTAAACTAACTAAACAAAAATTAACTAAGCTACTTCTTCAAAGTATTCATTGACTATGTCTTTTTATATAATCTCTTCGAACAAATAAATTACGTCGCAAGGAAAATCTGTCTTCGTAACAGAAACATTAATTTATATAATAATGATAACTCATAAAGCCCCGAAATACCTGTGCAATAATTAATGAACAAACTTTTAACGATACCGACAGAATAACGATATGACGGCCGTAAGTTGGGAATATTCCGAGAATTAGATGCTGTAAAAACTGACAAACAAAAAGTAGGAGAAGGAGCTGGTATTATTATAGAATATCGCGCTGTTGCTCGCAAACGGCGGAGTGCTTAGTGTCAGTTTTTTGTTCGTTAAACATACCGGTCAAATAGAGAAGAACTCTCATGTTGTGAATTTATAAGTCGCGTGTTACATATCAAAATTTGTGGTTTACTTGCTCACATTTTGAAGTGAGCAATCCGGCTAATTTGGATATGTAACAAGCGTCTGGTAAATTCACAATATGATACTTATACCCCTTACGCTTAATAAACCCCATACACCTCGTATGGGGTTTATTAAGCGTAATTTGCAAGCTACCCGACTGAGGAATGTATACTCCCACCTCACGGAATACCGCAGCCAAATAACAATTCCCTTGAGGGTTGTTGTATTCCTGCGAGTGAGTGAGGTCACCAGAAAAGAAAGAAGGAGATGCTGCGTTGGCAGCGGGAATATTATGTTATAGATATATTATGTTGCGAGCGTTAATACGGTTGCGGTTACCGCTTCACATCAGGAGGGCCGTATGCTTGTCTACCACCCGACGTAGTATAAAAAAAAACTTTTTCTATCTATATAATAATATAATAATAATAATATCTATATGTATAAGCCGACAAAATTGAGAATAAGATAAATTTGAATGATACTAAAAAAAAAACACTTGCAGATCCGAGCACTCAGATCCGATTTTATTGAAACTTTTTAACGATTATAGTGTCCCATGACCATGCATGCATACAAATAAACAGAGGGCCAATTCTCCTAATTATCTTACAACACATATTGAAACTTGACTGAATCGAGACTGAATTATGAATTGACAGAAATATGGTATTCTGCTCTTATTTTTAACGATCTAATTTCAATATCATTTCGGTTCAGTTTCGATTCGGTCTCGATTCAGTCTCATGACGATCAATTCAAAATCCACTTTCGATCGCGTGCCACATTTCAACAGACACAGAATAAAATATACAGCTCGTTAAATAATCATAGAGATTAAAAAAAAGAACTGTCAAAACTATACCCGCGAAAATTAAAGAATTGTCAAACTTGCCTTGTCCTTAGAACCTTTGACAGAAAGTTAATTTTGTCGCATTCATATAGTTATTTATAAAGTTGAAAATATATCATTATATATAACCAACAAGTTTCCCTGCGTCAATTAGAGCTACTGCTTGTTTTTATGGAACAGCATCGCACATCGGTTGTTGGCAGAGTGCGGGCAAAAGAGGGAAACGCACTCTCAAAACGCCACTAGCAAGAATGCACACAAATCTTAAATTCAGAATTTAATGGTGCCCATAAAACTGCAAAGGAACGGAAGAAAGTAAGTACCTATATATTGTGATTAACTTGTAGTAGTTATGTATTTTAAATCTGTGCTAAATTAGTTAATACAACCTTGTTTGCAGTATTATAACCAATATACAAGCGCAGAGTACCATTATGTGAACATTATTAACCATGAATTTAAGTGATTTTATTAGGAAATCCCTAACTATGCCCCGGCACAGATGATGTTAACATTGCTGTCTATCAAAAGAAAGGCCATTATCATATTCATGGTCAATAATGTCTACATTAAGTTACTCTACTCTTGTATTGATTATAATACTGCAAACAGGTAAGGTTAAAATCTTTCTTAAACAATTGTTGTTTTAAAGAAAACACATAGGATTAAAAGAAAAATACTTTAGATTTGTATGGTAGCAGTATTTATTAATATTCAAACTTTATTGGCCCACAGAGTTCAGACAAGAGCATGTAGCACAGCTCTGCCCTGCAGCTATAGCGGCAGCAGGGGAAGCGACCAGCAGGATTGCTTCGATGAGATGCTGCTGTAGTTGCAACCTTCGCTATTCCTCCTGTTGACACTGCGACAAATCTTAGACTCTCAGATGGAATTTTTTTTTTTTTTTTTTTTTTTTTTTTTTTTTTTTTTTTTTTTTTTCGGCGGGTAGGCGTAAATAAGTTAAGACGTACATAATTAGCTCTAATCATAATTTAATTTTAAATAATAAATACTTAATATATTATATGCTATGAAAACATAGTATAAATTACCTACCAGCAAGCATTATTTTCCTCAGTAAATCACTTCATTTCACAAAACTACAATATAACAAACTTAACATTGCAAAATGGATACCACTATGCAAACAGTTCAAGACATTGCAGATCAATTAAACAGCCGGATGGCAAAATTTGATATAGAGTTGGCAGCAGTCCGTGGATCTCCAGGTAATCAACACACATTGGATTCTCTCTCGGCTGAATTCAAGTCCTTCAGGTCTGACAGCGTTGCTATCCTGACCAGTCTCCAAACAATAGTTTCCCATCTGGTCCGAGATGTTGACAGACTGGAAATGCGGAGCCGACGGAAGATTTTACTGCTCCACGGTGTGCCGGAGCAAAAGGACGAGGATGCTGTTGCGACTGCATTGGCAGTGTTTACAGACTACATGCAGGATTCCAACATCAATCCAGGTGATATAAGTAGGTGTCATCGCATGGGAAAAACCAATGATGAGAAACATCGACCGTTGCTCATCAAGTTCTGTGGTGTAGTGGAGCGGGACAGAGTGTGGTTAGCAAAGAAACAGTTGAAAAATACTGGCAAAACTCTGTCTGAGTTCCTGACAGCGTCCCGCCATAAGCTGTTTGTTGCTGCGCGTACAAAGCTTGGTGTGACTCGGTGCTGGACGCGCAATGGCGATATTTACTGCGTGGATGCCAGTGGTAAGAAGCAACGCGTCACATCCCCTGCCGACTTGGAAGCTCTCGATGGCCCTAGTTCAGTGAGCGGAACTGATGCAGATGCAGAGAAGCCACAGGTGAAAGCACAGGCACAGCCCTCTGGTCACCAGAGCATTCAGACCAGAAGACGCGGAGCACCGGCCGCCAAAAAGTAGTGGTACATATTTCTGTTCTGCATTGGGTTTTTTGTAATTTATATTTTTGTCCGCACGTATAATTTTATTGTGTTTGTTTAGCAGTCATTTCAAAATTTAGTTCCAAACATGCATGCACCATAACTCTATTTCACTATATATATTTTCTTTTGTTTTTATTATGAGACTATAGGGTATTATAATAATTAAATTCATAGACACTTTCCATGTTACTTGAAGGTTATTTTGTTTACTGTTTTATTTGTACTAACTAAATGTCACTGTAAGTCAAACTTTTAAAACGTCAATGTATTATCTTACTTTCTTTGTTGGCAATCACTCTAAACTTCAAGACTTTTATATTCTTGTGTTAGTATTGGAATGGTCATAGTAAAAATTATAATTCAATTGACTTTGTTTGTTGCGTTGCGGACATATCATGCATGTGCAGTTGTTGTAATTTGTTTGTTTTATTCACTCTAAAACGGAGTTATAGTATTTTAAATAAGTTTAATTTGTTGTAATTTTTAATGCTGCTGGCGGGTGACATTGGTGCATTGAAATAGTAAACTTTTACTATTATTTATTTTTATATTATATTATATTTTATATTTAAATAGGTATTATTATTATTTTATATATAAATATATTTATTGTATATATAATTTATGTCAGGCACTGAGGATGAAGAAACTAGCAATGAATACTTGTCATTAAGTGACGATAGTTTTCAAAGTCTTGATTATACAACTCTTACAGACTCTCTTAACTATACCTTCTCAGATGTTCCGAAAAATTTTAATACCGTGCACATTAATGCGCAAAGCATCCCCGCCCATTATGCTGATATGCTGCTCACTTTTGGTAATAACAGGAATATTCATGCCATCCTAGTATCCGAATCCTTCCTTCATCCTTCTTTACCATCCACCAGTTACTCCCTCCCTGGATTCCAACTCATCCGCAATGATCGTACCTCCTCTGCCCATGGTGGCGTAGCCATCTATCTTCGCAGTCACATTCCTTTCACTATCATTAGTAAGTCTCCGCAACCTCCTCCAAAAGACACGGCTGAGCACCTCTTTTTAGAAATATCTCTTTCCGGCATCAAAGTACTTCTTGGCGTTTATTACAGCCCGAATCTGTCCATTAATTACTTTTCTTCCTTCGAAACCTTACTCGAAGACTTCAGTTCTTCATACAGTCATTCTATTGTTATGGGTGATTTCAATACTTGTCTTCTAAAAGATGATTTCCGTGCTCGCCGTCTCCGAACTCTGATTAATTCCGTTAACATGAACATACTCCCTTCAGATGCTACTCATTCTTTTCCAAACTGTGTTCCCTCCCTTCTCGATCTTATTATGGTTAATTCACTCGATCATGTTGCGAAGCATGGTCAGCTAAATGCAGATGCGTTTTCGTATCATGATTTAGTGTACCTTTCGTATAAAATCCGTCCGCCGAAGCCTAAACCCAAGATCCTTTTGCAGCGTAACTTTAGTGGTATGGATCTTGACCAATTACGCAATGACGCGAAGGAAATAAACTGGTCTAACATTGATAGAGCTGATACAATTGACGAAAAAGTAAACATTTTTAATGAACTACTCATACAGCTCTATGATGTCCATGCACCTATTCGCCCTGTAAAAATCAAACATCTTCCTGCTCCCTGGCTAACAGATGAAATCAGGTTGCTCCGCGATACAAAAAATCGGACCAAAGCTCGTTATAAAGCAGATCCATCAAACATAACTAAGCGAGATAAATATTACAGAGCAAGAAATCACTGCAATAAGGTGTGTAGGGATGCACAGCGACGCCATATTCATCAATCAGTCGAAAATGAGGACCAAGCGAAAGTTTGGAAATTTCTTAGAACTATGGGAGTTGGCAAATCTCGCAATACTTGTATTTCTGATCTTGACTTAGACTCATTAAATAATCATTTCTCATCGTGCTCTTTTCTTGACAAAAAAGTCAAAACCGATACTTTACATCAACTTTCTTTGTTATCACCTCCCGACCACTCCCCGTTTGCTTTCAAACCATTCACTGATTGTGATGTTAAGAGAAGTATACTGTCCATCACATCTGATGCTGTAGGGTGTGACTGCATTAGCCGTAAAATGATAATTCCTCTAATTGATCTCCTTGTTCCCGTCCTGACAAAAATCCTTAACTTTTCGATCTTAAATGGTTCTTTTCCTGAGTGCTGGAAAGAAGCACAGATCATTCCATTACCTAAAAAGATTCATCCTTCTGCTTTCAGTGACTATCGTCCTATTTCTATACTCCCCTTCCTCTCAAAAGTTTTAGAAAGGCTAGTCCATTGGCAGTTGAATTCCTTCCTCACCTCCAACAACCTTCATAATCCCTTCCAATCCGGATTTCGTCCTGGTCATAGTACGGCTACTGCTTTGGTCAAGATTACTGACGACATTAGATGTGGTATGGAAAATCATCAGCTCACAGTATTAACTTTACTTGATTTTAGTAATGCTTTTAATGCAGTTGACTTCGACATTCTTTTAGGAGTTCTCTCTTCTCTTAACATATCTCCAGCAGTGTTTGATTGGTTTCATAATTACCTGTACGGGCGTCGGCAACGTGTCAAAATAGATACCTCCAATTCCACTTGGTGTGACACAACTGCTGGCGTGCCGCAGGGTGGTGTGCTGTCTCCTTTGTTATTTGCTGTTTTTATTACCTCAATAACTTCCACACTTTCTTCTTCCTACCATCTTTATGCAGATGATTTGCAGATTTATACTCAGGCATCATTTGACAATATTGCGCATGCTGTTTTACAAACTAATAATGACCTAGAGCTGATCTCATCTTGGGGTAAACGTTTCGGGCTGACAGTAAATCCAACAAAGTCGCAAACTATTATCATAGGCAGTCCGACGTTTATGTCCAGGCTTGATGTTTCACAAATTCCTTCAGTTGTGTTTGATGGTATCTGTATTCCTTTTAGTACGTCGGTCAAAAACCTCGGAGTTTTTTTTGACTCCACTTTATCCTGGAGGGCTCACGTGGCTGAGGTCAGCAGGAGAATGTTTGCGGCTTCTGCGTCTCTTCGTCGTCTCAGAAATTTTTTACCCACTGCCACTAAAGTTGCTCTTGCGCAATCCCTACTCCTGCCTATCCTCGACTATGCTGATGTGTCGTATCCGGATCTTAATGTGGAGTTACTGAATAAATTAGAACGACTACAAAATTTGTGCATCCGATTCATTTATGGCTTACGAAAGTATGACCACGTATCCCACTATCGGCAACAACTTAAATGGCTTTCTATACGCCAGCGTAGGAATATGCACATTTTATCCTTTCTATATACTATACTCTTCAATCCTAAAGCTCCTTCATATCTTAAAGACTGCTTCGCCTTCTCATCTTCTTCACATGGTCTATCTCTACGTTCCGCCGAGAACCTTACTCTTTTGGTACCTCTTCATTCTTCCAAATTTTTCAATCAATCTTTTAACGTTCAAGCTATCAGACTTTGGAATTCCTTACCTGTAGCTATTAGAACTGCAAAGTCTATAGATAGTTTCAAAAAACAAGTGAAAGATCATTTCCTCGCTCTTTAATTTTAACTTCAGTAAACTGACATTTTATAATATTAATATTTATGTATTTATTATATATTTTATAATATGTATGTAGTGTATGTATTATTATTATTTATTTATTTTATTTATTTATTATATATTTTACAATCTGTAGTGTATGTATTTTATTTATTATTCATTTATTTATCAGTAATAGGTTACACATTTTGGTCTAAATTTATAATAATGATTCATTTATCTATACTTAAATTTTTCATTATATTCTTTTGATTTGCGATTCCTGCCTACTTCATGCACAAATTCGTTACCTTAAGGTTGCCTTGAAAAGATTGCTCTCAGCAATAAGGCCGCCTTGTTGCATATATACAAGTCAACTGTCTGTAATAATTTATTGATTCACTGTACTTTAAATTTGTATTATGCAAATAAAGCATATTCTATCTATCTATCTATGGAAGCGATTTGGGATGTTGTGAAACACACAGCAAGCATTCATAATTTTTGCTGCCATTTCTGGTTTGTACTGTAGCTGCCGGACTACTAAACAGACATCTGCAACAATTAAAACTTAATTATATTATCTATTGTTAATTATTCTAATTGTGATTCTTGATATATTGTTTGTTGAATGCTACAAATACATAGGTAATTATATTTTTTTGCAATCCATGTGATCATAAATATGTGATGCCTAATAAAAGTGATTTATAGTGATTTTAAGACATTGCCTTTTTAATATACCATGTTGTTTGTATTATAAATATATAATTGATTAAGTACTTAGTTGATTCTTTTACAATACCTATCTATATTTGAATTCATTACCTGAATCTGGCTAAATCAAAACTTCTATGATCCTTTCCACAACATTCTGGCCTTTGACTCGAATGTTGTAATAATGAGCATCCAGGCTACCCTCTGCCATGTTTAAAATTAGTGTTAATAATTTTTTCCTTAAAGGATATCCACTATCACCTGTAACAACAAATGTTTTTATAAATTTAGACTGTCATAATTTCATGTAGGTATTATAAACTTGAGAGATGACAGTAATGATGCATATGCCAGTGCTCGCCTGATGTGAAGCAGTTACTGTAGCCATATTAACGCTCACAACATGAAATATCGCTCACACCCCCGCTGCTAACGCAGCAACTCCTTCCTTTCTGGTGACCTCACTCACTTGCACAAACACAACAACCCACAAGGGAATTGTTAATTGGTTACATTATTCTGTGAGGTGAAGGTACATCCCCAGTCGGGCAGCTGATACACTGTACCCTAACTAGCTTTCGCCAGAACCTCTTTCGCTAGTCGTTAAGTGTACCACATGCAGGTGAGGTAGGCTTTGGCTCTAAAAATCGTGGTGTAACGTTTATTTAACGATGAGTATAGTTTGTAGACAATTATACAAGTTGTGAAACATCTCATACCTACCTAAAAGAAAATTGGCTTCTCCATTCTTACTTAAAATTTATAAATAATTATTGAGAGCATGGTCTCTAGTCTCTACACGTTGTGGAGTCGTGGTTGCTCCCTGGACTAGAGGGGTCCACACATAAATTGTGTAGGCCTGCATCGCAAATCTGGAAAATAAATTATATTGAACTTAAATTACTATGTACATATTAAAACAAATTAGTTACTATTATTTCTTTACATTTACTATCATCACATTAAGAGAATGGTATCCCTTCGTACAATAATATGCCTCTTTGCGTTCTAAGAGCTTCATGATACAAACATGTATACCATCTATGTAGCCAATGACACCAAGCATTCCGACTTTTGAATAAAACCTTAAATTAAGGCACATTGTTATACCTAAAAATATTAAAAAATAGGTGATTGTTTCCTAATACAATTTCATGGACAGACCGATCATGCTTTGAGAACAGTGAATCAATAAAATTATGACAGACTTGTATAAGCAATAAGGTGGCCTTATTGTTGAGATATCTTTTCAAGGCAACCTTAGGGCAACGAACTGAGCATGGAGTGTACAGGATTCACAAGTCAAATGAAATAAATGAAAATTATAAATTTGTAAGAATCATTATTATGTATAGACAAAGATGTGCAACTTTTTACTGATAAATAATTTAACAATAAATAAATGAAAATACATACACTACATATTTATTCTATTAAATGCCACTTTACTTACTATCTCTTATTTATTTCCCGAGTGTCCGTTGTTAATGTGAGCTGAATGTATTTTATAAATATCCCTGCCATGTTCAGTGCACCAGTAACTTGGTTGAGATACATCAGATACAGCATGACTGGTATTATATGAGTTTGACCAACCAAAGCTTGGTATGATCCACTTGCAAAAAAATGCAAGTGCTGTGAGAACCTAAAAAAATCAAGAATATAATTATATTATACAATATTTAGGACTCCCTGTGTTGACTTTATTACTACGTTGCAGAGTATAATTATTCTGGGGAGTATTGTAGGAACATAAATGATAAATTTATAAGTTGAAACTTACTTTGGTGGTACCGCATTTAGCCCGCCTCGTCACTTCTCATTACGGATGTAGGACTATAATTCCTTTATTAAAATTTATCCTTATTCCTCCTATATATTATTATTCCTCTATTGTTTGTTTTCGTTAACCGATAAGTTTTTCTAAACTCCCGGTCACTCATTTCGAAGGCGTACTTATCGAGTCGGTGTTGCACAGAGCGACGTTATCTTGTTCTTGCAGCTCGTTGAGTAATTATTAAATACCGCCAGCAATGAAGACAATTCATTTTAATGGTTTATTTAATCTAACACAGTGCGGTATGTTCGTTGGAACTAATAATTTACAGCTTTGTATCAGTCACATTTCGATCAACTTTCAATCTCATTGAAATGTCAAAAATGACGTATAATTAGACAGTAGAATACCGATGATAGTTTCGTTCAAATATCAATATCACGCAAAGTGCTAGGGGAATGCCGTTTTAGTTTGTTCAACTTTCGATCACATTCCAATTTCAAACCACATTCAGTGTCAATTCACGTTGTATTTTGCGTTAGTAGAATACCTTTTGTGACATTTGTGAGATCGAGATTAGACTGAGACTGAATTTTGACTGTATTTTTGTTACGAGAATTGGCCCTCTGAGGGCCAATTCTCCTAATTATCTTACAACACATATTGAAACTTGACTGAATCGAGACTGAATTATGAATTGACAGAAATATGGTATTCTGCTCTTATTTTTAACGATCTAATTTCAATATCATTTCGGTTCAGTTTCGATTCGGTCTCGATTCAGTCTCATGACGATCAATTCAAAATCCACTTTCGATCGCGTGCTACATTTCAACAGACACAGAATAAAATATACAGCTCGTTAAATAATCATAGAGATTAAAAAAAAGAACTGTCAAAACTATACCCGCGAAAATTAAAGAATTGTCAAACTTGCCTTGTCCATTTAAAACCTTTGACAGAAAGTTAATTTTGTCGCATTCTAGTTATTTATAAAGTCGAAAATATATCATTATATATAACCAACAAGTTTCCCTGCGTCAATTAGAGCTACTGCTTGTTTTTATGGAACAGCATCGCACATCGGTTGTTGGCAGAGTGCGGGCAAAAGAGGGAAACGCACTCTCAAAACGCCACTAGCAAGAATGCACACAAATCTTAAATTCAGAATTTAATGGTGCCCATAAAACTGCAAAGGAACGGAAGAAAGTAAGTACCTATATATTGTGATTAACTTGTAGTAGTTATGTATTTTAAATCTGTGCTAAATTAGTTAATACAACCTTGTTTGCAGTATTATAACCAATATACAAGCGCAGAGTACCATTATGTGAACATTATTAACCATGAATTTAAGTGATTTTATTAGGAAATCCCTAACTATGCCCCGGCACAGATGATGTTAACATTGCTGTCTATCAAAAGAAAGGCCATTATCATATTCATGGTCAATAATGTCTACATTAAGTTACTCTACTCTTGTATTGATTATAATACTGCAAACAGGTAAGGTTAAAATCTTTCTTAAACAATTGTTGTTTTAAAGAAAACACATAGGATTAAAAGAAAAATACTTTAGAATTGTATGGTAGCAGTATTTATTAATATTCAAACTTTATTGGCCCACAGAGTTCAGACAAGAGCATGTAGCACAGCTCTGCCCTGCAGCTATAGCGGCAGCAGGGGAAGCGACCAGCAGGATTGCTTCGATGAGATGCTGCTGTAGTTGCAACCTTCGCTATTCCTCCTGTTGACACTGCGACAAATCTTAGACTCTCAGATGGAAGCGATTTGGGATGTTGTGAAACACACAGCAAGCATTCATAATTTTTGCTGCCATTTCTGGTTTGTACTGTAGCTGCCGGACTACTAAACAGACATCTGCAACAATTAAAACTTAATTATATTATCTATTGTTAATTATTCTAATTGTGATTCTTGATATATTGTTTGTTGAATGCTACAAATACATAGGTAATTATATTTTTTTGCAATCCATGTGATCATAAATATGTGATGCCTAATAAAAGTGATTTATAGTGATTTTAAGACATTGCCTTTTTAATATACCATGTTGTTTGTATTATAAATATATAATTGATTAAGTACTTAGTTGATTCTTTTACAATACCTATCTATATTTGGATTCATTACCTGAATCTGGCTAAATCAAAACTTCTATGATCCTTTCCACAACATTCTGGCCTTTGACTCGAATGTTGTAATAATGAGCATCCAGGCTACCCTCTGCCATGTTTAAAATTAGTGTTAATATTTTTTTCCTTAAAGGATATCCACTATCACCTGTAACAACAAATGTTTTTATAAATTTAGACTGTCATAATTTCATGTAGGTATTATAAACTTGAGAGATGACAGTAATGATGCATATGCCAGTGCACGCCTGATGTGAAGCAGTTACCGTAGCCATATTAACGCTCACAACATGAAATATCGCTCACACCCCCGCTACTAACGCAGCAAGTCCTTCCTTTCTGGTGACCTCACTCACTTGCACAAACACAACAACCCACAAGGGAATTGTTAATTGGTTACATTATTCTGTGAGGTGAAGGTACATCCCCAGTCGGGCAGCTGATACACTGTACCCTAACTAGCTTTCGCCAGAACCTCTTTCGCTAGTCGTTAAGTGTACCACATGCAGGTGAGGTAGGCTTTGGCTCTAAAAATCGTGATGTAACGTTTATTTAACGATGAGTATAGTTTGTAGACAATTAAACAAGTTGTGAAACATCTCATACCTACCTAAAAGAAAATTGGCTTCTCCATTGTTACTTAAAATTTATAAATAATTATTGAGAGGATGGTCTCTAGTCTCTACACGTTGTGGAGTCGTGGTTGCTCCCTGGACTAGAAGGGTCCACACATAAATTGTGTAGGCCTGCATCGCAAATCTGGAACATAAATTATATTTAACTTAAATTACTATGTACATATTAAAACAAATTAGTTACTATTATTTCTTTACATTTACTATCATCACATTAAGAGAATGGTATCCCTTCGTACAATAATATGCCTCTTTGCGTTCTAAGAGCTTCATGATACAAACATGTATACCATCTATGTAGCCAATGACACCAAGCATTCCGACTTTTGAATAAAACCTTAAATTAAGGCACATTGTTATACCTAAAAACATTAAAAAATAGGTGATTGTTTCCTAATACAATTTCATGGACAGACCGATCATGCTTTGAGAACAGTGAATCAATAAAATTATGACAGACTTGTATAAGCAATAAGGTGGCCTTATTGTTGAGATATCTTTTCAAGGCAACCTTAGGGCAACGAACTGAGCATGGAGTGTACAGGATTCGCAAGTCAAATGAAATACATGAAAATTATAAATTTGTAAGAATCATTATTATGTATAGACAAAGATGTGCAACTTTTTACTGATAAATAATTTAACAATAAATAAATGAAAATACATACACTACATATTTATTCTATTAAATGCCACTTTACTTACTATCTCTTATTTATTTCCCGAGTGTCCGTTGTTAATGTGAGCTGAATGTATTTTATAAATATCCATGCCATGTTCAGTGCACCAGTAACTTGGTTGAGATACATCAGATACAGCATGACTGGTATTATATGAGTTTGACCAACCAAAGTTTGGTATGATCCACTTGCAAAAAAATGCAAGTGCTGTGAAAACCTAAAAAAATCAAGAATATAATTATATTATACAATATTTAGGACTGTGTTGACTTTATTACTACGTCGCAGAGTATAATTATTCTGGGGAGTATTGTAGGAACATAAATGATAAATTTATAAGTTGAAACTTACTTTGGTGGTACCGCATTTAGCCCGCCTCGTCGCTTCTCATTACGAATGTAGGACTATAATTCCTTTATTAAAATTTATCCTTATTCCTCCTATATATTATTATTCCTCTATTGTTTGTTTTCGTTAACCGATAAGTTTTTCTAAACTCCCGGTCACTCATTTCGAAGGCGTACTTATCGAGTCGGTGTTGCACAGAGCGACGTCATCTTGTTCTTGCAGCTCGTTGAGTAATTATTAAATACCGCCAGCAATGAAGACAATTCATTTTAATGGTTTATTTAATCTAACACAGTGCGGTATGTTCGTTGGAACTAACAATTTACAGCTTTGTATCAGTCACATTTCGATCAACTTTCAATCTCATTGAAATGTCAAAAATGAAGTATAATTAGACAGTAGAATACCGATGATAGTTTCGTTCAAATATCAATATCACGCAAAGTGCTAGGGGAATGCCGTTTTAGTTTGTTCAACTTTCGATCACATTCCAATTTCAAACCACATTCAGTGTCAATTCACGTTGTATTTTGCGCTAGTAGAATACCTTTTGTGACATTTGTGAGATCGAGATTAGACTGAGACTGAATTTTGACTGTATTTTTGTTACGAGAATTGGCCCTCAGGTCATAGGATGTAGGTAATGGTAATGTACATAGGTAATGTAACATCAAATGGTCATGGGACATTATAATCGTTATAGTAATTATCATATTACATATCATATTATTGTATTACGAGGGGAGGTCAATAAGTTCGCGGAATGAGAGAGAAGGAGGTTGAAATTAAACACCAAATTATTTTTCCTTTTCAATATATTCTCCTTTAACCCTAATACATTTTTCGGATCTCTCAAATAGCTTGTTTATACCATCGAAAAAAAATGATTTGTCTTTGGTGTCAAAATAGGCCGAAATTGCCGACTTGACTTCATCATCGTCGTCAAATTTCTTTCCACGCAGCTCTTTCTTCATTTTTGGAAATAAATAATAGTCACTGGGGGCCAAGTCTGGACTGTATGGTGGGTGGTTTAATTGTTCAAAGCCGCATCGGTGAATGGCAGCCGTCGCAACATGGCACGTGTGGACGGGTGCATTGTCGTGCAAAAGGAGCACACCTTTTGACAGTTTTCCTCTTCTTTTTTTCTTAATGGCTTCTTTCAATCTTTCCAGTAAAGAAGCGTAGTACTGTCCCGTTATAGTCGCACCACGTTCTTTATAATCGATCAGTAAAATACCTTCTGTATCCCAAAAGATAGTCGCCATGATCTTTCCGGCCGATTGTGACACTTTGAACTTCTTTGGAGGAGGTGTGCCTTTTTTATGCCACTGCATCGACTCTTGCTTCGACTCAGGTTCATAGTGGTGAACCCAGGTTTCATCTCCAGTAACAATCCGGGCCATAACTTCTTCCTTTCTCTCTCCACAGAGCTCCAGAAACTGGTGAGAGCACTCGACACGCTCGCGTTTTTGAAGTGGCGTGAGCATTCTCGGAACCCATCTTGCACTGACTTTAGTCATCCCAAGATGATGATGTAGGATATTTAAAATACTTGATTCGGATACTCCAACCATTGCTGCAAGTTGCTTCTTCTTCAGTCGGGCATCTTCCAATACAAGTTTTTCTACTTTTTCGACGATTTCCGGTGTGGTGGCCTCAATTGGCCGTCCGGAGCGGGGGTCGTCTTCAATGGACTCTCTTCCTTGTTTGAAAAGACCATGCCACTTGTAAACCATGGTTTTACCAGGGGCAGAGTCCGCGTAAACCGCTAACAGCTCTTGAAAAATCGTCTGAGCGGATTTTCCTTGCTTGGTAAGAAACTTAATAACGGCACGGTGTTCAATTTTCTCCATACTGGCTGACTTCTTCCCGATTTAGTTGTTTGCAGGTCGATAACTCAAAAGTTAATGACACGATTAGGTTCAAACTTGGTATATATACTCTTAATGAGGTGCTTAACTAGTGCCTACCTGGACGGGTAAATTTATCCCCATCAAACCCTACATTCCGCGAACTTATTGGCCTCCCCTCGTATTACAGTTAATTATCGGTATAGTGATAAGATAAATCATACACACATTTTGGTGTGCAAGCGGCACCTACTTGCACACTAAAATGTATGATTTAAAAATGTATATATTTTGGTAAGTGGCTCGTTACATTGAAACATAAAAACGTTTGGATGGATGGATGATGCTCTACAATTCTACATGGTGATAGAAAGAGATATCTCCGAGTCGAGAAGAGCAAAGCCACAGAGTTACCGTAAAGCCGGTCGGGGCCTAATCTGAAGCTTCAATCGTACAGAATATCGCAACTAAATAACAATTTCCTTGAGGGTTGCTGTGTTCCTGCGAGTGAGTGAGGTCAAAAGAAAGGAGTTGCTGCGTTGATATCGGGAGGTGGTAGCGCGAGAGTAATATTTTATGTTGCGAGCGTTAATATGGCTACGGTAACCGCTCCATATCAGGCAGGCCGTATGCTTGTATGCTACCGAACGTAATACACGAAAAAAAACTGTCGACCGAAACTTCGAAATTTAATTTCAGTATTTCACTTTCGACTTCGGACACCAATTTTTACGGACACGTGTAAGTGTGAGTACATGCGTAATCTGAAATAAGGCAGTTTTATTATTTAGGTTAAGACTATGAAACTTATCATCGAATAAATCACATTCGAACGATACCTTAAAATATTAACTTCATAAAATAGATTACATTTTATTCCCATCGCCAGCCGGAACCACTTTAAAAGCACTCGATAGCCATAAATCATTTACAGCAATTATATTGTGTGGTTTAATATTACTCCTACAAATAGTTAACAGTATGTCGGTCGCGATGAATGAACGGCTACGTACGTGGGTTTCATTCAATAGAGTTAATAAAGGCGCTGAACTAAGCGACGGACACACTGTTAGCTTGTCGATTCACAGCTGAACTTTGTAACTCGTGGAACAAGCATTTTGTGATTTCATTCAATAGAGGTAATAAACTGCTGGATTAAAGGCGAGAAGGATACACAGTTGTTAGTGGTTTAATTCGATATTGCTGCAAATTCCCCATGGCAGCAAACTCTGAAATAACCACGCTGCCCCAATGGGAGGCGTGGTATCTTTAACGGATTTCCTCACGTAAAAAAATGGTTCTGTAGATAATAATGGGCCACGTACACTCTAAAATAGTTTTTTATAATAATACAATACAATCACGCTGTTTCACTTTTGTCATAAGGGTGTGACAAAAGTGAAGCCAAACCCGCGATTTTTGTATGGAGTGGCCCCATGAAACATTTCCATTTAGCAATATTTCGAGGACTACTGAAACAATTATCGTCAAAGATAACGAAGAACTATTTCTATAGCTAAACTAACCTTGAATAGCGGTCCATCAATGTAAGAGCGTCCCTCCCTCTATTTATTCAAAGGTCGAACTTCAACAATTAGTCTTCAACAGTGTGTGACCGCCTTTATTTGTTGGTAGTACTAGCAGACCTTGTTGTATGGAATCTTTTCAGTCACAACTTAATTGTCGGGTTGATTGAGATGTCACGAGGTTGACAACTGTTCACATACAAACTGATTTTATAATAGCTCTTACGGTCTTCATCGTAGAATTCAAAATTGAATACAAAATATGTTAGTATTGATAATGCTTCATATACCTACGTTAGTTCTCTATAATGTTGTACTGTTAATACTAACATAAGAAAAAAATGTGATTGATTCACGAAATGTGACTAGTTTACGTTCGTAACTATCAAAAGTTACCAAAGAGGAAAAAATAATTCTTCTCTCACAACTAGTTACCAACAGCGAAAAAAAATCTTCGCTTGTAACTGGTTACGAAAGTTTAGTTACCTAAGTGGAAGAAAGGAAGTAGTGCAGTCTAGTCTTAAAAAGGTTAAATATTCTATAAGTTGGCATGGGCAACTGGGCTATAGGATCTTCTATACTAGCAGTTCTCAAACTTTGTCAGCTACGGAGCCTTTATAAGAAACTAAACATGTGATAGAACCCTAAATTATAACAAAAAACTTTTTTTTAATTTGTCTGTCTGTCTGTTTGTTCCGGCTAATTTGAGAAAGTGCTAGATAGATTTTTACATAACTTTCACTGGCAGAAAGTGAATAGCTTAAGGGGCCAGATCGTGAAAACTGTGAAAAGAGTGTTACGATTTTTCATATTTAACCTATTTAGATATGATTGATATCAATGATAATTTGTATATATTACAATCAAAGACCAAAAATTATTGTATGATTATATTAAACTCTTAAAATCTAATAGTTGTTTTATAATAAAGGTCAACAAACGCACAAAATTGAGAAAAAATGCAAAAACATGCCTTCGTATTTTTCAGATTTAACCCAATAAATCAACACAAATTGATAAAAAGAAACACTTTTTGAACACTGAAGAAACCAATAAATATAACATATACTTTTTTTTTGTACCTTTACAAACAAAGACTTCCTCTTTTAAAGCCCTAAAATCTAGATATGTTTTACGTAAATTCTCCATAGAAAAATGTATGAAAAATGACGCACATTCCGATATTACGAATTAGTACCTGGCGTCGCCACTAATCGCCAGTGTGTTTTTATATGTCAAGGTGACACCACGCGCGTCGGATGCTCCAGCAAAATTACGTGTTGTGAATTTGTGTTTTTTGTGAAAAACTGTAAGTATAACTAATTTATCAATATAATGAATGTATATAAATCGTAAAAAATACAAAGAATGAATTAGATACTTTGTTGAGTAGGTTATTTTATGAACCTTGTAAAATATGTATCAATTCAGGCTTGAAACATGATTTCAACATGCTATAGCCGATATCATAAACGTATCTAGTCGGTAATCGAGGGTTTTTTTCGCAGGACTGATTGAATTTGAATTTGCCAGGGAAAAGAAAGTTTAGTACGCATTATAAAAATATGAAAGCCAAAAGATCTCGGAAAAAATGTAAGTTCCTTCCTACTTATTTATTTATCTGCCTACTTTACTACGTCTTGTCCTAAATACCTACCTAGAAAAAAATTACGAGATTTCTGTGAAAGTGTCATGTAAAAATCCTAGTTTTATTTGTGTGCTTATCCTGTCTAAGTAGTAATAATAATATAATTTATTTTCATTTGAACAGGGTACATTACAAAGCTAATACAATACCTATGTCATATGATTTAGATCGCTTGATTCAGACATATACAATAGCATGTAAATATTGGTTTGTATTATAAGTAATAAAGTCAATTTCTACCTAGTATTCGTTTTCATGTTCATAATTATTGTCTAAATATCAGATTGTGGAAGTAGGTATGTTTCATAACAGAAATAACACGGGCACGCGGCTTTGTCGACATACTTACCGACAAAGAGACGCGACGCGCCTAGGGTCTGGTGTTGTACAAAAATTACAAAATAATTATAAAGTGGATAATAATGATGAATAATATTTCCAGTATTGAAAATAAAGAAAACCTTCAGGCCGAGACTCCAAACAACACTGCTATGCTTAGACTACACACTATAGACGTAAGTTGTTATACGTAATTCTTGTAGACTTATTACATAAATAAACAAACTACCTTGGGGTGTAAGTGGTTCATCAAGATCTTTCAACTAAAGCCAAATTCACCTGCATGCGGTACACCCTGCTGACTGACAAACGAAGCTCTGGCGAAAAGAGAGGTAGGGAGCGTAATTGTAAGCTACCCGACTGGGGAATGTACCTCCACCTCACAGAATACGGCAGCCAAATAACGGTTTCCTTGAGGGCTGTTGTCTTCCTGCGAGTGTGTGAGGTCACCAGAAAGGAAGGAGATGCTGCGATGGCAGCGGGGGTGGCGGGGGTGGCGGCGCGCGAGCGATATTTTATGTTGCGAGCGTTAATATGGCTACGGTAACCGCTTCAGATCAGGCGGGCCGTATGCTTGTCTGCTACCCGACGTAGTATAAAAAAAAAAATACCTAGTTAGTGATGGACGAAGACAAAATCTCAGTAGGGTGAAGTCTTCTAGTATCGGCCTCCTCCTAATATCGGCCTTTGCGAGAAAATGGAATATAGGGTAAGTGCTCCATTGAATGAACCCGGCATTCCAAACTTTGAAAATTACAGCCAGCTACTTATGAGATCCTAACCAAAAAATATTTTATTTTATTATGTTCACAATTTATTCATGATTGATACAGTATACATATTTTAGCAAAAATGCTGATAGTTATTGAGATAATCTGCATTTTATACAAATATATATTTGTATAAAATGCAGGTTATCTCAATAACTATCAGCATTGCTGATAGTTATTGAGATAATTTGTATAAAATGCAGGTTATCTCAATAACTATCAGCATTGCTGATAGTTATTGAGATAATCTGCATTTTATACAAATATATATTTGTATAAAATGCAGATTATCTCAATAACTATCAGCATTGAACACACAAATCACCAGAGAATGAACAAAAAAATCCAGTGAATAAACCTTTTGAAACCCATTGAATGAACTACCACTTTTATATATCAGTTCTATATATAAATTATTATGTAAGAGTTTATTTCGGGTAATTGTTATTGTAAATATATATATTTTTTTATTATATTAAATAGACGATATGATTACTATTATAATTGCGTGTTACTTGATATTTTATAACCTAAAGAGAACTATCTAACATTTTTTTTTTATACCACTAAGGTGGCAAACAAGCATACGGTCCGCCTGATGGAAAGCAGTTACCGCAGCCTATGGACGCCTGTAACACCGGAGGCATCACATGCGCGTTGCCGACCCTGTAAAGACCTCTTCAAGCCCTTTTTGAAGAACCCCATGCTGTAGTCTCCTGGGAAAACCTCAACAGGCAATTCATTCCACAGCTTGATAGTACGTGGAAGAAAACTTCTCTGGAACCGCACAGTACGTGACCATTTCGGTTCTAAAGTGTGAGGATGAATTCCCTGTCGATGGCGAGCGGTGCGACTGTAGAAGGAAGCCGTGGGCATCATGTCAAACAACTCCTCTGAACACACCCCATTGTACAAACGGTAGAACACACAAAGGGACGCAAAATCTCTTCTCAGACTTAAAGGTTCTAAACCGTCTGTCAGTTTGGGATCGTCAACAATCCTCACAGCACGCCTTTGAATCGAGTCACAGGGTGCAAGCTGGTATCTAGGCGCTCCCGCCCATAGATGGCAACAGTACTCCATATGCGGCCGAACTTGAGCTTTGTATAAGTCTTTGCCGCGGGTTGAAGTAATGTTTCGCCCTGTTGAGCACACCTAGTTTCTTCGATGCCAGCTTGACCTTCCCCTCCAGATGACATCGAAACTGGACGTCGCTGGAGATGTCAACTCCTAGAATACCAATACTATTGGCGATGGTGAGGGGTGTGTTTTCGAAGTGTGGAGCCACAGCAAATGGGGTTTTCTTAGCGGTGAACGCGCAGACTTGTGTCTTAGAGGGGTTAAATCGCACTAAGTTCTGTCGCCCCCAGTCGGACACTCTACTTAGTGTGCTCTCAATTTGCGACACAAGTTGTTCGCGGCTCTCCTCCACCAAAGAACGAGGGATATTTGCGCGGCCCGTGTAATAAGTGTCCCCGGTGCTGTCGTCCGCATAACAATGAATGCTGTCATTATACAACATATCATTAACATGCAGCAGAAACAGCGTCGGGGACAATACAGAACCCTGCGGGACGCCAGCATTGATGTCCATGCTATCGGAGCAACTGCCATCTACAACGGCTCTAATGCTTCTGCTGGACAAGAAGCTAGCAACCCATTCGCATAGCCCCTCGGGCAGACCGTAAGGCTAAGATGCCAAATGCTTAAAACATAATATTAATACTGGATTATTATTATAAAATATTTAATATTATTATTCATCACTTCTATGTTAGATTCTCCTTTCTCTTCTAAACTATTATATTTCTATAATAGAAGATTGGTTCTATATGTCATCATTATTTATTAATTTCTTTTTAGCTTGCATTTTGCTGTCTTTCCATGGTCGTTTTAGCTGAAAGGTACTTCTATGTGGAGATCTTTATTTATTTTATTTAATCAGTTCACTCCGTCTGGTTTTCGTCCTGGGCACAGTACTATTACTGCACTTCTAAAAGTTACTGAAGATATCAGGCTAGGTATGGAGGATAAACTGGTAATAATAAAAGAACACCTCGTTCGAATATTGGTCAAAAAATTGACAACCGTTTATAAAAGTTGTGTACAAAAAATTAGCCAACTGCATTAAGGCTAAGATGCCAAATGCTTAAAACTGTGTGTTCATTGACTAGATTTTCTTCAATTTCGTGATCTAATTATCGAACACCCCTATAATTTATTTATGATAATTAAAATTTATGCAATCTGCTTTTTGTAAGATAAAACAGTTCTTTTTACATCCTACTATCAAATTTTGTTAACACTATCACACTTATAGTGTCTACAAAGTGAATATCAAAACACGAAGTCTCAGCAATGCCCTAAATTCTGCTCCATACAATCAAAAATACGACAGAATACTTTCATTTTAGGCGGTCGCGATTTTGAAACTATAGGTCACAGGCAAATACCTGTGTGTTCAGTTGACGTAATATAATGTTTCGATTGAGAAAAAAATACTGGCTTGAGTAGAAAAGCTTAGATTTCTTATTATATTGAAAAATGTGTGTTTTGTTCATTCACTGGTGGGTGTTAATTCACTGGAGCACTTACCCTAACTATTAAAATAACCCTAAAATTATAATAGTTTTTATTCAAAAAGCGACTCTATATGCGAATAATCCATATTTTGGTGCGGGTGCTTCAATATTTGAACGTTCAGTTGGCAATAGAGCACGCGCCGGTACCGACTTGTGTCGTTTAGTGGCAGTGGCGAGTCAAATCCCGGTTGCGAGCGCATTGAGTTAGTTAGTATTTAAATGGAATTAAACATACCTATGGTATTTTATATTGTTTTTTATTGAAGAAAAACCAAGGTTTTTACATTTACTTGTCTTTTTTATGAAATAATCGCAGGGTCGAGGTTAGGGATCTTTATTTATTGATAAATCCCAATATCGGCCACCCGGCCGACATTAGGAAAATGCATGAAAACGCTAAACAACATGTTTAGCTATTTTTTATGTTAACAGGAATATTAATAAGGTTAAAAATGAAACAACAGCTTTTTTTATTAAAATTATTGTCCTGAACCGACTTTACAAACAACCAGTTTTTATTACGTTTATTTATATAAAACGTTCAAGATTTTGATCTAGTGTTATGTGTTTCAAAGATGTATTCTAAGGGAGTTCTTAGCTATGTTTGAAGAAATTTGGCCCATTCTTTTTTAATTATTTTTTATAAAAAAAAATAAAGCCATTATCTTTCTTTACAGGAACTAGTTATTGAAAACAGTCAAGAGGGAAAGGTGGATGAAGTGGAAGTTGGGCGTAGAGTAATAGATATTTCTTTTTTTTATAAAGCTCTTCAGGCCATAGGGGACCACGGTCCAATGGATTGTAAGTTAAGTTACCTCAGTATAATAGGTGAAGTAAAAGTTGGTCTGGACTCAAAACTCATCATGAAATGTAGTATGTGTAGTATGAAGTTTACTGTGTGTTTGGTTGAAAAGAAAGAAGATAGCATGGAAGTGAATCATCAAATTGTATCTGGTATCATATCATCTGGTGGGAGCTACTCTCAGTTAAAAACATTAACTGCCGCAGTAACCGTTACCAATCATGTCACCTTCATTATACAATGAAATTAATAATACGGTTTGCGATTGGTGGGAAAAGACAGCAACACATTCCATGGCAGAAGCTGTCAAGGAAGAAGCAGAGTACGCAGTCTATAGGTAGTGTTGATAAAAATGGTACACCATTAATATCTGTTGCTGTTGACGGTTGTTGGAGGAAGAGATCTTATGGTAAGAATTTTTCCGCCTTATCCGGCGCAGCTGCGATAATTGGCATTAAAACTAATAAAGTATTGTTTTTTGGAGTTAAAAATAAATACTGCGTAGTCTGTGCACGAGCCGCAAAGAACAACAGTCAGCCCCCGGAACACCATTGTTTCAAGAATTATTCAGGATCATCTACCGGGATGGAATCGACCATAATAGTTGAGGGGTTTAAACGTTCCATTGTTGATCACGGTGTAATTTATAATAAATTTGTAGCAGACGGCGATTCTAGTACTTATAAAAAAATATTAGATTCGCGTCCGTACGATAATTTAATAGTAGAGAAAATTGAATGCAAAAATCATCTTTTACGAAACTACTGCAATAGCTTGGAGAAACTGTCAAAAGACACTAAGTATCCTTGCGAATTGCGGAAATTCCTAAAAGAAAGGTATTTGCGTTTAAGAACGGGTGTAAAATGCGCGATTAAATATTGGGCGGATCAAAATCAGTCACTCGAAGAAAAAATAAAAAATCTTAGTGAAGATATCCTAAATGGTCCACAACACGTATTTGGTAATCACCAACATTGCAAGGAGTATTTCTGTAGACCTGATACTCGTCGAATAGAACCTGTTGGATTACTTCCAACAATTGTTGGATGCGGATTAATGGACGCGGTAGAAATTTTAAGTAAAAGACTGTCATATCATTCTAGAAGTTTAATTCATAATTGCACAAGTAATATAGTTGAAAGTTTTAACGGAGTAATTGCCAAATTAGTTGGGGGTAAGCGTGTAAATTATTCTTCCCGTGGTTCTTATGCGGGCCGATGCGCAGCTGCTGTTGTGTCTTTTAATACGGGATCGATTCATAGTAAAACTCATGAAGTCATATTTAAATGTAGTCCGATTCCTTTGATCGCGAAAGTGGAAAACTGTAATCGTAGAAACCGTTTAATTGCTAAACCTAAATTAAGATTGAAAAAAAGCCACAACACTGTATCGAAAGACGCTCACTATGGACCAAACTGCGAAAAACCTGATCTGAGTCCAGAATTATATGAGAAAGCCAAGCCATCTTTTTTAGCCGATTTAAAGTTGTCTTGTGCTGAAAGAGAGGAGCTTGAAAGGTCGACCCATTTGCAAAGAAGTAGTGCTGAGTGGATGAGTACAAGGAGAAAATTACTAACCTCATCATCATTCGGGGAAGTTTGTAAAAAACGAGAGAGCACAAGTTGTGCTGCTTTTGTTGGTAAAATCGTTTATGGTAGTAATATCTCCAGTTTGCTTGCTGTACGGTACGGTATCGAAAACGAAGAAACCGAAATTAGACAGTTAGAAATTCAAAAGAATATTAGTATACAAGGTTGCGGTTTGTTCGTCGACGATCAATATGAATTTCTTGGTAATACACCAGATGGCATTTATGCAAACGGTTTAATTGAAATTAAGTGCCCACATTCTTTAGCTGGCATGACTCTTGATGAAGCAATGGCCAAACATACCTTTTGGGCAAGGCTTCCAAGAGTTATGTCATAAATAAAAATCATAACTGGTATTTCCAAATTCAGGGACAGGTACATATTACTAAAAGAAACGTTTGCATGCTTGGCATCTGGTTTGGTGCTACTGTACCTATGAAAGTTTATATTTTAGAAAAGGACGACAAATTTTGGAAGGAGAAAATGAAGATGAAATTAGTTAGGTTTTATTACGATTGCCTACTTCCAGAATTAGTTGATCCTCGGCAGTCACGAAGCATGCCCATTCGTGACGCGCCCAGTATCATAGAGGCTATGAAAGAGAGGAAAGAAAGAGCTTTACGTGTTTTGAAAGAGAAGAACGCCTAATGGTTTTGAAAGAGACTGAGGTAACTTAACTATCCAGCCGGTCGATTCACGTAAACACGCCAGTCCAAAAGTCGTTTTAACTTAGAAACTTAGAAATCGCCTTTTGGTTTTCTGTTTTAAACGCACTTACATATCTAGTCTTGGATTGTCATAAATCTTTCAATAGCTCAATTACTATACAATTCCTATACGATTTTGAAGAGTTACCTGGTGTAAAGAATCATCAAAATTGTTTCAAAAATACATCGAATTGAGAATCTTCTTCTTTTTTTAAGTCGGTTAAAAGGGCTTAATTTGCAAAAAACGAAGTGACATTTTTAAGTCCCTACGCTACGGTTTTTATTACGTGAATCGGGCAGCTGGTACTCATTCTGATAAGTTTTGCAATAGCAATTGATTTTATCATCAAATTAGCAGAAATCAAAATTTGATCAGTAATCGTTAAAATGAAAAAACATTAGAATTTTGAACTCATATTTTGTTATTGTTAACTTACTTTTAATTAGTATATTAATAATTTATAAACTTGTGTTTCATTTATTTTTGTACAACCCTAGCACGCTTTTTAGATGGCGACTCATATTTGTTATTGTTTACTTACTTTTAATTATATGAATCATTTTTATACTTTCGTATACTAGCGTAGCAAAAGTTATTAACTCAAAAATTACAAGCAAACAAAGTTGAAAAAAAAGTTGACATGGCCGATAATTGGTGCCACCACCCTATTTGAGTTTACGCAATAGGCACATTTCCTTGCGTAGAGATATACACTAGCGAGGAAAGCTCGATGTTATTTCGACCGTACTTCCTACTGAATTTGCAATTATTTTGTTGAATGAATATTTTACGAAATAAGAATAAACTTTGGTAGGAAAATTACAAATAAATACATAGTTGGAATTTTTGGTAAGTAGAATACAAAAAGGTCAGTCCGGACCTGCTCTTGATTGTTTAATATAAATAGAAAAACATAAAAATTGTGTCTCAACTACTCTTATTAATCTAGTAATTAATATTTATTATCATTTTATAACGAAAAACTAGTCTTAGAATATTTTACACTCGTCGTTTATTTCCAATAATTCAACATTTTTGTTATGCTGTAAATATTCAACTTCAATAACAATTGGAACGTTTGTCGCAAAACATTTTGAAAATCGCGCTGTCTTTGGGTCATTCACCCGCCCCGTCGGTTGTTTCAGTAAACAGTAGCGCTGCGGTCGCTCGAAACCGACGTCGCGCCTAGACAATCTGGGCCCTTAAGTTAATTAAAAAACAAATAATTACATTTCCGGGCAGAAAAAGTAAATCCCACGAAAATGCGGGGAAAGTCACGAAAATGGGTAACATGATTACCTATGTGACTCCTAATACTGTGCTATGTGTGAAAGGTGACGGAAGGGGGGGGGGGGTATGTGAAAGCTACATGATGAAAAGCGTGTGCTGTGAGCGAACATGTCTATATGATTGATCATAAATGTAATGTCAATATCAACATAATATTAATTATTAAATTTTGTTTTGTTTTATAGTTTTCAATAAATTTTAAGTGTTCTTACATTCCTTTTTTGTGTTTGCATATATCGAGAGTTGTTTATTTGCTTAATTATAAAGACCTAATAGCCCTGCCATACACTCGTCGAGTGGCGAGGGAAGTAGGCAGGAACGTAGTGTGGCCACGTTACTCGTCTTGCCGCTCGTCTTGCTCCTCGCCTTGCCCATCATTCCCTGTTTTGTCGGTTTTTTGGGCGCGAGTCAAAGGTCCGGCAATGTTAGCGCGAGTGGCCGGCTACACAATCGCCTCAGACGCATTCCGCATCGAGCGCTCGGGCGCGTAACACGCGTCATATTTTTTAAATCATTTTTTAAAATCATGTCTGTCATGAACATTTCCCTATAAGAGCTGGTAGCAAAAAAGAAATGTTTGATGGCATCTTTTAGACTGTTAGTCCATAAAAAAAAGCTTCGTTTCGCTATAATAAAAATGCATATCGCGGACGCTGCCACAGCTTCAACGTCCATTGTATAGCAAAGGCGAATGTCCAAGTGCGGAGCGTCGCGAATAATTGCGCGAGTAGAGCAGTGTGTGGGCAGTGAGGGAAACATCGCGGCAGCGCGAGGAGCAAGGCGATGAGCAGCGCGAGGAGCATAGTGTGGCGGCGGGGTAAGAATGCAAAGAATCTGTTGGAAAAGGAGGTCGTTCTGAATTGGATTGTTTGTTTACAAATAATAGATTTACGTTTAGTTAACAGTGTGGAATAAAAGATTAATTAATTATGTTGTTTTAGAATGATAGTGAGTATATGAAGTTGTCTTATTGTAAAAACCTGACAGTTTGTTTGTATTATCTATATTGTTTAAATTACAAAGAATAAGTACATTCAAAATAAAGTGGTACAAAGGCGGACTTATCCCATATGGGGATCTCTTCTAGTCAACCTTAGAGACTCTAAGGTTGACGTGGAGTAGACATTACAACGATTGGCAAGTAGAACATCGAGTAATAAATGAAAAAAGGGAATTTGCAAACAAATAAATAAATAAAATACACAAATAACTAAATCATAAAACTACAGTACACACGCAATGAAAATAACAAGTAACTTAAAGTCTCATCGGTAAAAATATTGTTATTCCAGTTTTGAAGGAAAAGACAATACTGGTAGAGCAGCGAAGTTGGATACCTGAAAGGTCTAAATTAACATTTGAACACTTTTAGAACTTTGAGTAAATAAACCATTAAATTACCGGCAGTGGTAGTTATGTACAGTCAGCAGTTGTTGCTATGAAAAGAGAAATTGCGAGATCAACTAAACTAAAACAAAATACTCCGCCCACTAATGGCTTTAATTAGTTACTATCTTCGAGTAAATGGTGCTACTAATTTTATTAATAGCTACCAAAGCCTATAAGCCGTTAATTTAACGACTTTCTACTCATTATTTGAAAAGACTCATTAGTTGAAAATATTCATTGAATAAAACGACCCCGGTGGCCGAATGGCTAGCAATGTTTACTTTGACTCCGGGGTCGCGGGTTCGATCCCCGCACAAGACAAATATTTGTGTGCATGAACATGTCTGTTTGTCTTGGTCTGGGTGTTTTATACGTATTATATGTATGTATTTACAAAAGAAAATGTATTTAAGTATAATATCAGCTATCTAGTACCCATAGTACAAGCTGTGCTTAGTTTGGGACTGTCGTGTGTGTTTCGTCCAGTAATATTTATTTACTATTTATTTTAATTAACAATAAAGTTTGCAGTTAATATATCGATAATTCTAGAACTAATTTGCTGTACACAGTATTCAATAATTGTCTCTGTTGCTCCATTGACGTGTTTTCATGTTAATGTACATATTTAAAACAAATACTTCTATCAGAATAATTGTTATATTTTTTTTTTAATTCTTATTCACGGACGCAAACCGTAAACGGTTTATCCGCGGTTTGGTGAGTAGCTCGTTACAGTTAGGTTGGTTAAGTAGTGATCCTTTAAAATTAGTTTAAGAAGTTTTTGACGTTGAACACCTTGAAGTGCAGTCAGCTTTGATATCAAGCTATTAGGATACCCATTTAAAGTAGATGACAGAACATACTTCCAAGTCCTTTTCTCGTGTACATTATTGTACGACGGTACGAAATACTGTTTATAATGATCCTGATGACATTTTTTATAAACAAAATTTGTTTGATAGACATAGCTACCAAACGCGTTACGTTCTGCATTCAGCAAACAAAATGCGTACGTTAGGATTAGTGCGATTACGCGTCGGCATGTGTGCTGAAGTTCTAAGTGATCTACGCGCTATAGATACTAAATCAGGCATCCTAACGATACGATACGATCCTAACGATGGTTTAGTCAATCCGTTGTCGCCTCTTATACTAACAGCTAATACGACGATTCACTGTGGTAACATAGCACAATACAATGCAATGCAAAATTTAGTTTTCTCATAATCTAGAGCTATAACTACAAGTTTAGCAGACAAATGGGTACCTACTATTGTGAGGGAGCGCAAACCGTATAGGATAATCTTAAGTATTACTGTGGTATTACAGTATCCCAACACCCCACGTGCTTCCCTTTACATAAAGTTTTCCGATGAATAAGTAAGGTATGTGCGTTTATAGAGCTAGGTACTATAGGATGCTTTTTATCCCGGACATATTCAGGGTTACTCTTGTATAAACTAATAGGCTTATAATTGACAATATGCTAAAATTATAAAAATTATTTATCAGTATCGCAAAATACACAAAACTAGTACAATCTTGAATTTTTAACAATTTAACTCAGAGAAGTTTTATGGTTGATCAAAGTTTGGTGGCAAACTGTATTTTAAATGGAAGAAATTATTAAAAAAAATATATATTATCATTGAAGTTACGGCACCACTAGCTACATCCTGTTTTTTTTTTCAAGTATTTTGTACTGTTGTACAAAATTATCGTTATCATCTACTAGCCTTTTATATGGAGAATTTTCATAAAGTTTTTATGCTATCGAAGTATTTTTTCACCTGTCCTTACATACACTCCCCACAGAGTACCCGACTGTGGGGAGTTTCGCAGGGGGAACTACGGGTCCCCCTGTTTGGATCAGGGTACCCCGGGGACAGGCGGCAAGCCCATAATGTGCCAGTCATGGGTCCGGATTCGAGGTGGCTATATGTGCATGTAATCACTCACGTGCATGTGGTGTAGCTACAGAGGTTGGGCACGTTCGTCTGCCTTGCCATATTTGTCGGCCGCGCTCAACCTAGCGCGTAGCGAGTTGGTTTTCACTGGCCTTGGGCGAAGGGCCGCCACAGTGGTTCTCAACGGGGCTTGGAGCGGCCCTTACAGCGGTGTCGGCTTCCCAAGCTGACCGTTCATCCGGTACCCATCATGGAGATTGGGGAGTGGTAGTAGGGCCCCGGTGTTTGGACTTAAGAGTATGCAAGTAGCTTGCATGCAGGTGAAAGCGGAGTAAGACCTGCAACTGTTCCGCTTGCGTGCTCGGTTGGTTTACCGAGCGCAAGAGCGGAGCAAGTAATGGTCCTCTCGTCTGGTTGGTTTACTGGACGAGACACTCGCATCCCCGTGATATAACCGGAAGGTTGGCACAAGGGGCGCACTAGCTGTTAGGTACAGGGTACCTTGTCCTTACATACAAAAATTAGCCAATTATACGTGTATGTAATTTAGATAGAAATATCTACCTATGAAATTTTGTTATTCTTTCATGGGTAAGCAGTTCCAACTGGTTTGGATTAAATTTGGTACAGAAAATGTTCTGGATTGGCACATAGGTCACTTTTCGACTCATCCGTAGAACAAAGTCTGATGTGATCATGGAAAAAACGATTAAGCTAGCTAAACTAGGTAAGCAATATGAATTCTTCAGACATACGTTTTAAGAATTTTCTTATCTCATTTATCTTCCGATATTTAGAATCAAATAATCAAATAACGTTCAAATTGACATTACCTCCCCATAAAAATGCACGAAAGTGCACTACCAACAACACAGATCGGACTTTATTTTACGGACGAGACGTTTTTATGCAGGTACTGCGTTCACGTGAAGCGAAGCCGCGGGTACAAGCTAGTAATCTATACTAATATTACAAAGCTGGAGGAGAGTTTGTTTGGTTGAATTGCGCTAATCTCAGAACCTACTCATTAGAATTAATATATATATATATATATATATATATATATATATATATATATATATATATATATATATTAGTGTTAGATAGCATATTTTTCGAGGCTACATCACGTCAATGTTTTGCAACAAAGGGGGAAAAAAATACTTATGAGAGCTTCCGTTGCATGCGCTGCGTAAACGGTTCAAGTTACGCATCAATTGGGTATTTGACTAACATTTTTTTCTGTTTGATATGTAGGGACGTCTCCATAATATAACCATAGGTGAAAGAATTACTTCGATAGCACAAAAATCTCTCGAGATATGGTAATTTGAAAATCACAATTTTTAGACTGCCCCAAAACGCTCCATACAAAAGACTACTGAATTATGACGTCACAGATCTGTATTTTGTATGCATCAAATCAGAAATTTGTACGACAGCTATGTTAAATATTACGTTTATGTGATTAGTATCATAATAAAAGTTATAGCATTTTTTATTGCTTCTCCAATGGAAATATTATTTTTTAATAATTTCATACTTTTAAAATGGACTTTCCCGCCAAACTTTGATCGACGCTAAAAAAAGTCTGACTGAAGATATTAGAATGAAAGTTTGCAGATCTTTATAGTTTTGTGTATTTTACGATATTGTTAATTTATTTGTACAATTTTTAAACATTGGAAACAACCCAATTATATAAGACGGAATATATTAATCTTAAAAAGTTCTAAAAAAAAGTCCGTGATAGCTTATGTCTATCTTTTAAGATTGGCTCACTATAACCTTTCAAATGGTAACCTTACACCGAACACTCAATCTGTCACACGCAGACGAAGTTGCGCGAGTCAGCTAGTTAATTAATAAAATTGATAATTACCTGTCCCGCGATATCTAGTTCCTACTTAAATCTCATCGTCATGCGATGTTAATCTATAAACACAATAAGGTACTGAACAATGTAAAAACTCATCAACGGAATAAAGGCTGGTGCACACAATACATTGTTATTGTCTGCGTATTTCCAATTACTGTTTCGATTACGATGATCACGCAGAGTTCCGTCGCTTTCAAACAAACTTGAAAACAGCTTCAAATTTTAATCTTTAAATGAAAAGAGTTAGATCTGATCAATTTCATCGCATCGCATTGCGTTGCATTGCTTTGCATTGCATTACAATGCATTGCATTGGATTACATTGCATGGAATTACATTGCATTGCATTATTATTGTTGTTCTTCTTCTGTATTTATAAAAGGCAACCGTTAATGACTGATCTATTAACGCACAGCTCAATACATTAGACGGATCGGATTTAAATTTGTATAATGACGTAGGCATATACTCAAGAAAGGATTTTTAGAAATTCTCACTGGATACCAGAATTCGCGTATGATGTCGCGGGCGCAAACTATGCGCCCGCCACATCATACGCGCGTAAAATAAAAACCGTACAAATCCAAGTTGACATTATTTATATCGTGAAGGATGAACATGTACGATAAGTGATACCTGGTCTACTTAAGTCTAATGAATAGTACCAATCAATTTAACCTAAGAAGAAACTTAACATTGTAGTTAAAATTTGTACATACAAAATTGATAAAATGTAATTTAAGAAAAAAGACATATATTTGACTCTCAAAGCTATTACAACATTTCACAACACTTATGTGCCGACAATATGATCTTAGCTGGAGCCTTAGCCGCAGCGCAGGCATTCTTCTGGAATTCGACGACACATGAGTTCTTTTTAGACATTATAGATTTTCCTTTTTTTTATACTACGTCGGGTGACTGACAAGCATACGACCCGCCTGATGTGAAGCAGTTACCGTAGCCATATTAACGCTCGCAACATAAAAATATCGATCAAAACCTTTCTATATTATAGGATGAATTTTTTGTTCGCCCCCAATAGCAAGCCTCATATTCAAAACTAATTTACGTTGCAAGGTATTTGGATCAAATTAGTAAGTGTACTTTTCATCGGTCCAGTAGAATCGAAGCAAATTAGCTGCGAGCTTCAGACCGCTCACCGACACATATGCAACAATGGCGGATCCCTAAAAAGACGATATTATTTCTAATTTAATGTTATTGCATTTAGAAAAACAAAGAAAGTAAATATCTAGTACTTTACTGAAGAGTTCTTAGAAAAAGAAAATTAAACCGATCCAATAACAATATCTAATAAGAATTCTAGAAAACATCTAAGAGGCTGTCTCGAAACACGCCAAAGTAGATTTTATCGTAAAATATTTATAGGATGCCATAAATATGTAACAATGAGATAATATCCCGTATAATGCTGTACCAAATATTTCTAATGAAGTTCTCTGGTATAAGTTGCTTTGTTATTTGGTCTTTTTGGCAGAGAACTCTACACAAATGTTGGAGAAATAATTGTAATTGTAATAGTTAATTCAGCCAAAATAATTTTCAACATCAAAAATGTATACAAAACTCGTTAAAAATATGTTATAAATATCAGGAAGGTGGCAAACAAGAGTGCGCCCCGCTTGATGAAAAGCATTTACCGCGGCCTAAGAACACGTGCAACCTCTGGGGAATCTTGTATTGGTCCTAACACCGACCTTGACAAAAACTTCCTCACGCCTCCGAACATAAGTTCATTCCACAACTTACAGAGTGCGGGACAATTCCCCTTTAAGCCGCAATTTTTCAAAATTTGATAAAACTTTTTATAATTATTATTGAAATAACTATTATTAAATAGTAAGTTAGTCACATAACTTAATATAAATATGGTTTTAAATGCAGGGTCATCAGCTTGAACGTTGTCCTTGCCAGGAAGTCCTTAGAGTTCATCGCTAGGACACATAGGAAGGACTAGGCTGCGTATTAACGTTAGATTATGGTAGAACCATACCAAGCTGCATGGTTCAGATCACCTATATCTGGTACTGCTGTGGCAAATATTTTGGTTACTTGTGTCTATATAAGTGAAGTTATATTTAAAAATATGATTATTTTAGATGAAGTATAATAAAATATTATTTATTATATCACATTGATAAATATTAGGTTGGGGAAAAAGTCTTTTCGTATTTTATATGAATATTCAAAACATTTTTTAATAAAGTTTATTTACATTTAACTAAAGTATGTAGGTGCCATTTTGTTCGATAACTTTTTGCCATCTTGTAGGTATAGACATGATCCCATTACTATATAAATTTTGGGACTTCTGTTCAAAAAACCGCGACAAGTGGTTTTGGCAGTCTTCTCGTGATGTTAACCTGACATTGCCTAAAGAATGCTGAAGAGACGGAAACAAGTGGAAAATTATAAGGTGCAAGGTCAGGACTATACGGCGGATGCATTAACACCTCCCAGTCAAACTCTCTTAATTTTTGCTGAGTGGCTAAAGATGTGTGAGGTCTAGCGTTATCATGATGAAAAATCACACCCCTTCTGTTAATTAATTCCGGCCGCTTTCTCTCAAGTTTTTGCTTTAATCTCATCAGTTGTTCACAGTAGAGTTCAGAATCGATAGTCCTGCCTGGCGGTAACAGCTCATAATGAATAATGTCCTTCTAATCCCACCATACACACAGCATCACCTTGTTGCGGGTTAACCCGGGTTTCGCCAGAGTCTGTGAAGCCTGACCGGCCTTTGACCACGACCTTTTTATGCGCCAAAACTGTTTTGTGGTCAATTCCTAGTTCTTCAGCTACGTCGTTACTACTGATATGCCGATCTTGCTCCACTTTATCAAAAATGGCATCCATTTTATCCGTAACAGGGCGACCAGAGCGACGTGCATCTTTGACATCAAAATTTCCGGATTGAAAACGCCTAAACCAAATTTGTGCTACTCTCACAGACACTGCACTAGGTCCATAAACGTCACAAATTTTTTCGCAGCTTGCGTTGCATTTTTACCTTTTTTGTAGTAAAATTTTAAAATGTATCGAATTTCTTCATTAGATTCACTCATCTTGACAGTAAAAAAAAACAAATGAAAATCACACATTTACCTAATTTGAATTTGGAATTATCTTTTTTAAAATTTAAACTTTTTAAAGATATCAAAACCTTTCAGATACAAATGGTATAACCAAAGAGATTTTATTACAAGTTCATACATACTATAATGCGAAAAGACTTTTTCCCCTACCTAATATTAACAATTGAGCTTACTTGGCCTGATCATTCGTCAACTATTTTTGGTGGCAAAACACAAGGAAACCCTAACCTCACCGAAAATCAACACGGCTGTATAATAACGCTTAATAATTTAAGAAAATAATACAAATAATGAAATTGGTGCGAAAAGTTTAAATATTTAAAATATTTGATTAAAAAATATTAATTTAATATAATACATACATGCTATTAAAGTAGCAGGAAGCTAATTAAGACTAACACCAATTTATACCTTTTTCTATGCAAAGAAATCCATTCATTCATTCATTGTATACAGTACTGTGACGGTACCAATAAATTTATATATTAAAATTGTTTTATATTTGGACTGTAGTATGTTTTAATGTTTATTGCTCAATCACCTGTAAACAACGGACCGGATTTACGAGTACGTTGCCATTTGGTACATTAATTCTTTTTTTTTTTATACTACGTCGGGTGGCAGACAAGCGTACAGCCCGTCTGATGTGCCGTAGCCATATGAACGCTCGCAACATAAAGTATCGTTCGCGCTCCGCCACCCCCGCTGCCAACGCAGCATCTCCTTCCTTTCTGGTGACCTCACTCACTCGCAGGAACACAACAATCCTCAAGGGAATTGTTATTTGGCTGCGGTATTCTGTGAGGTGGAGGTAAATTCCCCAGTCGGGTAGCTTACAATTACGCTCCCTACCTCTCTTTTCGCCAGAGCTTCGTTTGTTAGTCAGCAGGGTGCACCGCGTGCAGGTGAAGTTGGCTTTGGTTCAAAGATGTTGATGAACCACTTACACCCCAAAATTCTTTTCAGTAGATCAATGGCAACATCTTGAGCCCTACGGCCTATATTATTCCATACAAAGCGAGAATTATGGTAAGCTGGACGTTGCAAAATTAATCAAGCGAAGCGCGAGAACCACAAGTTTTTAATAAAATTGAAATTATTACGAAATTGCGGAAGATTTTCATTATTTCCTTAATGAGGAAAGACATTTATGTGTATTTTAAAGATTCCGCCATTGTTGTGTTTAAATTGTTACAAAATCCACGAAAGTCTGGGGTTTATGAAAGATCACGAAATTAATTTCATAAAATGAGACCCGGGGATTATGCGAGTGAATTCAAAACAAATGAAACAATTTAAGTGGAGATTTGAGGTGGAAGTTACGTAGTTGTTATAAAGAACCGAATACATCTCGGGGCCATAAAACAATGCCTTCTAGCCCAGTAGTAATATTCTGTTTTTTTATGACTTTGAATGCTAGACAAACCTAAACTCCCCCTCCCCATCTATTTAGACAATAATTGTCTGCAGTACGTAGTAGCACTCTAAAAACCATATTTTTATGCTAAGTCCGTGGCAGTCAAGCTTACGGCCCGCCTGATGTGAAGCGGTTACCATAGCTGCCAAAGCAGCAGTTCGTTCCTTTTTGGTGACCTCACTCACTCGCAGGAACACAACAACCCTCAAGGGAATTGTTATTTGTCTGTTGTATTCTGTGATGTGGAGGTACCTCCTCAGTCAGGCAGTTTACAAAATACGCTGTATTCTACCTCCCTTTCGCCGAGCCTCTTTCGCTAGTCGGCAGGGTGCACCACGTGCTGGCATGGCTTTGGCTCTAAAGATCCTGGTGAGCCACTTACACCCTAAATGGTCACTGCCGATCTACGCCTGCGCCCGTGCATAATGTAAACAAACTTTTTATTTACCTACCGCGATTATTGTATACGTCCTTAGTTCGCTCTTTAAACGAGTTTATTGTAAAATGGTGTTATGTTCTCATAGTAAGTGAATTTGTAAATTATTCCTTGAGAATAAATAAATAAATCAAATCAAATAAACAGCACAATTTCATTCAAACTGGTTACAGTTTGAATGAAATTGTGCATAGACATATTATATTTCGAGGACATTGGATATCTTTTGGCGTGTCATAATCGACATTCATGCTAATATAGACGCGGGCGGAGGCTAGTATTCATATATTTTTAAGATCGACGAGCCCGGTGGTCGAATGACTAGCAATGGCCACTTTAACTCCGAGGGCTCGGGTTCGATCCCCGCACAAAACAAATATTTGTGTACATGTCTGTTTGTCTTGGTGCGGGATTTTGCTGTATATTTTGTGCACGTACATTATGCATATACTTTAAGTATGTAAATACTTACCTACACAAAATACAAAAAAAAATGTATTCAAGTATAATATCAGTTATCTACCAATAGTACAAGCTCTGCTTAGTTAGGGACTAGATGTCGCTGTATAATTGGTCCAGGAATATTTATTTATTTATCAACATTTCAGATATATTTTCCAGTTATTAACTGTATACAGGTGTAACGAGCTCTTAGATATCTACATACAAATGTTGCGAAGTATATATATTAAGCCGGTAAGCTTGGTAGAACAACATAATATTTTTTTTTATTAAAAAGGTTTCTATAGAATTGAAATGTATAGAATAGAGAATGTATAGAATTGAAAGTTTTCTATAGAAACATTCTTACCTATTACCTATTGAACGTGGTAGACCCACGCGCGATTGAGATCGTATTCGTATAGTAGTGCTCATAGTGAGACTTGACAAAGACAAAGACTTACTATATAAATTACAGCGTTCTTCTTTACGTTTATAGTACAGTATAATTAATAGTACTATGGTGGTAACGGTTTACAGGAGCACAAGCTTGAAAAGTGGGCCTGTGAAGTTCTTATGCTGTATGAAATAAGATTTGAAATCGGACTGCAACTGTCAAGCATGCTGTGCTTAAAACTATTTATTTTTAAATTTATATAGACGGGCCATACTACACGGTAGTTAAAATTGGCTATAATGCGCTTACTCAAAACCTACACATGAATACATGCAGAACGCATAGAAAAGAAAAGAACATATACAAATGGGAAGGAATTTTGTCTACAATGTTTCAATAATTGTATTTCATTAGACCTAACGTCTTGCCGCGACGCGACGGTAAGTGGCGCGTACTTATGATACATAGAAAACACGCAGACCAAGACAAACAGACATGTTCATGTTCATGCACACAAATGTTTGTCCTATGTGGGAATCGAACCCACAAGCGTTGGTGTCGAAGCCGCGTCATTGACCGCTACGCACCGAGCTCGTCGCACTAAGTCGTCAATCTAAGGGGTTTAGAGCATACTCCACCACACTGTTCAACTGCGGGTTGGCGGAAGTCAGTTTTTCAAAGTCAGTTTTTCCGCCTAAAGGCCACTGACTTGGCTTAACGACTGTCCTCTAACGACAACACCCTGGACTGGATGGATTAACGTGCGCCCCAAAGCACGGAGGAGCCCAAGATAAATAAATACATGCATGGACAGGCTACGGTCGACGTTGCTCGACTTGAGTGACTACACTACCGCGCGAAACGACGCCATCGAGCTCCTCCACTTCCACTCCACTATTTTGAAATCAGTTAAAACAATGATATTATTTTAATCTGTGCTTACCTAGCTTTAATAGATATCTTTAGTAGGTACTTTGTAAATGCCCTGCATTATGAAGGGTTGTCAAGGAAATTCTTAGCCCATCCCTTAAACTAAAACCTCTATTAATGGCCTACGCCTCGGAATCTCTTGTCATGAAGGCAGTTGAAAATTTCAGCATTCGCTTCGTCGCTATTCCCATTAAGCGTTCCACATTCCTGATATGGGCCTACATATTGATTCGTTGGGTTGGAAATCAATAAGAATATTAACAAAGATTTAATGATACTGGGCTAGACATTGCATAAAGTTTAAGTGTGTTTTAATAGTAGTTTATGAAACTGTTGCATAATAAGGGTTCTTAAAATACGAGTGTGAGTTTATAACATGAGCCGAAGGCGAATGTTATAATAGACCACACGAGTATTTTAAGACCTAATTATGTGCAGTTTCATACACTACTTTATCTAATCTCATGAAATATATGATAATAATATTTTAAATACAACCATGAAGTTAATTTAACAGCTTTATTTCTTACTTATTATAAATCCATTTGCAGATCGAGCATGCGTAGTGCGCATGCGCGACTCGCCGCGCGGCGCCGCGTTCACAGATTATGTAGAAAAAATTTGGAAAGTTGCAATGTATTTGCATTGCAACCTGTTTAAAATACCTGTATCCAGGGCTGAAGCAGTATCGAAATGGAAAAAAAAGTTATTTTTTGAAAAATAACTTTTTAAATTTATTTTGATAGCTTGTGCGTAAAGACTGTCATAAGATACTGTGTTTAGTTTTTTAATGTGTAAATTTCAGTATGAAAGTAGATAAAATAATATATACAAGCTTCTTACTCACAGCATCGCCCCGCGTGTACATAGTACGTGTTAACGATTACAAGCCGACAAAATTGAGAAAAAGTTTCATATTGTGAATTTACCAGACGCGTGTTACATGTTCAAATTAGCCGGGTTGCTCACTTCAAAATGTAAGCAAGTAAGCCATATAACTTTGATATGTAACACGCGTCTTATAAATTCACAACATGACAGTTCTTCTCTATTTGGTCGATTTGTTTACGTTGACATGAACGAACGCGAACAAAAAACTTGCACTAAGCACTCTGAAGTCTTTTCGGACGAAGAATCAACTTGTATCGTATTATTAACGAAGTTTTTGGGGTGTAAGTGGTTCATCAACATCTTTGAACCAAAGCCAACTTCACCTGCACGCGATGCACCCTGCTGACTGACCAACGAAGCTCTGGCGAAAAGAGAGGTAGGGAGCGTAATTGTAAGCTACCCGACTGGGGAATGTATATCCATCTCACAGAATACCGCAGTCAAATAACAATTCCCTTGAGGGTTGTTGACAATGACAATGTTGTGTTCCTGCGAGTGAGTGAGGTCACCAGAAGGGGAGGCGATGCTGCGTTGGCAGCGGGGGTGGCGGCGCGCGAGCGATATTTTGTGAGCGTTAATATGGCGACGGTAACCGCTTCACATCAGGCGGGCCGTATGCCTGTCTGCCACTCGACGTAGTATAAAAAAAACGTATACTTATTTTGTCCATAATCTTGTAAGATGACCAATTTATTAGAAACGATAGCTAGTAATCGTGAAGAAATATTACCTGTCGTATCTGATTTCACGGGCACGTATTACGTCAACGTTGTCCCGGGGGCGAATCATATATAAATATGATACATTCTCGAATTCACTGACTTGTGTAATATCTGAGTGCTTAGTGTGAATTATTCGCTCACATTCGAACATGTTAACGTTTACAAGACAAGCAAATTGAGAAAAAAGACGTGTGGCACTCGGAGAATGCCGCGGTAAAGCTATTGCATAGCATTTTGTATCAACTTATGCAATTATAATTTTATTTATTTATTTTATTCATGCAGTATTGCTTTTTCTTTGATATTAATTCAAGTTACACTTTTTGAGCGTGGTGACCGATAAGAAAACAATTTTTTCTATTAATAAATAAATAAAACGAGTTTCGTAGAGTCGTACAATACGTCTAATCGCACGCACACAACGCCGTGTCGAAGACTGCCGAACTGAAACGACGTTAGACGATGCACGGCCTTCAAGCCACACCTCCTTGCCCGTCGGAGTGGGGAGCGTGAGGTTTTTTCGTTACGGAATTTCTGGATTCGGTCCCCGCGCTCAAGGCCCGCGATAGAAGCTATGCAATAGCTTAAAAAAATCATATTGTGAATTTACCAGACGCGTGCTACATAAACAAATTAGCCAGGTTGCTCACTTCAAAATAAATAAATAAAATAAATAATACATAAATATTGTCAGACAAATTACACAGCGCCATCTAGCCCCAAAGTAAGCAAAGCTTGTGTATTGTACTAGACAACTGAAAAAAATACGTAAATACATTTTTTTTTTGTAAATACATACTTATGATACATAGAAAACACCCAGACCAAGACAAACAGACATGTTCATGCACACAAATGTTTGTCCTGTGTGGGAATCGAACCCACGAGCGTTGGTGTCGAAGCCGCGTCATTGACCGCTACGCCACCGAGCTCGTCAAAAAATGTGAGCAAGTAAGCCACATAATTTTCCTAATATGTAACACGCGTCTTATAAATTCACAACATGCAAGTTCTTCTCTATTTGGTTGGTTTGTTTACGTTGAAATGATCGAACGTGAACAAAAAAACTAGCACTAAGCACTCTGTATGTAGATATAATAAAATCGTGACTGACCGATGTCTGTCCATGGAAGATCTTTAAAAAAACAAGAAATCATTAGCCGACTGCGAAGTTCTAACATTTTTTTTTTTGTTATTATTCTCAAATTTATTTTTTCGCGAACGCCATATGGCCAATGCCATATACATAATATACATAATATTACTCTCACAGTTTAGACGAATCTAATAACATTACATATATCGAAATCCCTGAACCGGTTCAGGCAGTAGATCGTGCCAAATAATATCACACACATATCGACTCATCAGTGGAACATAATCCGATGTGATGATGAAAAAAAAAAACGATTCCAGCTAGACTCTTACCTATCTTACTTATCGTGGAAGGACCACGTTAATGCAGTTTGCCATAAAATTAACCGATTTGTATATGCCTTATATCGTCTTAGAAATACATGTGGACAGGAAACTGCTCTTGTGGCCTACCATGGTTATGTGTGTTCGGCGTTACGTTATGGACTTATTGCTTGGGGTAACTCTGTCGACATTCAACAAGTATTTCTCATACAGAAAAAATGTGTACGGGCTTTGTGTGGTGCTGGACCATTGGACAGTTGTAGACCTCTGTTTAGAAAATTAAAAATCTTAACTGCTTTTTTATATATTTTGGAAACATGTATATTTGTAAAAAAACATAAAGATTTATTTAAAGCGCTTAACTTTCCATCTTCCTCAAGGTACCCAAATCGTTTGGCTTTTCACGCACACACTACCACATCGTTCCAAAAAATTGTTATAACATGTGCATAAAGCTGTATAATTGTTTACCAAATTATTTAAAATTATTACCATTCTCAAGGTTCAAGAAGCAATTACATGCGTTGCTGGTAAATAATTGTTTTTACACTATTGACGAATTTTTAAAATATAAATTTTGACATGAGAAGACCTGAAATTAATGTTTTATTCATATTTAATTGTATTATTTATTACATTTAATTTTATTTCCAATGACATACATATATTAAGAAGATATTGATATTGTAATTCAATAAAAATTTAACTTTTAATTTGTAATTTTATAAAGAAATATATGTATAATATAAATTTGCATGCCGATTGTTGGCGCAACACGCTTGCACAATATAATTTATAAAATATCCTTTTATTACCGTGTCTGCCGCAAATAAATAATTTTCATTTCATTTCATTTCATAGACTAGATAAGGAATACGAATCCTGTAGACATGCGTTTTTAGAATTTTCGTTATTTATCTTTCGATATTTAGAATCACATAACGTTCGATCTATTCAATTAATTAATTTGAAACAATGATTAAATTAAAGCATGTAAATTACAAATGGTGATATAATTACATTACATAAGGTGGACGATGTCGGTGGTCAAATGGTTAGCAATGGCCACTTTAACTCCGAGGTTGCGGGTTCGGTTCCCGTAAAAGACAAATATTTGTGTGCATGAACATACCTATTTGTGTTGGTCTAGGTTGTTTTCTATGTAATATATGTACATATTTACAAAAAAAAATGTATTTCAGTATAATATCCGTTATCTTGTACCCATAGAACAAGCTTTGCTTAGTTTGCGACTAGATGGTATTCGTGTGTAATTAGTCCAGGAATTATATTTAATATCAATTATTAATTAATTATTTACTAATTAATAATAACAATAATTAATTACTACATTCGACATTTTATTCAATGTTTTTTTAAGTAAAAATTCCCCAGCCTAGGCTGGACAATGCTACAAACAAGTACCACAATATGTGGTATTAGTATTCATTTTATTATATTTGACTAAAATAATAACTTTTTAACGAAGTACTGTATTTCAATATTTACTTTTTTGCTACTAATCTCTCGTCAAGCAGTTTATTAAATTTTAGTTACTGTGTTTTTAACTTGGCGATACTTGGTTTGACTATCTAGCTAAATTTATTTGTGCTCCCAGACAGTACCAGGGCCAGCAAGCCGTTCTCCGCCTCTAATCCTACACGTTCGCCCACAATGATTTCGAGGCCAATGAGTCCCGTAATTTTGTAACATTTTAGACAAGGACTATAATTATTCCAAGAATCTACATTCTTTTACGTTAAAATCTATTTGAATTTCTTAAGTTCGAGTGGTGCTAGTTTCGCAGCATGGACCCCCATGCTGCGAAACTAGCACCACTCGAGTAAAAAAAAAATATTATTTACTTAATAAATAACGAATCAAAAAACTGTGTTACTTGATTATTTATTCAGTGCCGTAGTCTTTTTATAAATTAGAAAATTAATGAAACAATGAATCATGTAGTTATTACATCGAATTTTGCTGAAAATCCCGTTTTTGGCACATTTTACTTTAACAGCTAGAAAATATAATATTTTAGCAGTTTTATGAGTTATTAAAAACTATGGCAGTTTATAAACATAATCAGACAGAGTTGTTTGAGTCGTTGTGTATTTAGCGAATAAATAATTAATTAACTCGAGTGGTGTTAGTTTTGCAGCAGGTACGGCCATAGTGAATGAATTTCATGTTGCAGAAGACTGAAAGAGGGATACCTTCCGAATACTTTTTTAACTGGCTTAGTGACTCTTGCATTTACATGGCTTGCATTTATAAAAAAGATGAAAAAAAAACAATTTTAATCTGGTTAAACTTTAGTCACATGCTTCAATTCGTAAAATATTTTTTCCGTTACCGTCGCTCGTATTTATGAAAGAAGTTGAAAAAAACCATCCTAAAAATAATTTTACACAAGGTAAACTTAAAATCGATTTCCCCTTTTTCGATCAACTTAATACGAAGAAGTTCTTAAACTAATAAAATGGAAGAATAAATCATCCATTTCCCAATATAAAATACTGGGTATTAAAATGCAAACGAAGTTTAAGAGGAAAGCCTAGACCAGTACTAGAAAATGATGATGATGATGATGACAATATCTAGTGTAGATTAATAAATAGCAAGAAAGGATAGAAGAATGATTACAGAAACAGTAATAGACTACCGAGACACGACGATGCATCATCGTTGCTGACTGCTATTAATAAAGTTACAACTTTCAGTGTCTGTGCTCCGTATAATTAATTAAAATATAAACTAGTTGCAAAGTTAAGATCAAAGTGAATTTGCAACGTCGCTTTCTTAATGAAGCAATTCAATAAAAACAATTTGAGAGCATACTAAACACCTATTCGGTGGAACTCGTTTCACGTATTTCAATTCGAAGAGCAAAATAAACGAGATGCAGTGATTTTGACTGGCCCAGTTGACGAATAGCCAGCAATGACTGCTTTGACTCCGATGTCGCTAGTTCGATCTCCGCACAACACAATTATTTGTATGCATGAACATGTCTGTTTGTGTCTGGATGTTTTTCATGTATTCGTTTACAAAAGAAAATGTATTCAAGTAATATACTAGAATTGAAGTAATATACCTGAATACATTTCATCAGTATTTTTTTCCTGTTTCAGATGTTGAAGAGTAGCAGAGACGACCGTAACAGCTAGAGCAGAGAGGACCAAAGCAGCCACGGCAGTCGCATGCATGTTCATATTTAGCGTAGTTTGCATGAACTAACTGGTGACAGAAGAACGTAACGAGGTGTAGATTAAATTGCCTTTAAATTTGACATCCGTATAATCCGCATCTGAATCAATTGTCTATATAGTATCAGTTATCTAGTACCCATAGCACAAGCTTAAGCTAAGCTAAGTTTGGGACTAGAGGCAGTGTGTAATTTGTCCAGGAATATTTATTCATGTTATTTGTCGGCAATGTACTGAGGGACAAAGAGAAATGTTGGTTTAAGAACGAAATCAGCGGGCTCTCATCTGTATTATATTTAACGTAATTTTAATTACAGTAATTCTAGCTTTTCATTAGAATCTGACGATACAGAAATTAATCAATTTCTAAAACAAGGATTGTATCCGTTAATGTCACTCCTTGTCCTACAATGAACCCAGCTTTGCAAAAGGTCAATTTACAAGTTCTCGATGACTAAGCTTATTAATAATAATAACCATGAAGATTTGCAATTGATGTTCATGTTGATATATGAGTAAATTGAGCAAAGATAAATTGTCTCGCATAAATTTTACGAGAACATGAGCTAAGGTCTTAACCCCAAGAATGAGGTGAGTAATTTTCAGATGTTTTTCATATAAATCTCCTTGCATTTTCAGTTTATTGTGTTCTAGTGGAGTTATACATTCAATAACTTTTTACAACCTGCAGGGATGGCTGGAAAACATCTCTTGAATAAGATATATTTACCTTTGTTTGTAATGTGACTATGTTTTGTTCATAGTAAGTATTTAAAACAGTATATTGTTGTTAGATGTCTAATATCATCATCATTATTGTCAGCATGTCTACCCACTGCTGGATATATCCAGCAGTGGGTAGACATGGCTATAGCCCTTCTTCAATCCATTTCACTATTGGCGATCGTTCGCTTTCTGCACCCAGCCCCTTTTTTCCCCACCCATGAATACCCCGTGTCTGGAAGACACAATCCAGCCTTAAAAACGTCATCCAGTGCAGTAGTGAAATAGTTTTGGAGATATGACATCCCCTCAATCTCACATATCAGTTTAACACTAATGGGATTTCTTCGCCAACCCGCAGTTCAGTAGCGTAGTAAAGTATGCTCTACACCCCTTCGATAGAGGGGAGGCCCACAATATCTCCAAAACTGGTCGACGTCTTTGGAGACAGGAGGGCTGGTTCTTTCTTTGCTCTTCAGTGAGGAAACGCAGCCAGTGTTCTTGCCTCCCTGCCGCATGGGACCGATATTTTTTAAATACTGCTTCCTCGAAATAAAAAATAGAATCCAAAAATAGATTGTTGATATCAGTAAAAAAAAAACTACAAATTCACAAAAGTGCGAGGGTGGCCATTGTGGATAGCTGCTTACAGGATGACAGACTATTAATAACATCGCTTTTTCATTATAAAATCTCTCAGCCTCATAACATTATCACATGGCGCTTGCAAGTTCTTGCATGTCATGCATACTATGAGGCGGCAGAGGCCGTACCTCTAAGGCGAAGCCGGCACAGATCAAATTTTTTCATTGCAAAAACCATACTTCAGCTTAGATTTGTGGTTATTAGCGGGTAGTAATAAATCGAGCATCTAAAATCTTGAAACTGGGCGACTGTTATACTGACTTGGCGACTAAAGTTGATATAAAACATACCAAACCAAACCTAACCTAGTATTTCTGTCGTCCGTTTAGTATTTTTTACGGCTCATGTTATAACTTTCCGTTACTAGCGGGTTGAGCTTAGATTAGACTAGGCCTCCTCCAAACCATAGTTCAGCAACTTTAAACCCACTTTTGAATGAGCGGAGACCCATAACTTAGCAGTGGGATGAATATGGGTTGATGCATAGAGTAGGATCATTGAAGCTCTATCAACTAAACAGAAGATGTATGTTACTGACATAAACAAAATTCAGATTTTAGGAATCAAGCTTAATAAAGCCAAGGCGGCAGGGCCACAGATTAGTCCATGATTTACGGGCTCAATATCGCTGTAGGTACCCTACACCTTTTTATGTTAAAACCTCGTTAATTAATTGAAACCATATAGAGATAAAGTGTAACATCTAGGTGGGATTGGCTACGCATAGAACCAATTAGACGTAAACTACTTAAACCAAAATCCTTCTAATATCGAAATCAAAAAAGGGGCTGTCAGTCCAGTAACATTTATCATTCAAGTATATTAAAGTACTGGAGATAATTTCGACCCATTTAGATAAGTAAACAAATGATCTCTGTGATTAATGAATCGGTGAAGTAATTGTTAATGAACAAATAAATGAATTTGATTGATAACTCAATAATATAAAGTTTTAGGGAATTCGTATCTTTTTAGTTTTGTCAATTTCGATATCCCCGTTTTAACAGTCCTGTAAACAGTTGTTTCCCAACATCTTCTATAATATGCTATAATCAGTCCTCGAAGTCTAAGCTTATTATTAATCCTTGTATTATAGAGGTTTTATTACCTACATTAGAAAGCAATTTAGTGCCGGCCACCAGAAGTATACACGAACTAATTGGTGGCGGAAGTACACAACGTAGTATAGATGATAGGAAACATTTTTATCGACAGATTGTATCGAGCGAGACGCTATCAGACATACTCGTAGTCTCTCCTCATATTTCTAAATATCCTTGGAGGCAAATTGGGTCTTGTATCGAAGCAACTTATAAAATCTAATCAAGTCTACACTTATCTGTAGGCAGGCAAAAATATGTCTCGGAACATGTGTCTCCATATACGAAGCTTAATGAATGGCTAACATCCTCCCACGGCTTCACCCGCGTGAATGTCAACTATCGAGCCAAACTTTTGATCATACCTCGGAGACAGACAAATTTTTGAGGATAAAAAGTATTCTGTGATTTATTCTGGACTTATAATTAAAGCGTGAAAGTGATACGGACTCACTTTCGCATTTATTATACAAGTACTTCCATTCCATGCACAAATTCCTTTACCTTACCCTTGCCTTGAAAGGATTGCTCTCAGCAATAAGACCGCCTTGTTGAATATATACAAGTCAACTGTCTGTAATAATTTATTGATTCACTGTACCTTAAATTTCTTATGCAAATAAAACATATTCTATGTATCTATCTATCAAGAAAGTACTTCCTTTAGTACTATTTAAAAAACGGCTAAAATTCCTGTTGGTAGAGAAATGCTATTACACGATTGGTGAATTCTTGGAGGATAGATTCATTTGAGGTATTATTAAAATAATTGACATTCTTTATAATCTTTGACCTGAAATTGAATTGATATTTATTCCTTTAATCTTTTCAATATTTATGAATTTATTGTAATCAATGTAAATCAATTTATTAATTTATTGTAATTCTTAATTTAATGACAATTTATGATGACATAATATGATGATGATTATTATATTTTATGAATCCGTTTTAAATGCCTATAAATATGTAACATAATCTTTGTACGCCACCGCAAATGGCAGAACATGGTCTGCACTTTTAATTTGTATGATCTATATATTTCTACCTATGTTCTACAAAGAATAAATGAATTATGAATTATGAATTATTATGAATTATGAATTATGAATCAACTTCTAGCTGCGGTTTCGCTCTGCGAGGACCCAACCCAGTGCATGGATAAAAAGTATATACCAAATTCAAAATAAAAATAAAAATATCTTTATTTCTTGGACTTTATAAATCACTTAGAAACGTCATAAATAAATAAATAACATATACATAAATTAATAACATAAATTGCATCCAATTCTGTTTAGACTGCCCGAAGAGTCAATCCCCTTGCGTGCTCGGTTGGTTTGCGCAAAAGCGGTGCGGGTAAAGGTCCTCTCGTCTGGTTGGTTTACTGGACGAGAGACTCGCAATCCTGTGATATAACGGAAGGTTGGCACACAGGGGCTCACTAGCAGTTAGGTATAGGGTACGTGTCCGTGAAAGAGTAACAAACATCCATACATCCTCACAAACATTCACATTTATAATATCAGTTTTTGAAAAGGACCGAAAGCCTAGTACACATAGCAACACACCTTTGACCTCGAAGCATAGTATCAAGATACAGTTTCGCAAAATCTCCAAAATTAATTATCGAAACAAATATCGAAAGGAAAAATATATCGATTATTGTTGGCGACTGGCTGGATAGAATCTTTTTATAAATAATATTATTTTGTATTTGACATATTTTTTAAATTGTTTTACTTAGTTACGGTTTCCATGTGTCCATTGTGTCTGCTCTATTTGTTCTAGCAAGTAATATTAACTCATTGAACTCGATCTCTTACTGTATAATCTACGTGTTTCCATTCCTTAATCATACAGTCCTCTACTCCTTAATAATTATATTCAATAAATAATCGTTGAACACATCTATCCCGCAACATCCGATATAAAATAATATAGTAATTAATATCAAAATCATGTGGTTACAACTAAGTTTTTAGAGTTATATGATTTTTTTTTTTGGGTTAGTATCTGAAGGCCAAGATATCAAAACGACCTATATATCACATAAGTCATTTTAGAAAATCGATTAGATGAATGAAAAGCTGCTGCTTCTAAAGATTAATATAAAAAATAAACCAAATAAATAGAGACATGGTATCGAGACAAAGACAGATATATATGTCGAACGCTGTAATATAGTCATTGAAAAAATGCATTCGGGGTCAAAAGTCAGAGTTTTTTTCAACGCAATTTTATTTTATTTTGATAGGAAGAATTAGTGTAAAGTTATTATCTATTCTTTTGTGACGAGCTCGGTGGCGTAGCGGTCAATGACGCGGCTTCGACACCAACGCTCGTGGGTTCGATTCCCACACAGGACAAACATTTGTGTGCATGAACATGTCTGTTTGTCTTGGTCTGGGTGTTTTCTATGTATCATAAGTATGTATTTACAAAAAAAATGTATTTACGTATGTTTATCAGTTGTCTAGTACCCATAACACAAGCTTCGCTTACTTTGGGGCTAGATGGCGCTGTGTAATTTGTCTGACAATATTTATTTATTTATTTATTTTATGGTCGCAAGTCGCAACCCGGCTACCCGGCTATCTTGCAAAAATGGTTTTTACGCTATATTTGGGAAACTATACGTCGTACAGTAAAGGTGAAAGAACATTTCTTGTTGCAAATTAAATTCTCTACAACTTTGGTTCCCTAACTTTTAGCCTTACAATAAAAAAATACATGTTAAGGAAAAAATTTTTGTACGCTACGCCCAAAACATGTAACATTTCAATAGACTAGATGTGATCGAGAGTTGTGTGTGTGTGTTATCTGCTAACGCCCATTCGCACATTGTTCTGTTCGAAGCAACATCCCTCATAACTTAATTGCAATAATCCGATTTTTCTTTTATCATTCATCTTTCTTCATCATATCATTCATCGTATTTGCGAAAAACAAATTTTATTTTTGTATTTCATAAATGCGTATATTTTACTATTTTTTTATTTTCTCTATTTATAAACTTTGCATTGTTTTTATAGAAAGTCAATAAATATTGGCTTTTTGGTGTTACCTAGATAGAATTTGTACTGAAACTATAAAGTTTAATAAAAAAAATATACTTAGTAAAATAAATAATCTATAAATATAATGACGGCAATAATATTTACGATTAATAAATAAATATTTACATAGCGCCATCTAGTCCCAAATTAAGCTGTGTGTTATGAGTACTAGACAACTGATAAATGTACTTAAATACATTTTTTTGTAAATACATACATAAATAGAAAACACCCAGAACAAGACAAACAGACATGTTCATGCACACAAATGTTTTTCTTGTGCGGGAATCGAACCCGCGACCTCGGAGTCAAAGTGGCCATTGCTAACCACTCGACCACCGAGCTCGTCACCACCATCGTCGAGCACCAAGTCAGATTAAATATTTGTTCTCCGCTGAGCAGTTGATCACAGCCAAGCAAGTAAGGGTGCGTTTTCACTGAAGCAGAGCTGCGCGGATTTGTTTCCATATTAAATTAAGTGTATAATCGTACTAAAGCGAGTAGACACGTTTCTACTTAAGCACTCTTCTAAACCGCTCTCCTAAAAACTGCAGTAATATAAAACGACCAGAGATAGTGTATAGGCACCCTCAAGCGGTTTATAACTTTGAATATTTGAAGAGAAATCTGTTTCACTAAATATATTTTCGAGTAAAATTTTGAAGATAATAGGACCCAATTATGAAAGTTCACTGCCCACGGCCGAACGTACCAATTCTAAGAAAACAACTAATTTGAGTTTCCACAGTTATATAATTATGAATTAAATAATTATTTATGTAAATGTATTTATCTGTTTCAAGTTTCATATTACCATTTAGACTGAGTATTAATTTTTTATTGTATTCCAACAGATACACCTACAATAATATAGAGTACAATGGCATGAAGATGAAAGAAAATTTATTCTTTACTATAATTTACAACAATTTGTAAAATGGTGAGGAGCTCGAAGGCGTCGTAAACACACAAGTTTACCAACGTCGACCGTTGCCTGTCCATGGATGGGTTTATTTATCTCGAGCTCCTCCATGCTTCAGAGGGTTCATTAAGCCGTCGGTCCCACTGATGTCGTTAGATGACAGCCGTTAATCCAAGTCAATGTTCTTTAGGCGGCTTGAAAACACTTGCCTCCGCCAACCCACAGTTGAGCAGCGTGGTGGAGTATGCTCTAAACCCCTTCGAATGAGGGAGGCCCGTATCCCAGCAGTGGGATGAATAAGGGTTGACGATGATATAAAATGGTGAATATAAACTGGGCGACTATTATACTAAATAGGCAACTAAAGATGATATAAGTAAATTTTACACCAAGCGCAAATATTTTGACGGCGAGTACAATTAACTAAGGAAAGTACAATTTAAGCATTTAGAAGTAAAAAAAAAAACACGCTAGATAACTTTCTATTTATTTCAAACAAAAAAGTAATAGATTTTATGAACATGCTATAGGCAAACCCCGGCCACTCCATACAAAAATGGCGCTTTTGCATGTAGTAACCAAATGACGTCTGTACACGTGCCTATGTTTGAGTGACGTTCTCTAGGGCTGACATTATTCAATTATTAGTCGTAACCGCTTCACACCAGGTGGGCGTAGTGAAGAAAAAAAACATAGTAAATACACTACACTGACTTCAGCCAATATTTACAAAACGCCTTGTATAATTGCCATTGCTAACTTACCCAAAATTTTATATTTTCTAATCACCACTAAATCAAACGTTCGCCTTCCGAACACCGGTTCATTGTAATGGTCAAACCATTTCATTCTCACTAATTGTAGCTTTTTACCATTCATATAAATGCATGCGTAATGATTTGATTCATTTTCATATTCACATGAAACAAATGTAATTTAAAACTAATACCATACATGACATCACACACAATAAACATTGAAATGTAAATATGAAAATTGTAAATATCAATACATATAATAAACAATAAACCACCATAACTCAAGTGACAGCAATGTCAATTCCGCGTCTGCGCACTCACTTGCTCTTTGAGACATATTATAAATCTGCTTTAATGCTATTCTTTTCTCATCTCGTATTAATTGTATCTTGTATCCTACTTTGACAGACATGAATTAGTTATGATGAAACTATGGCTGCCGCATGCTTTTTAGGTAATTTATAAAAAAATCTGTACTTTATTTCATCCAAAGGGATCGAATAAATTTCTTTTTTTGACTTTCCATGTGTTGAGACATCCATCCACTGCACAAGTAACTCCCATCTTTTAAACTGAATGGAGAATAAAATACGAGCAACGTCAATTTGTAGGATGTTGCATCCATTGCTAACGGTTCCAAATCGGTCTCATAGGGGAGGTGAGGTCGACTAGTGAGAGCGGTAGAGAGTGTCCATACTGTACGTTAGTACTATTACTTATACTGTGCTATAGGTGTAAGCTATTATTTAGACATTTTTGACGTGACAACGTCTTATAATTCGATGGAGCCGGCTGCACGCACGAAAAAACATGACGTATGCGGCGTTACCTCACTCTGAGGCGTTCCATTAACATTTTCTTTTGAAAAATGCAAACATTCCATCCGTATTTTCTTATGACGTTGTCACGTTCAACTATCGTCAGTAAACCGACTTTACAGACAACCGATTTTTTCTATTCACTTTGAGATCTAGTTCCATTAGTGCTCGTGATGTTCATGTTAGTTTCATATTTTCTTATTAATGTAATAATCGACTTTATCTGGTAACGCTCGTGTATAAAATAAAACTGCGTGACATATATTCTTATTATTTTTCGTCCTACTCATTAATATTTGCACTTTATGTAAAATTACCTTGCACAACTGACCTAACACATACAAAACCTAACGTAACCTTGTATTCCAGTCGCCCATTTAGTATTTTAGTAGCTCAATTTATTGTTTTCCAATAAATAATAGCAGAATGGCCTTCATAAACCCAGGCGATAGCGCCAGGTTTTATTAATTAATGTTCACAAACTATAACCTATATCCACAGAATGAGAAATAGTAATAGTACTATAACCCTCCTAGATAATCACTTTCCTATTTATGAAAACCATATGAAAATCTGTTCATCTGAATCCAATACGCATAGACATTTATCTATAATATAAAAATGAATCGCTGAATGTGTTGCTAAGCGCAAATCTCAAGAACAGCTGAACAGATTTCGCTAATTCTTTTTAGAATATTCCTTGAAGTATTAATTTGGTTCTTACACAAAGAAAAATTAAAAAAATTGCCTGAAAAGGTCTCAAAACAACACTTTTCTATACTCCCATGCAAACGATTCGTAATAATACTTAAAAGTAAATTTGAACTTTAATACCATACCATAAAGTTCAAGTGTTAGTGGAGAGGTTCCGGGAAGGCAAAACAATTGAGTGACGTTAGTATCGTAGGCGGTACGAAGTTCGCCGGGTCAGCTAATAAAATAATAAAAATCGAACTCAGCGCGTCACAGGATTTTGTAATAAATTTAGCTGAAAGAAAAATGAATGTTATATTTTTGAAATTTAGGTATGTATTTTATTTTTAGACTTATGAGTTGGTATACTTTAAGATTATTAAATTATTTAAGTTTTTTAATTTATATTAAATTAACTAGAATTGTCTAGTTTTAGTTTTTAATCGGTACTTGGTAATTATTAATTTTTTTTTTTATATAGTTTTATGAAATATTATTATATTATTATTATATTTAATTTTTAATCTAGCGACCCGTCTTTCAGGGATTTTTCCCGATTTTGCAACATTTTCATTGACGCTCCACTCCTATTAGTAGTAGCCTAATGTTATATAATATATGATGGGCAAAACATATAATGCGTCTGATTAAAAACGGTATCGTCAGTTCTTAAATACTCGCTGTTTTGGGATTTTGAAATTGCCGAAGGCAAATTGTAAATGCGTTCGTCGTACCAATGAGGTTTTTGTTTATGTGTTATGAACGATACCATACACTGGTCATTATTAAGTCTATATCCTTACTTCTATGATTTTTTAATAATCACCGATTCTTAGTTAACGTAATAAAACGTGTTATGGTTAGATTTGAGTTTAATTTTTAGGGTTTTCTTGTGTCTCGTCACCGGAAATAAGAGGCCTGCGAATCGAGACTCTGTCAACCTAGGTGGTGCCAAATAAACTTAATTATTTATAATTGAAAATTTATTACATCGCCCATTTATAGAGAAACGCTATATCGTTCCTCAATAAATGGGATATCCAACATTAAAAGATTTTTTCAAAACGAACCAGTAATTTTCGAATAAACTTTTCATCTTTATAATATTAGTATAGATGTAAGTAAATGGTGTGTAACTAGTATCCATATTTTGTAAGACTCGAGTCTGACCCAGGAACCAAACCGACACAAATGCGAAAAAAATATATATTTATATGTGGTATAGAGGTCTTACCGGTAGGAAACTCTATCACAGAATAAGATTTTAAAAGAAAGGTAGGGAGCGTAATTTTAAGCTACCCGACTGGGGAATGTACCTCCACCTCGCAGAATACCGCAGCCAAATAACAACTCCCTTGAGCGTTGGCAGCGAGGGTGGCGGCGCGAGAGCAATATTTTATGTTGCCAGCGTTAACACGGCTACGGCAATCGCTTCACATCAAGCGGGCCGTATGCTTGTCTGCCACCTGACGTAGTATAAAAGAAAAAGAAAAGATATAGGTAGTAGTAGAATTCATGCACCGCATTTACCAAAAACAGTTTAATCGTACCGTAGTTAAAGTCACAACGTTTTAACAACAGAGATTCGCCCATAATCGGTTAACCAAAATTCAGAAACACAGCTTTCACGGATATTAAACTGAACTTTTGAAGCCTAGAAATTAGGTAATTTGGTATTGTCACAGCGAGTGGCAGGTAATCAAAATGTTTAGGCATTTCTGATGGTTCTACATTAGTTAGTTATTAACCTAGATATTAGATAGATAGATAGAATATGCTTTACTTGCATAATACAAATTCAAAGCACAGCGAATCACGCCAGTCAGAAAGAACGCCGAATTCACAGCATAGTAATACAACCAGTACTTTAACTTCATACTAGCGCCCAAATCGGCGCACGCACACAGCCAAGCGTCATTTACACGACCGCTCAGGAAGTTTTGGTGCGCGGTGTGCCGAAATAGAAGACTAATATAAGACCGAAGATACGCGACCGAATTTGGCGTGTTTAAGATTCGTATGTAGAAAACGCGACGTAATTTCGGCATGGTGACGTAATTTAAAATACATTGCAGGCGTAGTCACGCCGAACTTCGGTCGCGTATTTTCGGCATAGTGTGTTTAGACACTTAGTTGCAGAGTCCAATATTATTGGAGAAATTAAAGCCCAACGTCTCTGCTCGCTTGGCCAAGTGGAACGATAGGATTGGGGTGTAAGTGGTTCATCAACGTCTTTGAACCAAAGTCAACTTCACCTGCACGCGGTGCACCCTGCTGACTGACAAACGAAGCTATGGCGAAAAAAGAGGTAGGGAGCGTAATTGTAAGCTACACGACTAGGGAATGTATCTCCACCTCACAGAATACCGCAGCCAAATAACAATTCCCTTGAGGGTTGTTGTATTCCTGCGAGTGAGTGAGGTCACCAGAAAGGAAGGAGATGCTGCGTTGGCAGCTGGGGTGGCGCGAGCGATATTTTATGTTGTGAGCGTTAATATGGCTACGGAAATCGCTTCACATCAGGCGGGCCGTATGCTTGTCTGCCACCCGACGTAGTATAAAGAAAAGGATGTGATCGGAGCGACAGGAAAGCATATAGTGGTCGATCTGTAGGGCTGCTTCTTATCGATACCAAAATATCTCTGGAGCGACATAGTGGGGGCTGATGACTAAATGCGAGCTTTATGTTAACAAGTGGCAAGAGCGTGCGCAAGGATTTTTATGTCGGAGGCCAAGATTCACTTTGGGTCGATGAGCCAAAAGAGTAAGTGTAAGTAAGTAAGCTATTATTACATATACATACGACTAGTATATAGATACTAATGAAACAGACGAAACAAAAGTGATAAAAAGAAGAATCAGTAAACAGTTCCCGCTTTGTAGTCTTGAAAATCATATGAAAATCCATATAGAAGTTATGAGATTAGCCCAATTGTAGCACGCACTTGGATTGAATTTATCCGTGTCAATAAATAAATAAATATTTCTGGACAATTTACACAACATCATTCCCAAATTAAGCACAAACCTATGGACACTAGACAACTGATAAATATACTTAATTTTTTTTTTTTTGTAAATACATTCATAACATACATAGAAAACACCCAGACCAAGACAAATCGACATCTTCATGTACAGAAATGTTTGTCTTGTGCGGGGATCGAACCGGCGACCTCGGAATCAAAGTAGCCATTGCTAGCCATTCGACTACCGGGCTCGTCTAATCTAAATCAATGAAAATAACTTTAGATTGTATAGGTTTTCCTTTCATTTAATTTATCATATTTGTTAAAGAGATAATATTATTATGATCCTTATAATTGACTCTATCGTTTGATGGCATAAAAGTACAGGTTTTTTTTTCGAATTTTAGTCAGTTATAGTCTAGATACATCTAGATATAGGAAACAATTATAGAGCACGTTCGTATTGTTTCTTTTTAAAAATAAAAGAATGTTTCCTTTGAATGAAATTTGCTATCTACATAATTTTATACTATGTACTAGTTTGTCAGTCAGCAGCGTGCACCACGTGCAGGTGATGTTGGCTTTGGTTCAAAGATGTTAATGAACCACTTACACCCCAGATTACATTGTTTATAGTACTTTCTTCCAGGTGACATTAAAAATTCCACCCTGAATAATACCTAGTGATAGTGAAGAATACTGTATACATATTTTATGTGTATTTTAAACAAAACGGATAAAGCTAAAGTTATAACTGCGGAATGGAATTGTCTGAAGTTTGTACACAAAATCTCATGGCCCAATAGGGAGTTTCTGCAGTAAATATTCTAAAGGCGGATAAATAAACACTAAGCACTAAGCTTAACACTAAGGATTAAATGTTCTTAAGTTCATATTCAGTACATGTACTCAGAGTAAATCTTTGGTCAGAGTAGTTATTATAGAAGTATTTTTAGCGTAAGAACCCGTTACCACCGTTACTGCCAGACTTTCTTTATTATGAAAGCTAAAAGTTTCCCTGTCGCTAACATCTTATATATAAAAATGAATCTTATATATAAAAATGAATTGCTTTTTGTTAGTCTCGCTAAAACTCGAGAACGGCCAAGCCGATTTAGCTGATTTTGGTTTTGAAATGTTTGTCTTAGCCCAGGGAAGGTTTAAACGGTGAGAAATTTTGGAAAAAAATCAAGAAAGATAGTGAAAACAACAATTTTAATTTCCCATACAAAGTGTTCCTACTATAGTCGAATGTCATAACAGCAAAGATGGCGAACCTACCTATCAATAGTGTCATTGTCACAAAGAATCGACGTCATATTTGTTGGTTGTCAAATATGACTTTCTCAGAAGTGACAGAAATGACACAATACTAATAGACATCAATAAAGGAGTTGAAATATGTAGTGACTGTTTATGGTATTTGCTTTGTACAGTACTTAAGAATAAATAATAGAAAAGTAAATTTCATAAAAACTCGGATTGTAAATTATAAAAATGATTGCAAAAAATGTAACCAGTGTCAGCAATGCGAATAGACCAGAAAATGGGGGCTGAACGCAGAACGAGGTTTGTGGATTCACATAGAGTATAACTTTGCATATGGTAAGACCTACATCACATTATATAGGTCTGTCATGTTAACCAAGGTGATACCTATTACAAAATAAAACGGATCCTCATTATTTTCTGAAGTAGGTACCTAAATCTGTAATTTTAATATAATCATATTTTATCATTTAGTCATAAATTTATTTGGCGAGAACTTTCTTTACTGAAGTCTAAAGGGCTGCCAGGTTTTTATATCGACATCATCCGAGACATGTACCGAAATTCCAAATCCATAGTTTAGACCTCTGTCGGAGAGGAGAGACAAAATTCCCATTAACGTCGGTGTCCTCCAGCGATCAGTCTTAGTCTGTTATTGTTCATATTAGGCATATTCTTATATATTAGACATTTGTGGTTTCTTATATATTAGACGAATTGTCAAGTAGTATCATGGATCCACATGGACCAGGGGGCTTACCGCCGAAGCTGAAGCCGATTAACATCGAATATTTTGATTCCAAAAATAGGTCTTCGTTTAAGTTATTGACAAGCATATTGAGCTTAGTCCGTAGAGCTCCAGAGTTACTGTCAGTTAAGCTAAACACAAGTATCATACTTCTAAGTTGAAGTTTGATTTCCGTGATCAGAAACACCGGTGGGGATCGTCTTCAGCTTAGCCGGTAGGTGTCCATGTATGCTGATATAATTGCACTGGCGGATGCGGATAGAGGGCATTTGGTGCGATGAGTGAATTAATGGAAGAGGTCACTTGAGAACTATGGGCTGAATCCGAATACGGGAAAGATGGAGTACTTGGGCTGCAAAACAACAGATCCCCGAAGGACCGTGCATATAAGGATATGGTCGAATGCACAGACAGTTTAAGTACTTGGGTTCTGTTCTGAGATCATCGGATAGCATCGACTGCGAGATTTCAGTAGCTTGGACTAAGTGGCTTGCGGTAACCAGTGTCATCTGTGACTAGGGATTGCAATCCCGCAAAGCGGGATTGCAAATGCGGGGGCATTCCCGCGGGATCACGATGCTTTAATTAATTTGCGGGATCCCGCACATTCAAAGGGCGGATCCGCGGATCCCGCAAATAAAGAATTTGGCGCTAAAACTAAGTAAATTTTTATTTATTTTCAAAATCCAAAAAAGTACGATGAAGGGACCAAAAATACAGATCGTACATATACATTCTTCATGCCAAGAAAAGAAATAAATAAAATTATAGAAAAAGTCGTAGTTCAAGACGATGAAATGCAGATGACGTCTTGGAAAATACACCTATAGCTAGAACGTCTGCTACTGATACAAATCCTACTCTAACGCTAAAAGAAGAATGAGAAAAAAGCTTCTACAAGAAAAAAAATATTTAAGAAAACACCAGACATTGTTGTCTGGCTTTTTCATTCATTTAACATTCGTGGTATTAGACGAATTGTCAAGTAGTATCATGTATCCACATGGACCAGCTCTGTGCGGTGGGTCGACGGGTGTTCATGTATGCTCATATAATTGCACTGGCGAGTGAATTAATGGAAGAGGTCACTTGAGAACTATGGGCTGAATCCGAATACGGGAAAGACTTGGGCTGCAAAACAACAGATCCCACGACCGTGCACTTAAGGATATGATCGAATGCACGGGCGGTTTAAGTACTTGGGATCTGTTCTTTGATCATCGGATAGAATCGACTGCGAGATTTCAGTAGCTTGGACTAAGTGGCTTGAGGTAACCAGTGATATCTGTGACGCCGAAATTACGTCAAGTTGAAAGGTCAAATATATAAATCCAAGATTAGACCATTTTATAAGTTAGTAAAAAATCGTCAATAATTGAGCGACAAGTACAGGTGTTGTCTTTCATGGAGTTAAATATGCTGCGTAGTATGCGCGAAGTTTCGTAGAAGGACCGCGTCAGGAATTCTCGGACATGGCAAGCAAACTGCAAGAGAGTCATTTAAGCTGGTATCGTAAAATTTTATGGAAAGCAGCAAGTTAGGAAACAAATGTCTTGCAATGGCACATCCTCCAGGTTCGGGCACACAGGGTTGTCACTTCTTAAAGAGACACAGATCTTAGATCGTATATATTTGCTAAGTAGATAGATGTAGGTGAAACATAGTTCACTGGGTCATCTAGATTAATATCTACCGCCGAAACTGTAGACGATTATCATAGGAATTAACACACGATAATAGGATGATATTGCGTGTAATCCTTCTGTCATTCCAAAATTCCGCCAAGTTGAAAGGACAAATCTATAAATCCAAGATTAGACCATTATATAAGTTAGTAAAGGATCTCCGAAACTTGAGCGACACGTACCCGTGTTGTCTTTCATGGAGTTGAATATGCTGCACAGTATACGCGAGGTTTCGTAGAAGGACCGCGTCAGGAATTCTCGGACATGGCCAGCAAACTGCTGCCAAACTTTAAGCTGGTTTTGTAAAATTTTATGGAAAGCGGCAAGTTAGGAAACAAATGTATTACAATGGCACATCCTCCAGGTTCGGGCACACAGGGCAGGATTTTCTTAAAGAGACACATCTTAGATCGTATATATTTATTATGTAGATAGATGTAGGTGAAACAAAGTTCACCGGGTCATCTAGTAGGTAAATAAATATTCCTGGACAAATTACACATTGCCATCTAGTCCCAAACTAAGCAAAGCTCGTAGTACTATGGCAATAGATAACTGATATTATACTTAAATATTTATTTTTGTAAATACATACATATAATACATAGAGACAAAGAGATATGTTTATGATACACACAAATGATTTGTCTTGTGCGGGGATCGAACCCGCCACCTCATTGCTAACCATTCGACCACCGAGCTCGTCAAAGGTGAGAAGGATCAGCGATGGATATGCAGTTTAGACCATCATAGCTTTGGCAGATAAAAGCAACAAAGGTGTAAAGATAATATATATATATGTAGCATATAAATCTACCACAGTAGAATTTTTTTATCGTACTGTGTTAATTAATTGAATAAATGTGTGTGTGTGTAATTAATTTAATAAATGAGTTCGTGATAAAAAAATGTCTCATTTTTTTTCACGAACTGTGAAATAGTGGAATCAACTTTCTTTGTTTTGAGACAAATCTTAAAAGAATGGCCACTCCCTGCCGCTCTCTCGTGTCGTCCTCACCTCCCCTCTGAGACAAATCAAGAACAGTTTGTATGGCGCCGCACGCACACACGCTCATTCATGCCCTGCACAGACATTTTCGTTTAGGTAGTAGTAACTATTACTTATACTGTGGTAGTAGTAAACGACGCGACATTTGCATAGAGTGGCCGGGGTGTCATCATCCGAAAGAATCGAAAACTTCGCAATTATTTCACTCTAGATCTCAATTTTCCGTACCCTTATTGGACTAAATTAGCTACTGGTCTCAATGGTAGTAGCATGTAGAGGAAATTTGGATTAATTCCAAGGCGGGCCTTTAGGTTGTATCTTTCAATTGAAGATTAACCCTCGACAGACCCCCGAGATTCAGACCGTGTCTATCATTATTAATAAGGGAGTATTTATATTACAACTACGTAGATACGATAATGGAGCCCTAAGTAATTTGTTTCAGCTTTTACCAGCGGCTATTTTGATTTTGTTTCGTAAAATTGTAGCTTGTAGAGTTAAACGTTAATATTTTTCGTCACTAACATACATAGAGCCTACCTGATGCTGACCAGCTACTGCAACCTATACTGACATTTATAACGCCGGAGGCATTGCTCAAATGCGCATTGTCTTTTAATTACTTTGGTAGGCAGTTCATTAAATAATTTAAAACTACTCTTGCGCTGTTACTATATAAATATTCGCGGAGGAGCTCGATGGCGTCGTTGCGCGTGTCAGTCTAGTCGATCACGCAAGTTAAGCAACGTCGACTGTAGCTTGTCCATGGATGGTTTTACTTATTTCGAACTCCTCCGAGCTTCAGAGGGCACGTTAAGCCGTCGCTCCTCGTTGTTGTCATTAGATGACAGTCGTTAAGCTAACTCAGTAGTAAGTAAAACCCGCAGTTGAACAGCGTAGTAGAGTATGCTCAAACCCCTTCGATTGAGGAGAGGCCCGTATCACAGTAGTGGGATGAATAAGGGTTGACGACACATAAATATGCCTCGACAAATTACACAGTGCCTTTTAGTTAGTAATTAAACAAAGCTTGTACTAATAGATGCCTACTAGAGAACCGGTGAATGTACAAATATTTTTATTATACATATATACATACTTACATTAGTACATAGTAAACACCTATAAATAATAACATGTTCAACAATAACACATAATTATTTTATTGTTACGAGGTCGAACCCGCAGTCCTTGGTAGCCATTGCTAGCTATTCTGCCACCGAGATCAACAATCATCATCAAGCCTGTATTTACCCACTGCCGGATATAGTGCCTTCCCCAATGTTTTCCACCAGATACGATCCTCCGCCTACCGCATCCAGTCGCTCTCAGCCACCTTCTAATGTCATCGGACCATCAACAAGTAGGAGGGCGCCCAACACTTCGTCGTCCTACGCGCGGCCTACACTATGCGCGTTCAACAATATGTAACCAAAATACCCTAGTTTACGTTTTTATTAATAGTATTTAAAACCTCTACTTAGTTATTCAATTTATGCCGCACTTGTTCGTTGGATAAGACAGGTCGGCGTCTCAGCGAGCGAGAAAGTGAATAGCGAATACTCCCATAGCAGCGTCTGAACGGAGGTACGTGGAATTACGCTCCTATACAGACTTTGCTGATGAGCAAAATATACATGCAATCATAGTATAAGACCTACTAACAGGCCGACGCCGTGGTGTTTCGTGACATGACGCCTTGTATGTACATACATCAGTAAAAAGTAATTAAAACCTATTTGAATGAAATACATAAAACAGTAAAACGTGTCATCTCTTAGCGGCGGTTATCCGTGTGCCTTATTTCGGCACTGCCCAGGTTTCAGATCTTGATTTTAACTAGACAAAAAATTTGTCGTTAATTTGTCGAAATTTGTCGCCCAAAGCAAAAAATTTGTCGATCTCCCGTTAAAGAGTTTATTGGGTTTTTTTTGTGGCAGTGCCGAAATAAGCTTATTTCGGCACTGCCACAAAAAAAAACCTTATAACTCTTTAACGGGAGACCGACAAATTTTTTGCTTTGGACGACAAATTTCGACAAATTAACGACTAATTTTTTGTCTAGATAAAATCAAGATCTGAGACCTGGGCAGTGCCGAAATAAGGCGCACCGGTTATCCAATGCCATAAAGTAAACTATGTGGATACTGAGTACGCTCCTGCCCCTCCCTAACCGTGTATGTCCCGCACGATTGCTCTTTCGAGACGTCTCCATTGGACGACTGTTACGAAAAAGAATGCCGAGCGTTCCTTATGCTATGCTTTCATTAATAATACAACATCGCATTTGCATTAATAATATAACAACACGTCATATTTCATACCATGCCTATGTGAAACAAGTATACTGATCGGAAATAACATGAAATAATTTGGATCCCGCGCATCAGTTATTACGAGAAAATTAGGCACAGGATTAGGTCTCGCTTACGGATTAAAGTATCTCTCCCAATTAACGTTTATCCCAGACTCTCGCGGTCAGAACAGACCCTCGCGTCTCGAAGCTATTGACCATTAAAGGCTTTAAATTATTGCCACTAAAATACTGGAAGATTGTTGATATTACGTATTCATTGAGAGCGTCGGCCAGTTTCGAAGTCACCTGGGAGAAAATACTGCTCAATAGAGCGGAGCAGTATTTCAGCTGCAAACAATTCTGCTTTACTAAGCACAAGCATAGAATACTGTTGTCATCTCTGGGCGGGAGCACCGAAATATAAGTTTGTACTTTGAGAGTCAGTACAGAGGGCTGTGAGGATTATTGACGACTCCAAGCTTATACAGACAGTATACAGACGGTAAAGTCTGAAGAGAATTTGCTTCTTTTTGTGTGTTCTACTAATTGTATAATATATGGGTTCAGAGGAGTTGTTTGATATAATGCCAACAGTTCTTTTCTGCAACCGAACCGCTCGCCATCGGATCGGAGGGATTTCATCTTCCTCTTTGGAACTGAAGTGGTCGCATACAGTGCGATTCGAGAGGGGATTTCTCCCACCCACTGTATTGTTGTGGAACGAACTTTCTGCCGAAGTTTTCTCGAGTAACTGTAGCATGGGGTTCTTCAAAAAGGGTACGACAACGTCTTTACACGGCCGGCAAGCATTAATGATGCTCCAAGTGGCGCACCTTTAAATAGACCGCGGTTTGATCTGCTTTCGGTGATCAGGTCAGATCAGATCAGGTGACCAAGCAGGCCGTATGTTTATTTGTCACCTAATTTTGAAAAAATAAAAATCTTTTCATGTTTGGGTCATTGCCAAGACCTCATTTGCGCTTGGTCACGACGATTGGCGAATAAGGTTATGGCAAAAGGGCAGTACAGGAACAAGAAAGACGACAGAAATTGAGAGTAGAAGTATAAGAATAGAAATAGCTTCACTGTAGAAGTAACGTGGAAGGTTACAGATGATCGCGGCCGATATATCTCAGGGTTGGTTGGGTAAGAACGAATATAACCTCACAATTAACTACCCTAATCATAAGGTAACGAAACTAAAAAGCCTAGAGAAAGATTAAAAAGCAGCACTGCTGCCAAAGGTACGAAGATTACATTATCTCGGCCAATCTGCCAAAATAGTAGCATTAGAATAATGAACCATTATTCGCGTCGAGTAATTGATTGAGATTAGATACCAGAATTAATGTAAACAGCCCTCAGACGAAATTGCTGGCTCCCGCTTGATGAGCAATATCGAATTACAAATACATCTAAAAACCGTACCTGTTTTTACAAACGATGGAACGGGGATGGAATTCTAAATATCTTATTTACTAAACGAGATTAACAAACAGGACTCGGTAATTTAAGGGCGCGAACGGACTCACTCTTTCCAAGTATGCAGATAATTTGTTTTGAAGAAAACAAATCATTTTTGCGCGCACCTCCACCCCTGCTGACAGCGCAGCAACTACTTCCTTTCTGGAGACCTCACTCACTCGCAGGAACACAACAACCCTCAAGGGACTATTCCCTTATAAAATATACTCCGTTACTAGTAGTAACACAGTAACTACGAGTATTTACTTGATTGCATTATTTTATGAGGTGGAGGTATTTCATCAGTCGGGCAGCTTACAATACCCTGTACCCTACTTCTCCTGTGCCAGAGCCTCATTCGCTAGCAGTACTTCCTAGTCAGGTTCGAAACGCCGGGCATGTTCGTCAGAGCCTCGTTTACTAGTCCACAGAGTGCATCATTCTGCACCCGAGCCGATGATATTCAAACGGCTAACATTTCCATTAATCATAGCTAAGAACTAAAAAGGATCCAGACAAAATTTAATTACGTCCAATCAGACAAACTCCTTGAGAGTTTCATGGTACGGCACCAACGTAATTGAAAAATGTAAGAATCTTTAGAATATTCTCGATCAAGTTTCTTTATCATCCTTTCAAACAAAAGAAAATAAATTCAAACAGGATCATGTGGTTGGAACCTACAACTTGGAATTTATAACTGCAAGCTATAGAATTAAAGATACATAAATATACATACACACGCTAAACTCCCCTCTTTTTTGGTTCACAAACTTATTTATTTTCCTTTAAACTAAATTTCGGCAAAAGTATCTAATGTGTTCCAGCCTTAAAACTAAAGAGAAAATCAGGTTTCCTAAATGGCGTCTGTAGTAATTTGCATACCCCATGATTGCATAACAGTTTTTATATTCTTCAGAGATAACAAAAGGCCAATCTTTGTCATTTAAATAAGGGCTTCAGGAAACTGAATTATTACGCATTTGAGGAAATTTATTCATACGGCTCTTTAGATCTTTAGGAAAATTATGGATGAGGAATAAAGAAAGAAACGTATTTTATTTGACAACACGTATTTTAATTAAACTACAAAAACAATAATATATGTATGTACTGCATACATATATTATTGTGTGACGCAAAATTTGTACCGACTGAGCTGAGGTGTAACCCCAGTGTTGGTTTTCACTTCAAGTCACCACGACTGCACCCCTTCAGGGGGATTAATCTGACCCCCCAATAAAAAAAAATACTTTATGTTCATTATCATATTTGGAATCTAAAAACATATAGATCTCACTCTCTCGCGGGAGCAAAAAAACCACCAAGGGAATTGTTATTTGGCTGTGGTATTCTGTGAGGTGGAGGTACTTCGCCACTCGAGCAGCTTAAAAATATGCTATGCCCAACTTCTCTTTACGCCAGAGCCACGTTTGTCAGTCAGCAGGGTGCACCACGTGCAGGTGCTTTGGTATAGATATTGATGAACCACTTACACCCCAAACCTCTGGTAACGGTAGTACTATTACTTATGTTGTGGTGTTAAAGTAACCATTGTTAGCCACTCGATCACAGGCGGCTTCAGCAAACAAAATAAAGTCCATTACGACATCTCGTCTTTAAACCAAACATCCAATTAAAATTAAATCCAATAATGTCAACATTTTGAACTTTGATTGAAATCTTAATTAATTCGATCCGAAATTCCTTTATTTTACGCTCCGTGTGACTTATCGGAACCACTGGACGGTCACCTCGGAAAATCAACACAGTTCTTTAAATTCCCAAATTAATATACTCAAAAACCGTAATAAAATAAACAATCCTGATTGGGGATTTCAAAGAACTCAATGAATAATTAATACGTACGGATATTTTAATTAATTATATCAGTGATCTGGGGTGTATAGCAACTGCGGGGTATGGAGAAAGGTACTGGCAAGAACACATTTAGGTATACACACCTAGGACATATCTAGGTTTATATTCAAAATATGGACAGAGGTAACTAACTATAGACAAATTGAACTCATTCACATAAGGACAAATGTAAGTTACACCTTCCTCATGTCAGGATATTTTATTGATGCGACTTTTTTATTTCGCGTCATCTGCTGCTGAGGAGCTCAATGGCGTCGATGTGCATGTCGTTCTAATCGATTGCCAAGTTAAACAACGTCGAACGTAGCCTGTCTATGGATGGGTTTATTTATCCCGAGCTCCTCCATGCTTCGAAGGGCACGGTAAGCCGTCGCGTCTGTCCCGGCTGTCATCATTAGACGACAGCCGTTAAGTTAAGTCAGTGACCTTTGGGCAGCTTGAAAACGTTGACCTCCGCCAACCCGCAGTTAAGCAGGGTATGCTCTAACCTCCTTTGATTGAAGGGAGACCCGTAACCCAATAGTGGGATGATTCCAAAATATAAAATTTCGACATTATCTATCTCATGTTTGCCCCGACAAACCGGCGTCTATAAAACCTAGTGTATTAAAAGGTCTACAGTTGCATTTTTAACGTGAAACATCTTTAAAATCACTCCAGGTCAGAAAACTGGACTGTAACGAATTGGTCTATATCGCTTTACCTTAATAATTACAAAACTATAAGTCATAGAAACATAAATCGCATGTCATTATTTAGCGTATATAGTCAGCTCACTGCTAAGACCTTAAGTTTGCATCGGGGCCGGGCAAGACGGCGGGGGAGGGGTATTGCGTAGAATAACGGAAACCGGCGCACTCGCTTGTTTAATATTTAGTATAACTCACGACTCACACGCGATAGCGCAGTAATCACATATAGACGTTTCACGTCAACCAACGACCGTGTGCGCCGACACAGCCCCACCCGATTTTTTTTTCTAACATCTTGCTACTTACCCCACACTTGTAATACAGTAAGTGAAAATGTGTGATGCTTTTAACATAATTATTACTGGTTCACTCTCAGGTGCGGGAAGCACCTGTAGCCACTTACTCAAAAGATCATAACCACCTCTACGCAATTAATATTTGTATGTACTTCGATATTCGGAGGCTGAGGTACTTCCTCAACGGGTTGCTCAAATTTTCGCCGTTGTGTCCACCCTCTTTTTCTACATTACCAGCCCCATTACCACCATCTCTTAATGCGATTCAATAACTGAATAGTATGCTTATTCCAATGAATAAGCTACTCTATTTAAAATGGAATAGAGTCGCTTATTCATGGGTATGAATGAGCAATCTATTCAATTATTGAATCGCAATAAGAGATGGTGGTAAGGGGGCTGGTTTGTGAACGTGTACCGGTAGGTGAGATTGGTTTCGGCTCTAAAATGACGGTGAGTGACTTATGTAAGTATATTTTTTTAATCAAAATAGTCATCATCAACCAATCAAATTAGATATTTGACCGTATGCTGATTTGTCTGACACGTTATCAAATAACGTGTTGAGGCGATTGAATAGAAATCTCGATTGACAGCATATTTGTCGAACAAATTTGAAGATATGTGGACTACGGAACGCTCTTGTTCAAACAGTAATATAATACAAAGCTCTTGTTTGACCGTGTTGGTCAAACAAGGGCTCTGTATGTTATCGGCTTTATTATATTTATCCTTTTCGTTTATCATGTTTGACAAATTTATTTGATCTTAGGTTTGATTGCATTATGCTAATTTGATTAAAACGTAAAATAAACAAATTTGTCAAAGAAAATTTATAGTTTTCATTCAAACGCAAGTAACTGCAATACACATCTGTCAACGCAGGTCAGGCATTTCGATGTTACTGCTGCAATGGTTATCAGAAACAAGTAATATCTGAGGGTCAACTTCCGGTATAGTAAGATTTTTTTTTTTTTAATTTGGCGAGCTCGGTGGACGAATGATTAGCAATGGCCACTTTGACTCAGAGGTCGCGGGTTCGATTCCCGCACAAGACAAACTGTCTGTTTGTCTTGATCTGGATGTTTTCTATGTAATATATGTATGTATTTACAAAAAAAAAATGTATTTAAGTACATTTATTAGTTGTCTAGTACCCACAACACAAGCTTTGCGCTTAATTTAGGACTAGATGGCGCTGTGTAAATTGTCCAGAAATATTTATTTATTTATTTAATTACGCACTAACGTAACTTAAAACGTCTAAAAAATGTAAAAAGGTTAAGTCCACTGTTTAATATTACAAAGAATACAAGTATAATCATCATTGAACATAATCAATTTCCTTCCCAAATTCCCTACAATAACATGAGACAAGCTCACCAAGTCCTTGGGCACAACGCGACTTCGTTCTCAGTAACGTAACATAAACAATCACTCAATCGACCATAGGCCAAACCGAATACATTGCGAACATGTCGAGGGTCCCTACGTATAAAGCGACATGTCATTTCAGACATATCTGCTTATACTACGATATAGTAATTAAAGAATATTATTATTGGACAAATGAGTTAATTTCTTACTTTTTGCTTATATACAATCAATAAAATAAAAAAGAAAATGTTTTTACGGGCAATCTATAGCAATTTATGCAATTAAAAAAAAATGCCATTTTTGACATCGATGTATTCGTATCGTATCGTCATTGTAAACAATTTGTATTAGAATTGAGCAGCGCCCCATACCGGAGCTAAATAACTAAATTTTGAATCACGAATATTTTCATATCGAATTCGTACCGTATCATGTACGTAACTCGGGAATTTATACTAACATTGAGAGCGCGAACTATGTTATGACGTACGGTATCGTAATACGCGTAAAATGTTTCGATGAAACAACATTCGTTACGGTAGAAAAATACTATTTGACAAAAAGTCAGATAGTAAACTAATATTTTACCTAAAAACACAACGAACACCAATAGTTGAACTTAGGGAATTGTAATATTATATTGCTGCAAAACATACTGAAAGTGCCTGTGCCTATGTTCACGGATAATTGACAAAATATGTAAATAATCTTGCTGTTCTTTATTTGTATATTGTGGACGTGCAAAATAAACTATTTTCCACATGTTTATTATTTTGTATTACAGACATTTAAGTATATTTATAACAAAGACATAACTCGAATTCTAGATCTGACAGAAATAGAAATTAAAAATAGGTCTTTCGCCTCAGTAAAGAAGTACTTAATATAAAATAAGGCACAAGACCACGGGGCAGATCCCCTATGCATTGAACCGATCAGGTGAAGGCGGCGGTGGGCGCTCCGGTACACGAATGTACCCGATTGATGACCAGCAGGCAGAGGTGGCGAGACGTCGTGAGGCGAGTCCTGTCTGCTGCCTCATGATAACTACGACCACTCTGGCAAGAGTGAAGCGACAAAGAAGAAGAAGAAAGAAGTATTAAACCTTGTGCGGGGTACTCCGTCAGCATACAAGTTTAAAATCAAGCACGAGGGTAAAGTAATATTTAGGTGAACCTAAGTGGAACTCCTTTGGTGAGATCTATGTTCATTGTTCAACAATATACAACCTTTCCATACACTTTACCACCATCACATACTACGTCGCTTGTTCTCGTTCTTATAAAATGTATATATTCTTCGTAACCAAATATAAGGATTGCTTCACTGTATGCGAGTGGAACACCAACTAAATCACAGAATTTACAGACACAATATCAAGTAAGCCGTTCAGAAAAAAAAAATCTTACAACTGAGTAAATTTTCAAAATTCCAAAAGGTTAAAACGTAATATACATATATATTTTATTTTCAAATGTTAATAAAAATTTTGAATACTATAGGTATTTACTGTTGAAAGTTTTTGTTATATTATTTTAGTTCATAAAATGGACGAGACTAAAAATTACAAGAACAACCTCATCTAATTTCAGAACGAATCACTCACCCAATACGCTCATTTTGTTCGTTCCCAAGGTCAGTCACAAGCGTATTCCTATCGAATTACTCTGTCGACCGTACGATTCGACGAAAGTGCTTCGTGTTACGTACTAACGTAATGCTGCGTAATGATACGGTAGACTCAATACGTTTACGATAGCAATTTCGAAAATGTTCAAATGTTAATAGTAATTTATTTTATTTTTTACACCACTACACACGCATATTTCATAGAATTCACAAAATTAAAAATTACAAGAACAACCTCATCTAATTTCAGAAAGGTTTCCAAGGTCAGTCACAAGCTTGTCTTCCTACCGAGCTACTGTCCAGCGTACGATACGACGACGAGTGGTTCATACTACGTACTACCATGATGCTGCGTAACCGTAAACCAGAAAGGAAGGAATTGCTGCATCTTCGGCGGGGGTGGCGGCGCGCGTGCGACATTTTATGTTGCGAGCGTTAATATGGCTACGGTAACCACTTCACATTAGGCGGGCCGTATGCTTGTCTGCCACCCGACGTAGTAAATAACGTATAGTAGACTCAATACGTTTACATTAGCAATTTCGAATATGTTTGTGCTTGGCTTACTGAAACAAAGCGCAGAATAATATAAACAAACGGACACCGTGCAAATTTCCACATGTTAATCGGAGCTTTTATTCACAAGAGACATAAAAAGTTGCTTATTTACACTTCGCACACAAAGCAGTTACGGGGTCCAGGTACAGTGGTAGTGAAATTATTCCATTTCTGAATAAAAGAGGGGAATACTGAAACACTACAATAAAACTTCACAACATTTATTCTACAATACGTGTCACACACACACTGCACGTGAACTACGAGCACACCACTTACTTACTGCTGAACAAAACCATGGACCCACGCGAAATGCCACGTAAACACTCATTTAATCCATTACATTACTTAATCTAATAAAATGGAGAAACCCACAAAACCTTGCTTATATTTCAAACATCGGAATTTGATTAAGTAGTAGATTCTATTCATTCGACTCGTAGCCGTGGAATTAGAACTATTCCAAACGTTTGAGGCTGCTGCAATAAAATAAATAATCAAGATATTTTAATCAAATGATCAATAAATACCTACCATAGACACCGAATAAGTAATGTATGCCTAGTTAGGGTTGCCATATTTGATTAAAAAAAGAGAGTACAATATTGCGGGATAAAGAAACGGAACAGTATTTAAATTATGTACTTAGGTACGAGTATATCATAATAGTTTAGTCCCCGCACCAGCAACAGATTTACATGACCAATTCCCTCCTGAGGGAAATCTTGTGAACTGCTTTAGAAAATTATATCATGAAGTCTAAAAATTGTCCACCTACCAACAGCAACCTACCAAACACGTATTTTTTTTCCGTCATTTCCTCCCGGTTGAAATTAGATTTAGAAGAAATTTTTGTTTTATTTTCTACGTGTTTGAGGTGCTGAAGCCACTCACGAAGCCGCAATTGTCCATTTTTAGGGTTGATGACACAACTTTCTGAACCAGTTTACAAGTTTTCGCTTGAGAGGAAATTATTGACGAAGTTCGTGCCAGGCTCACGGACTATTTATTTTCTGTGAAATGGCTGGACGGCTTTGGACGATTGGATCGAAGATAGCTCGTTATAGGTACCCTGAATTAGGGATGAAAATTGGAACCATTCGCATGATAGAACCCACGGTGCGTAGTCTTTAGTACTTACTAGTCTTAGTACTTAGGCGGATTTTTTTATCGAACAGTAAATAATACCACAAAGCATACAACAGAATTATACTACATATTTAAGCAGTACAGTTACCAACCGTATTTATATATGTTATCGTATATCATCAATTAGTGAATGGAGCACCGAGCTTCGCTTTCATCTTGTTGAATTTAAATCCAAATTTTCACAGCGACCTATATCATTTTCGCATACATGGATGACCGTTTGATTATTTCGTTGTATTTCAAGTAATAAAAATTCATTTATAAGCTCTTTTAATATTAATTAATAAACGAAATTCTTTCTTTTAATTCTTGACTTTTTCTTGTTTTATTTAAGATGTTTTTTTTATATCACTCCAGCCCCCTTACCACTATCTCTTATTGTGATTCAATAACTGAATAGATTGCTTATTCATACCAATGAATAAGCGACTCTATTTCATATGGAATAGAGTGGCTTATTCATTGGTATGAATAAGCAATCTATTCAATTATTGAGTCGCAATAAGAGATGGTGGTAAGGGGGCAGGTGGCAAACAAGCATTTGTAAAGCGGTTACAATAGTCCAGTTACCGCGTTCCTCAGTAGTGTATCTAGTGGAAAGGTACATTCCGATTGCCAATTATCGAGAAAGAAAGCGCCGTTAAAAATTACCCAGAAGGGAGGAAGTGCGACCATTGACGTCCAAGGACATGGTCTAACCAGTTCCAAGTACATCGAAGCAAGCAGGAAGAAAACCTCATTAAAAATACCCATTGTTGCAAGCACACACCGGTCACTCCATATAAATATCGCGCCGTTCACAATTACATAAACTATGGCGTCTGTACAGAGCGAGAACGAGCGTGTGTGCCTGCGGCGCCATACAAACTGTTCCAGAATTGTCTAAGAGGGGAGGTGAGGTCGTTACGAGAGAGCGGCAGGAAGTACCCATACTGTATACTGTATATACTGTAATACTATTACTTATACTGCGATGCCAGTATGTCGCATGTCTCCTGCCACGCCACTACTTGCGGAATGGGAGAAACACGGATTTCACAGGAAGAAGGTTCTTAGGTCGGTACCGATGAGTCGCGGTCGTTAAACCTCTGCATTTCACGTCAAATCGTTGTAATGGGGAGAGAACCGGGAGTTTCGTGGGGTTTTAGTCGGTATGGTTGCCTCTTTCCAATGACAGCAGGCTCTGACATACCCACGCTGTCCCAATGGGTGGTGTGTTTTACATAATAATACTAGGAATTCGCCGCGCAAAAATGTCTCTGTAGATAGTAGTAATGGGCGTGTTATACATAACTATACAAGGACTTCCCCGCGCAAAAAATGTCTCTATAGATAGAAGTAATTAGAGGTGGCCCGTACTTACACCAAAATGATTAAAAAGGAAACCTATTAGTACAATCGTATTTTGCGGTTCTTTGTACATGTTAATCGCCGCGGAAACGACTCCATAGAGAGACTTGTTGTGCAGGGGAAGATTGAAGGCACAAGACCACGGGGCAGATCCCCCATGCGTTGGACCGATCAGGTGAAGGCGGCGGTGGGCGCCCCAGTACACGAATGTGCCCGATTGACGACCAGCAGTCAGAGGTGGCGAGACGTCGTGAGGCGAGCTGCTGCCTCATCATGATAACCACGACCACTCTGGCAAGAGTGAAGCGACAAAGAAGAAGATTAGTACAATGATTAGCATACCTCTCCAACAATGAAAAGGATGTTCTTGCTTGGATGAGTTTGGCAACATCTGTTATAAACATTAAACAGCAATTCACATGGATTATGGACATTGACCTAAAGGTCTGTGGAGTTGTGGAAACATTTACGAAACGTAGTGTAAACTGACCCTAATTAGTGGTAAATAATTGAGAAGTTAAGCGTTAATGAAACAGCCGTGGTTTTTGTATTATATAGACATTTATATCAAGGAGCTTGGTGGCGGCGTTGCGACGCCTGTCTAATCGAACACGCAAGTTAAGCAAAGTCGACCGTAGTCTGTCCATGGATGGGTATATATTATTTCGAGCTCGGCTGTTGCCATTAGATGACAGTCGTAAAGCCAAATCAGTGTTTCACTATTATCAAGCAGCCTTTGGGCGGCTTGAAGATCTGGCCTCCCCCAACCCGCAGTTTAGCAGCATTGTGGAGTATGCTCAAAAAGAGAGAAGAAGCAGTTAAAGAGAGACCCGTATTCCAGCAGTGGGATTAGTAAGGATTGACGACGATAGACATATATATTTGGGCATTACTATGTTTGCATAACATTTATGTGTGTATCTCTTAATGCAATTCATTATAACGTCACACATTCTTCTCAGGTGCAATGGCTCAATATCGCTCGTTGTCGCGTGTGTAGGACGCTTAAACTTGTACGTGTAAAACGACAACATTGGTTTTAGAACATACGTGGTTAGGGTGTAAGTAGTTCATCATCATCTTTGAACCATAGCCAATCTCACCTGCACGTGGTGCACCCTGCTGACTGACAAAGGAGGCTCTAGTGAAAAAAAGAGGTATTTTTTAAGCTGCCCGGCTGGCGAAGTACCTCCACCTCACAGAATACCGCAGACAAATAATAATTCCTTTGAACCCTCAAAGGTCCTGCGAGTGAGTGACTCAGAGTCCCCAGAAAGAAATAAAGGATCCTTCCTTCAGCAACACCAAGTGGTCGCAGATACGTTGCCAGCCTATAATCCTGTATAGGCTGGCAACGTATCTGCGACCACTTGGTGTTGCTGATCTCCATGGGCGGTGGTAATTGCTTACCATGAGGTGACCACAGACTCGTTTGTGCCCACTCATATATAAAAAAAAAACAAACAAAAAAAACGTGGATTCTAATTTTCGCTGCATATATATTCTGTGCCTCTGCCACACCTCTGCTTTACAATTGAAGATAATAACCAAAATAACAATAGAGGCCGTTGAAACTACCCCCCAAAAGACAATGAATAATGCAGGGTATACGATTTCAATTTCATTCCTGGACGTATAAATACATGACTTGTACCTAATTCATTCAGTATAAAGCTAGATCGTTATTGTGCCTTTACTGTGGCATAGAAATTGAAATATTGGTCTGAACTAGTGCTCGTTACTCAAACTACACTTCACTAAACGACATCGATTGAGGTTATAGTCGCACTGATGGCTGCACTATATTTAACCTATATTCTCTGAATATTTTATATTTACTGAGATTGTGAATCGGAATATGTGCAGTGTTTATTTACATGCCCAAATTATTGAAAGTATTTAGTGTTTTTATACTACGTCCAGTGGAAAAATAAGCATATGACCCGCCTGATAATGATAATAATAACACAAGACCTGCTGGACTCAGCTCTGGCTTGCCTTCTTTGGCCGTACAGAGAGGAGTTATTAGGGCTACATGCTCCAGGGGTGGAAGTATTAAAGTGCATAACGCCGCGAGTAACTACGGAGAAAGCGCAGCACATCTCTCGACACCCCTCAGTATAGTTACTATGCTGTGCCCCTGAGCCACAGGTGAGACACTGGTGTTGCCCCCGGCCGATTTCTACATACGAGTATGTATTAACATTTTGATTATGAACAATTTTCATATCATAGGCAAACTAAATCTAAATCTAAATCGCTGACTGCATCTTAAATAAACAATATAATATAATAATATTAATTTCCTAAATTGCATCTCTCAAAACAGTGACCACCACCTATTCCACACTAACTACACTACAACTACAAACTAATACTACTGATGTAAAGCAATTACTGCTGTGATGATTTTCATCAAGCGGACAGTACTTATTTACTGGACAAGTGAGATACAAAATCACTTCCCCACGAGCGATGCAAAGAAAACCAGCTAGCAATTAAATAATATTGCTACTGCAATATGTCCCTTATAGCAGTAACAACAGCGACCACCAAATTGACAATAAGCTGTGAATCTAGTGGTGTCTCTAGAGAAATGTTAGGGATGTGTGCAACTAATAACGAATCTTAAAGAACGGGAATTAGGTCGTGACCTATTTCTCTTATTATTCTTCTATATGTAATACAAGTTGGTATAGTTTGAGCAATGACATTATATGTATGTAATCGTAGATTGTCATATTTATCAATAAAAAACTAAATAAAAAAATGGGGCGTGTTGTACGTGAATACGTTATATGCACTAAAATTATCTCAAAATGGCAGCGCTTCCCCCGCCCTCGCACGCGTTATTCCATAGTCCTTACTTAGCGTAATAAATTATTTGATTCTTCATCTATCCAGTGGTATGATGGAATTTTGGATGGAGATGAAAGAGATATACATGTATGTAGCTGCAACACCAAACTGTATCCCCCAATTTGTTATCATTTATTTTTTGAATTGCCTCCCTACTTTTAAAGACGTATTTACGTCAAAAACCTGCAATGAAGAACTTTGTTCCAATAGAAAAAATTAAATGATACCAATAATAATAGATACAGATACCACATCTAGCACACAATTTCGACATCGCTATAACACAGGCGGTACATTAACCCAATAACATGATACAGATTCCTATTAATCTATTTGATACCAATATAGAAAAGCACTTAAATGTTACAAAATATTTGATAATCGCCCTAAATCCTCATTGGTAAGTCGTAAAAATGAATGAAACCATTCTTTCAGGACACCTTCGATGGTAAAAATAGCCCGTTTGATTATTTTTTTATGAGAGAGGCGTAAACGAGAATGTGGGTCAGCTGATGGAAAGCAATCAACTACCAATGGAGATCAGCAACTCCAAGGGGTCGCCGATCGGTTGCCAACCTATACTCCTTCCTTTCTTTCTTTCTTTCTTTCTGGTGACCTCACTCACTCGTAGGAACACAACAAACCTCATGGGAATTGTTATTTGGCTGCGGTATTCTGTGAGGTGGAGGTACTTCTCCTGTCTGGTAGCTTAAAAAATATGCTGTGCCCTACCTCTCTTTTCGCCAGAGCCTTGTTTTACAGTCAAATTTTCTTAAGATACCGAGATACAATTGCGTTCGAGTGACATTAGACACTCAGAATATATGTATAAAATGTTTACTATTGGGCGCAGACAACATTTTTTTATACCACTAAGGTTCCTTCAGCAAGCATACGGTCCGCCTGATGGAAAGCAGTTACCGTAGCCTACGGACGCCTGTAACACCAGAGGCATCACATGCGAGTTGCCGGCCCTGTAAAAACCTCTTCACGCACTTTTTGAAGAACCCCTGCTGTAGTCTCTTGGGAAAACCTCAACAGGCAGTTCATTCCACAGCTTGATAGTGGAAGAAAACTTCTCTGGTTCAACACGGAGAATGCCTGACTTCAAACGGTGTTATTTTTTTTTTTAATTATGGTTGCCCTAATAAAAACAGTCTATTTTTCCAGTTGTATAGTACTTATTAATTCCATGAGCCTGCTCTAAATATGTAGCTAGCCAAGAACTTACCATATTAAACTTGTGTCATGCAGTTTATCCACCAAGTAATTAAGAGAGACTTACCTGTAAAAAAATAAACTTACATTTAGTTAATAGGCACATATTGTTAACATATAGACATAGGCTCTGAAATTCACTCTCTACCTACTCGTACCTGACACAGTGGATTCATTCCAGGCTCGTCTACTCAAATCCTTAAACGAGTTGTTTTTATTGTTTATATGTATAATTATGTATACGTACGTCTATAGTATATGTACGTATATAGTATAATATTTATTAATTTGGATATAGTATAATATTTATATAATTTTAATTATTGTAGTATTTGCGTTTAGATCTATTTTTGCTAATTTGTTTGTATGTAATATTATTATTCATCTTCCTTTCCAAAAAAATTATATTACTTTCTCCTTTTGTCTCTCGCAAATGCTTTTGACTTTTCACAGCCCTTGCCACTCTTTATTCTCTTATCCAACACTTTGTTCTTAAAATTCTGTTAATTTTATTGTGTATGAATATAATATAGAATCTACGATAAAGATGTTACGAGAAGATAAAAGGCAGTCGTTGCCCCGCTGTCTCTAGACAAATCAGGCCTAGGTTATTTCTTATTCTATGCCCTAGAGACATTTCACTTTAGCCCTAAACTAAATCCAAGTCTACGAGACGATCGACGAGCTCGGTGGCGGCGTAGCGATCAATGACGCGGCTTCGACACCAACGCTCGTGGGTTCGATTCCCACATAGGACAAACAATTGTGTGCATGAACATGTCTGTTTGTCTTAGTCTGTGTGTTTTCTATGTATCATAAGTATGTATTTGCAAAAAAAATGTATTTACGTATGTTTATCAGTTGTCTAGTACCCATAACACAAGCTTCGCTTACTTTGGGGCTAGATGGCGCTGTGTGATTTGACAATATTTATTTATTTAAGTGCCATTCTGTCATTGAAACGCAAATGGAATATCAAGCTCATGTCAATTCATACATTAGGAAAGAAAAAAGCTATTACTTTAGAATGGACCGTTATAAAGTCGTAAAATAATATAATGAAAACCATATCAAATTCCTAATTATTTCTAGTATTCTACTTGTTGTTATTTGGCTGCGGTGTTCTGTGAGGTGGAGGTACTTCCCCAGTCGGGCAGCTTAAAAAATACTATATGCCCTACCACTCTTTTCGGCAGATCCTCGTTTGTCAGTCAGCAGGGCGCACCACGTGCAGGTGAGGTTGGTTTAAAGAATACTGGAGAATAGTCGCAATTTCTTACGATGCGTTGTGCGAGTTCGTTGGTATATTTCTACAATGCTACGTCGTATCGCAGTTTTTAGTTTTCACCCAATTGTCCTAGACGATAAGGAACCTATAGACTTTAGTCTATTATTATTATTGAAGTAAGTTAACCCCATTCCTGTTGACAGATTGATCTGAAATTTGGTACACATCTTTAGTTATGGCGACAATACAATTAGATAAATTATGTTTCATTGTAAATCCAAGATGGCCGCCGCTACAAAATGGCGGTTTCCAAATTTTGTCACGACTACCTCAATATGGGTATCAAATGAAGGTGCTTGACTAATAGAACACAGTTCACTATGAAATAAAAATGAAGTAAAGAACCAAATTTAATTTAAACGGTTTATTGAAAATAAAGTACTAAAAGCTAATAAATAATTTAATAGGTACCAGGGGGCCTACCGGGGAAATCAGTGAATTTCATTCAATTTCTTGGTATTTATGTCCATTCCCACCCATGGAATTTCATCCAATTGGTACCGGGGAAACGTTGGACAACTGGGTGGTAATCACTGGGTATCGCCATAGACAAAATTCTAGACGTATTAGTGCGGTCAGTTCTTAAACGAATGATTTATCTAGTTTTAAGACCTGCGTTTCGTAATAATGTTGTAGCTTGTCTAGAATTTGAGAAATACTTATAATATATATTTTTTAAGAAAATATAGTTTTTATTTTTACTGTAAATTATTATTTTAAATTGTGATTATTACTTTGATAAAAAAAATAAAACAAATTAAACACAACTAAACGCAAAACTACAATGTAGTGGGGTATAATTTATAATCTGTGGTAAACGAAGTATTTTTAGACTGTGTGTCTTTGTTTACATAACCTACATTTAAATTCTTATTTTTATTTGAAATTATTTGAAGAAGGTGATATTTCACGGCTTTTTTTAAACATCTATCTGTAATTAAATAACATAAGAGGTGAAGTGTACAAGTGACTGACTACGGTCGACTTATATTTTTCTAGATGCCAGCGCTTATGGTTGTATCAAATGCCCAAGAGCGTTTGCTCTTGGATTATATGCACGCGAATCCTGCGCTGGCAACTGGGCGTGTTTCCTCGCATGCGGCACCCTTGTCCAAACGACAAGTGGGTGTCACTTGCAGCTAGGCTGAACGCGGTGGGGTCTGGAACCACCAAACCCCCCATAAAATGGAGAGACGTAAGTACTTTTCTGATGTTTTGTTATGAATTTGCATTATGTAAACAACATACAGTCAACAAAAGAGATATATAATCAGGAGCCGAGAATCAGACGTACAGATATCTTAGTAAATAATTTGTGTTTGATACTGTAGGTATACCTACAAAACAATAGGTGGACTACCTATTGAAATGGTTTAATCCATGTCATTAGGCAGTTCATACGTATCTCTTATAAGTGTCTGTACCTACTATAGGTATGTATCTAGTCAAAACTAAAAATACTGACAAGTTACATCTATTAATGACTGCCAGGGTTATGGTATAACAAGGCTTACGCATGTTTTTGTTACTTTCTTCCTGTCTTTGTTTATGTGCTAATAATCTTATGACAATAATTTCTACTTTGGTTCATTCCCTATAACACCACCAATATGACAGCACTGACTATCTGATGTAACAAGGCATATTATTATCATACAATACATTATTTCAAAAATACACCGGGGAAGGAGAGGGTAGGCCAAATGTCATCATTACTTCAATACTAATGAAAAAATATACAACGGTATGTGTTATGTTTCAGGATGCACCAATAAAGTTTATACAATTTAACTTTTTTTTTTCAGGCAACCGTTTTAATGTTGGTGCCCCGGAAGGATGAAAATAGATTGGCGAATGCAATTGACCGGTTAGCAACAGCAGCCGAAGAGAACAACAGGGTAGCTCAAGCTACTGCTTCGACACTGGAGCGGCTAGCTGTAGCCGCCGAAGACCTCGCAGATGCTGCTGTTGCCAACAACCAAATGTTGCAGCGACTGGTGAACGCCTTCGCAAGTCCGCGGCCGCAAGTTCGCCAATCCTATAACTTGTGATTCGTACTATACGTAGTACTGTGACAGCGTGCCCAAGTAGTTTGTTTACCTATTTTAGTTTATAAATCGCAATTTACTTTTTTTATTTATTTTAGTATTTTATAAGCATACATGACAGAGGAATTCCTCTAATTATTTTATGTAAATTGAGCGTATTATATTTGTAATAAAAAAGATACAATTGTCATTCTGAAATGTATGGTTATCGTCAGCTTAGAATGTTGTTTAGCATAATACGAATTGTTAATAAATACATTAATTTTGAAATAAAAACGGAGATGGGTGCAAACGTATGTTGTAACACACACACACCCCGGTCACTCCATACGAGAAACAGACCGCGTCTGCATTTGTGCAAATGTGTGTGAAGAAGCCTTAGGGTTGACTGCATATGCACCTTGCGCTGTAACGTAAGATGTTATACTTTTGATAATATTGTATTAATAAATATCTCTAAACGTTTATTTTGAATGATTGTGATTATGAGACTGCATTAAATACAGTTACCCTGATACAACAAATATTTCACACATTTTGTAATTGGTTATTGTACAATCTAATGTCAGTTCTTTCTTCCCTTTGATTTGTTTTGCAAACTGCTATATGTACGTATCTTATATTTTATAGTGCCTGTCTATACTTAAAGTTCCGTGATTTATGTATGGTATGTAAATTGTTCCGTCTTGACCGAGAGGTGAGCACTGGTGCGCTGAGATACAGGCTTATGCCTAGTTCATAGGCTCCAGTCTCACGCAGTCGATACTACCAATGTTTATTGTCGCATTGGTGTATTTACCTGATTGTTTAATTGCACGTACAGATTGTGTTTGTATTGATTAGTGAGAAAATAAAACATTTTATTATTTTATTATTATTATTAGTTATCTATAAAAATTGTGGAATATAAAAATCCAAAAATGTTGACCTGTCAAATCAACGATTACATTGATATAATGTGTAAAATTCGTTGTTAAAACTGGAAAAAAATAATTTAAAAACAAATAGTTTAATTGTATTGATTAAAAATAAGAAATAAATCATTTTACCATTTAAGTTTAGTTGAGGATAGATTATATACTACGAACGAATTTTCGTAATACGCGGCGCAGTTCCACATTCGACTCGAGGAGGGGTCGCCATACTGTTTGTAGTACTATTATAACTTATGCTGTGGTTTAAAACTAACTCTGTGATTTACGTACATTCTTGTTTTTATATATGTACTTACTGTTAAATAAATGATTTAATTCTTTATAAATGTATGTTATTACGAACGAACTATTTATTTTCCTTGAGTTATTTAAATTATAGTGTTTGCGACCGTGCCGTTTTGGGGTGTTCATCAAGATCTTCGAACCAAAGTCAACTTCACTTGCACGTGGTGCACCCTGCTGACTGACAAACGAAGCTCTGGCGAAAAGAGAGGTAGGGAGCGTAATTGTAAGCTACCCGACTGGGGAATGTACCTCCACCTCACAGAATACCGCAGCCAAATAACAATTCCCTTGAGGGTTGTTGTGTTCCTGTGAGTGAGTGAGGTCACCAGAAAAAAAGGAAGGAGATACTGAGTTGGCAGCGTGGGTGGCGGCGCGCAAGCAATACTTTATGTTGCAATCGTTAATATGGCTACGATAACCGCTTCACATCAGGCGGGCCGTATGCTTGTCTGCCACCCGAAGTAGTATAAAAAAAAATAGAAGCTCGCTGTTTTGTATTACTATAGGCTACAGTGATTACTTTCCATCGACCATCAGGTTTTTTATAGCTCTCGTGATAAATCAACCTACTTTGATTTCTGGGTGCACTGCTGATGAGCGTTGGGCCGTTGACAAAAACGGAGCCAAATCGTTGCACAAAGTCAGAAAATGCGACTTTGATAACCTAAAATTATCAATAAAACTGCTCTCTGACAAGAGCATAGGCTAGCTGCTATCACGTAGCATCCTGCGCTCTAAGGTCTCGAGCTTCTTGAGCCGTTCCTCTTCCGCTGCAGCAGATAATGCCGCTAACGCCATAGTTCGTGTAAAACACAGATTACAAGACACAAACATTCAATATTGCACTAACACACTATAGTAATAATAAAAGCCTTTATTCAGACATATTACATGAAATAAAAATAAAAATAACTTCTTCAACACATTTGTTGCATGTTTCCATTTAAATTGGCAGTATCAAGTCCACTTGTTTTTTTCCATCGATAACCATGCCTGTTTGCCTTTTATAGGCAAAGGCCTCCCCCAACTTTTTCCATTTTTGTCTATCCATTGCCGTTGTTGTCCAGCCTACACCTGCTGTAACCCTTATTTCATCGGCCCATCTTCATAATGGCCTGCCTCTTTTCCTTTTCCTGTGTCCAGTAAACCAGTGCATTATTGTCTTTGACCATTTGTCTTTACCTCTAATGGTATGGCCTGCCCATTTCCATTTTAGTTTTCTTATTATTACTGTAACGTTGTTTGTTCTTTTCGTTTGTTCTATTATGGTTGAGTTCCTGATTCTATCTGATAGCTTTTTTCCCATCATGCTCCTTTCCATAGCGTTCTGGCAAGTATCCAGTTTCCTGTCATGGGTTTTATTAGTTGCCCACACACACAATACACTATAGTAGAAGGGTTTAAAGAGAGACGAACTTCTTAGCTTCCATGGATTCACCGTGCGGGTGCCAGGTCCATCGTGTGGCAGAGAGAGAAACCCCAAGTAGATCCCGAGACTTATGACACGGGTGTAGGTTTAAGGGGCCCCTTTCCGACGTACATCAACACTCACCTTCACTTCACTTGTGTTTCTCTCCCTGCCCTGCCAAATCTGGTATAAACCTGCTAATGCAGCTTTAGATACTCGTTCTAGTATAGAACTTACTGCACTTCTGGGCAAGCCAAGGTCTTTCAGCAGGTTATAGAGAGATTTTGCTGGTATACCTCTCGCTCCTACTTTTACAGCGTATAGATTAACTACATAGCCGCTTTTTGTTAATTCGTTTAGGAGGTCATAATATTTGTACAAATAGAAACAAAAAATAAGTAATAACTAGCAAAAGTTGGTAGAAATACGAATATTCAGTTCAAACCGACCACAGTAAGGTAGACTGTTTCAACTGACAGTTCTCATTACCGGTGGATCTTCACCCATTGATATTCGTTTTTTCGGCGGTAACTACAAATGTCAAAGTCTAAGCATATCATTCATTCAAAGATCCCTCGAACACGTGTCACTGGTAAAGGAATTGAAGACCGGCGGACATCGTTTCACCGGTGCGACGATATCCGTTTAGTGGACGAACGGTGTCATTTTAGCCAAATGGTAATCGTATTCACGTTGCGCGGTAGACTCCCTGGTTCTAGTCATCACACCCCTCTCCCTCATCAATCTAAGGCATTGATCAGACAAAAAAAAATCGTTGGTCGTAGCGGAAACTGAGTTGACTGGATGGAAACACGGGCGCAACGATTTTATTTTATTCTTTAAAATGTTATTTCACATTTAGATACCCTGTGATTTAAAAAAAATGAAACTCAATGGAGTATTCAAATACTTGTTTTAGAAACCCAAAAAAATAATCTCAAGGAGAACAGATGAAAAACAGTTAGAGTTGGTTATAAAAATCAATGGCCCGTTAAATAATTAATTTCTTAGCTGGAGGCGTCGTTAAAACATCTTTTAAAATAATGGATATTAAAGGAAACTCAGCGATATTAGAAGTTAGGTACTTACTTCGATTCTTAATAATCCTTTCGCTGAAATTACTTGGGGCGGATTGGAAATTAGAGGCGACGGGAATAAAGGCTTTCGTGGCAATCAAGATAAGTGTATTGTTGATTTAAATGGTAGATAAAATAAAAGTAATGTTGACCCTTTTTCTATAATATTTATTTTACGTTTTATTTCAGTTGGCATGTTCAGTGTTTCGCTGACCAATACACAAAACAAACGAGCGACACGTTGACAGAGGCATCTGCTATAGTACGCTACACATCATACGGGCCGCATGTTTGTTTTCCACCCGAAATATATAAAAAAAACAGCGCTAGCACACTTGCTAGTGCTGTTAATTTTAATCCCAAGAAATACTATCAAAGCCTGAGATTTCTTTTTTTTTATCGATAATAATTACAAGCTACAGACTGCAGGGTTCGTACATTCTATTAACAGTGTTCTATTTTTCTTGCTATTTAAATATTGCACATCGCTGTTATGCTAATAATCATACTATTATCTAATTCCTAAGTTTTTATTATCTATAACTACGAGTATATATTGGTTATAACTATATACTTATTTACTATCCACAGATATATATTAAGAAAGAAAGAAAGGAGGGAGTATAGGCTGGCAACGGATCAGCGACCCTTTGTTGCTGATCTCCATGGGCAGTGGTGACTGCTTTCCATCAGGTGACCGACATGCTCGTTTGTCCCCCTTTCATATAAGAAAAAATATTCGAATCAATTTGCCTTACGTTAGCAAGATACAGCAAAGTACTATTTACTTTACATATTATGGTTGTTTAGATACCAACGATTTTGCCTACGGAAAATAACGAGGTCCTTAACTTAGGGTAACCACACATTGTCTGCAGAACAGTATAATGAGACCGCCAGAAGTCTGACAAATTAATTGTAATGGCCCGGAGAAACCCACGCGAGTCTCGTATCTTTCTTCTGGTTAATTGTGTTTATGCACGACAAAATCGCATGTATGAATTTGTTCAGAGATTTGTAGAAAAATATCTTGTCTACTTCAATCCGTGTTAGACGTACGAGTATCTTAATATCTTATAGGCATATCCCATGATGTTTGTCTACGATAAACTCTAAAACTACTTAGTCGATCTTAATGAAATTATAGATACTTATTGTATGTAATTTAGTCCAACTTGAGAGGAAGGATAGTTTTATCTAATTCATCACCTAAGAATTGGAATAAAAATCGTATCTTAGCATTTAGGAAAAATATCAAACGAGCAAAGGAAGGACGACCGTAATTGTATGCTGCTTGACTGAGTACCTCCACCTCACAGAAGACCTCATCCAAATAATAATTCCCTTGAGAGTTGTTGTGTTCCAGCGAGTGAGTGAGGTCACCAGGAAGGTAGGAGTCGCTGTGTGGGCAGCGAGGGTGGCGACGCGCAAGCGATATTTGTAATATTTTGTGACCGCTTCACATCAGGCGAGTCAAGGGTCGGGTACTTGTCTGCCATCCGACGAAAAAAAAAACAAAAATTCCTATTTACAGTTTGTTAACAAAACAATAAATTATTTTTTAACCGACTCCAAAAAAAGGAGGAGGTTCTCAATTCGGCTGTATTTTTTTAAAAATTTTGTTACTTAATTACTCCTTGATTTATGAACCGATTTAAAAAAAAACTTTTTTGTTTGAAAGAGTATAGTTCTAGATTGGTCCCATATTTTTTTCATCATCATCATCAACAGCCTGTACCTACGTACATAAATATAGAGTAATGATTGGTGTCGGATTTTTTGTTTGTTAAAATTATTATACATCATTGTACTCTAGCACTCAAAATGTTTCGTTTTAGAAGAACTAGCGAAAAGTTTAACATTATTCTAAGGCGAAAAATATCAAAAATGGCAATTTTGGTAACAAACTGTACATAGAAATTTCTGATAATCTTCCTTTTCATTTATTCAAACTTGCACCAAGTTTCGCAGCTACAAGGCCCTTGTGGAATGAAAATTTGTATGAAAGGAAACCCGGATGAAGTCGAAGGCGTACGCTAGTATGTATACAAAAATCCCGTGTCACGATGTTTATCCGCGATAAACTCGAACTAAAATTACTTAACCGACCTATTAAATTTTGTACACTGTGTGTAATTTGGTCTAGCTTGGGAATGGATAGTTTTTATCTACCTAATTCGCTCCTTAAGAGGTAAAAATAGGAGATGAAAGTTTATATGAAATTCCACGAGAACCAAATATATTTAATGACGAGGAAGAAGTTGCGGGCGATTAGTAAAGTTACAAAGCCCAGCTGCGACATAATTGGCACCTCATAATCCTCAACATGCTTTGAAAAGTCGCTATACTTTAAAAAAAAATGCTTCCAAAACGCATTATGGCATATATAAAATATATAGTAATTTTACTCAGAAATATAAAATGATATGTTTAAATTCTGAAAAGAAAATATGTTTTGTAGGTATATATGTGTTATGTATATGTTAAGATATGTTATGTGCAGTCAATAATTTAGTTAAATTTGTGAACACATTTTTTTTACATAATACCTCTGAAATATATTCAGATTCAGGAATAATATTATCCTTAAAACACGATATTATACCCATCTAACTTTCAATATATCTATCTAAAACAACCGTGCCGTAATTTCAGGTCAAATATTTACATAGAACCCTTTGCGCGACTTCCACGTATAGGTACATCGATTCTTGATCCGCTCAAGCTTATAATACTAAAACAATACTCATTTTTAGGGTTCCGTAGTAAAATAGGAACCCTTATAGGGTTTCCCAACCTTTTTTACATCAAGGCTCCCCGGATCACAAATAATATTATCATGCCCCCCCCCCCCAAATTTTTTAGTATGTACCTACAATAAAAATCGCATTATTTTAACAACATTTATTTTTATGTAATTTGTATAAAAAGAATCACAAAATGAACTTTGACTAAATTAAAACGTCTTTATCAACCAGTCTATAAGAGTACTAGGGAGTATAGTGACAATACTAGTGAGATGAGCTTGCATTCTCCCTACAGTGTTTACTTCATATTCTACCTACCGTGTTTACTTCATTAACGCATTGAAATATTTTTTCTATTGAAAACACAAATGTCTCAAGCCCCCCTTGAAATTCCTCTACGCCCTACCAGGGGGGCGCGCCCCCCTGGTTGGGAAACCCTGCCTTATAGTTTCGACATGTCCGTCAGCCCGTTTATCCGCGGCTTAGCTCAGAGACTATTAGTACTAGAGAGCTGAGAATACATATTAATAACGCCAAAGTGGTAAAATATAAAATAGAAAAATAAGTATTTATAACATCATTATCTAATATCATTATATAAACCTATACTATTTGTGTGTGGCATACACTTCGAATTACGGAGACCAACCCGTATTATCCCTATTCTTTAGTCTTCCGGTTACATAAATATGAAGAGTTATCAATCTCGTTGCGAAGTATCGTAAACCATAAATTATAAAGGAACTAAGCGGTTATTAAGCGCGTAATACGAGAGCGAGCTAATGGCCAAAACATCGCAACATCGATTAATAATGATGGCAAATATTAAATTACTTGTACATCTAACTTAATTCATTACCGCGTTCACGCGAAACGATCGTCAAGTAACCAGCTGTGCCCGCGACTACGCCTGCGAAATACTTTTTCCCTTCTTCGTTAGTTTACTCTTCCATTATGGTGACATTAATTGAGCGTTTATCTCTAAGTACATAAACAATGAAATATTCGTCACACATTTACATGCACCTAAGATAATTATTTAAACCTAAATTTGGCCGTGTGATTTCCGGCAGACTAGAATAGAATCACTCCGTTTCTTCCCGTGGATGTCGTACAAGGTGACCAAGGGAAATACATTATAAAACATCGATCAGGCCTCCCCAACCCGTTTGGCCAGCGTGGGGAGTGTAGGCCAAATCCTCCTTCCGTCTAGGACGGACGAGAGAGGGTCGTGCTCCTGTAGTGGAGACTAAAATGGACCTGATAATGATGATAAAAATAATTAAGCTCTCATCATCAGCCTGTATCTACCCACTGCTGGATATAAGCCTTCCCCAATGCTTTCCACCAGATACGATCCTCCGCCTTCCGCATCCAACCGCTCCCAGCCGCTTTCTTAAGGTCATCGGACCATCTAGTAGGAGGGCGCCCAACACTTCGTCGTCCTACGCGCAGCCTCCACTCTAATAAATTCCTCCCCCATCTGCCATCACTTACTCTGCAGATGTGACCGGCCCATTGCTACTTCAGCTTGCAAACTCTGATTATGCTCTCATTACAGGGTAAATCAACCACTAGATATATAGATAGAATATGCTTTATTTGCATAATACAAATTAAAAGTACAGTGAATCAATAAGTTATTACACTGTATATATGCAACAAGGCGGACTTATTTCTGAAAGCAACTTTTTCAAGTTTTTCACTCTAAAGTTGCTACAACCCAAACTGGGTCTTCAGTGACACTGTTTTGTATTTATATTTCGCGGCCAACTGAATAGCCATTCAACTGAATGGCTAGATGTATAATAGAACCATTCAACCACACGTCTAAATATCCTTTAGTCGAGTGGCTTAACACGACATTCAACAGTACAGCAGGAAGTTCGTCTAACTGATTAAGAGCCAATTTGCTAGATTAACCATCATGTATTTGTGATAGCTAAGGCTTAGGGTCTAAATATGGCAATGATCGTTATATGTAATTTTTCGAAATGGTAGTCTTGTCTCTCCTCAACCACAACATTACTAACTCTCTAAACCAGCTTGGCTGTTCGTTGACCATAAAGAGAAGAAAACATTACGAGATGGCAGCCTTCAAGAACAAAGTATTTATTTCCCTTAAAAGGCTGGCAACAGATCGGCGACCCCTTGGTGTTGCTGATTCCATGGGCGGTGGTGATTGCTTTCCACCAGGTGACCTACATGCTCGTTTGCCCTCCCTAACATATAAAAACAAAAAAATATTCGTTTATGTTTCAAAATTAATCTTTCATCGTAATTTATCAATACAACTTATGACGAAGTTGTATTGATTTCTATTGAATATTTGACGCAAAATATACGAAAGGATGCCAAGAGAACTGAATCAGCCAAAACAGTTTACGAGTATGTAAAATTTATACACGTACTAGTAGGTTTATTACGTGCTGTCAGATACGTATTGCTGAAAGCTGATGTACATCAACGGTCATAAGTGTAGTACCTACTACATACGTTATCTTTAATATTTAATGAAATATGTATTTATTAAAATTTCTTTAATTTAATTTACAGGCTTAATCAGTCTAGATTTTTTTAAAATATATATCATAATAAATGCGTTTGTATTCAATAACAAAAGTAACGTCACCCACCGTGACTTTATTACCGTACTGCATTTATAATCTTTGATTAGTCTCCTGTGCAAATCCCATGCGAACCAAATTTCATCCGGTAAAATTCGCAGCGAGCACTCGAGCAGCCATAGAGCTAGCCCAACGAAATGAGCTCCGGTTCATTGACAATTTCTTCGTCGACGATGTTAATCCCATCTACACAGGAGGCACTATACAAGATTCAAAATAAGTTACTGAATTTCCGCTAATAACTTTCACTACGGGAAGTATAGAGACAACTGTGGAGAATAAAGCTCATCTGCTGCATAAAATTTTTCTTATAGCTACAATATATAATATTGTATTAGATCCTCCTCGCCACGCACTCTCTCCCCGATTGCACCAATGCACAGTGGTCCTGGCTTGTTTGTCAGCAAATTTATGGTTCGTTAGGCATTGGAATGAGCCAAATGCAAACATTTTACATGTGCATCTGAAAGTTCCGAAGCTTTACACTCAATGTATAACGCATGACTTTACAGAGGTCTAGCAACAACAACAACAACTGCGTGTCCATTGCACAGTGGTGTTCACGTTCATACGACGACGGTCAAAAATACAAAAAATCTCATTAAATTGCTAAAACTTAATGAAAACGTTTTAAAATACACGTTATATTTTAAAATCATTGACAATCACTTTTTTGATTTCCAAATATATCCTCTTTATTCATGAGTGATGTACAAACTTGTTTCGTAGCTACTAAATAATTTGCTGACTTGCTGGAAAACATGTTTAGTTTGTTCTTCATTCGTACCTTTCGCAGTAAGAGACAGTTTTTACACAAACAACCGTGAAAAAATCATCATCAGACTGTATCTACACACTGCTGGATACAGGCCTTCCCGGTTGGATTTCTAAACATTGTAGAGTAATGCCACATAAATCGCCATGCTGGTCAGATTGGTTAGCGACTGTCGCCAGTCTCGTTCATTGAACGGTAGGGTGCACCACGCGCAACTGAGGTTGGCTTTAGCTTCGGCTCCAAAGATGTTAATGAGCCACTTACGCACCATTCGTGAGAACGAGTATTGCAAATTTAGGCCTCAAAGAATAAAATATTATAAATGCAAGTGAAAAAGTGCAGGAAATAACAGCAAGTAGGATCCCAAAAACTCTTTATCAGCGTGTCCCTTGATGACCTTGGGTATTTATATTTGATGCAACTGAATTAAATCCTGTATATTACATTCCTAAGTTCAGACCACGGATTTCTTGCTTATATTTTTTATTAAACAATGGTACGTCTTTATAAAAACACTACACAAACCCTTTTCTTTTAACATCCTAGTGCACAATATCAAATTCCAAATACAGTAATTGCAATCACGAATTAGACAAATAAATCAGTAAATTATTTATTTCCACAAAATACACGCGTGATCAACGACTTCCGATTCATATAAATGAATGTATTTGTTAGAAAACATGTGGATATTCTATTAAAAAACTTAAAATTTTCAACAACCGTTGTGAATAAAACAAAATAGTAATCATAAAATTTTGATTTATTTGCATTTTGTCCTATGGCGGGACTGCTGTGCAATGTGTTTCAAACTTAAAGAAATAAAAACATACCTCCTAGATTTTGCGCCTTAGAAACAATATTGAATTTTTTTTTTTTTTTTTAAATGGAAAAATATTTATGTGGCAAGTTGGCCAAGACAACTATTTAAATAATAATAATATTAAATTATTTTATATACCTACGGATATTGGGGTGTAAGTGGTTCATTAACACCTTTGAACAAAAGCCAACTTCACCTGCACGCGGTGCACCCTGCTGACTGACAAACGAAGCTCTGGCGAAAAGAGAGATAGGGAGTGTAATTGTAAGCTACCCGACTGGGGAATGTACCTCCACCTCACAGAATAGCGCAGCCAAATAACAATTCCCTTGAGGGTTGTTGTGTTCCTGCGAGTGGGTGAGGTCACCAGAAAGGAAGATGCTGCGTTGGCAGCGGGGGTAGGGGTGCGAGCGTTAATATGGCTACGGTAACCGCTTCACATCAGGCGGGCCGTATGCTTGTCTGCCACCCGACGTAGTATAAAAAAAAACGGTTTTATATACAGTTGTTCCAAAATGTCCACTTTGAAAGGCTCAAATATTGAATGAATGCAACTGAAAGCAATTTACAAAATTGATTGCTGTTATTGAAAACTGTGTTTTAACTCATATTTGTTAGTGTTTTCGCCAAAGAATTTCATTTAAAGTGTTATTTTGTTCTAGATGAGTCATCATCTAGGACAAAAAAAATTACTTGTATTTTTTTTACCAACATGTTTTTAGGATCTTTTAAAATTTATATAAATTATACTCCTAGTATATTTCTAAAAATAAATGATAAATTGAGTGACTAAAAAATAATATATGGGCAACTGTAATACAAGGTTAGGTTTGGTATGTTTTATTTAGTCGCCAAAGGCACGGTCGCTCCAATTTTAGTTGCTCAGTTTATTACAACCCATTTCAATCCATTAGACATACAAAAGGTTTATAAATGAACAAGAACAAATAGGTAGTATACCAATTACACACAGACATTAATCATTTCTGCCTAAAATAATCCAATAAACTCGAAACGTCTGTTTTATAATTCATCTCTACAATGTTTTGAGGGTAAACAGCGTTCACGCTGTATTCACATTTACCGAGATTAAATTGAGCAGACGCGAATTTATAAATAAACCCAGATATTACATTAGTGGCTTACGTGCTAAATATGATTGTGATGATTATGCAAAAAAACCAACGACCAACAACAAAGTAAATAATAATAAATAAATAAATAAATATTGTCAGACAAATTACACAGCGCCATCTAGCCCCAAAGTAAGCGAAGCTTGTGTTATGGGTACTAGACAACTGATAAACATACGTAAATACATTTTTTTTTTGTAAATACATACTTATGATACATAGAAAACACCCAGACCAAGACAAACAGACATGTTCATGCACACAAATGTTTGTCCTATGTGGGAATCGAACCCACGAGCGTCGGTGTCGAAGCGGCGTCATTGACCGCTACGCCACCGAGCTCGTCAAAAAGTAAGACAACCAAGTAATCGAAACAGACCACAATCCCAAGCAAAAAATTTGAAGGACTAGATAGACTTAGGCATTTGATGAGTGTAGTTGGATTTTTAGTTAATATACTTACACTGATCACATAGTCGTTTTTTATCAGGCAGAATTGCCTCGATGAACGCCGCACAAAAGTTATGTTTGATGCCGCATTCAGACGCGCGGCAAGCAACCTGGCAAGCAACTCGAGAAGCAGTTCGATATTCAGACTTGCGCGACGCGTGTCTAATCATAAAATAGAAATTCTACATTATATATGATATACTTAGACAATATAGGCATAAAAAATTAATGTCTTTTAAACTTTCGCGTTGCATGATTTATGAAAATATAAGAACGGGAATTAACGCGATCATGCAAAAGGGTATTTACATACCTTTATTATTGCCTGACGTTTCGACCAGGTTGCACCGGCCGTGGTCACAGGCTGACTGAAATAAAGGTATGTAACAACCCTTATGCATGATCGCGTTAATTCCCGTTCTTATATTTCATAAACAAATTAATGTGTTGATCGTCGTATGATATGCCACATGAAACACGGAGACCACACTAAAAAAGAATGTGTAGCTCCCTATCAAATCTAATAGTGAAGTACCACTCGTACAGTGGTAGTGGTATTTGAATATTACATATTGTATTCACATATGTACCATTACCATAGTACAAGTTGTCAACACTAATTAACACCAAATATACGCTATTTAACTAGTTACGTACTATGATTGATGCAAATGAGAATTCTAGGCACTGAAGTTGCGATGTAGGCGTTGCTGTGGGATACGTAATTTGTCATTATCGGAAATATTAATTAACGTCGAATTTGCCATACGAAGTTTGGCACATCAATCTTTAGTCAGGGAAGTCACAAAGGTCACCTATAACTAATGTACCCATATACTACCGGGAATCTACCTCGTTTTAATACTTAACAATTTATTTTATGGTAACATCACAACACTAAATAAGTAACTACCAAACGGGGGATTTACAACCTTACGCTAATTGCTTGATTAACATAAAATTTAGTACACACATAATAACACTAGCTTTCACCCGCGCCTTCGCCCGCGTTTACTTTGTTTAGTATCCTATGTCCTTCCTCATTCCTTAAAGAATATGTGTACTTACAAAGTTTCGTGATGATGAATACACGCAATCACTTTCATGTATTACTTTTAAGTGTACTAAATACGGATGCAAGAACCAATATGACCAAAGAATATGACCAATATGGCGAGCCTGGTGGTCGAATGGCTAGCAATGGTCACTTTGAATCCGAGATCGCGGTTCCATCCCCGATAAGACAAATATTTGTGTGCATGAACATGTCTGTTTGTCTTGATCTAGGAATTTTCTATGTATGTATGTACTCGTATTTGGGCGATTTCAAAATTTCTTGCACCCCTCCATTTTGGCATGTCCCACTTATCCCATTAATTTTTACGCAAACACTTAGAACTCTCCCAGTGGAAAGTGTTTGTAGAAATAAATAAAGAAAAAGAAACTTTTGAAAGAAATAACAAGTTATATTAATATACTTATCCTTATTTTAAAAATTTAATTAAAATGTTTCATGTCCATTGAATTTCGCTTGTCCCACCATAATATCGGTAACAAAAAATTTTGATTAAAATCATGTTTTGGAATGTTACCAGTGTGATGGAATTGCAAATGTTTGATTTAATCTATAGAAATTAAAAAAACACTGGCATTGCCATTGTAAATCTGTAATTTCTATCAAAAAACATGTTTTCTAACTAAAGTCGATATTTGAGTCACCCTGACATGTCAAGTTTTGTTACTCATTTCCCGTCATTCTGTAAGACATTAGGGCTGTTCTTAATTTATAAATGCCAACACAATGGCAACTACTTTGCAGCCGCCATAAAAAAATGTTATTAACAGTGTTTCGAGCGGTTATGTTAGTTGGCGCCAAGTGGTTAAAAAATTGTGTCAAGGTATGTTACTGTTATGAAATTAGATTTATATATTTTTTTTATTCCATATATGTTTTTTAGGAACATAAAGTGTATTAGAAAAAACTACATAAACAAATATTAAATCGCTTAGTAATATGAATAATTTTATACACATTTTTTCATAATGTAAACAACAAAATGTTACGTCAGGTTTGTTACTATACAAGTGGTAACATTTCCTATGGTGCTACAAAATTTTGAAATCGCTCATTTACATTTATACTCAAAAAAAGTATTTACGTAATATATTTATTACTTATGTAATAAATATAGTACAAACTTCCCTTAGTTTGGGACTAGATGACGGTGTGTAATATGTCCAGGAATATTTATTCATTTAAATACGAACGTTTTTAATTACGCAAGTAAGTGAATTTTTCTAGAACGTGAAAAGTGTATTGTTGTAACTTGGCTTACTAGCAAGTTTTAATCATGTGAGTAACTTATGTAATTAACTCAATTCAATTAAATTCTTTGAACTTATTAAACTTACGTAAACATTATTTACTGTAAGTTTATTTATATGTGTGTACAACCGTAACTTACATATGTAAGGGTTACGGAAGCAACTTACAAGTGGTAAATGCGGCTATATGTATACATTTTGTGGTTATATGGTAAATCTCTAAGTATTGTGCACACAACGTATTTTTTTGTTTCAACGCAATGAGCCTATAGCATAATAAAAAATAATGTTCGAAGACAGTTTCATTAAAAAGATTGGACGTCATTTACAATATTCTTGCCTTTGTCGTCATCCTATTCTCATAAATCACCTGAACAGTTGGAAATTTTATTGTTTTCAAAGGGCCACCTACACGTTAGTAAAGTAGTAGATTCAGCTGAAACAGTGCCAATGTCCATGAAATAAACATTGATGTTCACGCACCAGGGTGGCCCGTGTAATCGTTTACGCGTTCATGGCTATAAAAAAATATTTTTAGTAGCAAAAGTGGGAACTATGAGTATCTTACAACTGCCACGAGAGAACCCTAACATTCGTAAGTTTATGGGTTTATACTGGGTAGTAAATTATAGCGTTTAACCGAATGATATCATAGAAAAATATCACTTGAGACCACCAAAGAAGTATTTGGTTTATTTATATTACCGCAGCGGTGGCCAACAGGTTGATCGAAGGCAAAATATAGTAAGTAACTGATTCGATATTAAAATTTATGTAGAAATACTGATTGATTATATAATTGGTATATTGCATAGTGTCTAGTCAGTAAACAACGCCAACCTTACCTGCACGTGGTGCGTTGGGAAAAGAGAGGAAGGCTATGTCCAGCGCGACTGGAGAGGTACCTCCACAGAAGACCGAAGCCAATTAATAATACCCGTGTTCTTGCAAGTGAGTGAGGGAAAAAATCCGAAATTTCAGATTTTTACTTCAGAAGCCCACTGTTCTGAAGTAAAAATCTGAAATTTCGGATTTTTTCCCATACGAATTTCTTTCTATTGCGTTGCGCCAGTGGATGTAGACTTTTCATATATCAGAGCAGAATTTATTATCTAAATAACACAATAAATATGAAATATTGATATTTGTTTTCTCGACGACACGACAAAATATATTTAATAAAATCCAAACATAAAGCCGAAAGCTCAGATTTTCATTTCGCTTTACAGCTGGCACACAGTATGCTTGTTAGTCACCGGCGTATTATAAAAAAAAAAAAAATCTTTAGTCTAAATTGGCCCCCGATATAAACACTACCAACCATCTTATAATACAATCTCTTTTCAAATCCTCATGAACTTGCTCATAATAGTTTCTCATAACAGTCACAGTATAGGAGCAATATATATAATAGTACTTATGTAAATACGGACACTCCCTGCCGCTCTTTCAAACCATCCTCACTTCCCCTCTGAATCGAAACTAAAACAGTTGGTTCGATGTCTATCGCACAAACAAGCATTTACAATTTACACGTCGTCAATGTAACCGGCTACTCCGTACAAATGTCGCGTCGTTAGCTACGACACGACATTTATATGGAGTAGCCGGGGTGTGTGGCATAGGATCATTCGTTACACAGAGCAACTTATAATTCACCTTCATAGTAACGTATGTCCACGTCCTATTTCTTTTTGTTATATTTTTTTATCTTGTGTCCTCGCTACTCGTGGAAACTTTGCCGACTTCCGTATTGCGTTTTAGTTTAATTAATTACTTACTCTCAGGTTTCTTGTACTGTGTGTGTGTATCAGTTTTTTTTTAACGTGACAACGTCTTATAATTCGATGGAGTCGGCTGCACGCACGAAAAAACATGACGTATGCGGCGTTACTTCGCTCTGAGGCGTTCCATTAAAATTTTCTTTTGAAAAAATGCAAACATTCCATCCGTATTTTCTTATGACGTTGTCACGTTCAACTATCGTCAGTAAACCGACTTTACAGACAACCGATTTTTTTTAGTTTTGCGCATAGTATCAAGTATTCGTAATGTACTTATATCACAGAGTAAATATTAATAAGTTTACGTACAGTGTAACACTTCCTGTCGCTCTCTCACATCAATCAAAGGAGAGATAAGCCTCTCTAAGTCAAATCTGGATGAATAAGTAAAGTGATCCTGCGCATTCACGCTTTGCACAAATCTCTTTGCTGTAATGTGTACTTAATTATTGGGGTGTAAGTGGTTCATCAACATCTTTGAACCAAAGCCAACTTCACCTGCACGCGGCGCACCCTGCTGACTGACAAACGAAGCTCTGGCGAAAAGAGAAGTAGGGAGCGTAATTGTAAGCTACCCGACTGGGGAATGTACCTCCACCTCACAGAATACCGCAGCCAAATAACAAATTCCCTTGAGGGTTGTTGTGTTCCTGCGAGTGAGTGAGGTCACCAGAAAGGATTGTTGCGTTAGCAGCGGGGTTGGCCGCGCGCGAGCGACACTTATGTTGCGAACGTTAATATGGCTACGGTAACCGCTTCACATCAGGCCGTATGCTTGTCTGCTACCCGACGTAGTATAAAAAAAAGTTAAGTACACGGCATTTGTATGGCGTGGCTGAGGCAGTTTAATAGTATAGCATAAAACTCAGCGTCTCTCTGTCCCTTTATGTACTTTTAACGGGAGCATCATTTCCCGATCAATAGGGATTTTGATGTTTGTTGTTGTTGTAGAGTTTGTCATGTGGTTATTGGTTTTTCATTGTCATATTTTGATTTATACCACTAAGCTGGAAAACAAGCATACGACCTGCCAGATAGTAAGCAGCCATCGCAGCCTATGGACGCAGGCAACACCATAGGTGTTACTGACCCTGTAATTAGCCAAATAACAATTCACTTGAGAGTTGTTGTGTTCCTGCGAATGAGTGAGGTCACCAGAAAGGAAGGAGATGCTGCGTTGCCAGCGGGGGTTACTGATCTACATGGGCAGTGATGATTAATTTCCAACAGGTGACCCACATGCTCCTTTGCCCCCTTATCATATAATAAAAAAAAAACTTTGTCCCTTTTTTCTTTTTCCTTTTGTAAGTTCCGATTACCGTGTAACGCTCCGATATACCCAATCCTAGTAATTAAAACCGACGCAATTGTACAAAGCATTTTTTCCCCAGCTCTCCCCTTTATAAATTTGATCTCGAATCGCATTTCGCGACGAAAATGTAGTATGAAATAGGAAGGAAAGTAAATTAAACTTTGTTCAAGGATTTCGGCACAGCCGAAATTTTCTTTGAGGCCAGAAGGAAAGTTTAATTTTATTTTAGTCAAAAATATTCAAATCGGATACCATAATATCATGTGACATATTTCAATAAAATCCTACACTGTGACTGTGTACTGGGAATGTGCTCACAAACATCCGTTATATGAAAATGTGCTCACGAACATTGTAAATGTTATATATATATTTTTTAATTTAACGTTATTTTTTCTTATATTAAGCTCAGCATATTTGGCTCCCACATGGCCGTGTGGTTTCCAGCAGACTATAATAGAATCACTCCGTCTCTTCCCGTGGATGTCGTACAAGACGTCTAAGGGAAATAATACATTATAAAACAACGATCGGGCCTCCCCAAACCGTCTGGTCAGCGTGGGGAGTGTAGGCCAAATCCTCCTTTTGTCTGGGACGGACGAGAGAGGTTCGTGCTCCTGTAGTGGAGACTAAAATGACCTGATGATGGTATTGGCTCCGCCTCGCCTGATGGTAAGCGAAAAGAGGAGCCCCAATCGCATTGGCAACGGACAAGAGTCTTGTCAGTTGTCGCTGCCATGCTGGCCTGCAAGACGTTTCTTCATGCTTCGCTTGACGTTGCATGATTAAAATGATAATATCCACGGGATTTAACGCTATCATGCATGTAAAATATTTTACATGCTTTTATTATAGCCTGATGTTTCGACCAAGGGCCCTACCGCCGAAGCTGAAGTCAATTCCCATCGGATTTTTTGATTGCGAAATGGAAACTGCAGCAGCTTAAATTAGTGGTAATTGTGTTTACCTTACCTGGTAGAAACCATGAATCTCTACCGACACGCAAACCTAACACCTATTTTTGGGAATCAAAATATTTAAGGTTGAGGTTTTATACCACATAGGTCGCAAACAATCATATGACCTGACTGATGGAAAGCAGTTTCCGCAAGCTATGGACGCAAGTAACACCAGTGGCATCACACGCGTGTTGGCGATCCTGTAAGAAACTCTTCAACCCCTTTTTGAAGAACCCCATGGTGTAGTCTCCTGGAAAAACGTCGACAGGCAGTTCGTTCTACAGCTTGATAGAAAGTGGGAGAAAACCTCTCTGACCGTGACCACTTCGGTTGTAAACGTCGCTTTCTTATCATTACAATTTTTGACTGCCCAGCAGTCATACCTATACCATCATATCACACTTTGACGAGCTCGGTGGTAGTATGGTTAGCATTGGCCACTTTGACTGCGAGTTCGCGGGTTCGATCCCCACACAAGTCAAACATTTGTGTGTATGAACATGTCTGTTTGTCTTGGTCTGGGTGTTTTCTATGTATTATAAGTATGTATTTACAAAAAAAATGTATTTAAGTACATTTATCAGTTGTCTGGTATCCATAACACAAGCTTTGCGCTTAATTTGGGACTAGATGGCGCTGTGTAAATTGTCCAGAAATATTTATTTATTATTTATTATTATCACAGGCATTACTGCCGTCTTATAAAATTTGCATTTAGTTTCAATTGGCATACGGGGATTGCACCGGACGCCTGTTAGTGTTTTCCATTTGCCAGGCGACATAGATCCTATGGTTCACATCAGCATATATATTAGCTTCTTATGTAACCATCGATCATAAGGCTCAATTTATATCGCCGCGGAATGGAATGAAAGCGACTTTTTGCCACGATATTGTACATAGCATAATGAACTTTATGTCAATTGTATAACATATACACTTGAATACGATCAGCAGCTAGGGGAATTCTCGAGAATACGCGAGGATTCCGCGGAAGACGCGCGACCTTTTTTGGCTCGTATTTAAGTTTATATGTTGTACAATTGAAATAAAGTTCATTATGCTATGAACAAATTCGTTGCAAAAAGTCGCTTCCATTCCATTCCGCGGCGGTGTAAATTGGCCCTAAGATCACAACTAAAATCTCTATCCCTACTTAATATTATATTATGAATGTGAATGTGAGCTTGTTTGTTACGCTTTGACACCAGAACTACTCAACCGATCATCATGAAACTTTGTACACATATTCTCAAAGGTATTAGAAAGGGCATTGGATAGATTTTATTTAAAATAAAATTAAACGCGAGTAAAGCCGCCGGTGTAAGCTAATAAGAAATATAATTTTAAACTTTCACGGTTGTATACATTACTATTGTAAATACGGGGCATACCGCGATCGATTTTTCTATCGCCGTCGTCCCATGACCAAAGCGCCTTCAACGTCGCCGAAATATTTATGGGGTGTAAGTCGTTCATCAAGATCTTTGAACCAAAGCCAACTTCACCTGCACGCGGTGCACACTGCTGACTGACAAACGAAGCTCTGGCGAAAAGAGAGGTAGGGAGCGTAATTGTAAGCTACTCGACTGGGGAACGTACCTCCACCTCACAGAATACCGCAGCCAAATAACGGTTCCCTTGAGGGCTGTTGTGTTCCTGCGAGTGAGTGAGGTCACCAGAAAGGAAGGAGATGGTGCGATGGCAACGGGGGTGGCGGCGCGCGAGCGATACTTTATGTTGCGAGCGTTAATATGGTTACGGTAACCGCTTCAGATCAGGCGGGCCGTATGCTTATCTGCTACCCGACGTAGTATAATATATATATAATATATATATATATATATATTTCTATTTTCCCGATATATAGATATATATATATATATATATATATATATATATATATCGGGAAAATAGAAAAATCTATCGCGGTAAACCTCATAGTCACAAATTACAATAATGACGTAAAATAACAAATCTTAAAAATGTGTTCCAGATTTTTCCAGAATAAAAATATTCGTAAGTAGGCAGCCGAAATTCCCGCCTCGAGATATATAACAAATACTGCAAATGGGATGTTTTTGCTGAGAAGGAAAATGTTTTCACTTCACACTTATTATCTCAGAATGAAATAAGGAAGTCTCGAAAATATAAGAATAGAGAGAAAAATAGAATAGCATGATTAATAAATTAGGTACAAATTTGAATGTTTGTATTTAATTTAAGCAAATTAATTCCGTTAAATATTATTTTCCAGAAAAATTACCTATGTCATTACCGTACATGGGACAGGATTGAATTTTTAAATGGGCTATCAACATCAACCACAATATTTTTTTTGAAGTCGAATGACCCGTTTCGTTTTCTATTTTATGGCTTAAAACTGGCGGGATCGCGTTTTCGGATTCATTCATATTACAATTATATTAGACGAGTATATTTAAACATTTTATTACAGTCATATTTTTATACGTATGTTACCATCATTATTATTTTATATTAATTATTATATAAAATTATTGTTAATATTTATTATTGAGTATCCCCTGGGAATTTTAAAAATATCTTTATATAATCTCATACTGAAATTTACACATTAAAAAACTAAACACAGTATCTTAATGACAGTCTTTACGCACAAGCTATCAAAATGAATTTAAAAAGTTATTTTTCGATACAGCTCTTCTATCGACAACTGTATCGTAAAATAACTTTTTTACCATTACGATACAGCTTCAGCCCTGGATACAGGTATTTTAAACAGGTTGCAATGCAAATACATTGCAACTATGCAAAAGTTTTCTACATTATCTGTGAACTCGCGCGTCGCGCATGCGCACTACGCATGCTCGATCTGCAAATGGATTTATAAGTAAGAATTATAGCTGTTAAATTAACTTCATAGTTATATTTAAAATATTATTATCATATATTTCATGAGATTAGATAAAGTAGTGTATGAAACTGCACATAATTAGGTATTAAAATACTCGTGTGGTCTATTAAAACACTCGCCTTCGGCTCATGTTTTAAACTCACACTCGTATTTTAATAACCCTTATTATGCCACAGTTTCGTATATAAAATAAAATACGTTATAAAAGTTACCTGTATGTCAAAGACCAGCCTGGCGCCCTACCGCCAAAGCTGAAGCCGATTACCGCCGAACATTTTGATTCGAAAAATAGGTCTCACGTTTACGTTATTCCCAAACACCTTCAGCTTAGTCGGTAGAGCTCCATCGTTTTTAGCAGCTAAGCAAACACAAGTAGCATAAATCTAAGTTGAAGTTTTAATTTCGCAATCAAATAATCCGAAGGTAATCGGCTTTAGCATCGGCGGTCAGTCTGATCCGTCCAGTGATTTGAACAGCCCCCTTACCACCATCTCTTATTGCGATTCAAGAACTGAATAGAATGCATATTCATACCAATGAATAAGCGACTCTATTTCAAATAGAATAGAGTCGCTTATTCATTGGTATGAATAAGCAATCTATTCAATTATTGAATCGCAATAAGAGATGGTGGTAAGGGGGCTGTGCGTTGATAGATCAGTCAGTAACGGTTGCCTTGTATAGTTATGGCATTGCATATTAGGTATAAAAACATCTAAGATTTATATACGAATTCACCCCGCGTAATCACAGTTAATTAATAAAAAGTATCCTATATATTAATACAAAATATACTGTATATGCATGCCAAATTACACCCAATTCCATTCAGCCGTTTACCCGTGAAGGAGAAACATACATACGAGTAAGAAACACATAGGGTACTTTTGAAGTGAAAACATCTTTAGCAGCGTTGTGCACTTTTTGGGAAAAAATGTTAAACTCGCATCAGGACACGTAGCCTGATCGAAAATTCGTAAGACGGAGGGAGAGTAGACCGGCTGCGCGGCATAGGAGAGGAAGTAATATCCCCTTCTCTTTCTACCGCGCGGTGAAAAAGTATGCCTGCTCCTGCTGTTTATTTTCAATGTAATATAAATTGTCATGTTTGTGTACGATAGCGCAATAAATTATATTTTATTATATTTTACCAAGTAAATAATAGTACTTTTATACTGATAAATAACGCAATTCGTACGAAATTATTCCCTAACCTGGAATGGCTAGGGAATAATTTCGTACGAATTGCGGAAAAAAATCAAAAAATGCACAACGTTAATGTTCAAGTTTTCACTTCTGCCGGCACTCCCGGAGTGCATCCCGTAATTCTATCCATGTACTGTTTTCACGCGTGGTGAAGCCGCATGCAGAAACTAGTCTTATCATAATTTCACAACTACTTATCTTGAAAGTTATTTGTCCAAGACACAGCGCCAGCAATGCAGTGTTCCGGTATTTTTACGGTTTTATCTAAATGTGTCAGTTACGAAGTTGGTATTATAAAATTGCTTCATCTCCATTCTGTTGGTTTATTGTACACAAAATGGTCTGAAATGTTTCTCAATTTCTTTAAGAAGTTTGTATAACAAGAGTATATTATATATTTTTTAAGTCAAAACTTCTTTTGGCGCGCTGTGCGTCCAAACTTCTTTTGGGGTGTATGTGGTTCATCAACATCTTTGAACCAAAACCAACTTCACCTGCACGCGATGCACCCTGCTGACTCATAAACGAAGCTCTGGCGAAAAGAGAGGTAGGGAGCGTAATTGTAAGCTATCCGACTGGGGAATGTACCTCCACCTCACAGAATACCGCAGCCAAATAACAATTCTCTTGAGGGTTGTTGTGTTCCTGCGAGTGAGTGAGGTCACCAGAAAGGAAGGAGATGCTGCGTTGGCAGCGGGTGTGACGGATCGCGAGCGATATTTTTTGCTGCGAGCGTTAATATGGCTACGGTAACCGCTTCACGTCATGCGGCCCGTATGCTTGTCTGCCACTCGTCGTAGTATAGAAAAAAAGCTGTGCACTTAATTTTGTGGTTAGTTAATGAGACTGAACCGTCACGCTCATGTATGTAACGCTCGTTTTGGGTAAAGTTGGCAAGGAGGGAGCGAGATCGAGCGAGAGATGAAGTTTCACTTCTGTCGTGTGGTCAAAGAACCACCGTTTTTGTATGTTATAAACATTGATCGGCGTTAGTAGTGCCATTTGGGGTCAATGATCTTGAATGTTGATGTTAATATGGATATGACCACGGGATTCCGGGATTACGTTTAGTCTAGTTGAGTAGTACTTTATATTTCCAGTTGTCGCTGTATCGTTAAGTGTGTGTAATACGTGAAAATTCGATTACATAGAAATTAGAAAAAGAAATTCTCCAGACGAACAGTTAAGAAAAACAATAAAATGAAAGTTGAGTTAAGTTAAATAATAGCATGGTAAAGCATATAAATAGGTACGTAAAATATAAATAGTACTAAAATAATTCAAATTTAATAAAATTGTTTAATGAAAATGCCGGGATTTGGGAGGCATATCCACATGGTACGGGATTTGTGACCGTTGTCTAAATGGTCACAAATCCCGTGTGATGGCACTACCAACGCCGATCACTGGTTATAAAAATGGAACCAGGTGACGAAGTCAGATTTCAAACTTCCTTATGTGAAACCTCGGCCGCTACATAAAATTAATGCTTCAATAATGCCTTCGACTATTACACAAAAAAAACGTTTATGCCAAATATTAATTTGTGTAGGTCGTGTATGTGGCGTCAAAAAAAAATCTCATGGAAAATTTGGTCAACTGGAGAGGATTAGTAACAGGGAGTCTATAATACATACTCGTACATAGTGTGCTACTTATTGGCATTGTGGGTAAGATTTAAACTTTTTAGATAGATACAGAACTACACTACAGAATAATACAGAACTAGCGTTTAGTAGTGTAATACTTAATAGGTAGATGGCGCCACACGGCAGAAAATATAAAATGCAAAAAATTTGATTCTCGATTCCGGCAAGTTGGCCGAAATCACCTATTTAAATAATAAATACAGAACTAAGTCATAGTACAGTATGAACATAATCGAAGAAGAAACATTTTTCGTTTTCCTTTCACGGTCGTCTTTGATTAAAATCGTGTACAAGATCGTGTGCATACAGTAGTAACAATTTGATCTGCGTTTCGCTTTTAATTTAAAATATTAAAAGTCGTGTGTGTACAAGAGCATACAGTAATAAAAATTTTACCTGCTTTTCGCTTTTAATTAAAAATATTAACCAATATGTTTCGATTGAATACATGAGCATCGTATTTGTTTATGCCCTGTTTACATTATTCCAGTCCATCGATTGAATCCAGCGCTGTACTGAAACTGAAAAAATATAAACCGGTATTGGGGCCGTTTACCATACAATATTTGGATTCGAAAAATAGATCTTACGGTTTAGTTTTTGACATAAATCTTCAGTTTAGTTGGTAGAGCTCCGGAGTTTCTACCAGCTAAATAAAATAGAAATACCATACATCTAAACTGAAGTTTTATTTTCAAAATCAAAAAATCCGATGGGAATCGGCTTCAGCTTAGACAGTAGGCCCCTCAGACTGGATCTAGTGAGTAATCAAGTGACAACAGGATTGGCAGTCAATTTTTGAATACAGCCCAACCATTCCAGCGCAACTGGAATCATACGACACGAATGACCAATCCAGTGTCATTCCAGTGCTAGCAGAAATTGAAGAAATAATTTGTACAGTATATAATACAGTTGGTTGTTTTTGCGGATATTTAACCTGAACTGCGAAGAAGGAAGGATTTACAGTGATTAAAAATTCCGTTCTCTTCTTTTAGTTCCTTAACAATCTCATCGAGTCATCAGTAAGTACCGGTCACACTAATTTTTGGATAAATATGGTTTAAATTTATTTTTTCAACCGCCTTCTTGAACTCATTGTTAATGTTAAGTGATTGGAATCATGTAGACGACATCGCTAGTCCGGCTCATTTCAATCCAGCGCTACTGAGTTACTGTACTGGAATAATGTAAACTGGTATTTTCATTGCGTTGAAGTTTACTTTAAATTAATTGGCTTTCTAAAGGAAGCTAATTAATTTAAAGTAAAACTAAAACGATATCGTAATTTTTGTAACAGCTTTGTAAATAGCAGAAAAGACATTATGAAAGAGATTAATTGAAAAATAAACAAACATAACACCAAGAATTTGTGAAGAACTATAAATAAAACTAACTAAGAACTACGGTAACAGAATAAACAAAAACTCGGGCTTATTACACATTAAATCTTGTCCCAACGACTCAGTAAATTCTAAGACTAATTCGCTAATGCAGACAAAAGGCTTACTGAAGAAATTTATTCCTACACGCCTCATCAGCGGCTTCTCACAAACTCGTTTGACAATTCCTAACTTTCATCCTTTGTGTATCCAAAGCACAAAGTGCTTATGGATACAGATTGTAATGAGGTGTACACTACGCTTTTTAACCTTAAATCCGACAGCGCTCCAGGATAGGGACAACATTCCTACACACTTTCTCAAGCTAGTCCATGAACTAGTTGTACCATTTTCTCTTTCCAAATTGGTATTTTCCCTGCTGCCTTTAAAAAGCTGTAGTTACGCCTGTGTACAAGCTGGCGACAGAGATGATGTGTGGCAAATTACAGGCTAATTTCAGTTCTACCCGCTATATCCAAAATTCTTGAAAAATTATTAATCAACCGTATAATTTCATACTTATGTAATTTTAACATACTGTCTAAATTTCGGTTTACTCACTTGCATTATTATGAAAGAATTAAGCCAAAGCCGACGCAATACAGATATATTTCGACGAGCTCGGTGGCGTAGCGGTCAATGACGCGGCTTCAACACCAACGCTCGTGGGTTCGATTCCCACATAGGACAAACATTTTGTGTGCATGAACATGTCTGTTTGTCTTAGTCTGGATGTTTTCTATGTATCATAAGTATGTATTTACAAAAAAAAAAAAAATTTACGTATGTTTATCAGTTGTCGAGTACCCATAACACAAGCTTCGCTTACTTTGGGGCTAGATGGCGCTGTGTAATTTGTCTGACAATATTTATTTATTTATTATTTATTTATTTATTTATCTGAAATACATTCCTAGAATTTTATTAACGTTATCCGATCGGACGTGATGCCGCTGAGGCAGACACATATTATAAGAAAATATCTGACATCTTTTGATTTATAGCAAAGCTTACATCGTTTATTCTTTCTTCGTAACAGAAGGGCGAGAAGTATTCGCAAGTATGAATACAAGTTAGGAATAAATAAACGTCAACTTTTGATACAAAGATTTTTGAAAACAAATCAGTTAGCATAAGTCATATTAAGTAGACATGATATACACGATATTTTGAACATGGACCGACATAAATTTGTGGAAGGCGAATCATTCTATAAATTCATCGTTATTCCGAAGTTCTATCACGGTTACAAAGTTAATAATGTTATTTTTGGGGATTCATTGCCAGAAATCTCGCATTTAAATCATCATAATCTTCATAAATGCTTCTATAAGATTGATCATACTATACTTAGTTATACGATGAAGCTAGAGGCTATAGGAATCAACGGTGATCTGTACAGATAGTTTTGATCATAATTATATAGACCATATATTACAAGCAGTCAGTGTGAAATACTATATTTATACATAGTGGTGTTCCACAAGGGTTATTGCTTGAGCCCCTTTTAATATAATAATTAACTATATCGATGTCTGAGGTACAAATAAATAAGAATTGTTGACAAAACATGCATGTATGGATAACGTAGGCATCGACAAAATTTTTGAAAAATCAAATAGCAGAAACGACGTTTTGAGAAGTGGACGTTCTACGAAATGGACGATTCACGTAGTCAACTTTTCACGAATATGACGTTTCGCAAGTGGTCGAAATGCGACGAAAACATAACGAAACACGCGTGTGTGATACTACGGACGACAGCTAGTAAGTACATTCTACAAAATTACTAAACTACATCGCACTCACGTTTAACAAGGTCCAACAAAGAGTTAAAAAAAGTTTTGGGATCACTGTCCTTACACTTCTCCAGAGTGCTTGCTATAAGATATCGTGAATATTTTATGTGCTCTGCGCCATTTTCGTGAAAAGTGGAAAACATAAAAGGGTTCACTTTTGTTATATTTTTAGGAAAGAAATAAGATTTTTCCGATTGTCTATTAGATGATAATGCGGACTAAGGAGCTACATAAGCATATCATTTTAAAAATGTTTATTAAACCAAATAAAAAGCTTCTACCTACGACTGCATTCCGCGTAAATATAGTTACTCGATAAAACGTATCCTTTGTCAATAAAAACATATTTATTTTATACTACAACTGCGGGTGGCAAACAAGGATACACTCGCATAAGCACGGCTGATGTGAAGCTATGGTAATAGCTATATCAACGCTCGCAACGTGAAGTATCTCTCGTGAGCCTCCACGCCGCAAACGCAGCAAGTCCTTCCTTTCTGGTGATCTCAATTTTCTCAATCACTCACAGGGATAAAAAAAATCTCACATGTATGAAGGGAATGGTTATTTGGCTGCGGTATTGTGTAAGACGGAGGTATTACCCTAGACGGGCACAACATACATAACTATGCCGCCCTACGTATCTTTGTGCCAATGCCTCGTTAGTGAATCCGCAGGGTGCACTACATGCAGGCGAGATTGGTTTAGGCTCTAAAGACGCTCTAAAGATAGAGTAACAAACATCCATCCATACATCCTCACAAACTTTATCGTGCTGGTGACACCAATTATAATTCAAGAACAGCTGGGCCGATTTTTATGATCATTAGATGTACAATTAATATACAGCTTAAAAAATACGCTACGTTCTACCTCTATATATAGTTATTAATTATTAATATTAACATAACAACTCGTCCAACGATTTACCTCTGTTGTAAATTATCAAAATACTATTACTAATGCCCGCTGTCGGCACTATTAGCTTAAGCGTGTGACTATGTCGTCGATAGTATTTCTACAATAAAGTTAATACCGGTTATCGAGTCACAACGAGTTGTTTTAATAATATTAATAATTAATAACTATAGATAGAGGTAGAACATAGCTTATTTTTTAAGCTGTATATTAATTGTACTCGTATATTGGTTAGCTGCATATTGGTTGAATCCAGCACTGTACTGCAACTCGAAAAATATAAACCGGTACTGGGGCTGCCGGAGCTGAAGCCGATTACCATCGTTTTTTTTATACTACAGATTATGACCCGCCTGATGTGAAGCGATAACCGTAGCCATATTAACGCTCGCGACATGAAATATCTCTTTTGCGCCGCCACTCCCGCTGCCAACGCAGCACATCCTTCCTTTCTGGTGACTACACTCACTCGCAGGAACACAACAACCCTCAAGGGAATTGTTATTTGGCTGCTGTATTCTGTGAGGTGGAGGTACATTCCCTAGTCGAGGAGCTTACAATTACGCTTCCTACCTCTCTTTTCGCTCGTAGAGCCACGTTTGTCAGTCAACAGTCCACCACATACAAGTGAGATTGACTTTGGTTCGAAGATTTGGATAAACTACTTACACCCCAAAATAATAAAATGAAAGTGAACCCAAAATAACACAATAATAATGAAGTTATTTCTTTTCTCCTTTACCATTCGTTTTAAACATATCCAAATGGCTGTTAACCTCTATAGGTAGAACGTAGCGTATTTTTTAAGCTGTAGGTATTTTAGTTGCGCCCCGTGGTTTTACCCACCGTTTTGGTTCTTGATGGTAGTATCGTGATGTCAGCTTACCTGTAACAAGAATGATTCAATTTAAAATCCGACTAGTATTTGCAGGAATTAGCTAAAAAATAAAAAGATACAAGGTAAACACAAACTATGTCTTCAGCTTTATACATCGTATGTTTATTAGTATATATGTCGCAGTTAATTCGTAGAATCCGCCGAATTATATAACGGCTAGCCATATTAAAAATGGCGGCGTCATTATTTAAATCAACGCGCCTATGAAATAATAGGTATAATCAGGAAATATTCCGTTCCTCAAAGCGTCACGTGAATAATTAGATTTAATGAAATGTAGTAGATATAATTCAATAAGTAGTTCTAGAGTCTATCCATTATAAACAAAAATCCGTCCTATTTCCCCTTCTCTAACACTAATAGTTATGATAACATAAAATAATCTACATAAAAAAGTTTTATTTTGGATTTCTTCCATTTTTCCTCTCGTTTTCATTCATTTTTTTATACCACGTCGAATGGTAGACAAGCAAACGGCTCGCCTGATGCGAAGCGGTTACCGTCGCCATATTAAGGCTCGCAATATAAAATATCGCTCGCGCGCCGCTACACCCGCTGCCAACGCAACATCTCCTTCCTTTCTGGTGACCTCACTCACTCGCAGGAACACAACACCCCCCAAGGTAATTGTTATTTGGCTGCGGTATTCTGTACGGTCGAGGTACTTCCCCAGTCGGGCAGCTTACAATTACGCTCCCTACCTCTCTTTTCGCCAGAGTTTCATTTGTCAGTCAGCAGGGTCCACATACAATTGAGGATGCCTTTAGTTCAAAGATTTTGATGAACAACTTACACCACGAAATAATATAATGAAAGTTAACCCAAATTAATAAAGCTTGTGCTACATACACGAAAAAACATTTAATCAAAAAAATGTATTTCAGTATACGTTAAGTATTAGTTATCTAGTAGATATACTAGATATCTACTATTATATCTACCAAATAACTAACATTTAACGTATACTTGATTTTTTATTTTTATTTTTTTCACTTGATGATATTTTATTTATTTATTTATTTTGTAATACAAACTTTATTCAAATAAACTTAAGCTCTAAACAATACATATAATTAAACTATAAAACTAAAGTACCTAAAATTAAATAACACTAAAATAAAACTAACCTAAACCTAAAATAAATGTAAAAAGTTTGGCCCATGTGGCATCGTTCCCAAGATTACTTGAGCAGCATTACTTGAATACATTTTTTCTAAATACATACATATAATACATAGACAACATCCAGACCAAGACAAATAGACATGTTTATGCACACAAATATTTGCCTTGTGCGGGGATCGAACCCGCAACCTCGGAGTCAAAGTGGCCATTGCTAACCATTCGACCACCGGGCTCGTCAAAATAAAAATTAAGTTATTTCTCTTCTGCTTTAACATTAGTTTTAAACATTTCCTAATAGCTGTTTATAAACATGTCAAGTTCAACTAATTTAACTTCAAAGTACTTGTCGACAAGTATTACAGCGGAACACGTGCCAACGCATTACAATTGATGCTTTATCACCAATCGATAAGGTTCATTATGCTAAAGTGAATAATAAATAACATTGCCAGCATGCGTGCAAATATCATATACAACGTATCGTGATATACATACAAAGCATGTAGATAGGAGTAATTTAGAAGAGGTAGCGATTTGCTTTATAAAGACACGAGAAATAAATTTAACGCCCCCGGTGGTCGAATGGCTAGCAATGGCTATTTTAACTCCGAGGTCGCGGGGTCGATCCCCATACAAGGGAAACATTTGTGTGCATGAATATATCTGTTTGGTTTGGTCTGGCTGTTTTCTACATATTAATGTATGTATAATATATATTTACAAAAAAAGGATTTAAATCCATTTATCAGTTGTCTAGTACCCATAAGCTTTGTGCTTAATTTGGTATTAGATAGCGCTGTGTAAATTGTATTGGAGAGCGTTGAGGAAGGCTTATATCCAACAGTATGTAGATACAGGCTGATGATGATAATGATGAAAATATAATAGAAGCGAGTGAGGTCTATAAATGAAGATGACATTTTTGTATGTTTATGTCATTTTGTATGTTTGTACTTTGTCATCAAAATGTTATGTGCCTTTCGAAATATATAACAAAAGTTATGTACCTTTCGAAAGAGTATCCAAAATAGAAGCTGTCCCAATTAGACGGTTAATGATTATTAGCATAATAGCGACGTGCATTAAATTTTAATAACATTGTGACAGAAAAATAGAAGATTGTTAATAAAAGGTACGGACTCCGGGGTCTGCAGATTGTTATTATCTAAATATATAAAAGAAGAAACTGACTTATATATCAACGCACAGCTCAAACCGCTGGGTCTAGAGATTCCAAATTTGGCAAGTAGGTTCCTTATGACATCTAGGGATCCACTATGAAAAGATTTTTCTTATTCCCATGGGAAAAAAATAAGTTTATAATCATTTGTCCTTCTTTTACGTTGAAAGGAACCTAAATACGGACATGATTTTTTTAACGGAGATAGTTTACGGTGTGGAGAGTGACATAAGCTACTTTTAATCCTGGAAAAACATCTTAATCCCATGGGAAAAAAGTATACTTTGGTGACATATATTACTTATTATCCAGGAAAAACATTGTATTCCCACGAGAAAAAAGTTTATAATCATTTTAACAGGTTGTATTGTACGTGTTGTATTGTATTTTTTTTACTTCGTGGGATAAACCCACGAAGTAAAAAAAATACAACAAGGAAAAAATATACACAAATCAATGGCAGCTCCCCTGGACTACGCGGACGAAGCCGCGGGTAACAGCTAGTTATCAATTAAAAAAAAATAAGGGTTAAATAAATGGTTATTGTGTCAGACTTACTCGTCAAAATCTTACAAGCATTTAATAACAAAGCGTTGGATGTCTGTAGAGTTTAATTAAATCAAAATAGTAATTACCAGGTAAGATGATAGGATTGATAGGAATAAGCGATAAGGTCCTTCTTCCGTTCCACGTAGTGTTGCTAAGCGCAAAACTCGAGAACGGCTCTACCAATTCTGCTAATTTTTGTTTTCATATTTTTCGTTAAGGTATAAGGAAGGTTCTTATGGAGAGAAAATACGTAAAAATTGCGAGGAAAATAAAACATTACTTTCTCCCGTGCGAAGTCGGGCGGGCAGCTAGTTAAAAATAAAAGTAGGTATGTATTTTATTTTGTGACAAACAAGTATACGTATAAGTATATTTAATAGACTAATTACACGTACAAGTATAAGTATATTTAATAGACTAATTACACCCAAACAACGTCTGACGCAATTTAAAAGAAACGTATATTGCATGTCAATAAAAATTTATAATCATCTTCCTGACAATCTTAAAGAGCTAAAATTATTGACATTTAAGAAAAAATTGCATGACATTCTATTAAATAAATGTTATTATTCTATTGACGAGTACTTGCGACATAAATTGTAATTTATTTCAATAATAATGATATGTATGTTGGCTATTCAAACTGTATTAATTTTAATAATAATGATAATTTTAGTTCACACGCCCAAAACCGGGCAGAATACGTGAAACTCTGCTTGTAAATCCGACATCTGTATCACCTTATTTTCGTGAATAAAGAAATTTTATCTTATCTTTATCTTACGGTCCGCCTGATTGATGAAGCATCTCCTTCCGTTCTGGTGACCTCACTCACTCGCAGGAACACAACAATCCTCAAGGGAATTGTTATTTGGCTGCGGTATTCTGTGAGGTGGAGGTACATTCCCCAGTCGGGTAGCTTACAATTACGCTCCCTACCTCTCTTTTCGCCAGAGCTTCGTTTGTCAGTCAGCAGGGTGCACCGCGTGCAGGTGAAGTTAGCTTTGGTTCAAAGATGTTGATGAGCCACTTACACCCTAGAATGTATATATATATATTATAATAATTATAATTGTATATACTATATAATAATACTATTTAATAATAATTAGATACATGTCATATTTTACTTAATTATACGTATATTAAAAACTTATTATCCATTACCTTTCCAAACATCCCACACCACAGGTTGCCTGGAAGATAATTCTTACAAACACAAACTGTTGCATTTTTGTATCAGTTTTAAGAATTTTTATATTGTGTTACAATTTATTTAATTGTTATGTATTTTATTTACACTTATTACAATTACATTTATTATGTATTTTATTATTGTGCAATAAATAATATAATATTTCCAATAGTAATATTTTTTAAATAAGTTAATCATTTTAAAATGTACCTACTTTTCCACCAAATTTTGATTGACTATAAAACAAGTCGGACATATATACGAGGGGAGGCCAATAAGTTCGCGGAATGGAGGGGTTGATGGGGATAAATTTACCCGTCCAGGTAGGCACTAGTTAAGCACCTCATTAAGAGTATATATACCAAGTTTGAACCTAATCGTGTCATTAACTTTTGAGTTATCGACCTGCAAACAACTAAATCGGGAAGAAGTCAGCCAGTATGGAGAAAATTGAACACCGTGCCGTTATTAAGTTTCTTACCAAGCAAGGAAAATCCGCTCAGACGATTTTTCAAGAGCTGTTAGCGGTTTACGCGGACTCTGCCCCTGGTAAAACCATGGTTTACAAGTGGCATGGTCTTTTCAAACAAGGAAGGGAGTCCATTGAAGACGACCCCCGCTCCGGACGGCCAATTGAGGCCACCACACCGGAAATCGTCGAAAAAGTAGAAAAACTTGTATTGGAAGATGCCCGACTGAAGAAGAAGCAACTTGCAGCAATGGTTGGAGTATCCGAATCAAGTATTTTAAATATCCTACATCATCATCTTGGGATGACTAAAGTCAGTGCAAGATGGGTTCCGAGAATGCTCACGCCACTTCAAAAACGCGAGCGTGTCGAGTGCTCTCACCAGTTTCTGGAGCTCTGTGGAGAGAGAAAGGAAGAAGTTATGGCCCGGATTGTTACTGGAGATGAAACCTGGGTTCACCACTATGAACCTGAGTCGAAGCAAGAGTCGATGCAGTGGCATAAAAAAGGCACACCTCCTCCAAAGAAGTTCAAAGTGTCACAATCGGCCGGAAAGATCATGGCGACTATCTTTTGGGATACAGAAGGTATTTTACTGATCGATTATAAAGAACGTGGTGCGACTATAACGGGACAGTACTACGCTTCTTTACTGGAAAGATTGAAAGAAGCCATTAAGAAAAAAAGAAGAGGAAAACTGTCAAATGGTGTGCTCCTTTTGCACGACAATGCACCCGTCCACACGTGCCATGTTGCGACGGCTGCCATTCACCGATGCGGCTTTGAACAATTAAACCACCCACCATACAGTCCAGACTTGGCCCCCAGTGACTATTATTTATTTCCAAAAATGAAGAAAGAGCTGCGTGGAAAGAAATTTGACGACGATGATGAAGTCAAGTCGGCAATTTCGGCCTATTTTGACACCAAAGACAAATCATTTTTTTTCGATGGTATAAACAAGCTATTTGAGAGATCCGAAAAATGTATTAGGGTTAAAGGAGAATATATTGAAAAGAAAAAATAATTTGGTGTTTAATTTCAACCTCCTTCTCTCTCATTCCGCGAACTTATTGACCTCCCCTCGTATGTTGTTAAAATTTTAGGATCGTAGAGATCGATCTACGTATTTTACGATATTGTATCGAATACTACGGTGATTCTGACTCCGAGTCATTTGCCACAATCGCCACAGCAAAGACTTATGAATGTAGATATTTAAAACTTATAATATAAAATACATATAATAAAATCGTAACTGGCCTCTGTCTGTACATTGAAGATATATAAGAAAAACTAATATAGGGGGGCTTTATGAACGCAATAGAACCCAAAACAATGATTTTTAGAATTTTTGTCTGTTTGTCTGTTTGTCTATTTGTCTGTTTGTCCGTACGTTTGTGCACGCTAATCTCAGAAACGGCTTAACCTATTTGAATACGGTTTTCACTAGTGCGTTAAGGTTTGCTCAACTTAACATTTAGTGTTTATTTCATTTCAATCGGTTCATAAATAATAAAGTTATATCAATCTAAAGAATCACATATAAAATGGTACAAAATAACCGATCAGTTGAGTTGACTGAAACTTTTCAGTTGCGTTGACTGAATCTTTATGAAGGTATTATGTTATCATCGTTAAAGTAAATAATACAATGAGAGAGATGCTTAGAGGTCGTAGCGCTAACGCAAGTTAAGCAACCCGTGTCGTGGTTCCAACTAGGATGGGTGACCACAATGTATGAGGAAACAAAATTAGTTGAACTATTTTACCCTAAACTTTACACGAGTGAGTAAACACGTATTTCAGGATTTTTCAAAATTCAAGCCCTAAAAGGGTAAAATGGGGCCAAAAAATCTGAAAATCGTCATGGGTATTGTTTTTATGGTTTGTCGGGTCGCTGATTACGAAAAAAACACCTATTTAATAATCCAACATAGCCGACGTGACATAAAATCACCCCTGTGGGGATGCGATGGGGTTGAAATGTCATAATATCAATATGGGTGTTGATTCTATGGTTGCCTGGGACGTCAATTAGGAAAATAGCATCGATATGAAAATATAACACAGTGGACATGAAATTACTTCAAAGGATTTTTCAAATTTTACCTCTAAAGTTTGTATGGGGCAACGAGATTAGTTGGACCATTTTATTTTGAACTTTATACGAGTATATAGATAAATGACTAAACATGTATTACCCCAAATTTCACGCGAGCGAAGCCGCGGGCGAAAGCTAGTTTATAAAATAAATAATCATTTTTAAGAAAAATTAAAAACCGACTTCAGCTGGCAACAGGGCAAATTTAAGAGTTTCCATCGATTTGTCTGTGATCCCATCATCAGATCCTGACTTGGTGAATATGGGACCACCTTGCAATCATACCCTTTCAAATAAAAAAAGAATTTTGAAAATCGGTTCACAATTCGCGAAGATATCAAATAACATACATACAAAAAAAAATTCAGTCGAATTGAGAACCTCCTCCTTTTTTGAAGTCGGTTAACAAGCTCGTTTGTCTATTATATGAATGAAAAATCAAAGCAAACAACAGAAATATTCTTATTTTCATTACAACAATTGTAACTTTGAAACAAACTTAATTTGCCTTCCCGCAAAGTATCTTTTGCAAAGTAATGAATAAGCAAAATGCGAACTTTCGGAGAACATTCTCGACTCGGCAAGTTAATGAAGAGATGATAACGCCTTTGCGTTGTCAGATAAACTGCGAACTATGAGAAAGATAAACTTTGCCACAGAATTTTCACTTTCGATGCTGGATTTTATAAAACTTTTTGATAAAATTTCCAGACAATGTCTTTAAATTCATGATGCGGTCTACATTAAAGATAGACATTTTTACTATGAAGCGGTATTACTAAAAGTGCAAATGATTTACTGTACGAGCCTCTCAGGCGCATACATACTCGTACTTGATTCAGAGATACAAATTGACCGCTATTACTATCTACTGAATAAGGTATACACGATATAGGCATATAGTTACGAGTTTAAGAAAGACTGTCTGTACACGATGCTCACAAAGAGATTTCTTTCTCATTAGTATCACAGAAACTAGATTGCAGAGGGACTACTGACCCACCACTTAATGACTGTTATTTAATAGCAGAAAGAAATGACAGTAAGGCGATCTCATAGCGTATGTAGCTTAGTACAAAAAATGTAGAAAACATTTCTTTATATAAGCAAAAGAGGGCAAACAAGCATGTGGGTCACCGATGGAAAACAATCACCACCGTATCGTCGACTCGATGAAAAAAAATATATACTAAGATTTCCACCGCTACCTTCCGTAACTTGACACCATTGAACTCTCATGTGGTCATTGGTTCCAAGTGATCGGCACTCGAATGAGACATTATTTAGATCGCGACCTCCGCAAACCGCAAAGTATTGAAGGAAGTGGCAATCTAAAGCTTTGTATTATTTATTTTGAATTCAAAAATCTGAGCACAAGTAACATGAGTGATGAATCGTTATTAGAGGAAAGAAAAGGAAAAAATATCATGTGAATCTCATTATTTCCAGCTATTCAATTATATTTTTATAAAAACATAGTTTATCCTTTAATTCTACATTGCAATGATGTTATAACTAATGTAATAGGATAGCCAAATTGTTACTTTCTTACCCACACTTTCACCCAAATTGTCCGAAGAGAATTGCGATAATTAGGCCAATGTTTATCTTATCATTTTAAGTCATATTCATCCCACTGCTGAAATTTTCCCGGCTTCTATAGAACTCAATTGTGGGTTAGCAGCGGCCAGTCTTTTCATGCTGGCCAAAGTCAACTGACTTGGCTAACGACAGCCGAGACCGAAAGCTTAAGATGACAACCGAAGCACGGAGAAGCGCGAGATAGATAAACCAATTCGGCATTCCTTAACTTGAGTGATCGATTAGGCTGACACACGCAACGACGCCATGGAGCTCTTAAATTATTTTAAGTATAAAAAAACAATTAATTGGGAAAAATTGACACATACGAATAGCAAGAACTAACGTGTAATAAATACGTATATTCCAACAAAAACTTACTGCAACCAAAGTTGTAGTAGTCTTGACGTAGACATATGACACCACCTTTTTTTTTTTTTTATACTACTTCGGGTGGCAGACAAGCATACGGCCCGACTGATGTGAAGCGGTTACCGTAACCGTATTAACGCTCGCAACATAATATATCACTTGCGCGCCGCCACCCCCGCTGCCAACGCAGCATCTCCTTCTTTTCTGGTGACCTCACTCACCCGCAGGAACACAACAACCCTCAAGGGATTGTTATTTGGCTGCGGTATTCTGTGAGGTGGAGGTACATTCCCCAATCGGGTAGCTTACAATTACGCTCCCTACCTCTCTTTTCGCCAGAGCTTCGTTTGTCAGTCAGCAGGGTGCACCACGAGCAGGTGAAGTTGGCTTTGGTTCAAAGATGTTGATAAACCACTTACACCCCAAACTCACCTAATCAAAGGCCGCCAAATTACTTTTACTCATTATATTGCTTTAATACAACAAAACCAAAATAACACTAGCAAAATATCTGCTTTTGGTAAAATTTGTTAAATAGACCAAATCGTACAAATTACCTGAAGTAATTGATCTTGAGAAAACTCGAGCCTAGAAATTTTAAGACGATTTGTAAATGCTTGAAACAAAGAGCGCCCTAGTTTCTCTAGATAAATCTTGATAGACGCCAGACATGGAATACCAAATGATGTACTCACAAAGAAAATAAGAAACGCTTAGGACAACGTTGAAAAAAAGAAATCCTTTGAGAACAGCAGAAAATACAAAGGAATTCTGTCGCTGAGTGCCACAGGGTTAGTGACTCTGTCTGGAGACAGGAAATGAAAACATGGGTAACGTTTTATTTTAGCTATTAAGATAGTTTAGTCAGTATACTGTTCTAACATGATAGACCAAAATATTTCACATTTTTACCCGATTGATAAAGAAAGGAGGATTATGTTTTTCGAGTGTATGTATGTATATTTGTTTCGCATGCTTTACAGTCCAAGTTTTTTTTATAAATGAGAGGGAGACAATCGAGCATGTGGTTCACCTGATGGAAAGCAATCGGAGTCGGCCATGGAGATCAGCAGCACCAAAGGGTCGCCGATGCATTGCCAGCCTATACTCCTTCCTTTCTTTCTTTCTGGTGACCCCACTCACTCGCAGGAACACAACAACCCTCAAGGGAATTATTATTTGTTGCTACCGATTCACACTTTAAAATTTGTGTTGATTTCAAGATATGAGGTGTCATTCGATTGGTCAGGAAGAGTGACATGTTGTATATTATTTTATTATGACATCTGCCAAAAAAAAAAAATGTAAATGACTGAATTTTTTTTGTTGATATTTTCTTGTTTAAATCTCTTTTAGCAACTAAATTAAGTATTCTACAAGGATTATTTGGCATATCTTTCCAGATGGAGTAACCTATTGGTTGAATTATGAACATAAATTACAGCTGTTGCTTGAAAGATAAAATTATTGAACATTTAAATTCATGCGTAAATATTCTGTGCGAGCGCACACAAAATGAGTTTCACAAAGTAATAGAGATAATTTGTACAAATTGTTTAGACGACTATAATTTAATTCGATAAATGACTAGCTTGGTTGGATTGAATGGATTGAATGGTTAACAATGGACAAACTTTTGTGTGACATGTCTGTTTGCCTTGGTCTGAGTATTTTCTAGGTATTATATATATTGGTCAGTTATCTAGTACCATTCTTATTATTATTTCCAACGGGGACGCCGGCTATCGGGCGGGTGATCAGCCTTATCTGAGGCCATTTCACCCATTTCCCCTGGTCCTCCCTTTTGGGGAGGATGTGGGTTTATCCGGCAATCACGGCGTTCCGTCGAACCTAGCTGTTTCCTTGCAAAATCTTATGATCTGTTCCACCTTCCAGGTCTTCCAGGTCTTCTGTGTCTAGTGTGTCCAACCCCCATATATAATATATATAGTACAAGTTTTATTTAGTTTGGGACTACATGATAGTGAGTAATTTGCCCCAAAATATTTACCATTTATTCATGCATAATTTTTTAAAATTGTAATTTAAGTAAATATTTTTATTTATTGATTGTATATGTATATTATTATGTAACTATGCAAAGATATAATATATTAAGATATAATATATATTTGTAGTGATGCCGATGTAGTCTATTATGATATACATTATGAAAAAACCGGACAAGTGCGAGTCGGACTCGCCCACCGAGGGTTCCGTAGGTACGTAGTATCATTATTAAATTTGATATTTTTCATTATAAATAAGGAATTATGCGTCGAAAGAAATAAATAAAATATATTTTGCAATGTGTACATCGAGCCCTTTCATATGATACCCCATTTGAACTAGTAGTTTCAATTTGAAATTTCGACACCCTATAAAAAATATAGACCCCCTATTTTTTAAGATCTATTTACAAATGTATATTTTTGAGATTTATTCCTGTACTTGTAGTCTATAACGATGTTACTTGCCAATTTCATAGTTCTAGGTCAACGAGAAGTACCCTATAGGTTTTGATTCCCTTGAGTGTGTCGAAATATGCGTTTTTTGCTAAACGGCCGTAACTTTTACTTAAATTTAGCAGTTTGATTTTTTTACAACTTCATAGGACCGTAGACCTGAGTATACAGTTCAAATTTCAGCTTGATACCTCCACGCATTCTCGACATAGAAATTCTTGACAGGCAGACAGACAGACAGACAGACAGACTGACAGACGGACAACAAAGTGATCTTATAAGGGTTCCGTTTTTCCTTTTGAGGTACGGAACCCTAAAAATACGTTGCTGGCTTAGCAAAAAATTACTATGTATAAATATAATTTGAATTGAATATTGTGGGCTTCATCATCAGGTCATTTTAGTCTCCACTACAGGAGCACGACCCACCCTCGTCCGTCCCAGACAGGAGGATTATTGGCCTACACTCCCCACGCTGGCCAGACGGTTTGGGGAGGCCTGATCGATGTTCTATAATGTATTTGCCTTAGTCACCTTGTACGACATCCACGGGACGAGACGGAGTGATTCTATTCTAGTCTGCCGGAAACCACACGGCCATTGTGGGCTTGCCAAATCTCAAATAACCTTCATTTAGTACGACACTTAGGTAATTCAAAATCTAAAAAATAATAAGTAGAGTAGTGGATGAAAACTGCTTCAAAGAGCATTAAAATAATATCAAGAACATTTTAGGCCAGTTACTCTAAATACACGTGATAATTACCATGAACTGTAACTAAAGACTTAATGGTATTCATACAAGTACGTACACCAGAATGTTCACTAGAGTAAAAACAAGATTACATCAAGTAGCGTTATGGCCAAAGTCAATTAAGGTTCAAGGATACCAGCCTCTTTTATATTACCATAGACTACACGCTCTTAAGGCTATTTAAGATATGAGTTGCAAAAGTTTTTTGGCTTGTAGCCCAAACAGAAGGCCTATAATAAACGATTTGACGAAGAACCGTAGCGTCTTCAAATAAGTCGTGACTAGTGAGTGACTCTATAAGTTTTTTACTTTCTTGTTTTCCAAATTCATGGTTTTCATCAATCCTTTCCGTCCAATAAAGAGTCTTTCATTATCTTGTTTTGTTTATAAATATCTTTACAACAAATAGTATTATCAAAACTTCTATTCCACATAATTTTGATTCAAGGTTTTTTAAACGGTAAACCCCATATTGTAAAAGGTAACTTTTACAATATGGGGTGATGAAGCGTCGGGCTCCTTATATTTGAATAGAGTCGCTTATTCATTGGTATGAATAATCTCTATTTGAAAATAAATCTCTATTTGAATAGAGTCGCTTATTCATTGGTATGAATAAGCATTCTATTCAGTTATTGAATCGCAATAAGAGTTGGTGGTAAGGGGGCTGAGGTTCCCAACCGGTGGTCCGCGGACCACTAGAGGTCCATGACAAGTAAATTATGGTCCGTGATACAAACTTATAATGAAAGAGATTAAGCACTATTATACAAAATACTAGAATCTTGAGTTATAAAATAATGGATTTATAAGACACTCGGGAACCCTACCCCCAACAAAAAACCTCGTAGTGGTCCGCGATTTAAAAAAGGGTGGCAACCACTGCTCTAGATGAACCAATGACCTCAAGGGAACGGCCGGAAGCGGCTGGATGCGGAAAGCAGAGGATCGCATATGGTAGAATTTATTGTATTATTAGCAAAATATCTCTCTTGGACTCACGGGTCAAGCCCGGTCATTTGATAGGCGTGTGCGAGGATATGGATCCAACGCATAGAGGCCCCTTTGAGAAGTTTGATGTAATGGTGTACGCCCGCCGTGATGGGTCACGGTTCTACTTACTACTACGTACGGTACTTTCCTAATATGTAGAGCGGGCTCTAGGATATGTCAATGGAACGACATATTAGGAAAGTATTATTATTATTAGGAAGGATCTATGTTCAGCAGTGGATAGGAACGTATTTTGTTATAAGAAGCTAAGCATCTAATAACAAAACACGTTGCGTCAATAATACACATACATCACATTTAATTTTAGTGAACAATGGAATCGTTGTCTCTGAAACTATTTATAAATATTACAGTAAAAACAGGTCATTGACGTGAAACTACGTATTTTTACATAACTAAATACGAGGGGAACGGCGTAAAAGTGCAAATTCGCATTTTTCCTTTTTTAACGATTTTTTTGGCGCTAGGCCAGTTTTCAGTAGCACAATCACTTGGCCTGAAAAGCTGTCCTGAATCTTTGCCATTGTTAATATACTTAGACAGTGTTTGTTTGATTTTACGTAGGCATTTATTTCTTCCAATTCATAAACATTAAGACATATTGTTAGTAAGTCTCCGGTCTAGATTTGTATAATAAATATTGTTTGACAATAGTGTGGCAATAGTTTATTAGCATGATAGACATGTGCAATTATAGGAGAATACAATACACTTTATTACACCAATACAAAAATTTACAAAAAAGTTCAAGTAGGTACAGGATTAGAGTACAAAGGGCGGCCTTATTGCGATGCAATCTTCCACACAACCATATTGTAGATGAAAGGTGAAAATAAGCATTTAATAAACTGTGATATATTATGTAAACAAAAGATACGGCCCCTGAGGTCTGTGTATATTGTAATTTATTAACAATAAAAAATCATTTTAGTGTAAAAAATAAGTGGAATGATTTTTTATACGATCGGCACTACGTGAGTGATACCTCTAGAATTGCGAGCGTCTATAAGCTACAACATGTCCACACTACTATATGCTCGTATGGGGCGGTGAAGCACCCCCCCCCCCCCTTCTCTCGACATCCTCTAGATGGACTAATGGCCCTAAGAACAGCTGAAAGTGGCTGGATATGGAAAGCGGAGGATCTCATATGGTGGAAGTCAGGAAGGCATTCGGAGACACCTACATCTGGCAGTGGCTGGATACAGGCTTATGATGGTATGGAACTCATAGTAGGCAACGAGGACTGTTTACCATAGACATAATAGTAAATAAATCAGTCAGAAAATCACGGAACTTGTATTAATAATACCCATTTATTACGATGCATAACTTTTAAGTAAAACCAGACCCCAGCCACTCCATACAAATGTCGCGTCGTAAACTATTTATTACATAAACTATACCCTCTATGTAGGCTTGAATGAGCGTGTGTGCGTGCAGCGCCATTACTACTGTTTCAGATTTGTCTCAGAGGGGAGGTGAGGTGGATATGAGAGAGCGGCAGGGAGTGGCAGTATACAGCACGTAGTACTATTAGTTATAAAGTTGATACTGTTGATTTGCACTTGGTGGAACATTATTATCATAATGTTATAATAAAACACTTGTACTGTTCCACTTAATTAACTATTAGTTATACCGTGGAAAAACTAAAAGTATCGATCACCAGAAAATTGGATTAACCAACTTATGTTTCGTGAAATGAACAGGCATCAACTTTCGGTTGCAAATCTGTAGAGGAAGAAAAGAAAATGCGTACATATATTCGTACGTAGCAAGTTCATAAACAAAGATTGTATTTTTACCTCGTTTTTACGGTCCCTACGTGATGAGATGAGAAGAGTTCTTTCGCGGTTTTACACGTGTATATGATAAAGTTGTCATATATAAAACTTACTTGGGAAATATCCCCATAAATCTTGATGAAAGTGCATGTTTTTTCCGAATCAAATATCATAAGTAGATCAAATAAGTTTGTGAGCCAGGCAGTGGCTCCTAATAATGTTACGAAACTTCTTTTAGCTGTATCGCACTCGTTCTAAATATTTTTGTTTGTTTTTGAGATTTAGTTGAGTAATGTTTTGCATATTATTTTTGAGCTTTGTGTTGTTTTGGGGTGTAAGACCGTGGACTGGAAATATCAATGAAAAACGGCTCTCTAATAAATAGACCAAAGATATGTAGGCCTACCGCCTAAGCTGACCGATTCCTATCTGGATTTTTAGTTGCGAAAATGGAAGTTATGTTTAAATTTGTGCGAGCGCCTCCGTCCCTACCGGCTAAGCTTATTACTATTAGCATAAATTAAGGCGAAGTCTTATTTTCGCAATCAAAAAAACAGATAGGAATCGGCTTCAGCTTAGTTGGTAGGCCTGTGCTAGAGATTATAGGAAGCTGATGGATAGAAACGGCACAAAATGGATCATTCTGGAAGTTTATAAGGGGATAATTCATGAGCCCCTATATACTTAGTCTGTTGTGAGGCCTATGCTTAGTAATGGACGTCCTTTGGCTGATATGATGTTAAGCTGTAAGTAGGACTCACCATTACATTCATCACTGCTTGTACAAATTAAAATCTAGCAAAGAGAGTTAGGGCACGGTATAAATACACATTATACACTGTGTTATATTAAATTATAACTATACGACTGGAAAAGAACCTCCACTTCACAGAAGACCCCAACAGTATACCAAATTCTTAGTCTTAGACTGTGTTGTCCCGCTGGCAGCTAGGATGACGGCGCGCAAGCAATACTTGCCTACTTGGTGTTCCTGATCTCCATGGGTGGTGGTGATTGCTTTCCATCAGGTGACCCACTTGCTCGTTAGCCCCCTCTCACATACAAAAAATACTTCATGTTGCAAGTGTCTATAGCACTCTATATGGATGTACGAGTATATACCTTCGCTATTATTGCAACAACTCCTTCCCTCCTGGAAACCGCACTCAGTTGCAAAAACACAACAGACCCTAGGTTACTCCTCTAGGAAATGGCTAGTTACCTGCTTTGACTACTGTGAGGTGCATAATATATGAAGCTTGCCTGTCGTTTGCCATAGCCTGGTTAGTTAATCAGCAGGGTGCACCTGGCGCAGGACAGGTTGGCTTTGTCACAAAGATGATTAGAGCAACTAAACCCCAAAACTATTATCATTTCGGTATTTTTTTATTGAACTATCCCAATAAAACTTAAAGTAGGTCTAAGATCGTTAAAGTTAAGTGAAAATGACTCGTTAATTTGTAATTATCTTTGTTCATTAACCCGTTAACCTTTTTTGTGTAACATACGAAAGTAACGTCGTCTCCAATTAAAACTTCTTAACCAATTAAGGTCCCGAATCTTATCGCTGCGTTATCTTCAATAGTCTTGTAGATTAAATGATAGTAATTATTATTATTATGTTTTGCTGTTACTGATTTTATCATTCCAATTAAATTTCACAAGTCCATTAGGCGTTTAGTTTTGATTAAATTTAACATGCGGTAGTGATGTGTGATTATCTGTATTCATACATGATGACGAGCTCGGTGGTTGAATGGTTAGCAATGGCCACTTTGACTCCGAGTTCGTGGATTCGATTCCCGCACAAGACAAACATTTGTGTGCATGAATGAACATGTCTGTTTGTCTTGGTCTGGGTATTTTCTATGTATTATAAGTATGAATTTACAAAAAAAATGTATTTAAGAACATTTATCAGTCGTCTAGTACCCATAACACAAGCCTTGCGCTTAATTTGGGACTAGATTGCGCTGTGTAAATTGTCCAGAAAGTGCTTCAAATTGTCTATCAAATTGTAACAACCTTCTTACTTAACATTATAAATGTGAATGTTTGTGAGGATGTATGGAAATATAATTGTTAACATTTTCACGGGTGATTTTAAACGGTTGAATGGATTTGGATGAAATTAGAACAACATATGAAATAAGATATATTTATTATTTGACTCATATACTTCTTCTACATTAGTCTAGTTATAGTAGATTTAACAATTAAGTACCCCGTATTATAGATGTGACCCCGAACTGTCGTGGATGAAGATATAGGATACGTTTTATGCAGCTAGTGTGTTGACGCGGGACAAGTCACGGGTAGAAGCTAGTAGTTTTAGAAAGTGGTATAAAATCCGATGTTTCCAGGTACCATACATTTAGGCGACATAGTACTCGTCGTAAGTATACTAATAGTATAGTAGGTTTGAAAAGTCCCTGTAAGCTAGTTGAAACTACATCTATTCAAACACAATCTAGCACCGTGTCACGAATACTCGCTTCACACAACGCTTTAAAAATCTTCCATTTCCGACCACAATCGACAGACACAAAGCGCTGGTCAGTCCCGCAATGGCGCTCAAACGCCAATACAATTAGCTAGGTGTGAAGTTTCAACACAATGGTACAATTCATTGTTAGCCGACTCTGCGCTGAATTGATCCGCTAACGAGCTAGTTGTCCAGGAGTTGCCAGTTTTAACACTTTTAACGGTAGTTAATAATTGATTCAGGCGCTTCGCGCGGAAATCCACCGGAAATTTTGACTACTAAAAACTTTACTTTGTAAATTGTCATCACTAAAAAACTCCTTTGTGGGTATGAAAACATTATTGGAACGATGGCCGATAGCAGTATATAAATTCATGATTATTTTTAGGGTTCCGAACCTCAAAAGGAAAAACGGAACTGTCTGTCTGTCTGTCCGTCTGTCTGTCTGTCTGTCTGTCTGTCTGTCAAGAATTTCTATGTCGAGAATGCGTGGAGGTATCAAGCTGAAATTTGAACTGTATACTCAGGTCTACGGTCCCATGAAGTTAAAAAAAAATCAAACTGCTAAGTTTACGTAGAAAAAAGTTACGGCCGTTTATTCAGCAAAAAACGCAAATTTCGACACACTCAAGGGAATCAAAACCTATAGGGTACTTCCCGTTGACCTAGAACTATGAAATTTGGCAAGTAACATCGTTATAGACTACAAGTACAGGAATAAATCTCAAAACTATACATTTGTAAATAGATCTTAAAAAATAGGGGGTCTATATTTTTATAGGGTGTCGAAATTTCAAATTGAAACTACTAGTTCAAATGGGGTATCATATGAAAGAGCTTGATATACACATTGCAAAATATATTTTATATATTTTTTTCGACGCATTATTTCTTATTTATAATGAAAAATATCAAATTTAATAATGATACTACTGTACATACGGAACCCTCGGTGGGCGAATCCGACTCGCACTTGTCCGGTTTTTTTCCTTAATCTCTGGAAATTTATTTTCGGTGCCGAGCCCGTTGATCAAAAGCAATGGCTTGGCTGTGTACTGAAGGTTCATTATGCGTACAGGACAAACATTCATTTCTTTTCACGAATGTCTGTTTAATTTTAATGACTGTAAGCGAAGCGAACCGAACGCTTACGCCAAAAAGTCACTTTTGGAAATGAATAGGCTCCAAAACCACTGAACCAATTTTGATGAAACTTGTCAAAATTAAAGAACTCGACATGCTTGAGGTTTGTGTCGAAAAGAAATTGCGATCGATCATGTCCTTGAGGAATGATCATCATTTTCCATTGATATCAATGGAAAACATACACACCGCGAATCTACTCGCTCCACTCAACCTCGATTTCGGCCCCGTGGGCTAGAATCCGGCCTAGTATACTTTTTCACTATCTGTACAATGTCTGATAAAATTAATGTATCCGTTACCTTAAGGTTGCCCTGAAAATATTACTTTTAGCAATAAGGCCGCCTTGTTGCATGTACATATTCTATAAGTGGATATTTTCTGTATGCTGAATAAATTGATTTCGTAGTTTGTATAGTGCAAATAAAATATATGCTATCTGTTTGTATTAGTATGGATGTTTTCTATATTTACGTAAGTAGTAATAATAAGAACAAACAAACAAATAAGAACAAACGTCAAAAAAGGAAAATGTCAAACCATAATTGAGAAATAATAATATAATAAAATTAATACAATAAAGTACAGATAATCAAAACTATAATTTACAATTTCCTCAAAATTTGCGTCGGTTTTAATTTTTATCAAAAACCTGTTAAAGCATATAAAGCACTTGCTTATTCATATCGATGGACTGCAGAATTTTGCTCATAAAATTTACTTTTGTCAATATTATATGCCATATATTAAGTGAAGAAATCAATGAAAAGGAGCATATTTTTTTTCTGCTAGACATTTAGCGTCATATTTTGCCTTCTGATCATATGATATACCATTTGATATAGCATAAACTATGAGTACTTATTATACTATGAATATACCAATGAAGCACATTCTAGAAAGTGGACGACGTGTTCAGTGAATGGGCAGCTTACGCTGCTGTCTCCAAGCAACCACGCGGTGGTGTCATCGTGTATGTCAGTAAGAAAGTGACTAAATCAGTGAAAAATATAAAATTTTCTAAATATTGTTATATAATGTGTTGTATATAGTTAGTAAGGTAAATATTTTGTATTTAGTTTCTTTTCCTGTTACTCTTTTTCATATGTCAAGCGACAATGTGGTGTGTAGTGGCGGCCTGCTGCCAAGCGATGCGTCTTCAGAGTGCTACATCCGTTGTCATAAGTGCTCCCAACCACGTTTTTTCAAAGGGCAACGGGGTCTCAAAATACATACTAGTAGAGTACATAAGGATGCATTTTTTGATCCTAGTTGTCCTTCTATTGACCGCACTTCATTACCCCAATCACCGATCCATAGTACAAACTCTTTTGATCTTTTTTGCCATACCCTGAGTAAATTTAAAAATAGTGTCCCAATTGTAAAACGAATCCCACGTGGAGCTCGCGTAGCTGTAGCTCAAAAACTAGCACATACTATTAACGAAACTGTACTTGAAAATTCAGAAAGAAGTTGGGAGCACTTATTTACCTTCCCCTACAGAGTTCTCCATGTGAATAAGTCTAAAGGAAACACTTCTCTAACATCATCTATAAAACAAAATTGTAATAACCCTGACACGCATCCTTCATTTGTAACTAAAACATATACCAAAAGCAATAGATTCCGTTTCATAGAATCAAAAATACGAGACGGAGACATTAAAGGTGCTGCCCGGATTTTGTTCTCGGATGACGCAATCGCACCCGACACATCTGATACGGTTTCTGCTTTGGAAGAGAAACATCCACTTTCAACTGCTGATTGTTGCCTCCCTCCACCTCCAAATCTCTGTAATTCAATTTTTGAGATTTTGCCGGACAGTGTCTATAATGCCGTGTTTTCCTTCAGGAGTGGTAGTGCTGGTGGCTTGGACGGGCTTACCCCACAACATCTTAAAGATTTGCTGGGGTGCGGTTGTACAAACACCAGTGATTTGCTTCTGAGGGCAATCACCGCTTTGGTAAACCTGATGCTGTCCGGCAAAATCAATACCAATATTACAAAAATTTTATATGGCGCCAATTTGTGTGCACTGAAAAAAAAAGACGGTGGGATAAGGCCCATTGCTGTGGGTATGACTTACCGCCGGCTTACATCCAAAATTTGTTGCAAAGAAATCACATCCACGCTAAGTGATTACTTTCAACCTCGACAACTAGGTTTTGGCACTAAGGGTGGATGTGAAGCAGCCGTACACTCGTTACGCACTTTTTTAGACCTTCAAGGAGATCAGGTATTGTTGAAGGTGGATGTTAAAAATGCTTTCAACTCGGTTGACAGGGGCGCCTTGTTGACACAAATTCAATCGCATTGTCCCACTATTTATCCTTATCTCTGGCAGTGTTACAGTACTGACTCAAATTTAATGTATAAAGATCACCTTTTGTTTTCATCCGTAGGTTGTCAGCAAGGCGATCCTCTCGGCCCTGCAGTTTTTAGTCTCGCCATTCATCCAATCATTAATTCTCTAAATTCAAAATTCAACGTTTGGTATCTTGATGATGGCACCCTGGGAGGCGAAGCTGAGACTGTTTTAAACGATTTAAAACATATTATACAAGAATTTCGGACAATAGGTTTAGATCTAAATTTTAGTAAGTGTGAATTATTTATTTTTGAGAACTGCCCAAACAAGCAATCAATAATAGAACAGTTTAATATTTTAGCTCCAAACATCAAAATTGTAGACAAGTCATCCCTTCGTCTTCTAGGGTCTCCAATATGTGATGAGGGTTTTGCTCCTTTCGTTGAACAAAAAATTCAAAATTTTGGTATTATTAGAGATCGACTTCAAAATATTAATACACATATTGCTTTCTATATCATTCGTTACTGTATTTTTGTTCCCAATTTTACATATGTACTACGAAGTTCCCATCTATGGAAACATCCCCATCTACTTAATAACCTTGATCTTGTAATAAAAGATACTCTTTCGGCTTTATTTAATATTAATTTTGAAGACAGAATTTGGGACCAGGCCACTCTTCCTATTAGGATGGGTGGTTTAGGTATTCGCAAAATTTCAAGTATTGCTTTACCAGCATTTCTGTCCTCTGTTCATAGCATTAGTGATTTGTGTAAAAAAATTATGTCTGACACTAATCTCGAAATTAGCTATGTAACGGAGGCCAGAAATGCTTGGTCAAAGCTAAGTCAAAATTCAAAATTTCCGTTTTGTATCTCTTCTCAGAGGCAGTGGGACGAGCCGCTTTGCAAAATCGTGTGGGATAATCTCATTCATACGTCCGTAGGTTCTGCGGAGCGAGCTCGTCTTTTAGCCGTATCAGAGTGGGAGTCGGGGCTCTGGCTGCAGGCTTTGCCTTCGTCTAATGTAGGTAATTTGCTAGACCACACCACATTTCGTTTGGCTACAAGCCTCCGTATCGGGGCTCCTTGCATTGTCCCTCATCGTTGCCCGTGTGGTCAAGCCGTCGATCAATTCGGGCATCACGGCCTCTCCTGTCCTAGAAGTGCTGGGCGTTTAGCACGTCATGCCGGCCTTAACGACATAATTCGTCGGGCTCTTGTCAGCGTCTCCGCCCCTGCCGTTCTGGAACCGAACGGCTTAGCTCGGGATGATGGCAAGAGACCAGACGGAATGACTTTAGTGCCCTGGAGGTTGGGACGCGCCTTAGTGTGGGATGCCACTTGCGTTGACACTCTGGCTCCCTCCCACCTCCCGGTCACTGAGTCTAAGGCCGGCACGGCTGCGGCTTCAGCAGAGTCACTCAAACGGCGCAAATATGCTGGACTCACTAACACTTATATATTTGAGCCGTTTGGGGTAGAGACGTTAGGGCCGTGGGGTCCATCAGCCCGCAATCTTTTTAAAGAGATATGCGGGAGGTTGGTCGAGGCTTCAGGTGACCAGAGGGCTGGCCATTACCTTGCTCAGAGGATTAGCATTGCTATTCAGCGAGGTAATGCTGCCAGCATTCTTGGTACGCTACCGACGGGCAACGATTTGGGGGAAATTTTTTACTTATAATTTTTTGTTTTATTTCTTTTCTGCGTTTTTTTTTTGTACCTCTTTGTAAATATTTTATTTGTAAATATTCAGTAATTAGTAATATAGTGTAATAATTAGCTGTGTAATAAATAAGGCATTTTCATATAAATAGATAAATAGATAATAAATATTTATAAATTATAGTAGTAATATATTATGTATTAATGGGTTTTATTCAGTAGCCATCATCATCAGGTCCATTTTAGTCTCCACTACAGGAGCACGACCCTCTCTCGTCCGTCCTAGTCAGAAGGAGGATTTGGCCTACACTCCCCACGCTGGCCAAACGGGTTGGGGAAAATGATGATGATTCAGTAGCCATGGTCTCATACAAACTTTGTTTAATTGAGGACTACATGGTACTATGTAATCTGTCTAGGAATATTTATTTACTTCTCAAAGAGACAGAGAAAGACAGAGATATTAGTGCCATAATTTGGCACTAATATTTCTGGCAAATAAGTATTTTTTATCTTAACGAACTAATAGGTGTGTTTTCTCCTAAAACTAACGTAATACGCGCAAAACTAAAATGGTAACGTGCACATTTACTCTAATTGATTGAAGGGCCGAGAACAGTTGTGCAATATCGAAATTTTGATATTTAATTGCAGAATGGACCAGCGGCGATTGCTTCGTCGGCGAAACCGTGCGAAACTCCGGGAAATCTTTTAGCTTTATGTCGGTTAAAGTGTCGGGCACAGATTTCTGCTCGATATTTTGGACTCCGGCAGCAGTTTTTAGTAACTAAGATATAGTTTGTACCAGAAAAAAGTTACTGATAAGAGTTTAGTCATTTTCGTGACAATCAAAAAATGTTTTACGTTGTTTTTATGTTGTTAGACATGTAGTAGTAAAGGAACGTCATAAATATTTTTGTAAAAAATAAATGCAAAATAAATAAATATATAAATATTTCTGGACAATTTACACAGCGCCATCTAGTCACAAATTAAGCGCAAAGCTTGTGTTATGGGTACTAGACAACTGATAAATGTTCTTATATACATTTTTTTTTGTAAATACATACTTATAATACATAGAAAACACCCAGACCAAGACAAACAGACATGTTCCAGCACACAAATGTTTGTCTTGTGCGGGAATGGAATCCGCGACCTCGGAGTCAAAGTGGCTATTGCTAACCATTCGATCACCGAGCTCGTCAAATATCAAAAGCCTGTAAATACAATAGTGTCAATAAATAACTAGTCTATTTTATACTATACAATATCGGGTGGCAGACAAGCATACGGCCCGCCTGATCTGAAGCAGTTACCTTAGACGCTTGCAACATATTAGTATTGCCTGCGCGTCCCCACCCAGTGCCAGTTCAGTAACTCCTTCCTTCCTGGTAACCTCACTCACTCGCAGAAATACAATAACCCTGTAGGCTTCTAGGAATTGATATTTGGCTGTGCTCTTCTGTGAGGTGGAGATAATTCCCCAGTCCGGCTGCTTATAATTTAAAGACAGGTAGGTTACAGTGTATATGAAAGCTGCCCGACTGTGAAAATGCTTCCAAATCATATAATAGCTCAGCCAAATAACAATACCCATGAGGTTAATATTTCTGCGAGTGACTGAAGTCACCACGAAGAAAGGAGTTCCTGCGTTGGCAGCTCCTACGACTCCTGTAAAATCGAATGTAGAGTTTATAAATTCAAACTCCCGTGCTCGAGGTTTTCACAAGAGCTATACCTAAAAAAACACATCGTGTATGCAAACATTTTGTGTTATTACGAGTACTACAACAAATTTTATTCTTTATTATCATGAGAAACAAGAAGTTTATCGTTCGGTAAATAAGCAAATGTTAGACTTATTAAATGTAATTTATTCAGTAAATAAACATTAATGTATGTAGACTTACCAAACTGTTTGTATAGAGGAGTTGTGTAAATTAATCATTAATATATATCTACTAACAAAATATTTACAAATAATATTTTGTTATTTTGTAGGTGTCGAGACTCGGGGGAAGGCGTTTATCACTTTTGCATTCACTATTTTGAAGCTTTCGAAAAATATTCGATTAATATTTCATGTGCATTTTTCGGACATGTCATATATATATATATATATATATATATATATATATATATATATATATATGTGTATGATTACTGCCAAAGAGCATGGCAAAGATTTTTATTGTTTTTATTGTATTAATTTTGTTTCTATGACGAAATATATGAGTGTGAGATTGATCGAGGATGAATTCCAACAGCTTTTTTTGTATTCGAATTTCTTATGATAAATTGTATTACAAATTATCGTATTTTTAATTTTTCATTGTTGCTATTCTGTCACATTCACATAAATCGAGCCTTAGGCGAAGAAGAAACTTACCTAATCTGTGGTCGGATCTTCACGTTAGAAATATCCCGACTACAAATTCGTCCTAAAACACACCCATAGAAAAAAAAGGTAAAATTGCCGTAAGCACAACAGAGCAGAACAGACAGCTTGATCGGTAAACAAACGAATGCTGTCCAAAACGTTTTGATCGCGTGACCGAACAAATAGCCTGACATCTTATTCCGAATTTGAAATGTTTGGACAAATACATCAATTTTAGTTATACTTTTGTGTACCATGTTTAACGTGACCCTACTCTAATAAATTTTATAAAATGTGAAAAGGACTTTATTTCCCACGGCTGTCAGTCAAACTCAACAAAGCTTTTGCATATTTAACATTTATTTCGTCATAACAAAACCGCTAGAGAGAAGGATAAACTTGTTTATTAAATTGCAGCTATATAAAAAATTACCTACCTGCAATATTTTAAAATATACCTACGTAAATATCATCCACTTATCTAAAAGAATTTAAAAATGTTTTATAGCTAAAGAGCTCACTAAAAGAAGCTTTATCATGCCAATTCTTGTATTATTGTATTGTAATGTATGAATTGAATATGAACTAAAACATAATAAATATTGTCAGACAAATTATATTAATAATTATAATACATATTAACATCAACTAGAACAGATAATTTCGTATGAGTACGCTCTAAATCTCGTTAAATTTAAGGGAGATCCGTAGTAAGATAAATATGTGTGATACGGAATATAAATCGGAGTATTTAAATCATAATTATATGGACATACCTAACATTCGCTCTCAGAAACGCTATTTGCATTGGGGATCTGGATACACAGAGTCGTGTGGAATCCAAAGAAAATAAAACAATGACGCAATTTTTAAATCGTATTATACGGTAGGTATGATTTAATGTAAATTATTCCGACATTTCTCGAGATTACAATAAATCGAGCGGCTAAATTTCGTGCCAGAATATGGTAAACTCAGTTGATTGAGCCGTCGCCTACTCGCATATACACATGATATGACTATGAATACCAGGCAATACCAGCTTGGCCCACCGCTTAATCCTAACGACAATAGGCGAGACCGCTTCCTTTATGTACAATCACAGGTCAGGAAATGACTATACATAGGGTAGTTTGCGAGCGTCCTACACGCAAACTATTTCTTTAAGTTCATAGGATTGAAATTAGAAACTTGTTTTCAGTCGTCTAGCTGCTCGTTATACCCAACGGTAGTGCTACCGACCACAGAAATAAGCATATAGTGTTGAAAAAGGCGATCACTGCTCTTTACCTACAAAACCGATGTCTTCATTCTAGACCCCAGTATTTTTCAAACAAACAAACAAATTGTCTTTATTGTGAACAACAGGTTTCCTACTACACTTGCAAAATAATTTGCACAATGTTACGCACACACACGCGACGTCTAATCGACTACTGTAATTGGTCCGCGGCTACTCGTACAGACGCAATAATACGTTACATATGTGCTGTGTTTAAGTGACACGTTCGCATGCATGGGCAAACATACAAGCATCCTTAATTACTTATGAAACCCTTTCCACGAATATATGACCCTTCTAGTCTCTGTTATGTATTATGTCTAGTCTATGCTATGCTATCGATCATCAGCAACGGTCACCTCTGAGGACGGTATACTGAAGACTGATTAGCATGCGTTTTAACTTTATATAATATTAGCTGCCCTGCTCACTTCGTTTGAGCAGTGAACATTTTTATGAAGTCTTTTCATTTTTCGGGTTAATATATAGCCTATGACACTCAGAAATAATGTTGCTTTCTATATCTAAAATCGGTTTAGTAGACTTACCCTCTACAACCTTACAAACTTTACCTCTTTACATATAAATGCACTTTACAGATCTTTACAGATGCATAACTAGTGGCCCACCTAATACCACTACATAATAGATAGACTTGAGTCTCGTGAAAAGTCTGGAAAAAGTCCTATGTGTTTGTTGCAACTGCAGGAAGACATGCATAGACAATAATTATTTTTTGAATTTCATGAATGCGATGCGATAAGTCATCTAAACACAAGTTTATTTTGATTAAAAGTTCAAGTTATAGTAAAGTTATGGCACAGAGTTATACAAAGTTATACAAGAAATATCGTAACGGAAGTAATGACATTTAATGATTGCGAAAAAATACATCCAGTTCTCCAGCTGGGGAAAGAAATGCACATTTCATTTTGAGAATTACCATAATGGCTGCTAAAAGTGTCCCAAAGGATTTAAAGATTATACTCGTAGATACAACCATTGTTCAGCTATCCAAGGGACGACTTTGGTTTCCTACAATGCAGGGACCGATAATGATTCAGAGATTGAACGCGTGATTGCAAATTTGAACGAAAAACTTCAAAGATAACAAATAGTTTGAAAAAAGGTCCATTGGAATAAAAAAACTATTTTAGTTAGTTATAAGACAGTTGAGAGCCAGATATCACTTAGATTTTTTTATAGCATGTCACGTGGCAGACAAGCATACGAACACATATCGAAGTTCCATAGTAAAGTTCCAGAGACAAGAAGTTTAAACTTTCATTTCGAGTAGCAAAATATAGTATTTAGGGGAACAATGTAAAACGAGAATTTATATTATATTTATATAGGTATTTGGAATGTGTACTATTGGCGAAATCAATAGTTTTTTTTAATGTCTACAAAGTTCCACCAGCTGCCATCAATTAGCAGTATCAACAATGGATAGTTTGCATTTTTTATTTCCTAAATCGACATTCAGCTTATGATTGGTTCAATAGTTTGAAAATATTTACGACGATTGCAAATGACAAGGGTGCAAGTATAAGGATATTTAAATTAAATTTAGAATAGGATTGGTCAAAAAATATTAGTAACAAGCAAGACCTAGTTGTTTTTTTGCAGGAGAATGTATTACACCATCTACTTATAAAGCACTAGCTTTCACCCGCGGCTTCGCCCACGTTTAATTTTTTTAGTATCCTATGTCCTTCCTAATACCTTAAAGAATATGTGTACAAAGTTTCATGATGATGAATACACCCAACCACCTTCATGTAGTACTTTTAATTGTACTAAATACGGATGTAAGAACTTTAACGATAACTACTACACCTCGCTCCCGCCGCGCGCCCCGCGATCGCATAAGCACTGATTGACGCCAAATACAAATTTAAAATCCTATTAGGATAACACAACTCTTAATCCATCAGCTTAAAAAGGATAAATCAAACTTTAAAAAAATGACACCGACGTCAAAAATCTCAGAAGGTAGGTAGTAGTTATTGGGTATCACTTAAGCTATCGCCAATTTAATTAGTTTGGTGTTTCTTAACTAATAGTGTTTGCCCGCAAAATAATAGATTTGTCACCAAAATATAGTCACCAAACAATATAAAATCGATTCCACAATAAATCACCTAAAATCATGGAGATGTAGGGTCTAGTACCAAATAAATGTTTTTGTATGTATTATATTGTCTTATTATTAATAATTTATGTAATTGTATGTGTTAATTGTATGTATTATTATTAATAATTAAGCTTACTTGGCACCACATCATTCATCATGTAGGTTGACGGAGCTCCGCTTCGCGGAGCTCCTATTTCCGATGACAGGACGCAAGAAAACCCTAACCTAACCAAAAATCAACTCAAATCTAACCAAAATATGATTTATTACATTGACCAAGTATTGGTAAGACTCGTCAGTGAATATGACGCCAATTTGACTTCGCCCCTATTAGTTTTTCATTAAATTAAGGAGCTGATCTATTTATTTGGTGACAGATCTATTATTTTGATGATCAAACGAATTAAATTATACTAAAAGTTTGTTAAGCTGATGATTTATATTTAGAGACAGTTTTAATTAAAATGATGACTAATATATTTCTTGGGCATAGATATTATTATTAGGGTACTGCAGATTAGTGACACATCTAAACTTAGGTGACAGAAAATATTGTTCCCGTAGTTATTTTTGGCTTTTTCTTGTCAGGATTTTGTAGTTTGTTTCATTTTTTTTTTAAGTTTATTTCTTTTTAGTGAATATTTTTTTTAACTATTTATTATAATAATGGGTAAGCAGTAGTGACATGGTACCTTCTAGACGAAAATACATTAATTTATTTAATTAAGAAGCACTCAACACTATTGCCTAACTGTTCCTCATCAGGATCAGCAGTGTCACACGATGCCTTCCAAATGCAAATTATGTAACATGTCATCAGAAAACTCGTCAATTACTGTATCCATGCCCATGCCTATAAATTTCAACCCTTTCTCACGAATTCCCAGGGAGTCCATCATCAGATCCTGATTTGATTAATATGGGACCACTTGAATAGTGTGCCCTTCAAACAAATAAGAATAATTAAAATTGCTGTTCAATTAACGGAGAAATCATTGAAATATTTAAAAAATACATACCGTCGAACATAGAACCGACCTACAGGTAGAATAAATAACAATTACAGGTAATTTCTGGGATAAAAACTATTATGAGTTCTTTCCCAGGACTCAAGGTATCTCTCAACCAAATTTCATCTAAATCGGTCCAGCGATTTAAGCGTGAAGAGGTAACTGATATTCTGTCGCATTTATAATATTAGTATGGATTGGCGTTCCGAAAACCGCTAACATATTGATATATAGATCTTTCAACCCTATCGCACCATAACAGAGGATGATGGTCACGTTAGCCATGTTGAATTTTAAAATCGTTGTTGTTTTCGTAATCAGCGACCCGATAAACCATAAAAGCAATACCCATGATGATTTTCAGACTTTTTGACCCCATTTTACCCTTTTAGGGGTTGATATTTTCAAATCGATGCCATTTTTGTAATTGACGTCCCAGAAAACTAAAGAAACAACACCTATATTGATATTATGACATTTTAACCCCACCGCACCCCCACAGGGGTGATTTATATCATGTCGGCTATGTTGGATTATAAAATAGTTGTTGTTATCGTAATCAGCGACCCGATAAACCATAAAAACAATACCCATGACGATTTTCAGACTTTTTCACTCCGTTTTTTCACGCTTTAGGGGTTGAATTTGGAAAAATCCTGAAACATATGTTTACTCATTTATATAAAGAAGTACTCTTGTAAAGTTTCGGATAAAATAGTCCAACTAATCTTGTTTCCCCATACAAACTTTGGACCCCAGTTTCACCCCCTTCGGGGATGAATTTTGAAAAGTTCTTTCTTAGTGCACCCCTAGACATCATAAGGAACCTACGTGCCAAATTTGGAATCTCTAGACCCAGCAGTTTGGGCTGTGCGTTGATATATATCAGTCAGTCATTCAGTTTCCTCTTTTATATATTTCAACCCCATCGCATCTCCACAGGGGTGATTTTATGTCACGTCAGCTATGTTAGATCATAAAATAGTTGTTGTTTTCGTAATCAGCAACCCGATAAACCATAAAAAGCATACCCATGACGATTTTCAGACTTTTTCTCCCCATTTTACCCCTTTAGGGATTGAATTTTGAAAAATCCTGAAACACGTGTTTAGTCATTTCTCTATAGAAGTACTCATGTAAAGTTTCGGATAAAATAGTCCAACTAATCTTGTCTCCCCATACAAACTTTGGACCCCCGTTTGACCCCCTTAGGGGATGAATTTTGAAAAATCCTTTCTTAGTGCACCCCTAGACGTCATAAGGAACCTACGTGCCAAATTTGGAATCTCTAGACCCAGCGGTTTGGGCTGTGCGTTGATATATATATCAGTCAGTCAGTCAGTCAGTCAGTCAGTCAGTCAGTCAGTCAGTTTCTTCTTTTATATATTTAGATAACAGAAGATGGTAAGGCTACAATAATTATATTTCCATATTTTTTAGCGCGTTATAAAGATAAATCATCACTGAGACGATACTTTAATAGAAAGCACATAATTAAGTCACAATTTAATTCCTGTGATATGTAAGCTTCGAACTATTGATATTTGTCCGGATTAGTTCGTTAATTTCACCATAATCCTACACTAAGCGGGCGGTAAACTATAGATATGTATCAATATCAGACAATAATACAAATTGATTTAGTTAAGCAAATATGACATATGTGAATGACCGAATTGTCCCCGTCATTAGGTGAAGAACATCCTTCATTACTTCATTTTTATTTTCAAGGAATACTTCACAGTATCAAGTCTATCCAATTAACTTTAATACCGAAAAAACATATTTAATATAAAATATTATGTAGGTAAAGGATGTAATAAAGAAACTATATTTATATTCAACCAACAGCTGGTAGACTTAGAAAATCACCAGCTGATTAATGATCGCCAATATGGCCTTCGCCATGGTCACTCAGCTGGTGATCTTCTGGTAAAATTGACTCACCGTTGGACGGAGTCAATAGAAAGCAAAGGAGAGGCTTTGGCTGCTAGTTTGGAGCAAAAGCCTTTGATCTGATGTGGCAAAAAGCACATATATCCAAACTTCCTTCTTTTTGGTTACCAGAGAGGCTTTGCATAGGGATTGCCAATTTTCTCATTGGGCGGAGCATCAAAGTTGTATTTGACGGAGCACGGTCGGATCCCTTACCTCAGGACGCTGGTGTGTCACAAGACTCTGTATTGTCCCCCACATTGTTTCTTCTGCATATCAATGACTTGCTGCGTTTACGCTACATCCATTGCTATGCAGATGACAGTACCGTGGACGCAAGACACACTGATCTAAGTAATGTGTCTCGAGATTGCGTCGATGAGTACCGAACAAAACTTGAGTCTGAGATTGAGACGACGACGTAACGGTTGATTGAATTTGGTCCAGCTGAATCCCTCAAAAACATAAGCTTGCGCGTTTAACGCAAAAAGGTCCCCATTTGTCGTAGCTCCTAAACTGAAAAGTTCTCCCCTTCTTTTAGCTCCAGCATTGGTATTTTAGGTGTTGACATATCGAGTAAAGTTCAGTTTCGCGGTCACTTGGAGTGCAAGGCTAAATTGAAATTATTTTATACCACCATATCGCCTTCAACTACATGAAGCCCAGTTAGGTCTCATTATGGAATACTGCTCACTTGTCTGGTCCGTAACGCCCCAGTACTTACTTGCTCCATTTGACCACATACAACGAAGAGCAGTTCGAATCGTCGGTGACCCAATGATCTCTGATTGGCTGCCTGAAGAGATGTTGCATGTCTTTTCGTACTATATAAGTTATACCACGGGAAGTGCTCGGATGATTTGATACCTGTCGCTGAGTTCCTGTGTCGTACAACTCGCCATAAATTTAAATTCCGTCCATAACATCTCAATAATTGGCGAACAGAGTACGCTTTTTAATACATTTTCTACCACGTGAAATTGTAGAATCAAGTTCCCTCAACAATATTCCCAAAAAAATACGAAATGGAAGCCTTTAAGAATATATATATATATATATTTATATATATAATAAAAGTTTTATGAAATTGAAAATGAAATCAGAGCTCGGTATAGCTAAAATGCTACAAGTGATTTCAAAGGCCATAAACTATGCCAACGGCAGTCCTATGTATTACAATTCAGCTCTATGATCAAAGCCTTACCATTTGTTTCGATATGAACACACCCTATCAACAAAATTAAACTGTCTACAATCTCTTCTTTACCGCACTCGGCTAATAGTTCAATTACTTTCCTGTGCACTGTACCGGAATGGATACTAAAGCTGGATACACACGTATCCAAAAGGATGTATTGGCACTGAAAATAAACCAAACTAGTGCAAGTTGTCATCGACAGGGTTCTTTACGATAAATATTTGCGAGGAGTAGAGAGTGACAGATGTTTGGCATATTTAACTCGAACGAGTAGTATGTAGGCAAGTACCAATAAATTTGTTCAAAGTACAAATTTAACATTGTAGTTGAAAAATGCTCTCCCATACAAATGTACCTACGCACAAATGCAATACTATACACAGTACAGCATTATACAATATGATGCAGTACAATACAATAAAAAAAAAAATTGCACCATTAGAGTTTACATTAACAAAAACAATACATAAGACAGCACAAAAGGCTGCCTTAACGCAATGCAATTTCTTCCAGCCAACCTTTAATGTAATGAAAAATGTACACAAAGCACGTAGGGTGCATGAACACATACAGGAAAAGAAAAAAAAAAATATAAAAAATGTTCACATACACATATACGCTCCGCAAATGCATTACACATAAGTAGACAAGTCCAGTAAATTAGAAAAAGAAGATAAAAAGATCACTTTAACCCCTTGCCTACCGCGACTTGTTAATTCTGTACCAAGCGTTGTTGCAACACTGTGCCCACCATGGGATCGCGGCACGCAAAGGTTAAGAAATAAGTAGTGATTTTTAGCAAGTTGTTTGAAGTTATTCAACATTTGAGCTTGTCGATTGCATAAGACGTAGCCAATACGTATTCAATGCGCACAACAATTTCACCGGCTTCAGTTAAACTATTGCCGTAGTTAGAACCTCATAATGGCACCAACAATATCCCAGCCGTTTGTTTGTAATTGCCTGAACAATATCATATATCATCAGAATACACAATTCCAGATCTGAATATCTGAAACGGTGTGCTTGGAAATATCGTAGGTCAACTAATAAATAATTCAGTTGCAGTCAAAGTTTACAGTTAAAATATTTGTTTTGCGAACTCTCCGGAGTTACTTTATTACGTTACTCGTCTATATAAATAAAATCAGAGTATCTCGTCTGCTATATTGAGATTACGGTATTTTGCGTGCTTGTACTAAGCTCATTAGGGCATTTGCATATTAATAAAAGCTGAATAAATATTTTTTTATTAAAATATACACTAATATTATTAAATTCTCATTAGAAAAGTGGTTAGTTTTATGTGACTGTCTTATTAACGTAAAGACGTAACTACTGAAGCTAGAATTAGGAAATTTGGATAGTAGGTTTCTTTTAATTACAAATAATAAGAAAGGATTTTGGGAAGATTCAATCTGTAAGGGTCTAAAATTTGGGTTGAAAGTTTGTATAGGGTAGGTGAAAAAATATTTTCTAAAGGTTGAAAAATGGTGTGCTATTTTAATATTTATTGAGGATATCTAGGTATAAATGAAATATTTTATTTTCTATTTTCATCTTTACTTAATAATACTGTAACAACAAAATACAAGTAAACTAAAGTAAATTAAAAAAATCTATACTATTCCTCAAAAATATCGGTCCCATGCGGCAGGGAGGCAAGAACACTGGGTGCGTTTCCTCGCTGGATAGCAATGCTGACTTTTTGAGCCAAGAAAGAGCCAGCCCTTCTGTCTCCAGAGACAGCAACCGGTTTTGGAGAAATTAAATTAAATTATTTAAATTGAATCCTATGAAAATCTTAGGCTAGAAGTATATTCAAGGTTGACTGACTTCCATTACATTGATGTTTCGTAAATCATGCTAAATGGCCAACCATTTAGCGGATGTCGCGGATGAACCTTTTCCGACGTATAGTTATCAAACATAGTGGAAGTCATGGAGCAAACGAAAATTTTCCTTGATAAAGTACATAACTACAAATAAATTTTGATTTCTTCGTGCAAAAAAATTCCTTTGGTCCACCAAAGCACAGCAATGTGTTAATAAAAATGAGATACGTTTGTCGCGTCGGTAAATCTCTTCGTGGTTTTTACGTCATTGGTTCCAAGGTGCGTATTTATAAACTTTATGAGGGGCCCCTTTTCATCTATGTAACAGTATACTTCTCCATTAAAATAACTGAAATGCCGCCAAAATCCATAATGACAAATTTAACACACCATCAAACATACTTATCTCCGGCTAATCGCGTAACCACGAAGCAAACACCGGACGGAATGGTAATCCTGTCGTTGTCATATAGGTACATGCGAAGGTATCACGGAAACTACCACAAAGCACTTAGTTATTTACACATTCACTCGTCATCATCATTAGTTTGAAAGTGTTGTATTCGACATGTTCGTTTATAAAGTCACAGTTGTTGTATTCTCTTTATTGTACAATACAAAAAATACAAACAAAAAAAAACGTGTGCAAATGCAGGTTTATCTCTAAAAGAGATCTCTACCAACCAACCTTCGGGTATTGGTAGGAATATGATACACACATATGATCACAAATGAACAAGATATGGAAAGCGAAAGGAACTGTACAATACACCAGTTGTTAAACAGAAAATAAAGTAAAAGCTAAATAAATCTACGACTATATACATATGCAATAACTAGCAATAACTTTACAAACAATATGATCAGAAATAATAAACATAAACAGAATAAGTATAAAAAGAAAAATAGCCAATTATCAATTAACACATTGTCTTGAAGAGGTTTTTTACACGGAGTTTGAAGGAGTCAAGCGACAACAGTGCCATTCTCATGTTAACTGGATGTGAGTTCCAAATCACTACATAGTATAAAACAAAGTCGCTTTCTCTGTCCCTATGTCCCTTTGTATGCTTAAATCTTTGAAACTACGCAACGGATTATGATGCGGTTTTTTTTAATAGATAGAGTGATTCAACTGGAAAGTTTATATGTATAATATATGCATAACATAGTAGAAAAACACTGATAATTTAGAGGTTTCTAATGTGATGTCGTAAATAAACACATTTTTTTGCTCTTTCATTGCAAACGCTGGCTGAACCCAACGAGATAGATCAAAATAATGTAGTACAGTATTGTTCACCTTAAAATGGTCTACAAAAAAGTTCGCGATGGTATATGTCTATCTCTTAGTGGTAACACACAATAACCGTTATTTTATCCTTTGCTTTTTACAAGAAATAATGCCTTATTTACGAAGCGATTTTAAGCAATACAGAATTAAGTACCTTAAATACATTGCGCATTTAATATATATCAATATGGCCCTTCACAGCATGTAATTTAAATGAATAGTTTAGAAGATATTACACATTTAAAATGCAGGGACATAACGGCTGTGGCGGTACCGGCCGCGGAGCCGGCGGCGTGTGCCTATAACTGGGGAATGACTGGATAGGACAAAGCGCAAAGACCTTCTGTAGTACATTTAGTATCAGCATTGCACCCGTGCGAAGCCGGGGCGGGTCGCTAGTCTGATATATACAGTACATCTTTAAAATATATGGTAAAACACTTAGCACAAACTGTAACTGTTTTCAATCGCATCAGGCGGAAAGTACACTTAGAGTTATAAAAAAAAATTCGACGAATGAAATCACACCTCCGATCTTTATGCATGATGGTTACCAGTACACAAAAGAATTATTTTACAATTGTGGGACAGAGGCAGCGTCACGCAATCAGATTAATTATATAATTCTACCGCCAATCACGTACGTATAATATTGGTTCATGTAACTGGACAAATACATTAACATTCCAATGTTACTTTACTTCGTGTTGACAACAAGTTTGTTAGTCGTACTGTTAGTAAAAATAAACACGGCCTTGGACTGGTAGACGAGGTTGACGTATGGCATAAAAAACCATGACCGCTGGATGGAATAGTTCGTACGGCTTCCTTTATTATTACCTCGTGGATTTCTTTATTTTTGGGATTATATGGGTTCTTTTTTTAGTGTGCAATTATAAAAAAAAAAAGACGTGTGGCACTCGGGGACTGCCGCGGTAAAGCTATTGCATAGCATTTTGTATCAACTTATGCAATTATAATTTTATTTATTTGTTTTATTCATGCAGTATTGCTTTTTCTTTGATATTAATTCAAGTTACACTTTTTGAGCGTGGTGACCGATAAGAAAACAAATTTTTCTATTATTAAATAAATAAAACGAGTTTCGTAGAGTCGTACAATACGTCTAATCGCACGCACACAACGCCGTGTCGAAGACTGCCGAACTGAAACGACGTTAGACGATGCACGGCCTTCAAGCCACACCTCCTTGCCCGTCGGAGTGGGGAGCGTGAGGTTTTTTCGTTACGGAATTTCTGGATTCGGTCCCCGCGCTCAAGGCCCGCGATAGAAGCTATGCAATAGCTTAAAACTTTGACATTTTATAGATAATATTATAGCGTTTAACGCAGCGCGAAAATCCAGAAAAGTATCATTCGAACCAAAAACTTTCATATAGAAATCTTTGGTTGAAATGTTCAAAGGATTGGTTTCACATGATGTCTACGACCTCCTACGAGCTCCTAGTCGGAACTAGGAGCTCGATCGCACTGCTGGCAAAATAAATAAGTCATTCAAGTCATTAATTCGTTCATTCGCATTGGCATGAAATTATGCAGAGATTTTTCTTCATACTCCTAATCAAGTCGTGGAATTTCTCATAAAACTATGGAATTCTTCACAAAGTCATTTAGAAAATGTTACGCTGCTAACTGGGTGCATACTAGATTGTAACATAAAATATGATGGACAAATTTTAAACCAATGGAATGTCGCCAACCACAGAAAGCTAAATAACAACCGCCAACTCATCTAAGAACATGGCAGAAGAGGAGAAACTAATTACCATCTCAAAAAAATAATTTTATAAATAGTTAACCCTAAAATACTATGACAATGAATGAAAATTTATGTGAAAATACACACGGGAAACAGTGGCACAGCATCCAGCGATAAATATGGCCGTAAAGTAAGATTTTCCTGCAGGTCTCTATCTGTAAACCCTGATAACAAGCGCTCGCGCCTTCCGAAATCCGGTTTTCGTCCGGGCGTGTGTTTCCGGGAATAAATTAAACAAAAGAGATATGGATATTAATAAATCATAAGGGCCGACATAAAGCTGGGAATACACATTCAAAGAAAATAGAGAAGTGGTTTGCATGCCAACACAATAACACATGCTGGTAAATAGCACAATCTTGGATATTATATATTTTAGTAAGTAAATTGTTTACAAACATGCGATCTATTTGCGTGCCAGCTATTGGCGAGTAATTTCAAGCACCATGAATAGATAGATATAAGTGGTATTTTCATAATATTTCTTTTTTTTTATACTACGTTGAGTGGCAAACAAGCATACGGCCCGCCTGTTGTGAAGCGGTTACCGTAGCCATATATATTAACGCTCGCAATAAGAAATATCGCTCGCGCGCCGTCACCCCCGCTGCCAACGCACCAACTTTTCTGGTGACCTCACTCAATCGCAGGAACACAACAATTGTTATTTGGCTGCGGTAGCCTTTGAGGTGGAGGTAGTTCCCCAGTCGGGCAGCTTGCAATTACGCTATACCCTACCTCTCTTTCGCCAGAGCCTCTAAAGATCGTGGTGTGCCTCTTACACCCCAAATGTTTTATATAAAATCTTTAAAACTAATTAATTATTAATATCAACACGGAACTTGCTTTGTTATATAACGAGTAATTCCAGCTGTATGCACAACATTTCTTCAATACGGTCTGAGATAGTTTTGGATTTTTTTTTTCATAATAAATATACTACTCCCCGCACATCTCGTCATTATTTCGTGACTTTAAACGGCGCCTTACCGTACAGCTTGCAGAACACTGGTACCGCACTATACGTGAAGAAGTGGTCACGTTGTGACCACTGCGGCTGTAATGTGTGAGAAAGAAATGATGAAATAATGGCTGAAAAAATGCGTGTGAGGACGACGAAAGGCTCTAATGTTCCCTGTCGATGGCGAGCGGTCCTCCTCTCGCACACCTCATTGTACGATTTGTAGGAGACACAAAGAATCACAAAGTCTCTTTCTCATATTTAAAGGATCTAAAACGTCTGTGAGTTTGAAATCGTCAACAAACCTCACAGTTCGCTTCTGAATCGAGTCGCAAGGTACAACAAGCTGGTATCTAGGTGCACCCATAGATGACAACAATATATATTTGGGGGTAAATGGTTCATTAACATCTTTGAACCAAAGCCAACCTCACCTGCTGACTGAGAAACGAAGCTCAGGCAAAAAAGAGAGGTAGGGCTTAGCGTATTTTTTAAGCTGCCCGACTGGAGGTACTCCATCTCACAGAATACCGCGTACCGAGTGAGGTACCTCCCTAACCCGTCTGGCCAACAACGTGGGGAATTGCCCGCGGCACGAAGGAGCCTCAGAACAAAGTGCCGCGCACATCTCCCGCGATTCGGCTCATATGACCGCGAGGTCGGTGGAGCCATGGGAGGTGGAGGGTTCTATGGCCAGCGTGGGGAGTGTAGGCCAAATCCTCCCTCTGTCTGTGACGGACGAGAGAGGGTCATGCTCCTGTAATGGAGACTAAAATGACCTTATGATGATGATGATGATGATGAGTGAGGTACGCGGTATTCTGTGAGAACCAGAAAGAAAGAAAGAAAGGAGTATAGGCTGGCAACGGATCGGCGACCCCCTTGGTGTTGCTGATTTCCATGGGCGGTGGTGATTACTTTCAATCAGGTGACCCACATGCTCGTTTACCCCCTGTAAAAAATACTCAATACTAACTATTCAATAACATTGCTGCACTGCATAGAAATAGGAGCAGTATAAGAAGCCTGTGGGAGATAAACGCCTATTGTTTATCTTAACCAAATTGTGCGTTTGTTTATAATTATATAAACATCCTGTCAATTTATCATAATGAAACGTCTACCCAGAAACATATCACTGTCACATTAGTATCGAATTTCAATGTCGAATTTCATGGGAATGACTCGGTAATAACTTCATATGACTTCCTGGAACGTGTCAGAAAAGGTGTCAGTAAATTTTAATGATGTTTATACATTTTTCTTTTTTTTTTATCTATTGTTCATTTCTATAAAATTATGTTACATTTCGAAAGCCTGACAGAATTTCAATTGATCGCATTTTTTGGGTTTCGTGTCTCATAACTAATAAAAAAAAATCGGTTGTCTGTAAAGTCGGGTTACTGACTATAATTGAACGTGACAACGTTATAAGAAAATAATGATGGAATGCTTTCATTTTTCAAAAGAAAATTTTAATGGAACGCCTCAGAGCGAAGTAACGCCGCACACGTCATGGTTTTTCGAGCGTGCAGCCGGCTCCATCGAATTATAAGACGTTGTCACGTCAAAAAACAATTCGAATATTTGAAATAAGTAATTCTACATATATTAGATATACGAAGTTATTATGAAGTAATGTGGAGATGGATTTTATTTTATAAGTTATAGCACAGTACAACGAATAGTACTATTGTACAGTATGGCCACATTGGCCACTCCCTGCCGCTCTCTCGTATCGACCTCGCCTCCCCTTTGAGACAAATCTGGCACAGTTTGTATGGCGCCGCACGCACACACGTTCATTCACGCTCTGCAAGTTCTGCAATGCACAGACGTCATTGCGTATGTAGTAGTTACCGACGCGACATTTGTATGGAGTGGCCGTGGTGTGGTTATAGTGACACACAACCACAGAACAACTAACAGTACTACAATCATTGTATTTCATTCTATGATCACAGGGCGTTAATAATCATAAGCATAATAATTATTATAAACTTGCATTATTATGTAACAGCCCTATCATGTAATATTAAAGACAAATAAAGTACCCTACCTCATTTTCATCAGACCATTAAATGGATCATGAATCACCGTATAAGCAAATCATTAACTAAATCGGTAGGTGTACTCGTACAATCGACTAAAAAAGAGGAGTTTCGGCAAAGTTCCTAACAAATGTAAATGTTACTAAGGTGGATATTATAATTTTTTGTAAGCAAAAATAGACCCTCTTAATTTGTAAAGTACAAACGAATGTCCATCTTATGTCGATAGGGGCATGTACTTATTCATTAATCTAAATGTAAATAAACAAAGAAACACTACTGACCTTTGTCCCGAAACGATTCAAGAAATGGCATCGCCCGGATCGTTTGTAAGAGATAAAGTATTCATATCCCCTGATTGATTCATACAGACATTACCATACAATACGAGCTTGTTTATACTTTAATGTAAACAAATCTCGACTTTTATCTGTTAGCCTCGTTTGCCATCGTTTGTTATCTATAATATAAAAATGAATCACTGAATGTGTTGCTAAGCGAAAATCTCGAGAACAGCTTCACCGATTTCGCTAAATATTTTTTAGAATATCCCTTGAAGTACGAGGATGGTTCTGTAGCAGAGAAAAAATTAAAAAATTGCTAGGAAAGTAAAACACCACTTTTTAACCGTGCGAAGCAGGGGCGGACAGCTACTATTCAATAAAAATTAAAAAGTGAAAAGTTTGTTTCTTATTTTGTCGCTAATCATAGAACGACCAGTCGAATTTGAAAAATTCGTTTAGCATTTGATTGCCTAATTCTTGAGATTGATAGATACTTGTTAACATCACGATAAAACGACATAAAATGAAAAAGAAACTATGTATTATGTCCTTAAAACATTTAAACATGATTTAATCTCACTCGAGGTCCGTTTTTCCTTTTGGCCACACAAATACGAAGTTCAGAAAATGTCGAACTAGCGAGCCCTGATATAAAAATAGCTATTACTCGACCACCGAGTCAGATGAACAAACCAATAAATAACGTAATAAAATAAGATTTATTTAATCAATCATTGCAATGACTTTTAACATTAACATACAATGAAGACTTTGTTCAAGTCCCAGCGTTAATAATACTTTGCGATTCGAAACTCGAGATGAAATTATCGACTTAGTGAAAATGGTGAGTGTAGTCCGGATTAAACATGGTACGAGTATAGGTAAGTTTTGGGATGTTTAAACATGGTACGAGTATAGGTAAGTTTTGGGATGTAAGTGGCTCTTTACGAATTGTAAAGATTGCCGACTAGCAAAATAGTCTCTGGCAAAAGAAAGGTAGGGCAGCGTATTTACAAGTTGCCCAACTGGGGAAGTGGCTGCGGTACTCTGTGATGTGGAGGTCCCCATCACAGAGTACCGCAGCCAAATAACAATTCCCTTGAGGGTTGTTATGTTCCTGCGAGTTAGTCAGTAAATAGTTCATCAAAATGTTTGAACCAAAGCCACATTGCAGGTAAGGTTGGCTTTGGTTCAAAGATTTTGATGAACCACTTACACCCCCTTCTTTGAGGTTCTTGTTACAGAACGCCTAATCGTTTTAGCTTCGATAGATTAACCCTAGGATTAACCAAATATTTTGTGTCTGTTGCCCCTCTCATTGAAAGGTATACACCTTGACTAAAACTGTGCCTCCCAGCTATACGTGAATCAAAAACTTTGTACACACACGCATTTATACTCTTTTGTTTATAGTTAAAGTCATAATTTGAATTAATTATGGTCGAATTTCTAGATTATTTTCCAGATCTCTTCAAAGATTAATAATTTATATATCTAATTAATATATCCGCATTGTAACTATATAATCAGATAAAATTCGTTATCTATCGCTGTTCTGTTTCGTATGCACACCCCTGTTGCTAATCATAATGCATATTGGTTTGGCAGGATGTAATACAAAGTACAAAAGTCACTCGTGAATCATGCTTATCTTCAACCAAATATCGACAAGGCACATCCGTCTGTCGGGACGGATGTCTGCGTTATTGCTAATTTGGACCACCATGGACTTTAAAAAAACCGGTCAAGTGCGAGTCGGACTCATACCTGAAGGGTTCCGTGCCTGTTTATAATGTTTTAAGTAACAGTAATACATAATCGGTAAAAATTTCAAGTATCTAGATAATAAACATGCAGTTAAACACGCTGGAAAAAACACGTTTCTTGGAAGACAACCACCTTTAATTTTTGACGTGATAACGTCTTATAAATCAATGACGCACGAAAAAGCATGACTCTTTGTCACGTTCCGCCTGAGCCGAGAGTACAAGCGAGAGCGCGGAACAAGCGACGCATCTATCTCTCTTCCACTCCATCGGCCTCTGTTTTCTGATGACGTTATCACGTAATATCGTCCGTAAATGGAAGTTACAGGGACCCGTCTTTTTAAATTTTATCTTATTTTTAGTATTTGTTTTTATAGCGTCCACAGTACATAATTGGTGAAAATTTAAAGTGTCTACAACTATTACGGTTCAAGAGTTTGGATGAAAACGGCTATTTTGATAACATTTTGCTTATTAAATTTTACCTACATTCTTCGCGTTTTTACATTAATAAGACGCAACGCTAAGTTCGTTAGCTCAAGTTCTAAACAATGAAATATCGTAATGTAACATACATACCTTTATTCATACTATACGACGTACGTACGTGATAGAAACCTGATTAATTTTTATCGTGCTATAAAAAATCATTTGAGTATCATTGCGTACGAAGTACAGATTTTAACACTATGAATCATTTTGTTCGTACCAATGATTTTAGTACAGTCAATAACATAAATCGTAGAAAATATTCTAACATTTTTTTTGTATACGAATAGCCACGAGATATTTATTTTTATTATAAATCCACATGACATAGTACAATATGTTATGCAAAAGATGTGTCATACCGAAACCAGAATGAAATGTCTCAGTTGTTGCTATGAATATGGAAGTATATTCACTGAGCGGCTAGAAAACCTAAATGTGATGCATCGCTCTAGAATCCTACCATACAAGCAATTTATAGGCGTAGGTAATTAAAAAAAATATAAAAAAAAATGGCATTAGACTCAATCACCACGATACTTTGATCGCAACAAATCACGGCATCTGGACCTACGATCGAGATATATCAATTAGAATAGAACCCAAATAAATCATAGTTATCAGTTTGCCTCATCGGAATGTGTGTTCTCTACATCTAACTACAATAAACATCGTCCAAACTTTTGTTGTGTCTCATGGAAGTAATGGTTGTGAAGACATTGAAGACATCGCATCAGTGCAATTACGATGTCGCGGCGGTGTAGTTACGGCATCGCGCACAAAAATAGCTTGTATGAATCACACCGAAAAAGATTAGTATATTTGTTACAAATGTTTCAAGAAATAAACTCAAAAACAACTGAACAGTTTTTAAAAAATATTTCACCTATATAACGCTACTATATATCGGAACTTTCGCCTATATGATCGGTGAGAGTATACAGTTACGGGTGCAATATAATATAGCAGTATATATATTTATTGCACCCGTGTCAAGCAGAGGCAGGAGACTAAAAACATTGCGTGCTAAAAGTCACATTTTGTCCCATAAAAAGTGGAGCAGGTTTCAAAGCAACGTCGAATGATTAAATGTAACTCTCTCCGACTGCTTTTTAATGCAGCGAACTGTACTAAATAAAATGAATCTTCATTTTATGGCCCCGGGGCGTCATGTGCGGTGCATTTATTTGTTGTAGTTACACTGAATTCATAATAGGGACAGGTGTTGCGTCACGGAAGTGTGACGATCGAAGGTGACAATGGTTGAAATTAGACGGTTTATTCCGTGGTTAGCGCCGCGTGAATGGTGGCCCGTTAAATAATAGGATCGTTTTACGAATCGAATACTACAAGGTCTTTAGTGTACATATAATATCAAACTTTTGTGACAGTATCATAATGCCTTCCGTCCTGTAGGGACGATGCTTTCATACGAATATGAATTTCTTCCGAAAAGTATGGCAAAACTTGCTCCTGTAGATAGGAACTATTGCTTCTTACAAAAAAAATCGGATCTAGTCCTGCAAAAAATATACAAAAAATGCGTATTTCTTGCTGACGGTAGGTACTATTTTGTCAATTTTAAAAATATCTCTAATGTTGTTCAAAACTAGTTTTCCTGTAATGAGGTTAAGGCAGCAGACCTGACAATACAGTAAAGTGGCAGACAAGCATACGGCTCGCCTAATGTGAAGCAGTTACCGTATCCATATTAACATGAAATATCACCCGCGCGCCTCCCGCCACCCCCGCTGCCAACGCAGCAACTCCTTCCTTTCTGGTGACCTCATTCACTCACAGGAACACAAAACCATCTGAGGATTGTTATTTGGCTGCGGTATTCTGTGAGTTGGAGGTACGCAGTAACCTACCTCGCCAGAGCCTTTTTCGCTAGTCGGCAGGGTACACCACATGCAGGTGAGATTGGCTTTGGCTCCAAAGATCGTTGTGAGCCACATACACCCCTAAATTTTTTACGAGATATGAAATCTAGAACCGTCGAGCACGAAATACATAGTTGTACGGTTCGAACAACTTTAAATGAAACTTGATACTATTTATTCCTGATGATGACGAGATGCTGGTTTGATTGCTTTGGGTTTGTGAGCACGCGTGGTTAACTGCTACCGAACGCGAACTCGGGCCTTACCGCCGAAGTTGAAGCCGATTACCAGCGAATATTTTGATAGCAAAAATAAATCTTCAACTTAGATTTATGGTCCTTCTGTTTAATTGCTGGTAGTTACTCTGAAACTCTACAGCCTAAGCTGAAGAATTTTGTCAATAACATAAAAGTAAGTAGGTTTTACGAAGTTTTTAGTTTTAAATCAAAATATTCGATGATAGGGCCCCAGCTCTGTGTACTTGTGAATTCATTTATATATTAGGCGCTGCAGCGTAAATTGCTGACATACGCTTGGCTCTAATATGGTAGAACCGTACATGTACGGTGTTCTCTATTGTAATATACACATAACACAGTCGTTACGCTAAGCGCTGCAGCAAGATAAAGGCAAGAAGTAAAACAGTTACTAGTGTAATATGAGCCTATACATCACTATTACGACATCCGAGATCATCTATATTCCAGCTAAGCCGAAACTTGGCAAACCACTGTGCCCAATAAATCAAAGTCGATTCATTCTAGACACAAAAAGCTTTCTCTATTAGTTGTAGTTGCAAGTCAGCGTGAGAATGTGGGTTGGGTATAAACCGAATCAATTCTTCTTAACGTTACAAATTACTATAACCAATATTAAACAAATAAATTAGAAACATCTTTAATTATACTATTTTTTTGTTTATTTGTCTGTCATTGCGAAACCGCTAAAACGAAATATATATAATATTATGAATAATATCTAAAATATTTTGCAATTGCAGTCAAAATATAAATCAATAAGCTGTGAAAATAGCAAGAATGGAAATCAAATTCGTTATCATTATTTACTTATCAAACAAACAGACCCCTCCCACGCACACACACCGGGTTTTAGTTCCTACCTGCTCAATAATTTTACTCGTCTATTGTGAATGACGTTTGCCTACCGACTTGGTTATTGTATTTATTTGGTTAGCCCTGGAAAAACTTAATATAAGTTTATATTGTACTAGAAAAATATATTTAAAACTATATAATGTAAAGATTATATATAATACAATACAAAAAACTTAAAAAAATCTCTTTTGAACTAAATGCTATGCTGGTTCTTTCCACTAATTTGGCAAAATATAGCATTGATAAAGAATGAAATCGAAGCTGTCAAGGAAGATGAAAAAACTGACATAAAAAATTAAGGCAAAATAATAAAATAAAAAGAATAAATACCTGCGACATTCAATTTAGAGCGGATACTCTGAATTAAAAAAATATATTTTTAAATTGATGCTCACTTCCGTCCACTGTCGAAATAATACTTGATCGCCATGAAGGCCGCAATATAGAGCTGTCAAAATGACAACGCAAAATACTACATAACCATAAACCTTTACAAGCCGAAGTTAACAAAACGCACTTACACGTAGGATCCCAATTTCCAAAGAAACTGAAGCGTAACGGCTATAAAGTAGACAAATGTCTCTATCGCACAAAGACTATTAGTTTCGTTGTCTGTGATAAATAACTAGTCAATGGACGTCAAATAGGCTGACCCTACTTTTCATGGCATATATACAACGTCGTCGGATGTCTATGTAGAGTCAGAGTGTCATTGACTCCAACACAAAAGGATACATAAAACTAGGGGCGCCACTTTCTCCATAAAAATATTTCTGGCATGGTAACCTTTGAGTACTTTTGTGGAAAAGCCAAGGTTGTTACTATTAGTAAAACTTGCTTTTCATATGTCGTGCCCTGTGTCGAACCCGGTGGTCGAATGGCTAGCAATGGCGACTTTGACTCCGAGGTCTTGGGTTCGATTCCCCGCACAAGACAAACATTTGTGTGCATGAACATGTATGCTTGGTCGGGGTCTGAGTGTTTTCTAAGTATCAATTTTATTATTATTTATTAATAATATTAAGTATGTATTTATAAAAAAGAATGTATTTATGACTGGGGTGTAAGAGGCTCACTACCATCTTTGGAGCCAAAGCCCACCTCACCTGCACGTAGTGCACCCTGCAGATAAGCGAACGAGGCTCTGGTGACAGTCGCCAATCCGCCTGCGCAGCGTGGCGAGTTAAGGGCATTACTCACCAATGCATACAAATCAAAATATAAGGCCCCCAGTACCCGGCAGCCCTTATATCCCGTGCGAAGGTGGCGGTATCGGTTCCGCAGGGCGGGAGGTGCGAATCTCCGATTTGCAGGCCACCACCAACAACTGACTACTAAAGTCTTCAACCAGTGCGTCCTCCCTGCAATGACCTATGGTGCAAAGACTTGGACACTGACCATCGGACTAGTCCACAGGCAGGTCGCACAGCGAGCGATGGAGAGGGCTATGCTCGGGGTTACTCTGAAGGATCGAATCCGGAACGAAGAAATTCGACGGAGAACTAAAGTTTTACCTATGTAAAACTTTAGTTCTCCGTTGAATTTCTTCGTACACTTCAGCTTGCAAACTCTGAAGGCTATCCTTCAGAGTTTGCAAGCTGAAGTGGCATTGGACGGGTCACATCTGCCGAGTAAGTGATGGCAGATGGGGGAGGAAGGTATTAGAGTGGAGGCCGCGCATAGGACGACGAAGCGTTGGACGTCCTCCTTCTAGATGGTCCGATGACCTTAAGAAAACATCTGGAAGAGGCTGGATGAGGAAGGCGGAGGATCGTATTTGGTGGAAAGCATTGGGGAAGGCTTATATCCTGCAGTGAATAGATACAGGCTGATGATGATGATGATGAATGTATTTAAGTATATTTATCAGTTGTCTAGTACCCATAGTACAAGATTTGCGCTAATTTGGGACTAGATGGCGCTGTGTAAATTGTCCAGAAATATTTATTTTTTATCTATTTACGTATATGTAATATACATAATTTGATTTAGTCGGAGTCGTATGTGTTAGATTTAGTCGGAAGGGTAATTTAAAGATACGCTTAAGAATTCACAAAAAGTAGAGTTTCTCAAGGAAGCCAGTGCTGGACATTGAAACATGAGACTACCTCTACAGAGTATATTATTCTGTGCCTCTGCCCTACTTTTTTTGGTTTTAACGTTTTTGTTCCCGCTATACTCTTAACAATATTCCTTATAGATTTATAATAAGCCACAAATCAAGAAAAAATCTTATCGCTAAGCAATAAATCGCAGAATAGGCAAAGAAACTATTTCCTTATCAAAACCCAGCAACCTTGAGTACAGAATAAAAGATTAAGTAGGTAGTAGTACAAAAACTTCACTACTTAACTATACCAAATGGACTTCCCCGTTCATTCATTCATTTGAATGAAGGCCAACCCAACAATTTTTATAATACCAATAATGTTATGTTGTGGTTACGTCAAAGAAAATTGATAGATATTTAGTATTCGCACGTTTATACTACGTATCAGATTTCATGCCAGTCACGTAATGCTAGTTTTACGCCATTACTACTAGTTACTACCACGCCCTAGCCACTCCATACAAATGTCGCCTCGTTTACTACTACATAAACAATGACGTCTGTGCTTCAATGAGCGTGTGTGCGTGTGGCACCATACAAACTATTCCAGATTTGTCTCAGGGGGGAGGGAGGTGAGGTCGACACGAGCAGACGGGAGTCGTCGGATGTCTATGTAGAGTCAGAATGTCATTGACTCCAACACAAAAGGATAGATAAAACTAAGGGCGCCACTTTCTTCATAAAAACATTTTTGGCATGGTAACCTTTGAGCACTTTTGTGGAAAAGTCAATGTTGTTACTATTAGTAAAACTTCCTTTTCATATGTCGTGCCCGGTGACGAGCCCGGTCGAATGGCTAGCAATGGCGACTTTGACTCCGAGGTCTTGGGTTCGATCCCCGCACAAGACAAACATTTGTGTGCATGAACATGTATGTTTGTTCGGGTCTGAATGTTTTCTATGTATTTTAAGTATGTATTTATAGAAAAGAATGTATTTAGGTATGAGTGGGTGTAAGAGGCTCACTACCATCTTCGGAGCCAAAGCCAACCTCACCTGCACGTGGTGCACTTTGCAGATAAGTGAACGAGGCTCTGGCGACAGTCGACAACTTAGTTTGCTACTACATAAACAATGACGTCTGTGCTTCAATGAGCGTGTGTGCGTGCGGCACCATACAAACTATTCCAGATTTGTCTCAGGGGGGAGGAGGTGAGGTCGACACGAAAGAGCGGAACGGAGTGGCCATACTATACATAGTACTTATACTGTGCTACTAGTACTTTCACGTTTTCGTCGACAGTTTATATTCGAATCTTTAGCGGTCAGGGGCAGAGCGTTTCGGGAAAACGGATTTCCATACAAAAACAGCCATAGTAACATAAACCTGTGCGGAACGTACACAAGTGTTCGTATCGTTTACATGCCCGTATCGAACAGCAATCAAAGAGGCGAAAATAGCTTTATAAATGTAAAAGGCGAGCCAGGTAACGAAATTGTAGGTTCAGAAACTGGGGGCAATTACCTCCGCATGGATAAAACAGAAATTATGTAACACGCGGCAGCGTATCAAGCCAAGTTCAAGCAAAGGAACTGGCTAGCCAGCGCCGAGTGTAATATTACACGAACCACTTGGTGCCACTTTTGACCCTTCTACAACTCAAAACCTCATTAACGTAAACACATAAAACTACGTGTATTTAATTATATCCACAAGGACATCTAGAACCCCAAATTTCATGAAGCTAGCTCAAACGGTTATAAAGATATGAAGGTCAAAAAGTCGTAAATTTTAGCACTGACTGACTGACTGATTTATAGTACCTAAACATAACCTACTTCCAGATGACCTAGAAGGATGAAATTTGGAATCCAGCTCGGTAATTGTGTGAAAGCGTAGGAAAAAATCTAAAAATAAAAAAAGTTAAAAAATAAGGGGGGTCCCCATACATTTTTTTTTAATTGTAGAGTTGGAACTGTTACGTTACAAGCAGATATTTAAAACTATCCCAATACATGTATTATTATATTTTCTATATAACAGAAATATAAAAATAAAGTTAAGTCAAAAAAAAAAGTGGTGTCCCCATACAAAAAACTTGTAATACGCGCTAAACAACCGGCCAACGGTGTGTCTTCGGCGGCGCGCGGCACCACATAATTATACACAGAACAGAAGTAAATCTACAGAAAAGCGCTCCCGAGCAACACATAAACATTAGCACGGTTAAAATTTAGCGGGTTGGTTTATACATGCATGGTAGTGATTTTATGGTCCACGGCTCACTAAAATAACAAAGATAAAGATCAGTGCCCAAGGTTCGTTTCTCTGATTTATTTTGAAAATAAGAAATAATATTTTAAGGTATAAATTTATTAGTTCGAACTCTTTGTACCTTAAAAGAAAGTCCATATCGCCCGGACTTGGCTAATTTAAGCATAAACAGGAAGCGTATTAAAAAGGTAGCAGATAATGAATGGGCAATGCGCCCTATTATCTCTAACATTCAAGAGAATGTAGACAATAGCATAAAAATCATTAATATCATTCTTGTGTTTCCGCTGCATGGTGTGGGCTTCGCCTCAAACAGAATGGAAATCTAAATGAGTGCCAAGTTCTATGCAAAATCCAAATATATAAACACATATTTGGATTTTGTATAGAACTTGGCACTCATTTAGATCTCCATTCTTTTTGAGGCGAAGCCCACAGCCAAGCATAATTTTTGTATTGAACTTGGCTCTCCTTTTTTACATTTATGTTTTTGGTGGGATAAAAGATAACAAATTAGTTTAAACCAATAAGAGCTAATCTAGGGAAAGGAGTAAAAGCAGTTTTCTTTGGTCATAGCCATAATAACATTGAAAGGGAACCGCCGCCGCTAGAATCTAGATAAAAAATTGATTAAAGTAAAGTAGTAAGTAATTAAAATAATGTTTTTATATAAATTTCAACAATAAACAAAATAAATAATATCACTACCTACCTGTAGCATAGAGCAGTGTTCCGCAAACTTTTTGTGTTAAAGGTACATCTAGGAAAACGAAAATTTTTCGAGGTGCACCATAAATGAAAAAAGTTTTTATTTGTGTAAGTATTTTTCTTCCGTCCATCTATTTAGCTTTATGAGATACCCTTACTTTTCCGAGGCACACCAACTCCTGCCCACGGTACACCAGTGTGCCGCGGCACACACTTTGCGGAACGCTGGCATAGAACTCTATTTACAAGTTATTCCATTAAATAAACAAAGCCGCACCTCGACTCACCATAATTATTCTGTACACGGCTAATACAATGTTTGACTAACAAAAACTCTTTCAAAAACAATTAATTGCTATCAACTTACGTAATCGAGTCCGTATTATGTTTAACAATCAAACGATCATTATTTCCTCATTGTTGTGACGCCGATCACGGGCGGACCACTGACCTATTGTGTGTAGCGAATAGTTCAAGGAAAACACTCAATTTGTCAACGGATTCAATCATTTCTTTTACTTATTAACAAAGCGCCACTGTACCATCCATTGAATGTTAGTATAGTTATATTGATCAGTGTACGTGACATTCACTACAGTAGTCCACATGTTCACAATGTGTCAGTCAACACTGCAATATTCTAAGAAAATAATTAACTCGTAACCTCTGTCATACTTAAGCAGTACCTAATAAGAATAGCTATGCTCTAATTATTATTTATTATTTTTCTATATACGGTGTTATATTTTTCTGTATTGATCTGCTTGTATCTGGTGATCTAGTCTAGTAGAGTCTAATAGATCATAGATACAAAAAAAAAAAGAAGAAGAAACCCTAAAAAAAAGGAATTTATACCCACAAAATTAGTTAATTTGTACCAAATTGGAAAGCGCCGAGGTGGTAAGGATAACGGTAGTGGGTTGTAGTAACCATGAACCGTTTTCTGGCACAATTTAGTATCAGTAATATATAGTGAGTGACATATCCATAACATCAATATTATATGTTATAAATACATAACATCAACTAGCTGACCCGGCAAACGTTGTTTTGCCATAAAAAATAGATAACAACCTATTCTCAGACCTACTGAATATACATATAAAATTTCATCAAAATCGGTCAAGCCGTTTCGGAGGAATATGGGAATTTTATATAATTAGATGTTGTTAAGCCAAAAATAGTAAATGATCACCGAAATTGTGACAATATTTTAATTTAATTTATTGCCCAAGTTTTAAACATCTCGTTATCTTATAAAAGTAAATTACTGCAGATAAATCATTAGGAACTCCTAAACTTGGACCCTACAAAATTGTAAAATATTTACTAAAGTTCGAGCTTTCTTACATAGCCGTAAATTTACATGTGACAGTTATTCATCACTTAACTCGATTGAGCCCCATTTCTATTCGCAGGACACAAGAAAAACCTCTCCGGCAACCCGCAGTTGAGGAGCATGGTGGAGTAGCTATGCTCTAAAACCCTTCAACTGAAGGTAGACCATATCTCAGCAGTCAGCTGTATAAGGGTTGACGACGAAGATAAACCTAACCTAACTAATTAAAAACAATACTATATTTCGCGCAAAAGATTTTGTTTTCGTCTATATTTATTCTACGAGTAAGTATTGGAATTTGTTTTCGGTAGCGTTAATGCATAAACTGGCTGTGTAATATTGGTAAACATTTACTAAATCTGGCTTGCGTTTACATTACAAATATTTGTGGTGTCTTCCTCTATGCTCTGGGTTTGTGGTGCACAATGAAACACAAGAATTTATCAATATGTGACACAACCGCACACCTCGATACCAGTGTCCCAGAGATTATTCTGTGCCCAGAGTGCGGGCGGCCGCCTAGCGTCATTGTTTTATTCAATACACACAGTCATATCACACCCCGGCCACTCCATCCAAATTTCCATCCAATTCCTCCATCCAATTTACTACTACATAAACAATGACGTCCGTGCAGAGCATGACGCTCATTCATGACGCGTGTGCGTGCGGCGGCTCCATACAAACTGTTCCAGATTTGTCTCAGAGGGGAGGTGAGGTCGACACGAGAGAGCGGCAGGGAGAGGCCATACTGTACGTAGTACTATTACTTATACTGTGGCCATATTAAGCACCATTTCATTCGATATAAATACTTATTTAATTGCAATGAAGATTTCCTGTTTTATATATTAGTTTTTGGCGCACGATTTTGACATGATAACGATAAATCGATGAACATCGGCAGCACGCATGAAAAAGCATGACTCACTGTCACGTTCCGCCTGAGCCGAGCGTACAAGCGAGACCGCGGAACAAGCGATAGAGAGGCACGATCGGCCTAAGCATCGTTCGTCGTGTAACTCAACTATCTCTCTTCCACTCCATCGGCCGATGTTTTCTTATGACGTTATCACGTAAAATTATCGTCCGTAAACCGACTTTACAGTTAACCAATTTTTTTTGTGTACTTTGTCATTATACGGGCAAAATGTTTTAGGGTTCAAAACGTATTTTAGTAAACAAGGTACATATTTGGTCCCAATAAGAATCAGGACAGTTATTTTATATTATAAACGAAAAATGTTAGATTACAAGCAATTTGTATTTTAGATATGACATCAAAACATATTATTTACTATAACTATTACCTTATCAATTGCCCTAAAACTATAAATACCACAGAATAATAACAAAGAAGTATAATTAGGACAACTAGTAGTTGGAGAGTTGGGCTACTATATTGTTCCCGCCCTATTATTGTACATGGCCGACGTTTCAAACCTCGGTTGCTAGACGGCAGGGCGCACCACTGCATATAATGTTGGCTTTGGTTTTAAATACGGTGGTGAGCTAATTATACTTACATCAAAGTATCCATACAATTTCGAACAAACAAGTCAAATTTCGATACCTTTCCATCTTCTAATAATTTTAGTTAAATTTATTGTATGTTCGAAGTCAGCCAATGTAAACAAAGGGGTACTTGATACCCCTTTGTTTACAAATAAACTTCAGTTTTCATTGTCATTTTTGGTGTTTCCCTGTGTTAATAATATTACAGACACAAAATACAGATTTGATCGGTTCGCAAGATTGTCCATACCTACTGTGCGAGGGTTACACTGTGTCCAACCTATTACATATTACGTGACGTCACGCTGACCTCGTAGTTCACTGTGTTAATAGTCCTGCTGTGGTAGACCGTTCTAATCTCTGTTAATTTCGTAAATACTGATAAGAAATACCTTGTGAACAATGACTTGGATATATATATATTTTGTAGCTATACATACGTTGTACGTACAATTACGGTGCCTACATGATTTACCTACTTACTATTCTTGCCAATTTCAAACAAATTATTCAAGCCATACTTCGTATTAGCTTCGTATCCAGGGTACGCAGTCTCGATAAACATTATATTGATATCGTTATTTCGATCTTTAATAATAACTAGCGACCCGCCCCGGCTTCGCACGGGTGCAATGCTGATACTAAATGTACTACAGAAGGTCTTTGCGCTTTGTCCTATCCCGTCCTTCCCCAGTTATAGGCACACGCCGCCGGCTCCGCGGCCGGTACCGCCACAGCCGTTATGTCCCTGCATTTTAAATGTGTAATATCTTCTAAACTATTCATTTAAATTACACGCTGTGAAGGGCCATATTGATCTATATTAAATGCGCAATGTATTTAAGGTACTTAATTGGATAAGGATTAATTCTGTATTGCTTAAAATCGCTTCGTAAATAAGGCATTATTTCTTGTAAAAAGCAAAGGATAAAATAACGGTTATTGTGTGTTACCACTAAGAGATAGACATATACCATCGCGAACTTTTTTGTAGACCATTTTAAGGTGAACAATACTGTACTACATTATTTTGATCTATCTCGTTGGGTTCAGCCAGCGTTTGCAATGAAAGAGCAAAAAAATGTCTTTATTTACGACATCACATTAGAAACCTCTAAATTATCAGTGTTTTTCTACTATGTTATGCATATATTATACATATAAACTTTCGAGTTGAATCACTCTATCTATTAAAAAAAACCGCATCATAATCCGTTGCGTAGTTTCAAAGATTTAAGCATACAAAGGGACATAGGGACAGAGAAAGCGACTTTGTTTTATACTATGTAGTGATAATTGATTTAATTATCCGTCCTTCTTCTGCAATAGCAGTATTAAGTTCACCCAAATCATCCTTGTCCTATTTATTCTTTAACACACTATGCAATAGTTACAATGCCTACCGAGTCCTGCTTATGGGTACATTGTTTCATTGCTATATCCTGTAGCAGATCACGGTGGGCGTATACCATTACATTAAATTGCTATAAGGGGCCTCTACCCGTTGGATTCATATCGCCGCGCACGCCTTGTAAAGGACCCCGGTCCTTTACAAGGCGATGACAAGACATTTAATTTGAATTTAAGAGACATAATTTATTTATTTCAGACGATTATAACAGTCCATTTTTGTTAGTACACACAATACTAATGCTATGTTAGTAACAAAAAAAACAGATCTCACATTTAAACAATTAAAACCTGTTGTGGCACTCTGGCCCGGACAATTCAAGCTACTTTGCAACAATAGGACCGTCCATTTAATTCCATCCATCCATCAGTCTTTGATGCTGGTGAACAACAAACACCCTTATAAGGCAAACAATAAATAATCTATAAGGGTAATTCAGTAAGAGTCAGCGAGTTGAAGTGGCAGTGGGCTGGCCACATCTGCCGAGTCAGCGATGGCAGATGGGGGAGGAAAGTCCTAGAATGGGGGCCACGTATGGGGCGACGAAGCGTAGGGCGCCCCGTCTCTAGATGGACCGACGATCCCAAAAAAGTGGCAGGTAGCGGTTGGATGCGGAAAGCGGAGGATCGCGTGTAGTGGAAAGCATTAGGAAAGGCCTATATCCAACAGTGGGTAGATACAGGCTGACGATGATGATGAAGTGTAACTCTTGTTAGCTACCCGATAGTTAATAGCAGACTTTAGTTTATATAATGGGTTGGAAGCCATAATATTGCACCCCGTTGTTTCAAACATCATAATAAATATTAATAAATAAATATTATCAGACAAATTACACAGCGCCATCTAGCCCCAAAGTAAGCGAAGCTTGTGTTATGGGTATACTAGACAACTGATAAACATACGTAAATACATTTTTTTTTTGTAAATACATACTTATGATACATAGAAAACACCCAGACCAAGACAAACAGGCATGTTCATGCACACAAATGTTTGTCCTGTGTGGGAATTGAACCCACGAACGTTGGTGTCGTAGCCGCGTCATTGACCGCTACGCCACAGAGCTCGTGATAAGGATTAGTATCTTTTCCTCTTCCCTTCTAACATCTTGATTTAATGTCTTAATTAAATCAAGATGTTAATAGGTATCTTTATAAAACGAATAAATAAACACTGTCTGTCTGTATCATGTCTATATCATTATCAGTTTTATAATAATCGTATCACAAAATGCAGTCAGAGCGATAAAGCGATGCGGTTATCGGTACAAATATTCATATTTGGACTGTTAGAATTTATTGTTCTTGATTAAAAATTATCAAAAAAATGTACTATGAACTTTACATCTATACCTATAAATAAAAATTAATCGCTATTTCCCTGTGTCATCCTATTTTATTTTTTGTCTCCATGGTAGCAATTTTAAAGACGTATTCACGTTAAAAAGGTAGTTCCTTTTTAACCTACCCGGTTTGTTTTACAACTTGACCCCTTTTTTAATTACTAATAAACAAATCCTAGCACTTTACCAACCTTGAAACATGAAATTACGAGAAAACAGTACTGCGTGACCTATCTTCATCAGATTTCATTATATTCAGCCATAAAGGCCCGAGTGGAAGGAATGTCCCTAATATTAAAGCCCCTTGAAGTTTAAATAAACCAGGCCCTTGCATGCAGGTTAATTAAATTATAACGTACAAGTTTTAAATAGAATGCGGAATAAACCAAATGAAACTGCTACATAAATTAATAAATTGGATAAATATTAAGGGTGTAAGCTCAACACTATCTTTAGAGCTAAAGAGAACCTGTTTTTTTTATATGAGAGGGGGACAAACGAGCATGTGGGTCACCTGATGGAAAGCAATCACCACCGCCCATGGAGATCAGCAACACCAAATGTTCGCCGATCCGTTGCCAGCCTATACTCCTTCCTTTCTTTCATTCTCGAAATATCGCTCTCGCGCTATTTCTCTATAGCTCTCTCCATCACATGCTACGCATCAGCTTTCGAATGAGGCGTATAGTAAGGGGTCATGTCCCGTATGCCATTACTGGCAACACACACTAGTCAAGTCTTTTTTTTGCCTTTTTGGTCTTAAGTTAAACTTATTTACAAACATCTTTAGCTTTGTTGGTACAGCTCTAGGGTTTCTGCTGCTAAACCAGCTGCGCTAAACATAATTAGTAACAATCTAAACAATAATTTCATTTTCGCATAAAAAAATTCCGGCATTAACTTCAGCGGTAGGGGTCCTGGTCTTACGAAGAAATTGTGACCCAATAAATGAGACTACTCTTTTGTGTCGGGCCACCAAACGACATCGCGACGGAATCTCTGCAGAAGCGTTGCAAAAAGGCACCGTATGGGATACCTTTTTTATGTCGTTTGAACAGTTGGGTCCTAACAAGTACATATAATTATATGTGGCTTAAACCTTCTGTGAAAACATTACATCACATCAAATAAAGCCGCAGGAAAACATTATGGGTCAAAGCAAATATTACGCAGCAAAGCAAACAAGGCCGCTTCTTTATCTCATACTCAACACGCAACCTTTTTCGCTAAAGTCGGGTAAGCAAACGAATCTAATGCCTTGTTTTGCCTTTTAAGGGGGACTAGAAATTATGATAATTATGTTTAGAAGGATAAGTGTATTTTTATTTTTGTGAAAGTAACAAAGAGAGGTGATAATCTGATAATCTACCTTTCTCCATTAGTCACTTGTCCCACTGAACAGGACAAACTCTCGACTATTTTCGCGTTCAAGAAAATTACAATAGATACAGATCCCGTGTGAATGCATCAAACATAATATGTACTTAGAACTCGGCAGTGTGAACAGAAAGCAATCAACAGTCTTAAATATGCAGTCAGAAAAATGCATTTCTTTCATACACGCATGATCTGTATCTGTTGCAATAAAAATAGTCGATAGTTAATCGTTTTCATGAGAGCGCGGCGTGTCAAGTGCCTAATGGAGTAATGGAGAATGGCAGACTATCAGTTTATCACCTCCTCTCTACTTTGTAGTTGTTAGCTCTACTCGTTTCTCGTTCATCGTCGGTGCCGAAATACAAACATACAACAAATGTTTATCGCTCAAGTCTCCCAACTCCATTTTTTCTATATTAATTCAGCATAGTGGCTCCGCGAAGTCTGGTGGTAAACGAAAAGAGGAGCTCAAATTATAATGGCAACAGACTAAAGACTAGACAACAGTGTTCTGTCAGTTGACAGTGCCATACTGGCTCGCGAGGTGCTTCTTCACGCTTCATTTGAAGGACTAAACTCCAACATTGTAGGAATAAAACACGTGTTTATAGACCTCACTCGCTTCACACCAAAGTTAGCTTGTTCTTACAAATTGTACAGCCACCCGCGAGTAAAATGTTAGCCATCTTATTGTACAAGTGTTACGTTATACAATACTCGCACCCATAATATATGTGGTTGACCGTACTTAAAGGAGTACAGCGTACTACCCCATAAGTAGAAATTTGGCGTTCCGATATTTGGATGATATGGGACGCATTTACTCGTAACACCGCCCGTACTTAAAGGAGTACAGCGTACAACACCGAATAAGTAGAAATTTGGCGTTCCGATATTTGGATGATAAGGGACGCATTTGACACCGCGTAAGTTGAAATTTAGTTTGTACCAAATTGCGTCACTGTTAGCTAAGTGACGATTAGGCAACTTACCAAAACTCCATGCGAGCAAGTCAGAAGCTAATAACTAAGTGATAAATAAAGCACATACATTAAATAATTGCCTACTAGTAAGTTTGCTAATCTAAATAGTTTTCAATGTTACATACACGCGAAAGCCACAAACATCTAAAATTACATCATTAACATCGTTAGGCATAGAAACTTCGTAAGTGTATTTTGAAATTTGCGTAGGCTAGACCTGTGCGTAAAGATTTAAATTATGTAAACAGTCAATTGGACTACAATGGCCGAGAGGTATTGTTAATGATTTTCATTCTCACTGAAAGTTACTTTTAACAGAGACGCGCCTTCATAACCCCCTAAGAATGTCAATAAAGTTAACGTATACTGTAGATAATTTGTTTAATCTTGGCTTCTTTTTTGCAATATTTATGAACGTTATGTCAATTGTATAACATATAAAATTGAATACGATCAAAAGAAGGTCGCGCGTCTTCCGGCGAATCCTCGGGCGTTCTCGAGAATTCCCCAAGCTACCTGTCGGCGCTGCCTGTGGAATCAGCGGGAAGTGGTGCGAACGGGGAGTCACAGCAATGTAATACGTTCGCATTCCAGCGAATTCGCGCGCATTCCAGCGAATTCGCGCGCATTCCAGCAAATTCGCGCGCCTTCTCGCGTCATGAGGCAAAATTGACGCTTCCATTCCGCGGCGGTGTAAATTGAGCCTAAAGCCCGGATTCCACCTAAGCGGAAATATGCGGAGAGAAAGATGTGTTTCCTACATTATACACCTCGCTGTACTCCGCTTGACGTGGCTTGACGCCGCATGTGAAGTCAAATGTATAAAAACAAATATCTCCGCTTTGGTGGAATCCGGGCCTGAAACTTTAAACGTTAACCTGATAAGATGACAGAGATGGAAATGTTATTGGGATCATAGTAGAAGTCTAAAGAGGAGGCGTATGTTTAGCAATTGAAGTCCTTTAGCTGAATCGACAATGATGAGGATAAACTGGCTACTGAACTGTGTTCAATTAAACTGGTACGCACAACAGGACTAAAATAAAGTGTATGTGAGAGGGGGGCAAACGAGCATGGGGGTCACCTGATGGAAAGCAATAAAATACCACGGCCCATGAAGATCAGCAACACCAAGGGGTCGCCGATCCGTTGCCAGCCTATACTCCTTCCTTCTAGTGACCTCACTCACCCGCAGGAACATAACAACGGTCAAGGAAATCGTTACTTGGCTGCGGTATTCTGTGAGGTGTAGGTGCTTCCGCAGTTGGGCAACTTCAAAAATACGCTATGCCCTCTCTTTTCGCCAGAGCCTCGTTTGTCAGTCAGCAGGGTGCACCACGTGCAGGTGAGGGTGGGTGGCTTTGATTCAAAGATGTTAATGGACCACTTACACCCCAAGACAAACTACTTTAGCAAACTCCGAACAAAGCCGTGGCTAAACACTAGTAAACATTTAATCAGAGTAATTTATTGTTCAAGCAATCCAATCACGCATTCATACACGTCGCCGAAGTTTTCCCACAACCGTCTTCGCGCCTTACCCAGCTTCCAAGCGTAATTAAACTGAAATATTATAAATACATAGCAAATTCATTACAAACTTCCCTAATTAACCAACTCAAATATGTATTTCAAAGGAGAATGAATTAACGGAGTGAGTACCGGCAACATAAATTATTAAGTATGAAGGCAACTTGACAGTTTTTGGAGTTTTAATCCTGGAAGGGTTTAAATTTCATAGGTATACTACTTGGAAATTTAATTAAAGAAATTGATCCTTAGGGAGGACTAAGGTCCCGTTTTCATTGAAAAGAAGCTGGAGATCCATGTTTTCAAACTCAGCCTTTTAATACTCATGACTAGCTCGGTGGTAGTATGGTTAGCAACGGCCACTTTGACTTCGAGGTTGCGGGTTCGATTCCCGCACACGACAAATATACGTGTGCATAAACATGTCTGTTTGTATTGGTCGTTATTGTTTTCTATGTATTATATGTATGTACTTACAAAAAAAATGTATTTAAGTATAATATCAGTTATCTAGTACATAGTACAAGTTTTGCTTAGTTTGGGACTAGATGGCATGGTATGTAATTTGTCCAGGAATATTATTATACTTTTCACACGGTAAACGAGTATGAGTATCGATTTTAGCAATTTAAGTAACGTCTGGTTTCCGGCAGACTAGAATAGAATCACTCCGTCTCTTCCCGTGGATGTTGTACAAAGCGACTTACATTATAAAACATAGATCAGGCCTCCCCAACCCGTCTGGCCAGCGTGGGGAGTGTAGGCCAAATCCTCCTTCTGTCTGAGACAGACGAGAGAGGGTCGTGCAGTGTAATGGAGACTAAAATGACCTGATGATGATGATGAAGATGAAGTAACGTCTATCGTATCCTGTATAAGGATAGGGTTTATTTATCTCGTAGTTCACGTTAAGCTATTGGGCCTAGTTATGATTTATTAGATGACAGTCGTTAAGCCAGCTATGTGGTTTTTGGGCGACTTGAACAATGATGCCGTCTATGGCCAATACGAGACCAACTATTTGCCCTTTCAGGCGGAGCAGTTTATACCTTTTTCTTCTTCTTTGTTGCATTTTTACTTCTACACTATACTTTGCAGTAGTTACTAATCTTGAATAACGTATTTTCGTTTTTTTTTAGGCTTCCGTACCTCAAAAGGATAAACGGAACCCATATAAGATCACTTTGTTGTCTGTCTGTCTGTCTGTCTATCAAGACCCTCTATCTCGAGAATGCGTGGAGGTATCAAGCTGAAATTTGAATTGTATACTCAGGTCTACGGTCCCATGAAGTTGTAAAAAAATCAAACTGCTAAGTTTACGTAAAAAAAAGATACGGCCGTTTATTCAGTAAAAAACGCATATTTCGACACATTCTCAAGGGAATTAAAACCAATAGGGTACTTCCAGTTGACCTAGAACTATGAAATTTGGCAAGTACCATCGTTATAGACTACAAATATAAGAATAAATCTCAAAACTATACATTTGTCATTAAATCTTGAAAAATAGGGGGTCTATATTTTTATAGGGGGTGAAATTTCAAATTGAAGCTACTAGTTCAAATGGGGTATCGTATGAAAGGGCTTTATGTGCACATTGCAAAATATATTTTATTTATTTTTTCCGACGGATTATTTCTTATTTATAATGAAAAATATCAAATTTATAATGATCTACGTACGGAACCATCGGTGGGCGAGTCCGACTCGCACTTGTCCGGTTTTTTTTTTATACTACGTCCGATGGCAGACAAGCAAACGGCCCGCCTGATGTGAAGCGGTTACCGTAGCCATATTAACGCTCGCAACATAAAATATCGCTCGTGCGCCGCCAACCCCGCTACCATCGTAGCATCTCCTTCCTTTCTGGTGACCTCACTCACTCGCAGGAACACAACAGCCCTCAAGGGAACCGTTATTTGGCTGCGGTATTCTGTGAGATGGAGGTACATTCCCCAGTCGGGTAGCTTACAATTACGCTCCCTACCTCTCTTTTCGACGGAAACGGCAACAGATTGGCTTGTTGCAGCTATACACGGCATTAAACTTTATTTCGGTACTCTTGCTACATTATTCGACTATCTAGTTTCATCTTAGTAGCCTCTACAACAATGTAAAGTGCTTATTAATGTTGTAAAATTACCTAACATCTACTATTCACATAGCAATGTAAAATGAAGGCCGTAAGTAATTTCGCAACAAACAGTTATACGATCTCAGTAAGTAAATTATAGAATTTATAAACTATATGAGAGGAGCTCGATGGCGTCGTTGCGTTTGTCAGTCTAATCAATCACGCAAGTTAAGCAACGACGACCGTAGCCTGTCTATGGATGGGTTTATTTAGCTCTTCCGTACTTCGGAGGGAATATTAATAATGGTAGCTTTCTTTTCTCTCGAGCCTTATTTATATTACTAGTCTACTAGTAAATGAGGAGGAGAGTGAACCACGTGCAGGTGAGTCTAGCTTTGATATCATACCTTTTCGACGTGGTAACGTCTTATAAATCGATGAACGCCGGCTGCACGCCAGAAAAAGCATGAGTCATTGTCACGTTCCGCCTGAGCCGAGCGTGTAAGCGAGAGCTCGGAATAAGCTATCTCTCTTCCACTCCATCTGCCGATGTTTTCTTATGATCACGTAAAATTATCGTCCGTAAACCGACTTTACAGACAACCAAGTTTTAGTCCAAGCTTTTCAAAGTCCAAGCACCTTCAGTATGTAAGCTTGGACTAAAACTTGGTTGGTTACTAAATAATTAACTGTATAAAAATTATGAAAAAAACATTTTTAATTTAAACGGTTTTATTGAAAGTAATGTACTAAAAGCTAAAAAATAATTTGGTAGGTCCGAGGTTTCAGTCATCATACCCCTCTCCCTCATCAGTCTAAGGCATTGATCAGACAAAATAATAAAATCGTTGGGCGTAGCGTAAACTGAGTTGATTGTATAGAAACACGGGCCCAACGATTTTATTATTTTGTCTGATCAATGCCTTAGACTGATGAGGGATGAGGTACCAAATTTCAGATCAATCTGTCAACAGGAAGGGGGTCAAATTTCAATTACTAGATTTGACCCAAAAATATAAACAAATAAATAAACAAATAAACAAACAAACAGGTCAAGCTAAATAAAACCGTTTAATAAAAATAGTAATAATTACTCTTTTACAGTACGCTTAATTATTAAGTTGTATCCCCAGCCAGATACAACTTAATAAAATCCATACAAAGAAACTTTGACCTTACAAGTTCACTGTCAACTCATGTCATAATGAGTACGGTTATTGCTCCAGCGAAGATGTCTGAAGGCTATATGTATATTTCTATTGTTGTATGTAACTTATTTATGCTATTACTAGCTGACCCTACAGACGTTGTCCTGTCTTCTTAACAATCATCATCATCATCAGGTCATTTTAGTCTCCACTACAGGAGCACGACCCTCTCTCATCCGTCCCAGACATATGGAGGATTTGGCCTACACTCCCCACGCTGGCTAGACGGGTTGGGGAGGCCTGATCGATGTTTGATAATGTATGTATCTTCTTAACAATATTGAATTCGAATTATTTACGCGCAATCTGTCAAATAACTTACAGTTCTGTCAAACGGCATAAAATTACTTTAAAAAAGATAATAATTATGGCCGTTTAGTTTTCTAATTTTCCACGCAACTCTATATTTTTTTAGTTTGGTGAAAATCAAATCTGCAGTCCTAACGAAAAATACAATAAGAGCTGTATTTCCATGAAAATAATCAAATTCGGAATCGTTATAACATGCCATATATTGCGTTTATAATGTTTTGTGACCCGTGGTTACAATGTTTTGATTGCCGTATAGATGCAAACTAGTGAACATGTAGTTCTGATGACACTGAATGCAGTAAATGATCTGTCGAGAAAAAAATCGTTTGACATGAATGCAGTAAGGAAGTAGACGATAACCTTGCTTACTATATGCTTTGTTAAACAGCAGAAATACTGTGCAAAAACATAACGTAGAATTTTTATAAAATTTATGGCATCAACCCACAATCATTTCAATCACTTTTGGGATACGGGTCTCACCTCAATGGAAAGGGTTTAGGGTATACACCACCACGCTGCTCTACTGCGGGTTGGCGTATATTAACTCTTACAACATTAAACATCGCTCGCGCACCGTCACCACCCCCTGCCAATGGTGCAACTCCTTCCTTTCTGGTGACCTCACTCACTCGCAGGAACACAACAATCCTCAAGAGAATTGCTATTTGGCTGCGGTACTCTGTGAGGTGGAGGTACTTCCCCAGACTGGAAACTTACAAATACGCTGTAGGTCCCTATCTCTCTCTTGCCAGAGCCTCTTTCCCTAATCGGCAGTGTACAAAACGTGCAGCAGATAAGGTTGGCTTTGGCTCTAATGATCGTAGTAAATAAGAAAAAAAAAAATTTTCGGACAACTAAAAGATCAATTTTGTTAGTAAACTTATATCTAGTTGTGTTAGTACTTATATCACAGTATAAGTAATAGTACTACGTACAGTATGGCCACTCCCTGCCGCTCTGTCATGTCGACCTCACCTCCCCTCTGAGACAAATCTAGAACAGTTTGTATGGCACCGCACGCTCATTCGCGCTCTGCACAGACGCCATTGTTTATGTAGTAGTAAACGACGCGACTTTTGTATGGAGTGTCCGGGGAGTGCTTATATTATACCATTAAATTAACGGCTCACTACTAATTTATCACTGGTAGAATAAAAATATTCTACCAGTGTTAAATTAGTAGTGAGCCACTTACACCCCAAACTTTTTATTATTTAATTTCCTTCTCAAGACAACTATACTGCATATTTTATGAAGTCTTAAAATTTTTACCTAAAAGGCTTTTTGCTTAAACATTATCTAGGAGCTCGCGTCCATTACCATAACTCCCGCACTCATCACGCTAATCTTCTTGTGCTAACATGAAACATTATACAACACGTGATGTGGAAAGTGTAAAGTGTCATCTTCATGTTTGAATACTATAGTGATGTGTCTTCCCGGAAAATTCCAAAAAAATCCCAAATGAAAATAGTTTTCGAATGTCCACAAAAAAATATCGAGAATCGTAATATGTGGCGTATGATTTCTAATCGCTTAACTAAGCGATGATAAATCAGTATATGAATAGAAATATTACCACCTAATAACTAATAGGTGGTAATATTTCATTTAAAACATGATAAATAATAGTCATATCTGCACGTTACAGTAGAATTCGAAATCTCCGCAACATTTAGATTTTGCCGATGCCGACAATTGATATTGGTATATTTTAAACTGTATTTTTTATCACACTCACGAAACATCAGAAAAAAGTTTAAAATAATTTTATATCACAAATATCCCAAGGCAGAGTATAAGTGGCTCACCACCATCTTTAAAGCCAAAGCCAAAATCGCCTACACGTAATGCACACTGGCGAAAGAAAGGTAGGACATGTCGAGTCATTCTAGTAAAGTAGCTTACAGAAGACCACATCCAAATAACAATATCATTGTGTTCCTAAGATAGCTAACAGATACGAAGAGGCATCTCTTCGTAGCGTTAGCAGCGGAGCAGCGAGGGTGCCAGTGTGCAAGGAATACTCTTTGTCAACATGGCTACGGTAACCGGTACATCAGGCAAGCCATACGCTTGTTTGCCGTCCAGCCTTAAATAAAAAAGACGGCTCTGATGAGAAGTAGAGTACCTACAATAAAATTGAATTAAAAGGAGCCCGACTCGAAAAGTAGCTCAGTGTTAAAGATGACCGTAGCTATACATATATATAATCGCTACGAGATTGTTGTGTTTCTATATTATGTACTAGAAATTTATTGAGTTCTGCGTATCAGCGTAACTTAAAAATACAACTGCAAAAATGTCAAGTAATATTATACTATACAGCATAATTTTTTTATTCGCCCAATCTGCTAAAAACAATAAAGGAGATTACTCACGCCCATCAATCATTTAACATCACAATCTCGTTTGAACGGAGCATTTGAAAGCAGGGTTTACCCTGGGCATTTTGTCGGAAATGAAAATATCCCCAACGGGCACATCACTATACGAAGCAGGTGTATCCTACTCGTACAAATACTGCAATTCACTGTATTATTCACAAGACTATGTAGGCATTTTAAGCCAAGAACATACTCGGTAAGTAATGTAGCATATAGCCACATATAGCCGTCGAGAGTGGTTTTTAAAGTTTCCACTTCAAACGCTAAGGTAGTTTAGAATTTTAGCAAAGTATGAGGAAATATTATGTAGAATTATGTAGAAATATATTCTCCAAAATAATATTTCATCGTACATTGCTAAAATTCTGAACTAGATATTGAAAGTAGTTACCTTAACGGAAAATTGGAATAAAATAGTTGAATATGGGAGCGTGTGAATGCCAACTCCCACGTCCGACTGGTTTTACTTCATTATCGAAGGACCAACTTCACTTTCTCCTAAAATCGATTTTATTTCCCATATAATTTTCGTAACGCACATTCGAAAATCAACAAAATACGTCTGTCCTTTATTCACTGCAAATTTGTTTAAAAACCAATAGTTTCAGTTTTAACAGGCCAAACTTCGAGCGAAACTATGTCCGCTCGCCTATCTCTGAGCTAGCTAGCGAACCCGATATTATCTTTCAACGTCGGATTAACCAGTTCAGAGAGCTGCAGACCCCGACATGCCACATGAGCGAATCGCATTTTGTTTTGCTCGCAGTGTGGCCTGTGCTTTACTTTTGCATTTCAGTTTGAATTAACAACAACAAAAGCTCGATGCATGATGATTTATCATCGTCAGCCTGCATCTATCCACTGCTGGATATACGGTCTTCTGTGATGCCCTGCAGAAAGTGCGCTCCCCTGCTTTCCGCATTCAGCCATTTCTGGCCGTTGTTCGCTTGAGCGCATCGGTGCTTTTAGAGGGAAAGGACATCCAACGCTTCGTCGTCACTCATGGACTTTCCTTCCCATCTGTCATCACTGACCCGGCAGATGCGGCCGATATCGATCCATGGTATACGTAAAAGAGATTTTACTTAGCGAAGTTACAAATGAAGTGACCTTTTCTAGCGCCCTACACTGATAAAATATTACAATCTGATACCCAAGTTGCCTTCGCACGACATGTTAAGTGAATCATCTATTACATTCGCGAATAGGGATCCCTTTACGCATCAGTAAACTTATTTCTTGTAGAAAAGGTACGAAGGTAGGTGGTAATTCCAATGCTAAAACTAAAGATTCCATCGAAATTTATGTGGATAGGCTGCCAAACAGTACATGTAAGTAGGTAGATAAATACATGAGTACATTGCTGGGATTTTTGCAAAGGATAGAAGCAAAATTTGAACGAAATTGTTTATGTTTTTATTGGAGCATGATCTTGAAATATTATGTCGCAATAAAAACGTTTCATGCCTATCCTGTGTGAAGGAGATACTTGTGTATGTATATTATGTACATGTATGTATGTATATCAGGATATATGGAATACTATATTATACAAATTCTCGTTACTTTTACTGATCCAACGTTTAATATGTTTCAAAAACATATCCATATAACGTCGACCATGCCTGTGTATGGATAGGCTTATTTATCTCGAGTTCCTTGATCTCGAGGCTTGAAAACACTAGAGGACAGTGTTTTCAAGCCGCCCAAATGCCACTGCATGCCACGCAAACCCACAGTTAAGCAGCATAGTGGAGTACGCTCTAAACCCCATTCGATTGAAGAGAGAACAGTGGGATGATTATGAGTTGATGCCAATCAAAATCATCATCATTATTATTTTCTACCTAAACAGTACAAAATATACTTTCCCTTACTTTTTGTATCCTTCGGCTTCGGGTCATTAATCCACCAAGAGGAGCGACGTCCGTCAGTTATCGTGAAATGACGTATAACACAGTAAGAAAATAATATTAGCTTACCGTGAATGTTCTGCCACGCCAAAATCTGAAAAAGGAAATTAATCATTAGGATGGATCATAAATAAAGTTCGCCTAGAAATATACCTAGCGGAATAGAGGAACAAACGGCTGAGCGAAGGAGATTGTCACTGTACGAAATCGCGGCTGTAGTGTAAGCTAATATTTTTGGTCATTTCATTGTCTTTTATACATATATGCGAGGAGTAAAACGAGCATGTGGGTCACCTGGTAGAAAGCAATCACCACCACCCATGGAGATCTGCAACACTAAGGGGTCGCCGATCCATTGCCAGCCTATATTCCTTCCTTTCCTTCTTTCTGGTGACCTCACTCACTCGCAAGAACACAACAACCCTCAAGGATATTTTATTTGTCTGCGGTATTCTGTGAGGTGGAGGTACTTCCCCAGACGGGCAGCTTAAAAAATACGCTATGGGCCTTACCTCTCTTTTCGCCAGAGCGGCGGCTATGCGAACACGTACCCTATACCTAACTGCTAATGCGCCCCTGTGTTCCAACCTTCCGGTTATATCACAGGATTGCGAGTCTCTCGTCCAGTAAACCAACCAGACGAGAGGACCTTTATCCGCTCCGTTTTTGCGCTCGGTAAACCAATCGAGCACGCAAACGGAACGTTAGCAGGTCTTACTCCCCTTTCACCTGCATGCAGGCTACTTAGGTACTCTTAAGTCGAGTATGTGAACACCTACCCTATACCTAACAGCTAGTGCGCCCCTGTGTGCCAACCTTCCGGTTATATCACAGGATTGCGAGTCTCTCGTCCAGTAAACCAACCATACGAGAGGACCTTCATCTGCTCCGCTCTTGCGCTTGGTAAACCAACCGAGCACGCAAACGGAACGTTAGCAGGTCTTACTCCCCTTTCACTTGCATGCAGGCTACTCAGGTACTCTTAAGTCAAGTATGTGATCAGTAGACAAAGACAGCCGGGCAGCGCGAGCGACAGCGGCAGGGGCATAAGAAGTATCGAGTATCGTCTGCCCACATAGTCATCCTGCCCACTTGGGCTGCATGTAAATGGGGTGTTAGAACGCACCTGACTGCACAGCAGCTTACTGACCGCCTAGACTGCGGGGGCATACATTCACGTAGTTTTGTCGGATCGAAACCAGTAGGCTTTCACGACGGAAATACGTGAGTGAGCCGCTTAATTTAACTAATTAATTTACTACATTGTATCACGTTAGTTTTATATGCATTAACAAACCTGTCGATTTTAGAACGTCCTGTATCTTATTAACTATTATTTAGTTAGTTGTTTTCGGCCAACTTGCCAGAATATTATAAATATTTAAAAAAAAACGGACAAGTGCGAGTCGGACTCGCCCACCGAGGGTTCCGTAGGTACGTAGTATCATTATTAAATTTGATATTTTTCATTATAAATAAGAAATAATGCGTCGAAAAAAATAAAAAAAATATATTTTGCAATGTGTACATCAAGCCCTTTCATATGATACCTCATTTGAACTAGTAGTTTCAATTTGAAATTTCGACACCCTATAAAAAATATAGACCCCCTATTTTTTAAGATCAATTTACAAATGTATAGTTTTGAGATTTATTCCTGTACTTGTAGTCTATAACGATGTTACTTGCCAAATTTCATAGTTCTAGGTCAACGGGAAGTACCCTATAGGTTTTGATTCCCTTGAGTGTGTCGAAATATGCGTTTTTTGCTGAATAAACGGCTGTAACTTTTTTCTACGTAAACTTAGCAGTTTGATTTTTTTTTAACTTCATGGGACCGTAGACCTGAGTATACAGTTCAAATTTCAGCTTGATACCTCCACGCATTCTCGACATAGAAATTCTTGACAGACAGACAGACAGACAGACAGACAGACAGACAGACAGACGGACAACAAAGTGATCTTATAAGGGTTCCGTTTTTCCTTTTGAGGTTCGGAACCCTAAAAATGGAAAAAATCACCTCCCCGCCTAGGTAGGATCCCATCTAATTTTTCCATTAATTCATTCCATCTTGGTTATGGTTAAAAACAAACTAGGTTTGACCACACCCCGGCCACTCCATACAAATGTCGCGTCGTTTACTACTACATAAACAATGACGTCTGTGCAAACGGTGAATGAGCGAGTGTGCGTGCGGCGCCATATAAACTGTTCCAGATTTGTCTCAGAGGGGAGGTGAGGTCGACATGAGAGAGCGGTAGGGAGTGGCCATACTGTACGTAGTACTATTACTTATACTGTGGTTTGACTTAATCTTTGAAAGTAAACCAAGCGAACTCAAGAATATTAACTTAAATATGCTTTAAGGGTCTCATTTTCATGTCCACATTAGAACACAGACTGAGCCCTTCTGAACACACGCCTGTTTATTATTTAAACCCCGTGACTTGAATTTACGATTTTCATTTCAGTGCTAAGAGTCGAGTATGATGCAGCGTTGAGTATTAAAAATGGAGGCGCTGAAATTGTTTCTTGTGTAGTAAACTTTTTAAGGGTGTAACAAAATAAGAAAGATGAAAAATATACAAGCTTCGCTGATGTCAACTCTTCATAAAAGAAGCCTTTGTACTTCTAGGTGTTAAATCTGTGGCGGCCCTACATATCTTTTATGTTGCCTAGCAACGAAGAAAAACACTCACGTCAGATTATCTTTGAATTTCTTCGCTGTGCTTGTACATTATAAAAATGTATTATTAATTTTGTAATTCAATAAGCATTAGTTTGCTATTAGAAGTTCTTTTTACTTCTTACTCTCACACCTTCAAACTCCTAAACCTCCTAAAAATCCATCATCATCAACATTATTTCAGTCGAAGCCGAATGGGAGGGGGGGAGGGGTAAGTGTTTCATCGGTGCCAACCTGCACCCCGAATGACTGACAAACGAGGATCTAGCGAAAAGACAGATAGACCATAGCGTAGTTTTAAGCTGCCCGACTGAAGACGTACCTCCACCTCACAGAATACCGCAGCCAAATAGGCCTTAGGGGTTGTTGTGTCCCTGCGTGTGAGCGAGTTCACCATAAAGAAAGGAAGGGTATCGCCTGGCAACGAATCGGCTACCCCTTGGTGTTGCTGATTTCCATGGGCGGTGGTTATTGCTTTCCATCGGGTGACCCACGTGCTCGTTTGCCCCCTCCCATTAAAAAAAATCCTTTGACACACCGATTGAGACAAAGACTACTTCCTTTTCTATGGATTGAGAGTAATGGAGTTAAATATAAGCACACCAACCTTTAAAAAAGTTGTATAAAAAGTAAAGGGTTAGGGATTCTGTCCCTTAGGGTTTACGAATAAACTGCAGAACCGAATATTTCACTAAACCACAACAGGTTATTCCCGTTAGTGCTACAGTAACAGTAACTATCCTGGATATAAAGTTTAATCCAAATGTTCATCTATGTTACCAGCAGCGCTCGCCGACTTTGTCCGCATAGAAACTTCACACGTTAAAAGTTTTTTACAAATTTTCTTCCCATATTTTAACCACATAAGGGATGGACTAGATAAAAACTATCTTATTTCTAAAGTTGGAACAAATTATGCACAATGTGAAATGTCAGTAGTTTCGCAGTTTATGGCGGACAAACACGTGACACGGAATTGTTATATACATACTCGTATAAGGTATAAGACTATGTTAATTTTTACATTATATTCCTCATACTTATGTTATATTACGGCTATACCTAATAACACAAAAAAATATCACTAAATAACCCGGTAGATTTAATTCGCCCTATTTACTTATTTTTTATATATAATAGTTAGGGGAAAAAGTCTTTTCGCATTATAGTATGTATGAACTTGTAATAAAATCTCTTTGGTTATACCATTTGTATCTGGCAGGTTTTGATATCTTTAAAAAGTTTAAATTTTAAAAAAGATAATTCCAAATTCAAATTAGGTAAATGTGTGATTTTCATTTGTTTTTTTTACTGTCAAGATGAGTGAATCTAATGAAGAAATTCGATTCATTTTAAAATTTTACTACAAAAAAGGTAAAAATGCAACGCAAGCTGCGAAAAAAATTTTTGACGTTTATGGACCTAGTGCAGTGTCTGTGAGAGTAGCACAAATTTGGTTTAAGCGTTTTCAATCAGGAAATTTTGATGTGAAAGATGCACGTCGCTCTGGTCGCCCTGTTACGGATAAAATGGATGCCATTTTTGAAAAAGTGGAGCAAGATCAGCATATCAGTAGTTACGACGTAGCTGAAGAATTAGGAATTGACCACAAAATAGTTTTGGCGCATTTGAAAAAAGCTGGGTACACTAAAAAGCTCGATATTTGGGTGCCTCACGATCTCACTGAAAGAAACTTAATGAACCGTGTACTCATTTGCGATTCTTTACTACGACGTAATGAAAGCGAACCGTTTTTGAAGAAGCTTATAACTGGTGATGAAAAGTGGATCACGTACGACAAGAACGTGCGAAAAAGGTCGTGGTCAAAGGCCGGTCAGGCTTCACAGACTCTGGCAAAACCCGGGTTAACCCGCAACAAGGTGATGCTGTGTGTATGGTGGGATTGGAAGGGCATTATTCATTATGAGCTGTTACCGCCAGGCAGGACTGTCGATTCTAAACTCTACTGAGAACAACTGATGAGATTAAAGCAAAAAGTTGAGAGAAAGCGGCCGGAATTAATTAACAGAAGGGGTGTGATTTTTCATCATGATAACGCTAGACCTCACACATCTTTAGCCACTCAGCAAAAATTAAGAGAGTTTGACTGGGAGGTGTTAATGCATCCGCCGTATAGTCCTGACCTTGCACCTTCTGATTTCCACCTGTTTCGGTCTCTTCAGAATTCTTTAGGCAATGTCAGGTTAACATCACGAGAAGACTGCCAAAACCACTTGTCGTGGTTTTTTGAACAGAAGTCCCAAAATTTCTATAGTAATGGGATCATGTCTCTACCTACAAGATGGCAAAAAGTTATCGAACAAAATGGCACCTACATACTTTAGTTAAATGTAAATAAACTTTATTAAAAAATGTTTTGAATTTTCATATAAAATACGAAAAGACTTTTTCCCCAACCTAATATTATAACGTTACCTTGACTACTATTTTAGACGAGCCTGGTGGTCGAATGGCTAGGCAATGGCCACTTTGACTCCGATGTCGCGGGTTCGATCCCCGCTCAAGACAAATATTTGTGTACATGAACATGCATGTTTGTTTCGTCTAGGTGTTTTCAGTGAATGTATAAACAAAACAAATGTATTTAAATATAATCAGTAATCTAATACCCATAGTATATGCTTAGCTTGGGACTAGATGGCAATGTGTATACATATAACCCAGTGATTTAAGTCTAACTCCAGAAGGAAATAAAATAAACAATAGTATAAGCCCCTGTAAGTACCCAACTGTTACCTTCACTATAACTTATTCCAACAATCTATCTACTCCATTCAGGCACTACTCCATGGACTTTAACGTGAAACCTCCAATTCTTAATACTCTAACCTAAGATCTCAGCATATTATGATGAATAATGCGGAGTTTATTTAGGTCATAACTTTTCAAATTGCTCGTTCCAATGCTTACTTTCTTAGCGAACTGTTCGCACTGGGCTGAGTACCTTCCAATTAAGGGAGAAAGTCAAAACTCCGATAAAGGTTCGCGATGTTGGCGATAATTAGAATATTATTAAGTCTAGATCATTTTACTAATAACTGAGTTTACCGCCAATTATATTAATAAAACATTGAGTTTAGGTAAGTTTGTTTGTTTGTAATATCTTTATTGTACATTAAAGAAATTTCATCATCATCATTATCAGCCTGTATCTACCCAACGCTGGATATAAGCCTTCCCTAATGATTTCCACCAAATACGAACCTCCGCATTCCGCATCCAGCCGCTTTCTTAAAGGTCATCGGATCATCTAAAAGATGGATGTCTAAAGCTTCGTCGTCCTACGCGCGGCCTAGATCCTAATACCTTCCTCCCCAATCTGCCATCACTTACTCGGCAGATATGACCCAACCATTGCCACTTCAGCTTGCAAACTGTGAAGGCTATGTCGACAACATTGGTTCTCCGAAAGAAATTTAGAATAAAGGAGAAAGTGCAAGGGCGGACTTATCCGTCACAGGTATCTCCCAGCGAACCTTAGAGTATCTGAGAGGTGCATGGCAGCCACTCCATACAAGTGTCGCGTCGTTTTCTACTACATAGACAATGGCGTCTATGCAAGCGTGTATGAGCGTTCGTGTGTGCGGCGCCATACAATCTGTTCCAGATCCGTCTCAGAGGGGAGGTAAGTTCATACTGTACGTAGTACTATTACTTATACTGTGATATAGCGAAGAAGTTAATGAAAACATAATAATAAATGAAGAAATCTTGTGGTGTAAATAAGTTACTGTGACAGAACGAAGCGTGCCATACAACATGAATATGTTATGACAGAGTTTCAAGTTCATGGTTACAATAGCAATTGTAAAATCAAAACATCTCTATTGTAATCATTACTATTTTTCCGGGTTACGAACTGAAATACATATAAAGCCTTATACATATAAAAGGTTGTTCCGAAATACTGGACGATTAAGTTGAAATTCTTAAGGAGCTCGATGGCGTTGTTGCGCTTGTTAGTCTAATCACGCAAGTTGAGCAAGGTCGACCGTAGCTTGTCTATGGATGAGTTTTTATCTCGAACTCCTTCGTGCTTCGGAGAGCACGTTACGCCGTCGGTCCCGGCTGTTGTCATTAGATGACAGTCGTTAAGCCAAGTCGGTCAACCCTCAGTTGGGCAGCGTGATGGAGTATGCTATAAACCCCATATATAAACCACAGCAGTGGATTGAATAAGGGTTGTCGACGATGAATTGTTGTAATCCAAAGATGCACTTATAACACTAATAAATGAATTTTTAATACCTATGTATGGCTTCACTTTTAGATTAGGGACTATATCTTATCTTATCTTAGAGTGGGTCCAGTGCTGCAGCACCGGTGACACGTCGACCCTCATGGATCTTTTGTGTTCTCCCTAATCCTTTAGTCACTCTCCCCCGCCTGTCTGGAGACATGTTCCATGTACTTCAGTATGCCGCTTATAGGGAAGAGCCTGTAGTCCTCCAGGTCCGGGTATGCCTTTCCTAGGATTTCCATTCATTTGCCCGCTAGGGCGTCACATTGACACATTAAGTGTTTCACGGTCTCGTAAGACTCCTTGCATGTTCTGCACTCTGGGCTCTCAACAAGTCTCATTTTGTATAGGTGTCCGTGGCAGGCATAATGGCCGGTCAGTGCACCAAGCATGAGACGCATCCGTTTCCTGTCACATTTATGTACATGTCTGTACCAATTCACTGTACCTTCGCCAATGGTTTCCTTGGAGTGTAGCATTCCACTCATCTCCCTCCATTCAGCCTGATGCCTAGACTTCGCCCTGCCATTTTAGATTAGGGACTAGGTAGACCTAGCGGTTTAGTTATGCGCTGGCGAAGAGGACGAGGTCTAAGGGAAGGACTTATAAGCGGGAACGAAGATAAGCAGGAGAAGATGGATCTTTAAGGAACTTGTAGAGAAAGGAAAGAATATGAATACCTACGTGGAAAGAAACTGTAACCGTTTTTTATGGTATAAATATAATATAATATAATTTTCTGATATCTGTGGCTTCAGTGACGACAGATGGAGCCAGAGAGTCTTACACTGGATACCTCGATCAGGTAGCCGAAACGTAGGCAGACCAGCATCCCGATGGTCGGACGACATCAAAAAGACGGCAGAGCCGACCATGATGATGATGAAAAAAATATGAGACCAATCTGTAAGTATTATCTCTTTCAAATAAAAAAAGTTTTTTTCAAATCGGTTTATAAATCACGGAGTAATTAAGTAACAAACATTAAAAAAAATACAGCCGAATTGAGAACATCCTCCAGAGAAGAAGAAATATAATTTTCAGACCATAATTAACCGACTCCAAAAATGCAGGAGGTTTTCAATTTGGCTGTAATTTTTTTTTAATGCTTGTTACTTAATTACTGAGTGATTTAAAACCGATTTGAAAAAAAGCTTTTTTTATTTGAAAGAGTCTATTTCCAGATTGGTCTCGTATTTTTTTCATTATCATTATCAGCCTGTATCTACATACATAAATATAGAGTAATGTTTGGAGTCAGTTTTTTTTTTTGTTAAAATTATTTAATTTCGAATTCCCTTAGAATACTGAGATAAGTTATAATATATTTTGGAATTCTCTAATACAAGCGAGTACCGAGTACCTACAATGTCGCGATCGAAAGATAGCAAATATATTTGTTCTATGAATGGAAACGTCAAATCCCAAACAAATACATCGGACAATATGTATTCCTAACGGTATTACTAAATGCCTATACCATTGTTCGTTCCTTTCAATACTATTTGTTCAACTTTGTTGTTGTGAAAACAGATTTGCGAAAGTATTGGTTTCGTGTGAAATCCCAGAGTATTGGCCATCTGAACCTATGGCTAGGCGGTAATTTTTCGCCAATGCTTTCGCAATTTTGGGGTGAAACGGTTCATTAAAATCTTTGAACCAAAGCCAACCTCACCTGCACGTGGTGCACCCTGCCGACTGACAATCGAAGCTATGGCGAAAAGAGAGGTAGGACATAGCGTACAGAATACCGCAGTTAAATAACAATTCCCTTGAGGGTTTATGTGTTCCTGCGAGTGAGTGAGGTCACCAGAAAGAAAGAAAGGAAGGAGTATAGGCTGGCAACGGATCGGCGATCCATTAGTGTTGCAGATCTCCATGGGCAGTGGTGATGGGCGGGGTGGGCGCTGTCCCCCCTCTCAAAACAAAATATTAATAAAATTTCAATAGTATAAAAATTAATTGTCTAGACTAGTATGGAGTGTATAGGAATTGTAAAGATAAATGCGGCAGCCCCATTACGCAAAAATTTTAGTTGATTGTCGGTTGAATACGGGCTGCAATTTGCAAATTCAAATGCAGCGACGTCAAATGAGTGCCCAACTATAGCATAAACCTGTAGCACATTGGTCGCTGACCTCAATAACTCTAGATGGACCGAGGACCTCAAAAAAGGTGCTGGTAGCGGTTGGATGTGGAAAGCGGAGGATCGCATATGGTGGAAATCATTGGAAAAGTCCTATATCCAGTAGTGGGTAGATACAGGCTGATGATGTGCCACGACTTTTTGGAACAACTTGACAGTGGGGATATAAACACTTATAGTCAAAGATTCTATAATTCATCTACTAATTCCACTAATAATCATATTGATTTTTCTATGAAGTTGTGATAAGAATGCATATATTCTTATCACAACTTCATAGAAAAATCTATATGTATTAAATTAAAATCAACGCACCAACCCCCCACCACCCTTTCCAGTCGTGCGGCGCGCGCATTGGCGCGCAGTGTCCGGCGCGAGACATAAAGGGTGGACGTGTATGGACATTCGCCCTAAAGAAGGTCTCCTTTTGAGATCGAAACTAGTCGGCTTTCCCGACAAAAAGACGTGAGTGACCCGTTTAATTTATCTAATTAATTTAGTATAATGTCTCACGTGAGTTTTAATAATATTATTAATAAATTTTGTTTAGAAGTACAACTTCACTCAATAAGTTACCGCCAAAAAGTCCTAAATGCCGGTTACCCAATTTGGGCCTCTAGTTTGCTATTTCTTCTCTTTATAAAGACAAAGCTGGCTCACCGTTGCTTTGTTTTCGTCGGGCAAGTTATTCATTAGCGAGTCGCTGAGTTGACTTATCAGAATCAAGGATCACATTAGAATATTATCAGATTAGGCGACTTTGACGCACTCTATGTGAGTCAGAATTTTAACTATAGTAAACAGAGTCTAAATTAATTCACTATATCTATATTGTAGACATCGATGGACGACGAGCCCGGTGGTCGAATGGCTAGCAATGGTTACTTTGACTCCGAGGTCTCGGGTTCGATCCCCGCACACGGCAAATATTTGTGTGCATGAACATGTCTGTTTCTCTTTGTCTGGGTGTTTTCTATGTATTATTTGTATGTGTCTTTACAACAGAAATGTATTTAAGTACATTTATCAGTTGTCTAGTACCCATAACACAAGCTTTGCGCTTAATTCGGGACTAGATGGCGCTGTGTAAATTGTCCAGAAATATTTATTTTATATTTATCGATACATATAAATAAAATTGAAGAGTGTAGTGTATTCTGTTTTATGAGAATGATTCATGAAAATTATCGGTCCAGTAACTAAAACATTCAAAATAGCGACTATTTTTTCCAACAAATTCTGATTATGGGATCATATTCCGAAAATACGTGGATCCTCAAATATCAACTTTGTAAGCAACAGTTCAGTAACTAAAAACGTTTGTCCCAGGTAATCTTCGGAATGGTTAATTCGATTTTAATGTGATTTACAAACGATGGTAAAGGAGTTTATAGAGCTATACACAGGGCACTTCGAACTTACTAATATGATTTTTTTCTACTACTTCCGTAGCTACCTCCGGTATTTAACTAAAATTTCCAAGCAAATTGGGGCATGCATGTAGCGTCTCCGTCTACCAGCAAATAAACAGCTCATTAGGTAGATTCTCTAAACTTACCTCGTTCGTATCTAGAAATATTTTTTTCTTTTCCACATTATAACTACGCCGGGTGGCGACAAGCATACGGCTCGCCTGATGTGAAGCGTTTACGTAGTCATATTAACGATCGCAACATGAAATATCGCTCGCGCAAACCCCGCTGCCAACGCAGCAAGCCCTTCCTTTCTGGTAACCTCACTCACTCGCAGTTCGTAGGAATACACCAATCTTGAAGGGTCATTTTAATATATATAGTTATTAAAACAATTTTGTTATTATTACCATAAAAGGTATGGACCCCGGAGTCTGTGGATTGTAATTATTATCAATAAAAAAAACATTTATTACCATTGTTCTATTACAGTTTTCCTACCGTTTTCCCCATCGGCCAGTCAGAACAAGTCGAAATTAAAATAACCATTAATATTAATACGCTTACGTATTGTGGTCATGAATCTAACATTATTCCTGAATAATGGCTTTTGTACGTCATTGATATATTTGTGATGAATAAAACAGTGTAACTGTACGTAAAGAGTGATGAATAAACTGGTATAACTGTTTATGGACTTGTACACAAAACTGCGATGCGATGCGACGCGATACGAATTCTCTTCAGCCCCCCTAGCCAAGTGTAATTCGTAGCGTAACGAACGTTAGGTATCTTAGATCACGTGACATTTGTCAATTCTCATACTAAAATTTTCGATTTTGACAAATGTCACGTGATCTATCTAAAGTTCGTTACGCTACGAATTAAACTTGGCTAGGGGGGCAGAGCATTCAACATAGTAGAGGAGATAAAATACGCTTAGCGAGTGATCTCTTCAGCGGATGGTGAGCAACGATTCGCGCGCACGTAAGACAAAGTCGCAGCGTCGCACCACATCGCGTCGCATCGCAGTTTTGTGTACAAAGCCCTATGGCCGTTGTATAAACGTTTATGGTTTTAACCAGTTTGCAATACGATAAATGGGTTATAAGTTTTATGTCGTCGTCATCGTCAACCCTTACTCATCCCACTGCTGGGATACGGATCTCCCCTTTTAGAGCATACTCCACCACGCTGCTCAACTGCGGGTTGGCCGGTCAGTGTTTTTAAGCCGCCTAAAGGCCACTGACTTGGCTTAACGACTGTCATCTAACGACAACAGCAATCGACGGCTTAACGTGCCCTCTAAAGCATGGAGGAGCTCGAGATGAATAAACCTATCCAAAGTGATCGATTAAACTGCCACGCGTTTAGATGCCATCGACTTCTATGTAACAACCCTTAATTTTCTTCGTAAAATAATGCAAAAGTTTTTATGTTTTATTTTTTACTAGTGGCACAATGTAAGTATTAATATGAATAGATGGCTCTGCCAAAGAATATACACAAGCTATCTATACATCAGTCTGGCTCTGGACAAAGTTATGGAAATCTGACACCGAATCAGCCTGGTTAGCTAATGCATTTATACCACGTTATGAGTTCCTTTCTTCTCCTCAGTAGTTTAAGTAACAGTTCAATTGATTATCATATTGCAAAATTAAATGTTACAATACATTATAAGTTCATTCAAACTTACAGACTTGAAATACTATAGAGACAGTGCCGGATTAACCCCCTAAAGCAAATTAAGCAATTGCTTAAGGCATCATGTCTTTGGGACCACCAGAAACAGTGGCAAAAAAAAAACGAACACATGGAAGGCAAGTCTGTTTGAAAATCCACGCGTTTTAAATTGCCTAGCCTACGTCTCGTTAATTCCGTCATACTATGACTCACCGTTTCCTTGCTCGCTTGTGCACAGTCAGCAGCATTCGGAACTTCAAATGCTCCCGATTTGCGTATACTCGGTTGTCCTAGGCCCATTAAATATGTTAGTTTTTTAAAAGCCGATAGTAAATTCCTTATGGAGGAAACAGGGGGGGAGGGGAGACATAGACGTGGTTTGTGGAGGGCATCAAGTAGTCATAATCCGGCATTGTATAGAGATAAACGGTCGAAGATAAAACTGTTCTAAATAATTGAGCACCTAGTTACTAAAGGTGGCTCTAAGGGAACACAAAGAATGTGGCCATTACGTTTAATTCGAAGTATGGTTTACTGGACTTTAATGTCATGTCATTGAGTAGTTTGGTAGATCTGAAAGCCTGGTCGCAATTTTGCCTCTAACAAAATAAAAATTACTCGACTTTACTGTACATAGAATTACTTATCTATTTCTACATTTTAATATAACAGGCGAGCTGGTTGGCCGAATATGCAACCAGGATTGGCTACTTTGACAAACATTTTTGTGCATGAACATGTCTGTTTGACTTGGCCTAAGTGCTTTCAACAAATGATTTCAATTCATTTGTTTTATAAATAAATATTTCTGGACATATATACAGCGGCATTTAGTCCCAAATTAAGCGCAAAGTTTGTACTATGGGTACTAGGCAACTGATACGTAAATAACTTTTTTTTAGTAAATACATACTTATACTACATAGAAAACACCCAGACCAACACGAACAGACATGTTCAAGAACACAAATGTTTGTCTTGTGCGGGGATCGAAGCAGCGACCTCGGAGTCGAAGTAGCCATTGCTAGCCATTCACCACCACCAGGCTCGTCAATAGGAGAAACATTGTAAGACTACGATTTACTTCAATCCAATGGCATTTTAAATCTTTATGTAACACTGAAATGCACATAATGTATACTTTGACCTCTTACTTTATACTGAATTAAACGACATTCAAATTAACTAATATGGACTTTATACTTCTAAGTGTTTGCGGTTGAACGAGAATTAATTAGGGCGTAAGTTTGGCAGTATGGGAAACTGCTAAGGATATTACCGAAACAGTTAATTAATTTTAGATGAGGCTTCAAATGCAGAGCTAAATATACTTAGCACAAAAGCACTTTAGTTTCATTGACTTTTGCTTGGGATGTTTGGAACGTTTGGATAGGCCTTCCCTAATACCTTCCACCATATGCAATCTTCCGCTTTTATAATCCAGCCGCTTCCAGCTGTTCCCTTGCCGTCATCAGTCTATCTTGAAGGAGGGGGGGGGGGGGGGTTCTCGTTGTCGCCCCATACAGTCTCCACTCTAGGACTTTACTCCCCCATTAACATAAATATTTAAGGGGGCTCCCATACAACAAACGTGATTATTTGCTCGATATTGATAACGGCAACAGGTGGACAGGTTCAAATATTCACAGAATATTTAGTTTTATATATATTCACTTTAAAAATAAATAAAACAAATATTTAAGGTGGGCTTCCATACAACAAACGTGATTTTTTTTGCCGTTTTTTTGATGGTTCGTAACCCTTCGTATACGAGTCTGACTCGCACTTGGCCGATTTGTTTTTGTTACCTTACCTTGGACCTTCTGGCCTTACAGACAAATGGCTTTAACTACTTTTCTGTACCTCATTCGGCCATTTGACTCAACATTCGGCAATGGCCCATCAAGTTAATGTTCACAATAAAACACAGCCGGCTCTCAGAGCTCATTTATCAAAACCGCTGCAATCTGTCATTAATGTACAGTCAGGAACATTACAATGTTACGACTCGTTTGTGTGGGTTGGCAGGTGTGAATGACGTCACATGGACACACTGAGAAACATTTTTTTGTATCATATCACATGATTGACGTTAACGAATAAGAATACAGATTATCTACCGCCTAATACACTATATATATTTTTCTATACTATGTCGGGTGGTAGACAAGCATACGGCCGCTTGATGTGAAGCGGTTACCGTAGCCATATTAACGCCCGCAACATAAAATATCGCTCGCACGCCGCCACCCCCGCTGTCAACGCAGCATCTTTTTCCTTCCTTTCTGGTGACTTCACTCGCTCGCAGGAACACAACAACCCTCAAGGGAATTGTTATTTGGCTGCGGTATTCTATGAGGTGGAGGTAGGGAGCGTAATTTTTAGCTACCCGACTGGAGAATGTACTCCAGTCGGGTAGCTAAAAATTACGCTCCCTACCTCTCTTTTCGCCAGAGCTTCGTTTGTCAGTCAGCAGGGTGCACCACGTGCAGGTGAAGTTGGCTTTGGTTCAAAGATGTTGATGAACCTGAATGTTGATGAAAATGATAATATATACACTTCCTGTAACATAATTATGTACTACACCTATGGCTAGTGCACATATACAGCTTTCTGATCACCTCACTCGCAGAAGCCCATAAAGATTATTTGGCGTGCGATCTTTGCTCTAAAGATTTCATAACTATAATAATACACCTGTTGATAAAAACTGAGCAGTTTATATTCAATCTCATCTGCTATCATAAAGAAATTACATTAACTGACATAACACATCCTTAACCAAACCTAAAAAAATACATTTTGCAGGCAATTTGACCTACACTACTTTGCGTGCTTCCGGCACCAATTAGTTCATGTAAACTACTGCCGGCCGACAGCCATCCACTACCGTTATACTCTACTCTGCTCCAGCTGCTGCGAATGTCTAACATCTGAAACAGAAGAAACGTGCGACTGCTGCCGCCCTGACTGCCGTGGTCGTCTCTGCGATGTTGATGGTTAGAACAAAAGCGAAATGTTGTTTAAATTATATTTTAGTTTATAGAAGCAATTAAGAAATCACTCACATCTTCTATTTATCCAGAGCTGCCAGTTCAGTCAGTTCGCATTAAAGGGATTCAGAATGAAATGGGAGTCAAGAATATATCAACTTATTTTCTTTGCAGTACAAACGAACGTACAAATAACAAACGTACTTTACACATTTTTCACAAAATATTCCTTGTTAAAATTCTTGTAATAAGGTGTTTCCGCTTTTATGTTGATATCAACTTCCGTGCTAGTTAAATAATTAATGTTCCATATGAACTTTTCGCGAACCACAACGCTATCAAAATCAGCCCAATATTAAATTGACATGGCGAATAACTTACACGTTAGGGTTGCCAAAGCGTGAGTGATGCATCAAGCGTACATAGACTGGGATGAATGCCTACCAACAGGCAGGCCGAAGATGGTTTTTCATCCTCGTGATATAAAATAAAAACCGGCCAAGTGCGAGTCGGACTCACGCACGAAGGGTTCCGTACCATTATCACGCATAAAACCACGTTTGTTGAATTGGAGCCCCCTTAAATAATTATTTTATTCTGTTTTTTAGTATATGCTGTCATAGCGGCAACAGAAATACATCATCTATGAAAATTTAAACTGTCGAACTATCACGGTTCATGACATACAGCCTGGTGACAGGCGGACGGACGGACGGACAGCGGAGCCTTAGTAATAGGGTCCGTTTTACCCATTGGGTACGGAACCCTAAAATCGAGTGTGCCACCGCAGACATCACATTAGTCCATCTGACTGAAGAAAAACTTCTACTTATATCTCCCTCTCAACTTCTGTTCGCCTCGCCCGATCACACTTTTAGTAATGCTCTCGTCACGCATTCACCAGCTAACTATCCAAGTCAAGCTTGCAAAAAAGTTTTACTTACTACACAGGAGACACACCATTGTCTCCTGTGTAGGCAGGATTAACAGCGGAGACCACCAAAAAGTCAATGAACAATGAAGTTTATTGCAGTCCCGGGGGAAAACTACGCCTTCCTTGGAACTCACAACGAATTTAATCTGAAGAAATTAGTAGGAGTAAGAAGCTTTTGGAATTTAACTTTTACGACAACTACTTATGACGAAAATGCATCTGACTCGATTGATTCAAACATTTGATTGTAGAGTACACAATAAACTTCGCTCATAAATCGATGACGATAAAATCAATTGACTGCGTTTATGAAGGCTAAATAACCGCAATTTATAGAATGGCAAACACAATTAAGTCTAAGCCTAAGGGGTCTAAGTAACTCACCATGATCTTTAGAGCCAAAGCCAACATCATCTGCAAGTGGTGCACCCTGCTGACCAGTGAAAGAGGCTCTGGTGAAAGAGCGATAGAGTACAGCGTATTTGTAATCTGCCCAACTGGAGAGTAGTAACTCTATCTACCTAGAGGAGAAGTATCGAATCTAAATCTAAATAAGAAGTATCACATCCAAATAACAATGCCTTTGAGGGTTGTTGTGTTCCTGCGAGTGAGTGAGGTCACCAGAAAGGAATGCATATACACCCCACTGCAGACATACAGTTCTCCCCTCGATTACAAACGTTTAGAAATTATTCTACGACGCTGCTCTACAGCCTGCTTGCGGAGAATATTCGTCTACTTACAAATAAATAACCTTATAAAGAATACTATTTCTTCGGAATATTTATTGACATTATAATAATCAATATAAGAAAGTATCTTTCAGAAAATGCTATTAGCTAATTGGGTAGTCGCTATCAGTCACAAGTGGGTACTGGCCGAAAACTCATATCCTAGAGAAACGCCGCTCAGATATGATGATATATTTTCCCCAAATAACTGAGGGTTTGTTTCTTCTGGATTTATTGTTTTGTTTCTATCAAGTACTCTATTTATTTATTGCAACTCTATTGACCACAACATAAGGCTACAAAAGGCGAAAATAAGATTTCGAAAATCGAGATAATAACTCTTCAAGTAATAGAATATTCGATTCAAATAAAATAAACATACATACATAGACAGGATGATGATCAGGACTTTATAAAACCATCTAAAAGTATGGGGTGCTCCCTGTATTACGGGCGCGTCTGTATGGCTACGGTAACCGCTTGACACCCGGGATTAAATAAATAAATTCCTGGTCAAATTACACATAGCTATCTAGTCCGAAACTAAGCAAAGCCTGTACTATGTGTACTAGATAACTGATATTTATACTTAAATATTTTTTTTGTAAATATATATAATACATAGAAAATACCCATATCATGACAAACAGACATGTACATGCATACAAATATTTGTCTTGTGAGGGGATCGAACCCGCAACCTCGGAGTCAAAATGGCCATTACTAAAGGTTTGATCTAATATTTATTTAATTTTTGACGAGCTCGTTTAAATCCCGAGCAATGAATCCTTTTTATCTGAAGGATTCATTGCTGGATTAAAGGATTCATAAAAAGGATGAATCCTTTTTATCTAAAGGATTCATTGCTCGGGATTTAGCTTCACTATTGTTTGGGAACTTTTAGCTATATCATTTACCACGATACAAGCGCGATATCCCGTTCACAGTTATGCGCATATGTGCAAATATAAAGAGAATTTGAATTTCAATGCAAAGGCTAAAGCTTCGCTAGTATCGCAAGGCTTCATACCTTTGTTTACGTGGAGAATTATAACTATATGCTATAAGTTTTAAGTGAAAAATGAACTAAAATGGAATAATTTGTAAAAAAAAAACCGCGTCGGCTCCAATGAGCGATTGGATTTTTTACTGTACATATATATATAACTAGTAGCGGGCGGCCGCTAGTATATAGGAGGTAACCCCAATTTAATTGTAACATTACACTTTTTTATAAACCCTACTTGATAACCTTTAACTTGACTTGAACTTGTATTTGTACATGGAATACCCAATTAATTCTGGTTATTAATAGACATGCAACATAATTAGAGTTCTCAGTGGCGTAACTATACCACCAAGCGCCCGTGACATTTAGAGTTCTGAAAGAGAATTCAAATTGAAACTGAAGGCAAATTCCGTTCTGTTTTGCCAGGACATGTTCTGGGTTTTGGAGTATCCTGGGACGTCTTGGTAAGTCTTGAATTGTTGAAAGGTCCTGGGGTAAGGTCATGTATTTCAATATTGATCGAAAATTGTCGTATAATATTATAAAAAAAAAAAATATTATTATTTGAATTTAGTTTATTATATTACTGCGTGCTTCGGACTGCTCGTAGTTTTCGACTCCGAACTTTGGAGGAGAGCATAAGGCGATGCGGGTTGTTGTCATTAGATGACAATTGTTAAGCCAAGTCAGTGGCCTTTGGGTGGCTTGAAAACAACTGGACTCAGTTCAGCGTAGCATAGTACGCTCTAAACCCTCTTCGATTCGAATTTGTCCATTTAACGATATAAAGTCAAAATTATTTATCAATAACTTAAAAAGTCCTATTTTTGTGAATCGAAATATTCGATGGTAATCGACTTCAGCTTAGGCGGTAGGGCCCTAGGAGATGCAATAAAATCATTTTCATTGGTTTTACCGCGAAATTCTGCACATAAATCTCAAACTCACTTCCTCTATGTTCTATACACTGTATATTAAACAAGTTGTCATAAGAATTTGTCAGTCACAAGCCCAGTCGAAACACCGAAACCGCAGTAGAACCTCAAGCGCTACCTTTATAAATTATTAACAAGCCCATATGTACACGAAAAGTTAATAAATAATGTGCAGACATGAAGCAAACTCAAATAAGGACAAGCCTCGTTGAAACAGGATTCCAATTCCAACAGACTAGTCCGAAATATGAATTTTGATTATTTAAATTCAACCTTTCGACCTAGACAACAAGTGATTTTGATCTGGATACCTGTCTTACAGTATAAGTAAATAGTTACATACAGTACTATACTTTCGTCCGTGCCGCTCTCTAGTTTCGATATCAACTCAACTCTGAATCAAAACTGGAACAGTTTATTCAATACCACACACACACACACACACTCCTTCACGCTCTACAATAACAAAGTAGTATTTATGTACAATATAGCCACACTGTGTCTTTCTCTAGTTTCGATATCAACTCACCTCTGAATCAAAACTGGAACAGTTTATTCAATACCACACACACACACTCCTTCACGCTCTACAATAACAAAGTATTATGTACAATATAGCCACACTGTGTCGTTCTCTAGTTTCGATATCAACTCACCTCTGAATCAAAACTGGAACAGTTTATTCAATACCACACACACACACACACACACACACCTTCACGCTCTACAATGACAAAGTAGTATTTACGTACAATATAGCCACACTGTGTCGTTCTCTAGTTCCGAAGTCAACTGACCTCTGAATCAAAACTGGAACAGTTTATTCAATACCACACACACACATTCCTTCACGCTCTACAATGACAAAGTAGTATTTATGTACAAGATAGCCACACTGTGTCGTTCTCTAGTTTCGATATCAACTCACCTCTAAATCAAAACTGAAACAGTTTATTCGACGCTAAACATATGAGGGTAAACTGAAAGTTCTTAGAAAATCAAAAACTGAGCAAACGAGCAAGTTATTAGTTTTATTATATCTTTTCAAAATAGTGTCCATTCACATCAATACACCGCTGCATCCGATGGAACCACTGAGAAAAGCACTTAGCCCCCTCGTCCTTAGGGGTCTCTTCGACGGCCTTTTGAAACGCGCGCATTGCTTCCTCGGTGTTCATAAAAAGTTTTCCTCGAAGTTTTTCTTTTATTTTCGGGAATTAATAAAAATCGCAAGGTGTGTGTTAATTTGAACATTTAGGTACCTACCTACGTCGTATATAACTACAAATTCGTTAAAGATGGCTACAAAGTTGACTAGCCATAAAAAAAATTGCAGTGTTCATGGATGTCTCAATAACAATTTGTCGGATACCCCAACCATTCGGCCACCGACACTCCTAATAATCACATGATAAGTGTGTAAATTAAAAAGTATTAAAAATAGTTTAGTATAAAAAATAATATATAATAGGTACTTAATAAAAATATATTTTCATAATAATTTAGATTATTTGAATGAATATTATGATTCAGTAAAGCTACGTTTTAATTAATCGTATTCCTATTTAGACCGTAATTTTTGAAATGGGGTGTAAGTAGTTCATCTTCATCTTTGAACCAAAGCCAACTTCACCTGCATGCGGTGCACCCTGCTAACTGACAAGCGAAGCTCTGGCAAAGAGAGGTAAGGAGCGTAATTGTAAGCTACCCGACTGGGGAATGTACCTCCACCTCACAGAATACCGCAGCTAAATAACAATTCCCTTGAGGGTTGTTGTGTAACTGCGAGTGAGTGAGGTCACCAGAATGCAAGGAGATGCTGCGTTGGCAGCGGAGGTGGCGGCGCGCGAACGATATTTTATGTTGCGAGTGTTAATATGGCTACGGTAACCGCTTCACATCAGGCGGGCCGTACGCTTGTCTGCCACCCGACGTAGTATAAAAAAAAAAAAAAAAACACTAAACAGATAACATGAAGTAGGTTTTATCAAATGGTAGGAGTCCGCCTGGGTGAGGACCACTGCCTTATCTGTTTCTGCCGCCAAGCAACAATGATTGCATTGTTGTGTTTTGTATTCCGGTTTGAAGGACAACGCACCTGCGATTCTGCATTTTTGTTGCCAACAGCTTGAATGCGTGAATCGTGGATGTTATGGGCGACAGTTACCGCTCACCATCACGTGGGCTGTCTGCTCGTTTGTCACTGAGTAAGCATGCATTAAAATGTAGGTAATGAAAAAATTGCAGTCACTCCTGGTGTATGTACAAAAATAATTATTTTTATTCTTTTTAGATTTCCACACCCAAAGGGTAAAAACGGGACCCTATTACTAAGACTCCGCTGTCCGTCTGTCTGTCCGTCTGGCTGTCCGTCTGTCTGTCCGTCTGTCTGTCCGTCTGTCATCAAGGGCTGTAGGTATCTCATGAACCGTGGTAGCTAGACAGTTAAAATTTTCACAAATGATGTATTTCTGTTGGCGCTATAACAACAAATAATAAAAACAGAATAAAATAAATATTTAAGAGGGGCTCCCATACAACAAACGTGATTGTGTGTCGTTTTTGGTACGGAACCCTTCGTGACCGAGCCCGACTCGCACTTGGCCGGCTTTTTGTTACAGATCCCTAACACTTACCCTACTTAATTTTGTATTTTGTACCTTACTTAATTTTGTATAATAGAGATTGACTAAGTATTTTTGACGGTTGAATAAACTATTAAGCGACAGCCCTACGTGTTTAGGCTATTATCTCCCGCTCGGGGCTTGAGTTCTCCTACTTCTCTATTTTTATTATGATATATACAACGTAGCGGGTTGGCGACGTGCACCCACATACCCATCAAAATATATTTTGCATTGTGTTCAAGCCCTTTCATATGATACCCCATTTGAACTAGTAGTTTCAATTTGAAATTTCGACACCCTATAAAAAATTTAGACCCCCTATTTTTTAAGATCTATTTACAAATGTATAGCTTTAAGATTTATTCCTGTACTTGTAGTCTATAACAATGTTACTTGCCAAATTTCATAGTTCTAGGTCAACGGGAAGTACCCTATAGGTTTTGATTCCCTTGAGAATGTGTCGAAATATGCGTTTTCTGCTGAATATACGGCCGTAACTTTTTTTTACGTAAACTTAGCAGTTTGATTTTTTTACAACTTCATGGGACCGTAGACCTGAGTATACAGTTCAAATTTCAGCTTGATACCTCCACGCATTCTCGATATAGAAATTCTTGACAGACAGACAGACAGACAGACAACAAAGTGATCTTATAAGGGTTCCGTTTTTCCTTTTGAGGTACGGAACCCTAAAATTAAGACTTTCTCAGGAGTTATGACTTTAGTCAGGTATATAATAGTTAATAACGGTTCACGCTTCGATTCCAGCTACACATGACCAATGGTATAAAGTGGATCTGTACTTCTAGCCATGATCTCGTAAAGCTGAATCAGATCGGTGCTAAGTATAATCATGCATGCAATCACTGTACTATGCGGTTCCAGAGAAGTTTGTCAGGTTGTGGAATGAACTGCCTGTCGAGGTTTTCTCGGGAGACGAACCTTCACCCCTTCACGCCCTTTTTGAAGAACCCCATGCTACTCTTCAAAAAGGGTGTGAAGAACTTACGGTGTCGGCAACGCGCGTGTGATGCCCCTAGAACGTTACAGGCGTTCATAGGCTACGGTAACTGCAAGCCACTTTAGTGGTATAAAAAATCACAATTTAAGCAAGCTAACCATTATCGTCCGTTGCACTGACCTATAACCAGAATATAACAATGTCTACTTGATAATCCAGTACTAGCCGGTTTATTGAGATTGACGGCCTGATTGTCACCGAAGTACAATCACGACTAACTAAATCATGACTTTGAATAGGGTATCTGTAGGTGGTGACTGGTGATTTGTTGCAATATTTCAATTGCAGGTCCTACACAAGTTGTTTATCGTTCACTAGCGATCCGCCCCAGATTCGCCCGGTACAGTTTTGTTTTTAAGGATACATACAGTTTACTAGTACTAATCGAACACGTAAGTTAAGCAACGTCGACCGTAGCCTGTGCATGGATGGGTTTATTTTTCCTGAACTTCTCAGTGCTTTGGAGGGCACGTTAAGCCATCGGTCCCGGCTGTTAGTAGTTAACCCAAGTCTTTACACACTTTATTTTATATTAGTTACTAGCGACCCGCCCCGGCTTCGCACGGGTGCAATGCTGATACTAAATGTACTACAGAAGGTCTTTGCGCTTTGTCCTATCCAGTCCTTCCCCAGTTATAGGCACACGCCGCCGGCTCCGCGGCCGGTACCGCCATAGCCGTTATGTCCCTGCATTTTAAATGTGTAATATCTTCTAAACTATTCATTTAAATTACATGCTGTGAAGGGCCATATTGATCTATATTAAATGCGCAATGTATTTAAGGTACTTAATTGGATAAGGATTAATTCTGTATTGCTTAAAATCGCTTCGTAAATAAGGCATTATTTCTTGTAAAAAGCAAAGGATAAAATAACGGTTATTGTGTGTTAACACTAAGAGATAGACATATACCATCGCGAACTTTTTTGTAGACCATTTTAAGGTGAACAATACTGTACTACATTATTTTGATCTATCTCGTTGGGTTCAGCCAGCGTTTGCAATGAAAGAGCAAAAAAATGTGTTTATTTACGACATCACATTAGAAACCTCTAAATTATCAGTGTTTTTCTACTATGTTATGCATATATTATACATATAAACTTTCCAGTTGAATCACTCTATCTATTAAAAAAAACCGCATCATAATCCGTTGCGTAGTTTCAAAGATTTAAGCATACAAAGGGACATAGGGACAGAGAAAGCGACTTTGTTTTATACTATGTAGTGAAGCACAAAGTGGCCTTTGTGCGGCTTGTACACAGTGGCGTCCGCCAACCTGCAGTTGAGCAGCGTGGTGGAGTACGCTTTAAACCCCTCGATTAAGGATTGACGACGATAGAACATCATAGATCTTTAGAAGGATTAAATCTAGATTTGCACAGACAGACAAGCAGACAGTTTCTTCTTCTGAAGAATCTTGCTGAAGAAACGCAGGCAGAAAAAATCGCGTGCAAATCAGTTAAGAGGTCTTCGAGACTGGCGGTCAAACAGACAGACATATGGAATTATGAACAAACATTCCTTGATAGGTACTTAGTTTCATGCTATAGATGACTAGATGTGTGAATGTCGTAACATAGCCAAAGTACCCATCTGCAAGCAATTAGGGTAGTGTTACCGATTTCCTGGCCGGCACTAGATTGCGACCGTTTAATATATTAAGAAACTCAACTAAAACGATTCAAAAATATACCGATAATTTGATCTCGGCGAACTTCTTGTCTTCCTTAGATTTTAATGTAGCCTAAGTAACAGTTTGAAAATTTGCTGTCACAAAGCACTATCATATGCACAAATATACATATTCAAACGTAGAATCTATTCAAAATCTTCATTTAGGGTGACCGGCAAACACGTTGTTGATGTAGTACGAAATCTGCTTTGCAATCGGATGAACGCAACTTGTAGTAATAACTTAATGACGACTTATTCATTAATGTTATGTATGAACTTATAAAACCACCAAGGTAGTCTGTAACAAGTGTAGTGTTGTATAATTCTCGAAAAAGATTCTATATATCAAAAATGTAGTGATAACAATGAATGTTTTTAGGGTTCCGTACCCAAAGGGTAAAAAGGAACCCTATTACTAAGGCTCTGCTATCCGTCCGTCCGTCCGTGTGATGTAAATATTTCTTTAGCCGCTATAACAACAAATACTAAAAAAACAGAATAAAAAAAACATTTAAGGGGGCTCCCATACAACAAACGTGATTTTTTTGCCGTTTTTATAGATAATGGTACGGAACCCTTCGTGCGCGAGTCCGACTCGCACTTGCCCGGGTTTTTTTTTTTCTTCTTTAAATATCGATGATTTATAAAAAAATAATATGTTATCGACAATTTTTACATGGCAAAATATGCATCCATATACCGCAAATATTTTTCAAATTTGTAAATTTTAATTATTGTTTCCCAGCATTATTTAAAAGTACGGGAGTAAAAGAGATCCTTAGTAATCCGAGTCGCGATGTCGCGAATAAAAATCAAGTTATCTTAAAACTGCATGTACACTATGGATTATAGGTACGATATTTTTATTAGTAATATTTTTATTGCCAATACTTCAATTATTAATTTTGGTGTGATATTACAATATGTGTTAAGAATATTAGTATGAATTAAGAGTTACAAAATCTCATACAGTAACACAATAACTATTTCCTAAGATATCTTTATTTTAATTCTCGACCGTGGTACCTCTCTATTGTTGACTTTAGATGAGTAAATATTAAAAGAGCACCATCGCACTCTACACGCTTTACGATGTCTGTGCTAACCAACGAACGGCATAAGTGAATGAAACCAATTAGTCCGTTCGCCTTGACATTATTGTTGAATAACACGTCTTACTCATGTCTCTCCAATACATTTTGAATTATTATGTGCATAAACAACAGCAACAATGACCGAAAGGTGTGAAAAATAAAGTCTCCTCGTAAATAAATATGTTTTTGTCTTAACAACCTTGAACCTCTGACTGTACGCGATAGTTAACCTAAGTATCCCTTGTCGCTCTGTTATATTATGCTATTGCATAATAGATTTTTTTTTACAGGCGTCAAGCGTAGCGTTTTCAGATATTTCTTTTTCTGAAAACACCTATAAAACGGAGGGTTTGTGTGTTTCTAAAAACTTTATTGTAATACAGCATAACAAACAAATAGGTATGTGTAAAAATATGTTGTACAATGGAGGACTTATCTCATCAGGGATCTCTTCCAGTCAACCATGGAATGCTCACAGGAGTTTACTAAATTTGCAAGGCAAGATACATGAAAGCACTGTACTTCTGTACCACTGTACCTCTTTACAAATATTTTTGCTATGAACATACAAATATACAATACATAGTATACAATAATACCCAATACAGTACATAAATAATTTATGGGCGATTCTCTGTAAGCTCGTATATCGGCTGTCCTCACCGATTTTTTCAAGAAGTAAATTTATTATTTTTAAAGAAATCAATTCTATTGAAACTTTAACCCCGAAACTTTACGGGCCTACTGTTTTTAGAACTATAACTATTTTAAGATTTTTTCTAGATTCGATAGAAGCTCTAAAAACACAGTCCCCTGGCTGTCCCCATCACTGTTTTTCATCCTAGAGATGAGATTTACGAAGAAGTTATTGAAACTACATGCATTTGGCAGTTAATACTGTAAAGATAAATAATTATATTATATTATTTTTGTGAAACAAGGTCTCATTACGTATTTTATTTATTTAGTAAAGTCCTGTAAATTTTGTCCCCAGAACTTCTATACAGTCCCCTGCCAAAAATTTTAACCCATAATAAAAAAAAACTGTAATGTTTACAAACGTTTTTTTGTCTGAAACGAAACGCAATTGTTGTGAAATTGGTAACCTTGTCGAATGCAGCGGCTAAACGCAATTATATTTTGTGTCAGAGCGTCATTTGTGAGATGAAACACGTTTGGACCGCTACCACATACAGTCCTCTGGTAAGTAATAATATTGATGTTTTATTACTTTAATTATCTCTATGTATAATCTATTGTTTTATTATTTATGCCTAAATTGATCGGTAGGTTCTTAAAAAACTATTTTAACTCAGTTTTGTAAAGATTGTGAAATTTAACCGAAATATACAGTCCCCTGGCAACAGTCCTCTGCCTGAAAATGCAGTAGGGGACTGTTCTACATAACAGGGGACTGTGTGTTTTGCGAAGTGGTTATTATTTGTATGTATTGTTTGTGTAAATTTATTCGATAATTTGTTTTATTAATGTAAGAATCATCAAAGTATCATTGATTCGCATTATTTTAAAACTTCTATTTTACACAGGCAGATCGAACACACATGATATGGCTCCTAAAAAGAAAAGTTATCGACCGGTATAATGTGGATTGTGTGGAGACATCATGTCATACTTCCCTTGATGAAAAACCCGAATTATAAAGAATTTGATGATAGTCATAAAATATAAAATGTGGGTTTCCTAAAGGTTGGTTGGTGACCAAATCTTTGAAAAATAAACATTTGAATGTATACCCAAGACAGCTCGTAATACATTTGCAGGAAGATTTATAGAATTTTTTGGATTACCAGCGAACTATTGTACCATGAATAAAGCCATGAATGATTTGAAGCCAAACCTACAAGATGATGAAGTCCTGATCCACGTAGATTTCAGCGAAAACTATTGCACTAAGTATTATTATAATATTGATCAGTTTGTTAAAGTAATCCAAAAGCGATGCCTTGGCATCTCATGTATCACAATCGACGGTAAACACATCCAGGCAATGATCGATAAAATTGAACAGGAAGCGTCTGATTAGTAGGGTATTATTTAAATGCACTTTAAATGTGCATCAAGTCGCAGGTGTTTATTCCAGCGCCATCCTTGGCCTTCCAACTAAATGTAAAACACTTACAATGAAAAGTCTCAGCTGCTTCTGCAACAGCGGATCTTATGAGCATTATAAGATTGACAATAGAGTTTGCTCTAAAACCTAGATGGACTGTAGAAGAAATGTTTATAGAGTCCAAACCAGAACACCTTAAATATGCTGAACCTGCATTGACACCTACACCAAAGAAGCCCCTTGAAAGATTTGATGATGATATAGCAGGAACGAGTGGCATTCAGAATATATGTTACAATACTGGAAATTACGTTCTTGTAAAATTTCCAGCTAAAAATGTAGAAAATCGTTATGCTGTTGTACTTAATGAGAATGATGACGATGAAAACGACTTACGTGTTACTTTCCTCAAGATTTGTGACCAAAAAATGATGAACCGTAGAATAGATGATAAGGATATTTCAGACGTGTCATTTGATCAAGTTATCCAAAAGTTGGATAATCTTGACTTGATTGTAAAGGTAAAGAGAACATATTTAAGAGAAAATACTGTTTTCTAATAATTATATTAATAATAGTATTTTATGAATACTGCATAGAGCATTTACTGATTGATATTATAATAATAAGACTCGATGTAAATCTCAGTGAGTACAAAATGTGTCTAGAACTTAAGGTTATTTTTTTATATGAATGTTTAAAGAAAGTTGTGCTTTTTGTTGATTGTTTCTAAAAAAAAACTTGGTTGATTTATGATGCACAAATATGCCATAAAAATAATAAATTATTGATTAATGTAAAATTACTTTTTTTTAGTCAGTTCAAAACAGTCCCCTGATGCCTCAAACAGTCCCCTGTCACGATTTTTTAGAAAATCGACAATAACTCAAGAAATACGTATAAATTCAGTGGGCCTCCTTATCTAACTAAAATAATAGTCAATTTTCTTCTAAATAGATCACAGTTTTATGGCAAATGATAAAAAAAATTGTCAGGACAGCATTTGTATGGGACCTGTACGAGCTTACAGAGAAATGCCCTTATAAGATACAATAAATACATACGTAATAAATACTAAGTTTAATATAGATCTTTAGCTTGACGTGTCCGAAGGTTCAGTCCAGAGCTTTTGCAATTTAGACTTGAAAGACTGAATAGTTTGGACCATCTTCACATCAACGGGCAGGGAATTCCAAAGTCGTGCAGCCTTTATATTAAAAGATTACTATATAGGAGTGTATTATTTATATGTCTATCACTTATGCATACTACGAACGTCTTTCCAATTTATATCCAATATTTCATTCTTTTATTCACTCATTGTGGAATTTAATGACGTCATGTCCGTAATGTCCAGATGTCAGGTTAATTTATTAATATTATTAAAGTACATACCACATACATAATTATTATCACAGAATTATTACAATACATCATATCACTTTAAAATAATAAATCATTAACAGCTTTGATAAAAGGATAAAGTACAAGGATATTAAAATATTAGCGCAAATTGCTGTTTTGTACCGAAAAATTAAATTATTTTTTCTTGGGTTTTTATTTATTTATTTAATCAAAGTATCTACCCTGATTATCTATACATTTATGCAATCTCATGGGAAGGTCGTTTATAGCTTTACGGGAGAACTCTGGGGACCAGCCCCCTTACCACCATCTCTTCTTATTGCGATTCAATAACTGAATAAAATGCTAAGTCATACCAATGAATAAGTGACTCTATTCAACAAACTGTTAGAAGGCATTTTGTATTGTTTTCCGGGAAGAAAATTTGGTTTTATTTGTGTATTACTAGCTGTGCCCGAGACTTCATCCGCGCGGTATAGTTATTATATATTTATATTAATAAAAATAAATGAAAAATAAAAGTTCATAAGTAACTCCTTATTACATCAGCTATCTGGAGGTGAAAGTCCTATCAAAATCGCTCCGGCCGTTTCACAGATAAGTCGGAACAAACAGACAAACAGACAAAAATTATAAAAAAAATATTATTTTGGTATATGTACAACAGTACAACATCCATATGCATTTAGTAAAAAGCGGTTATTTTAATATTACAAACAGACACTCCATTTAGTTATCAAAGTGGCTGAAGGGGTGTTTCTTAGTAACTAGTTACAAAACAATGAAAAAAATTACTGTTTCGTAGCTGGTTATGAACCATATAGTTACCAAAGTGGCTGAAGGGAATTTTCCCTATTTATCTATATAGAGTATAAAATCCATACTAATATTATAAATGTGAAAGTGTTTTTCTTTGCCATTCTGTCTCGGCGAAAGCAACCAATGGATATTTATTTTAATATTTTTTGCGTCGGAAAATCATCTTATTTCTACGGGAAAAAAATTTTGACAGTAAAATAATGACCACGAAAGCGAAGCCATGGGTAACAGCTAGTATTACTTGCACAGATAACACGCAAAACGCCTTTGCTTCTGTAACCTAAGATATTTCATTAAGTCCGCTTGTGTAAAATTTTGTGCATGAAGTTATACGACATATAACGTTACGAAAGTTACCTAACTGGAAAAAGGGTAAATAAATAAATAAATATTTTCTTATCTTAGTGTAAATGATTTCTAAACGGGTAAGTATTTTTATTTACCCATTTAAACATTATTGTGTATTATTGTCTTATCTTTAGCCAGTGGAAATAATATACCAGGATAGGTGTAATGATTATTATCTAGATATATTTAAATTATTATAATGACCAAACAATCAAAGTTCGATCAGTCGGATGGTTTTAATCGGGTCATGCAATCAACACTCGTGTTGATATTTGAGAGGCACAGAGAGGAAGAAACAACGCTTGTGTTTTACGGCGCTATAAAACCTTCGCATCCGTCGGGCATCCATCAGATCCGTTCGTAACCGTTGCGGTTATTCATCACTAACTTAACGAGTTTGTTGAAATTGAGGCTTATGTGCTATTAAATATACGAAGATGGAGAACACTTAATAATCGTTGTAACTAAGTCCTTTATGCAGCAGGGCGTTGAGTGTATTATGTGATGACATGCCTGGACCTTTATTATGCATTTGACATGATAAACAACTAGTTTACTGTCAATTGTGGATAAAAACTAAGCCTCGCAGACTCCAGAAAAAAAGTCTGCGTTTGTATTTCTAAAGTATTATAATAATGTGACTTGGAAATGTCATTTCGGTATCAGAATTTTTGTAAATATAAGGAGAACACAAAGTAGAAGAAAAGTGACCAAATATTCAATTAAAAAAAACCTCGAAGTCACGTAAAGACGAAAAAGGAAAGAGGACCCTTCCTCAGTAAGATAAGGTGGAAGATGGGAGGTGTATATGAAATCGGAAGGGAGAATAACTTAGAAAATGGTCAAAAGGGATCGAGGAGCAATAAGAAAGGAGGAAAAAGGATGCAATAGGCCACAGATTGAGTGATGGACTTGGATGTGTGATAGCAGGACAGGGAAGAAGTTAAAGAAGAAAACATAGGAAAGTTAGATTTCGAATATTAAATTTAAAAGTAATGCAACACTCGATATTAAAAAAAAATTAAAAATCGCGTAGTTACAAATGTATTCTTAATAATACTTAATTAAATCTATCTTTGGTTATTTTGTTTTAATATTAAGATAAATTTAAAAAATGGCGTAGCGTAGTCAAAATCTGTAATTGTTAAGTATATTAATCTGTAATCAAATGTAGAAACTAAGTATGAGTTGTTATTATACGTAGGTCACACTAAAGCTTTGCGTAACTTAAAAAAAAACATGTATTAACCAAAATATTATGTTTATTGCTTTTCAAAATACTCTCCTCTACATCTTAAACATTTTTTCATGCGATCGAACCATTTTTTAAAACAGGAGGACCACAGCCCCCTAGCCAAGTGAATTTCGTAGCGTAACGAACGTTAGATAGATCCCGTGACATTTGTCAATTCTCATACTAAAATGTTCTATTTTGACAAATGTCACGTGATCTATCTAACGTTCGTTACGCTACGAATTACACTTGGCTAGGGGGGCAGATCTGAAGGCATGTTTTCTACGTGCTGATTGAACGCTATCACTGCCTATTCGGCAGCCTGTTGGTAAAAATGAAACCTCTCATCAAATGTTTGATTTTGGGGGAAAATCACAGGGTGCTAGGTCGGGGCTATGTGCAGGATGGGTGACGAGTTGTACTTTTTCGGAAGCTAAAAATGACTTTGTTTTGTTGGCCATGTCAGCCGTGTGTGAAGAAGCGTTGTCATGATATAGGAGAACGCGGCTTTTTGGTCGTCTTACGAACTTTTTCTAACACCCTGGGTAAACAAATGGTAGAATACCACTCGGCATTATCACTCTTTTGATCTTCAAGTGGAATTGTGCAGATGAGACCCGTAGATGAGAAAAAAAAACGCTATCATTTTTTCATTTTATCATTTTTTCAAAGCAACGTTTCTCGCCTGCCTCACTTTTGTTGGCCTGTTCTCATTTTCAAACACCCATTCACAAGATTGCTGTTATTTTTTCGGTTTCAAACCAATAAATCCACATTTCGTAATAATGTCATAAATAGCATTAGAATGTCCGTGGTCATACGCGTACTTCAGTAGCATCTGTGAACACCTTTCCATGCGAGCCCGCTTCTGCTCTGCTGTCAGTTCATGAGGGATCCAACGACAACAAAGTTTCCGAACTTTTAATTCTTCGTGTAAAATTTTCTGAATTTGGATCATACCAATCCCCAATAGTCCTCGAATTGTCTCATAGGTAATCCGCGGGTTTTCTTCAATTAGACGCTTAACAGTAGCCACATTATTTTCGTTGACGGCAGTTGAAGGCCGCCCTTCACGAAATTCGTCATGTAAAGAAACCCGACCTCTCTCAAATTCGGCAACGCCTCACAGTGCTTAAACAAGGTGCTTCTCTCCCAAAAGCATTTTGAAGACAAGCGGCACAGTCTTGCGGAGAGAGAGAGAACTATGATTTTAAAACATAAAAAATCATCGCTCTAAAATATTTTCGACTTACTTCCATTTTCGTTGCGTACGTAGAACTTTGATGTGTGATAAAAACAATTGACAAATGATTTCCCGGCAATTTTTTTTTATTACTAAGAAGGACGCAAGTCGTTTAAAAAAATATAACATTCGAAATTAAAATAGTTCCGATTAGCTAGAAGTGCAAAACTTTTAGTGTGCCCCATGTATTATGTATGCAGAATGTCCTGCACACAAGTTTCACAAATCGTTTCTATAGTTATCTTCATATTTTGTCAATATTTCAAAAACGTTCGGACCAAAAACTTAAGTTTCATAATATTATTTATGTATTTAAACTACCTACTTATAACATATTTTTTAATGAAGTTACGACTATTTGGATTACGGTTGTGAAATATGTAATATTTTCCACCGCTTAATACCACCGCTTAATATAGAACATATCCGATTATCACAATATTCGGATAATTATGTTCTATATTTATCGGTTATTTTCTGGATAATTCCTAGTTAAAATAAATTCAAACGCAGGAAAAATATTTGGGAAATCCGCTGCCAATCAAACAATTGAGGTCTATGGACGAACAACCAATGAAATTATCAGTATGAAATATTGATTTCTTAAAGAAGCACAGGCATCAAAATTGTTGTTCCATAATACATCTGTTTAAATGTTACCATATTACTTATACTGTGATGTTACCCTATTTAATGCAAATAAAATATTTTGTATAAAAAATCTGATTTTATACAATCTGATTTATTTTAAACAATTATTGTCCGGTATCTACCTGCGTTTTGATGTGAAGAGTTGAATATGCTTTCGAAAATATTTAATAGTTACCTATCTATTAATTTTTCTTCTGAAATTTTCGGGTTTTTGTATTTTTTTATTGTAATAGTTAGCAGATCTCTAATGCATAATGAAGAGTTAGTTGAACTCTAGGACTGGTCACAAACCGGTACATTTACCCTACACATCACACAGACGAGTGCCTACGTAGGTATTATGCGCATCAAGAAAATATCCGGTTATTAACGATCTACATTTAGTTATCCACTTATCATGTTATAAATACAGGAGCTAGAAGTCATTGATAAAAAGATATGCGATTTTATCGGTACTTATTCAAACACGTGCAGCTCATTGACCCGCCAATAATATAGGTTAATTTAAACAATAATGGCCATAACCTTCAAAAATAGAAGTTTTAAATACTTACGTGAAAACAACCGGTCAAACAATCCGCTTAAGACGTAAAACTCACTTTTAAAACACAAAATAACACAATACACAAGTATCAAGAACTGTTACCACATATACTCGTCATGTTTGCACAGCTCATCACTAATTTAGAAGTTTTATTTTTTCGAATCGAAAAGGGCGGTAAACTCGCGAACGCGAAGAATACCCAAACGCGCGATACAACCACCTACTACAGCGATTGCGCGCAGACTGAACTGACTGAACTAAAGTAACTAAATCGAATCGAGTTCGAGAACTTCGTGTGAATGAATGAATCGAGAATTTGTTTCAAGATTGAGGAATCCAGTTTGGAATCCTCGATTTTGTGCTGTAGGTTTGAACCAATAACAAAATGACCATTATAGGCGATATGACATGGTGGTTCGGTGCGAAATATGACCTCACGTTTTCAAATCAATTTTGTTATCTCAACAGCTACCGTACTGAACCGACTATCATGCACAGGGATTATATGGCATCTACCAAATGTACCTACCTACACTATGCATTATCAAAGTATGTAAGTTACATAACCGTCTGAATAATAAATCCAATTAGGTACCTACATACCTCTCACTTTTTTTCTGTTTATGATATTGCATTTTTTCTGTAAGTATATATATTTTTACTGACTCCAAAAAAGGAGGAGGTTCTCAATTCGGCTGTATTTTTTTTTTTCTTTTTTAATGTTTATTAGGTACTTAATTACTTTCTCCGTGATTTATAAACTTTTTTTATTTGAAAGAGTATACTTCCAGATTGCTCCCATATTTTTTTTCATCATTGTCATCATCATCAGCCTATAGCAAACCACTGTTAGGTTTGTTATTTCATTACTCCGTCATTTATAAACTGTTTGAAAAAATCTTTTTTTTATTTGAAAGAGTATACTTCCAGATTGGTCCCATATTTGCTTCATCGTCATCAGCCTGTATCTACAGACATAAATGTAGAGTAATGTATGGAGTCGGTTTTTTTTTTGTTAAAATTATTCTGTATGCATAGCGAAATAGGGAGGGATTTCGCGAAATTCCTAGCGGTACTATGAAATCACGGTAGATAGATAGATAGATATAATTTTTATTTGCACACTACAATACACAATACATCATACACATTTCAATTTATACAGTTACACAATCACTAGGCAAGTAATAATAATAGTAAAACATACAGTTCGCTTACAACATTTACACATTGACAAAAAATAATTTTAAAAGAATTTTATAGTATCAACTGTAAAGTGTTAATGCAGGAGTCGAAGTGTACACTTCGACTCCTGCATCAACACAATATACCTACCTAGATACATTAAAAAATCCAAACCGTGAAAATGCATGTATGTGCTGCAGCTGTGCAAAAAGGCCCTCTCAGTGTGGTAAGCTACGATAAGCAGCAGTACACTGATTTTCAGTTAAGGCCTGAAGAGTGTAGGTACGCGAGTAACTAGTTTTTCCTACAATATGTTTTCCGTTTTACCATTATTATTCAATACAATTTAAATTTTAATTGTTTATTTAATTGAATGATGAATGAAGTTGCAAAAAAATAAATAAAATAAAAAACCACTTCAAACAAACACCGAAAAGCATACCAATCCATAGCCCCAGGTACCAGACGAACGAAGTCCTATAAAATATTCTCGTAGTCTCGTATTAATGTAATTAATAAAGTTATTGATTTTCTAAGAGCATAATTTTGAGTTTAGATTTAAATATTTTTTTCGAACGTAGAAGCTTAAAGGGAGGTGGAATGTTGTTCCAGCACTTCGTCGCATGGTACCGGAAGCTACCCGCAAATGCCACAGTTCTGTGCCTTTGAATCACCAGAGGAAACCGAGCAGACCTAATATCATAATCCCCACGTGATCGATGAAAGTGAAGCTTGGAATACAAATATTCAGGTTTATTAAACTTTATAAGATCAAACATCAGGGCGGCCATATGCAAATTCCTGCACGATCGCATATTTAGTATGCCAGCTCTATTTAAAAATGGTGTGACATGACTGCGCGGTGGAACACTGAAACAAAACCGACAGCAAGCATTTTGAACGCGCTGTATAAGTCGTTGAGTCTTGTTCAGTAATCGCGGTCCATAGGCTAAGTCACCATACTGAATTTTGGACAGAACTAGCGTTTCGCACAGGGCCTTGCGTACGTTTTCGCTAATAAGATTTCGGATCTTATAAAGAACCTTTAATCTGTAAAAACAGTTCCTAGCGAGGTTTTGTATATGACGCTCAAATCGCAGATAACAGTCAAAAACGATCCCCAGATTTTTTCTCTTCAACGTACTCAATGCGCTGATCAAGAACAGTCAGAGTGATCCTTCCATTAGACAATTTATTCATCTGAGATTTAGTGCCCACAATCATGAATTTACACTTCTGCGGGTTGAGGACAAGTGCATTTCGGGCAGAGCACTCGGCCACCCTATCCAAGTCATCCTGCATGATCATTGCAGATGTAATGCTGTCAGGACCTGCCGGTACATAAAGCTGTATGTCATCAGCATAACAGTGATACTTGCAGTTCTGGATAACTCTCGTTAAATCAGCGCTATATATTACAAATAAGAGGGGTCCCAAAATAGAGCCTTGAGATACTCCTCGGTTAATCAGAACTGGGGATGAAAGGAGGGTAGATCCTCTCTCATTCATCAGCTTTACAGTTTGCGACCTATCACTTAAGTAACTGTGAAACCATTTGACTGCATTATGGTCCAGCCCATAAAAAGTTAATTTAGATAGCAAGAGCGGAACACTTATACCATCGAATGCTCGAGAGAAATCCAGTAATGTTAGGATAGAATAATAAACAGGAATATTGGACGGTAGATGTCCAATATTCCTGTTTATTGCGTCTTCTCACTAAAAATGTTTATTGATAATGTGATTAGTTAGTTCATTGATAAGTACTGCACGTAACTATATTTATTTTTTGAGCATAGATAAATATTTAGGGTTAGGCCACATTAACAATGATGCGGTCAAACTATGATCATAATTCATAACAGAAAAAGTAATACTCCTCAAAACCACCTTCAGCTAGTCTGGAAAATGATTTTTCTATTAACCATCCGCGAAATGATTAACTTCTGTTTAATTTGGTATTCGGCGTTAATGTTAATGAGGAGTATTCTTCAATATTATCATTATTAGACATGTTATTAATTCTTTTTTTTTTCAGGAATTTTCTGTCAGGGTATTAATCTTGTGTCTATTTTGATATTTAACATGATCTATTTTTGGTTTATGCCGACGTAATCAATTTATTATTCGCCGCTTTTTTGGCATTTTTGCACATTAGCGACATCTTGTGCCAAGCTTCCTTAGTAATATTTTTTGTAGCAAAGCATATTTAGCGGGCTAATAAGATCGTAGTGTGCAGTAATATTTTTTTTTTTACAGGTTGAATTCAAGTAAAATTCTTGAAAATAAATTCACATTAAATAGATTTTTATCGTAGAAGCACATTATATCGATTTTTGTTTTTAAACTGTACTACGTAAGTATTAGAATGTTGTTTTTATATATTTTTTTATTTTATCAAAAGATTTAGAGCCGGATTTTTGTATTCAATTACTAAACAAGGTATAAAAAGTTAAAAAAATAAAAATGTAAAAGTCTTTTCAAATAATATTTTCAAAACTGGTCGCCGTCTCTGGTGACAGGAGAGCTGGCTCTTTCTTTGCTCAAAAAGTCAGTATTGTATTACGTATTGAGACTATCTACTGCGTTTCAGCGAGGAAACGCAGCCAGTGTTCTTGCTTCCTTGGCTGGGATCGATATTTTAGAACACCCATAGTGTGTGCCTTATTTCGGCACTGCCCAGGTCTCAGATCTTGATTTTAACTAGACAAAAAATTAGTCGTGACCCTTTAACGGGACCCCGACAAATTTTTTGCTTTGGGCGACAAATTAAGGCGAGGATATATGTGAATTGGGCTTCATTAAAACCTTTTTTCTCCGTAATCTTTATAGAAAAAAAAAACGAAAAAAATATATCTTAATCAACATCATATAAAGCATATTCTCTTCGGTTCAAAATACAAAAAAAAATATTTTAAATATCTGAATAAAATATGCAAAGTAACCTCTGTTTTCGTAGTTATTACCTTTTTTCTCCTAATCTATCAATCGTGAGATTTTTCTAATTTCATCAGCCTATTATATAATAGAACACCGAGGGAACCTTCGGCTTATTTTTGCAAATAACTTTACTATTTATTTTCAAAGGATATTTTACGACATCGATACTCGCAAATCGCGTGCGTTGGCAACTAACCAGTGTGGGACGAGACGTTGTGCTTAATGGACCCGTGTCACTTTTTTCCGTAAACGGCGCAAACTGCACTATTTATCCGTTGCTAGTGATCATCAATTTGGAAATTGTATATTTTGTTGATTGCTAGTAGTAGACGAGTTTATTAGTGCGTGAAAATATATGATTATTTTTTAGTGTGTAGTAATAGGGTTGAACCTACATACATAATAACATTAAAGTCATTACTGTTTTCTTACTGACATAGTAGACAAACAGCAATATCAAATTAATTTAGTTGGTAGGTGGAACAAAATGGGTGATATTAGGTATAACAGGTAGGTATCGCCCATTTGTCCCTCTATGTATCCGTCCGCCCGTCCATGTCTGTCCGTCTGACTCTATCCTTCCAAGTCCGTACGCCCTTGGAAAACTAGAAAACTTATCGAGTAGATCGAGATAGTGGAAAATTGTAAAATAACTACGGAACCCTAAATTACATAAATAAAATATTTTAATAATACCATTAAAAGAAAGGACTTATCTTGGACTGCTGCTTAGCATGCCAAGGCGAACTTATGGCTACTAGTATATACATTATATCTATCCTATGCAGTACAAACGTACACCTATCCTATACCACAATAGACTTATAACCAGTACTTTGACTTCATACTAGCGCCCAAATCGGCGCACGCACACAGCCAAGCGTCATTTACATTGATGCAGCATTGAGATCGACCAACATACGACCGAGATCCTCCAGCGATTCAGCCAATATGACCACGTCGTCGGCAAACCGAAGGTGTGAGATGTACTCGCCATTCACACTGACGCCCCGTCTTAAATACGTCTTCCAGAGCAGCGGTGAATAGTTTCGGTGAAATGACATCCCCTTGACGTACTCCCCGCTGCAGCAGGATAGGTTTAGACTGCTGGTCCTGGACGCGGACTGTCATTGTCGCAGCGCTATACAACCATCTCAGCATCTCGATATAGCGGTGGTCAACTTGGCACCGCTGTAAGGATCCCAGAACAGACCAAGTTTCGATGGAGTCGAAGACTTTCTCGTAATCAAAAGCCACACAGAAAGGCAAATTGTACTCTGTGGTTTTCTGCACAAACTGCCGCAATGTATATATGTGGTACACGGTACTATAGCCTTTACGAAACCCAGCCTGTTCCGGTGGCTGGTAGTCATCAAGCCTTCGGGTGAGACGATTCGTGATAATGTTTGAAAACAGCTTTTACACGTGGGTCAGGAGTGAGATCGGTCTATAATTCTTCAATAAGGTTTTATCACCTTTTTTGAAGAACAAGACGACCAAACTCCTAGTCCACGCGACTGGTGCGGTCCCATTTGAATGACGGAATCAAACAGACGTTGTAGTTCCTTTAGAACCGGAGTTCCTCCAACTTTCAACAATTCTGTTGTAATTCCTTCTTCACCGGGAGCCTTACCATTTTTCAGCTGTTCAAGGGCTATCCTAATCTCACCCATGCTGATGTCTGGAATATCCTCGGTTTCGTGTCGGGTTAGCGGAGCTCGGCGATCCCTTACACGAGCAGCTGGTATAGGGACAGGTGCATGTGCAGCATAGAGTTTGCCGTAAAATCTCTCCACCTCTGCGAAGATCTCTGACTTAGAAGACACGACTCGACCATCCTCTAATTTGAGCTTCGACAGATATGCTCTTTCAGCAGAAGGCCGAGAAAAGACTTTCAGCCCTTTGTTGCGCGCTATCACGTCCTCAACTCGTTTGGCATTGAAGACGCGATAGTCCCGCCGTATCAGCCTTCTGCCTCGTCCATGTCCGCAGTGGTTTTCAACGAGTTGAATCGGTTTTGAAGTTCTAGTTGGAACTTTTCCGAAGCTTGAGTGATTTGAGGAAGAGTTGGACGTAGATTTGACTTTATCATACGGGCTCTTTCGAGTTTATAGCTGATATTTAGGGTGCCTCGTACAAGTCGGTGGTCGCTACCGGTATCAAACCTATTAACCACCAAGACATCCCTAAATATCCGCGTTTTATCCGTTATGATAAAGTCGATCTCATTCCTAGTCACTTTGTTGGGGCTATGCCAGGTCCATTTCCCTGGGGCTTCTTTTTCAAGAACGAGTTCATCAAAAAGAGCCCCTCCGTTTGGAGGAAATTTACCAGGTATTTGCCCCCTGTGGTTCCTCGAGCCCAAACCAAACCCTCCGACGACCGATTCATCGCATTCTTGTACTCCCACCTTGGCGTTGAAGTCCCCGACAACAACTGTGAAGTGGGTCTAGGTGGTATTATGTATGGCCTTTGAAATGTCTTCATACATGGCCTCGACCTCTTCATCCTGGTGTGTCGTCGTTGGAGCATATACCTGTACTACTTTCAAAGAGTATTTCTCTTTGTCAGTTTTAGTACAAGATATGCTACCCTCGACGACACACTGGATACCTTCCACTACGTTATTGACGAGAGCTTTATGAACGAGAAACCCGACACCTCCCTGGGAGAGCTGGTCTCCTTCACGGTAGTAGAAGAGGTTGCCAGATTCGAGTATCACGGTATCCTCTCCCTCTCGTCGGATTTCCGACAGACCCAGAATCTGGCATTTGACTGACCTCAGTTCTACTTCCAGCTCTCCTACATCCTCGTCACGCCTCAGTGTCCTTGTATTAAACGTGCCAATGGTCAGTCAGTTGTTGGTGGTGGCCTGCCAACCGGAGATCGTTCGCACCCCCCGCCCTGCCGGAACCGATACCGCCACGTTGGCATGGGATAGCAGGGCTGCCGGGTACTGGGGGCCATATATTTTGGTTTGTGTGCATTGGTGAGTAATGCCCTTAAGTCGCCACGCTGGGGCAGGCGGGTTGGCGACTATCGCCAGAGCCTCGTCCGCTTATCGGCAGGGTGTACCACGTGCAGGTGAGGTTGGCTTTGGCTCCGAAGATGGTAGTGAGCCTCTTACACCCCACTGATTATAAATTACTTACTGTTACTGATTATAAATTAATAAATAAATAATCATTAAATTAACATGTTTTATTCCTAATCCTAAAACTACACTTATACAATAAACATCTACACACGTTTGCTTTAGTTTTTGTAGATGCCAACCCCAACGCTCCGACGAGCAGTAGGTATACATTACAAAAATACGTCGGAGTCAAACTACTGGTTCTCAGTGTATTGAGCCTATAGTACACTATTATTTCTAAGCGCAGCGCGTAAATATTGTCAGGGGGTGCGGGGCCCGCGCGGCCGCGCGGGGCTTTTTCACCGGTAACGTCCGATCGAGGAAGGTCACCGGCGTATATCCAGCTCTTAACGACTAATTTTTTGTCTAGTTAAAATCAAGATCTGAGACCTGGGCAGTGCCGAAATAAGGCACACAACCATAGTTACTTACTTACGTATATTATTTTTTTCTTAGTTTTATTATTCAATTTATTTTATTATTATTTATTACTTTTATTTGTTTCATTTATTTAATTTTAATCTTATTGAATACATTTTTTAATATATAATATAAAAAAAAAGTACGGTACCTCGGTGATCACAAGACCATATCTCAAGGCAAGCTGCTGATGGCGTGCCGTTTTTGGGAGTGAATCTACTTATTATACTTATTACTAAGCTAATAATTATTCTGTGCTCATAGCAATGTTATAACTCACACAATCACCCAATTTTTTGCACCGTCGCGTCGCGTCACGTGACAAAAGAGATAACCATACCTAATCATTTAAATTGAATAATATTATTCAATATGACATAAAATTGAGGCACAAAAACGTGATTTGAATTGTCTATTCGAAGACAGATAGGAGTTATTTCTTACACATGTAGGTATTCAATGTGTTATATTTATCATTTTGAATTATTTAAACGTGATTGAAAATGATGTATTAGCCTTAGGTATTAGCGTAATTACATTAAATTACTTTTAATTAGCATTGGACACTGTTTTAACAGACTGTTTTGAGCTCGAATCGAACACGCAAGTTAAGCAACATCGACTATATTATAAGCCTGTCCATGGATGGTTTATCCTGGCTCATACATTATGTTTGAAAGGATCTTTCATTAAACAAGCAGTGTTGGCTTAAATATAAATGAAATTATTTGTTATGTACACGGATTGTCGTAAAATAACAATTAAATAACTATTATCCCGCTTGTTACTACTAATATTTATTTAAATTACTTATTAATGTACAAATAAGTAATTTAAATAAAGCTGTTGCTGGATTGGAAATAAATCAAAACAAAGGCTTGAGAACCAGGAAACTTTTACTCTTCTTGTTTCTGATTGGACTGTAGACACTGTAGTACAATTTCTTGATCGGAGGCCGGTTGAGATCTGATTGCCTGTGGCTTGTGGCCTCTCGGGTGTTTATAACCCCGCCGCCACACTATGCTCCTCGCGCTGCTCATCGCCTTGCTCCTCGCGCTGCCGCGATGTTTCCCTCACTGCCCACACACTGCTCTACTCGCGCAATTATTCGCGACGCTCCGCACTTGGACATTCGCCTTTGCTATACAACGGACGTTGAAGCTGTGGCAGCGTTCGCGATATGCATTTTTATTATAGCGAAACGAAGCTTTTTTTTATGGACTAACGGTCTAAAAGATGCCATCAAACATTTCTTATTTGCTACCAGCTCTTATAGGGAAATGTTCATGACAGACATGATTTAAAAAATATGACGCGTGTTACGCGCCCGAGCGCTCGATGCGGAATGCGTCCGAGGCGATTGTATGGCCGGCCACTCGCGTCGGTCCTTTGACTCGCGCCCAAAAAACCGACAAAACAAGGAATGATGGGCAAGACGAAGAGCAAGACGAGCGGCATGACGAGTAACGTCGCCACACTACGTTCCTGCCTACTTCCCTCGCTACTTCCCTCGCCACTCGACGAGTGTATGGCAGGGCTATAAGAAAATCGGGAGTTATTGTTCTCATTTTTCCGTGGTTAGTTCCGCTAGTCGACACCAGACGGCGCCACGATTTCCTTACACACGCTTACAATTTTCGTGTATTTTAAAATAACCTTTTTATAAAGCACATTTTTGCGTACGTCACTACACTAACACAAGCTAAATTCTATATCTTTCTATCTAGCTATTCGTCTTATATTGGGAATTTTTTATAGAATCTTTTGGTATCTGTTTTTATGTATGAAGAAATTCTGTGACAGTTGTTTATGTATATTGTCACACCTGATCTATTTATTTCATGTTGCGAGCGTTAATATGGCTACGGTAACCGCTTCACATCAGACGGGTCGTATGTTTGTTTACCACCCCACGTAGTATAAAAAAAATATCTTTATTTAGGAAAATATTCAATTTTACAAAGTATGGTTTCCTAGGAGTATCATTCATTAAGGAAACCACTTGCGTGCTATTGTGATATATCCAACAAGGCGGGAGGGTCGCGCTTTCATACCAACCTCGGCTAAAGTAACCATTGTGCATTTAGGAAAGGAGGATAATTAATGTTCATATAATGTCCCGTCATTTGTGAATAAATAATGTTTACTTATCGAATACGTTTGTGATACATCGAATCAACAGGCTGACGGGGTAGTGGACAGGCTATAGCAGGAAAACAAAAAGGTAAAATGGTTAGCGAAATTCACCTCAGTCCTTAGGGTAATCTGCTATATTCGTATTGTTAATTAGCTGGGTATCTGTGCAGTGTAGGTACTCCCTCAATCGAGTTTGACATGGCCTATCTCTTTTTCACCTGAAAGTAATTGGGACCATTGACATATGAAGTAGTACTTATATCTCAATTATTGGGATTGGGACAGGTCCACCACACACTCTCACTACTGTGTATCCTGTGTGGACAGGATTAACAGCGGCGACCACCAAAAAGACAATGAACAGTGTAGTTCACTGCAATCTCGTGGGGTAAGGCCGTATGCCGTATTTTTTTTTATACTACGTCGGGTGGTAGACAAGCGTACGGCCCGCCTGATTTAACGCTCGCAACTTAACATATCGCTCACGCGCCGCCACCCCCGCTGCCAACGCAGCATCTTCTTCCTTTCTGGTGACCTCACTCACTCGCAGGAACACAACAACCCTCAAGAGAATTGTTATTTGGCTGCGGTATTCTGAAAGGTGGAGGTACATTTCCCAGTCGGGTAGCTTATAATTACGCTCCCTACCTCTCTTTTCGCCAGAGCTTCGTTTGTCAGTCAGCAGGGTGCACCGCGTGCAGGTGAAGTTGGTTTTGGTTCAAAGATGTTGATGAACCACTTACACCCCAAAATTCAGAAAGAAGGCAGCCTGCGCGCCGAAGCTGAAGCCGTTTACCATCGGATTTTTTGATTGCGAAAATCAACCTCTATGCTAGCTTAGATTGGTGGTAGATGTGTTTAGCTTATTTGGTAAAAACCATACAGCTCTACCGACTAAGCTGATTATTTAAAACTTAAATCTAAGATCTATTTTTGTGATCAAAATAATATAATAATAATGACGTAGATAGTAGTGACAAGTTTCTTTAGACTTCCGTTTGCGACATTCGGCGCTAATCGGTGCTGGCAACGCACACTGTGCAGAAAGTCGTCACTACTCCCTGCGCCGATTCCGATAAGCGTTGGTAGATCGGAGCCTGCTTCTTTCTGAATACGGCCTAATACTACGGCTGCCTCTCAACTCACAACAAATTTAAGCAGACGAAATTAGCAGGACTATGAAGCTTTGGAATTTGACTTTTCTCTTGACACTGTGACAGACAGAAAAATACCTGTAGACAATAATGTGCTTTTAATAAAGTAAATATAGATCTAATAAAAATATATAGGTACGTCTGAATAAACTCAAAACCGCTTCGCAAACGGAAGCGAGGGCTCATACATTATACATTCATAAATGAATGTTCGTTAATACGCATTAAAACTGCCACGGAAGCTCTTTAGTATCGCTACCGGGAACGTACCTCTAATTACTGATACCATGGGAATTTATCTTGTGGGATTTGTGAGAAATGTTCGCCGTAGGGTTAACAGATCAAAAGATTCAGAATGCCTGACAAAGGTCCTGATTTTTCAGTAATGACAATTTATTTGTGTACTCTTTCTCGACGAATTCCATGGCGTCGTTGCGCGTGTCAGTTTAATCGATCAGGCAGGTTAAGCAACGTCGACCGTAGTCTGTCTATGGATAGGTTTATTTATCTCGAGCTTCTCCGTGCTTCGGAAGGCACGTTAAGCTGCCAGTATCGTTCCAACTGTTGTCATTAGATGACTGTCGTTAAGCTAGATCAGTAGCCAAGAGCGGCTTAAAAACACTGACCTCCTTTACACTGGAACCTCAGTCCTTAGGGTAATCTGCTATATTCGTATTGTTAATTAGCTGGGTATCTGTGAAGTGTAGGTACTCCCTCAATCGAGTTTGACATGGCCTATCTCTTTTGTACCTGAAAGTAATTGGGACCATTGAGATATAACGTAGTACTTATATCTCAATGATTGGGGTTGGGACAGGTCCACCACACACTCTCACTACTGTGTATCCTGTGTGGACAGGATTAACTTCAATATCACTTTTACATTTTATAGAATAACAAAATACAGAGGCAATGTTTACGTGACGCGCACAGTGTTGCCTTATCTGTAGTATAAAAAGACGGATAATTTATAGTAAGGATAACTTACTTGCGATACGAACTTATGTTATAGAGGAAATAAAATTAGAAAACTTGGTTCCACCCGCAGCTTCATCCGCGCTAATATCGGTTATTATCGCTACAAAAGTAGCATGTGTCCTTCCTCGGAATATTATCGATACGATACGGCATCACCCCATATTCGTCCCACTGCTGGGATACCAGTCTTCCCTTGGCTTAACAACTGTACTGTCATCTATAAGATCAACAGCCAGAACCGACGGCTTAACGTGCCCTCCGAAGCACGGCGGAGCATGAGATAAATAAAACCATCAAATGACTGGTTACTCATGTCGACAATTAACTTGTGTTAACGCGAATCCTTGTTATCAAATTTCATTCAAATTGGATCAGTCTTATAGTCGTGAGCAGATAACAAACAGACAGACACAGTTTATCATATACATAATTATAAGTTTATAACATTAGTAAATATTAAGTATATTAATAAATAAACAAACACGTAAACGAACTTATGTTATATAACTAATAAAAAACAATTTGATGTTACACAGATGAATACAAAGGTGACCTTATCTCTACGAGAGATCTTAATGGTTGTACTCGAAACATTATTGGACGGGTAGACAATATAAAATAAATAAAACTAAATACATGACAAAATAGATCTACTTCTAGATACTACATTGATAAATATATACATAGACGTACATTATATTAACATATCTACATATACTACATCAGCGGTTCCCAACCGGTGGTCCGCGGGCCACCAGTGGTTCTTGAGAGGTAAATTATGATCCGTGTTACAAACTTATAATGAAAGAAATTGACCACTATTATACAAAATAGTCAAATCTCGAGTTACAGAATTTATATGGATCAACGGATTTATATGACAGTTGGGTACCGTACACGCAACAAAAACCTCGTAGTGATCCGCGAATAAAAGAAGACTGGGAACCACTGTACTACATTAATAAAATTAGAGTAGCAATAATTCAACCACTAAGAAAGTCAAATTACAACTAAAACTCAAAACCTTCCTATAATAAATATAAATAATAAATAAATATACCTGCACAATTTACACACACTGCTTCTAGTCCCAAACTATGCAAAGCTTGTACTATAGGTACCTACTAGATAAATGACATTATACTTAAATATATTTATTTATATGCATAAACCGCGACCCCGGAGTCAAAGTGACCATTGCTGACCCACAGGTTCGTCATAAACACATTCTAAATGTAAAAAATCGTGTGATTTCCGGCAGACTAGAATAGAATCACTCCGTTTCTTCCCGTGGATGTCGTACAAGGCGACTAAGGGAAATACATTATCAAATATGGCCTCCACGAGACAGGCTCGACCTAGTGTGGAGACCACTGGTCAATAAATATTTTCTTTATTTAAGTTATAAGATTAAATAAGTGTACAGTGTAAAACGTAAAGGAAATTATACTATAATTGGTAATAAAATTATTTCTATTTCTATTTCAAATATCGATCAGGCCTCAAGGGAAATACATTATAAAACATCGATCAGACCTCCCCAACCCGTCTGGCCAGCGTGGGGAGTGTAGGCCAAATCCTCCTTCCGTCTAGAATGGGCGAGAGAGGGTCGTGCGCCTGTAGTGGAGACTAAAATGGACCTGATGATGATGAATGTAAAAAAGTAGCAACTTAAGAAATAATAAACAAAACGATAACAGTTATACGGTCAAAATAACGAAGGCGACACTTAAAATGGGTGGCCGGTTAATGTGCCTGTGAGTATACATAAAATTATTATATTACTCTATGTGAGTCAAATCGTGCTCATTTAGCCGTTTTAAGTTTTTAAGTTTGCATGAGCTCTCTCTAAGTATTATAGGAGGAAATAAAGATTCATTCAAGGCAAACTCCTTCAAGGAAGATGCAAACATGATTAAACATTCAGTGGGCAGACAGCGTATGCCGACATGAAATAGTTGGTGCCAAGATCTTAATATAAAATGTGCACGAAAATTACACCCTCCATCAGCCAAGAAGATAATAAATAACCATTACATAAATGTATTTATCTAATCTCATACTGAAATTTACACATTAAAAAACTAAACACAGTATCATAATGACAGTCTTTACGCACAAGCTATCAAAATAAATTTAAAAAGTTATTTTTCGATACAGCTCTTTTAGGGACAACTGTATCGTAAAATAACTTTTTTACCATTTCGATACAGCTTCAGCCCTGGATACAGGTATTTTAAACAGGTTGCAATGCAAATACATTGCAACTATGCAAAATTTTTCTACATAATCTGTGAACGCGGCGCCGCGCGGCGAGTCGCGCATGCGCACTACGCATGCTCGATCTGCAAATGGATTTCTATGTAAGAATTATAGCTGTTAAATTAATTTCATGGTTGTATTTAAAATATTATTATCTTAGATTTCATGAGATTAGATAAAGTAGTGTATGAAACTGCACATAATTAGATATTAAAATACTCATGTGGTCTATTATAACATTCGCCTTCGGCTCATGTTATAAACTCACACTCGTATTTTAATAACCCTTATTATGCAACAGTTTCATAAACTACTATTTCGATACAGTTGTCGTATGGACAACTGTATCGAAAAATAACTTTTTTTCCATTTCGATACTGCTTAAGCTCTGGATACAGGTATTTCAAACAGGTTGCAATGCAAATACATTGCAACTTTGCAAAATTTTTCTACATAATCTGTCGCGGCGCGTCGCGCATGCGCACTACGCATGCTCGATCTGCAAATGGATTTATAGGAAAGAATTATAGCTGTTAAATTAACTTCATGGTTGTATTTAAAATATTATTATCATATATTTCATGAGATTAGATAAAGTAGTGTATGAAACTGCACATAATTAGGTATTAAAATACTCGTGTGGTCTATTATAACATTCGCCTTCGGCTCATGTTATAAACTCACACTCGTACTTTAATAACCCTTATTATGCAACAGTTTCGTATACTACTATTATCTACTAGCTGTTACCCATGACATTTTATAGGCACAGGCGAACATCACGGCAGTAAAAAATTACTTGCTACAGAGCGCTTACTCAATATCTACGAATGTATACATGCAGTACGCAAAGAAAGGAAAAAAACGTAAACATAGAGGAAAGCATTTTATCTACAACTATTTAATAGTTAATTAATTGAGGTGTTATTTTGCGGAAGTCAAGTTTAAAGGCAGTTTGATCTACACTACTTGGCGTGCCATCAATTAGTTTATGCAAACTGCTACTGCCGGCCGGCACCCACCCGCTACCGTTTGTTTATAGGGTGTTGTTATAACCATCAACAACAACAACCTACAAAATTGTTTGTAGGTTCCATTAACATCTATAGATCGCCTGAGGATGTCTCGACTAGAGGCGAAACACGTGTCGCAGAGCGGCAGTCGGGGTGACAGCAGTCGCACGTTTCTTTTGTTTCAGATATGTTGGAGATTCGCCGAGACAACCACAGCCGCTGGAGCAGAGACGACCAAAGCAGCCACGGCATTCGCATGCATCTACTAACGGTAGTGGATAAGGGTAGATCAAATTGCCTGTAAACTATTCAAAAATTGTTTTTGATTACCATCTTGCCACGACGGTAAGAGGTGCGTCACTGAGAATATGAGCACCGGGCATTTACCTTGCTTTCTTCTTGCCACAACGCGGGCAGGTACAACGCATCTATTGGTAAAAACATCTTGGCTGTTACCCGCTAATTGGTCCGCGTGGAATTTAACAATAAAAGTTACACGGAATCTTATTTTTTTTTTCTGTAATAAAAGACTAGACTAGGTTACTCGTTAACATCAGCTATCGGTCAATGAAAATACCGTCATAAACGGTCAAGCCGTTACGGAGATTATCTGCAACCAAGAGCGTTAAACATTCTTGCAAACCCCGGCCACTCCATACAAATGACGCGTCGTTTACTACTACATAAACAATGACGTCCGTGCAGAGCGTGGATGAGCGTGTGTGCGTGCGGTGCCATACAAACTATTCCAGATTTGTCTCAGAGGGGAGGTGAGGTCGACTCGAGAGAGCGGCAGGGAGCGGCCATACTGTTCGTAGTATTATTACTTATACCATTACCTATACTGTGCTTATACTGTGTTCTTCACTGTATCGAATAGACAGATAGACCAACAAAAGTTATTAAAAACACTTTCATATGTATTTAACTGTATTTAGTAAAAAAACCGGACAAGTGCGAGTCGGACTCGCCCACCGAGGGTTCCGTAGGTACGTAGTATCATTATTAAATTTGATATTTTTCATTATAAATAAGAAATATTGCGTCGAAAAAAATAAATAAAATATATTTTGCAATGTGTACATCAAGCCCTTTCATATGATACCCCATTTGAACTAGTAGTTTCAATTTGAAATTTCGACACCCTATAAAAAATATAGACCCCCCATTTTTTAAGATCTATTTACAAATGTATAGTTTTGAGATTTATTCCTGTACTTGTAGTATAAAACGATGTTACTTGCCTAATTTCATAGTTCTAGATCAACGGGAAGTACCCTATAGGTTTTGATTCCCTTCAGTGTGTCGAAATATGCGTTTTTTGCTGAATAAACGGCCGTAACTTTTTTCTACGTAAACTTAGCAGTTTGATTTTTTTTACAACTTCATGGGACCGTAGACCTGAGTACCCATACAACCATTTCAGTTGTAGTGTAGAAACTGTTACTTTTTGATGTTACTACACAGGTAACAAAAATAGTAGCTGTGTCTACCTTGATTTGACACCTCGACAAAAAGTGGGGAATTTAAGAAACATAAAAGTGGTTACATTTTAGAAAAGATGTTTCGTAAAATTATAGTAACATTGTTAACGGATTGTTACAGTTTTGAATGAACGATAATCGAATGATGGAACGTTTAATGCAACTTAAATCTGACATCATTTTACTTTTATGTCAAAGTCATCGGCCATTACAAGTTATTATAATTATTCATTGTTTGTTACGGTAAATTTTAAATTCATTATAGTTATTTACAAAATGCGCAAGTTCGTTTGTCGAGGGAATTTGGAATATAATTCCAAATAATAAAGGCGCCGGCGATTTATAAAGACATAAGATAAAACATTTACTTTCTTGTTAATTTTGTGGTAATAAAAATTAATATTCCAAAGGTGTTATTATTGCTAATTAGAGAGTTTAAATTATTTAGATCTAATATTTACTTTAAGATACAATATTTTTTGCAAAAACATGTATTTATTTTGTTTTGATATCAATTTAATTGATTTTGTAAGGCTATCACAATGTTCAGTTACTAAGTCGACACAAAGTGTACTCATTGCTCAATTCAGTAACAAAATATATTATGGCCGACGGAATAATCCGATGTCAGTGGTTCCCAACATGTATCCAAGTACCTATCTATATGTTGTCGTCATGCAGATTCGGCAAGTGACTGACCATGAGCGTAGATAGTTTGATAAATTCTATACTGGACACAATATTAGAAAATAAGTTAAACAGAACAGTATTAGTTCACATTAATAATCACAATAATTCAGATTAATGATCGCCATAAGGCCTTCGCCAAGGTTTCGGCTGGTGATCTTCTGGTATATTTGACTCACCGTTGGGCGGAGACAGTAGAAAGCAAGGGCGAGGCTTTGGCTGCTAGCCTAGACATAGCAAAAGCCTTTGATTGGGTGTGGCATAAGGCACTACTATCCAAGCTTCCTTCTTTTGCCCGAGAGACTGCACATGGATTGCCAGCTTTCTCACTGGGCGGATCATTAAAGTTGTGATTGACGGTGCACGTTCGGATTCATTACCCCTGAACGCTGGTGTGCCACAAGGCTGCGTATTGTCCCCCACATTGTTTCTTTTGCATATCAATGACTTGCTGCATGTATGCAGCATCCATTGCTATGCAGATGACAGTACCTTGGACGCAAAATAGAGTCTATGCAATGTTTCTCAGGATTGCGTCGATGAGTACCGAGCAAAACTTGTGTCTGAGACTGAGACGTCTCTTGGACACGTCTCTGACTGGTGTAGACTGAACTTAGTCCAGCTGAATCCCTCAAAGACACAAGTTTGTGCGTTTACCTCAAAAATGTCCCCATTTGTCGTATTTCCCAGATTGGAAGGTACTCCCCTTACTATTAGCTCCAGCATTGGTATCTTGGGTGTTGACATATCGAGTGATGTTCAGTTCCGTGGTCACTTGGAGTGCATAGCCAAATTGGCCTCTAGGAAAATTAGCATCATCTGTAAAGCCAGACGGTATTTTACACCAAAACATCGCCTTCAACTGTATAAAGCCCAAGTTAGGCCTCATATGGAATACTATTCACATCTCTGGGGTGGTGCGCCCCACTTTGCTCCTTTTGACCGCATACAACGAAGAGCTGTTCGAATCGTCGGTGACCCAATGATACTCGCCATAAATTAAAATTCCATCCTCATCATCTCGATATTTGGCGATCGACTACAGTACGCTTTTTAAGACATTTTCTACTACGAACTGTGAAGTTGTGGAATCAACTTCCTCCAGCGGTATTCCCAAATAAATACGACATGGGCTGATTTCTATGGGCGGTGGTGATTGCTTTCCATCAGGTGACCCACATGCTCTGCTTGCATGCTTATGCATTAACATGCTTGCTCCGCTCTCATATAAAACTAAAACATTTTGTTGGCTCCGTAGCCTAGTGGGTAGTGCACCTGCCTGCGAAGCTCGTGGTTGTGGGTTCGGTTCCCACCCAAGGCAAACTTTTATGTGGTGAGCATTTGTGATTGCCTTGTGTCTGGATGTAAGTTATCTATTACGGTATGTATTTATATTTGTAAATATATCAGCTGGCTGTTAATCTTAGCACAAGTTTACTACAAGCTTAATTTGGGATCAGATGGCCCTGTGTGAAATATCCCCACATTAGATTATTATTACATTAAAGGTGTGCAAAGACGAAAGATAGTACGAAGTGTAGATGTAAAGTGAAGATGTCGGAGTTACATGATTCTCTTTCCTCCTTTGAGCTGAATGAAGCTCCTTTTCTTTAACTGCGTGGAGTCGTCGGTAATAAGTAGTTGTATGTCTAAAAGGTTTACTCATACTGTTAATTGTTAATACGTACTAGCACTCATTTATCAGATAAAATGTTTGAGAACATACTGAACTTTTTTAATAGGAATCGAATATTCTAGAACTGTGTACTAGTTTCGACTATGTTACAAAACTAAGTTAATTAATGTGCACATTTACTTGTATCTCTTTATACACAAAGTTTAATAACATTCTAGGAACAAAAATGTAGTCACAGTATAAACACTTTTGGGTAGTTTTGTTCTTGATATCATAACGTAGTAACAGTGTGGATATATTTACGAAACATTGTTATCAAAAGTTAGTCTGACACATTTAAGTCGCGAAGTGTATACTCTGTTACAATATTTTGAGGCTAATCCTCACGCAGGCACAAAGCGTAGTAACAATTACGACATTGCAACCAGTCGATTATTTTGTTACCGAAATTTTAGTCACCACGACCGGATTTGGTTGTATGGGTATATAGTTCAAATTTCAGTTTGATACCTCCACGCATTCAGACAGACAGACGGACAACAAAGTGATCTTATAAGGGTTCCGTTTTTCCTTTTGAGGTACGGAACCCTAAAAAAGGTTGTAATTTTGAGATTACAAAGTTTTGAAATTACAAAAAGACAATTGAAATTTTATTTGTAGGTATACTTCGGGAACGAAGAACTTGCAAAGCGTTTTTAAAATAAAATTTTATATCTACTGGGGGCTAGACAAATGGCATTTTGCGAAGTAGAAAAGCGTAGCGATCGCTAATTTGAACTGTGGAGCTCATACTAAAATGTTCGAATTGACAAATGTCACGTGATCTATCTAACGTTCGTTACACTACGAATTACACTTGGCTAGGGGGGCAGAACTGCTTACGATACAAAATACAAAGTTAAAGTGCTTTCTTAGTACTACGACGGGACAATAAACACATGGCCTGCCTGATGTGAAGCGGTTACCGTAGCTATATAAATGCTCGCAACATGATATATCGCTCACGCGCCGCCACCCTCTCTGCCTACGCAGCAACTCCTATGAACGGAATTGAACTTTTCAAATCGCTCTGAGCTACACTATCTATTAACTGACATAAAATATAAAAGTAGCTATCAAGAACGTTTCCACGTAAATATTGTTGAATGATTCATTAAGTCGGCTCCAATGTCGGCACTGACTGGAAGCCATTAGTGACGTGAAAGAATTCCATTTATCGACTTTATAGTAAATATGGAATATAGGACCCGACTTAATTTTTGACGTGACAACGTCTTATAAATTGGTTAGCCGGGTGACACTTCAAGAAACTGGCTCACGTTATGCGCTTACAATGAGAGCGAGTGAAAGGCACGCGTCCCTTCTAAGAGCGAGAGAGACAGACATAAAAAGTGAAAGGCATGCGTCCCTTCCACTCGAAAACATTTTACCACTCAAAGTCGTTGTCACGTAAAACTTTCGCCCGTATACCGACTTTACAGGCAACCAATTTTTTCCAAATACGTACGTGTGACTTAAAAAAAACTATTCAATAGCCATGCGACGGGATTATAAATGGCCAACTTAGAATACATTTAGCTATTTAACGACAACTATATGTTTAATGTTTTGTTTACAGCCGACGCGATGAAAGTGTGAAACTAAAGAACTTTAAATTGTAATTTAAAGTTTTATACCTATTTATTGTTTGGTTCACTTCGAACATAATATTAGTTATTACTATAGGTAGATGTAATTAAAAGTTCTTTAGTTTCACGTGTAGTAAGCAAGCTTTTTGTTAATATAAAACGTCGGTGCCTTAAACTTGGCTGATTGCAATAGCATAGTAAATAAGGACTTCGCTTAAAAAAAATCATTTCCAGGAGTTCGGCGAGAAAATCAACTTGTATGTAAAAGTACGAAAAAAAAAATCGGGTGGGGCTGTCTGTGTCGGTGCTTGGTGCACATGGCCTCTATATCCCTTTATTGCCCTAGGCTCTACTGCTTGGCACTATCAGTGTCATGGGCATCTGCGTGTTGCTTTTATTGTTACCCAGGTGCAAACTTAAGGTCTTAGCAGCGAGCTGACTATACACTTACGCTAAATAATGACAGGTAAGACGATATAGACCAATTCGTTACAGTCAAGTTTTTTAAACATACGCAGTAATTGATTGCCAACAACTAAAAAGGATTGAAGAAGGAAGTTTTTGGGGTGTAAAAGACCACTTTATCTTCAGCTTTAGAGTCTAAACTAACCTCATCTCCACGTGGTGCGCCCTGCTAATTAACAACGACGCTCTGACACAAAGATAAATAAGCACATAAATAAGGGCAGCGTAATTGATAAGCTTTATTCGAGCGAAGGTTGTTTTATTCCTGCGAATGAGTGAGGCCACTAGGAAGGAAGAAGTTGCTGGATCGAGAGCAGGGGTGGCGGCGCGCGAGCGTTATTTCATGTTGCGAGCGTTGATATGGCTACGATAACCGCACATCAGGTGAAAATTACATAAAAGAAAATACTATTTATCTAAAAAGCTGTCAATGACAAATGACAACTCTACCTACTACCTACCCTACTACCTAAGCTGAAGCAAATTCCCATCTCATTTTTTGATAGCCAAAATCACACTACAGCTTAGATTTATGGTACTTATGTTTAGCTTAGCCGATAGAAACCCTAGAGCTCTACCGAATAAGCTAAAGATCTTCGTCAATAACTAAAACGTAAGACTTATTTTTCGAATCAAAATATTCGATGGTAATCGGCTTCAGATTCCGAGGTAGCCCCCAGTTCTAAACTTTACTTGAAATAGGTGTTCCGTCCAGCATGTGAGAAAAAATAAATATTGTTCCGATTCACGGCTGGGTAAGGGAAAACCCAGGTGATTGAATTTTTTTTTTAATCAAAACTTAATTTTATTGAGTGGTGTAGTGAGAGATCCTCAGACGGACATCAAACGCGACGAAAGTCAATTTCGCTAAAGGATTGAATTTCAGTAGCAATAAGGTTGTTAATTAATTAAAAATTTAAATTACAGATTGAATTGTGAGCCTATATTATGAGAGGTAGGACGCAGATAAAATCATACTGTGCTCCGCTTTTATTAGTCAGATGGGAGAGGGGCATAGTGAGGTCGTTCGCTCCAGGCTGGACCAGCCTCCGACTGGAGAAGTACCTCCACCTAGCAAAAAAATGCAGCCATAATAGCTATGTCCTGTTCCCGTGAGTGAGTTCTTATAGTGACGGCAGGGAGATCAGCGGCTGTCGAACCGCCGCTAGCCGTGTAGGCATCCATCTAGACATGTCTCCGCAACGGTCAGCGAAACCCGATGACGTCACAGTAGGCTGTCCACTGGCCGCCCGCAGGTCCATAGGTTTCCCGAACCTGGGGATCACTTATCAGTTACACGTATAGAGTTGCCAGGTTTGACTGTTTACGGACGTGTCCGGATAATATTTTGTAGTCCAGCCTGCCCGGCTTTTGTTAGGCGTGTAACATGTAATAAAGAGCAATATCTAAATCGAATGTTTATTATCTGAATTACGAAACGTACATACAAATTATTTCTTCGTCGTCCCTTAACGACGAAGTCAGTTTGGAATTGTTAAATGCTGCAGCATTTTGTATTTGACCGTTGTCAAATACAAAATGCTGGACTTTAACAGGTGCTAGAGAATAGAGCACAGTCCGCCCCGGGCCACATGTCCGATGTTTGGCCAAATTAAGCTCCGAGTCCGGCGTCTGTGTTTTTGTACCTGGCAACCTTAGTCATGTATAGGTAAGGTTACCTCGGACTTAACTGCCCTTGCGGGCAGGCTAAATGATGATAGGTACATTGATCAATCACTTAGCCAGTTAGTTTCCTCTTTTTCAAAAGTTTCTTTTATTTAGACACATTTTAAAACGTGTCAGATCATTTTGTCGCTAACTGTACCTGGAACGCATTTATTTCTTTAATGTATTGTCCCTATGAAAAGAAGCGTAGACTACGGCAAATATATTTAAAGATCAATAAGGATTCGCACAGAAAACAAGGCGCGATGCGTATAATGAAATGCCATTTCGACGTGTTTACTCCACTTTGAAAAGAGATGAAAGGTGAACGTAGACATACGGGTCGTATGCATATAGACGACACATTGGGTTATCCTGTACTTCACATGATAATAGCACAGCCGAGGGAACGCTCCCTATTTTACCAGTCGTCCATCGGAGATGTCTAGACAGAGCAATCGTGCGCGGCAGAGAGTAGGGTCAGCGAGGGGCAGGCGCGTACCGAGTAACCACTCTACTATAGGGCACTTTTCTGTTTTGTGCACTAGCACAGGCACTAGGTGCACGCCGTTAAGAGATAACATAACACACACATTTTACTGTTTTGTGTGGGTATCTATGTGGGTATTTTAATTTTGTTGCAATGTTTGAATGTTTTATGACATTTTCGTGGCAATTTTATATGTCCACATTTTAATATGAAAACCGCATTTTTTTATACTACACCGGGAAGCAAACAAGCATACAGCCCGGCTGAAAGTTAAGCCATGTTAAGCGGTTACCGTAGTCATATAAACATCGATCGCAGAATTAAATAACGTTCGCGTGCCGATAAAGCCAACGCATCATCTACCTTATTTCTGATGGCCACACTCGTTCGCAGGAACACAACAACCCTCAAGGAAATTGTTATTTAACTGCGGCATCCTGTAAGGTGGAAGTACTTCCCCAGTCGATACCTCTCTTTTGCCAGATTTTTTTTTTCTTTTACGCCAGAGCCTCTTTCGCTTTCGCAGTGCTGGTGAGGTTGCTTTGACTCTAAATACATCCCAAACGTTGTTCTTCTATGTATTCGTTGTGTATATTTACAACACAAAAAGATTTATGTATATTATCAGTTATCTACCCGTAATACAAATTTTGCTTAGTTTGTGTCTAGATGGCTGTCTAATTCATAGTCTGTGTAATTTGTCCAAGTATACTTATTCATTTATTTAACTTGTTTTTATTAATGATGTAGGTAGTATCACAGAATATATACATACAACTATACAAGTAGTAGTACCATTTATTACGAAAAACAAAACTCAGCATATATAGAATAGGTACGAGTGGTTATGAATTCATGATATCAAAGGAAGTATCATGTAAAAGATTTTATGCATCATGATTTAGGGATCAAAACAAACCGGTTAAAAGAAGAAGTTTATGAAGGATTATTTCTGGAAAACGCAAAAGTTTGGAGTTAGCAAAAGCGCTACTGAATCTGGACAACTTATACGTGCCTACTTATTTATTATTTTTAGACCCTTTACGAGTTCAAAATCCAACACAAGTTCTTGATGCTGTTCTAAGTAGCCCAGCCCCCCTAGCCAAGTGTAATAAAATTCGTAGCATAACGAACGTTAGATAGATCACGTGACATTTGTCAATTCGAACATTTTAGTTTGAGCTCCACAGTTCAAATTAGCGATCGCTACGCTTTTCTACTTCGCAAACTGCCATTTGCTTAGATCCCCAGATGCGATTTCGCTATGAAAAGAAAAATCTTTAACATAGGTATTTAGTTAAAAAAAGCCATACTCAAAGTACTTAATACTAATGTGAGTGAGGAGCTCCATGACGTCGTTGCACGTGTCACTCTAACCGAACACGCAAGTTTAGCAACTACTCCTGTAGCTTGTCATTGGATGGGTCTATCTATCTCGAGTTCCTCCGTGTCTCGGAGGGCACGTTAAGCCGTCGCTCCCGTCTGTTGTCATTAGATGACAGTAGTTAAACCAAGTCTTTAGGCGGCTTGAAAACACTGGCCTCCGCCAACCACCAACCAGCAGTTGAGCAAAAGCAAACCAGTTATGGCGGGGTCGGTCGTTAATGTGGACTGCTAACGTGTTAAGATTTATTTTTTAATTGCCACGGTATATCGGGATACGGGCGTACAAAGTCACGGCCATTAGCTAGTTTAGTCATAAAATAAGTATAGAATAGACCTCCGCTTCGCATTGTATTCAAATGCGTTATTGGATATTGATTTTATGATAATACGCGACTATGTTTCTTCTATTATATTTATTGTGATTCAGATTATATTTGCTTTATCATATCCGAATGTTTATTACGGTAGTCTTGAGATTTTCAATAAAATATTACATATATTAGCTCCTCACGGTTGAAATAATTGATAACTCGGTTTAACTGCACAATACTTTTATTACGAACTAGCTTTCGCCCGCGGCTTCGCTCGCGTGACATTCGGGGCAAACACATGTTTGTTTACTCATTAATCAATAGAAGTACTCGTGTAAAATTTAGGATAAAATAGTCCAATTAATCTCGTTTTCCCATATAAACCAACTAATCTCATTTTCCCATACAAACTTTGGACCTCCGTTTTACCCTCTTAGAGGTAAAATTTGAAAAATCTTTTTAAGTAATTCATGTCCACTACGTTTTATTTTCAAATCGATGCCATTGTCCTAACTAACGTCCCAGAAAACCATAGAATCGACACCCATATTGATATTATGACATTTCAACCCCATTGCACCCCTACAGAGTTGTCACGTCGGCTATGTTGGATTATTAAATAGTTGTTTTTTTCGTAATCAGCGACCCGATATACCATAAAACCGACCAAGTGCGAGTCGGACTCGTGCACGAAGGGTTCCGTACCATTATCTATAAAAACACATTTATTGTATGGGAGCCCCCCTTAAATATTTGTTTTATTTTTATTTAATTATTTATTTTTAAAGTGAATATGTAACTAAATATTATGACTGAGTATCTTAGGCGTTTACCTATTGCCGTTATCAATTGTGAGCAAAAAAAGAACAAAAAGATCACGTTTGTTAAATAAACGTGATCTTTTTGTTCTTTTTTTGCTCACATTTGATAACGGCAATCGATTTTCACAATTGATAACGAAATTGATAATCACCCATAAATATTTATTTTATTCTGTTTTTTAGTATTTGTTGTTAGAGCGGCAATAGAAATACATCATCTGTGAAAATTTCAACTGTCTAACTATCACGGTTCATGATATACAACCTGGTGACAAACGGACGGACGGACGGACAACGGAGCTTTAGTAATAGGGTTCCTTTTCACCCTTAGGGTACGGAACCCTAAAAAACAATACCTATGACGATTTTCAGACTTTTTCAACACATTTTATACATTTCAACGCCATCGCTCCCCAATAGGAGATGATGGTCACGTTTTCACCCTACGGGTACAATAAATAACAATAATAGGTTTTCTGTGATAAAAATTTCTGGGATAAAAACTATCTTAGGTAAGTATGTCCTTTCCCAGGACTCAAGGTATCTCTCAACCAAATTTCATCTAAAACGGTCCAGCGATTTAAGCGTGAAGAGGTAACAGACATTCTGTCGCATTTATAATATTAGTATGGATTGGCGTTCCGAAAACCCGTAAAAACGACACATATATGTCGATATATAGACATTTCAACCTCATCACACCTCAATAGAGGATGATCGTCACGTTAGCCACGTTGGATTATAGATTGTTGTTTTTGTAATCAGCGACCCGATAAACCATAAAAGCTTTACCCATACAAACTTTGGACCCCCGTTTCACCCGCTTAGGGGATGAATTTTGATAAATCCTTTCTTAGTGCACCCCTAGACGTCATTAGGAACCTACTTGCCAAATTTGGAATCTCTAGACCCAGCGGTTTGGGCTGTGCGATCATATATAAGTCAGTCAGTCAGTTTCTTCTTATATAGATTTAGATTATGGGAATTCTGGGAATAGAGACGGTTTCTCCTGCACCGCAACCTGTTAAAATTTGAGCCTCGATTATATTTTGTTGCAACTGGGTTACTTTTAGCCGAGTTCCATAGCAAAGTTGTGGTCTTAAATTTCGGAGCAGAATAATCGGAATGCCAATTTTTTTCGGATATTGCGACTTCTGACTGAGTCGGCATGCAAAGGCATACAGACTCATCCATAAAACTATTAAGCTTTCTTATCTTTTGTTTACATTCACAGATGGTCAAATGCTTTGTTTGTACAACGCTCAAAAAAGTACTGTTTATTTGGTGAGGGCAATTAACTTACCGTTCTCAGGTACCTGCCTAGCATCCAAATGTGCAACAAAAAATAATGACGTAATAACATCTAATTAAACTCGAAAGTAATCTACTTTTACTACTTTTAACGAATGAAATAAACAAAACAATGACCCAACTAAAGAAAACAATATTTAATAACTTATCTACTAAAGTAAGCAAATCTAATTGTACACAATTTGCAGTGAATAATAATGCATTTGCAACGGAAAAAACAATAATTGTCACGTGTCTGCACGTTTGGGCAAGCACACTTAGGCATATTTTTTCTATGGCGTACTACCATCGTTTTTTACTCATGTGGTACCACGCCGCGTAAGGACCCCCCCCCCCCTCCCCGCTCCCTGCCCCCCGCGCGGCAGCACTCATTGTGTACGGGCGCGGTGCTTGGCAAGTTTCTGACTCAACCATAAAAGATAGACATATGCTGTCGTGGGATAATTTTTATATAATTTTAAGGAGAACATTTCCGTCATACATGATTTCTGTGTAGCTTTAACCATTAAGGCTGAACACGCGACGGAAGCTTAAGAAATGAAGTAACTTGTCTCGTTTTCCCAACATTTCCCTTCACTGCTCTGCTCCTATTGATCGTAGCGTGATGAAAAGTATACTATAACCTGCCCAGAAGTATGAAGAATAATTGTACCAAGTTTCGTTAAAATCCGTCGAGTAGTTTTTGTTTCTATAACGAACATACAGACAGACAGACAGACAGACAAAAATTTTACTGATTGCATTTTTGGTATCAGTATCGAGTGTGCCTTATTTCGGCACTGCCCAGGTCTCAGATCTTGATTTTAACTAGACAAAAAATTAGTCGTTAATTTGTCGAAATTTGTCGCCCAAAGCAAAAAATTTGTCGGGGTCCCGTTAAAGAGTTATAAGGTTTTTTTTTGTGGCAGTGCCGAAATAAGCTTATTTCGGCACTGCCCACTCGGGATCTATTAAACTACAAAACATAGCGAACATATGATTTTCCCCAGAATTAGTCGTCAATTTGTCGAATTCAGACACCAAGTATCAGAATTAGTCGACCTCCCGTTAAAAAGTTATAAGTATTTCTTTGTGGCAGTGCCGAAATAAGCCTTATTTCGGCACTGCCCAAAAAAACTACACCTCCTAGCGAAAATCTGATTTCACCCAGATGTTGCCTTGAATTTGTCGAAATTTGTCGGATATAAAACACAACTGGTCGACGCGTAATTAAAAAGTTACACGCATTTTAATAATTCGCGTTGTAGTCAGAGAGCCTAACGTAGGCAGAGTAGAATAACACCACCCCATTCACATATGGCTATTGTAAAAAGCAACTAATGTAGTGCTAAAGAACACCTAAAGCATTCGTAGATCAGAAAACAGTTGCATGCATTGACAAACTTTGCCAGACTCTGAAAAAGGAAGGAAATGAAACGTTTACTGTTGCATTTTGTGCATGATATAATTTTGATGCAAGATCTCGGACTATATTTACTATGAGAATTATTAAAATGCGTGTAACTTTTTAATTACGCATCGACCAGTTGTGTTTTATATCCGACAAATTTCGACAAATTCAAGGCAACATCTGGGTGAAATCAGATTTTCGCTAGGTGGTGTAGTTTTTTTGGGCAGTGCCGAAATAAGGCTTATTTCGGCACTGCCACAAAGAAATACTTATAACTTTTTAACGGGAGGTCGACTAATTCTGATACTTGGTGTCTGAATTCGACAAATTGACGACTAATTCTGGGGAAAATCATATGTTCGCTATGTTTTGTAGTTTAATAGATCCCGAGTGGGCAGTGCCGAAATAAGCTTATTTCGGCACTGCCACAAAAAAAACCTTATAACTCTTTAACGGGACCCCGACAAATTTTTTGCTTTGGGCGACAAATTTCGACAAATTAACGACTAATTTTTTGTCTAGTTAAAATCAAGATCTGAGACCTGGGCAGTGCCGAAATAAGGCACACCAGTATCGATCACTAATCACCCCCAGATAGTTATTTTGGAAATATATTTCATGTACAGAATTGACCTCTCTACAGATTTATTATAAGTATAGATAGATAAAATAACCGGTCTCCGTTACACTGTTTTAATGCTTCGATAATATTCTAACAAATACGATGACAATTTGGTGTTACCACTTCAGCTGCTTGTAAAAGAATAATGTCTTAATGCTACTTTAAGTCTAACATCGCCTCGCTCCCTACTACACTTCTCCGAAGTCATGCTAACAACTTTTATACTGTAAAGTAAATTTAGAAAGGAAATCATAATAGCGGCATGACTTCACGGAAGTCATGCTAACCAATTTATATTGCAATTAATATGATATGGAACCAGTAATGAGTAATCAATGTGTTCTGTAAAGTACTTATATGATTTATAATACCAACATAATATTCTAGTTAATACTAAGTATACTGGAACGATATTTAACACATATATCTTATTTTAAAACGCGTCGGTTCAAATAAGCATAAAGTTATCTTGATATAAAATGGTTACCTTAGCCTATTTCCAGCTTGTAATTACGGAATCAATGATGTTTGATAACATCGTTGCATCTCTTTGAGTGAGCCTTAGGCTTTTAATACCTTATTTGCCATATTGCTATCTCTCACATTGCTTAGAGGGCAGTCAAATTCCATAAGCTTCTTACTCCTACTAATATCTTTTGATTAAATTCGTTGTGAGTTCCAAGACAGCCGTAGTCTTACCCCCGAGACTGCATTATTCATTATTCATTGCCTTTTACGGCGGTTGTCTCTGTTAATCCTGGCTACACAGGAGACTCAGTTTTTTTTTTATACTACGTCGGTAACAAACAAGCATACGGCCCGTCTGATGTGATACGGTTGCCGTAGCCATATTAACGCTCGCAACATAAAATATCGGTCGCGCGCCGCCACCCCCGCTGCCAACGCAGCATCTCCTTCCTTTCTGGTGACCTCACTCACTCGCAGGAACACAACAACTCTCAAGGGAATTGTTATTTGGCTGCGTTATTCTGTAAGGTGGAGGTATATTACCCGATTACAATTACGCTCCCTACCTCTCTTTTCGCCAGAGCTTCGTTTGTCAGCCAGCAGGGTGCACCGCGTGCAGGTGAAGTTGGCTTTGGTTCAAAGGTGTTAATGAACAACTTACACCCCTCAGTGATGGGAATGAGTGATGTGCCCGCGTTCCGTTTAAAAAAACACATATTACATGGAATAAACATATTTCAATGTCTTACATAACGTCCCACAGCACAGGTTGGCTGCGTTCGAGTTGGTAGTTGGGTTGGCAGAGATCGGTCGCGGGTTTGATCCCCGCTTAAACAAACATTTGTGTGCATGAAGATGTCTGTTTGTCTTGATCTGGGTGGATTCTTTATGTTATATATGTATGTATTTATAAAAAAAATATAGTACAAGCTTTGCTTAGTTTCGGACTAGATGTCAGCGTGTAAGTCGTCCAAGAATATTTATTTATTTGATAAACTGGCTTTAGAAAAAGCACATAAACAAAAGTACTATTACTAAACTTATCATCATCATCATCATCAGACTGTATCTATCCACTGCTGGACATTGACCTTCCCTAATGTGACTAAACTTATTGTACGGGCCACGGCCCGTCCATTTGCTAGCGTCAGCAATTTACGCGATGCTCTGCAAAAACGGGTCAGTTCACGTTAGACGAGCTCAGTGTATCATTATATCATTTTTAGCATTATCTATCAATTAGCAAATAAAATCCGTTTCGTATTATCAAGTCGTATCAATCAAATCTATCAAGTAGTATCAATCTATCAACCCCTACACTTATACTGTGGCAATGCCACAAACATTACTTGTATTTGATTTCTTAAGTATTTGCATTATGTCGTATTTGTGACAGTTTCACTTTTTGTTGTATTTTATTTATGTGCCATAAGAAATATATACCAATATTATATGGACTGCTTGCTAGGAATATTGCTCTCGCGTTGGCCCATTGAAAACAAGTTGTCCCGTTGAAAACGCGACATCTCAGTGTCCGCTCCAGTGAAATTCGAATTTCAAGGATGCGATTCCGATGCGGAGTTACACGGAGAAAAATTTTCATAAATTTCACAGCGCAAGCGGAATGCAGCGTGGTATGAAATTTATGGAACACAGTTCGTATCTGCCCACGCAACTCCGCTATAGTGAAACCTCACCGTAATTAGTCTACGTCACTCTCTATTTCAACCTGCAAGATACACAAAAACACTGAAATTCATTCCCTGAAAACCACCGCTATGGCTACCCCAAAGAGTAAAGTAATTATATGGCTACCCTGAGGCTACGCTGAGTTCCAACCATTTTAGCGTCGCACATACTATAGAATTATGTACCTACCTGTGTTTAGTAGTATTTTGTGATGTCAAATAAAAACTTTTTCTGGAAATTTGATCTACACTACTTTGCGTGCTTCCACCACCAATTAGTTCATGCAAACTACTGCCGGCCGACATCCACTCACTACCGTTAGTAGATGCATGCGACTTTTTCTGCTTATTCTTCTTCATTCACAATATCAGAATTTATAGAAACAAAATATTGTGTGTTTTCTTTGTTTGTAGTATTGTATAATATAATATAAACAAGCATACGGCCCGCCTGATGTTAGCAGTTACCGTAGCCTATGAACGCCTGCAACACCAGGAGCATCACACGCGCGTTGCCGGCCCTGTAAAAACCTCTTCACGCCCTTTTTGAATAACCCCATGCTGTAGTCTCCTGAGAAAACCTCGTATATTTTATGTATGTGTATGTAGACATTTCTTATATGTTATTCAGAACTTAAGTAAATTTCTACTCACAATACACATGTGTATTGCTATAAATAAATAATTTTTAATACCAAGTTACTTCCCGAAAGTCCGGATATATCTCGAAGTTATCGTTGTTTTTGCTCACTTGAAAATTTCCCCAAGCGCTTCACTTTCTATAGATTCCTTAGGGAGTGAAGTCCATTCTACAAGTAATATGATCAAGATAAATGTAAGAAAGGACAGATAGGCTCACGCGATAGTGCGACGGAAAATGTTGTGAAAGTTCTACAATCAGAGCGATTGACACGTAAAGTTGCAGGGTTTTTCTAGCGTCAAGTCAATCTTATAGAATCTCAGAATCAGGCTCGGACACTGTACTAGTGTATTTGGAAATTACTACACTTTTTAGGGTTCCGTAGTAAACAAGGAACACCACGTCCGTCTGTCTGTCCGTCCGAAGCTTAGCTCAAAGCTTCGGACGGATACCTCCTTTGTTATCCTTGGAATGTTTTATTTCCTTGTCTGTCCTTTGCTCCTATGTGTGGCCACTCCTACTTCACACTGCTCACTCAGAGCCGCCTTGCTTGCTTGCTTGCCACATTTTCAACAACCACCGGGCTGGGGATAACGTATTATTTTTCGTAGGCCGTAAAAATTTTGCGTAACTTAAAAAAACAACATGTTATAACCAAAATATTATGTTTATTGCTTTTCAAAATACTCTCCTTTACATTTTAAACATTTTTTCATGCGATCGAACCATTTTTTAAAACAGGAGGACCACAGATCTGAAGGCATGTTTTCTACGTGCTGATTGAACGCTATCACAGCCTCTTCGGAGTTGGTAAAAGTGAAACCTCTCATCAAATCTTAGATTTTGGGGAAAAAACAGAAATCACAGGGTGCTAGGTCGGGGCTATGTGCAGGATGGGTGACGAGTTGTACTTTTTCGGAAGCTAAAAATGACTTTGTTTTGTTGGTCGTGTGTGAAGAAGCGTTGTCATGATGTAGGAGAACGCGGCTTTTCGGTCGTCTTTCGCGAACTTTTTAACACCCTGGGTAAACAAATGGTAGAATACCACTCGGCATTAACACTCTTTTGATCTTCAAGTGGAATTGTGCAGATGGAACCCGTAGCTGAGAAAAAAAACGCGATCATTTTTTTACCCGCGTATCTCGCCTGCCTCACTTTTGTTGGCCTGTTCTCACTTTCAAAAACCCATTTACAAGATTGTTTTTATTCGGGTTCAAAACAATTAATGTGACGATGTGACCATCCTCTCGCTTGAGCTTCGACAGTTGTGCTCTTCCAGATCAGCATCTTCAATTTTCAAACATTTAGTATTGAAAGCTTCGCTCCACGGACGAAGTCGTAGGCGGCCTGTAATAGTTTATAAACACAAAACCGTAGTATTTTATACGTCTATGACAAAACCTGAAAAAATCATAGCCCTGTGGGAATTGAAATCTTGGCAAGGAATACATATAAATTTCTTGGGTCTAGGAAGGGTCTAGGTCATGTCATGTTGTCACAAGATACGGAGACGTATAATATTTTATCACAGACCATCTAACAAACTCAATGCTACAGAATAAGTTTACATCATTTATAACAGCTAATTTTACCGAGCTAAGAATGGTTAAACTGGCGTCCATGTTTAGTAACCACCATAACAAAAATAAGTAATTATCAGGGGTGCTATAGAAGGTTCTTAATAGCAAAAGAAAAACAAATTATTTTATTAATAACTCACTAGTTATTAATAAAATTATTTGTATCTCAGGTCACTACCTGAACCGGCTTCGTACGGGTGCAATAAAAAATCGTTTATGTTACTAACTGTTGATCACGTAGCTTTCTTATAGCCGAAATAATTTATAATATCAGTTCTTAATAGAGTTTTACCATTACAAACAAACATATAAATCTCTCTTTATATTATTGGTATAAGACTGTTCGCCGTGTGGTTTCCGGCTGATTAGAATAGAATCACTTCGTCTCTTCCCGTGGATGTCGTACAAGGCGACCTAAGGGAAATACATTATAAAACATAGATCAGGCCTCCCCAACTCGTCTGGCCAGCGTGGGGAGTATAGGCCAAATCCTCCTTCTGTCTGGGACGGACGAGAGAGGGTCGTGCTCCTGTAGTGGAGACTAAAATGACCTGATGATGATGATGATGATGAAGTATTGTTTAATTAATAGTACTACGTGCAATATAGCCGCTCCCGGCCGCTCTCTCGTATCGACATGTACCTCATCTCCCCTCGGAGACAAATTTGGAACAGTATGCTGCCGCACGCACACACGGTATTTCAAGCTATGCGCAGACGTCATTGTTTATGTAGTAGTGGCAGGTAAACGACGCGATATTAGTATGGAATTGCCGGGGTGTGGTATAAGACAAAAAGCACTTAGACAAAAAGCATTGGTGCGTACACAAACAAGCTCTCAGTCTAAACATATAGGTTCCAACTTGGCTGATAAATAAGTGCTCCAAAGCACAGATCACTATGATACCTAGAAATATAGTATTCTGTAATCTCTAGAGCCTAGAAACATTTACCAATTCTTGATAACAAAACTCTTGGTCCTAAGAGAAAAAATTAAACACATTTCTTATTGTCGCTCCGAGGGCTGGCTGGCAAGCGTCCAAAACACATCAGCAAGGAAATAGTATAAGAATTTATGGTCACGCACGCAAAACCGTTTTCAGTGGGGAGCCGGTGTTGGGGCTAAAGTTTGGCTAATAGGAAAAGTAGGCCAATCTACTGTAATTCTGCGGATAGCCTGTTTTCTGTCTTATTTGTAAACAGGACGTAACAGTGGCCTTGTTTTTGAGCATTTTGGCATTGTTAAAGAATAACAGGCCGTCAGGTTTTTCTATTGAATTTTTAAGAAAGTTTTGGAGTTCTTCAATTGCGTTATGTGTATTATTAGAGCAAATTTTCAAGAAACAGTTTGTCTTTTTGTCGGGAATTTGGTGAGTTAATGAGGTAATACAATTATTCGTATTTCCTTTTTGCTATTTTTTTCATACGTCAATAATTAGTATTTGTAGTAATATAGTAATTGGTACAGATCTCTTATAGAGATAAGCCCGCCTTTGTACATCTATATTTTAAGTGTTTTTTATGAAAATATATTTATACTTATTACAAAAATACAACAATACAAAAATCTTTATTTCTTTCACATAAATCATTTACACTAACAAGGTTTGGAGTTTCCAAGTAAGTATAATATACTTGTATTAGGATAGCTCCGCTCTTCCATAATATCTATTTTATACAATATATGGTTAGACGTAAATATTAAGTGCATAATGTAGAGACTAAATACAAATACAAGCTTATTAAAGAGTTCAAAACAATCTCTATATAACTTATTATGTACAATTTAAATAATACAAACAAACAAAATATGTTATATACATATAACTAAGTGAGCATTATAGTGAATAACATTAGTGAAATCTTCTTATTTCATACATTACATAATGTTGTTAATTACTATTAATTACTTTCGTGTTGCTCCATTAACTACGTAGAACCGTTGGGCTGGTTCACGTACTAAAAGTCGCACAGAGAGCGATGAAGAGAGCAATGCTTGGTGTTTCTCTGAGGGATCGAATTCAGAACGAAAAAAATCGACGGAGAACCAAAGTGGTCGACATAGCTCTCAAAGTCAACAAGTTGAAGTGGTAGTGGGTTGGCCACATTTGCCGAGTCAGCGATGGCAGAGAGGGGAGGAAGGTTCTAAAGTGGAAGCAACGTATGGGGCGACGAAGGGCGCCCCTCTCGAGATGGATCGACGACCTCAAAAAAGTAGCTGGTGGCGGTTGGATACGGAAAGCAGAGGATCGCATATTGTGGAAAGCATTGGGAA